>CM076994.1:85698307-86948307 GCA_039090855.1 Macrothele yani
GCTGCCCTTAGTGGTACTGCTGACCATTCATCCCAGATGGATACCGGTTCGTATCCTCGGAGGCATGGATGTTGTGTTGTGTTTGTCTTACCGCACTGGCTCTCACCTTTCTCTGGAACCAGTAGCCCTAAATTAGGAATGGGTGACTTCTTATAACAGTTGTGACGTACCTGCCCAGCAGGACGCACACGACATAAAGGCAGATAGCAGTCAGAGCGAACGTCTGCTTAGCTCAATTGGTAGAATGACTTATCCGGAATGAGGGGACCTGGGTTCAAGCCCCGGTGTGGACAAAAATGACGTAGAAATTTACTTCGTTATAATGGCGCCCGAACTTTCCGGATAACGCGGGCGTTCAAGATCTCGCAACTGTGTGATGTTCTTTCCACACCGCGAGAGAGGAAAAATAAGAGAATCCGTTCTCCAGCGCTTCGAAAAATAAATGTGTTTGACGTTGCTTTCCACACACCAGACTGGGAGTTCTCAAGCGTACGTTCTACAGCGGATGGCTGCCTGCGACGATTCATGGTCACGGCTGACCCGTGGGCCATATCCCCGACCCTCTTTTGGGGGAGGGGGAGATGTGACGTACCTTACCCAGTAGGACGCACACGACATAAAGGCAGATAGCAGTCAGAACGAACGTCCGCGTAGCTCAATTGGTAGAGTGACTTATTCCGGAATGAGATACCCGGGTTCGAGCCCCGGCGTGGACAAAAATGACGGAGAAATTTTCTTCGGTATACAGTCTATCGAGTTGCTCACGGTGATCGTTAAGCCTCTAAACAAACAATAATCGTTCAAACATTACCGTTATACACGCATTTTTTGTTTGGTGTAAAGATTTGAAATTTAAACGGGCATTTGAGGCAACCGGTACATTATTCGCCCTACTGCAACACTATTATACGCCACTTATCAATAAAGCATCAATTTAGGTTTGAGGCTGCGGTGTGGTATTGACATTTTGTTGACGTAATTTGATTATTTTTATTTTCAGTGGTATATTGATGGGGTGGTTAGAGGAACAGTATTTGGTACATTCTATTTCCAATTGAAAGGAGATATATTTATTTAATAATGGCTGGAGTAGGTTTTTTTTGTAGTAGCTTTAGTATACGTAGTGTTTTTATTGATGTCGTTAAGGGTAGAAACGACAGAAAACTCAGCTTCAGCCTATAAGTGCGGGTTTGACCAAGTGGTTAATTCACGGATGCAGTTTTCTTATCGTTTTTTTTTATTTCTATTTTGTTTTTGGTATTTGATGTGGAGATTACTCTTTTAATTCCACTCCCGTTTGTAGCCTTGGGGCTGATGGGAATTTTAGGAGTGGGGATTTTTATAGTAAGATTGTATTTGGGGTTAATTTACGAGTATTATAATGGTATGCTGGAATGAGCAGCGCACCGTTACAATACTCGTAAAATAATATTTTCATGAAATGACATTTTATATACTTCATTACTTTCGAGTATACATAGTTTTCTTTCGTTCCTACTCTGAAACATCTCAAAAAGCTGACGATTATATAAGCACAGGAATTTTACATATAGTCCAAACAATTTTAATTGTGACTTATAGCTTTGTTGAAGGGCACCACAGAAACTGAGCCGGATCAAAATCTGTAGATTTAAAATCAGGTTCGGAACTCTATTCGTATTTCAAAGATTCTTAATAGGAACGCCCCTTTTCCAGCAGCATGACATAGAAATATTGTTTCTACAATATCAGGTAATTTTGTGGCTGTTTTTACTTCCTTGATATTGTATATTTTAAAAGACTCAAGCTAATGTACCTGAAATCTTTCCTTTGACTTTCAGCAGATGCGAGTAATCATTAAGTTATCACCTTCTTTCCTAGTGTCTAAGGCGTTGTAATTTTTGTAATTTTTCTCAGTTGGTGGATACTATGTTACTAAAACAAGTGGGACACCAAAATAATTTTTAAAAGCTAAATTAATGTTATGGGATGACCACGCTGAAATTCAACAGTTTTCTGTTCTCTGAGAAATAAATGATTCCTGAAATCCCTATTTATCGCAGCTGAATTTTGAAAAAAACATGTAAACATTTCTTATACGTATAAGATCTTTACAATTCATCGAACACGAGGAAATTAAAATTTGTTACTTAAATATTTATTTACAAATACATCTTTCTTACATTGCATCAAATATGAGAAGAACTGACACATATATGCATTATTTTTTACTTCTTCATTTACCACAGATTTTCCGGAGTTTCAGCTTGTGGTTGAAGTTGTATTAGCAGCTCGTCCTTGCTGTATAGCTTCTGCAATTCCTTCTGAATTTGGTTCTGCCGAAGAAAAATTACCAGAAGGTTTTTCTTGTTTTCTAAATTTCTGCGGTTTCTTCAGAGGGAAGTATCGCAGTAATTGCAGAAGATGGCAAAGTCATTATGCTATATTTTTTTATTTTCAATCCGTTTTTTATATCTTTTTCCTCGTGTCTGTGATTGAAACTACTAATTTTCTTTTCTCTTTCTTTCCAGTTTCATCCTTGTTGAAAAGCTTGTGGTCTCCGAAGGAATGTTAATAAATATTTGTAAAAAATGTTAACTCTCGAACGATCAACAGATCTGGTGTCACGAAAATACTACACTGGTGTACAAAAATTAAGGACGAAGAGGAGAAATTAGCATAACAGCGGAACGAGCAGACAGAACGGAACGAAAGACCACTCAGGAGATAGACTAGGGTCTGGCACGGTAGGGAATGTGCATATATGCAGCATGATGTAAGGGGGGGGGAGTGTCGGAAGGGTATAAAGCACACGGGCGGTGAACGCTCAGCAATTCGGTGAAAGATATTGCACGGTGCACATCGGTTTGAACGACGTCGAGTTGCTGCCACCGTGGGATATGGCCAACTGGCAATCCAGTAGACCACATCTGCATGACTTTGCCAGAGATCGCGTCATTGGGAAGTGGGAAGAAGGTCGAAGTGTGACTAGTGTGGCCGAGGTGTTCGGGATCGCTCACAGCATCGTTTCACGAGCTTGAAGAGCATTTCAAACGACAGGAACAGCTGTCCGAGAGTTTAGCAGTGGTCGTCCACGAGCAACCACGACGGCGGACGACCGGTATATTGTCCTACAGGCGAGAAAAGACAGACGGCAGACAGCGGGAGAAATCGCAAGGCACATGCAACAGACAACTGGACGTCCGTTATCACGTTTTACTGTGGCCAGGAAGCTGCACAAAGGTGGTCTATTTGCACGAAGACCAGTACGGTGTGTGCCATTAACACCTGCTCATCGGAGACGGCGGTTTCTGTGGTGCCAGGAACACAAGAACTGGACACATTAGCAATGGGGTCGAGTTCTCTTTACGGATGAGAGCCGATTTAGTCTGACGAGTGATTCTGGACGTATACACATCTGGAGAGAGCAGGGAACACCCAATCACACCTCCAACATCATCGAAAGGGAATGGTTTGCAGGCGGCGGAGTTCTCGTTTGGGGCGGTATCATGCTTTGTAGCCGTACTGACCTTCACATCTTCCAAGGAGATTCAGTCACTGGTGTCCGCTAATTTACCGAGGTTCTCCTGCCTTGCGTGTGTCTGTTTAAAGGTGCTGTGGGTCCGGAGTTCCTCTTCATGGACGGCAACGCTACACCTCATCGTAAAGTGGCTGTCGCAGAGCTGTTGGAGAGTGAAGATATTCAACGCATGGATGGGACCGCAAGGTCCCTGGACCTAAATCCAATCGAACATGTGTGGTACCTTCTTGAGAGACGCTTGGCAGCACATCACCAGCCGCCAGCAACGGTTCCGCAGCCGCGATTGGCACTACAAGAGGAATGGGCAGCGATGCCACAACAGCTCCTTGACAACCTCGTCCTCACCATGGACAGACGTTTTAAATCCTGCAACGCAGTCAGGGGTGATCATATTCCATACTAAAGACTGGATTTTTCTTGGTAGCCGCCTCCCACATGAACGTTTCTGTCTTCTGTCCAGTTGTGCTCGAAGCTACCTTTTCAATAAAATGCCTTTGTATCCTTTGGATTCCTTGTTTGTTCGGTTTTACTGACTTGTCCCATATTCTTACACCTTGGGGATCTTATGGTATGGTTTGAGTCGATGTGGAGCACTTCTGCACGACGTTACATTCGAAAAACCGTCTGGTCCTTAATTTTTGCACGCCAGTGTATATATTTCCTTGAACTTTAAATCGATAAGTAGTTTTGAAAAATGACAGAATGCAAGACAAATTATGTACTTTTGTTTTTGATACTTTCTCTGATGAGACTCAGAATGCAGTTAGAATAATAAAATATATTCCATTCTTATAGCAAATTAAAATACAAAATCAAATATTAGTTACAAATTACGTCCTCTTTAGGCCTAATTCCAAAGTGCGGGTGAATAAATAAATTTGATTTTTTTAATTGAAATTCTTTTCATAGAAAAACGCATTATAAATATCTTTCTTTTTTTCGGAAATTCCACTTGAAATTATCCACTACAGCTCGAACTATAATTAGATACACCCAATGAAATTTTGAAGTTACAACAATGATTTCTTAATGATTTATGGCTCTCATAGATAAACTGATAATGCGTGTCGTTAATGTACACTGAAAGGATAAATTATTATGCACACCCACTTAATAACGCATGGACTCATCTTTCGTCCTCACAATGGCAGCATCATATGTTGTTGTATGGACAATACCAGGCGTTGGAAACGTTCGGGGGTATTGTGACCCATAATTCCAGGATGGCCGTCCGTAAAGCGCTGATAATTGCAAATGTGGGGTTTCGGGCTTGAATGCATATCTCTAATGCGTCCCACAGATACTCAATTGTGTTCAAATCCAGAGAGCGTGAGAGGGTAAGTTGAGGCCTGAGGACTCATTGGAATGTTCTTTCAACCAGAACAAGGAGTTGCTTGTTTGAATAAAGACATCCTCCACTGGGAGATGGTCCTTCATTAACACGTGTAGACGTGGGTGTGTACTTCCACGCAGCATTGTACGGGGACAGTGGTCGCAGTGGGTATAAGGGTGTTTAGTGTATTTGGTTAAATATATCAGTTAATTGTGTATTTTAAAAGCACTAACCGTAAATTGAAATTGTGCTCCGGATAGCTTAAATAAGAACTACAACACTTAATTAAGCACTTAATGGCTCTAACGACCAAGTAAAATAGCAAGTCTTGTACTTACAGGTACAAATTAATCTTCATTGGAACCAGTTTAAGCATACACGTCAGCTCAATATTAATTGCAGAAATCACTTCAATCGTACTCAAAATACGCTTCTTTCAATAGCTGAAAAATGCAATACTCAAAGCATCAAATAATATGCAAGCCACATCGAGTCGATGACATTTTGGCTTCAGTAATCAAACGAACGCAAAATTCAACTTGGAATAAATAATCCAATTACACGAGATCAAACGCTAACCATTGAACATCAAATTAGTTTGATACACAATCGAACACTCTCAGGCCACTATGTTCACTTATCATCGCTATCGTTGGTACTCTATACAGCATATCAGATCCTATGTTGAGGATTTTAGGAAGGAAGTGTCTGACCCCAGGTCTTAAACAACCCTTAGAAGTAGGAAGCTAGGAGATTTGGGCTAGAGTACCCGATACGAAAGTCACACGGAAGCGAGGTAGAAAGGGAAGACGACGCTCTTAATTATAACCGGGGGGCCAGTACCTGGTGTCCGATGGCTTAAGGTGCCCATCCGACGCACGGTGGATATTTAGTGAATTGGGCGTTCGTACCTGCCTGGGGTATAATCTGAGACTTCCCGGTAGCAGTGACAAACGTTCACAACTTGGCCATCCGGGGCCCACGCTATACATCAGGTAGGTGTCTGACCTACTTATAGCCAGCTGGTGTTTCCACTGGTCTTATTATTTTCGTAGGGTAGGCTTTTTGATGGGTGCGGTATATACACTGCTGGCCACCCAAAATGGAACACCAAGAAGGACACTAGATAGCAAAGCCAGATTTACTGGACATATAACGACAGATACAAAGATGAAACGATTGAGATTGCAGGACCGGGCGACTTGCGGAACACGCAGACATCATTAGTTCGTGTGGCCCCCATGGGTGGCAATAACGGGCGCTACACGCCGCGACATCGAACGAAAGAGGCTTTGGATGTGGGCTTGGGGTATGTTGGTCCAGGCTGCTTCCACACGTTGCCACAGTTCATCAGGCGTAGCCGCGGGTGGCGCTTGCCGGACCACTCGGTTGCCGATCAGCGACCAGACGTGTTCGATGGCGACATATCGGGAGAACAGGCGGGCCACGGCAGCAGTGAAACCTACTGGGCAGTGAAGAATTGTTGCACGATGCGTGCCACGTGCAAGCGCGCATGGTCCTGTTGAAACGTGGCCGCTGGCAGGTCCTGCAGGTAAGGGAGGACTACAGGCTCCAAAACGTCGGAGATGTAGCGGTGGCTGTTGAGTGTGCCGGCGATGCGTACCAGAGGGTGCGTGTGTCGCATCCAATTGCGCCCCAAACCATAACGCCAGGCGACGGACCGGTATGGCAATGCATAATGCAGGCGTCATACAGTCTCTCGCCGCGGTGCCGCCACAGGCGGATCCGACCACCGTGGTGTTGCAGGCAGAAGCGGAATTCGTCGGAGAAGAACATGTCGTGCCATTCCGTAGTCAAGGTGCGACGTTCAACTGCCCACTGCCGCCGCACTCGCCGGTGGTGTAACGGCAATAGCAATCGGAGCAATGGGCGCCGTGCGACAAGTCCCCTCTCCTGCAGACACCATCGAACGGTACGTGCTGACACAGGTTGTAGCGCAACACACCCTAATTCCTGCGCTAACGTTCGTGATGTGGCGGTTCGAGTAATCAATGCCCGCCATACAACATGCCGGTCCTCTCGTTCGGTGGTGTGCCGCGACTGCGGTAATCGCTCACGTCGGTCCGTCCGTCCCTCCTGCACCCAACCGAATCCATACTAGCCTCCCTGTGGCTGGATGTCGTTCCACATGGGCGTCGATGTCTCGGTTCGATGAACCGTTCTCGCGATAAGCCACTATTCGTCCTCTGTCGAACTCCGAAACGTGCTGGAATGACTGCCGTATTCTGCGACGAGGCATCAGGAAGCTTCCCACGCACAGGACCGGCAGCACAACACACGTCCACTCCTTACACCCCGCCTTCTGTGCACCCTTCTTATAGTGTTTCTCGGTGGCGTGCCGGGCGCACATGATTTGCATATGCCCTGCAATGCTAATCGTTTGCATGTCCTCTCGCGGGCGACGCATGCTGCGAATTTCAGGCCAATCGGATGCTTCGTTTTTGGTGTTGCATTTTGGGTGGCCAGCAGTGTATAATAAATTGTGCTTTCAGTGCAGGTGAAACACAGGAAGGTGATGCTTTTTATTCGTGAAGGACACTAAGATGTAGCTTAAAATTAATTGGTCTTAACACATTTCTTCAGTGTTCTTTTGTCCTGCTATTCTACCTTAGATTACAGGGCAGATATGATCAGAAATCAGTCCAGTAATGCAAATAATCTTCTTTTTGTTAGAAGAGTAGAGAACTGGGGACATTAAATGTTTTACAACAGCAGAGACAAAAGGTTCAGGGAAGTTATTAGGGAAATGAAAGCTGAATTGATGGTGGAGACGAATGTGCAACCGAATGAAACGGGAGAACTCCGGTTTCTCGCCATTCAGACTTCGTAATCAACATGAGATTTATTTCGAGTGCGTTTTAGGTGAAACCGATGAATAAGAGGTTTACAAGGGACAAAATGCTAATTACATTTAGACACGGTGTTTGGAAAAGCTATTAACTGCTGGAAACGTGCAATTTCTACTGAGCTGTTTCCTCCATGAGCTAAGGGGGAAAGAAATGTGTCGTGTTTATGGCATCTTTAATTACGCTAAATTCAAAATGAATGCATTTGTACCGTTCATTTTGTCACAAAACCTGCAATTTAAACTAGGGAGAGGGAGAGTGTGTGAGAGAGATAGAAAGAGAGCAACACATGACAAGATGCTAAAAGAGAGTTGATAGAACTTCTTTCTCTGTGCAGCACTCTGCATTTCCTTTCTTTTTGTGTATAAATGAATTGAAAACATTCCAGATTCAGAGCTTAGTTTATTTGTCCTTGCAACGTGATCTGAGATTCTCTCGGTAAATAAGGAATAGCTGTGCGAAACAAAGGTGATTTGCTGAAATCCGAAGTAAAATAAAATCCCTATTTACGTCCGCACGCTTCTGTTTGGAAAATGGCATCATATAAGAATATCAAGGTGTTTTATTATACTCTTCAGAGTGAGACCTGGAAATCGTATCATTTTAAAATTACAATCGAATCGCATTGTTTTGGTATATTTGACACAAAATATATATAATTCGTATTATTTGAAATCCTTACATGATTTTAAGTCCAGTACGATTATTAAAATATTACGCCGCATCGGTAAATATTAATTTCCGTCTCTTTTGAAAGGAAAACGTACCTTTTGTCTCGTGACAGCCATTCTCCTCCTGTATGAAAAGTAACGTGTTAAGACAAGAGTGAAATACATTATGTATATTAAAGTAAAGGAAATATATCATATTTGATTTAAAGACATAAATTTGAAGAAAGTTAATACGCCATACTTTGGCTTTGTTAGCTAAATTTCTGTTTCTATTTAAAAATGAATTGAAAACAAGCAATGCATTTATAAACTCTGTGTCTACATGGAACATTACATTTCTCAACAGAAGCTTCTCGTGGAGCAGAATTAATATTTAACTAAAATCTTCAGCAAATGGTGGTTTCGGAGTTCGATATTTCGAACTGTCTCGATTCATACAAAAATGTAAAAAAAAAATAGATCCGTAAACTTTAATATACATATACAGTGCCTGAAAATTCAAATAAGAAATACGATAATATGTATACATCATGAATTAATTAATCAATTTATGTCAAACTTCACAACATGATACACTAATACAGAAACGCTGATCTAAAGAATATGAAGTTTCATTTGCACTGCTTGTCAGAAAATCCCACACCAGGAAGTGTTTGTCGGAGTGTCATGCAAATTGGTGGATATCTGTCGACAGTTTGGTTGTGTAAATGATTGCGCTAGCAAAACAAACACGTGAGAAGTGAGGAGGTAAAAGGGTTAAGTTTTGTTGCCCTCTACTGGGCGTGTGGACTATTGCGTCAGAGTGATCTCGGCGGCGAAAGCACGTGAAACGTGTGAGAATAAGAGGTCGATATCATCCGGAATCTATCATTACATTGGTACCTTTACCAGAGGTTTCATCATAGAGCTGCGCACCGGGAATGTTTACTTCTTATTAAGCTTACATTCAACACTGGATGTGAGATTGTCAAATGGCGCAATGATGAGGCTGAGCGCTTCCACTAGCAAAACAAATCTGAGGTTTCAGATTCCTATCGCCCTTAGTTGATTGGAACTTTATTGTGCCGGTGTTGCAACGTTCTTCGAATGGAAATCGGGAGATGGGGGTTCAGCTCCCGCGTCTCTCGATTTCCGTTCGAGTATGCTAGCCGTTACACCAATTTGCAAGTTTTCTGAGGATTTGTTACATGGAATACCAGTAAACCACAAGCAGTTCGGTGCATAATTCTGATGCTTTTTATTTTATGCGCTTCTTAAATATAACAGCTTCGAGTTTTCGTTTATCTTATATGAGCTGCTTGAGTTGGTTTTAGTTTAAACATAGACATTCCTGCAGCAAAACATCACACAGTTCTCTCAGTGTTGATGGAAGAGGACATCAAACGCGCAACAGCGGTTTTTAGTACCTGGTCTGAGCTGGGAGACTGCCGATACCAGGGGAAATGATTGTCATAAAATTATTATGGCACGATGCGCCGATGCATTCCCACTCATAAAGGAGCTATCAAATACACGAAAAGAGTGTGCAGCGTTGCAGGATGCATCCAATCTGTTACTACATTCTGGTACTTCTTGGATGTCATATTACCTTCCACTAACACCAGCAAACCTAGTCCGTACAAACAGAACGTTCCGCATAACATGGTACCAATTCCAGATGAGTTGATTTTCAGTTTCAGTGCATGCCCCATCCATCGCTTCATGATGTCTTCGCCCCACTCTCAGCCTATTATCACAGCGCAACAATGTACAGCGTGATTCATCAGGCTATATCATTTTTTCCCATTGTCCAGCTGCACACTCAGGTTTTTATCTGAACCAGTGTAAGCCTATTTTTCATTTTTTTCCGAGACAGTTTGCTTTCGAATGGACCGAGCACTGCAAAGACAAAATTTTTCTTTAACGCCCTGCTATTGGCTTGGGTGAAAAAATGTTGCTTCTGACCTTGCTTGAATTCGGAAATCAGTTACTGCACACTGAAAGGGGAGGGTTGTACAGAAGTACAGCCCTCCTCTCAGCAAAATCCCATTTCTTAGGTCTAGATTTGCAACCACACCACATTTATTTTTTCTTGTTTACAAGATCCGCTTGTTTTCCAGTCGCTAAATACTCATGAAATGGTTGCTTTCGAGAAACAAATAATTTATTTCGCTCTGTTAACTGTAGCACTTACGAGGTGAACGCCTATGTAAAAACACCACCAATTTTAACAGATCCTGGGATTTTTCCATGTTCACAAGGGTTACTACAGCCGATTATTCTGCGAGCTCTTTGCAAAGGAGTCATCAGCGCATGTGGATGTTATATTTGTATATTTTATCGTTTACTTTTTGCGACGATCTTATAAAGATTCATACATTTTTGGCCGATGTGTGTATAATTTTCATGTCTTACAAGCATGAGCAATACAGAAACGTATGAAACGAAAAATATATGCCTCAAAGAGACAACCTCAAAATATGAAGGCGTTTGGTATATAAATCTATATTCACTATGGAATTTGTTCCCTCTGGAAACTAAAGATAATTGGCACTATCGTTCGTATCCTCAACAAGATGCTCCAGCAAAGTGAAGGATAAACTTGATTTTGGCAAACCGGAGTCATTTTTATGTATCTGAAGTATAGAAAGGGCGTCAGCAGGGCAGAAAATCATCCCTAGAAAACCCCACAGTGATCCGATGGAAATCGGTTCTGGAGATAATGCAGGCGTCTCCATCTGCTGTATAATCCTGTTCTTTAAGAGATGCGTTGATGTTTGTTCGGTGGCTGTGCATAATCTTCCATTTAGATTAAATCTACTTCATTTGGTTCTGCGTACAGCCTTACATAGGAATTGAAATTCCAATCAGAGTATTTCACAACAGCCACATGACCTTTAGACACCAGACGGCTGTTACCACCACAACACAATGAGAAACCAGCCGACATGGTCACTACGCTACCGCTACGAAAGCTGCTTCCTTCATTGACGTTACGAGATTTGAATAGAGTTTCAGACTAACGCATCTCATCTCTACAATTCAGAAGCGCAGTCATCGATGAACAAGATGTTACGCCTGTGTTCCATGGTCCCGTCAACATATTTTTAACACCATTTCAAGTAGGTGTACGTAACAGCTTAGGTACAACAGGTCTATGGCCATACTATTCACAGTTATTGAGACTTTTGTCACTATAGAAACAGATAAGTGACTTTCTCTGACTGCGCATATCAACGAAAGTGCGCTCGGTGATGCTTCCTTCCTATACAGTACGGCCAATAATGCAATGCAGAAATCATCTTGATGAGTTGGTCATGACTCTAGTGCTCCAAAAGCGTTAAAAGGATGCCAGTTCCACCAATATCATGTACACTGAAGAGCAATTGAATTACAGATACCAGTCTAGTAACGTGTAGCACCACCTTTCGCCCTACCCAGGCAGCACAACCTTACAATTTAACGTTGGCCCAACATTGTGCCACCATCTTTTAGGAATAGAAGACGGTAGCTCAGTGTTGTGCCTACGTTAAATTGTAAGGTTGTGATACCTGGGTGATGACGGCGGCAATTCGTCTCGGCATGGACTCGACAAGATAGCGGAAGCGTTGAAAATCCATACGGATCCACGACCCCTGAACAAGCTCCCACAGTTCACGAAGATTTGATGGAGGGGGGTCAGAGTCTCGAACACCTCTCTCGATGGCATCCCAGATGCGCTATATGGGATTGAGGTCAGGTCACCTAGCTAGCCAAGGAAACGAGGTCACGTCGGTGGAGTGTTCAGCCAACCATTCGGACAAAATTCGGGAGCGATGGTTCGGTGCATTGTCTTGTTGCAGGATGAGGTCCCCAGTGGGATATTGAAGACGCACAAACGGGATCAAATGATCGTCCAGGATATCCCGGTAATGTTGACCTGTGAAGGACGATGTCACGCGCACCAGGGTCCCATTTCAGTCCACGTAAATAGTCCCCAGACGAGAATGCCACTGCCACCAGCTTGAAGAGTATTCTGCTGGCAAGAAGGATCCATCGCTTCATCTGGTTTGAGCCGTACTCGTATCCTGCTATCCGCATGTAGCAACGTGAATCTCGACTCATCAGTCCAAGCAACATTTTTCAACATGTCTATGGTCCAGTAGCGATGGTCCCGCGTCCTTGCTAATCTTTGCACCCTGTGATGTGCGGCCAGCAGCGGTACCCTCGTGGGACGATGGCTTCTGTACCCTATAGCGAGGAGATGGTTCTGGTCGGTGTAGCTGCTTTCACGTTTTTTTGCATCAGCGTTAAATTGCAGAGTGTTTTCATGCACTGTGGCCCATCTATCCGCTGTTACAATACGAGCTAGCCGACGATGACCCCGCTCATCCACACGCTGTTGCCCATGGCAGTTAGCCCTTGCAGGGATGGTTTTACCGGATTCGTTGTACTCACGGTGCACCCGTGACACAGTGGCTCGTGAAAATCCTAGTGCCTGAACGGCTTCCGAGATGGAGTGACCCATTTGTCGGGCGCCGACAATTTGCCCACGATTGAAATGCGCATGGATCCTTCGTCTATACCCATACTGCTTCCGACTCTTACTGATTCCAGTCGCATCACTCCTTATATTGTCGGATTGTTGCATACGTCATGTCATTTCCGTTTACACGGCCGCCCACAGCCCCACATTTGCATAACGCCAGATGTTTCTAATTCAATTGCTCTTCAGTGTAGGTTCCACAGCCCTAAAATGATTTATACTGACGAACAGATGGGCGAGATCCTGACATTCCAATAGCTCTTCGCAGACTTTAATCACCTGGTCCTCTTGGTTGTCACATGACAAAGAAACAGTAATTCGGATTTAAACTTCTTCATTCCACGTTGCACTCAGAGTCTTCAGTGGCAAACACCTTTTTTGGACCTCTGGTTTGCATATGTTGTGCGTTTAATGCAAGTTATATGTTTTGACGTGGGTTCAGAATGGAAATTTCATACGAGTTTATTTTCTAACATTAATTCCTTTGTTATTCACACTCTTGTGTTCAATTTTTAACTTCGAAAAAACAGCGTATATCTGTGTGTAAATGCATGCATATCATTCTTTGTTTTTGATTTGTCTTTAAAGATTATTTTTGTAAAAGCCACATTCATTAGTTTAAAATTAGCTTTCTTGAGTACCACTGTTTCTCTCGCAACATGAATATTTAACCCTAATACTTGATATCAAGTATTTCAGAGAAGCAAAATGTAATGCGGTTTAGGAAAGTGATCCGTCTTCCAATGCAGATATGTCGCGGTTGCAAAAATCTTTTGTACCGCAAACCCAATGTTGTTTTTTATACGTTATCCTTCCCAGAACGACAATAAAATCAGAGAACGATGGGATTTATATTTTTTTCTCGCAGTATCATAAGTAGTCTCGGGTTATAGATAGATCTTGACGTTAGCTGTAGGAAGAAAACGACAAAGCGGGAACGGATCTTTCCACTGGGACTTCTGGAATCAGGAAAGAACGCAGGAGGGTTTGAAAACAAGAAAGGAGTGGGTGCGGCGTTTTATAATACAGGGGTCTGAAGGGATTGGTAAAAAACATCTGTCTCAAGGGCGAGACGTGAAGTTGCGTTGAAGCCGGGACTCCTCGGATTCCATTTATAGGCAAATGAGATATGAAAGGGGTCGCTCTTGGCAACAATGATCCAGAAGGTAGAATGGAAGCACAGCTCTCACCGTGGAAATGATTATTACGAAACAGAAACGAACATCCCCCTCCCTACTGTGTTCCTCATCTTTCCCAAGTTTCGGGGGAGACACACACGATGGATAGAGATGAGAAGCGATACGTGGAAATTTGCATGACCGGCATAATTTGACACTTCCGCGAGCCCTTCTTTTCTGTATTGGAAATAAGAAAGAATGGCAAGTATTTCTCAAAAACTTTAGCTGCGTTGATATTAAAATCCTTGCATTGTTTTCGCTTGAGAGAGAGAAGAAGAGGCCATGATTTGAGTTTGAAGTACACTCACAAAGATTTTCCTAATTCTCAATCCAAAATTTAAATTTCGGAGACGAAATAAAACCATTAAAGTAAATAAGTCAATAATACCGCTTAGCATAAAACGTGCAAATCCTCAATCATTTACTTTGTCCATTCGTCATTTGTACTTCGCGGAAAATGTTCGTCGACATGTGTACTGTAATTTGAAATATTCAAACCCTTGACCTGTGATATCTCTAACTTGAATTATCAAAGGCATTGTAGATGATTTATTGATGGAAGCTTTAGTACAGTCGAGAAAACGAGAAAGAAGTTAAGAAGTCGCCTGTTCTCGTATCTGTATTAAATTGGGGATCAGGGGTTTGTCAGGCTTTTTCAATAAAGCCTTTTTCCCTGGCTCCATGCCATTCAACGTGGTGATTCATGACGCCATAAATAAAGTTATGTGTTTACAATACTAACTATAAATATTTCGTTTGTTGAACAGTTTATGAAATACCTAACATGGTACTCGAGTATATTGAATATTTTTAACTAATTACTTAATATTTCATTTAGTTTTTTTGTGGTTGAGTATATTGTACACTCACTGTTATGTATTGAATTACCAGCTGTATGGCAGAATATTTCAATAAATAAACAAACAAACAAATTAAGCTAAACCTATCTTATCACATGATCATGAATTCACTACTGACAGGATTGCGTAAATTCATGATCATGTGATAAGATAGGTGCAGGACTGAATTCAGATTGCCAAACTTCCATTTCAAAGTGGTACTGTATCTGGAAAGTGGAAATTTAGATGCGCAAAGAACATCTTGAGAGAAAAGTACAATAAAAAAGAAGATTGATTGTGTGTCCGAAGGGACGTGGAGATTATGTACACTAAATTTTAGCAATTTATCTTTAAGCACTTTATTAAGGATAACTATATTTCCAAAAAATATTTTTTGAGTGTCAAGATGTTTGTAATAAAAATTTAGTATCTACGTAAGTGCAATTCCATATTAAAAGTGTAGGAAGAGTTTCCAGAAAGCAAACAGACCTACTATTGCTTTGAACCAGTAAATAGGAATTTCATGCCTTGAAATTGTTGCACATGACTGAAACAGCACAATACCCACAAAATATATGTATGAGGCATATATTTTGCAAAACTTGGATTTGCGTAATTGTATATTTGTGTCATAAAAAAGTGCCAATAGATCGCACGCTGCAAAGTCCCGCAGCAAAAAACTTGGGTTTCGTGTGCAATGATCACTTAAATTCGCTCCGCAGTTGAATGGTGAGTTACTCAGGTTTCCATCTATATCTGGGTTCGAATCTAGAGGAATACATGTATTTTACACTCTCTAAGTGCTTTGGTAGTAATTTGGCTCCATCCCTAGCTTTATATGCTCAGGAGATTAATAAACGTAAGAATCTCCTCAGCATTTCTGCTGTTACGTCATCTAAATTCTTCTATTAACTAACTTTTGAATATTTCCTACACAGCTTATTATACACGACTAAATATAATCCGAGATTCGTTACGTCTTCAGGTATGGTGATTGAAATAGCAAAATGATCACTTCCTAGATAACGTCAAAGCTATCACTTTCATCTAACATGTAACCATTCCAGAAAAGTTCTCGCAGCATCCTGTTCTGCTTTGGCGATTTCAACAGCCTCTGAGGTCTGGTGGCATTATTAAGTGAAATACATTTTCTGAGATTATTGTTAGTTTTACTCTCCGATTTTACGCAAACAGAAGGAGTTTGAAATAACGTTGAAAGGATTAAGCCCACTTTCATATACTGATGAGCTTCAACCAGGAACTCTACGCTGATATGCTTTTTGTGAGTAACAAGTTAGCTCACAAGTTACTTCCACCATCCGCTGTCTTACGCTCCCCCGTCTATTTTGCATCTTACCTCGTTTCTTTGTTTACATGTCTGCGGGTAAATTGTCAGATCTTTCTATTTTGATTCGGGTACTTCAGATGAGGATAAATGACTTGTCAGTTGCGTTATTAGATTTTCTACCCAGTTCAGATACTTTACGTTGTAAATATAGTTTAAGGATCACACATTGAATTTTTTATTTGCGCCCATTTTGGCAGAGTCGTCAAGATAAGCATGTGTGAGGTATATTCTAAATTAGCTTTCCTTTTTAGTTTCTTTTCTTATGTAAATTTGAGTTTGTTCTGCGTATACTTCCAAACTTAACGTTATATATTTTCCTTCAAACGAGAATAAGGTTGGCAACATTTGAGGTCAGAACGAAAGTGACGTATGAATGTGTGAGATAAGAACGATAGATAAAAGGACAAGATAACAGTTGCTGGTGTGGATATGTGGAAGATGTGAATTACGTTATTCTTCGAAGTGCGATGTTGTTATATTGATATAGTGGTGGAATAAAGAAAGAATTACCGTAAGTTGACTTCTGTCTTATGTTTCGTCTGGCAGTAAAAATTTAATTAGGAACTATTGCATCGTATTCTTATCTAATGGTTCAGACACAACTTAGAACGACAATATTCCTCACAAAAAAGGCAATTACGTTATAGATGTTTTGTGACTGCTGACATTCAACAACACCAGATTAGCTGCATTAGATTCTGCGAAGAATCAGGTAAGTGTACCAAGGCGTTTTGAAATGTATTGTATCGATCGTTTTGGAGAAAGATTATCGTTTTAGGGGGCATGACTGAGAGATGTACACTTAAGGACAATTTACACGTAGCCAGGCAATTAGGGATTCACTCTTAAACCCAATCAGCAAGGAGGACATTAAAAAATATTCCTCAGGGAGAGAGGAGTGTATGAATTATTTGGGGAGGAGGAAGACGTGGAATTTGGGCAGTGGTTCTGAGCTTTAGAATGGAACGGACCACCTTTACGATAACTCCTAAGAAGGAGTAAACTTAATTTTTTTTTACTGGTTTAAAGAAAGTCTAGACTGAGCTTTTCGCGTCTGACTCAGTGGGTCGAACCAGGTCAGTTTCATCAGATGCATTAACAAGATTAAAAGGAACCGACAGCATTTTGTATGAGGTAGGTTGGTAGCACTAAAACAAAATTAAATGTGATGACTCTCGCTGGATCGAAAATATAACCATAAAGACGAGGAAGGTGAGATGGTCGTTAGATGCATATAACGTTTTCAGTACAGTAATGCAAAATATGGATTACTTTTTGTTTCCGAGTTTAATGACCCCTTTGGGCATTTGAAGCTACATGGATTTACCCGTCCTTAATGTAAGTTCATTGACTTCAGGGAATAAGCAGAGACCAGTGTCAGAAGGCACAGATGCTTCATTGGGGACTCAAAATCGGTTCCAACTGGGGTGATTTCCCAGAATTCCCATCTCTGCTCACTCAAAAACCGGGACAACTATGACCATTATAGAAACCATCGTAAGACCCTGTGCGAATCCATCAAAACCATTTGCATGATTGTAGAAAAGATGGTACTTCAAAACTTGGTATCAACTGGAGCTATCCATTGACTGAATGGTAGCAGTGATTCAGCTATGAACACTATCATTCCAGTGATTCTAGAAGACAGGTAATGGCTGCGTGTCTCCATTCCTGCTTTAAGTCTGCGACAGAGTCTCCGGAGCAGAACGCGGTTTATACTGTGTTTCAGATTTTCACAAATCACGAATGTGCTTATCAGGATTCTGATTAGTACCCTCGGCAGGAAAAACCAACATCGAGATATCGTTTTCCGCGCAACACATGCATGCCAAGCTTTTGCGGTGTGAATCTGAACGTGTTCCTATGAAACTACAGACCTGAGGTTATCAGCATGCAAAGAAAAGAATCAGCAAACCAATTATAAGAATATCAGATTATTGTATTTTCTCCTCCAAACAGTTTATGTTGGCACTCCTCATACTCAATTGTACGTTGTTGCTTCCAAAAAAAGGGTGCATCTTTTAAGAATTAAATTTCAAAAGGTTATATTATGTATATGTTTGTGTCGAAGCATGAATATTCAGAACAATCAAAAAGAGCGCAGCATTTCCTCATCCATATAATGTTCGGCAAGAAATATGCTGTCAAACCAAATGTGCATAGGTTTTCTCAGTTTCTTTCATAGTAAACATGAAACGTTTGAGGAATATTGTTCAAATTATCATCAGTTAATACCGAAGATAGAAAGAAGACTTTATGTGCCTTTTACACTTCCTCTATCTGGATGACTGTTCAACTGAAGGAAGAGCTTCACGAGATGCCGATTAACTTCAAACTGTAGAGCAGAAAATGTATCCCTATATTCATTCGGGTAAACTAAGTATGAATGGAATGAGGGGTAAAAATAATTTGAAACGAATACTTTACCACTTTGAAAGAAAAGCATCTTTGCACTTTGCCCTCTAAGTGATGAACGGGCGCTGAAAGGGAAGATTTAAATTACCAGCTTTCGCGAACACTTACCGCAAATCACGCAATGCGCGCATATATATACACGTAAGGGTGCAACGCAATAGGAAGTTACGGATCATTAAACAAAATCACCAACAGAACCAAAAATTGTAGTAAATCGCAAGAACACTGTAAGTTCGTACAGTAGTGAAATAAATAAAATCTACGAAATCCAAATGCCTTAAAATAGTAAAACAATGTTAGTAATCCGATTTATCGGCATAGGAAATATACTGTTTTAAGGAAGATTGCCAGAAAATGCGATCTGAATAGTAGAATGTTTAAACAATTTGAACCGGTGAGTTGATAGATACATCGATTCATTTAAAGAGACGAGGCATCAGTTGGTTGTGCAAGCGGTATCATTGTAGGAAGAAGGCGTTACTTGAAGAACTGGCTCTACATTCGTGGCAACTACAGTGAGACGCTACCATTGTAAGTGTGAAATTCAAGTCCGCTACTCCTATGTGGGATGATATAAATAAATTAGTTACCTACTCTACTGCCAAATGTACAGCCTTTCGGAAACTTTGGAGATCATTATCAACAGTGATATTTGCAATGATAGCGTCTCATTGGAGTTGGCACGAATTCGGCGCAAATTCTTCAATTAACGCCTTCTTCCTAACAGGATACCACGTGCCCAGCCAACGTGATGACTCGTGTATTTAAATTACGTCGTATCTATTTATTGTGAAGTCAAGTCACCGCATTCAAATTGTTAAAGCGTTCTTTTATACAGATTGCAGTTTTTGCCATTCTTCCTTGAAAAAGCCATGTTCAGGTGCGAAAACTTGGAAACGATTTTTTATACACTGAGTGACCACTTTATTATGCCCACTTGACAGTTTTAAGCAACTTTTTAAGGCGAGGCTAGTAGAAAAAGGGAAAGCTTAGTGCTTGCTACAGTAGCAGAAGTGATTTTTGGGTGACAAGATAGGTAAAAAATGCGATTTGACGGACTTTCAACGTGGGATGATTGTAGGAGCTCGGAGATATGGAGCGAGTATCACCGGAACCGATGCATTCGTGAAATGTCCCAGAGCAGCTGCTGCTAAAGTGTTTAAAGACTGAACTGTCAGCCAAAAAACTGGGTCTCTACGTGCAGCGTGTGGTCGTCATCGACTAGTGACTGCTCGGGCGGAACGGAGAGTGTCAAGACCTCGCCGGGTAAGAGCTGTTTTGGCTGCACATGGAGGACCAACATCATATTAGAAAGGTGGTCATAATATTTTGCCTTTTTGGGGTGTACCGTTACAGTACTTTCCTTCGTATGAATTTAAGATTCCTTTTCGCTGGAGTTGTCCTACGAAATCATTTTCCCTCTTAACATTTCTTCTTAAATTACTTTCCTGATATCGCCACGCGTGGTTCTACTGTCGCATTTTCAGAGCGCTGATTGTTTAAACTTTTGATTAATTTCCTCATCAGCATTCTTCCGTTGAAATTTCTTCTGGTTTCTGAGCACTTCCTTGGTATCGTTTTGATTTTCTCTTGTTTCGTACATTTTCTCAATTTGATTACAAACTTAGGGGGATATTTCTTTCTGCCATTGATTAATTTTATTCATTTCATTTGTTCGCCGCTGAGTCAGTTAGAATGGTAACGATTTAATTCTATTCTTCCCGCCGATGTCAGGAATCTACGTATTCGTTATTATTCTGGTTTTTATAATGAAAACATATCAAACATTTTCCGCAGGAAAAACGCAAAATTTTAATTTATGGAAACTGTGGTTCACACCGAAAATGAGGGAAAGTCTTAAAAATCCAAAAATGTTCAATTGTTAGAGATCGAGTATAACAAAATGCTATTGAGAGTGTTGCAAAAAGTTTTTATAAAACGAGACCTTGTAAAACACTATTTAGGACGCTTCTTTTCCTACTTTAGAACTGGTATTTCCTTTCCTTTCCAATTAGCTCGCATGTTGTATCAATTCAAGATCTCTACGCAGTTTCTGATTGTAAAACGTCTTCTGGAAAAATTGGAGGTGCTTATGTAATCAATATATCCGTCCGCCAGTCCATCTGTATGCATATCTCTACCCATGTTGGTCTGATTTGAAAAAATATTTTTGCGTTGGAATGCCTGAAAAACGGGAATTAATGCTTTTTGATCTTCTTCCGATTCATAAATTCGCGGTTAGTGTTCATAAGTGCAGATTCAATCTAAATCGAAATAATTGTATTCTACATAATAGTTTCAGAGTTCCTTCTGCAATTTTTTTCTTTCTTTCCGTATGATTTATGACGAAGATTATTATACAGTTTCTTTTCCAAAGAATGCACAGTTTTTCCGGTACGGAGCGTAAAGTAAAGTTACTCTGATTCTATAAAACCCATTTTAAATATTATTTTTTGCTATCGGATGGAGTTCGTGCAGAGGAATGCTTAGCATGTAATTTCTTATTTTTCATAAAGAACAGTTCCATTTTTTTTTCATTCCAGGTTTCAGATGATTCTTTCCTGAAACATGGAATGAAAAAAAAAATATTTTTCTATCAGTTATCGCACTCTACGGAATACACTTAATGGCACATATTTTCTGTTCATAGTAACACACAGCTGTTCCTCCGTTTACAGGGCCTAAGTTAATTTGTCTGTTTATAAAATATTTGCAAAAAACACCCGATTCCTGAAATTCTCTTTGTTCAGATACTTGTAAGTGCGGAGGCATTTTATGTTCATCTCATGCCTAAAAATACGTGATTTACACTCTAGTAGGCGAAAATAATAATAATATATTTTTCTTGATTCCTCTGCTTCTAAAGATTCGATTTGAAAAATTCTTATAACACCGGATACCATTCGGCACGTGAAGCATTTTAGATACACTTTGTAACGTACCAGGAGATGTGACGTACCTGCCAGAAGGACGCACACGACATAAAGGCAGATAGCAATTAGAATCAATGTCCGCGTAGCTTAATTGGTAGAGCAACTTGTTCCGGAATAAGCGTACTCGGGTTCGAATCCCGGCGTAGACCGAAAATGACGGAGAAATTTACTTCGTTATAATTGGCGCCCGAACTATCCGGATGACCCGACCGTTCAAAATCTCGCATTGGTGTGATGTTCTTTCCACACCGCGAGATAGGAAAAATAAGAGAATCCCTTCTCCAGCACTTCGAAAAAATAAATAAAATAAAAATAAGGGGGAGATGATGTAACGTACCAGGAGATGTGATGTACCTGCCAGAAGGACGAACACGACATAAAGGCACATAGCAATCAGAGCAAATGTCCGCGTAGCTTAATTGGTAGAGCAACTTACTCCGGAATGAGTGGACCCGGGTTCGAATCCCGGCGTAGACTAAAAATGACGGAGAAATTCACTTTGTTATAACTTATGGATTTTTTATAGTGCATAGTTGTGACGCTAGGTGACGTTATTGTTCATTTTCATTTCCAACTCTATCTTCCCTTCTTAAAATTCTATTGAAAAGAAACTGCGCAAAAGGAATTGTTTTACAGTAAAGATATCAAACATTATCCTCCATTATTCATAGTTTTCCCGCAATGGAGCGTATATGTAAAAAAAAATCTCGCTATCAGCAGTTCTAGAATTCATATTTCCAAAATCATTTTTTCTTCCCGTAGTCTTTGATACAATTAATATTTTTTACATGTTTTCTGCTTTTGCATAACTCAAAATTATACCACCCGATGGAGTCAGCGCATTAGTTCTATTCGGATGAGTATTTTCAGTCTCAATTCTCTAAAAAAGGTGATTCGTCGTACGATATTCATCATCCCCAACAGTATTTTACACCAATTTTGTTATCTAAATAAAACAGGTTTTCTGTTTTGTGGCGTAAAGTGATGTCAAGCTTTCCACCACATCTTTTGTTTTAGTGATTCAATTACAATTACAATTATTTTATTGCGCACATTTAAAACTTACAGTCATATGAAAATACAATACACCAGGAGAAATCTGACCATATTGGTTGTAAGGCGGTTCCCGCTATCAGATGTAAGAAAAGGAATAAAATATATAGAATATATAAAGGCTAGTAAGATAATTATAACAGAAGCACCACTGTTAGCAGCATAGCTTGGGACTACAATTTAATTATAAGATTGAGATTCATTATGGAGAGCAGGATTATTTACAATGTAATTTCGCAGAGACAAGGATAATATTTTGATATTTTCCAGAGATCTGATGCTCTCTGGGAGATTATTCCATAGGATAATGGCTTTATACATTATGCTATTTAAACCATAATACAGTCGAACAGACGGTAGTCATAATTTCTTGTTAGCAACAGATCTGATGAAGACAGGATAATCCAGATATCTGATGTCAGAGTGAAAAATAGGCAGTTTTAAATGCATTATTAAAAAAACATGATACCTAGTTCCAAGATAAAAATTTTATAATTTTTTAGAATATTTCGTTTTGGAAATAATGGTTTTGAATCAGACATGTAATCTGTTTTCAACATAATAGTGAACACATTTCTTCTGTAATTTCAGCAAGCATAACTTATTCAACTTCAAACATCCATTTTTCCTCGGATATCTTTCGCTACGAGAAACATTTTGTGTACAATCTATGATTTCGTAACACGTTTCAGCCATTGGTCGGCGCAAGCAGATGTTTATACACAATCGAGTCACATTATTGGGGCCACCACCTACTTTTGACGTCAAGAGCTGGCTTGAAGGGTGTATAAGGTGAAAACATATCATTCTGAAAACATATCACTCGCTGCTGTCATGGATAAGATGAGCGATTTATCATATTTGCAAAAAGGGATTATTATCGGCTTTCGGGCCAAAGGTGGCAGTATTTCTGAAACAGCGCAGTTTGCAAACTGTTCGCGTGCTGCTGTGGTTAAAGTGTGTCGTGTTTGGTGAAATGGCACCATTGCGAATAAGCGATCTGGAATTTGCGGAGCACCACGCGCCACCGATGTAAGACGTGAACGTCTGCTGCGTAGGTGCATGAGGGCCGATTGACGCGCTACAGTGTAGCAACTCACTGGCTGAATGGCTACCGGAAGTGTGTCTAAAACAACAGTTTAGCGAACCGTGCTGCGTATGATGCTCCGATGCAGACGGATGGTCACTGCATCTATGCTAACAAAAGTGCATCGGCAGAAAAGACTTACATTTGCACGGCAGTATCGGAATTGGACCTCCGCTGATTGGCAAAGGATTGTTTTCTCCGATGAGTCATGTTTTCTGCTTCATCGAACGGATGGACTTGGCATATACAGCGAGAAACATCTGAAAACAAACCCTCTTCAACAATTGCTGGCAGAACACAAGCTGGTGGGGGCAGCGTTGTGGTCTGGGGAATGTTTTCATGGCATTCTCTGGGTCCACTCATACCTGTGGAAGGCACTATGGACCGAATTCGTTATGAATCCATCCTTGCAGACCAAGTACACCCATGCATGCTGATTGTTTTCCCTGGGGCGGATGGGATCTTCCAGCACAACAATGCGACGTGTCACAAAGCTAGAAATGTCCGAGAGTGGTTGGAATAGCACGATGAAGATTTCAAAGTACTTCTTTGGTCCTTTAATTCCCCAGACTTAAACCCAATTGAGCATCTGTGGGACCACCTCGATCGTGTTGTTCGTTCTTTGGATCCTCCACTGCGCACTCTCCAGCCGGTGTCAGGTGCACTGCAGTCAGCATGGCTTCACGTGCTTGTGAACACCTTCCAGCATCTTATTGAGTCACCACCAGCCCGCTTAGCTGCTGTCCACGCTAAACATGGCCGTCACTCTGGATATTAGCTGGTGGTCACAATAATGTGTATTTGTGGATGCTTTACCAATTCAAGAAGGCTGGTTGATTTCATGGTTACCGGTTCTATTCATTGCGATGAAATCTGAGAAAAGGTCACCCTTAGTTGATATTGATGATGGGACAAAAAAACAACCAAACATGGCAGCGTACACTTTGGCTTTGACTACTTCATCACAGGGGCAGTCATAATTTAGATAATTATATTATTATTTAATCATACTGTGTTTTAACTTACATAATTTTGATGGTTTTATTACTTTTTATTGAATACTTTTGTTTCTTTTATATTATCATTATTTCCGGTATTAATTCTCTTTATTGGTATAAGTTCTATATTACAGGAAGCTCCGTATGCATTCATAAAATGGGTACAGCGATGAAATATTTTTCCTTTTCGGTTTTTCAATTCGTGTTTTCGTAAACGTTTCACAACATATGCATTGCATGTTCGACATTATTACTCGTTTTTCTTGCCGAACTTCTTTCACTCGCGGAAGTCAATTTATTTCAGTACAAATTCTTTTAAACAAACACAGCCCTAAGAACCATTTATAGAGGAAACTGACGCGTAGCAAATATATTCTAATTTTAATCTGTCTCTCCATCTCACATGCAATCACAACGAGTGTAAAGAGGGGCATATCGTTCCGTTTGCCGGCTGTCGTTCATCGTCAAAAGAACGTACACAAAGTTGTGTCCATGGTAACTGAGAGCGTGGATGTAACCTTTTTAATGGCATGTGTACAATAGCTGCGACATGAGTGAGCTGCGCGCTCGTGAACTCCAGCAAACGGATATCTATCAGCATTCCGCGAGTTATGCTCACTTTGCCAAAAACGTCTCCTCCCCTTGCGTAAGGGTCAAGCGGCGACTCCAAGGCGGAGTGCACAAAGGGAGGGCCCTCAGCACGCATGAGTTACCACGCGAGGAAAAATAACGTGATTAGTCTTCGTCGCCGGAATATGGGGCTTATGGGAGTCGCCGAGTAGATATTTGGGAAAAGCGGAGAAACCCCGTAATTACTCGAGAGTGTTGGACATGGTGGTTTTTCCGCTTTACGGACATCGCCAAAACCTGGATCAAATTAATTGTATTAAAACCGATGAATAATTAAGTAGTAGATTGCAGACTTCATGAATACTACCGAAGCTGGTCGGGAATCTCTTATCAAGTGGTGTTACGTAAAATTACTGTCGGAACGTGATTTTCGGCAATCGCACGTATCCAGTTAACAGTATCCATTACCCTATGATGGTGTAGTGGCAGGAAAGGAACAAAGAGAGCTTTTGTCTTATCAATGAAATAAATTCAAATGGAGAGTCTGGAAACAAGAAAACTCAGGTTGCAAGCAAAAGGTGATGTAAACCACAGCGAATGCCAAGTCATAAATTAGAGATATATCCATATTTCAAGAAGGCACATATTATGTTAAGGAACAAGAGAGAAGAATGAAACTTTTAAAAGTAATATGATATATTTGTGCGAAATTTTTTCTGTAGCTAAGCTATTTTGGATATCATTCATTGGTAATTTAACTTTTCATTGGTATTTTCTTAATTACTTTTGCACCCTCCGAGCAATCTGGAAGGCCTTTAAATTATTTCGACAGCTGAGACTCAGACCGGAGAAGGAACGACCCCATCTCGCCTTCCTAAACGCTTATAAAATATTAGGCTTGATCCCAAAATTCCTTAATTTTAAGACGTCAGTAAAAGGTTCACCGTCCGGGAAGAAACAGGGCACATTTCTTCCCCAGACCTTATCAAGGATACTGAATCTGAGAAGAAAGGACGTCATGTCATTAGAAACCAAGTGCTGTACCCTATATATGAAGTTGCATAGGTTTGCGACCCTATTATCTTCTACAATATTACCTTCGCAGTGGACATGTTAGTCGAAAGACTCCAGTCAACCCTTTCTACAGACACAGGAAGGAACTGGATTACGTGAAGTCTTCCCATACTCCTAAACCATAACCTTTATCAATATTTCTAATTCCATAAGACAACAAAGACGAACTACGCCAACTGCGTGTCTCTAGGTTACAATCGTGGTACAATCCGAAGCAATCGTTTAATACAGGGAAACCTCGAAAGTTTTGCAATATTTGTTTAAACGCATGTGCTGCGGCGGGTATGTCACGTGTTTAAACTAGTTCAAGTCGCGCACTGCAGTCAGTCGAAAGGGAAATAAAGTGGGAATCGTTGTTCTGAACGGCATTGCAAGTCGTCGTTCTGTCTGTGGGTGGGACACCTAAAAGGTGAACAGCCCCAACCGGCAAATTAGGGAACTTGTGCTTTAGAGTTTGAACTCGGCCATTATGCTGCTCGAGCAACACGAAACATTTGTCATGTAAAAGGGTAAGTCTCTGTGGACCACAGCACCGCAAACAGATGGTTCAAGAAATTTTGCTCAGGTGACAAAAACATCAACGATCAGCCAATGTCAGGTAGGCTGCGAACCGTGGATTCGAAGGCCATGCGCCAGGCCGTAGAGGCAAATCCTACAACCAGCACTTGGAGATTATCAGGTGAGCTGGTCATATCACAGACCACCGTGGTTCATCACTTTCAGGACCTCGGCAAGTCCTACAGGACCTGCAATATTGTCTCTCACGAACTGATGCCAGCTGAAGCAAACTGCAGACTGGAAGTGTGCACACCACTCCTAGAAAACTCACGCGATGTTCGTTTCATCAAGAGAATAGTTACGTGTGATGAAAAATGGATCTATTTCCGTAATTCTAACACACAACGACAGTGATTGATTTCAGGCCAGCTTCCTGAAGCTGTTGCCAAACGTGGGTGCTTCAAGCACAAGGTGATGCTCTGCGTCTGGTCGGGTTTCGAGGGGATAATCCATTAAGAATTTTTTCCACATGGTCAGACCGTCAAATCCAACCTCTACTCTGAGCAGCTGGACCAGATGTATGCCGTTTTGGAGGAGAAGTACACGGCACTGCTGAACAGAAAGCGCGCTCTCTTACAGCAGGACAGCGCTCTTCCCCATACAGCGCGGACGACTTAGGAAAAACTCCAGGAATTTCAAGGCATCGAACTGATGCCATATCCAGCATATAGTCCAAACTTTACTCCGTTGGATTATTACTTGTTTCAGTCCATGGCCCACTTTCTTCGCGGGCGACACTTCAACAAACAGGAGGAGGCGGCAGCTAGGGTGAAGGAGTTCTTCGCTTCGAAGAACAAGAACTGGTACCGCCGCGGAATCGAAGAACTGGTAGACAGAGGGCTAGGGTGAAGGAGTTCTTCGCTTCGAAGAACAAGAAGTGGTACCGCCGCGGAATCGAAGAACTGGTAGACAGAGGGCTAAATACGGTGCAATACGATGGCTTATACTTTGAATGCTAGTCAGCTTTCGTTGCAAAGGTACGTATGAAAACATTAAGTGATCCAAATATTGTAAAACTTTCGACTCGCCCTCTGTAATTTCAAAATTCCATGGATTATTTTGAATTTAGATATGTCCCCTCCATAATGTCGACACTAACGGACAAATCCGGTCAGTTAGCGATTATGGACGCAGCAGACTACAATAAGAAACTAGAGGACTTTATATCTAATTCTGGATCTATAATCTTACGAATGAACCATAAAATTTCTTGGATTGCACAGGTACTATTAGCTGCAAGACAAACCGCTATACCGGATGATCGGAAGAAAGCCGACAAATTACTGCCCGGCCGTCAGATCCTAAAACAATTCGAAAAAACACCAGAGGCACGGCAATCCATTGAGGCCGATCGTGTCCAGGAAATCCTCACCGACGTACCATCTAGAGAAAGCATTGCCCACATTCCTAGCTAATAATCTACCGGAATCGGACTTTATAATAACTTCCGCTCTACATTTTATCACAAAAACCAAGCCGCTGTTCAACAACGCGACATTATTGGCAGTTTCGACGTGGTTTCTTTTTAACCATCGATCCTGGGGCCGGAAGACATCGGAACGTTAAAAGAGGCTATCATCATCATCATCATTGTCAACCATTATCAATCCACTGCTGGACGAAGGTCTCCCCAAGTTTCCTCCACAACGGTCTGTCTTGTGCCAGTCTCCTCCATGTCACCCCTGCATACTTTCGAATTTCATTCACCCATCTCCCATGTGGTCTTCTTCTGGGTCCTTTCCTGTCCCTTGGAATCCAATCTAAAATTTCGGCTGTCCATCGATGATCTGTCCTTGTGGCAGTATGTCCAGCCCATTGCCATTTCAGGGATTTAACTCTGATCATGATGTCTTCCACTCTTGTCATTTTTCGGATCCACGAGTTCCTCTTCTTATCTCTCCTGGTTACACCACGTATGCACCTCTCCATGCTACTTTGAGTTGTCTGCAGCCTTTGTATGTCTCTTTTAGTTAAGGTCCACGTCTCTGCACCATACGTAAGCACTGGAAGGATGCATTGATCAAACACTTTTCTTTTAAGACATAATGGCATATTGCTCTTGAAAATTATGCTGTTTCTTCCAAAAGCTCTCCAGGCAAGTTTTGTACGCAGATTAATTTCTTCATCAATGTGACCCTCACTTGATATCTGCTGTCCAAGATAAACGTACGTATCTGTTATCTCCAGCTTTTCTCCATCAATCGATAAATCTTCATTTCTTGTAAAAGCATTGAACATCACTTTTGTCTTCTGAAAGTTCATTTTTAATCCCACCTCTTTACTCTTGTCAGCAAGTTCCTGGATCATACTCTGCAGCTCTGATGGGCTAGTTGCAAAAATGACTACGTCATCAGCAAAACGAAGGTGAGTTAGATAATCTCCATTAATCTTTATCCCCTTGTTTTCCCAGCTCAGTGACTGAAAAACACCCTCCAATGTGGCATTAAAGAGCTTCGGAGATATGGTGTCACCTTGTCTCACTCCCTTTCCAATTTTTATGTGTGTTGTATTTTCAAACAGCAGAATCTTTGCACTTGCATTTTCATAGATGTTATTAATAATATTAATGTATGCATCTTCAATACCGCAGGTTTTCAGAGCCATTGTAACTGCTGATGGTTTCACCGAAACAAAGGCTTTTTCATAATCGATAAAAGCCATGCACAATGGAAGTTCATATTCCCTCGCTCTTTCAATTAGTTCTCTCAGCACATGGATATGATCTATTGTGCTGTAGCCACTCCTGAATCCAGCTTGTTCTCTCGGTTGAGCCATGTCCAGTGTTACCTTCAAGCGGTGTGAAAGAACTTTAGTGAAGATTTTATAAACTACTGATAGGAGGCTGATAGGTCTGTAGTTTCCGAGATCCTCAATGTCCCCTTTCTTATGTAGCAGGATCATTGTAGCGGTGTTCCAATCCTCAGGAATCTTTCCTTCATTAAGGCATCGAGTGAAAATTTGGGCGAGTACTGTTTCGATTTCTCCACTTGCTTCTTGTATGATGTCTACAGTAATTCCATCTTCTCCTGGAGCTTTTCCCCGCTTCATGTTCTTGATTGCATGTGCAACTTCTGCTGGAAGGACTGGAGGAACTCTGGTACTGGTATCTTTCATGATGTCTGGAGTGCATGTATCATCCCTTTCATATAATTTGGAGTAGAAATCTTTCACTCTTGTCAAAATTTCGCCTCTATTTCTGGTTACAGAACCATCTTCTTTTCTCAGTGCCATAATCTGTTTTCTTCCCTTACTGAGATGTCCCTTTGCTATCTTTAGGCTTTGGTTGTTTTCAATTGCTTTCCTCACTAGTTCACAGTTGAATTTTCTTACGTCTTCAGTGATACTTTTTCGTACTGTCTTGCATAGCTCTATATATTCCACTTTGGAAGTCACATCTTCTTTAGTTGTCCTCATCTCTCTTCTTTTTTGCATCAACATTTTGGTTTTTCCTGATAATTTATTTACATGCAACTTGTTCTTAGACCCAGCTAATTTTGTTGCTGTTTCCATAAGAGCTTTGGTTACTTTTCTGTTAACTTCAGAGATGTCCACTTCTTCCGATGTTAGGCCTTCTAAAGCAGAGAACCTGTTCTTCAGTACCAACTTGAAGGTATTATGGTGTTTTTTAAGGTTGGTTATGTCAATAGATTTTGTTTGTCTTATGAGCTTGCCACGTTCAAGTTTAGTGTTGAGGTGCATCTTACATCTCACCAATCTATGGTCACTACCTGTGTTGAACTTGTTTAGCCCACTGCAGTCTTCTATGACGAAGTTTTTGTTACACATAATAAAATCAATTTCACTTGTCGTCCCATTTGGATGTCTCCATGTCCATTTCCTGTGTGGCTTTTTCTTGAAGAAGGAGTTCAAGATGAAAAACCCTTCTGCCTCTGCAAACACAACGAGAGTATTTCCACGCTGGTTTCTGTTGCCGTGACCGAATTTACCTACTGAAGTTTCATTCTGTTGCCGTTGCCCTATTTTTGCATTGAAATCTCCCATAATTATTTTCAAGTGCTGCTTACCTTTATTATTTAGATGACAAATTTCCTCATAAAATTCTTCAATTTCTTCTTCAGGATGACTTGTGGTGGGTGCAAAAGTTTGAATAATATGAGCCTGGTATCTTCTCGATAGTTGGATAACGAGTCGTTCAGCTCTGTCAGAGGAACTTTCAACTTCTACCACTTTATCCTTCAGTTTCTTGTTTATTATAAATCCAACACCACTAGTTCTGCCAGTATCTGTCCCACGATAGTAGAAGAGATGTCCACTTTTCAGTTCGATGAGATCTTCTCCTTTTCTCCTTACCTCACTTAGCCCCACGATGTCCCACTTGATCCTTTGTATTTCCTCTTCCAATTCAAGAAGCCTTGAATCAGAAGATAGGGAGCTTCCACTGTACGTTGCCAAGGTCAGCATCAGATGGCATCCTAGTCCGGTCCTCCGGGGATTCTTAGCACCCTCTGCCTTCATGTCGCACTGGCCGCTGCCTTGGCCAGGCACATTCCAGCTGCCGGAGACTGAGGGCCAAGATTTAGGTTGTGGAGTCATTTTGGAGGGGTTTGGCCATAACTCACCACGCTGGCCAAGCGGGTTGGTGAGTGTGGGATAGAATTTCCTCTAATCCCGATGGTATAGTTATACCGCTATTGGCGGTCGTCAGAGCCCCTTTAGTGGGAACAGGATGCACCACGAGAAGGCGGGGTTGACATTTGTCAAGGAGAGGCTGTGGTGTTACGCATCACCTGACCTTACATATCTAAAAAAGAATATCACTTTATTCGCAGGAGTCTTGCCGCAACATCTTAAAGATAATGGACTTGATTTCAAATTCCAGCTACTTCAGTTTCCAGGGACAAATCTATAAATGAATAAATGGCCATCCAGTGGGATCCTCGCGGAAGCAAAACTTCGCCCAATTGAGCAATGTGCACTGCTGGCCACCCAAAATGCAACACCAAGAAGGAAGCATCCGATTGGCCTGAAATTCGCAACATGCGTCGCCTGCGAGAGGACATGCAAACGATAAGCTTTGCAGGGCATATGCAAATCACGTGCGCCCGGCATGCCACCGGAAAGCACTATAAGAAGGGTGCACAGAAGGCCTGGTGTAAGTAGTGAAAGTGTGTTGTGCTGCCGGACCTGTGCGTGGGTAACTTCCTGATGCCTCGTCGCAGAATACGGCAGTCATACCAGCACGTTTTAGAGTTCTACAGAGGACGAATAGTGGCTTATCGCGACAACGGTTTATCGTACCGAGACATCGGCGCTCGTGTGGGACGACACCCAGCCACAGTGAGGCGAGTATGGATTCGATGGGTGCAGGAGGGATGGACGGACCGAAGTGAGCGATTGCCGCAGCCGCGGCACAACACCGAACGAGAGGACCGTTATGTTGTGCGGTGGGCATTGACGGCTCGCACCGCCACATCACGAACGTTAGCGCAGGAATTAAGGTGTGCTGCGCAACAGCCTGTGTCATCATGTACCGTTCGACGTCGTCTGCAGGAGCGGGGACTTGTCGCACGGCGCCCATTGCTCCTATTACTTTTGACGTTACACCACTGGCGAGTGCGGCGGCAATGGGCCGTTGAACGCCGCACCTGGACTATGGAATGGCACGACATGGTCTTCTCCGACGAATCTTGCTTCTGCCTGCAACACTACGATGGTTGGATCGTCGTGTGGCGTTACCGCGGCGAGAGACTGTATGACGTCTGCATTGTACTTCGCCATACCGGTCCGTCGCCTGGCGTTGTGGTTTGGTGCCCAATTGGATATGACATCCGCACCTCTCTGGTACGCACCGCCGGTACACTCAACAGCCACTACTACATCTCCAACGTTTTGGAGCCTGTAGTCCTCCCCTATCTGCAGGACCTGCCAGCGGCTTTGTTTCAACAGGAAAAAGCGCGCCCGCACGTGGCACGCATCGCGCAACAATTCTTCACGGCCCACCAGATGTCACTGCTGCCGTGGTCCGCCTGTTCTTCTGATATGTCTCCTATCGAACACGGCGGATCGCTGATCGGCATCCTAGTGGCCCGGCAAGCACCACCCGCGGCTACGCCTGATGAACTGTGGTAACGTGTGGAAGCAGCCTGGACCGACATACCGCTAGCCCACATCGAAAGCCTCTTTCGTTCGATGCCGAGGCGTGTAGCGGCCGTTATTTCCAGCCATGAAAGCCACACGTATTATTGATGTCTGCGTGTTCCGTAAGTCGCACAGGACTGTAAGCTCAATCTTTTCATCTTTATAACTGTCGTTATGTGTATAGAAAATCTGGCTTTGCTATCTTGTGTCCTACTTGGTGTTGCATTTTGGGTGGCCAGCAGTGTGTATTCACTAACACCACCCGAAGGCCTACCACCTGGCTAGGATTTTCGAACGACGTATTTTATATACAGCCTCACGGAAAAGTCAATTATATACTCACGCTTTTTCTTGATAAAGTCAATTATGTAAACATTACGATTAATTTTACTATGGAGCTTGAACGCAATGCTACCATACTTTATCAGGACGTCCTGCTGAAAAAATCGCCTGACAACCGCCTTCGCACAGAAGTATGTTATAAACCCACCTCCGTTCCCAAACTAATGTTGCGCAGTTCATTCTGCCCTGATTCTTACAAGACAGCTTTCCTCCGTTCTCGAATTAGAAGAGACTTCGCCGTCTCCTCCGATATTCACTCCAGTCAATGCGAACCATAATCGAATTTTCCACTGAGGCAGAATACACCTCGATCCAGATACGAAATTTTATCGATCCAGATACGAAATATTATCGATTCAGATACGAAATTTTATCGATCCAGATACCAAATTTTATCGATTCAGACACGAAATTTTATCGATCCAGATACGAAATTTTATCGAGAAATCCAGATCCAGTCATGTTAATCCTTCTGTGCCGCAACTAAGCTCTATTACCTACAAACGAAATGTTTGCTATAAAATCAAGAACGAACGCCTTGAGGTGGATGAACTTCGGTGTCGGCATAAAGCCTCTTGCATCTTTATATACCAAGTTTAATAGAAATATTGATAATCCCCGTCTTCTCAACGAAGTAAGTATTTATGTCATCCCACTAAAATATCCGGACGGCTCTAAGCGATACCACATCGGAATGACCAAGTGTTCGTTTAGAATCAGACTCGACGAACATAAAAGAGACACAAGGGCGGAAAAGTAACCATTGCCCTGTCCAGAGAAGTCATGTTCAAGCCCGCTGATCCTATGTGGTATGATATAAAGAAATTAGTTTCCTACTCCACGGCTAAATCTACTGCTATTCGCGAAACCTTAGAGATCATTACCAACAGTGAGGCTTGCAATGATAGCATCTCTCTAGAATTGCCACGAGTTTGGAGCCAGTTCGTCAAATAACGCTGAGTTTTCTCCCACCATACCGCGTGCTCAACCAACATGGCTTCTCGTTTCTTCGAATGAATAATCACATTTGCATCTATTCATTTATTGTCAAATCACCGCGTTCAAATTGTTGAAGTGTTGTATTATTCATTTTGCTGTCTACTTTCCTGGAAAAGCCACCTGATCGATGATATTCATTTTGCTGTCTACTTTCCTGAACAAGCCACTTGGGATTGAATTCAGCAGTACATTTATCTTCTGTAACAAAGACAAGGTGTACAGAGCCTAGTGCCTTAAGAGGTTTAAACTGTTTTTTATATTGTTTTCGTTCCAGCGGACATTAAAAATGGCGATAACTGGATTGCACAGCAAACCAAATACATACATTGATGAAAGAAAAGAAATTATTTTTATTTAATGTAATATAAGATTTAGTATAAGGGTGGCCAAACGTCGATCGCGAGCTTTCGTACCGTCAATCGTTTATTTTATCAACTTTCTCGATCTTGAAAAAACTTGCAACACGTCAAACTGATTGCAATTTTGACGAATATGTCACTGAGATAGAAGTTCTGATAACAGAATTTGGCAGAGGATTCAGAGACCAAAACAAATTTCAGCACTTTTTGAGCTACATGTCATACCCTTTTGGCAAATGTGATATTGAGGAAATTTCGTGACAAACCTTTCCTCTACTTTCCTCTTCGATCCTTCAGATTTAGTATCAGAAATTGTGAAACTTCAATCCGATATAGTACTGAAGGCAAGAGCGTCAGATAACACACCTTGAACTCTATCGTCAGAAGTAAAATAACCCTGCTTCAGATCTGTTGCTTTGCGGCTGACTGCTTTCTTTGGATCCACATATCTCTGTGATGCAGCTTTTTGCAGAAATGAAAATAATGAAGTCGAAATACAGGAGCTGCCTCACTGGTGCTCATTTAGAAGAGTGTCTCTCCGACTGTGCCTCACTGAATATCTACCTGAATATTCTAAACTTTTTGCGGACATACAGCGTCATGCATCAACATATAAGAATTAAATACTGAAAACAGAGAATCTATAAGAATAATTATATAATTTGTTCAAAAAATTATGTTTCAGAAATAAAAATGATTTAAATATTATTTTTCTGTATTTGTTTCAAAACTTACAAAACCACACACACTAACAAAACACTCGTGCTATAGGCTTATTTCTATTTAAATATATCTATATCACTGCGATAAACCATGGTAGATCTCAGTAGGGATTGATAGTTTAAGGTAGATCTTGGTTACTCAAAGTTTGGCCATCCCTGATTTAGAATATGCAAATTTAAAGTAAAATTAACTTTTAACGCGATTGCAGTCGTACTTTCGGATAGGAGAGAAACACTTCTGCCAATCACGGATCAATTTAAACATTCTTTCGCATCGAAATACGTTTTGCAGTATTCATCAGCTGAATCAGAAACGGAAAAAACGACAGAAGATTTAGTTAAATCTGACAACAGTTGTGCTTTTAAAGTGAAACCCACTAAATGCTTTAGCTATCGCTGCTAAAGTTATCGCTGTAATTTTAGTTTCAACATTATACGTAATTATGGAGTTGAGTACACCATTTACTCATTACTTATTTAAAATTTCAATAAAACTCGCACACTTTTGAAAAAGAAGTAACTGCTAATGAGTTTTACTTCACTAATGAAAAAATAAATCCGATAGCTAAACTTTGAAATTCAGAAGGTATCACAAACTGAATCTAAAATTTACTTTTTATTTTGCATCAGTATAGGAAATTCAACGGTGCATTCGTATTTCGTATGTTTGATTTTGTATTCTCAAACGTTTTATGATTTGCGCACTTGAATTTCTAGTCCCCAACAACATTTTGTATCTCGCTATGCAAACGTACGAGGTCTGGCAATTACGTAATGAAACTGATTTTGTCGCGCGCAAGGTGGCAACGCTGCAGCCTCGTACGTCACATATATGTTACATTAGTTCTTCCCACACCTGTAGTCCAAGTGGCAACACCCTGGAAGGCCTCAGTTTGTACTAGCTGCTTGGCTCGTGAAGTTGTATGTGTGATCCTCGTCAGAAAAAATGGACTCGCGGAATATTGCGCAGCGGTTTTTTGTGTGAAACTGGCTGAAAATGCGGCGGGAACGTAAGGAAAACTGCAGCAGGCTTTCGGCAATGAGGTAATGTCAAGAGCACAAGCCTTCCGATGTCACAATATGCTTTGTGAGGGCAGAACCAATGTGGAAGACGAACACCGGAGTGAGCGACCAACAACAACACAGACAGAGGACAACACAGCCCGGGTGCGTAAAATTGTGCGACGTGATAGGCGATTAACAGTGAGAATGATAGCGGAAGAACTGAACATGAATCGCGAAATTGTTCGCCGAATGCTGACTGAAGAACTGGGAATTAGAAAAATTTGTGCGAAATTGGTTGCAAAAAATCTCACAGAACAACAGCGAGAAGAACGGCGAAATGCAACACTACTGCATCCTCCTTACTCGTATTCACCTAACATGGCTCCCTGCGACGTTTTTATTCCCAAAACTGAAATGCGTTGTGAAAGGACGCCATTTTGACACAGCAGCAGACGTCCAAAAAGCTGTGACGCAGGCCTTGAACAGTGTCTCAGCTGATGAGTTCCACAGCTGCTACCTGCAATGTCAGCACCGTTGAAATAAGTGTGTGCAAGCTCAAGGGAACTACTTCGAAGGTGATCACATTGTAGTTGATTAAAAGTGTAAGTAAATGTGTTTTTAATCCAGTCTCATTACTTATATGTCCGACCTCGTATTCATAACCTAGTAGGAAAGTAAATATACTCAGCTTTTCACGTTTAATTAAATTGATTTAATTTCAAAAGCTTGCTTTTCCACAGCAGATTTCGAAATAAATTGACGTTACAAGAATGAGAATCTAGTTTGTGAGACGACGTTCGTTTTTTCTGCTTTCAGATACGTGCAAAAATTTAATTAAATTTTGTGATCTGACATAAAGATCACGAATTGCTGAAAAAATAGATGCTATTTTTAAGGGTAGTTCTTGATAACACACCGGAGGTGTGCTAAGTGGAGACTTAACTTGAGATTAATCCTTAGTAAAATACAATAAACGTGTTAACTGGAAGTGTACTACTTTGCTTCTGAGGAGTTATTTGCCAACACGACTAAAATGGGCTAAACTAGAAATCCAACTAAACGTGAGGAACTCGTCTGGCCTTCATTTACGGAAGATTTCCTGCAAGAGCGTTTGCTCCATTAACAGAATTGTCTTTCTTGTCTTTATGTATGCGTGACTGCCCATTACAGAGCATCGTAAAAGCTAAATAGTTCATACTGGCAGACGCCGCGACGAATATTGGTCTGAGTCCAACAGCGGAGTCAGCAAGACTTAGTATTGAGTGCAATTTAGGAGAAAAAAATTAAATAGCAGAAAACTAACTTCACGTAGAAGTTTCATGAACACCAGACGGAATATTTTAAACTTTAAATATTTGTACTTTAATAGCTCTTTCAAAAAGTACCCAGGTTTCCCTAAATTAAGGCAAAAATTGAAAAATCGCGATTATTTGTGAATGAAGGGTTGGAAATGCAGGAAACTGGGTTATATGACATGTAATGTAATGCAGAGCAGGAAATCGTATGCGATTAGTGGCGATGGTGACGGTTTATGCAAATGACCCGCAGCATAGAAGGGGGTAATAAATTAATACATCGCTCTTTCCACGTTCCAGAAACACACAGCATCTGAAAATTTCCACAGCGGCGGCTGAAAAACAATTTTTCGGATGCTGTGTGTTTCTGGAACGTGGAAAGAGCGATGTATTTATTTATTAACTGTCACCACGTATTTGGAGTATTTTCATAGAAGGGGGTGTTGCGGAAGAGTACGTCACACTGTAATGAAAGGGTTTCGAGATAGCAGATATGTTGTGATATTTGCGAGATATTTTTTAACAGATGAACTAAGGTGGAGAGCGATCAGCTGAACAAAGTCAGAGGGAAGTTAAAAGATGGGGACACGTGAACCTCTCTGTGTTACACAAACTGTGGAACCAATTTTAAAATAGGAAATCAGCTTCCCGATGGGACAGTGAATGAATGCCTAGGCCTACAACATCCGTGGATGTCTGATATCTCCGATTTACTTGGAGAACGAACAGGACACCTACCTCGGCACACCTGCGATCTGCCCTTGCTGTGGCTACAGGAACGGTGGTATGTGATTCAGCTGTGCGCAGAAGACTTCATGAAGAAAGTCATTATGCTAGACGACTAGCACTCTGCGTACCTCTTACACCTCGCTACAGTGGAGATCGTTTGAATTGGGAAAGACATCCGTCTAGTGAACTGAAAACCATTGGGCGTCAGTACGCTACACCGATGAGTACAAATTTGGTTTGCAGAGCGATTCCAGGCGTCCTGTGATATGAAAAGAACGATGGACACGCTATCATGTCTCTATGACCCGCAAAATGAGACACTTAGTGCGGTGGTAGTGTGTTTGTTTGTGCTGGCATATCGTTAGATGGAAGCACAGACCTCTGTCTGTGTGCCTCCAAGAGGAACCATGAATGCCCGACGCCATAAGGATGATATCCTATATCACTATGTTAATCCTCATGCAGATTCCATAGGCGATACATTTCTGCATCCAGACCGTAACTCTCTTCCTAACAGAGTGAGGCTGCTAGAACAATATATTCAAGACACCATTGTCCATATAAATTGGAGAGCCAGGTCTTCCGAACTTAATCCGATCAAGAATGAATGGGATGGTCTAGGGAGACGTGTTGTTGACTTCAGCACCCTTCGTAAGACCTGAAGTGACTTAGACGGGCTTTGCAGCAAAAATGGTCGTTGCTACCAACTGAGCTCCTAGACATCATCTTTAACAGCATGAAACTTCGCTGTGAACCCTCCATTGTTGTAAGGGATCTTATTTTTCACCTGGTTCTGCATGTAATCATTTTTATCGGACTGAAGTGTTTCTTATGAAAGGTTTTAACGTTTTTACTAAGGTGCGTCGCATAAATATAGAGACAGTTGACTTTGCGCCGTGAACGCAATGCGAATATAGGTAGGAAGCTGAAGTGGTACCTAATTAGACATAACCCTACAACAAACGTTTCGATCCGTCGATATGACTGGATTGTGTGAAAGGAACACGACAAAGTGAAATAGTGTAATTTTAGGTGTCTCATAAATATAAAGACAACTATGTAAAGTAGTCACATGCAAATGAGATGTACCAATTAGCAAGTTGTACGCACACGCATGGGCCGTAATTCAGTCCAGCCTACAAAAGACAGCGGACCTGCCGTCAGACATTCATTTGCCGAAATGTCACGCAACAGTCAACTTTCTGGTGAGGAGGTTCAGAAAATTGCCTGTAGTGAAAATTTGTAAAGCCATGGGGAGTAGTAGGGCAGTCATTTATAAGACTTTGTCGAAACGCGGTGCGTTAACTGCCAGAAAACTGCCTGGAAGACCTTGAATAACAACCAAACGCGATGATCGTGCCATCATGCGTTTAGTTTCATCCCAAAGGTTATCACTACGTCAAGTTTCTCGGACTGTTGGTGTCACCGTCTTAAAGGACACAGTTCATCGACGAATCAAGGAAACATTGTCCTCCGTAACATGCGCCGTCTGCCACACATCGCGCGGCGCCACAAGGAAGCTAGTTTGTTATGGGCAAGCAGCCACATGCACTGGACGGACGAGTGGATCACAACTATTTTCTCCGATGCAAAAAGTTCAACCTGGACGGCCCAGACGGTTGGAGCTGCTATTGGCATGATTTACGACGCGAGCCACGCACCTTCTTCAGCGGAAAGAAAGGAGGGGGTCTGTGATGGGCTGGGGAGCTTTTGCGTTCAATGGGACAACGGATATTGCTTTTCTGCAAGGCAGGCAAAACTCCGATACTCAGTAGCCACCTTCTACCGTTTGCCGAAACTCTAGCGGGTGTTGATTATCTGTTCCAGCAAGACAATGCCTCTATCCATCGGTCTGCATCAACGAAAAGCTGGTTTAACACTCATCATGTGACCGTAATGGATTGGCCAGCACTCAGTCTAGATCTGAACCCTATCGATAACCTCTGGGGTATCTTAGCTCGTGATATGTATGCGAATGGACGGCAGTTCTCAACTGTGGTGGTCTTGAAAGAGCAGATTGAACGAAGCTGGTACGCACTCCGTCCAGAACACTTGCATCACTTGGTGGACAGCATGTCCAATCGGATTTTCAGTGTTATTCGGAACAAAGGCTCCACTATTCGTACTGGAGGTGCTCATAACTAGTAAGTCTTTATATTTTTGAGAAAGCGTATTTCTGTTTTGTTCTTGTACTAGGCGTTGGAATTGTTATGTTTCCGTCAAACTATTATGCTGCTGCGTTCCTATACTATTTTTGCTATAAATATGAGGTGTGCATTTCAGCTCGTTGTTGTTTCTTTTTTATTCAAGAATTTCTTCTGTCTCTATATTTATGCGACGCACTATATCTAAAGTACAATGCGACACGGGTTTACACCAACTTTCATAGCATTCCATGATGCATTTTTTGAGTTATCGTGATTTTCTGTTTTTCCTTAATTTGTGAAAGCCAATGTAACAGGCAAAGAGAAATCGTCCATCCATAGGTTCGGGCTACTGACCGCACAGAAGGGATAGAACTAGAACGTAAGGACTAACTCAAAGTTGATGATTTTGCTATTTCTTAATCAATCCTCTCATGTTAAAGTTCGCGTTGTAACTTCTTCAGTACTGAAAACTATTGAAAACAGATTTTGAGAGAATATTAAGCTTCCGTGCAATTGAAACCCGCTGCTTCACCGCCCAGGTTGTAATTTAAAGTCACACCGTCTGCTGAAAAAATCATGTTATCCCTTTTCTGGGATTCCTCGAATGTGCTTTTGGTGGATTTCTTATAGCATCGACGGACCATCAACGCTGTTAGGTACTGTGCCATGCTTAAAAAATTGCACAAGAGCATCCGAAGAAAAGGACCAGGTATGCTGAGTGATGATGTCATTCTGCTTCACAATAACGTTAGGCCGCACATCACCAATACCACGCGGCATTTGTTTCACAAATTCCTGTGGGATGTCTGGAAGAACCCCGGCCAATAGCCCGAACTTGGTTTCTAGTGAAATTCCTCTCTTTCCTGCCCTGGAAAAGCACCTGTCTGGTATTCGCTTCATGAGTAACGATGACGTGAAAACAGCTGCAACAACCTGGCTATATCAGCAGAGACATGATTTTTTTCGGTCCGGGATAGACAAGCTGGTTGTGCGGTTCGACAAATAGATGAATCGCCACGATAATTTCGTCCAGAAATAGTGCTTCATATCCTTTGTCAAATCGCACAAGCACTTCTTGGTTAGTGAATTTTCCTTTCTTCTCCTCGAATGTGTAAACATTTTTTCTGATTGACCCTCGTACGTACGGAGATAAAAATAAATATAAATTTTGGACTTATTTGGATGTCTCAAGCAAACAATTGATTTTTTTAATCTATTTCGTTTTCTTTTCTGTCTTTCAATTTGACAGTAGATGCTATTAAGCTTCCCTGTTCTCCTTATCTGACCACTCACAGTTAGACATTAATAAATTAGCGAAAAATTAGCATATGTCATGATTTTCAATAGTAACAAGGTTTCGAGCATCTGGAATCATAGAAAGTGAATTCGTTAACAAAAGTCAAGTTAGCCACTTGGTTATTAGAAATTCTGTTAAAAAATCTGCAAAACAGCGTTAAGTAGCAACCCACAAAATTTAGTCAAAATTTGTCAATGGCATTCATGATTTGCTTCCATAAGTAAACCTGTACAAGAGCTATGAGAACTTCCATGTGATATTTGGTGGAACTTAAAACACAGCTGAGCGTGAGCTCTTTCTTCTCTTTTTTTTATTTATTTTTTTTTCCTGTGCTTCCGGCGCAGTAAAAATTCATGGGCAGTTTAAGTTCCAACACAAGAATAATGCGGCAAAATTAAAACCTATTAGCGGATAATTGGAGCAGGAGCATAAATTGACGAGATGTATGTAAATTCACACTCAGGTGCCTCGATAATAAATATTCACTCAACGAACTGCTGTACCCCAGTGTAATTATAATTTGAATGTCAACGATGGAGGTCGTGATCACAAACTTACGTTTTCGTCTAAAACGTAATTAATATTTTCTCACGCATATACCAAAAAAATGTCCATTAGATAAATGAAGAGCAAGATTTATTTGACACGTTTATTGCTTTTCAGTTGATCCGATCAGCCTGGTGACCTTTATGAACTATTAGCAATCACAGTGCCCTAAATGTATACTGCACATTGGACAAAACTGAATAAAAGATTGCAGTGCTGCAGGCATCAGTTACACCCCATCACTTTATTCGAGGTCTTCGATCCGGTCGTACGTACATAAAGCTGAAAACATAAGTATATATCACGCTTAAAGAAATGAAGAATAAAAATAATGGTCTCGCTGAAAAACATTTATCAACGAAGAAATGTGGAAAGAGTCCGAACTTGGCAGTAAAATCCATTACAATATCATGGCTGTTATAAATATTTAAATCCAGATAACTGATAAGCATTTGATTGATTAGCATATCTAAGCCCAATAGAAGCATAAAAGCAAAGCAGCGAAGAACGTTTAAAGTAAAAATGAGAGGAATGTATTAATTTTTTCGGTACTGAAGTAATGAGATCTTTGGCTATGCCCCACTGACAAGCGAACACATGCTACTGAACTTCAATAAAAACAGAAATTTGTTCTCTGATAACGAATTTTTTTATACCTTGTTTCAAAGAGCCATTCCAATTGTTAATTATGTACGTATCTTCCATGCCCACTCTACCGACTTCTCTATGTGAGCTTTCTTTTTTTGAAACCTGGTTTCTCAAGAAAGGCCACTGAGAAGTCAGAAAGAGTCGACACTCGCGTAATTAACAATTCGAAATGGTTTCTTGAAACAATATCTTAAGAAATACGTTATTAGAACAGTTGAACGACAGTTGAATATAGTGGTCACTAGAAAGGTTAAACCAGCATTCAGCTAATTTGGTCAAATATATGCAAAGTATGCAATTCTAGAAATAATCCTTTACATCACGGTGGAATCATAGATATAAGAAATTCGAGAATGATTTGAGAGATTCATATGAAACACTATGTGTCGATCTTTGAATGACCACACCTTCAGTATGATACTATAAATCATATCGATTCTCTGTTCATATAGTAATTTTCATAAATATTTCCTGTATGATATAGAAGTTACAACTAAGAACATAGGTGAAAATGTCAGGAAAGAAAACCGAATAGAAACTCGCGAAGACACGTAATTGCACATCGGTAAAAAGTATCTTACATGAATACAAGTGTGAAACTGTTTCGTACCTTCTGCACTATTTAATGGGAAGAAAAATAAGCGCTAAATGGGTGTGCGTTTATTTTCCTTCGCCATATTATTAGCAAAATTTTTATTGAGATTGGACAATTTTGGATGCGTATATGAGTAGAGCAATACTGCAGACAATTAAAGAAGAGTGCATACTGTATTCGTTACTGCCGAAAATAGCGCACATGAGAGTTTTCCATAAGATCTCACGCGAAGAAGAGAATAGATCCGTTCCAAAAACATATGTTGAACCACAGCCACCACTTAATGTTTGGAATGTTGCCAAACATAATGCAAACATTTTGAAGTAAACAACTGTACTGAATCAAAAGATGTTCGAGAAATCATTCTGTGAACATTCATAGCTAAAAAAATAGACTTACGCCAAGAAGAGAATAGATCCGTTCCAAAAACATATGTTAAACCACAGCCACCACTTAATGTTTGAATGTTGCCAAACATAATGCAAACATTTTTAAGTAAACATCTACACTGAATCTAAAGATGTTCGAGAAATCATTCTTTGAACATTCATAGCTAATAAAATGGACTTCGGTACTCCAACTCAAGTTTTTGGATATTGTCTGACTTGCTATCCTTGTCACATTTGCGCCAAAAATCGGATTGTCGTCTTCAGAGCATATGTATTGTTACTTCAATGCACCATGAGTCAGTAAAATTCTTAAAAGAACACAGATCGTCACAGAAGACACCATTTAAATATACGTGAATAGGAAGGAGGACAAGTGGAATTATCATACATCACGTTGAAAAATGTGATTCACTTTGGAAAATAACTGTTTTTGTTTGTTTCACTGACGCAATCAAGAAAAATGTATTTGATGTAATTTCTTTTCGTGCTGAAATATTGTCGTTCTTACGTTATGTCTAAATCATTAGGTAATAATAGGATGGAACACTTTCTTAATTAAACCTTTATGGCCAGACGAAACATAAGACAGAAGTCAACTTTCTGTAATTGATTCTTTATTCCAGCATTATATCAATATCATAGATATCGCATTTCAAGGTATAACGTAATTCACATAGCCACATACAACATACCCACCACACACGAGCAACTATTATCTAGTTGTTTTTATCTATCGTTCTTATCTCATGCATTCATACGTCACTTTCACTCTGACCTCAAATGTTGCCAACCTCATTCTCGTTTGAGGGAAAAGATATAACGTTAAGTTTGGAAGTATAAGCAGAACAAACTCAAAATTTACATAGGGAAAGAAACTAAAAATGAAAGTTAATTTAGAAACTACGTCACAGATGTAAATGTGCTGCGCAGCCTTTGGAATGAGAGCTTTACGTACAAAAACGATACCTAACAATGCAACATATTTGCAAATTGCAAAAATGCGCGCTGACTGATAGTCTGCCTTTAAAAGTCATGAATTTTACAAACTGAACCAGCAAAACCATATGAGAATCGATTACCAGGGATCTGTCTTATGTATCAAACGTTATAAAAAAGTAGTACAGACTTATTGATCTTATGAAGAAACAGTACAAATTCAATTAAAATTTACGAAGTTATCGCCTCATTATCATATGCTTGCTACTGCATCTTATGACCAATTTTCCTCACTTAAAACGTATAACGTAACCCTTTTTCGTGTGCTAGATTTGTGTTACGCTATGTGTAAAACCATGATTAAGGAAATGTTGAACTAAACGAGAATATGATACAATAGTTGCACGGGATAGTTTAAATTAAGCTTTACGGCCAGACGAAACATATACAGAAGTCAAACTTACGGTAACCTTTTATTGGTCAAGCAATATTTAATGAAATCCAAAATATCGCACTGCTAGTTTTATACTTCATATGTAATGCCTCAATTAACTGTCGTATAATCTGGCTTAACAACGATCGAACATATATATATATACACACACACACACACACTAAGCAACCGTTGTATCGTTCTTTTTATCTAACGTTCTTATCACATTCATACGTCACTCTCACTGACCTCAAACGTGTTGCCAATCTCATTCATGTGAGAGAAGATATCACGTTAAGTTTGGAAAGTGCAAAAGAGAACAAACTCAAATTTACATACGAAAAGGAGCTAAAATGACAGTTAAATTAGAATATACGTCACAAACGCAAGAACACATAAGTAATAAACCATTATATTAGGTACGCCTACCTAGTCTCTTGTTGTACTATTCTTGGGCTGCAGAATAGTCCGAATACCACCGGCCATGGAACATACCACAGGCTGCAAGCGTCAGACAAAGATGTGGTATAATATCATCAGGAAATGATGGCGTCGCAAGGTTTCTGCAAATTGTATGTCGCCGCAGCGAATAGAGATGGTCCATGGGGTTAAATCCGGGGTCTATGTAGATCACTGAAACAATGGAAACCCGTCAGCATGTTCCTGAAACCATCTGGAAACAATACCAGACTTGTGAGCAGGTACGTTATCGTTATCTTTGAGGATAAACTATACCGTGAATGGAAAAAATGGTTGACAGCGATGTTCAGATGTCCTTTATCAGAGACTTACGGCGAGCAGAAACACCTCCCCACACCGAAGCACCACCGTCTCCGGATTGTACTGTTAACACCATACAAAGTCGCTTCATGGTTTCATGCTGCTTTCGCCATTTTTTCTCTCCTGCAGTACGCATGAAGCAGAAGAAACATTGGTGCCAACTATCAAGCAACATTCAAAGTCGTTCTCGTCACTCGTTTAGCCGTTTTTGACTCTCAGCTGAAAGCGAACCATGCTTGACCAGTTGGTCTGTATGTTTTTAACGCATCATTTGTTCGGGTGCCGTGTTACGTGTTGGAATGAACCATTTAGATGAAGAGGGCAGATGTACCTAATAAACCGGCATTTCAGTGTATGGAGCAATACCGCACCAAACGTGCTTACCAATCTGTCTCACAACAAGCCAAATTTTAATCTAATAAAAAGCAGTTGAGCCGAGAGCACCTAGGAAAATAATAAACATTTTATATCTTTTTAAAACCAGCTCTATTTCTTTTCTGATGGAGCAATGCATTGTCATATGTTTACATATGTTTTCCATCTAAGTAAACGGTTGAACCTTTTTAATCAGCAGTGGATCCTTAGGAACTGATAATCCGTAGGTTTTCTTGTATGGAATCAAAATTTATTCCGTAAGAGAACTGAAGCCGAATTCTCTTACCTTCCCACCATAAATCATAATTACACTTGTCTAAAATAAAGGCTTCAGAAGCAACTCAACGAAAGTACGAACCTGAAGATCTCGGTAAAAAAACACTTCGCGCTGTTTTATAGAAACTTTTTCTAAAGTGATGGGATGCCTGTCACGCAGTCAAACAAGTAAGGAAAATTTATTTCGCACAGATTACATACATCATGAAGCACTTCGCAAAGGTGAAAAAAGAAAAATTATTTCTCAGTTATAAATATTTATTCTTTCATTCAGAAGGAGAAGTTCCTAGTGCGCAGTTTCGTGGCAAAATCTTATTACTCTCTGAGAGAAATTCATTAGCATCCGGTTTCACTCAATCTAAGATTAACCAATAATGAAGAGGCCAAATTTGGAAATTTTATTTTGCATAGACTCTAAAGTAACTTTGTTTTGTAAGTTTTCCTTTGCTAAAACATAGTTACATTACCTTTCCTGCTCAGTTCTACAGCTGATGAGGTAAAATGCGACGTAAAAGCAGCGAGTTACTTGTTGGGAATTAATTTCTCTTCGGAAGTATGCAAGAAGTAATCTGTGCACAGGGGCCCTCGTTAGTGATGTCTCTTAGATCCTGATGTCTTTTCTGCAAAGAGCTAAATTTTCAGTTGCACATATATGTACATTTATTGGTATATTTTAATAATTATTTGAATAGTGTTTGAAACAAATATAGTGAGCAATATCTGATCCACGCAGTAAATTGAATCTAGGCCTGAACTTTAACACATTTTTGTCTGAGGTCATCACATTTTTCTGGAAGAAGAAGATGAGGGAAACCGCGAGTTTGCCAAAGGAATGCAGTAAGAGAGGTGCGTTATCAGTGACCACACACACAACACACATACCTCACCATTGACTCTGCCGGATTTTTTTTTATTGAAGGTTTAACGACCACCGTGAACAACTCAATGGGCTATAAGCAGTCGCCCGTCCCTAATTTAGGGTAACAGGTTCCAGGAAAGGGAGAGAGTCAGTGCCGTAATACAAAACAACAGCCATGTCTCACCGGGATTCGAACCCGGACCCCTTTGGACGAATAGTCAGAGGCCTTCGCTTAGACCACTGCGCCGCAGGGACAGCCTGCCGGATTTGTAGCGAAACGCGTATGACGATGGCAGGTAATATGGTAAACTGGTGTATCTGAGAACATTTTGCCGTCTTTTTTTTTTTTTTTTTTGATGTATTGGTAAAGCTTCTTTATTTCCACAGTATAATGAACGATGATCACTGTTGCATAATGATCCAGAAAATCAAGAAAGGAACACTCTGAGCATGATGTTTCAACTGATCACTGAATTCCGAAAACCTTTAACCTGGATAAATTTCAGTTTTTGCGTAATATAAACGGGCCCAAATTTAACAGTAGCCACCAAAAAATTATCGGATTGTTCTTTAATCATAGTCAACAGTACACTCAGCCGTCTTTACTTTCAAATCGTATATCAGCTAGAGATAAACTCATCTGGGCACACGCTTTACAGGAGATTTTCGAAAATTGTTTCCAGACCATTGTGACCGGAATGCAAGTGACCATTGACCTCTAGTAGAGATATTCAACTGTCCGGGTACATCATTGCCAGTTCTCGACTGTCATCAGTGCTTGCACTTAACGAGCTGTTACTTCATCGATTGCTCACAATGGTTGCTTTTCCTTCGATAAATATTTTTACCAATTCCCTTTTACATATTACTTATGTTCATTTTTATTCAGAAAAACGTACAGCCGTCCTACGTCGGAAACTTGACAAAGATATATTTGTATTAGACATGAATTCCAGCTTAATCAAAGATGGTGCGAAAGATGTAAAAAGAAGCACTCTATATTTACTACGAAGTACTTTAAACATAGCCTTTTTTATGGCAGTAGCCCTCCTTCACCGAAATATTCCCTTTGTTTTTTTGGCTCCAAGCATTCGCATTTTGAAATAGTAAAAATGTTTGTATCAAAAACTTACGTTTGCTAAGCATGAACGTAGATTCCATATTCAAAAAGTCCAAATACAGTGCCATATGACATTAATTTTCTAGGATGCGCTAATATACAGAATACGTATTAATATCACAATAGGTCATCATTGTTGGTAACTCAAAATTCTCATTGAAATGGTGTTTTGTTCAAGAAAATGAACTTTTCTGAGTACACAGATATTGTTTCGACGAAATTGTTAAGGTGAGAATGAAATACGGAACAACTGGTCTCAACAACGAAAAGACTGCTAGAAATCCCTTTTTAAAAATCTATACAGGAAAAGTGCAGCTTCCGGTACGATTATTGGAACATTACAGTCTGAGTCTCTTGTTGGTAGTACAATTTACTGAAAGCACATTTCAGACAGAAGACAAATTTATTTGCTACTTCAGTATTCCGGCCTAAATTATCCCAAATCAAGATTGAAGATCTTTCAGAAATGACTGCCAAAATCTTTGAGGACTACAGCGTGCAGACAGCCAATGCTCGGGCAGAAAATGTGAAAGTGATTGTTTCTAGTGCGATTTTGTTAAGAAAATGTAATTTAGCACTTCGTATGAATTTCCGACGTGTGAAAGTCATATAGATATCTCTATGTATGAATTTCTATATATTTCAATATCGTATGAATTTTTGAATTTCCATATCGAATGAATTTCCGACGTAAGAAAGTCATGTAATAATAGATATCCCTACCGCTAATACCAGTCTGATTATTAGTTGCAACCCGTAGTTAATTGCCAGACATATTTATAAGAGGCAGAGGCACACGGCATCGTATTTCCGAGGTTAGGCAAACAATGGAGAGAGCAAGCAAATTCCAGAAGTTTATTTCATTGACTGTAGCATAGCTTTTGCCTTTGGGGATTCCTCGGAGTGCCAAAGCAGCTGATCTTTCATTTGAGGATTCTTTATGATGATGGAACAGCTACTAGAGGAACTGAATTTGGTGAGACGAAGTGATTATGATTAGGAAAGGAGTGCGATACAGTTGCATTCTGTCTCCATGTCGGTGTAACTTGTACGGCTAGTACACTTTTCGTTTGGAAGGCTTGGATGAAATGACATCTGGTACTCATATTGGAGGTCTAACCATCAAACATTTAAGATATAAACATGACACAATTCGTTTGAAAGAGAGTAGAGAAGACTTACAGGGAAATCAAAAGCGGAGAATGCAAAGTCAGGTCAAATGTTAAATACTAAGAAGACAAAGCTCATGTCCACTTCAAACCTTACAGATCTTATAATTGACGGGAAGAAGAAGAGTTCGTAGACAATTATATTCTCTTGGGCTTCAGAAAAAATAGCGAGGGGCAGTGTGTTGGAGAAATAAAGAGGCGATTATTCCTAGAAAGAGAAACAGTGACAAATTTAGAGCAGATTACAAGGATAACGACGTTTTAATGACAATAAAGATCAGAATTTTTAAAGCAATGGTTTTTCATGTAGAAATATATGATTCTAACAGCTGGATATTCAAGAAGAGTGAGAGTAAGAAGATAGATGTTTTTGAATTATAGACCGGAGACGACCACGTACAATTCTAAGGACTGCAAGAACAACTTATCATCAGTACTTGACCAAGTCAAGCTCAGGTGCTTCCTTGAGACAATGATATTCAAGCAAAATCTCAAACATTTTGGACACGCGATGCGTGCCAATAATGGGTTAGAAAAATCATCATGCGTGGCAACGTTGAAGGACTCAGAAGAAGGAAAAAACACAACAAGATGTAGGTAAGGAATCGTAGACGCTGGAAGAAAGAACTTGAAAGAGCTGGAAAATCTTGTTGAGGATAGGCCGAGAAGGCGGGGTTTTGTTCATAGAGTGGAGCACGACGCGATAGATCCGAAACAGAAATCGCAATTAATTGCAAGGAGGTTTTAGCAGATGGGTGTTCCTAATTACTTACTGGCTGATATTTAGGATGTATACCATCTAGATCCAAGGGTTGTCAGCAGTTTTAAACAGACCAGGACGGAAAATTTCATAACATCAGGAGTAACCAATAATGTACCGATAATTATGCCGAGTGAAGTTAGAAATAAATATACGTTGTTCCTTAGGAATAAACAAGTGAGTTATTGTTTCTATGATTCGAAAGAAGGTTGGTTTTGGGGTGAAGTGTATCGGCGTTTCATCCTAAAACAGCACAATTCGGCTATCAAAAGAGGGATGTATGTGCAGAAAAGCGTTATACTGTAAACAGTAATAGATACTGTCTGCAAAGGAAGAGCCACAGTTTGAGAATCGTCAATATACGGAAAGTATGAATTTGATGATAGCCCTGGCGTTATTGTTGTGCGATTATGTTCAAACGGTGCGATACGTTAGGTGATACAGCACAAAAAATCTAAACCACGGTTCGAAAGATTCATTAATTCTGGATGATAGGTTTGCGTTATGTCTTCGTTATAAAAGGAAAAGGCATTTCAGATATTACAGAATGTGTCATGCAAATGTCGTCACTGTGTCATGGTATAATGCGTCATGTCTCTTACGCTGAGTGTGCCATACAATGATTTACTTGTTTCGCAAACATGCGCTGTTTGTGATACTACCAAGATGTTGGAGTTAGAGCGTTGCAAAACGTAATTATGACAAACAGTGGAATCGCACTTCCCGTCAAAACTTAAGTACCAAACAAAAATGTCTGAATAACAAACAAATCAGTAGACATGCTAAATTTTCGCTGCTCTCCTCTGTGTCATACATGTTGTATGACCATTCGCGCAGGTTGTATGACTAGTACACAAATTAGAACTCGTAGTGCTTTGCACTTCATGCTGCCAATGTAGAACATTCCACAGTTTTTCAGAAATATATATTTTTTGATATATCGCAAAGGAAACGTTTAAAAAAATCAGAACGATGGCGAGACTGAGTTGTTAGATGCCGGTCAACCAAATACGTAGGTAATTCAATTTTTTGCAGTCGAACCCTCTGAGATTTTAAGGTTCCTGAACCAATTTTGAAAGAAAAAAACTGGAGCAATCATTCTGACACGTGTTGCGAGCAGTTCAGGAGTGACAAGCACTCAAGATGTACATTGCTATATAGTCTTGGGCACATGGTGTTGGAGGAAAACAGCACTCAACTTTCTTTTGTACACCTTCACAGTCACGCTGTCAGTTTCTACAGTGAATAGGAGGTTCCTAAACCGTAGATGTGATGCTTGTAGGTCTGCTGTATGTCTGCTCAAACATAAATGCATCCGCATGAAGTGTCAAAGTCCTGTCGAACACATTGACGTAATTTACATTGCTGTTTCTGATATTTGTAACACCATGAAGGACTAATGGTATTCTAGTGTAACTTGCAGGATGTGTACAACAGGTTAGGACATGCAAGTGTTTAAAATACCAGTGAAAATGAGCACCCGGTTTTGGAGCTGTGCCCTCTGAACTGTCCGATCTAAGGAATAAAGAGCTGAATCTAACGAGATGTAGCAATCAGCGAAGAACAAACATTAAGTCAAAAAAGTGTTTCTTGTGCCTCACTATTCGTCATCGTCGAAGAAGATGGAATTACGTACTCCTGACGGTCCCTGAGTTAGGAAGGATTGTTGGGATGAGAGATTTCAACAGGTCGTGTTGTCTGACGAGAAATTGACACTCGTAAGGGACCAAACGCCAGTACAGTGATGCGAACGTGACGTCAGGGGACAGATGAGGGTCGGACGCACAGAAATCCGAAAAACGGACCAAAAATCGCACGACTGTACGAGATGACAGACACCTCTACCACGTATGAGGAACCAATCTTACTGCGCCATCCACGGTATTAGCGCAACAATCGAGCGCTGTCACAGGTCAGTCTTTGACCTCCAGCACAGTTCAACGTCGTCTGCTTAGTGGAGGACTAGTTGATCGCAGCAAACAGCTGCGCATTCCTTTGACCCTGAACCCCAGACGACTCAGGTCGAAATGGGGTCTCGACACAGACATTGGCGCGCTAATTGGCAACAGGTCGTGTTGTTTGACGAGTCATGATTCAGCTGGATGCACCATGATGGTCGCATGCGTGTACGCAGACATTGTGGTGAACGGCACCTTGCAGCGGGCAATTTGCAGTATCATACCGGCCCAACTCCAAGAGTCATTATTTAGAACGCCAGTGGGTTCAATTCACGATCTCGCCGGATACGAATTGAGGGAACCCTCAACAGTTCAATTAGATCTCGATGTCTTAGGATACATAATCTCGATGTTTTAGTATACATAATCTCGATGTTTTAGGATACATTACCCGCAACGGTTCAATTCGCGATCTCGATGTTTTTGGATACATTGTTTTAACATTTTTCTTATACATTGGATATTTTAGAGGCACAGATGATACCATTCCTTCAGAGTTGTCTTGGCGCTATATTCTTCAGGATAATCGTGGGCCACATGTGTCCCGGAATTTTCAAGACTTTTTCCAAGCACGACAGATACCGCACCGCTTCTTCCCTGGCCTGCACGTTCACCGGATATGTCTCCGATCGAATATGTTCGGGACAGGGTAGCTAAATTACTAACTCGTAAAGCGCCCCGCTATTATCCTCGTAACGTCCGGAAGAAGTATATTTTGTGGCTGTGACCTGACTGAGTGAGTTGTTTCCCATTAGGTAGATGTACTAAGCACCATATGGTATCTAAAGGTCACGTGAGTGCTTTGTTTTGTGCTTATGTTTTGAATTACTTACACGTTAGTGAATAAATAATTTACGTTCACCCAGTTCAGCAGTTTCCCATGCATTCCTTTCTAATTGATCGATAAATTATATTCTAGTAATGTATACATAGTATCTTAAGAAATGCTGATTTAAAAAATTCGAGCAAAAATTGTTTCAAGTCATTTTTTTCTTTTTGAGTTTAAAAATTCTACACTTCAGTTATTATTTAATAATTTTTATGCATACGGTCGAACATGAAATTCTCTAATTTTAAATAAAACGAAATGGAAGACTTCAGTGGGACACCTGACTTTGAACAGAAGCTTAAATTATTATTTCTCTTTTTACGCAGTTCTACGAAGCGGAACTGATTAATGGAATTTCTAAGAATAGCAATTTCTCATCATCATTTTTGATTAAATTTCTGCCAACAAGAATGACGAGATTTACTTCGACAAACGCATTTAAAAAAAAATCAAATTTTTTTTTTTAATGGAGAACTGATAATAAGGGACAAAATCAATAATACAATGTGCGGTGATTAATTTTTCTTTTCCCATTTTAAAATGTCGAACTACTCTAAAGTAGTTTATTTTTCACTGATTTAAATATTATAGTTGGAATTTTAATCCTGTAAAGAATTGCAAAGCGGCTGTGCAAAAGGAATAAATAAGCAAGCAAACGTAACTGGTGTTACATTTCATCGACAGACATGGAAAGGTTGGTGTGTTCCTGTACTTCTTGTATCGTTACGGAAAAGTTGAAGTGACATAAAGGATGAACGATCTTGAGAACAATTAACATTACATCTTCACCGACAACGAAATCTGATTTTTGTATTGTATTAAACACGGAGTGGACGGGTAGATACGCATTATCGAAAGGCTGGTTAATATAATAACTAATAATACATTTGGATCTGTTTCTCTACAAACAAGGAACTGAGTTTTGCTAGGGCCACTTCCAATAGGTTATCCATACCCCAATCACAAATGCCTCCCGCGCAATCGTTCAAAAAGGAGGCAACGTTGCAACTCTAACGGATATCTTCATCAAAAACATTCAACAAACAGTGAATGATATCACCAGTAAAGCTGTACTTTCATCTCTGGTGCCATGTCCAAACAAGCCAGCCTGCATTCACGAGTACAGCGAATAGTTATGCTGACCAATAACCTGGAGAACGAAAAGTAAGATGACTTGCGTTCCCGTTACTATTCCTCATCGAGACTGTTGGGGTGGCCTCTAGAAATATCTGAATACGTCAGAGTTAACTTTAGGAATCCATCTTGCATACGTGGGACCCTGGAAACCGTCGAACCGGATTGATGGCTGAAGAACTTTAACTCCCAACAGTCGCTACGCCACAGGCTATTTTTCAACTGCTCTACAACACTGATCAGTAAAATGCTAAATTAAATATACTGCTGGCCACCCAAAATGCAACACCAAGAAGGATACATCCGATTGGCCTGAAATTCGCAGCATGCGTCGCCTGTGAGAGGACATGAAAACGATTAGCCCTGCAGGGCATATGCAAATCATGTGCGCCCGGCACGCCATCGAGAAGCACTATAAGAAGGGTGCACAGAAGGCGGGGTGTAAGTAGTGGAAATGTGTTGTGCTGCCGGACCTGTGCATGGGAAGCTTCCTAATGCCTCGTAGCAGAGTACGGCAGTCATTCCAGCACGTCTCGGAGTTCGACAGAGGACGAATAGTGGCTTATTGCGACAGCGGTTTATCGTACCGAGACATCGGCGACCGTGTGGGATGACACCCAGCCACAATGAGGCGAGTATGGATTCGGTGGGTGCAGGAGGGACGGACGGACCGACGTGAGCGATTGCCGCAGCCGCGGCACAACACCGGACGAGAGCACCGTCATGTTGTGTGGCGGGCAGTGACGGCTCGCACCGCCAAATCACAAACGTTGGCGCAGGAATTAGGGTGCGTCGCACAACAACCTGTGTCAGCCGGTTCCGTTCGACGTCGTCTGCAGGAGCGCGAACTTGTCGCACGGCGCCCATTGCTCCGATTACCACTGACGTTACACCACCAGCGAGCGCGGTGGCAGTGGTCCGTTAAACGCAGCATCTGGACTACGGAATCGCACGACTTTGTTTTCTCCGAGGAATCCCGCTTCTGCCTGCAGCACCATGATGGTCGGATACGCGTGTGGCGGAACCGCGGCGAGAGACTGTATGACGCCTGCATTATGCATCGCCATACCAGTTTGTTGCCTAGCGTTATGGTTTGAGGCGCAATTAGATATGACACCCGCACCCCTCTGGTACGCATCGCCGGTACGTTCAACAGCCACCACTACATCTCCGACGTTTAGGAGTCTGTATCCCTCCTTTACCTGCAGGACCAGCCACTGGCCACGTTTCAACATAACAATGCGCACCCGCACGTGGCACGCATCGTGAAACAATTCTTCACGGCCCACCAGGTGTCACTTCTGCCGTGGCCCATCTGTTCTCCAGAAATGTCGCCCGTCGAACACGTCTGGTCGCTGATCGGCAACAGATTGGCCCGGCAAGCACCATCCGCTGCTATGCCTGATGAATTGTGGCAACGTGTGGAAGCAGCATGAACCGACATACCCCAAGCCCTCATCCAAAGCATCTTTCGTTCGATGCCGCGGCGTGTAGCGGCCGTTATTGCCAGCCATGGGGACCAAACGAACTATTGATGTCTGCGTGTTCCGCAAGTCGCAAGGGCCTGTAAGCTCAATCGTTTCATCTTTGTATCTGTTGTTATGTGTCCAATAAATCTGGCTTTGCTATCTCGTGCCCTTCTTGGTGTTGCATTTTGGGTAGCCAGCAGTTTAAAAGATAATGTATTGGGCTGATGCATAAGTTCATGCCGTTTTTTCACCGCGCTACAGGAATGAATTACATCAGAAGGGGAAAACGGAATCAATGAACTATGTATCCCACCCTACTGTTTACGATGGTGTTCCAACGTCTGGATAGGTCTGCAATGCCATTCTTGAAAAACCGTGCAGGTCTTGCTGCGAAGAAATAATGAAGGAAATTTTGGAGATCAAAATCATTGTTGAACGTTCTGCCATGGAATGCATTCGACAGAGATCGGGACAGGCGATAGCCTGAAGGAGCGACATCTGCGGAATAGGCCGGATGGGGAAGGCTCTCCAATTTCATATCCTGAATGGTATGTTTGGTCAATTTTGCACTGTGAGGGCGTGCGTTATTATTTAAGAGAAGGACACCATAGCACCGATGTGGCTGCTTCTGCTGAATTGCTCCTTCCACACCGCATAGTTGCTCACAATAGTGTGCAGCGTTGATGGCCCGATTCTTCGGCAGCATTTCCCAGTTAATAATGCCCTCCATGTTACACCAGACACACAACACAATCCTCGCAGAATGAAGGTCATATTTTGACGTGGTGTAGGCGTCTCGTTTGGGATTAACCATTTCCTCCGATTCCTGAAATTCACGTACAGACACCACTTTTCATCTCCAGTAACGATACGTGACATAAAAGGTTTTTGTTGCTGAGAACATTAGCGATAACGGTTGAGCAAGGAACCACATATGGCAACACGCTGATTCTTGTAGTTCTAGGTGAGGGTGTGAGGCACCCAAGACCCCAGTTTCTTGACCATTCCCATACGTTCCAAGTGTCGCACTACGGTGGCCTGATCACAGTCCATCTCAGTGGCTGATTCACTTGTGGTTTGTCGCGGATCCAAGTGGATGAGGATGGTTCAAACCATCCTCATCAAAGTGAGATGGACGACCTGAGCGTGGAGTCGTTGAGGTCAAAATTGCCACCTCGGAAACACTCAAACCTTTCGCGGGCTGTCCTCGGAGCAATTGCATCCTATCCATGCACAGCACAAATTTGTCGAGTGCCCTCGGCGGATGTGGATCTTTTGTTAATCTCGTAGAGGAGCAGATGCTGGAAATATTCATTCGTGTATACTTGACATTCCATACTTCCGGACCAGGAAACCAAAAACCATTAGCCACGATCCAACAACGCAATATAATTTAGATACACGATATTACTGGCTACATTTTGATATACAACTGGCTACCTGCACCGTCACTACTGTCTTGGTAAACATTCATGAAGTAAAACGGCATGAACGTATGCATCAACCCAATATTTTGTTTATTAGTTTAAAGGATCCCGTTCGAATCGAAGGCAACGAGGATTCGCCTATCCCAAGTTTAGGACGACTGGGTTTACATGAGGAACATAATTTGTTCCGTAAGATAGGTATACATTCATGTCTCATTCGGTGCTTCCAACCCAGCCCAATTTGGCCAACTAGCTAGAAGCCCGCGTCTCTGTTCCCTAAAGCACCATAGACCCAACGGAACGGACGTCATTAACATAAAACAAGTTAGTAAAATCATGCAATGCATTGATTATAATACGTTTTCCAACATACCAAAAATCATTACTCAAGTTATCACTCAAGTTATGAGAATAATGGCTGTGGAATAAATCTCGGTCCTGTGCAATGACCTTTGATCCCATTTCAATGATATTCCACAGAACCGGTTTGGTATACCTCCGAAATAACATGATAAAGTTTTGTCGCAATCAAAGCATTTTTACGTAAGTTATGATGCATAAGGGCTATGGAATAGATCATGCTCCTGTGTCCTAACCTATGACTCCATTTCGCCCATTTTCAATAGAATTCGTCCCCAGACAAGACCCTACAACATACTAACATTTCATCCAAATCGAAGCAATTTTACGTAAGTTATGACGCATAATGGCGATGGAAGTGATTCCGCTTCTATGTCCTGACCTTTGACCCCATTTCGCCCATTTTCAATAAGGTTTGTCGCCAGGTGGTCTTCCACCTCATTTTAAAATTTCATCGAAATCGAACCTTTTTTACGTTAGTTATGACGCATAATAGCAGTGGAATGGATCCCGCTCCTATGTACTGACCTTTGACCCCATTTCGTTTACTTTAAATAGGGTACCTCCCCAGGTGATCCCCTACCAGATACTAAAATTTCATCAAAGTCGAACGATATTTACGCGAGTTCTCGTGCGGACGAACATACGCACAAAACGCGTGACGTAATGAGGCAGACGGGAATCGCGACCATCTGCTAGCAAGATGTGACGTCATAAAACTTTAATAGGATCGACACACAACGCGTGACGTAATGAGACGGATGGCGTGACCGCGCGCCGACATTCTCAAATGCGGCGAGATTGTGACGTCATAAGATTTCTAAGCATTGGTAACATTAATGGAATAATGAAACAACGCTATCACTTAAAACGTTATAATTCGGGGTGGTTATTTAACCCACTGAACGAATTCTCCTAAAGTCGAGATCAAGCTAAATCGATTTCTAGTACCAGAAAACGGTAGGTTAACGACTTTCATCAAACTTCTTAGAGCTGTTTTCAAAATAAAATGTACATACATACATACATACATACATACAAGAATTGCTACTTTAACGTGGACGTCAAGTAATTTTGCTTCCTGTACTTCCAATGGAAAAACTTCTGTACACATTTTCTTCACAATTAATACGTTCCCAAGAATGAAAATTTGAACACCGATTAAAATATCTTCATTTTATAACTTGCAATACTTAATATTTTAAAACATAACCATAATTATGCAATTCAACATTTGTTTGTCTACTGACGTCATGAAAACACAGGCCGCGCCATCTTTTTTCTGGACAATTAATGCGTTCGCAAGAATGAAAATTTGAACATTGATTAAAGTAGCTTCATTTCATTCCTTGGAATACTTAATATTTTCTGAACCATAACCGTAATTATGCAATCCAACATTTTTTTGCCCACTTTCGTCATCAAAGTACAGGTCGCGCCATCTTTTCTCTGGTTTCAACACCACCAAAGGAAAAGTTATTTATTTTTAATATTATTATGGTTATGATTTAGAACATATTAAGTTTTCCAAGTTATAATATGAAGTTATTTTAATCGATGTTCAAATTTTCATTATTGGGAACACATTAATTGTGAAGGAAATGTGTACAAAACTTTTTCCATTCGAAGTATAGGAAGCAAAATTACTTGACGTCCACCTTAATAATATGGGATAAGGGCAATGGAAAGGTTCGCAATTCTATGTCCTGACCTTTGACCACATTTCTGTTCATTTTCAATAGGGTTCGTCCCCAGGTGGTTCCCTACTGCATACTGAAATTTCATCGAAATCAACCATTTTTACGCAAGTTATGACGCATAAGAGCAATGGAATGCATCCCGACCTTATGTCCTGACCTTTGACCCCACTTGACCCATTTTGAATAGGGTTCGTCCCCAGGTGGTCTCCTACCACATAGTAAACTTTCAATGAAATCGAACCATATTTACGCAAGTTATGACGCATAAGGGCAATGGAATGATCCCGCTCCTACGTCGTGACCTTTGAACCCATTTGTCCCATTTTCAATAGGGTTCGTTCCTAGGTGGTCCCCTACCTTATAGTAATGTTTCATTGAAGTCGAACCATATTTACGCAAGTTATGGCGCATAAGGGCAATAGAATGATTCCGCTCCTACGTCGTGACCTTTGACCCCATTTGTCCCATTTTCAATAGGGTTCTTCCCCTGGTGGTCCCCTACCACATACTAAAATTCATCGAAATCGAACCATTTTTACGCCAGTTATCGTGCGGACGGACGGACGGACAAAGCTGGAACATATACGCTTCTTCAACCTACGGTTGGAAAACGTAAAAAAAGGGAAAGATGTGCCGAGAGAGAGAGAGAGAGTGAAATAGCAAATAATGCACGCTTGCATGAAAAAGAAAACAAAATGCTTCAAGTTCTTCGACTACTTCAGGTCTGTGACATGTGAAAAAGACGCTGGACTCTGACATAATGATGGGTAAGGATCGTGTTATCTGTGTTTAATTATGGGAATTAGAAAACTCATAAATTTAGTATTTATTTACAAAATAGAAGGTTAACTTCATATTGACTTAAGTTACCTAAATTCCTGAAGCACAGACAGTTTCAGGTTGCAGTTGACTTCTTCTAACGCTCGTTACCAAAATTACTCCCATCGTCCGATTTAATTCGGTATTTCCCTGTAGCAGTAAATATAGAGCAATATATCTGCTCTCTTTTGCAATTCTTTCTACCAGAAGAAACAAAGATATGATTCAGAGGTGGCTTGGTACACTGTTAAAAATGTCGTAGTAGTTTGCACCAAAAAGTGGCGCTACCAGTTGCACCGCATTTGAGGCAAAATTAAACCATTGTGTGATGCATGAAATACACAAAAACATGATGCAATTGTGCACCAAGCTATGGTACCCTACCAGAATGGTGCAAAGTTACACCATACAATTGTTTAGGTTTGCCCCAGAAGTGGTGCAGATGGTGTAGCACTACTTACTAGAAACTGTTTAATAGTGTAGCTCGACATTAACTCAACCCTTGTTGGTACAGTGTCACATCACCGAATGGTGGTAAATTCGGTTCAATTTCCATCTTTCATCCTTCTTGTTGATATATTGTTTATATTTATGATATATTAACAAGTATGAGTTAACTTATGGAAACAACAAGTTAGTAAAATCATGGAATGAGTTGATTATGATACGCTTTCCAACATATCAGGTATCATTACTCAAGTTATGAGGATAATGGCTGTGAAATAAATCTCGCTCCTTGACCTTTGACCCCATTTCGATGATATCAACAAGAATTGGTTCAGTATACCTCCGGAACAACATATTAAAGTTTTGTTGCAATACAAGCATTTTCAGTCAGGTTATGAGGATAACGGCTGTGGAATAAATCTCGCTCCTGTGCCCTGACCTTTGATGCCATTTCGATGATATTCAACAGAACCAGTTGAGTATGCCTCCAGAACAACATGATAAAGTTTTGTCGCAATTGAAGCATTTGTACGTAAGTTATGACGCATGAGGGCGATTGAATGGATCTCTCTCCTATGTCCTGACCTTTGACCCCATTTCGCCCATTTTCAATATTGTTCCTCTGCAGGTTATCTCCTACCACATACTAAAATTTCATCGATATTTAACTATTTTTACGCGAGTTATCGTGCGGACGGACGGACAGACAGACAGACAGACAGACAGACAAACCTGGAGCATATATGTTTCTTCAACCTATGATTGGAAAGCGTAAAAAAGAAGAGTGATGTGACATAAAGTTGGCGTCGTAATTGCATCATACATGATGATGCAGGTATATGGCTTAACGGTTATGGTTAAATGTATATTTATTGTGAAAGTAATTGGATTTACTTTTGAGACAGCAGTTGTTCAAAGGCAGAACTTAGGTAACCTCCTCAGGAATCCTATAAAGTCAATACATGATTCATTTGACGTCGTTGATGCTTAAACCCTTAAGCATTGGCAATGCATGTTAGTCTGTAACAATCACGAATCAGGTTAAATATTTGACTGTGAATAACGTTAAGTTAAATTATAAGTTGAATGAATTACCAGAACGAAGAGTTGTTTTCTTTTCGCTTGAGTTAGTCAAGTATTAATACTTTGATTCTGTTACAAAGGAGCCTTACAGTTTGTGGCACTTCCATTGTAACAGCTGGAATAATTAAAGCAGTTTGCATGTATAGAACAAGTTGATATTCCAAATACGCTTTGTCAGAAATAATAATTACGTTTTCTCTAAAGCAGAAAATTGTACTACTTCGTGTGACAAGTAGATTATCGAACATCTCAAGCACCCTTATGCACCGGACCTATGTTACTAATAATTTGCATGAGAAATATGACCATCATTGAATCTACGTAGAGTCTGCTAGCACAGGGCAGCGCATGAAACAGTATCGGTTAAAGAAATATACCGAGGCATGCATTTTTGTCCATGCTAAATTCATTGAAAAAGTAAAACATAGAAGGGGTTACATTGTAAAAGCCATTAGCCGCTGGCAGAAATCCGACCGCATCCTTCTGTTCCGGAGCCGAATTCTTTCCCAATTAAGCTACACCGACGAGGTTTGTTGCTGCAATATTACTGTCTTAACATGCGCATTACCTTCGAATTAGATACATCACAGACTCATTTCAAATAAAAAAAATTTTTTAATGGGAATTGCTAGAAAACCATTAGCTCATAATTTCATTTGTATTTTCTATGCTGCTGGCCACACAAAATGCAACACCAAGAAGAACACGAGATAGCAAAGCCAGATTTACTGGACACATAACAGCAGATACAAAGATGAAACGATTGAGCTTGCAGGCCCGTGCGACTTGCGGAACACGCAGACAACAATAGTTCGTGTGGTCCCATGGCTGCGAAATAACGGCCGCTGCACGCCGCGGCATCGAACGAAAGAGGCTTTGGATGTGGGCTTGGCGTATGTCGGTCCAGGCTGCTTCCACACGTTGCCACAGTTCATCAGGCGTAGCCGCGGGTGGTGCTTGCCGGGCCACTCGTTTGGCGATCAGCGACCAGACGTGTTTTATGGGCAACATATCGGGAGAACAGGCGGGCCACGGCAGCAGTGACACCTGGTGGGCCGTGAAAAATTGTTGCACAATGCGTTTCACGTGCGGGCGCGCATTCTCGTGTTGAAACGTGGCCGCTGGCAAGTCCTGCTGGTAAGGGAGAACTACAGGCTCTATAACGTCGGAGATGTAGCGGTGGTTGTGGAGTGTACCGACGATGCGTACCATAGGGGTGCGGGTGTCATATCCAATTTCGTCCCAAACCATAGCACCAGGCGACGGACCGGTATGGCGATGCATAATGCAGGCGTCATACAGTCTTTTGCCGCGGTGCCGCCACACGCGTATCCGACCATCGTGGTGTTGCAGGCAGAAGCGGGATTCGTCGGAGAAGACAATGTCGTGCCATTCCGTAGTCCAGGTGCGGCGTTCAACGGCCTACTGCCGCCGCACTCGCCGGTGGTGTAACGTCAATGGTAATCGGAGCAACGGGCGTCGTACGACAAGTCTCCGCTCCTGCAAACGATGTCGAACGGTACGAGATGACACTGGTTGTTGCGCAACACACCCTAATTCCTGCGCTAACGTTCGTGATGTAGCGGTGCGAGCCGTCAATGCCCGCGGCACAACATGCCGATCCTCTTGATCGGTGGTGTGCCGTGGCTTTGGCAATCGCTAACGTCAGTCCGTCCGTCCCTCCTGCACCGACCGAATCCATACTCGCTTCCCTGTAGCTGGATGTCGTCCCCCACGGGCGCCGATGTCTCGGTACGATAAACCGCTGTCGCGATAAGCCACTATTCGTCCTCTGTCGAACTCCGAAACGTGCTGGAATGACTGCCGTATTCTGCGACGAGACATCAGGAAACGTCCTACACACAGGTCCGGCAGTACAACACACTTCCACTACTTACACCCCGCCTTCTGTGCACCCTTTTTATGGTGCTTCTCGGTGGCGTGCCGGGCGCACATGAATTTGCATATGCACTGCAATTCTAATCGTTTGCATGTCCTCTTGCGGGCGACGCATGCTGCAAATTTTAGGCCAATCGGATGCTTCCTTCTTGGTGTTGCATTTTGGGTGACCAGCAGTGTATCTTTAAAGAAATAGATTCTTGTAACTGGGAAGAGAGTGCAGCCTTAAACAAATAAAGGTTGTGTGGTGCATGACGTCATTTCGAAATGTGTTACGTCGTTTGTACATCATTGTACTATGCAAAGTTATTTTGTCCGTGACCGCCACCATTACGTTTTAATCATTTCGTTTTTATTGACTCTCATCGTTAAAACCACAGCACTTACGTTTCGCAGGTCATAGAGGCTAGAAGTATGTCGAGAAATCTTCTAAAAAAACTATTGTTCTAATTTTTAACTTCGGAAATAAGTTCGTTATATTAATTCATTGGAGTCAGAACAATTAACTCAGTAATCACCAAAGTTGTCTGAAAATATGAATTTATTCTAATGAACATAAACTGTGCTATAAATCTTTAATTTATCTTTTAAAATGAATTTGCTTAGACATAGCTTTTGGTCATTTTATTCGTCCCGATTTCATCACGTTTCCGTAAATTATTTTCATGTTAGCTAATCGATTCCGTGTTTTGAAACTTACTCAGTTCTCGGAAGTGATTGCAAAACGATTGGTTTAGAAATATTTATATAGAAAACGAGGTGTGATATCATAATAATTATGGCTTTTCACTAATGAATGTGATTAAATGTAGTCCAATTCGAAGATTTTACTCGTATCATCGTTAATAATTGAAGAAAAACAGGTGAGCAGTAATTTTACTTCTCACCATAGTAATTACACTGAATGAGATATATGTGCCACTTACGTAGGGAGAGGTCAACGTCAGAATTCAGGTTATTAAAGACAGGTGATATTACTTGGAAACTTACGAATTAATATGAATTCAACATCCAGTGAAACTAGTTATGGGATACGCATACTAGGTTCCGTCTTTCATAGGACCAGTATACCATTTAGTGAAAGAGATTGATACGTCATTCGTGTCGACCATGTCACTCCGGTTACGTAATCAAAAGAAAAAAGACATTCCTACTAGTTTTTGTGAATACATTCAACAAAAACAACCTGTATGGCGTTAAAAGGAAAAACATTGCTCGACATACAAAATGTCACACCATGAAGGAAACCACGGAATGTGACTAAACTTACCACACATACAGACAACTAGGTGGGGATGAGGTGGTACCATTTCGGAAGGTCTGCTGGAATGCGGTGGGCGAGGAGACACACTGTAAGGTGGTCGGAGTCAAAAGGTTGTATGACCACCATGCTGGGCCATACATTTGTCTTTGTGGTGTGGCGTCAAAGGGAAATGTCCCAGGACTTTCCCTTGATGCGTTAAATTATCTGACAATGATATTCCACGTGTTCTGTATTAGGGAGAGATCTGGGTATCGCGTTTGACCATGCAGCATCTAGGCACATTGTAGGCATTATCTGCCAATAGGTGTTGGTCAGTCGCACTCAAGAAAAACAGAAAAGAGTCAGTTGCAGTCTCAGTTTCTTCCGGTTGTATGGCCAACTACACTCATGAAACACTCCCTCTCTACTCTCCTCAATGATTAATGGAAATAGATAGATTTCCAGTAATCGTAGAGGAGTACTGGAAATCTTTCTACCAGGGAGAAGCTCTGGTATAGAGATAACTGCCCTCAGAGACTTCTTCCAAAGCTCTTCCGCGGTTGGAAAATTGCACTTAATAGAAGCGTAAGTACGTGTGTGTATGTATGTATTCATATGACATTAGTTTTTAATACATATGTGTATAATACGTGAGCTTGTATTTCTGCTTGGAAAAGTCGAAAGATTGTATTAGGGCTATCCAGGGGATGCCAAGTAGAGTTGGCTCTTCATGTCCCGAAATGTTTTTTATTTTATTACTTCTTATTTTTATTTTTTTATTTACTCATTTCATTTTTTTATCTCTTTTGTATTTATTTTTAAAGACCGTTTCGAAATACGGTCTGTTGATTTTGATTTTCGATTAACACTGCTTGATATGATTTGACGGTTCGTGGCTGGGGCACAAATCAGATTGTATAATAACTGAAGCACTGTTGTCCACGTACAGTTTTTCCAAGCATTTGCTTACGGAACAAGGCCACTTCCATCCAACCTTTCTTTCTTGATCTTTATAGACTTTGGGTCCTGAATGTGTCAATACCCCCTCCCCCATCTGTTTTCGCTGTACGTAAACACCATGTCACCTCTACAATCGCTGTTTGATGTTGTGATAGCACTGTTTTTCAATGAGTTGGTGGTGCATTGTCTAGCAGAAAGCATCTTATGCTGGAAGCTCCCTGTTCCACCCACCGGTTTTTAGCAATCCCTCCCTAGTAAGCAAGGTAAGCGGGAGTGTATTCGATTGCTTTGTTTTCTCCCTTTTGAGTGTAACTGACTTGTCATGTAAGGACTAGAGATTGGGTTGAGTGCAAGTGACCCATGCCCCTGCTGATGTTGGCAATGTGAGGGCAGGCGTTATCCTTTTGAAATTGAACTTGAGGGATAAATCTGGATATGGTAACAAAACGAGCTGCAACACTTTGTCGATTTATCTTCATACTGACACTGTACTCATAATACACAGGAGCGTTGAGTGGCTGTTGAAACTGATAGGGCCCCAAGCTATGCCACTAGGCTAGAAAGCCGCATCACGCTCACGAATGGCAGCAAGATTATACTGACGAACATTTCTTTTACAGATTTTCAATCGGCAATCGTCGGCACTGAGACAGAAAAGTGGCTTGTAGCTACATACGACTTGGTTCCATCCGTCCCGCCTCCATGTCTGATACGGCGCCAATGCAACTTTGCGCAACGATGTGCTGATGTGACGGTGTATTTTCGTTGCAATGGCTGGCGAGAGGGAAAACCTGTCTCAGCTGATCTGCAATTCACACTTCGTGTCCATACGGAGATGTCCATAACTGCCTGTACACTTTGTCAAATGTCTACCGCTATTGATTGTAGGAATTCTACAATCAACAATGGTCGACATTAGCTTCTACGTGCAGCATTCCCACTATGGCGACGTACGTTACTTTTGCTTCTCCACTATCATCATATTTACCTACCAGTTCTTTCATACCGATGCTTTTCTGCCACGAGACAACGCAGGGACCAACCAACAATGCGTAGCTTTGTGATGAAGCTTGTGGTAAAGGTGTCGGTGTCATGGTAGGGATCCTGATGAAGACGTTTGTCATTCTCACTCCTGACAAGTGCAATCACTACCGAAATTACTTCAATTCAATGGTCAACACGTCCATGTGAGGACTCCTTAACTTAGCTAAAACGAGACGATGGCTATTTTATCTCCTTCTTCTATCAATTGATTGGATTCCTACTGCTAGACATTGAATGTTGAGCAGTGCACAAAATACCTAAACGGAAGGAATAACTGAACGTCTAAAGTGACTGTGACGTTATTTAACAGACTTTGAACGTGGGATGATGCGAGATCTTGTAGTAGTTGCTAGAGACATTAACAAAACTTCTTCATTTTTTGAATATAGATGAGCAACTGTAATAATTTTATGCAAAGAGTAGTTAAAAAGGGTAGTAAAGAAGGGTAGCAGCAAAATTCAGGTAGTGAATGATGGCATGTGATCCGAAACTATTAGTAAGCGGATGATAGCAAGGCCCAAATACTGAGCCAAATAACCAGGAATTTGAATCACTGAAAATCACGAACGGTAGTGAAAATTACAGGCGGTTTTTTGTACCCTGTGCACCGTTCAGGGAGCCGACAGCAAGACAAAAGGCGCAGAACTGTCAGTACAACATTTTTGCTTGCAGTGAACAAGGTAAAATCTGTACCTCTGGCTAGTTGGCCTCGCAGCTAGACCTTAAATCATTGGGAAAGGCTCATATTATTTGGCGTATTGCGTTTTGAACTGCCCTGCTCCGAAAAGAGTTTAAGAACTTGGAGGAAACACCATGAGATTGTGAATCCATTTTACCTTTTCACACATTTTCAGCCTGAAGGTGGCAGTTTGATGCTGTGGGACATATTCTCATCGGAAAATTTAGTATTCTTGATTCCAGAACACCCATCTCTGAATGTCAAGTATGTTTAGGAATCATTGTTGATCGCGTTCATAGAACCATGTACTCTGTAGTGATGTGCATTTCCAGAAGAAGAGTACACCATGCCGAAATGTCCACATGACTTTTAGGAACATTATTGAGACATTTGGTTACTTCGGTGGCCCCTATCAGTCCCATAAACTCAAAATCATAGAACATTTACTTAATGAAATTGAAGAGGACATCAGCTGTATATATTGTCATCCAATATGTGTGAATAAGAAGATGCTATTTGATTTGCACGGCATCGTTGCTTAGTTGGCTAGGATTTATTGGAGCAAGGTCCTGAGAAGGCCTCATAGTGCCGAAAACCACGATCTGTAAAACGAGAAGAAAGGAAAATAATATTAAAACAAAATACACTGGCGGAAAGTGAAAACAGAACACCAAGAAGGAATTGGCGGACGATCATGAAATTTACATATGTTAATGGGGTCAAGTTTACGTAGGTGTAATAGCACGTCATAATATGCAAATTATCGTCGGTGGTATTTAAGGAGTACGGCGAAGTGAATGTAATCAGTCGTCGGCGTACGGACACGTGCGAAGACCCTGAAGAAGCTGCAATGCCTGGACATGGAAGACGTGTACGATTTCAGCAGTTATCGGACTTTGAGAGAGGTCGTCTAGTCGGAATCCGCGAGGCCGGGTGGTCGTATCCTCGTATTGCGGAGCGAATTGGACGGGAAGTATCGGTGGTGGTACGATGGTGGCGTAGATGGTTCGAGGAACATTCCAACACGAGAAGACGTGGAACCGGGAGTCACAGACGGACTGATGAGCGGACCGATCGACGCATAAGAAGAGCGGCGTTGTCAAGCAGAACATCAACTGCGACGCAAATCCGAGCTGCCGTTGCACCTGAGGTGATTGTGCGAACAATCCGCAACCGTCTACTGGATGCAGGACTACGTGCACGTGTGCCTCTGGCATGTGTACCTCTGACTCCAGCCCACCGTCAGAAACGGCTGGAGTGGTGTTAGCCAACGTCTGCACTGGAGAACGCAATGGCGATCTGTCGTATTCCGCGATGAAAGCAGATTCTGCTTAGGAGACTCCGATGGCCGTATGCGTGTTCGCAGACGCACAGGGGAGCGTCTCCACCCTTCTTGCATCCGCCAGCGAAGCACAGGGCCTACACCTAGTCTCCTGGTGTGGGGAGCGATCAGCTATCACTCCCTTACACAACTAGTGTTTGTACAGGGTACGTTAAACAGCACCTCCTACATCAACAACATCATTCAGCCCGTTGTTGTGCCAGTTGTAAGGTCGGTCCATCGTTGTATTTTCCAGCAAGATAACGCACGCCCACACACGGCACGTACAACGCAACATGCACTTCAGGGTGTGAGATAACTTCCATGGCTTGCACGTTCACCGGATTTGTCCCCCATTGAGCACGTGTGGGATTTTATGGGACAACAACTTATCCGGTCTCCACGGCAGCCACGACCATCCCCGAATCACGCGTCCAGGTTGAGGATGCTTGGAACTCAATACCCCAAACTTACGTTCAACATCTGTACGACAGACTCCATGCCAGAATTGCACAGTGTGACGCAGTTCATGACGGTTCAACCTCGTACTGGCCATGTTACATGGAAATGTTATTTTTCAGTTTACCAGCAAATACAGCTGTATTTTACCTTAATGTTTTGATCACGTTATCTTCTGTATTCCGTTATTATGCTGTATAAATGTCGTTGGTATCAGACGTCTCCTTCTTGGTGTTCTTTTTTCACTTTCCGCCAGTGTATATACAAACACTACAGGAAACTGTGTGAATGTCCGACCTAAAGGCAACGAGCTGCAGAAATTGGAAAATGCCGATACAAATCAAAGAAAGGCAATACAGATGGCACATCAAAATGATCTTTTAAAATGTTACTCTGAGACCCTTGGTCATCTTATAAAGTGGGTAAAAGGATTATATGGGCTCATTCACAAGCAAACCAATGGCCCATATACGAAACATGAACATCAGTCAGTGGAGAACTTCAGGGTTCACCAGCAGCGGCAGTGTCGCTACATAACAAATTGCGGTGAATGAAACGACATCGCCTAGTATGGAACCACGCTAGTACAAGTTCCTGTGTACGGTTCCGAAGGAAAGTGGAATACCAGATTCCCAAAACTTGCTTTATACGGTTAATTGCTTCTTACTTGGTCAGGTTTGAAGATGGAACGTCCGGGGAAATCATATTCGTACGTTTCGAATTCGTTACAGTCCAGAAAGATGAAGAACTGAAAAGAATCGAAAATCTGTGACTGGTCAGAAAAAACAACATTATTCAAAGTCTCGCTAAACTATATTTTGTATATCAGTTCAAGCGTTTCCCATAGCAAATTTTTGGGCTTTCTTTAAAACAATTCCTCTTCATTCTTCACTTTATAAGTGACTTGCCAAATGTTCTGAAAACCGTCTGTTCACAGCTTACTAAAACTATATTATGTTTCATTTCCTTTTCTAAAACAGTATTTTATGTCCATAGTTGGGATGTATGTTATTCATACGTCTGAAAGTGGCCGCAAAGGCGTGAGGAAGGTAAATAACTTCAAATCTCTCCAAAATGATGGGAATCCTTTTGCCTGCATTCTCGTTTCCCAGGCAGATTCATTTTCAGGATTAGTAATTTGTTCGAATAAACTCACAAGACTCTTTCTGCATCCGTGGACAGTCCTTTTTAATGTACAAGTGAAATTCCAGCTCGTAGGTGCTATTGTAGCCAGTTTCTTGTGATCAAACGAACGTAGTCGTTCTTTACTCTTGGTCGATTTAGAGAAAAATATGTCCACACACGACAACAATGGGTTTAAAATAAGCCTGCACTTTTTTAATATAAGTTTCACTTTATTGCAGTATCAAATTCAAAACCTGACTTCTGCAGTGAAAAAGCGGAGCTTTGTAAATTAATCCCTCACTTTAGGTCGAAGGCGCAACTCCGACTGCGTACCGCATCAGAGCATTCTTCTAAAAGAAACTTTATTATAATAGCATGTAATATTACTTCTCTTGTAGCTACTATTAGGTCACTTTGAGAAGAAGATTTGCTCCACAAGCAGTTGCCTTGCTTAAGTGGTACTTGAATAAGCAGGAGTGCGCGCGCGCACACACACACACACACACACACACACACAGAAGTCAAATTCATGGTTTCGTTTGTTTTCTTAATTAAAAGAACTCTCTGATTCATCGTGTCCACGGAAAGCAAATTCTTCTTTCATCAAAAGTGAAACAGCGTAATAAGCCTGCTCAAAGGTTTTGAGGGTTTTCTTCACTGTCTCTTTGTACTGAGAAACATGAAGATACGCCTAACTGGAGATCCACCTTCGTAGTTCCATGTGTACACAAAGGGTACACCCAAGAAACAGGCTTTCGACGTTTCGTGGTAACTGACAGAATGACTTAGCTCATCAATGTTATTAAGCCCTTCTTGCGTTAACGATGTTACCTCTCTATTAGAAAAGTGCACAAAGCCAGCAATAATGTTTGTTCAATTTTTTGTCTGAAGTGAACATAACTTTTTGTTGGCTTTGACCAATTTTGTCTACTTTACGAGTAGTTAGCAATACAAAAATTCCGAATGTACTCACGTATCGGGTGCTTTTATTTTACGTTCAGACCAAATAACTCAGGCTCACTTCTTTAACCTTTTTCCTTAATATGAAGTTTCTCTGAAAATTAACGACGACTGAAATCTTCATGCCTTAAATCTTCGATAATACAACCACATAAAGTAATACCTAAAAACGCAGTTTTAACCGGACAAACAGTATTGGCATCACTTGTTGTTAATTCCAAGTCTACGCATCATCCGCCAAAAACGGCTTGCAAAAGACAGCTCTCCTTCTTCAGTATAACGCCAGATCGAGCAAGACAGCCGCTAGGGAAATCGATTTCTTCGTCACCTGTATTTCTTCAGTCTAAGATTAGAAGAAGCAAATTTCATCTCTGTGGAAGAGGTTTAATTATTCCAATAAGTACTCGCTTGCAGGGTTATGTGCGTTAGACTCTCCCAGCAGCATTGCAAGCTTCCGCACAGCCAGGCGCAATTTTTGGATAACTGTTACAAGGAAATGTCAATTTTACATTTCTACCAGAAATTGGTATTCGATATATCTGTAGCTGGTTTTTCGACAAGGAAGGAGACAAACTAAAGAATATTCTTCAGTTTTCTTTCTACTATGGTATCCAAATTTAACAAAGACATTGCTCTTTCCACGTTTATCAACACATGGCAACCGAAAAGTTGTTATCTGACCACTGCTGAAATCCTACCCCGGATTTCTTGATGTCTAGTCGAGTGCGTTCGCCTTATGTTACGGTGGCCAACAATCAATGGCACTATGTACAGTATGCTTATCTGTCAGCTTCTAACATAACAGATCCGTAGGATGGGCTCAGCAACTGAGACCTCTCAATCTGGTGGGCATTAACGGCACAGGCTATATATTACTTATCTTATATATAAAACTCAAAACGTCTGTTTGTCTGAAGCACCAAAAACTCTCGAACGCCGAACTGTGACATCTTGAAATTTACATAGTTTATTAACACTGAAATTTCTAGGTCAACACATCTAATTTAAGATCTCTAAGTTGTTACGTTCGCGAGTTATGAATTAATTAATAAGCTAATCAATAAAGTCAGCGTCGTTCGCTACGTCATCGTTATCTGTTCCAAATTTGAAAGCACGTGACTGCATTCATCGCCGCGGCACATCCACAGGTGTTTCTATTCTTTGAGAACTGTGCATAAAAAAATGCAGAAAAGAACTTTGCGAAATCTTAACGAAAGGGACTGAAATTTTTATCTCAACACCATGGATTGGCAATAAGAAGAGTCCCTCAAAATTTCACCGCAATCCGGTCAAAATTTTTTAAAATAGGCATGGAATTTTTAATTCATCGGCAAACATAAACATATACGCACAAACGTTTAATAAAATTTTGACGGCTAATTAAAAATTTTATTTACCGATTCGGGCGAAATATGGATGTCACGTTCCTATTAACGATTTATGGGGCTCATTAAAATTTCAGCCAGTTTCACAAAATATTCCCGAAGATACGTTTTTAACTTTTTTATCCCAGAGATTCGCCACTCAAAGACGTCTGAAACTGAAAGCACGTGATGCATTTGATCGTCGATAACAAATTATTAACGAATTTTGTTCAGTCAGTGTTCCAATGTTGTGTCTCCTGGACGCGTGTTAAATAATTCGTAACGCTTTAGGTATATTTGATTCTACAGCTGTATGTTGGAATGTCAAGGCAAATGATCCAACAAAATTATATATTGTTGCCGATGAAGGAGAAACCAAAATTCTTTCTGTATCGCCAAGTGCTGAAATAATCACACTATGAATAAATAATTTGTAGTGACCGAATTTGTGAAATAAGCTTTTTTCTTTCTTGCAAGAACCAATTTTTCCCCCGATTTTTCAGTGACATATAAGGGAATATGAAATTAATAAGCCTAAATCCCGGGCAAAGGCGAGTAGTAAAGCTATAGCAAATAAATCCAAAGGGCAAAAACAATAGTGAAAATCCTTTAAAAACAGTCAGTGAATAAACAAAGACATCGCTCTTTCCACGTTTATTTTTCGGTTGCTATGTGTTGATAAACGTGGTAAGAGCGATGTCTTTGTTTATTCACTGACCTCACGTATTTAGTGGCTTTTCACTACAAGACAGAGTTTATTGACATTCGGTACGGACATACATATATCGATGACGGAGTAATACATAAGAGAAAGGGAATGCCAACACTCGCATGAGGAGGAAACATGCGCATCCAAAAATGATGCAGCAAATGGCTCGCATTTCAAGAGTCTAATAAGAAGTGTGAATACCCCGAAGAGCAATACATCTCTCACAATGAACTCTCATGCTGCCCAAAAGGCAGTGAATGAGAGTTTGAAGCATAAGTGCCACTCCACCTTCTGGGAGGGAGTCCCGTGAGGGTCCTGGGAGGGAGCTGCCGGCTTGATTTATCTCTTCCTAGAGCAATCCAGACATGCTCTATGCGGTACAAGTCTGGACATCTCGAGGGTCTTTACATCCTGTGGTTATCCTCATTCTATATGTATTTGTCGACTAGCCGAGTCCTATGGGGACAGGCGTTATCATACATGAAAATGAACTGGAACCAAAAGCTCCCGTGAAAAGCCATACTTATGGCTGTAGGACGTCGTCCATGTACCGTGCAGCAGTCAAGGTTGCTTCTGAAAACACATGCAGCACCATGTTTCCATCCAACATGATACTAGCCCAAACCAAAAGTCCTCGACCACGGTAGTGGTCAATTTCTCTGATGTTGGAAGAAAGATGGCAGCCTTTTGCCTCTCTAAAAATGTTTAATACATACGTCGAGAATCCGTTTTTAGGTTGTACCGCTACTCGTCACTGATGAGAACATAAGCCCATTGATCAGGGATACAGGGGTGATGTTGTCGGGCTCAATTCAGACGGACCCCTCCTGTGCAATGCGGCGAGTACGATGCAGATCATTCTTTCTGTGCACACACATTTCACGTGGAATATTCTGGAAACTGTTTGCATTGATATCGCTATTCCGGTATCAGAGGAAAGGTGCTGCGAGAGTTGACTCCCTATGACAGCGGGCTATTATCGACAAATACCGGTTGTCTTGACTTTTTGTGGCTCGTGAGCATACTTGTCGCAGCCTTATTGTTATTATTCTAGTTTCCTGAAACTATCTTTAGAGATTGGAGGCAACTTGCCTCGACGCATTCAGTCGTCTTTTTACCTCAGCTTGCGATTGGCCTGATTCCAATCTATCGATTGCGATCCACCGTAAGGAATCTTCTAAGCGATAGTGTGGATTCATTCTTTCTCTTACAATCCAGCTGAAGCTTCAATTATTGCACCCCGCTTAGGAAAACGTTTATCAAGGTCGCGTGCCTAACAGTTCGATGACGTACTATGGTCATCATTTGAACTTTCCATAGAAGGTAACACAGTGTTTCTGGGGTTGGTCGATTTAAATTTTCTCGTTGCACATGTCTGCAAAAGTCTTTACAATCGGTCGTCTGGTTTTGGACAAATTCTCGAATTTGTATTTGTCACGTTAATTTAGGACACCAGTGTATATAAACCCATATGTTCAAACATTTTTTTAAGACTGATGTGCTTTTCTATTGCTAACTGCTGAGAAATTATGATACAAAGAAATATTTGTAATAAATCTAAACGTCATTTTGGGATATTCAGCGAAAACTAAAGAGAGCACAACTCAACACTTCTTAATTCTGTACGACTACGTCTTTATCGGTCTTACAGTTCTTTTGTGGGCTGCCATCTCCTTTCGATATCACGATTTTGCGTATTTTCATTTCCAGTGTGATTACTTATTTTCATTACATCTTCTTACGCATTTAACCATGCAGCTGAATTGCTACTTGTTTTTTCTCTTTGTATTTGTTTCAGATTTCACCAAAATTGGGGTATAAAATTAATTTATTCTTATTACTGACACCAGCACATATGCTGTAATAAACGAAAAAAATTTTCTACGAGACTGTGTTAATGAAAAAAGAAGAGCTTTATCAAAAAAAAAATATTCAGAAAAAAGACGAAACTAAATAAATAATTCACTTAAATTACAAGCCTAATAGCAATTTAAATTTGCTACCATGAAAGTAAAAGATCAATTTATAATCGTATAGAGAAAAAAGTGGTTAATCAAGACAGAAAAAAAAATTGATGAAAACATTTTCAAAAACATCGTAATATTTATAATAAGATTTCTTTTATTAAGAAAAATGGAAGATATCGCTGTTTTAAACTCAAAGTATACTGGATTGCGACATAGCTCGTGATTACGGCTTGTTACTGTATGTAAAAATTCTAACAATTCTGAGATTTAAATCTGCCACCACAGTCATTTAATTGGTGCGTATAAGACGACTGAAATTTCATTTGTCCTTCCTAAACTCTCATTACCACGTGCATTAAAACAATATTTCATATAATGTGGTGTGTACAGTTACAGTTTCACAGCAGTGTTCGCATAAATGAAGGCATTTAACGTACAACTGTTACAGAGTTTCAATGAGATAAAGAATGAACTTTTTTTGTCAAGCTAAGAAAATATTTCCTCTTCATCTGTCATCTCTTACAGATAACCGGATTTGTTTCTTGAAAACTAGCACACCTTGTCACTTTGGGAATTGAATCCACTAGCTCATTTCAGTCGCTCAATTAATAAAGTACTTCTTCACTGCGCTTTGCTTAGCTGGAAGCAGAAGTTTTTAAATATTTTCCGTCACGATTTCACTTGTTAACACAGTTTGCAAAATACCAGTCCTAAGGCGATGAGGCTTAAATTCGGCCTACGGCTGAAATGGTAATAACTTTAAAAAATTTAAACAGAGCTACTGCTAAAGATTATCCGCGACTTTAGAGAGAACTAAAATTCAACCTACGGATAAAAAGTCGTTAGCTATTTAAAAATGGCAACTAACTCCGTCTTAAATATCCATGACTTTTAAAGAAATGACTAACGAATCACCGCTAAATATGCATGAATTAGTAGCAAATCAGACTTTTAAAGAAAATTCCGGATTTTAATCCAAATTCATGACAAACTAAAATTTTTGATAACATATGAGGTGTGTAATCCCATCTGCTCCATTGATATAAGAAAGGCTTATGTTTTATATTCAGTTTCTATTTCTTTTTTCTGAATTAATGGAAATGCTGCTTTTACACGAAGCCCCGTGGAACGCAGCATCAGAAAACACCCTAAAGAACCTAAACTTTGGCTTCACCGGCATTTTTGTTTCCGAAAATTATTGTATTTGGAATTCTTTTCCTGAAGTTTGATATTTTGGGGTTCACAGATCGAAAGAGTTTTCCAGCTTGAAAAAGTTTCATGTGATAAGCCTGACTTTCACACACAAACCAGAATTCCCCAAATGAGTTGTGATGCTTTATTTTCAAATTTTATTTTCATATCCGCGGTCGACACACACACACGATCGCGCGCGCGCCGGCGCACGCAATGATACGAGTACGAACTGCTTCCAAAATAGATGATCTGGAATTTGGTAATGATTGCAATTTTACCGTTACATCCTGACAGCGTGGTTAACATACAAGAAACAGCAATAGAAATTTCACTAAATTAATCAATATAACCAAACCTTTTACATGCATTTTCATGCTCCGTAGCTTAATTGTTAAGAGCATTACACTGGTCTACAAACAAAATTATCCCGCAAGAAATAATATGTGAAATTAATAGTATTTTTATGTTGAATGTAAACGTGATATTAGCTTACTTCTATCACTCACTGTTTTTAGTGACACACGGTTTAGTTTGAATGAATCGTATATTTATAAACATTTAGAAATCATAAGTAGATTAGCTGAAATGTAACAATTGATTACTTACTGGTGTATTTTGCCAGTAGAACGTCTCTATTGAGTGTTCAGAACTGATCAGGTAGCACACTGAGACACCAAACCTCTTTCCCATGCTCGAAACATCTTGATGAAATAGCAAGGCATTTTCGTCGCTGACAGTGCCTAGATTATCATGAAAGAAATCTGAGTGGGAGTAAAGGAAACGGTTTTCCAGGGACATATTACATCCCATAGCTTTGTCTGAATCCAAGAGTTCACACACTACGTCACCATAGTTTTCTTTTTCCAAAAATGTTTTAGAAACACTTTTGAAGGATTTCCAAGCTGCTTTTCCAACGTGGCTCAACTTCTCAAAATTTTTATCTTGTATGAACTCCCTTATTTACCCAGTGTTTCCATTACTAACAGACGTCGTTGCAAAACACTAAATGTTTATCTTGTGAAAATGAAGTTTTAAATTCAACCTTACGGTTATCACAATTTTATAATTAAACTGACAGATTTTCTCTTATACACTGGTGTGCAATAATTAAGGACGAGACGGTTTTTCGAATGTAACGTCGTGCAGAAGTGCGCCACATAGACTTAAATCATACCATAAGATCCCCAAGATGTATGAATATGGGACAAGTGAGCAAAACCGTCTAAACAAGGAATCCAAAGGATACAAAGGCACTTCATTGGAAAGGTAGCTTCGATCACAACTCGACAGAATACAGAAACGTCCATGTGACAGGCGGCTACCAAGAAAATTCGAGTCTTTAATAGAGGATATGATGGCCCATGTCTTAGTTGCAGGATTTACAACGTCTGTCCATGCTGAAGACGAGGTTCTCAAGGAGCTGTTGAGGCATCGCGGCTCATTCCTCTTGTAGCGCCAATCGCAGCTACGGAATCGTTGCTGGCGGGTCGTGACGTGCTGCCAAGCGTCTCCCGAGAAGGTCCCACACGTGTTCGATTCAATTTAGTTCCAGGGACCTTGCGAGCCGATTCATGTGTTTAATATTTTCACTCTCCAACTGCTCTGCGACAGCCACTGTACGATGAGGTGTAGCGTTGTCGTCCATGAAGAGGAACTCAGGACCCACAGTCCCTCTAAACAGACGCACGTGAGGCAGGAGAACTTCAGTACAATAGCGGACACCAGTGACTGAACCTCCTTGGAAGATGTGGAGGTCAGTACGGCTACCAAGCATGATAAAGCCCCAAACGAGAACTCCGCCACCACCAAACCGGCCCCTTTCGATGATGTTGGAGGTGTGATTGCGTGTTCCCTGCTCTCTCCAAATATCTATGCGTCCAGAATCGCTCGTTAGACTAAATCGGCTACCATCCGTAAAGAGAGCTCGACCCCATTGCTGCAGTATCCAGTTCTTGTATTCCTGGCACACCAGAAACCGCCGTCTCCGATGAGCAGGCGTTAATGGCACACACCGTACTGGTCGTCGTGCAAATAGACCAGCTTTGTGCAGCCCCCTGGCCACGGTAAAACGCGATAACGGACGTCCAGTTGTCTGTTTCATGTGCCTTGAGATATCTCCCGCTGTTTGCTGTCTGTCTCTCCTCGTCTGTAGGACAATATACCGGTCGTTCGCCGCCGTAGTTGCTCGTGGACGACCACTGCTAAACTCTCGGACAGCTGTTCCTGTCATTTGAAATGCTTTCCAAGCTCGTGAAATGATTCTGTGAGCGATCCCGAACTCCTCGGCCACACTAGTCATACTTCGGCCTTCTTCCAACTTCCCAATGATGCGACCTCGGGTAAAGTCATCCAGAAGTCGTCTACTGGATTGCCTGTTGGCCATATCACACGGTGGCAGCAACTCGACGTCGTTCAAACCGATGTACACCGTGCAATAGCTTTCACCGAATTGCTGAGCGTACACCGCCCATGTGCTTTATACCCTTCCGACACCCCACCCCCTACGTCATGCTGCATATATGCGCATGCCCTACCGTACCGTACCCTGGTCTATCTCCTGAGTGGTCTTTCGGTCCGTTCTGCCTGCTCGTTTCGCTGTTATGCTGATTTCTCCTCTTCGTCCTTACTTTTTGCACACCAGTGTAATATGCTGTATGTTTTCCCGTCATTATTTGTCTTGTTATTATTTTTTGGGTTATTTTCTGTTTTGTTTGATTTCGGTGTTTAACAACCACCGTGGGAAAGCAGTCGCACGTCCCTAATTTAGGGCCGCTGCCTCCTGTGTGGGAGCCACTTTTGGAAGATAAACGCACTCTCCATGCCTCATCTGGAACTCGAACCCTGGGTCCACTCTGGGCTGTACCACCGGAGCAAAGATGAAAATTAGTCACGGGTCAACGGGTCGACAATTTCTAGCGGGCAAAAACGGGTCGGATGAAGGTATTCCAGACCCGATTTCGACCCATTTTATTCCCCTTTTACTTTTGAAAAGCCAAAAAAAAAAAATTTAAACTGAAATGCGCACTGTAGAACTTTGTTCTCGATATTGGTGCTCGCGGACTCAAAAATGATTTGTCATGCAATATGAAGAAGGAGATTCCTCAGAAGGAAAAGTGCCCTTTCCTTCTGAGGGGCAAATGATGAAAACAGCATTCGCATTTTGGAAATTTTCAACTCATCATAAACTTGTGAAACTCGGTGTTACTGTGAAACAAATTCTGAAGCTTGATATGTTATCAAGAAAACAGCAAAAACCAAAATTAAAAGGCAGAAAGTTACTTAATTCACATTTTTTTAGTGTAGCGCTATCAAACTTTGGTGGAACCGCCTTAACATTACTGCGGTGGTACTTTTTGACTGTCGCAAATGTGTTTGAAAACATGTGTAAAACAGTTAGCTAATGTCTTGCACATGAAAGACGAGAGTTTCAACTATAATACATTTGTTTGAATTCTATAATACCTAAGATACCAACTGCGAAGAGACTTTTTGAACGGTTCAAAACGCATTTGTCTGGGACGGACCCGGGTTAGTTACAGATCCGGGTTGGGTCCAATTATGTGACATCCGGGGCAGGGTCCAAAATTTTTGACCCGTTTTCAATTCTGCACCGGAGTTGCACTTCTCACTCAAACAGTATTTTTACTGGATTACTGGGAAAGGTATCTTTCACGAATCGACATATTCTTTGCATATTATGTGCATAATGGCGCATGAAAGGTTTCTATGTAAGTTCAGTCTACCATTTGACATCTAGGAATTATTATTTCTTATCGCTTAGATTTGGATAATAGGATGGTTGTTGTATTTACACCTATTATAGGATTATTAAACAGGTTTTGAGCCATCTGTCTACATGATAACAGCTAACAACCGTCTGTCAGTTAAAGCCAATTAAAGAACTTCCCAGGGTTAAAGAACTACTACAATCAGCTGAACAGCTCTCTCCAGCAACAAATACTTTACGCAGATTAACAGCACAGAAGTGAAGGACGCTCTAGAGACGTTATCATCCTCCGCAGCTGCCATTACGGTTGTAAAAAGCTGTTACTGTGAGATGCTTACCTCTGCACAGACATCGTGTGTGCGGTTTATGGGAACTGTCTGCAGGGACCTTTTGTTTATCTCGGCCATAAAGGGATGAATGGACTTTCCATTAAGTCGCAGGGATAAGTCCAACTCTGTAAATGATGCGAATGCTTTCTTTTTCCAAGGATTACGGAAAGCAGAAGATTTGATGAGAGGATTTAATTATTCCGAGTGAATCCGCGGAAGCTCGATGCTAATTTAACATCATTTGCACAGTACGTAGCTGCAATTAATTACAAAATTAAAACAAAATAAAGGGAAATTTATTGTTATACAGTATAACCATTTGGGGACCCTAAAATATTAAAGAGTAAAACTCTAAGATATATATATATATTTTTTTTATAAAATTAGTATTAACATTAGCCGGAAAGCGCATGCCGAGAGACATATTAATAATAATATAACTCATGAACCATTATTTCAAGAAATAATATGATAAATGAGAAATAAAAGTTATTTCACGTATTATTTCAGGAAATTTAATCAAGTTTACGAGTTGTTGAGGATAAACAGTGTAATTCTCAGCATAGAGCAGCTGGTTTTGATTCTTCGATGAGATAATAGTATAATTTTATGTATATTTTAGTGCTATTTATTTTGCTTTGCAGCCTAGAATCAAAAATGAGTAATTTATCCCAACCTTTGATGCTGATGCGAGTAGTTCAGCTACCTAAATGGTTGGAACAGTTAACTAGTCATTTAACATGAATGAGAGATGCATTAAAGATAATGTTATGCACATCAACATCTATATTACAAGTAAACATTACAGGATATACGCGAAAGAAGAACTAACAGGGATTCCGAAGGGGAGTCTATTGCATCTAGCAATGCGGTAAACAAATCTCAGCAGGGAAAGTAACCTTCAAAATGCATTTGCATTCAGAGAATTTTTTCCTATTGGAATGACATGTAGCAAAATTTTAACAAAAATATTAAAAATGAGTATGAACTTTAATGCTGACAATATTCAAAGAAAATGTATTTCTGTATTTTTTCTGAAAAATAACGCTGCCCTGAATGTTCCTTGCTACGTTTCTACGTATAAGCAGGAAGGAGAAGACAAAAATGTGAATTAGTGATTTCTTCCCTCGCTTAGAAGAGCCAGATAGTGAGACCGCCGTTTCCCCAAACTGCACATCATCATCATCATCATTGTCAACCAAACTGCACATATGCGCCAATAAAACACATCAAACCATAACCAATCCGTAGCAAACTAAAGCACGCATATCGTTTTCCTACTGCAACAACAAAAGTGAAGCCATCGAAACGAACTCTTGGATGTAATGAGCACGTTTTCTGACAAAAAGTCTCAAATTTAGGGTATTTAAATGTAATTTTATCTGTAAAAGAAATTAAGATTACCTAGGAACTTGCATTTCGCTTTTGGCCAATAAATCATGGCAAATGCTTAGCGCGCCGATGAAGGAAAATATTTTGCATAAAGTAAACAGTGAAATATTTGGATAATTCTAGTCATGCTGAAAAATACTGGCTGACGAAAAAAAAGACACTTTATTTTAAATACACTAGACTTGAATAATCATGAAACGCATATAGTGTACTAAATCCGTTTATTTTTGTGGTGTAGTCAGCACAAAGGTTTGCCAAGTTTCACACTCCCCTAGGAGGCTTTTTCAAGGCAATGGCAGTCATAAATGCATTTTATGTCCACCATTGCCTTGAAAAAGCCTCCCAGTGGAGCGCGAAAGCTTGGCGAATCTTTGTGCTGACTGCTGTCTGTGCAAGTACTATAGTGCATTCGGGCTCCGTATGGAAAAATTAGTTGCCTAAGCATGAATACCGTCACGCAATATACAGCGAAACGGATGGAAATGGTGAAATCTTGGACCCATCTCCGGTTGAGACAACTAACGCACTGATCAAACGCGACACAGCAGCAATCGTGGGGAGTTTACTGAAAACATTCCACGCTTAGTCCAGTTGGGCTTTTGCGTTTTAGTTGAGCAGTGATCACTTTTTATTGTTTCAGAATTTAACGACAACCACGAGTAACTCTACCAACAATAGGCTCGTCCCTGATTTGGGGCCATTGGTTTTAGAGACTTGGTAAAGCTTGCACCCTAAGAGACAATCACCACCTATGCCTCACCCAAGACTCGATCCCTGGACGAAATCGGATGACCAGCCTGAAATCTAGGCCACAGACCATTCGATCACTCGGCGGATAATTTTTTTGGGAAAATCTTATTTTGCCTTACAATCGTAATCAAGGTTTCAGCGATTATCTCAGAATAACTTCTACAAGGAGGAGCTTACCGCCAAACAAAACTGTTATCCTTAAAACCTGTTTCTTGATATAAACTCTGTATTGCTTGAATTAATAAATTTTGTTGTCATCCATTTCATTACACTGCTTGTTTCCTGCATCGTTTTCATTACACGCATCATATTACATTTCACGAACAAAAGCAAACAATTTCAATTAGAAATCTCAGATAAAAACAAAGAGAAATAGAACTAGCGTTCTGATCCTGAGTGAAATAGGCACACACCTTTAGCTGTTCCTGAATATTTGTCTGTAACTGTCTAGCAGTAAAAGAGATATATTACTAATATTTTCGGAAATACGATACAACGAGCCAAACACATAAGAATAAATGCTTCTAATTTCATTTGTGTAACGTAGTTCGTACTTGTTGGCTCTTTGTACCGTCTTTTCTACATTTGGGCTACGGTTTAATCTATGTACATTATGAAACGGCATCTTGCAGTTTTTCTACGACTAATTACATACAGCAGTCTTTCTAGAAACAAAGTGTGCTCTTTTAGTTAAAAACGCTTACACATTTTGACGCATAATAAATTTAATTCTAAAATATGCAATATTAATAATGATAAACCTTTGTAAAGCACATCTCTCTACATTTGCTATCATATCACTAACTATATATGTTAAATCGCTGAAGTATGATTTAAATTCTGACGGTAGGTTCTTTGATAATAAGATGAAACAATTAAACGCCAATTTATTTACGCTTTTAAAATTAAGCTAATTGGTTTCTAAAATTAAGTGAAACAGTCATATCACCACCGTTTGCTAGTTGATTGTATCCCGAGTTTTGTTACCTCATACATTCATATGTATGTGAACGCAGAATTTCTGCTACAAATACCCATTTTCAGTGGAGCAGAAAATTAGCGATCATTGGTCGATCCTCCATTGCCCTAAATCCGATTAGCACATGCTGTAGGTTTGATCTCATCGAGCAAGAGATTAACACCAGCGAATATATACAGCGGCATTTTACGTATTCCCATCAGCCGTTAATTAAAACACATATTTGTTCAGTCCGTAAGGAAACACTTCGAAATTTGAAGTCCCGAGTTTTGTGAGAGATTTCATAATTGGGAATATAAGATTTCTTAAAAGGAACAACTCCTTTAAGAGGAAACAGCAAAGCATTTGTTACGGAATATATTTACTTCCTAACGGAGTCAATGAAGGAAGGTATCTTTAACATGAAAAATAAGATATAAGTTCAACCATTTTAAATATTTTTGTGTATATCAATGACAAACACTACCTATTCGATAGATGTCTAACAGTTTTACTTGTCATGTTAGTTTTATGCAATAAAATACATTTAGAGAAAGATCCGATTTACCATTTGTTCTTTCCATTTACAGGAGTCCAACCATAACATTGAAATTAAGCCTGACACTTTAACTTACATTTGTCCTATCGTTTTGCGATTTTCACCAAAGTACCCTGTCTGGCAATACCAAAATATGGCTTAAAAATATCTGAAAATTCATCCGTGTGTAAAAGACGATGTTTATTGAGTCACCATCTTGGAAATCTGTGAAGCCAGCCGACCTATGTATCGATTGAAAATATGCTTTACGAACTGTAATGCAAATTTACTGCGTGATGTTTTAAAAAACGGAACGCGACATCCGAAATAAAAATTCTCAGGTATTTTTATTGCACATATTGAATTGCGACTAATATTTCTAAACATACACGTGAAAGATCGGCCTTCAATAAGTATTCAACAATTTTTCTGAAAATCCACGGCTACGTAACGTGCAATGAAAAATGGGGAGTTTCTTCTGTCCATATCCACACTTAACAAACAATTAAGCCTGAATTTTTGTGGTACCAGAATACTAAACGAAATTTTTAGGCAGATGACACCTATTGATCTCCTGTGAAAAAGTGCATTTTCAATCACTTTGCTGGTAAACGCTGTGTGTAATCTTTTGAATTCTCAGAAATGCAACAATATTCCAAATTTGCTATATGGTGAAGATGATTGTTTCGTCTGGGAAGGTATTGTGGTCATATGTAGAGGATTTTAGGAAGGGAGTATCTGATCCCAGGTCTTAAACAACCCTTGGAAATAGGAAACTAGGAGATTTGGGCTAGAGTGCCCGATAGGAAAGTGACACGGAAACGAAGTAGAAAGGAGGAGGAAGACGCCCTTATTTATTACCGGGGGGCCAGTACCCGAGGTCCGACGGCTTAACGTGCCCATCCGACGCACGGCGGATATTTAGTGTATCGAGCGTTCGTACCTGACTGGGATCGAACCTGGGGTCCTTTCCGTGGTAATCACGAACGTTGCCCACTAGGCCACCCGCGGCCCCTGGGAAGGTATTAGGCATCAGTTTGAACATTATAGGGATTCCTTTTATCTTATTTTGTTTTTGTTTTTGTTTTTGTTTGTGGTTTTGAGCAATTCAATGGGGTTTAAGCAGTCACTTGTCCCTAATTTACTGCCACTGGTTCCAGGGAAGGGAGAGAAGAGTTTGTGCGAGTAATCTGCTCAGCATTGATGTGTTGCATAAATATTCAACAAGAATCCATTCCGAGTTTTATAAATCAAATATAAGGTCACATAACTTCGGGATTTATTTGCATGATCCAAGGAATGGCCGAGTAATTCTCATGAACATTTGAAAGTACAACATATAGAGATATATCCTTTTGCCCTTTTATTTTTTTCACAGACGGATCGGTAAAACAAACTTCACCGTAAGAGAAGCCTATCTATTGGCGACATGCCTTTCATTTTTAGGCTTCGTTTGATAGGGTATTACTGACGACGCAGCTTTCAACCAAGCATTACGTTGTGGAACAAGACTCTGTGCTTCGTCGGATTGCTTTTACTCGATATATCCACGCCAAGTCTCGATAAAATAACCCTATCATCCCAGCATTTCCAGTCTCTGGAACGGCAAAGCGGTCGAAGTACTTTGAGCTCTCTGTATAACCACTTAATGGGCCCGAATTGTCGGCTAATAACTACAAAACAAACTAAGAAACAAGGCAGAAAGAAGTTATTAAATCATCCATTTACTTTTAAGACTATATCACCAAATTCCTAATGAATTCATAGTGGACTTAAATGTCCGAAACATTGCATAATTTTCCATTTGCTAACAGATTTTTAGGAGAGTTAATTACAACCACCTGCTAAACGCAGTGGCATCATATGGCAAAGCACTTTCATTTGTGTATTTCTCTTAGAAGAACAGTATACTCGAAATATTAAATCACATGCTTCACTACATAACATGTATTATACATAACAATAGCTAACAATAATTCATATATATAATTCATCCTCAGGTTAACCGTAGGTTTTCTCTGCGAAACTAGCGCATTTATATTCATCAAGTATTTGCTTTAAGTTTTCACTAAAAATGTTAAGAGGGAAATATTTGCAGCCCTGGTGCAGAGTGGTTTACGTGCTGACTTCTGTCCATTCATCCGAGATCGGCACGGTTTCAAATCCCGGTGAGACATGGATGTTGTGTTTGTCTTACAGCACTGGCTCTTTTTCTTTCTCGGAACCACTGGCCCTAAATTAGGGACGGGCGACTACTTATAGCCCAGCAAATTACTCATGGTGGTTGCTAAATTAATAAATAAATGTTTTCTGGAAATTGAAGAGAACATTATTAGGTTGAACAAGTATGTATAGGAACATTTCATAAAATATTTGTCTGAGTAATGCGCTGCCATTCTAGTAATATCCCTAAAACCAGTGGGCTAAAGATTGTTTCTAGGTATGATTATTAAGCAAACTGCTGATTGCGCAGTTTGCTTAATAATCATGACCTACGCCATGTAACGGAAACATTCACATCAGTAAAGCTGTAAAACTCATGAAAAAGCATGGTTATAGAGAAATAAGTAAAATTCAGACATGTACTTTAAAATGCAATATATCTTACAGAAACGCAGTTGTAGAAATAAAATGCATACCTATTGTTAGGAAATGCGACTTCTGAAAGGAAAACCAGAAGTCACTTAGATAATAATCATAATGCTTAAGGCTAGCCAATGTTAAAGAGTTTTTCCAATCCGGCATGTAAAATCGGAAGCATTGTTTTACTAAATCTCTAAATTGTCCACACCTAGCCGGAAATTTTGCATCGGAAAAGCTGAGAAATGAATGTTTCTGACGGTGTGGTCATGACGACAACAAATGAATCAAAAAATAATTTTAAAATCCAGTTTTTCTTTTATTTTTGTTTTGAGATTTAACCACTATCGTGAGCAACTGCATGGGCTGTAAACAGTTGTCCGTTCCTTACGTGGGGACCACTGGTTTCGGGAAGACGCCAGTGTTTAAGGACAAATACGGCCCTTACGCCTCATCTGGGAATGGAACCCTGGTCTGATCTCGGACTAACGGTCAAATGCCATCGCTTGGACCACGCCACCAGGGCGACACTTTTGCCTTTGTTTTGTTTTGTTTCGTTTCGAGGTTTAAATATCCACACGAACATCTAAAGCTGTAAGGTCACCCGTCCTTAAATGAAGGCCAGTGGTTCCGAGGAAATGACAGAATGGGCCTCACCCTACAATTCTACTGGAACTCGAACCAGGCCCCTACTAATACTGTATGTGACTTTGCGTATCAAATATGCCGACAGGTATACCATCGAATCTCGGGTTTAATGAGCACATTATTTCAGCACCATAAAAGCTATGGTATGTAAACTTTAGTAATTATCAAGCATTTATATACGTACGATATATATTTTTACCAAGGATTTATGAAAACTGATAAAATGTTCACCATGGAAAATGGGATTCAGTTCGAAAAAAATAATTCGGTCCTTTGGAAGCATATGTATGGTGTCACATATGAACAAGTCATAAAATTAGTGTTTACATTTTAACAACGTCCCCAACATCAAAACAGCGCAAACATTAGAAAACTCTCCTATGAACATTTGGAATGTCCAGTATCTATCAGCTCGCACGTTCGCGCAACACGAAAACTACTCATTCGTATGAGAACACCGATTTCTGTCATATCGCTTTATTCCCGCATCTTTGGATACCCAAAGTACTGAAGATGACAAGTAACCAACATTTAAATGATCCTTTGAGATGGCGGGCTGAAGGGAGAAGTGAAGTAGGACAATCTCAAGCTGATATTTCACGATGTCTTAACGTGTTTCGGTGGTATAGATTATTTCCAAAAAACAGTAGCCATTAAAAGTACAGCGAACCAAGATCACCCGAGAGGTACGTCATGGTGAGGCAGCCGCTATCTGGCTATAACGGAAAAGCGGAACACAACGATGATTAATCAGCAATTTATCCTCGAGGTTACTGATACCACAGGACAGAGAGTTTTCAGTAGAAATGTGTTATCACGGCAGCTAGATTATTTGCCAAGAAGACCATAGCATGTGTTTATGTGACTCCCAGTCAGCGAAGATCTCGTCAGAACTGAAGCCGCCCTCAGGTGACTGTTTTCATGACGAGTACTTTTTCAACCTACATGGTGATCCGCGTCATTGCTTAATCTGGGGCACTACAGGAGAACGTCGTTAACCTTCCAACACGAGAAAAGAGGTAACTCTGGTGGAGGCTGTGAACTATTGTTGGTGGCATAATGATGAACGCCCGCACTCTGCTTCGTATCTTTGATGGAAAAGCCATGTCTCCTATGAAATACAGAGACCACATTCTCTAAACTATGACGTAGAAGTATTGTTTTACTTCTACGTCAATTTACAAACATCAACATACTAAGAAATAGTTCCTAAATGAAAGAAACCTTAACGGCCAGACGAAACATGTAAACAACAGAAGTCATACTTACGGAAAACATGCTTTATTCAGGATGTAGCAAACACATCGTAGCATAGCATATTGCACTAAACTCTCCACACACCACACAACTCTTAACACAACGCTCTTTGCACAACGCTCCTTTCAATAATCAGTTTAAAACCCAACGCTCTCCTTAAGCAACAATTTAGTCGTCGCTTTTCTCTTGTTCTTATCAATATCGGGCATACGTCACGTGCATTCAACCTCAATTCTGTTGCCCAACGTATTCGTTTGAGAGAAAAGATATTACGTTAAGAGTGAAGAATAACAGAATTAACTCAAGATTTACATAGGGAAAGAAACTAAAAAGGAAAGTTAATTGAGAATATACGTCACAAAACCTATGTGTGGATATGGAATTGCTCAGATTTTTATTTTTGGGACGACAAGGCGCGTCCTCATAAACATCATCTGGTGGAGGTAGGCTTAAAAGCTGAAGACACCCAACTAAGGTCTGGTTGGCAATATGCCCTGATTTGAATCTCGTTGAACATGTTTTGCACTGTCTTAGAAAAGACAACGCAATGCAACAGCTTCGTTCTCGCGATGAGTTTACTCCAGCTCTTGTGTCCAAATAGAATTCCTTGTCTCAGACCCTTCTGAATACTCTTATACTGAGCGTGGTTTACTGCTATCAAGCATGTTTAGCCGTTAGAGGAGATCATATTCTTTACTGGTGTCTTCTACGAATACTTTTAGCTTCTTAAATACACTTCTGTAATGTGTATCATGAAGCGACCTCTGTAGATACTCATTTCACCGATCTAACGATAGATTTTACTAAGCTGTCACAACACCATACACTTTATTCACGAATTCACTTGTGCTGAACTACGACTGCAAACACAAGTTTTCTCATTCGTGTCATGACACCATTACGTGGGCGACAAATGCAGCTATCGAGTAGGTGAGACGGAAATGACATATGATACAAATTAGAGGCTCTGAGAGAAAATTAGTAAACATATTGACATAGTAGTGGGTGCATCAGCGTAAGAAATTCCCTTGGGGAGAGAAAATGGGGGTACAGGAAGGAAATCATGACCTTAGTTTGCAACGGAATATTATTATCACGTAGGTATTTAGTGGTTCAGAGCCCACTGGCGGGATAGAACCCGACCCTAAGTGGTCACAAGCTAGCTGCTCTATCCACTAGTCATCCATAGCACCTGAGGGTTGTTTCTGTGAAAATACACGTGCCGGCCCTGAAAGGCAGATAGCAGTGAGAGCACATGCAAGGACAGTATAGTGGATAGCACTCGGAGCTCCACAGCCGAGAGTTGCAGATTCGACTCCTGCCCCTAGCATAAAAAGGATGGAGAAATTTACTTCGTCATTACTGGGTGATCGCAATTTGTTATCACGTCACGAAAATCACACGCTATGGTTCATTATTCCTCAAATGGTGTTACCTATTCCCAGACACGGGCCTGAGTTAATTTGTGGTTGGGTGTTGCTGCTATTTACGGCGTTAGTCTGCTTTTTCCACTTCATATTTAAGTTTTGAAGACCATTGTACTTTGCTCGATACCTTTGTGGTTCCGTTACATCGTATATTCAAAAATGTTATGACACGTTTCCTTCGTGTTAACTTAATTTCGTGGAGCAGCTTAAATTCCGATTTATAACTTATAACGACGAAGAATTCTTGTCTTACTTCTACATTATTTTAAAACATCAACATACTAAGAAATAGTTCCTAAATGAAAGAAACCTTAACGGCCAGACGAAACATGTAAACAACAGAAGTCACACTTACGGAAAAATATGCTTTATTCAGGATGTAGAAAACACATCGTACCATGACATATTGCAGTAAACGCTCCACACACCACACATTATCACAACACTCCTATTAATAATCAGTTTACAACCCAACGCTCGTAATAATCGCTCTCTTACAACGCTCTCAAGCCATAGATTGGTCGTCGTTTTTATCTCTTGTTCTTATCAAAACTCAGGCATACGCCACGTTCATTCAACCTCAATTGTGTTACCAAACGTATTCGTTTGAGAGAAAGATATCACGTTAAGAGTGAAGCATAACAGAATAAACTCAAGATTTTCATAGGGAAAGAAACTAGAAAGGAAAATTAATTTAGAATATACGTCACAAACTCCTAACATGAAACAATGAATTACTGAATGGCTAAAATGCGCCAAAACTTACGTGCATAAACAGAGCGACCAGTTGAAAAAATAAGTTTTTTATCTGAAATCTAGATTCTGAGTTGTGGTAGCAAACGCGAATATAGTTACAACTTGTTCTAGAATAATATTACGCATCAGTTGAAGTAGTAAATGTCTCTCATAGTCAAAGGCATTGGATACAAGAGAGATTTCTGTAAGAGGTATTTTAGAAGCTGAGATATGATTTTGAATATGAACGTGCATTTACTCTGGACCACGGCAGAACTGTTCATTATTAAAAAATTTGAAAACCCACCCAAAACATTTATCATAATCAAAGCAATCCGATGAAGAATATTTCGAACCTTACATTTAAAAGTATAGATACCGAAAAATAAGATTATATATGTAAGCTCCTGACGGTAATATATTCGCTATGTTGAATAGCGAATCTATGCAAAATAAATGTATTTTCTTCTTTAAATCCATATTAGGAATATTTAAAATATTTAAGATTTTCTTTTTCGATTGGGGATTTAACGACCATTTGTTTTTAATTTTTCCATTCATCTACCTCTTTGAGAACACAGCTGGTTACATCCTTGGGAAAGAAATGTTGCATTGGTAGTACATTTCAGTCAATCCACTGCAGAATTATTGAACATAAAAGATGTCAAGGACAGCTTCCCATCTGCAATTCTTTCTCTTCTGCCTGATCAAATTGGAGAGGGGAGAATTGCTCCATTTTTCTTCTAATTCTGGTGCACCATTCAACACTCCAGTTATTTGGAAATCTCTCCTGGCGAGCAGACACACATGAATAAGATCTACTATGTGTAATTGTGCAATCAATGTGACCAAAGCTGATGAGCAGCCAAAAGATCTTACCTTAAAAATGTAGTATTAAAATTTTATATAACAAATTATTGGCACAAAAGATCTATCGTTATTGATTTTCTTATTTGAATTGTCTAAGTGGATAAGTTTTTTCAACTGAGTGGTGATTGTTTCAGCTCAATGGGCTATAAACAGTCACCCGTCCCTAATTTAAGGCCACAAGTTGAGGGAAGGGTGACAGACAGTGAGTGCCATGAGGCGCTGTTTGGCCAAACAGGGACCTTGCGCCATACAAATCAATCAATCAGACCAGTGCCGTGAGACAAACACAACATCCATACTTCACAGAAATTCAAACCTGGACACAACTAGAGCGAGTAATCAGAAACCACAGCTTAGACTACTGCGCCACCGGAACGGCTTAAGAAATTTAAAAGCACTGATGTTGAACAAAATAATTACCCAGGTACATAGTTTTGCGGTGATACTGCATCTGCAAAAAAATGTGCGCACTTCATAAAAGATATTTGACGAATACAGTATCGGTAGTAGGACTTTCGCACCGATAGAAGCAGTACGAGGTCTTATGCACTTCGTTTTCACAGTTTACATTTACGCCACTTCGCACTCACAGTGAGCATCACATAAATTGAAAATGGCATGAATCATCATTCCGATGTTTTTCGCAATCCTCTGGAAAAGAAATTTCTCGCAACTGACTTACAGATGGCAGATACCTTGTCTAAATACGAACGAATGGAAGGGAGTCCGTTAAAATGATGAAATGTTACCATGAACAAGTACTTTATAAATATATTCTGAAGTGAAGAAACAACATGTTTTTTTTCCATTTTCATTTCGCTTTCTGTTAAGCATTAACAAAGCTGAACCTTTCCCTACTAGGAGATAAGAAGCACAATACTCATGTTTGGAGGAGTGTATTTCTGTCCCTATGGTTTCCTTTTCGAAAGTAATTAGAACAAATGAGATGAACAGCGGTTCTCATTTGCTGATGATGTACGTGTCTTTGCCATTCCTCTGGGTGTTGGACAAAGTGGAAAGCTTCTGACAAACAGTAGGTTTAGGGAAAACATCCCTTTATTACTTGGATTATTTTTTAGACTCGGACATTTTCAGGATAGTATAAAACGGATTGTGAACAGTAATGTCCTATAACTTGTTATTTGTTGTGAGCAGTTGAAAAATCATCCCCGGGTGAAAACAATGAGGAGTACACATCGGGCAAACATAACAACGTACGAAAACTGTCCGAGCTGGGAACATTGATTTCTTCTTCAACATCCCCCTTCCTCCATGTGCGTTTTTAAGTACAGAGATATACCATATTTTCGTCCTTCCTTTCTTCTTACCTACTAACCTTTTTTTCTTCTTTCCAGAGAATTATCACAAAAAGAATCTATTTAAACATTCAGTTTTTATACGTGTATATAAATTTGAAGACTTTGTAACACAGAAAATTTGATCATTCATTCGAATTAATTGAACAAAACAAACTAAATGCGCGTAATCTAATTCCCCAGAATAAGAACTCTGGCGCTCTCCTTTATTTTTGCGTGGTTTGGAACGGAGCCGATTTGAGGATAGGCTTACCTTTGATGTCCTGGAGGCATTGAGATGCTAAATAGGAAACCCTGGCTGGAAAAAATTCAAAGAAGAATTTAGAATTTCAAAAAATGGAGAAGACCGCTGCAGTCATTCAGGTTTTCTAAAAGGATCAAGAACATTGGTACCCCGTTTATACGTATTTCAAGGAACCAAAGCAAATTGGCTTATAACTGAGAAAAGCTTATAAACGAAAGAGTGAAAATTTAACATTAAGGGCGATTCAGAATTTTGGGATCGGCAACATTTTACGTATCACTGAGAATAATGTATAAATGAAAAATCTTACATACGAGCTTTCATTGTTGTAAAACCGCTGATTACAGTACCACCTGCGGTTAAGAATTTTGACATGGATAATTACATTGGTTTGTTAACAATATAAATCAGTTGGGGGTTTAAGTATTATTGTGAGCAGCTCGTCCGTAATTTAAGGCCACTTTCTCCATGGAAGGGAGAGAGCCAGTGCCGTAATACAAATAAGACATCCATGCCTCTCCGGAATTCGACTCCGAACCAATCGCGGACGAACGGTCAGAAACCAGAGCGTAAACCACTGCACCATCGAGGCGTTAACAAGGGCTCTGTACCGTGTGAATAAATAATTAAAATGCTTTGTTAACCACGACTGCAGATCAGTGGCAGTGGATCTTCGCGGCAATTAGGACAGCAACGGATCTACCTTCCTTTGCTTTCACAAACAGAATATATAGTTTTTCTTTTAATGCCGTCATACAGATTTTGTTTGCTACACACAATCCTAAACAGTGAGATTCTGATGATCTGTAGTATTTTCCTGAAGTACCACTGAGCGTTTTCTTAATTTCTATTTCCAATCTTTCAGCATGAATTTCTTTCCGAATGTCTGAATTTCAAATAACCAATGCTTTCGCTGCTGTCTCTGATCTATACTCAGATGCTCCTGATAGAGAAATCTTATTTTTCTATTACAGATTCCCAGACAGTATCCCAATGGATTTGAAAGTGTGCGTCTCGGCGAACTATTACGTCACGGTTAAGTCAGTTCTGAAAGAATATGTATTAAATATTGGTTTTGCTTCATGGCAAGTTTGCTTTATGGGAGTATATACATATGCATCGCACACGCACACGACCCCCCCCCCCCACACACACACACACACACACACACACACACACGAACACACGCGCTCTCTCGTAAACACAAAGTTTACAGTTTTATACTTCCGAAAATTGCCACATAAATATGAATATGTTGTGACGCGCCTGCCCCGCATGGTGCACATGAGATAAAGGCAGAGAGCAGCGAGAGCACATGCCTGTGTAGTACAGTGGATAGCACTCGGAGCTACAGGGGTGAGAGCAGTGGGTTCGAATTCCGCCCCTGACATAAAAATGATTGATAAATTTACTTCGTCATATTGGCGCCCGGACTTCCAGGATGGTCTGGCTGTTGGGTTTCTCGCAATGGTGTGACGTTCTTTCCACTCGGCGAGACAGGAAAAATTGGGATTCCCTTCTTCAATGCTTCGGAAAAAAATCAATGTAATGTTACGTTCCACACACTAAATTGTCTGGGATTTCTCAAATGCACGTTCTTCATCGGATGACTGCCTACAGCGACACATGGTCCCGGCTGACCCGTAGGCCATGCCCCCGGCCTTATTTCGCGGTGCCTGCCTCGCAGGGTGCACATGAGATAAAGGCAGACAGCAGTGAGAGCACATGCCAGTGTAGTATAGTGGATAGCGCTCGGAGCTCAGCAGCCCGAGAATTGTGGGTTTGAATCCCACCCCTGGCATAAGAAATTATGGAGAAATTAAATTTGTCATAATGCAATAATGCAATTCTGTACGAAACGGTGCATGTAGGCAGTTTGCTCACTATATAGGATGATTATCCGTTATCTGAAATGTTTGGGGCGCGAAGTACCTCGAATTTTTTCTTTCTTTCTTTTCCTTTTTTACGCTTTCCAACCGTAGGTTGAAGAAGCGTATATGCTCTAGCTTTGTCCGTCCGTCTGTCCGTTTGTCGGCACGATGACTCGCGTAAAAATGGTTCGATTTCGATGAAATTGTAGTATGTGGTAGGGGAACACCTGGGAACGAACGCTATTGAAAATGAACGAAATGGGGTCAAAGGTCGCGGCGTAGGAGCGAGATTCATTCCATTGCCCTTATGCGTCATAACTTGCGTAAATGTATTTCGATGTCCGTGAAATTTTAGCATATTGTAGGGGACCACCTGGGAATGACTCCTATTAAAAATGGGTGAAGTGGGGTCAAAGGTCACGGTATAGGAGCGGGATCCATTCCATTTCTCTAATGCGTTGTAACGTGCGTAAATATGGATCGATGTGGATGAAATTTCACTATGTGGTAGGGGACCACCTCGGGACGAACCCTATTGAAAATGGACGAAATGGGGTCAAAGGTCACGGCATTGGAGCGAGATCCATTCCATTGCCATTATGCATCATAATTTGCGTAAATGTGGTTCGATGTCAGTGAAAGTTCAGCATATTGTAGGGGACCACTTGGGAAGGAACCCTGTTGAACGTGAACGAAATGGAGTCAAAGGTTAGCACATAGGAGCGGGATCCATTCCCACTGCCCTTATGCGTCATAACTAACGTAAAAAAGGTTCGATTTCGATTAAATTTTAGTATATGGTAGGGAACCACTTGGGGACAAACCCTATTGAAAATGGGCGAAATGGGGTCAAAGGTCAGGACATAGGAACGGAATCACTCACGTAAAAATTCTTCGATCTGGATGAAATGTTAGTATGTTGCTGGGGCCTGCCTATTAAATGGACAGAATCGGGTCAACGAATCCTATTGAAAATGGGCGAAACAGGGTCAAAGGTTAGGACACAGGAGCGGAATTTATTCTGTAGCCCTTATGCATCATAACTTACGTAAAAATGCTTCCATTCCGACAAAACTTTATCATGTTATTTCGGAGGTACACTGAACTGGTTCTGTAGAATATCCTCGAAATGGGATCAAAATTCAGGGCACAAGACCGAGATTTATTCCACAGCCATTATCCTCATAACTTGAGTAATGATTTCTGGTATGTTGGAAAGCGTATCATAATCAATGCATTGCATGATTTTACTAACTTGTTAGTATTTGCATGTGGTATTCTTATATAATGATACAAACCGAGTCTAAGACCAAGTCTAAATAATAAATCCATTTATATTTCAACAAAATGAAGTCATTTGCGTACGCTTCGTTTAAGTAGAACGAATCAGTAACCCCTTCCCAAGGTAAGTTTCCAGTTCCTTTCGCTCTTAAAACATGTGGTATTAACAGAATCCGATTTTTCTCTTTAATTTTAATTGTTTACATAGTGGTCAATATTTAATCGCAGTAGCACTGAAAGAGAACACCGAAAAAGTCCCTTATGATAGAAGACGAATTTCCCCCTTTCTATGGGGGGGGCGTTAACGGCACCCGGTTCCAGAAAAGAGAAAGAGCCAGTGCCGTACGACAAACACAGCATGCTGGCTACATGCACCTATTAGGAATCCTCACTGGAATTCCAACCCGGACCCCATCTCGGACAAATGGTCAGAAGCCAGCGCTTTGACCACTGCGCCAGCACAGCGGCGACGAAAATTTTGTATTTGTCTGTAGGATACCGAGAATTCACAGACGTAAGGACAATCGGCTATAAAAAGTCATTCATCGAAACCAGTATCATTCTCATGCTGATTCGTAACATTTCCATAAATGAGTGTTTTCGATGGGATTCATTTGATCCTACCTAAGGTACAGCGAACTACGATTTTTTTTTCGGTCTTACTGGCAACAAAATAAGGATACAGTTTAAAAACAGTTATAACGAAGTAAATTTCTCCGTCATTTTTGTCCACGCTGGGGCTCGAACCCGGATCCCCTCATTCCGGAATAAGTCACTCTACCAATTGAGCTACGCGGACGTTCGTTATCGCTGCTATCTGCTTTTATGTCGTGTAAGTCCTGCTGGGCAGGCACGTCACACAGTACACAAATCTCCGAACTGAGGTTTATCCTCATATCGTACTGATTTTTCTTGATGACTAATGTCTCAAGTCCAGATGTACGATCCATCACTGTTGACATAGAGTAAAATAACAAAATTAGTGTCGTAGGGCTATCTAGTATCTCTCACCATACTGACAGATAATAGATCATCAAAATTTGGAGTAGGAGTTTTGTCTAGAAAGAGCATTGTCAACGGTCTACTGTTGAAATCAAGCACCATCGCGTTTCATATTAAATGCTACGATGGAACAATATAATTTCATGATAAGTGCCCATCATTCCCTTAAATTGCGACATTTTTCTTTCTTTTCTTGACTTGTCAACATACTTAATCGCGGAGCTAGAATTAGCGAACAAAAAACTATGTATCTTTATAACATCAGTAAACATCTGCTGCCACTTTCGAAAAATCCTGCTTGAATGATATTCGCTCTTGCTCAATATTCAATTTTCCATGAATTGACCACTAATCCTCAAAGCAACTTTTTGAAATCAAACAACTACACGCCTGTCCTTTTGTTATGATACTTAAGTATATTAAATCCCAATGCTTTCAAAAGTATATCATCTGTAGAACATGGAACATGATGAAACGTTATATATTTTTTTCACAAAATAGTTTCTTGAAAATATTTTCATCTGATTTAAAAAAATACTAAACTATTGGCTTAACATTCGAACTCGCACAGTATATTGAATTGCCTGCAACTTTTGTTTGTTTGGTGGTTCAACGACAACCGTATGCAACTCATTGGGCTATAAGCAGTCGCCCGTCCTTATTAAGGGTATCTGGTTCCAGGGAAGGAGAGAGCCAGTGCCGTAAGATAAACACACCATCCATGGCTCAACCGGGATTCGAACACGGACCCATCTCGGATGACTGGCCGGAATTCAGCATTTAGACTATTGCGCCACCGGGGCGGCCTGTAATTTATCAGTCATTCATTGTTATTGTAGTACTAAAGCTTTCTTTGAAAACAGATTTATTACCGTTATTTTGTCCGTTCGACAAGATATCGGTAATAAATCTGTTCTTTCTCTTTTGTTAAGTAGCAGAAAAACATCAGGCAAAAGAGAAACTAAACCTTGAACATTTTTTGCTTTTAAATCTTAACTCTGGACTTGCACATTGGCACTTAATCTTTATTAACCAATAGAGAATTTTCAAGGAAAAACTTTTAATGGAATGCTTACTGAAAATGTAAGCATAATGTGATGAATTGATCTAGCTGTTAAGTTTTAATTCTTAGAAACCTCCGAAAATTACCCATTAGTAGGTGGTCTATGTCACTGTCATGCCGTTAGATCTAGATTAAAATCACGAAGCACACGTGGATGTTTGTCTATCCTTCCGATTCCTGCGGCTCGGAGTCAAACATGGGCGATTGCTAATTTCACTTCCCCAAGAAGCAGAGGCTCTAAATTTGGGATTGCCTATTGTACTTCTTATTGCCTTTGCTTCTTATGCGAGTCATTAACCTTCTGTCACCCGAAAAAATATTCGAACTTTTTAGTTTTATTATCAGAGTAGACAAGTGTAAAAAGCAAGAATGAAAAACAAGTATTTTATAAATGTTGCGGTAGAACAGCCATGCATGCAGTTTTGGACGACATTTCTTTCGAAGACGACATTCGACTGTTGCGGTCCCTGTTATTTGTCCGGTCGGAAAATAAAATGTTAAAACAGAAACCAGCTGAAGCATCCCAAAGATGTTGCTGATATACAAAATCTAAATAACTCCAATCTTTTACGATATTAAGCCTAGTCGAAAACAACTTTTAAATATGGAGTCTTGTTACAGGTCATGTGATATTCCATTGTGGTCTCAAACGTGCATCCAACGCATTTGCAAAAGCACTTCCTATAACCAATTAGACCTATATCCAAATCGCCCAGTTATTGTAGTCGATCACTTTTGGGTTAAAAGGGATCAATTATATAACTGCGGCATTTATTTCAAAATAAAGTGGTAGACCAATAATTTTACCACATGTAATACATATATGACGCGTGTATTTGATTGTCTACGAAATTAATTAATTCTGTGCACTTCCAGTGCTTTTGGTGTTCAAAATACGATATCAACTATTTTACAAGATGACACACCTAAGAGGGATTCTAATTTGCGAAACTTTAAATCTACCAGAATAACTCACTGGAAGAGGCTGACTGCAGATATTCCGTCAAATATTTAGAAATTTCTACGAGTTTTCCCGTTCGCCAATGTATTAATTAAGCTTAGCAAACGGAAACTGTGATTTTGAAGAAGGCACAAAAATTATGTCACTTAATTATAAATCATTCAACATACTTAACGTACCCCTTTCGTCGTAAGTAATGAAAATATGTTCTCCTTATTATCATCAGGCGTCAGCCCACATTTCTTGTTCGTTGGTCGTAACGTGATCAGCAGATTTTGCCTGAAGTGAGATGGCGTGACATATAACATGTGTTAAAGCAGGAATGGAATATGCATTATTAATTTTTAGTTCGTTGAGTGATCTGTAAACAAAGCAAAACAAGAATCAATGTTAGGGAAATTAAATCACACTTGAATAAGATTCACTGGTTCCTCAAAAAATAGATAGATAGGATCGAAAGACGGAAGAAAAGGAAAGAAAAAAATGTATCAGCTCGTGGTGTTATTAATAGTATCCCAAAGAGTTAACAAACGGCTTAGTAAAATAACAACATGTTGTTCTACGTAAACTTAATATTGATGCCGCCGCTGGCACCAAAATGTTGCGATCTCGTGGGTCATTATTCCACCGCTGTCAATCAATTTAACAACCGTAGCCGAGCAATTAGTATATTTCTTCACTGATCTCCTTCGACGTAGTTCTTGGCGCGAAAACTGTATTATATGGGCATACACTTAAGCAATTGGAACCAATCACTTGCGTACACATAAATAACGCGTTCTATGACTGCGCTAACTGCCTAAACAAATATTTAATTGGCTATGAAAACATAACAATTGCACACATACGAATAAAATTTAGCTGTCTTCTGAACATAAGTATTGGGTCAACTTGGACCTAAATCAATTCTCGCGAGAAAGTTTTAATGAACTTAAACTCCACAGTTCAGTCTTACTATTTCTCAGTTCAGTTCTTGCAATATATTAGTTCAGTTCCTCAACTAATTGCGTAGCAGATGTAACAATAAAAACAAAACGTTTCTACTTACATGGATGAAGTCCAGAATAAATCCAAATTGTGATGTAACTTTTCACCTGTATATTTCTTAGGTATCCAATCCACCGCTCTGACGCTCATATTTTTCTTGCGCCGGCTTTATCCCGTCGCTCTTACACGTAGTGGCTGCGCTGCTTACGTAACCACACACATACACACATGGGGCCTCACTTCGCCCCGCAGGACCAGCTGGCTTCCTTCGCCGCTTCAGGGAGAAGATGATTATTGCACACTGCCGTAGTTGGACTCGAACCCGACTTTTGCTTCTCATTGGAATGATCACTGTCCACTCGCAGACTTCTTAATTCCTCTGTAACTTTGCTTTCATTGGGCCAACCAGTCGCTGATTTCCATTAGGCTCCCAGCCTAGAAATTGCTGCTTTATCACGCGGATTTAGGCATTCCGCTGTCTTTATAGCAAAACTGGCATCTCCAGCTGCCCGAGTTGTCTTCCGTTTCTTACCAAATGCAGGGAGATTAGCTGCTTCATTTATCCCAATCCATATAGCAGATCCAAGGCATCCAGTCCAGCCTTTCACATCGGAGAGCGTACAGACAACTAAACTTTCTTCCTTATTTACACGCTAAGAGCAATTGTTCTCGAAAATGCCCCAAACAATCGACGAATTTACGATTTTTCGCTAAACCTTTTGTCCCCCATCTTCATTCATTTCTACTCAAGTGGCCCTCTTCGATACGTATACCTCTTTGCTTTTCCGTGTTGCTTAGGCTGCCCGTCAGCTGCGCCCTGATATTTACGACCTAACAGAGCTATTTTGAGACACCCAGCCAGAGGGAATGCTTCGCCTCTTTTCTGTCATATCCCCAGATAAAACTTTCTCCGCTGTTTACACTTTTAAACTCCAATCAAGCCTCGAACATAATTAATACTTAATTAATTTCATACATCCACCACGCCCATTAATTCCCTAATTAATGGCGGGGTGGGTCGTAACAATATTGTGGTTTTTTGCACTCTGTACCTTTTGAGAAAAGAAGTGGATGTTTTCAAACTTTTACATGTATCAGGAATCCAACCCGTATATTTGAAAAAAAGCACCCGTATATTGGATGGGCTTCTTCCAAAATTCTTCAACTTAATCTACAGTTCTCAAAAGAAGCAATAGCCTATCCTGTCGATACAAACTGAGTAACTTTTTCCGTGACTCACTTATAAACGTGGAAAGAGCGATGACTTGTGTTTGATGTTCCTAGTCCACGTCAATAGTGTGTATTAATTATTCATTCGTCTCCTAGTTATTTGCTCAGTTACTGCTTTCCATCTTTGGTGAATCCCAAGCATTGTGCGGGGCTCCAAGAAGCAACCTGCCATGTGGTTCGGCAGTTAGTTGTATGTGAGTCTGGAGAATTCGAGAACGCTGTGGTGCGGTAGCATGTCCGGCGGGTAAATGAAAGACTCTGGGTTCGATTCCCGGTGGCGACCGATGAGAATTTTTCCATGACTCACTTATAAACGTGGAAAGAGTGATTACTTCTGTTTGATGATAAGTAGCTTCCAAAGTGTAGGACCACCAGTTGGTGATGAGAAATACATTGATCTTGTCTAAATGGCACAATTAAGTCTCGAATCTGATAGATTTCAAAGGTGTAGGACCACCAGTTGGTGATGAGAAATACATTGATCTTGTCTAAATGGCACAATTAAGTCTCGAATCTGATAGCTTTCAAAGGTTCACAGAACATTTTACGGAATTATGTTTACATCAAATTCCATACACAGTCAATCCAGCTTCATACAAAAGCCAGTTGGAAAGTATTGCAACAGTAAAAAATCTAAAATTTTAATTCCACGGAAAATCATGCGCAATAATAAATCCGAAAAATTCGCCTTCTCTTCAAAGCATGTTTTAGACGCGCAAGAGAAATCCAATGGAAACGTACATCCGGTTTCATAATAGAATTTATCTCGTTTAACCATTCTGTTGGAGGTATCAATGCATATGAAATCTGAGCTGCGAAACATTTTTCTTGGTGGAAAAGTATATTTATCAACTTATTATTTCGTTTAGTCTTATAAACTCTCCTAAAAAGTATATACTGTATATGCGCCATATATACACTGTCATACAGAACTTCAGGAGCAAGAACGTTTTGATCACGCAAAATGGGAAAGCATGGTTTTACAGGTGTAAGTGATATCTATGGTAGTATCCACTTTTAAATGAAACGCACGCATTTAGAAATCATAAGTAATATGTAATAAAGATCAAACCCAACAAAATGTTACGAAGGCGGTACACTTACCTGTTTCAGTGATACCTTTCGACCAGCACTGCAAAAAAATAGTACATGGCCTTATTAGGAAATATGTCCACTCCTCATCTCAACGCTCGTTTGGCACTGGTGTGTCATGCTTAGCAACATGTGGAATATCCACCCTTAGGGTAAAACGTCCCACTTCTGCTATAAATGCTTGAATGGTTTTAGTGGAAGATTCCATTGCGCAACACGTCCACTCAGAATGTCTTATTCATGCTCGATAGAATGGGGATCAGGGGACGCGCTGAAAACTCCACTTGGCAGATATTCTTACAATCCAATACTTTACCTAGAGATACCCCGCTGCATCTGCCCGGTGAGGACGGGCGTAATCATGTATAATAATGAAGTTTGCGCCCACAGCATTGGGGTACAGAAGAACGTAGCCAAGAATCACATCACTCCAGTACCTCCGCCGGTGATCGTCCCTTGATCTACAACCTGCAGTTCGGTACGTCCATTGACCATGACATCACGTCTCAGAATGACACCGCGAGTACGATATCTGTCTCGTTCAACAACGTTCCTATCACCATAAGCAATCCATAGCTCCCTCCAGACCAATTGCCGCTTGGAATCCGATGAAAGATTCCAGTGGTTTTCATCTGTGAACATTACTTTGGCCCATTGATCTCAAGATCATTCAACGTGAGACATACAAAACTGATGATGGGCTGTACGATGAGCTCTGGATAATGGTGCATAGCCTATGGATTCCGGAGTATGCAGCCTGCTGCACTTTGAAGCTGTGACACTGTTTGTTGTGAAATTCTCACACCTGTGCTTGCTTGAAACCTATTAGCCAACTACCTCGCGGCAATTTACCGACACCGTTTTGCCATTATGGTCAGGTACAGGTCATTCTAATGGCTCGTATAGCAGGAACGACTTCCAGTAATACAACTGAGAGTGGTACTGTATTCCCTGAACGCGGAGAAAAGTTTCTACACTATGTTGTGTGCTACTCCAAACAGTCTGGCGACGTCGACCGCAATCCGGCCTTCTTAGAAATTGCTGAGAATTCGGTCTTGGTTAAAATCAGCCATATGATGCCAACAAAATATCAGTTTGTTACCTCAGACTCTAAATTTTTCGCTCTGTGGATGAAATACATAAAAACAGAACAATTCATGTGAAGCACTACTCCTCCTCCTGCTTATATACACACTCGGGAGTTGTCATGTGCTCACAGCAAATTCGAATGCAAGCGGTGTATCATGGAATGTCTTCATAAGTCACACCGCACACAAATACATATCTTAACAAGATATTTTAACCCTCTACCGCTCTTTAAGTGTCAGGTTTAAGGTTTCATGTTCAGCCTTAGGCTTTGGACAGCGGTGTACATATAAAGACGTTTTAGTAGGCAATGTGGTTTCTGGAATTGGGACTTAATTCATTTAATTCGTACAATTTTTGCGACAGTTGTCAAAACGGCTGACGGAAAAATCCACATCGTAAATGTATCTTTCTTTCTTTGGAAAGCTTTACATGTTAGTGGAACTGTCACAACCCTTCACAGTTTTAAATATAAAGTGAAAAGAGGAAATATAACAATGATATAACATTGTTATTGACTCTTAATACAAGACGCAATGTTTGTGCAGAATCTCCGGCCCGAAATTCTACTTGAATCTAATTGTAAGTGGCAATTCATTGCAAGAGTGTTAATATGAGTACCGTTCATCACAGACACTCTCCATAATATTACTCTTAGGCTGCTTCTCAGGAAGCACATCAGTTGTCGAAAGTCTTATAGAAGTACTTGTTTCTGAAATCCCAAACCTGATGGCTGACGTGAGGAACGCAGGAAGTTTGTTTTAATTATAAGTTAAGTCACTGAATACGCGAAACGCATGTTAAGTGATCGACGGCAACACATTAAGCAGCGTCCTTTAAGTCTCCTAGAATTCCCTGTGTTTAGTCGTTGTATCTTAACAGCACGAGAAACGGTGACCTTAACACAGAAGGATGCAGAAATCATTGCGCTGCTGCTCGGTAGTATAAAATATTCACAATAGCTCACGTTGTTTAGATTGCCCACCATAATAAGTTTTTTAAAGTAAAATTCAATTTATCTCTCTTAAAACTGTTGTATTCTTTACTGTGAGCTGAATTGTAAAAGTATGATTGAAGAACCTAAGTACGTTTGTATTTAAATGAAACTAAAACAAACAAAATGAAATAGTAATAAAATCAGCTGTGTGTGTGTGTGCCCTCTACCCGCTCCAACAAAATGATATCTTTAGGTAGACCCAGAAAAATCGCCGAACTTTGGCTAACATCAGAAATGTATCAGAACGCATTCAAGCACGAGTTTTCTCACATACACAAATATCAGAAAAAATGCAAGCTCATATTACAATTTTGTTTGGCTGGCGGTAGAACAATATTTTTGTTTCTTAATATCACACTCAGAAATATTTTTCTTATGTCAAAAAGACGTAAACATGAAAATAATTTTTATTTATTTTCTACTTTCTCTAGTACAGAGTTTTCCGGTTATATGGAGAAAGCATGGCTTTCTACTTGTCAAAACATTTTTTAGTGTAAAAGAATGGTAAAATTCCTTTGAATTATAAATACGTGGTCCTTAACTGAAAATTTTAAGATATTTCTCATTTTCCTCGATCACCACTTGCCCATTAGTTGGCGCAAATGTACATTTACATTTGTCAAAACATCATTTTTTCTAGATAACGGACTGAAAATATCTCTTTAGGATTGCATTAGCTAGAGAAATTTTGTATTAATTTAATTAGCATGATTTTGACATCATATATCTTCACCCGTATGCCCGATTTTATACCTCTCCTTCGTGCTGGAGAACATGAAACGGCCTCCCCGGTGCCGCAGTAGTCTAAACGATGGCTTCTGATCATTCGTCCGCGATGGGTCGGGTTCGAATCCCGATGAGGCATGGATGTTGTGTTTGTCTTACGGCTCTGGCTCACTCCCTTCCCTGGAGTCAGTGGCCCTAAATAAGGAACGAGCGACTGCTTATAGTCCATTGAGTTGCTCACGGTGGTCATTAAACCTCCAATAAAAAACACCCCAAAAAAACCTGAAATGTATGAACGATGATCTTCGTTTACTGGTTGTTCACCGATGCATAATTTTACCGATAGAGGACGTAAATAAATATGACATCGAATTCAAAGTACATTTTATTCGGTATCATGTCTTCTAAAATGCCCACTGAAAAGAATACGGATACAATTCATAACAAGACCGTCTTGAGTGCAGTTTCTTTTTCAAATAATTCGCAGTTTACCTACTTTGGCGCTGAAATGTAAATTGTGTTTTACCCGATATCTCTGCTTCTAAATAACCGATTTCAAAGGTTTTTTTCAAGTCAAATAGAATTTAAGGAGAGGAATGTTTTGCACATAATTTGTACTTTTTCGTAACAAACAGTTTTGCCGGTAGAAAGAATAACCTTACATTTCTGTGTCCGATGTGTTTGCATCAATATCTGCCGCCCTGAAAACATTGAAAAAATGCTCTTTCAGTCCGATATCACTTACAATTAGATATCCTTTGCGCATATCTCATGCCCCAAATACTGCTCAGTTTTTCTTCAAGGGAAGTAGATGTATATAATATTTTATCGATATCTCTGCTGCTAACAGTGCGATTTGAAAAATTCTTTCTTTTTTTCTTTTCCGACAGTGTTTCCGGTGAGGAATGTTTCGCACGTATTTCCAAATATTTGTTACCGGACAAGTTTGCTACTGGAGAGCGTAATTTCATATTTCTGTTTACAGAATATTTGAAGCAATATCTGTGCGTCTAAAACCCCGGTTGCAAAACTTCTTCTTCCAACAGATACCATTAACTACGGAAATATTTTGTGCACATTTCCTGCCCAAAATTATGGGTGATTTATCTGCTAACGAGCGCAAATGTACACTTTATGTTTCTCGATACATCTTTTTTTTAAATCCGATTTAAAAAATTTCATTTTATAGTCAACAATTCTTACACTAGGCTGCGTTAGTATGTATTTCTGTTTAGAAATGTATCTCTGCTTATGAAAGTTTTTATTGAGCAACTTCCTTTTGCACTGTATGACAGTCAGTAAGCTGAATATTACGAATAGTGCCCTGTTTAAATAATGCTCAGTTTTCTTGAAAGGGTCGTATATGGAAGAACTCTTTTGCTTGCTATTTCTGCTTCTAGAAGTCGTATTGGAAAAATTGTCTTTCCTTCTCATAGATTTTTCTATAAAGACTGTTCGCGCATATTTTCTGCGTTGACATTATTCACAACTTTTCTTCCGGGAGGAGTCAGATTATGTTTCCATTTAAAAGGGTATATCCAATTCTAAAAATCCCTTAAGAAGATTCTTTCTAAGTGGATAGTTTGCGTTATGAAGAATATTTCCCACTTATTTCCTTCTTTAAGTATTTTTCAGCTTTCTCTCTAGTGAGCGTAAAGTTACAACACGTTTTCTTCGATATCTCTTCTTTTAATTGTTTGATTGGAAAACTTCCTTTTGCTTTTAGTATCTTCCACTATAAGAAAGATTTTAAGCACAATTTATCGTTTTTCGTAACGCAAATTTCAGCACCTAGGGGGCATACGTAGGTATTTCTAGTTCTGAATGTTCAACGGGTTGTTAAAATCTGGTTGAGTTTTTTTATTTGTAACTGGTTCAGTTTTCTATGAAGAACATTGTTCAAGTTGCATACTTTACGTTGTGCAGTTTTTTCCGCTAGGATGTGTAAATACATTTTCTTTTTTGCTGATTTTACTCTTTTTTCTACAACGTTGCTTTGAAGTAATATTTTTGGGAGCGTCAGAAAGGATTCAAAGGGCGTGGTCATCACCCCCGAGATTTCGGTGACATCTTTCTTATTTAAATTGGACACATAACTCAGTTTCCTTAACAAAGTGCCAGATAATTTGAGGATGACTCATTTGCATTCTCAGGCGCGACGCCACGGGTGGAGAGCCCACCCAATGTTTCTTTAAGTCCTTCAAATATTTAAGGAATACCTCTCAAAATATTCTTCAGCCCCTCAATGGCGAGAGCAACCATTTAAGATTTTAGGGAACTAGGATAAACGGACATGAATTTTTCGATTACACAGTGATTTTTTTTTTTTTTTTTTTGCTAAATTTAGGACTTGTGTGAAATGGAAGGTGCCCTCTGAGAGAATGTCTAAGAGAGTAGCAGAATGACACCATTTTCGTAACAAAGAGATAGATTGAGAGATATTCCTTGTCAGCGGTTAAAAACAGAAATTTACCAACAGTCTTACGACAGTAAATATTAAAAAAAAGTTTTAAAAATCTAGTAAAGCTAAAATCGTGAAGAAACATTAACCTTTGAAAGGCCTTGGAGTTTCGTATTCATGGTTCGCAGTACTACTGAATAAATACTACGTACCGTATGTACCTGGAAACTTTTATTTATGTATTTTTTCACTAAGGCTAACGTTATGAGCTTCGGGTAAAATCTACACGAACGGAATTTTCTGCAACATTTCTGTCAAGCACTTCAAAATGTGTTCCTCCTTCCCCCGACGATACTTAGCCTCCTTATACCTCTTCCCCAGTTCTGATTTGCTGGCGTCCCCACTGATTCTACTGAATTTTATAACCCCCTATGTTCATGGCAGCTTTAATTTCTGTTGTGCAGTTTCAAAAAATATCCATGTCGATGAGTAGAAGAATTTACTAGTGTACGATCGTTTTTGCTGTCTTAAGCACGAAAAACATTTCGTGCGTAATACAGCAAAAGCGATTCTACACTAGTAATTATCCGTGTATTTAGAAAATGATACATTGGTTTTCATAGTATTTCGCAGGTTTTAAGTATTATTTATATTCCTTAGCTCTCGGTTTTCTTGTTCTCTGGATAAATTTACAGGGCATATTTCTGCTTAAGGTTTATTAATCCTACCTACTCCGATTGTATTATATGAGTGACATAAGTACTGTGTTATACAATAGATGTTATTAAAAAATTTTATTTCTTTTCTGTGGCCGTTTCCCTTGATTTAAGTGTTCCTGTCACGCTGTAGAAAATAAAATAAATTTATTTTCTCTTTCTTCCCATCTTTCTGATTTATTTTATAACAATAAGTCAGATATTAAAGCACATTCAAGTGGCTGTACGTATGTAGGTGCATGAAAATTTGTAGACGCACTTACAACAAGCACTTCTGTTGAATCACAAAATTTAATGAGATAAGATTTTCTTTCCGAATCTTTCAACAAAGAGTATATTTTATAGGATTCTTTATTAAATGCTGTACTATTTCCTGGTGGTAATTAATTCGGACTGTTAGCAAAATAACAAAAAGGCAGAGAAGATAAAAAAAAAGGAAGATAAAAAGGTAGAGTTAAATTTGTTCGCCGACCTGAGCCATTTTTAATGATGCTGTTCGTTATCTCAGAGGAGAAATAAAACAATGGAAATATGTGCGTGTGCTCGGGGATGTTATACGCGATCGTTTTCTCCATTGTTTGAGTTTGTTTGCTGAACCAAGGGATGATCCTCTTTTATAACTCTGTTATCCAAACCATAATTAAGAGTCAGCTCTGTGAATGCAGTAACAATGCGTTGCTCACGCTGCACTAATTGCATGGGATTACAACTGTAGGTATTCATTACAGCTGCAAATTTCGCGAGATGCTAGCGCGCATTATGTTTGTTAAACAGGCAAAAAATTAAAAAGAGAGCGAAGATCTAAGATTTCATATTGCTTTAAATTATTGCATGAAGGATCAGAGTAAATTTGTGTTTGGGAATTAAAACAAAAAATGACGTTTTAGATAGAAACAACGCTTCAAGCTGAAGCGCCGAGTTACATTTTCTAAAAAGAGCACATAGCAAATTGGATTCTATATTTCAGTATAATACAAAACCATAGTAAGATACAAATTCCATTCAATTTTTCTTCAACAAAAAGGGTTGAATATTATTACTCGCTCCGTCCTTCGTGGGTGCTATGAATTGCCTTTTTAGCTTTATTTCATGTTTCTTTATCAAAGTTTCTTTCAATAGTTTTAGTTGCAATAGCACTTTTTTTAACTTTCGTTCTTTTGTTACCGACCATTCGCTCGTTGTAGTTTTTTTTTGTGTGTATATTTCCCAGCCTTGTATTTTTCACGTTAAATTCAATTTTCCTACTAATGTACTTTTTTTTAATTTTGTAACTTTCATTTAGATTCTTTTTCCTTGGTAACTTTAATTTTAACCATATTTTTTGAGTTTTCCATTTCGATTTGCTTACGCATATTTTGATCACATGCAGTAAATCAATCCTTTTAACTTTCCCTTTCCTTCTATTCTTTTCATGACATTCGTCGTTCCATTTTATTCATTTGGCTTTCTGTTATAATTTTGTCAAAATATTTTTTCTCTCTCAAACAGTTTTGGGGCTTATCCACCATTGAATGAATGCAACTCCTCTTTTCTTTTTGTCAGTTATTCTTCTTTGTATATTTGAGATTTTTCTTCTGCTTCTTCACTTTATTTTCCTTTTCAATATCTTCTCATTCTTCTTACCACTTTTTTATGATAACATACGTATATATCCTCTAGCAGAGCTCTTTTCAAACTTTCCATAATATCCTCTGTGAGTACCTTGATTGCTGTTTTTTGGATTACTTCGCGGATTTCACTTATTTTGCGCTTACTTTGCCGTTTAAATGCATCTTCCGACTTTATTTTCAAAATATCAAAATATGTTTTAAGTTGTTTTAATGTCTCTCGTTCTCTCACTTCTCGTCCTATTTCTATGTGGTTCCTTCTTTTGGTTTAATTATTTTCCCTATATTTACTAAGTTGTTGTCATTATGGCTGTCATTGCTTTAAAATTCGCGTTTTCTCTACAGTTTTCCCAAACAGCAGAATGTATTCCTTCTCAAAAAACAGTGACCTTGTTGTACTGTTTCGCACAACTCAATTTCCATTTCCTCTAAAGTTAACAGTTATCATGTGCTTAAACGTGTGATCGATGATAATTACATTTTTTTTAGAATTGCACATTCTTCTGAATCAAAAGAACTGATCATAACCTCAGATAATTCGTTTTCATTTTGATTGTGGTTGTATTTTCCGTGACACTTATAACAGGAGAAATCGTGTCCACGTGGCGATCTATTAGGGTATTAGGGCTTTAAAAACAATGGTATTTTGATATCGTCATGTTTATTTCCATTGCAGAACCTTTATTATTATTATTATTATTATTATTATTATTATTATTATTACATAGCTTCGATTGAAAAAACATTTTGTTATTTATGGTGCCAGACTATTTCTGCGAATTACTGTTTCAGAACTACTTATTTCTTATAAATATTCTATGTGATTGGGAGACAAATACGAACCTTACAGTACTTTTATATCTAATTAATCATTCTTCTTTCTTGTATGTTTTATTTTTAATGTAAAGACTTTTCACGAGCATCAAAAGCTTTACGGAATTCCGAATTCAAAATTTACGGTTTTCTCTGGAAAAAGAAAACAGCCAAAATGTTTGCTTGTGACTAAATATTAAAGAAGGAAATATAGAAACGAATTTGAAATCATGGCTCATTTTTCGAGAGTAGGAGGAGAAATGGAAAATATCCCTCCATTGTACCTACATTTAAACAGTATTCTGTTCTTAAAGTGTAGAGATTAGAACGTTCTAAATTGATTTATATTTGTAAATTTTGAACGACAATGTTCGAACTTTAATCCACTGATCTAACAGTAAAACAATTTTGTCTTCAAAGCAGTAGTGTATTTGAAAAGAAATACGTATATTGCTGTTTTAAAGAACCTCCTCTCGCTAGAACTAGAGGCACCAAATTAGAGAAAAGTGACCACCCACGGCTCCAACAGTTTCTTAAGATGGTCTTTAGTTCCCGAAATAATATATAAAAAAATTCTGAACTCTGGTTAAGTATCCGTTATTTGAAAGTCACTACGGTCAATACAAATCTATAATTGACGAACAGAAATAATATCATATTTTAGATGATGGACAAATAAAAGGCACACCTGAGTCTGCATTTGCCCAAGAACAAATTATAATATCAGTGGCTTCGTCTTTGTTGTTTACTTGAAAAAATTCCACATATCTCTTGGCCCGCAAAACGAAATTCAGCCCATGTACTTGCATGTTTTTTAAAATACTTTTGTGGGAATGATATTTTTTCTGGTTAAGTACTTACAGTTTACCCACATTTAGTTAAAGAAGGTTAAATTAAAAAATGCATTTGTTTCAGAGTGTCTCTAAGGAAGGAAAAAAATCAAACGAATAAAAGCGGTAATTCGATATAAAACAAGTAGAGTTAAAACATCACTCGCTTTCCCGCAATTTTCACATTACTGAAACGTTTGAAAATGTACTAAAGTTCCGTTCGTACCATCAAGTGTGCAGTTTTCCCAAAAGAGAATAAAGGAGAATATTGAAACGAAATATCTATGGATAAATGTCTGCAAATGTTCTCTCAGTTAATGTTTTACGTATTTTTGTAACACATTCAAATATCATTGTTGAAAACCTCTTCTACCCAATTAAGATGGGAAGTAAACTCCACTGTGTAACCTCAGTGGAACGAACGGAAAAGGAAAAAAGAAAAGAAAAGGGAACCTTTTCTTACAACGGAAACAAACAACGGAAGATATTAGTCGTACATTTGATAAGAGACGAAAGAAGTGAATAGGGTGGGTAATTACGATGATTTATAAATTATCCTATGTGCATTCACAGCAAAATAATTACAAAGGATTTGAATAACAAGATTGTTTCTCCCAAAAATGTGGCCATTATTTTCTCTCTGTGTGTGTTGCTAAGAGTGCCTGAGAGCATCTGAGTTAACAACTGCCTCCCAGTTGTCGTTTTTTTATGCAAAAGATTTAATTCTCAGGATGCCATCTGCAAAGCGAGAGAAAAATCAGCTTGTAGAAATCACTGTACCCCCCACAGGTTGCCCTCTCCTTAGGGAATTTCATTTGCATACAGATATTTCACCCCCATACGGTCTAAAATATTCATGAAGAAGAGTGTGATCGTCCGTAAACCCATGGTCCCTCGGATCAAGTGATTCATTTAGGTCCTGGATGCCCCATGGGAATAACGGTGGCGCCCGCCAAGGGAGTCAGGGTGGATTTACCAAGGCCTGTGCTTCGATGGAGCCCCACGAGGCTTGGAGTCCTACTAAATAATTCTTGTGATCTTGTTTGCCGAAGAGATTGCCGTCGCCAGGGATATGAATCGATATCAATGTAATTAACAATCTGGAGCTTCTGCTTTGTTCTACCACTTCTTTTATTTCTAACCATATATTTTGGATAACATAATACGGCCTTCTTGAGGAGATCCTCTCATCTAGCCAAAGAAATGCTCGAACCATGAAGAACCTCATTGTCGTAACAAGAATCTACTTACTTTTCACGAAAACAAAATTCCAGGAGTGCTTCCAAAGTTCAACGGATGATACTCCAGGGATATAAGATAAATGAGAACAAAACTGCTGTTTAGTTAGAATGATCAGTTGGCTTCCCTAAGAAATAAATCTTTGCTACGTGCATCTATTCCAAAATTAGGACACATGACTTTTAATTTATATGATTTGATATTAAATCATGTTAAAACGAAATATACCGACTAGTGACAGCAATTGTTCACTGTTTATGGAAACTATTGCACTCGACTTCACTCACGTAAATATAGAGGTTTTATCAAACATGAACATGCCATTTTATACACTTTTTTTATCGTGGCTAAAACGGCATGTTCGTAGTTTGGTAATATCAGCACGATTGGTTTTTTCGTGATAGAGGTTTCATATTTGCATGTATCATATTTAAATTATTGCATGAAGGATCAGAGTAAATTTGGGTTTGGGGATTAAAACAAAAAATGGTGTTTTAGATAGAAACAACGCTTCAAGCTGAAGCGCCGAGTATACTGTAAATGCTTACAGCGTTTGATTTCGTCTTTGCAGCGTTTAAAACTTTTATTCCAACTCTTGATTCAGGTGTTAGGGGTAATAAATCTCAGTCGTTGAACACCCATTACAGATACTGTCGTTTTAATATCTCAACCAAGTGCACTACCACAAAGACTTTTTGTTTCTTGTTAATTTTTTCTATCAACTGTAATATAAAAAACAAGAAAGGTGTTAACAATGCCAATCGGTTCATGTGAACACCAGACTTGATATTAAGAAACTGAATCATACCCAAAAGGCTATGAAATTCGAGGCACTAATTTCGAAGTCACTTTGTAGTACAAATAATACGGCTCATAGTACGTCTACAAGAGCTAAAACTGGCCGCCCCGGTGGCGCAGTGCTCTAAGCGATGGTTTCTGATCATTCGTCCTAAAGGGTTCCGTGTTCGAATCCCCGTGAGGCATGGATGCTGTGTTTGTCTTACGGCACTGACTCTCTCCATTCCCGGGAGCCAGTGGTCCTAAATTAGGGAAGGGCGACTGCTTATAGCCCATTACGTTGCTCACAGTGGCCGTTAAACCTCCAACCAAAAACAAAAAAACTGGCCTGACACTACCATAGAAATTAAGTTTTTCCTTTCTTGCTTTTATCATATTAGTTTTCCTAGCTTTGGCATAGATAAATTACGTGGAAAAGAAACTAAAACACAATTTACTGTGCAGTTTTTTTATATTTGCAGTTTTCGCAAGAATTGGGCTTTTGATTGATGCAGATGCACAACTTATTTAAACTACTAGATCTTATGAAATGTTATCAAATTTAATAATTTTAATAACACTTGATATTACTATTAGGATTACCAGATCTTTATGCTGTATGGGAAAGAGTCATTTTCTGGATTAAAGAATCTTTACTCACTGATTCCCGATTCCATTTACTTTGCTTTGAGCATTTTCAGACTTGTGTATCTTATACAGGTGCTAATATTTGCATTACGCTAAGATTTGCCTGCACTGCTCCAAATCCACACGTTTTACACTCACACGACAAGCATATTCATCCTATATATGTTTTGTGTCCAGTTAATCAAGTGCGCATTTATCGCTTTTCTTGGTAAGATGCAACCAACGGAGGCTGGAAATGGGCAAATATAAGAAATAAATATGAAAGTTTGGAAACTTGGCATACTTGTTTATAGGTATCTAGTGAAGATTATGCCAAAAGTCCTGACGAATCAGACGTGAGCTCTAGCCGCCATCTTGAAAAATAAGTACGTTGTTTCGGTTTTCCATAAATATCTCTAAAACGGTTGGTCTTAGCCAAAATATACTGTTTACAAAATTGAAGCTTAGAAAATTTCCTACAAAAAAGGTTCGATTCACGTTTTTTTTTATCTCTAATAGTTTCTGAGATAATCGGGTGTCAATGTACTTTTTTCGCTGATTCCTACGTTATCGCTATTGTTTTTTATACAAATAAGCTCATACTTCTAAACCGTCGGTTTTATCGAGAAAGAGTTCTTAAGCACTATTGTAGAGCATCACATTCTCTTCGAAATGGGTATCTTACTCATTTTATTAACTCCAGCATGTCAATAGATATATCTGTATATTTACATTACAAGCTATCGCTATCAAATGTGACCATCACAACACAAAGCCGAACACCTACCTTTATGAATGTTAAAGGGTGGGAATGACAGGTAAATATGATGAAAAAACAAAAATGTAAACCAAACCGGATTCATTATTGAATTATAATACATAGATTACAGTATTGATTTACTGATACCATTATTGATTGAATGATTAAAAATTGATTGAAATTAAAATTGATGTACATTACATTTGGTTCTCATATGGTTTACATAGTTCTCTGTTTTTCCCTGGGACTGGAGGGCCATGAGACTGGTTCATCAACAACTGGCGTAGATGGTATTGGATCATCCTCTTCGCTGGTCTTAGGAAGTCGTTCCAAGTCGTCTTCCTTGTCGTACTCTTCCAGGATTACACTGATGTCATTTAGGCATTAGCCATGGCAGTTGTGGCAAATGGTGGTGCAATTCATTGCAGCTTTTCTGCACCCGCATTTACCCGCACCGCAGCCAGTGGTGCACTTGCAGAATATGAGGTTTAGAACAGATTCAGGTGCGACAGGGTTTTGGGTTGTCACTGGCATGAGCCGATTCTGCTTGTGCTGCCATCCCCAGAATTCGGGAGGTAGTTGATTCCCAAGACTGGTGGTACACGCGGAAGGAGTTTGGCTCTTATTGTGTGATCATCAGGGACACGCCCTGTTACAGCGGAACGTAATTATGAGAGGGCATATTGGCAGTCATCGTAATTTTCCAGAAACAAATATATTTCTTCCATAGCTGCTGAAACATAATCAGTTTTAAGACGCCTACGTTTACCTCCTTTTGGAGGAGTATGTAGAAAGCATTTGGTGTAACAGTCTTGGTGGTATGCTCCTTCAGCAGCTACTAAATCACTTATGATGGACAGGCGAAATTTCACTTCTTCTGCCCACTTATCCTTCCTTTTATCTGCTGCATCAAAAACCTTATCTTTTAACGACAAGCTTCGAGCATCGTATACTACACTACGTCTGTCCTTGAATTTCTTCCTCTCTCTTTTCTTGAATTGTTCGTCAATCACTTCAGTACAAAAGAACAAACACTTTGTTTTGAAGTCAAACGTCGGTAGTGAAGACTTCAAAGTCACAGGCTGGTCATCGTTAGGTTGTGATGATGTTGAAGCCTATCACTGCCTCTTCAAACCAGCCACTATGCTATCCGTTCTCGGGTACTTTTTCAGGCACAAAGTATGTACTTTCACGGATGTTAGACAACTCAGCTGGAAGCCCTTGTTGTAATTCCTTGCAGTGATAGCTCTTCATGACGATGCTGTTCCTTTTTAACCCACTAGCGAAACACCAACGACTGATTCGTTAAGTTCTCTTTCACATGTAAAATACTTCTCTGCCATAGTGAAAGCAAAACACTCGTCTACTTCTCTACCTATACCTGGAACAAAAAAATATAAAATAGTCCAGTCAAATAAGGCTCAAAATCGGCAAATATCGAAATACCAACTCAGCATGCGTCCGAAAGGAGTGCCGCTAGATCTGGAGACAGTTGTTGTTGTTGGGGGTTTAACGACCACCGTCAGCAACTCAATGGGCTATAAGCAGTCTTCCGACCCTAATTAAGGGTCACTGGTTCCGAGGAAGGGAGAGAGCCAGTGCCGTAAGACAAACGCAATATCCATGCCTCACCGGGATTCGAACCAGGACCCCTTTTGGACGAATGATCAGAGGCCATCGCTTAGACCACTGCGGCACCGGGGCGGCATCTGGAGATAGTATGTATATATGTATGTCATCATCGTCATCATTGTCAACCATTATCAATCCACTGCTGGACGAAGGTCTCCCCAAGTTTTCTCCACAACTGTCTTTCTTGTGCCAGACTCCTCCATGTCACTCCCGCATACTTTCGAATTTCATCCATCCATCTCCCATGTGGTCTTCTTCTGGGTCTTTTCCTGTCCTTTGGAATCCAATCTAAAATTTCGGCTGTCCATCGATGGTCGTTCCTTCTGGCAGTATGCCCAGCTCATTGCCAGTTCAGGGATTTAAATCTGATCATGATGTCTTCCACTCTTGTCATTTTTCGGATCCACGAGTTCCTCTTCTTATCTCTCCTGGTTACACCAAGCATGCACCTCTCCATACTTCTTTGAATTGTCTGCAGCCTTTGTATGTCTCTTTTAGTTAAGGTCCACGTCCCTGCACCATACGTAAGCACTGGAAGGATGGATTGATCAAACACTTTTCTTTTAAGACATAATGGCATATTGCTCTTGAAAATTATGCTGTTTCTTCCAAAAGCTCTCCAGGCAAGTTTTGTACGCCGATTAATTTATTCATCAATGTGACCCTCACTTGATATCTGCTGTCCAAGATAAACGTACGTGTCTGTTATCTCCAGCTTTATCCATCAATCGATAAATCTTCATTTCTTGTAAAAGCATTGAACATCCCTTATGTCTTCTGAAAGTTCATTTTTAATCCCACATCTCTACTCTTGTCAGCAAGTTACTGGATCATACTCTGCAGCTCTAATGGGGTAGTTGCAAAAATGACTACGTCATCAGCAAAACGAAGGTGGGTTAGATAATCTCCATTAATCTTTATCCCTTTGTTTTCCCAGTTCATTGATTGAAAGACATTTTCCGATGTGGCTTTAAAGAGCTTCGGAGATATGGTGTCACCTTGTCTCACTCGCTTTCTAATTTTTATGTGTGTTGTATTTTCAAACAGCCGAATCTTTGCACTTGCATTTTCATAGATGTTATTAATAATATTAATGTATGTATCTTCAATACCGTAGGATTTCAGAGCCATTGAAACTGCTGATGGTTTCACCGAATCAAAGGCTTTTTCATAATCGATAAAAGCCCCGCACAATGGAAGTTCATATTCCCTCGCTTTTTCAATTAGTTCTCTCAGTACGTGGATATGATCTATTGTGCTGTAGCCACTCCTGAATACAGCTTGTTCTCTCGGTTAAGCCATATCCAGTGTTACTTTCAAACGGTGTGAAAGAACTTTAGTGAAGATTTTATAAACCACTGATAGGAGGTTGATAGGTCTGTAGTTCCTGAGATCCTCAACGTCACCTTTTTTATGTAGCAGGATCATTGTAGCGTTGTTCCAATCCTCAGGAATCTTCCCTTCATTAAGGCATCGAGTGAACATTTGGGCGAGTACTGTTTCAATTTCTCCACTTGCTTCTTGTATGATGTCTACAGTAATTCCATCTTCTCCTGGAGCTTTTCCCCGCTACATGTTCTTCATTGCATGTGAAACTTCTGCTAGAAAGACTGGAAGAACTCTGGTACTGGTACCTTTCACGATGTCTGGAGTACACGCATCATCCCTTTCATATAATTTGGAGTAGAAATCTTTCAATCTTGTCAAAATTTTTCCTCTATTTCTTGTTACAGAACCATCTTCTCTTCTCAGTGCCATAATCTGTTTTCTTCCCTTACTGAGATGTCCCTTTGCTATCTTAAGGCTTTGGTTGTTTTCAATTGCTTTCCTCACTAGTTCACAGTTGAATTTCCTTTTGTCTTCAGTGATACTTTTTCGTACTGACTTGCATGGCTCTATATATTCCACTTTGGAAGTCACATCTTCTTTAGTTGTCCTCATCTCTCTAATTTTTTTGCATCAAAATTTTGGTTTTTCCTGATAATTTGTTCACAATGGAACTTGTTCTTAGACCCAGCTAATTTTGTTGCTGTTTCCATAAGAGCTTTCGTTACTTTTCTGTTAACTTCAGAAATATCCACTTCTTCCGATGTTAGGCCTTCCAAAGCACAGAATGTGTTCTTCAGTTCCAACTTGAAGGTATTATGGTGTTTTTTAAGGTTGGTTATATCAATAGATTTTGGTTGTCTTATGAGCTTACCACGTTCGAATTTAGTGTTGAGGTGCATCTTACATCTCACCAATCTATGGTCACTACCTGTGTTGAACTTGTTTAGCACATTGCAGTCTTTATGACGAATTTTTTGTTACATATAATAAAAGCAATTTCACTTGTCGTCCCATGTGGATGCCTCCATGTCCATTTTCTGTGTGGCTTTTTCTTGAAAAAGGAGTTCATGATGAAAAACCTTTCTGCCTCTGCAAACTCTACGAGCGTATTTCCACACTGGTTTCTACTGCCGTGACCGAATTTACCTACTGAAGTTTCATTCTGTTGCCGTTGCCCTATTTTTGCATTGAAATCTCCCATAATTATCTTCAAGTGCTGCTTACCTTTATTATTTAGAAGACGAATTTCCTCATAAAATTCTTCAATTTCTTCTTCAGGATGACTTGTGGTGGGTGCATAAGTTTGAATAATCTGAGTCTGGTATCTTCTCGAGAGTCGGATAACGAGTCGTGCAGCTCTGTCAGAGGAACTTTCAACTTCTACAACTTTATCCTTCATTTTCTTGTTTATTATAAATCCAACACCACTAGTTCTGCCAGTATCTGTCCCACGATAGTAGAAGAGATGTCCACTTTTCAGTTCAATGAGATCTTCTCCTTTTGTCCTTACCTCAATTAGCCCTACGATGTCCCACTTGATCCTTTGTAGTTCATCTTCCAATTTGAGAAGCCTTGAATCAGAAGATAGGGAGAGTCCATTATACGTACCCAAGGTCAGCATCAGATGGCAGCCTAGTCCGGTCCTCCGGGGATTCTTAGCACCCTCTGCCTTCATGTCGCACTGGCCTCTGCCTTGGCCAGGTACATTCCAGCTGCCGGAGACTGAGGGCCAAGATTTAAGTTGTGGAGTTATTTTGGAGGGGTTTGGCCATTACTCACCACGCTGGCCAAGCGGGTTGGTGAGTGTGGGATAGCATTTCCTCTAATCCCGATGGTATAGTTATACCACTATTGGCGGTCGTCAGAGCCCCTTTAGTAGGAACAGGATGCACCACGAGAAGGCGGAGTTGACATTTGTCAAGGAGAGGCTGTGATGTTACGCATCACCTGACCTGCATGTACATACACATATACCATTTACACCACCATTATACCATCACATGTAATTAAACTATTGCATATGGTATGTATAATATATAAAATTCAGACGGATCTATTAAACAGCTATATCTATTGACCTGCTGGAGTTATAAAATAAGTAAGATACCCATTTTGAAGAGAACTTGATGCTCTACAATAGTGTTTCGGAACTCTTTCTCGAAAAAACAGATGGTTCAGAAGTTATGACTTTATTTGTATGAAAAACCGTAGCAAAAAGGTAGGAATCAGCGAAAATTACATGAACACCCGATTATTTCAGAAACTATTAGAGATACAAAACCAGGTAACTGAACCTTTTCTGTAGGAAATTTTGTTAGCTTTATTTTTGTAAATAATATATTTGGGCTACGACCAACCGTTTTTGAGATATTTACGGAAAACCCGAAAAAACGCACCTATTTTTCAAGATGGCGGCTAGAGCTCAAGTCTGATTCGTCAGGACTTTTGGTATAATATTCACAATAGATACCTATAAACAAGTGTGCCAAGTTTCAAAACTTTCATATTTATTTCATGTTAAATCCCTATTTTGACCGATCTATCAGGTAATTAAGCTTTGAATTCCTCAGATTCTAACCTTTCTGGGTAAACTTCATTGTTCAAGTATTTAACTCAAGGACACCTTGACTGCTTTTGAGCAAACATATTCAAATACGAAAATACTGTAAATATTGCCTACAATATTAAGCGTTATGCGTTTTTCTTTTCCAGAAGAATTCGCAATAATAAGTGCGAGAGCAGGAGTGATGAGAAAAATGAGTCGGTTGTTCTACGAAGAATACTTTGTGGGCCAGATTTATTGGGACAGATTCGGCATGCGTTTTTTATATTGTACAAGGCGCATGCGCATTAAAGTATCTTACGATTGAATTTTGGGGGTGTTTATGAGGATTCTCTCCCTCCTGCAGCTATCTACATATTCTATTGATTACGTCCATGGATAGAAATACAATTTTTTAGGAAACACATTCCTAGAGAATATCACTGTAAAACAATTCTTATGTTAGGACATTTTGATTGGGACGCTAAGCATGCATTTAGTACGTGTTGAAGGCATTGTGAACCAAAGTTAAGTCTTTTATCTTTCATTAAACTTTTAACTCGATGAGGGTTTTACACTCCTAATTCGTAACTCCGAGCATCACTTACTGTGTCAACGGAAAGGAATACTGAAAGAAGACGCTCATTTAGAGGTAGAACTTACTTGCTGAACAGCAGTGATGAAAACGTTTTATAGACAGACTCACCAGAGAGATCAGAAAGTGAAATAAGATCAGAAAGTGAACTTAATGAATTTATCCGCACGACAGAATGCTTTACGTATCATTATACTTGTTATTTTGTGCATGTTTAATGCAAAAAAGGAATGTAATATGGATTGGATTACCACAGAAAATGAAATATTCCACTCAAATGCCACGACGGGTTGCAGTGTTCTGAGCACTGGTTTCTGACCATTCGTCCGAGATGGATGCGGTACTGAATCCCGATACGGCATGGATGTTGTGTTTGTGTTACAGCTCTCTCTCTCTGCCTACCTTCCCTCAAACCACTGGCCCTAAATTAGAGACAGCCGACTGCTTATAGCTCATCGGTGGTCATTAAACTTCGAACCAAAAAAATTTGCACAAGTACATTGAAAGTTCTGAAGCAATTGACATGAAGATATCTCACGCACTATGTGATGTGTTACCAATATCGGTTCATGAAGTTTTAAATGATCATGGACGGTACGAATAAGCACAGAATTGCTTCGGGAAGCCGAGATCTGAAACTGGGTCAGACTCTTAAGCAATAATTGTTTAGCTTCAGTTACGTGGAACTTAATTTCCTAGGTGGGTAAAGTTAGCCTTCCCGAATGAAAATCGGGAGATGCATGTCCAATTCTCGCTTTAGGGTGATGTAATTTTCAAGATTTTTGAGAAAATATTGCATGCTAAACATTGATTTAAGAGCAGTTCCGTAAGATATCTGATTACTGAAAATAATACCCGGATTGGCTTGATTATTCATCTGTGTGTGAATTTTCCAATACATCGTAAAAATGCTTAAAAATTTATTTACTTGCTGAACTGAATAAATTCACTTAGTGAAAAAAAGATTGTATACTTTTTTTAATCAAATTGGAAGTCAATTATTGTACAAAAAGTCCATTCCATATCTTAGCTTCCCTCTACTCCAAATTTCAAAAGCCGACATTTCTATAATCTTGGATTTTATCCTAACAAATTTGAAAGCAGACGTTTCCATTCAGTTTTGTGAAAGTAATTTTCTTAACATCAGGGAAACATTTTACCTGAAAAATATCTACATGTGTATTTTAAAATACACAATAAGATATAATTATAAATGTATTGCATAATCAGGTGTGAAAAATCAGCTGCTGATTCCATGAGGCAATGCACACTCATACCTACATAGAGCATGAGATACTGGTAATTTAGAAGCTTGTGGAAATAACTCTTTAGAGAAATACCCACTGCAGTAACTGCAAATACTGCGCAAATTTGTCTCCTCAGAGCACTATAATAGCAGCTGAAGAGAGATCGTGAAAACGTTATGTGCTGGAATCTGTTAAATCGATGTTAGTTTTAGGACTCCATTTTATTGAATTAAAGCACAACAGCAACAGGGAGCTAAATTCAGTGCTCGCTAATGATTTAGATAAGAGTTAGGAAAAGGAAGTGCAAAAGTTATAACTCTATGGAACTCCAAGGATTTCTCTGTGACTCACTTCTCTCTCTCTCTCTCTCTCTCTCTCTCTCTCTCTCTCTCTCTGTGGAATAAACACAATCATATCCCTCTGAAGAAGAGGACAAGCCTACAAACTTCGTGAAGAAACCACACTTTCAAACGGAATTTCTTTTTACTGATTTTCTGTCTCTCAGTTCCTTCTCAGAGTTTACAATGATATTCACGAAGAGGAAAGAAAGAAAAATCTCTGGAAAACGGTTTTAAAGAAGCTTCAATGCACACTGAATTTCTTCGCACCCACTTCGGGATCAGTCACTCTCTCTCCTCTCAGTATAATTCTTTTAGGGGATCATTTACACCCTCGAACAAAACAATAATACAACACATGTGACAAATACGTCCGTACATAGCGAAATTGTTCCCTGCTGTATTGCTCTCGAATCGCTGGGGGTTCTCCCAACTCTTTTTCAGCAGTGTTATTCTGCGAAAGCAAAATTAAGGAGAAGGAAATGCTATAGCATAACTCGTGCAAAAAATCTGTTCTTTTTTTTTTTTTTTTTTTTTTTTGATTGCAGGTTTAACGACCACCGTGAGCAACTCAATGGGCTATAAGCAGTCGCCCTTCCCTAATTTAGGGCCACTGGTTCCAGGGAAGGGAGAGAGCCAGTGCCGTAAGAGAAACACAACATCCATGCCTCACCGGGATTCGAACCCGGACCCCGTTCGGACGAATGATCAGAGGTCATCGCTTAGACCACTGCGCCACCGGGGCGGCAAATCTGTTCTTAATTATTTTATACTCTGAAAATTGCTTTCTTTCTTTCTCTTTTAGTTTCTTCTCTGTTGTTCGACGTCCAGTTATGTTTACAAGGTTTCCTTATTCGCTCTGAAAAATTAGGGATGTATAAAAGAAACTGAACTCCTGCACTTTTCTCTGTTTGTATTTCATCGCCTCCCATTATGACCAACCGTTATGTCTCTCACTTCCTGTTCTGCATTACTGGTACTAAGAAAGAGAGTAAAATAGAATTCAAGCACAGTATTTATATTTTGCTTGAAACTAGAACCCAGGACAGACGGGATTGCAGCTAAGGTACAAGGCTGTAAGAAGATATCCAATATATGCATTACACATGCAGAGAATGCATTTGGATACAGATTTTCCAATATCTCGATGACATTCACAGCAAAACAGTATTTCTTCGGTAAGAAAAAAATTATTCGTACGATTGCAATGGAGCGTTTGGATTTGTACATATCATGAACATTTAATTAACCTTTCACTCCTGTTTTTTCTTATAAACCTAAAACGCACAAAGACATCAACCAAGAGTAAATGCTTCTCTAATTATATGTTTCTTTGCTAAATGGACCTGTTGCCAAGTACAATACTTTCCTTACAGGTATTTCGCAAAACGTCCACTGCGTAGCTCATGATGAAATAAAGTCCAAGTCATTCATTTTAAACAATTAACATACTCTTTCTTTTGCTATACATATGTCCCTATCACCCACAATTCATGTAATTTCCTGCAGTCTTCATGCTTCGTTCCTTTTACTGCACGACCCCAAAGTCTTGAAGAATGTTTTCCGGGAAGCAATATGCATGTGTAACGAGAAGCGTAAGGATCCGGTTCATCAGCATAGTATTTTAGAAGAACTTTTTTTTTTAGGTCAGAGGTCGGGTTTTCATGAGGAAACTGTAAACTCGTACCATATTCTTGTTTCAAACGGAATGCACGTTGGCAGGCATGTAATTAGATTAGACCTCTTAAGGTGTGTTCTGCTTTTCTCGCGGAAGGTAGTTTAACCATCGTTTATTCTGCTCATGCTCGGTCTTTCTTGGGGGAGTCTTGTGCTGCACATGATGCTGCTTATGATCATCACTAGTGCATTCGTAATACGTGTGGCTCTATGTTTTCAAGTTAATACCAAGCTTTCGCGAATCCATAGCATTTAGTACTGAAAATCGAAAACACGAAACTTTATTTAGCTTCTTTTCAGACCAAGTAATGCACACCCTTCCTTTTCTCCGCTCTCCATTTCCAGTACTACAAAAACAAAATAAGTAAATCGCGTACTTCATTGGCTTACAATAAAAAAACATTCAAATATGTATTACGACCTGTAATTTTTTTTATTTGTTCCTTGGCTCTTCTGTTTGCAGACCGTGTTTGAAATATTCTGCAATAACTTTGCTGCGAAACGATTCCATGTGGATCCCGGAAGATACGAAGCCTTAACTCGAAAACCCAAGTAGCGTACGTAACCTTTCCATCTGGTAAATCACCTGGTTAGTTATTATCTTACTGGAAAATAGTCAACTGTTGTGACGTGCCTGCATCGTAGGACGAACATGAGATAAAGGAAGATAGCAGTGAGAGCACATGTCCGCGTAGCTCAGTTAGGAGAGCGACTTACTCCGGAGTGAGTGCGACCCGGATTCAATGCCCAGCGCGGACAATATTTTACGTTATATTGGCGCCCGAACTTCCAGGATGACCCGGCTGTTAAGTTTCTCGTAATGATGGGATGTTCTTTCCACACCGCGAGATAGGAACAAGTGAGAAAACGTTCCACACACCAAATTTTCTGAGATTTCTGAAATGCACGTTTTTCATAGAATGATCGCCTACAGCGATTTACACCCCAGAACACTCCGAGGTCCGGTATTTACACCCCACTCACTCCGGAGTCCGGACCCTCTTTCGCGGGGGGGGGGGGGCGTGTGACGTGCCTGCACCGAAGGACGCACATGAGATAAAGGCAGATAGCAGTGAGAGTGCATGTCCTCGTAGCTCAGTTGGGAGAGCGACTTACTCCGGAGTGAGGGGACATGAGTTCGATGCCCGGTGCGGACAAACTTGTACGTTATACTGTTTAATTTCGCACTCGCATATAAAAACCATTTCTATAAAAATTCGCTCATTGCATTTTCGCAGTATCAGGACTTATCCCAAACTTCCTTCTAACATCTTTTCTGTCAATTACACAAAGATATTAGTCGGCCGCACACTCAAACAACCAAAGTTCAGCATATTCTGAGGGAAACATCCGACTGTTTGGTAGCGGCAGTTGTGTTTTCGCCTCACAGAGAAAAAAGATGAAATAATTTCGATTATAAAAGAACTAGAAAAACCTCTTTACCTCTATGTAAAATAGAGAGTGGTCTAAGCGATGGCCTCTGATCATTCGTCCGAAAGGGGTCCAGGTTCGAATCGCGGTCAGGCATGGATGTTGTGTTTGTCTTACGGCACTGGCTCTGTCCCTTCCCTGGAAGCAGTTACCCTAAATTAGGGACGGGCGACTGCTTATAGCCATTGAGTTGCTCACGGTGGTCGTAAAACCTACAATCAAAAAAAAAAAAAGAAAAAAAAGAGAGAAATAGTTTTGTTTTGCATCACACTCAGTGGCTAATAAGGAAAAAAAAATATCAGTACGTGGTTTTTGTTTCCTTATCTCACTCTTACTCTCTCTCTCTCTCTCTCTCTCTCTCTCTCTCTCTCTCTCTTTTTATAATTGGGATTAAAAATTCCTCTAGACAGTGGAAACCTGAATCATAAGAAACGCAAGAAAAAAGAACTGAGAACATGAGGCTGGAAAACAAATAGCAATACCAGAGATACGAGACAAACAGTAACTCGACCACTGTACTTAAGGTGCTCGGTAGGTCTTAATCTTCGTGTCTGTCAAATGTACTGCTATTAGCACGTGTTCTGTGCATAGGCAAGGATATGATTCCAATAATCATTGTCACACTATCCTTATCAACTCTAAATATAAAGCACATATAGCACATTGTTACTCTCTAATGGTTTTTAATTAATTATTTTACTTAAACATTATCTATCATATCTATCAGTCGATGGGTCTTTTAGCACTGCAGCATCTTCATTTGTGCTTCATATAGCTAGCACAAAATCCTTAATTATACAATGAGCAGTATTACGCGACCTAACGGCCAGAAAAGAGTCGTATTCAGCTTACAAAATAACTGTCTTTCATTGTCTTCAAAGCACTTTAGTTCAATAATTCATCGAAGCATATCAGCAGGATCAAAAGCACTACTTCAAAATAATTCAACAAACTGAACCTCCCTAACATTAGGCCGAAAATGTATCCAGGTCAACGCAAATTTAATCCAATGTACGTATATATAATTTACAAGGTACAGCGCAAAGCTTCCGTAATCTAATCCACACTTTATGGTGCTTGCTCCACGCATTATATACATCGTTCTTATCTTTTCAAACACATACACGTCATTCAATCGGACCTCAACACTGTTGCCACAAAACATTTGTTGCATGAGAAAAATATAACGCCAAGGTTGAAACGCTTAAAGAGAACAAACTCAAAATTTACGTAGCGAAAGAAACTAAAAGTGAAAGTTAAATTAGAATATACGCCATAACTCTTCAGCAATTTGTCATTAGAATGGTGTTATCAACGGTAGATATATTCGGAGAAATTTAATTTATCGAGGTGCAAAGTTCGCGAATTTAATTTCTATCGTTTGGAACACATACGATAAACTCGCAGTAGCATTTCCCGCAGAAATATGCTCTGAAATATAAGGATAATGCATCAAAGCCACCATGATATTCCAATAACATTAATTGTAAACTGAAAGCACGCAATGTAAGAAACTCAATTCCAAATACGCTGTTCGGAATTAATTACAGGATATACGATAGAAGCCGTGCAAGGATATATACAAGATACACTGGTATGGAAAAAATGAATATGAGACGGATGGAGGAAGAATCACGCAAAATATAAACTACACAATCCATTTGAGCAAATCGACGGCAAAATTGTGGCAACGCAAAACACGATGTAGTGAACTGGCATATAAACATGGGTGTCATAGTACACCCCTAGTTACCCCTAGTAGTGATGAGATTATCCAGCAGTTTTTAGGGGATACTACGCCGCTCGCAGTTGAAAGAATGTTTCAAATGTTGAAGCTCTGTGCGTGAGGATAAAAGAGCTGCAAAACGTATGCTTAGCGCGTCACATGCGCATTCTGAGGTTCACAGAGTACAAAGGTCAGTTGTATGCTAGATAACCTCTTGCTGAACCATGTTTTCTACCAGCTGGGCTTAAAATGCTTGTGCGTTATTATCCGTGAAAAGGAACATATCCTCGACGGCACAATTGTAAGTCACAAGATCTTTTCTTGATACCTGACCAATGTCAGGGATTCATTCTGGGTTACGTCGAGTAACCCGGAATGAATCCCTTCTGTACGGCAGCCAATGCTGATGCCCGCACACACGATGATTGCCCGCACACACAATGATTGCGGAACCACCGAAGGCATCTCTTTCTTACATGAAGGATTTGTTATTCCATTTTCCTCGTTCATGCACGCTCACCACGGAAAGACGCGACATTTATCGTATTCAATGACAACTCATCCGTGGAAAGCACCATGCGGCACTCTTCACAGTCCCAAAAGCGACAGTCTTTAACACGTGCACCATCTGTCGCAGGACAAACAGTCCTCTTTAGTGAAGCCTATTGTGCATGATTAGTGTGGAGTCTCCGCGTCCTATATCCCACTAAATATGCGTTCCTGTTCAGTTGTATTTCGCGACAGTTTCTATGTAAAAGTAAACTCAAATACCGGTAGATGTATGCTATTTTCACTATTAGACTATCCTTCCTTTTTCACTATAAGCCTATCTTTAGCCTGTGGAAACTCCTCTACAGGCTAACGATAGGCTTTGAGAAATTCCAGCCGCTTTGGGCACTGTCTACTCTCTATCCAGCCAGCTCCAACCTCTGTTTAGCCAGCATCCAGCAGTACGATTACTCGCAAAGTTGTCAATTTTTAAAATCGTGTTACTGAGACATCGCTCAACTGAAGCCCACCTGCAGATGAATCTTTCTGCATAATAAGGATGACTCAGCGAGCACGATACTTATAGCCGGCTTGCTTTGTGTTTAGGTAACACACAAATTCGCCGGTAGTGTTCATCTGCATTTTCTGATCCCTTTCTTGTTATTGAAATGTGCCACTTAGAGGTTGATCTTTCATCACAGACTTGCTGTCCGTTAGGTTTTCAGTTACTTCTTGCTGACATCGCAATATCCCTTAATGTTTCGAGCAGTGAATGTTTACATGTCAACGCACATGCGACACATGTCTTCGGCACTAGTCAATAACAACCTTCTCTATTTTTGTGTCTGCTTCATAAAATAACTACGTATTTTTTTTCGCTTCTGTTTGGTCAGTAGTTACTCTGTCGTTTCCATGGCAACTACCATACTTTCAGAAACCCTCTCTACAGCAACCGTAGCAAATGTCTTCTGACTTGTAGTGACGCCATCGTCACTGCAAGTAATTCCTTCCCCCTGGAAAGCTTTTCACGGAAAGAGCCCAAGGGAAAGGCTCAGGAATCCTAGTTACAAGCTGTTGACGCACAGCTTCAGTATCTATTGGCCAATTTTAATAAGGTAAAATTTATATAATCTACTATATAAGACCATACCATTATTTACAAAACAAAATGCACACAGTGTTTGTGATAGAGTAAATATAAGAGTTATGCATAAGCAGTAACATATTAAAAAAGTAAGAATGGCAAGACAAAGTTTTTCACTCAATTATTGTTCATTCTGACTAACGTACTGTGTGTGTCTGCAATTCCAGAGCTCATACCATAAGCCTTGAGTTTGAACTGACACTTGCAGGGAACCAGACGAACAGATTACGGTCTTAAGTTTCAAGTTTTGTTTCACTCAATTATAAGTGTAGCTTCTTTACAGCATAAAGAGTAGCTGCAAATTATTTTTTTGTGGTGCAGTAGCCTTTTTCTACTTCGTAAAATGGTTTCCTTGAAATGAGGTAGGACGTTCTTTTTCATTATGATCGATCTACGATAGCACTATACACATTCTCAAAGTTAAAGCACCTCTCTGAAGATCCCGACTGATGCAATAAAGAAACAATACTGACTTACCCGAAAACTGATTTTTCTCTTGGTGGAATGCGGCTGCTCATTTTTGTGACCATAAGACTGAACTATTCTTGTTTACCCGGTTAAGTTTCGGTAAATGAGCAACGATTGCTGAAAACATTAAACTCTAAAGGTGGTAATTACCATTTAGGACCAAGCATACACCAAATTCAATTCTTGTAGTTGGAGTTGTAAAATATGTTACTGCCTTTACTTTGAGATGTGTTGGATACCTTGCGCTGTGTATCACTATTCGACCCAAACATTTCAAATATTTAGGGGCAAATTAACATTTGGACGGCGCCTTATATTGAGAGCAGCTTGTCGTACTTGACTGAGCTCAAATCCAAGATGTTGCAAACGTTTTTTACCGGTATTAGAGAAAATTTGTATATCGTCCATTCACAAATTTGACACAGAAAAATCGTCACAACCTTAAAGTATCTCTCCAATACCTACTGAAGAAACAGCGCACGTTCTTCTGTCTAATGGGAATTAATAAATGTGGAAATATTCCAGAAATAGTAAAGATAGGCTTTAAACATATGTGCCATTTGACTTAAGGGTATCTGCCTGCTAATGTTCTTTGGGTAAATCTCGTGCGGTAATATATAGTGCATCTAGATGTGACCATTGATTTCTCTGGCTGATCAGTATTACGCAAAGAGTAATACTGAATTTGGATAACTTGATTAAAAAGTCCGAAAATCTTACATTGTAATATTTTCTTTATTTCAGCTTTTAATTTCCCTTTCCGTCAGAGAGGTTTTGAATCTGATGAATACATATTTGATCAATATTATATTGTATTTAATGGCATGAATCATACCTGGTTTATTGGAAATAAAATTTGATTATTCGATCAAAGCCCTGTAGTTCTAGAGTCTCGTGCGAATCTAGTCTTTCCTCCGAATGATTTTTTTAACAGTTGCAGCAAATTTATAAATGTATAAATGCTTGGTGTTGAGACTAACTACCTCATAAAATTCAAACTCAAGATCTGAATGAACTGAGGTTGCTTTGACGTTCAGAAAACTGGTTAGTTCTGATCGTTTATAGTATGCCTAGATGAAAGCCCGTCAATAATGACGGTGAAAATACGATATACAGAGTAATTTTTTAAATAATTTATTTATTGAGTATTTAATTGTCCAAAGCTGAGATGCATTTTTGATCCCCTGTACACCTTATCAGTGCTCATTGCATCTGTCGCATGCTATTTTGCGTTAACATGTTCTGTGCTAATACATGTCTGCGCCATTTCACTTCATAGCGTGTTTACCTAACATCAGGACAAAATTTTCTGTGCAGAAGCACTTACGTGGACTTAGTGTTTTATTAACAAGTTCTTTCAAAGTTCAGAACAAAGCACAGTCAGATAAAAATGTACTCCTACACGTAGGCAACGGAAGACAGTTTCGGTTTCCCAGTCTTCATTCCCATCACATCAGATGATGAAATACAGGAAACAAATAACATCAGCCAGTCGCAATGTTTCTCAGCTTTGTGTTTTTTGAGAAATCGTTAGAAAGCGAGTTTTGCCAAAGGTTCCCGTCCCTCAAAATGTCTCAAAAATGCATAATAGCACTAACACGCATTGTTTCATTTATTGTAAAAAAATCACGCAGATGGCAAGCAGCAGCTTTCACTTGTTCCTGCTGCTGCCTAGTGCTGAAACAGTAAAAGCATTTTCGGAAACTCAGAATTGCGCACTTGCAAATGTTGAAATATTATGGCAGTTCATGCGCAGAAGCACAGACAGCGTATTGTTCCTTTTCTTTTCTTCTTTTTTTTTTTTCGTTTCGGTTTTTCATTTCTTCTACAAATATAAATAAACAAATATCTGGATATATTCTGAAAAATGATTTAATTACATTCTGAGAATTTCGTGGTTTAAGGAAAAAGAAAGTTCCCAAATCATACTTCTTCGGCATACGCAGGAAATAATAATATCGCACTGTTACTTACTCTATTGGAACTCTCAATTGTCAGACTGAAATTAGAAAAGAAACTGGTTTGACAATCTAAAATAACCATTTTAGATTCGCAAGGATTATAAATGAAACATTCTGTATGTCATTTATGAACGACAAAGTAGAACCAAATTCCTGACGTAAAGTTTTTCTGATTCTAAAGAGTTGCTGCTTCGACTTAAATGTATGACGAAGCGCATCTCTGACATCATGTCAAAATGATTTGCATGAGATGACATCACACTAAAAGCTGTGAAAAATCGGTTTTTGTTGCCAATAAAGCCAAGTTGTACACCTCTGAGGTGCATCGATTGGCTGTTTCTACAGCGTCAAGAAAATGGAATAAACGTTCGAAAGGTGAGGCAAAGGAAATTATATTGTTTTAGATTCCAAAATGTTAACACGGTGAATTAGGGACTTTTGGATATGTTCTGACATTCTGAAGATGTTGTTCATTTCAGAGATGATGCTTTGAAAGATCGAAGGCCAATCCACTGAAGGGCAAGCTTATTAGGCGTATAAGTAAATCTACCTTAAATTTTCACTTAATTCCTCCCTATTCTCATTATACAATAATTTTGTCTTTACTTCTTACATTTATTCCTTTTGACTATTTTTTATCCTGTTAATCTATCTGAATGCATATTACAGAGTCTTCTTCTTCTGAGGGCCCCACCAAATTCTCATAAAATAATGTTAGAAGTGTTCTCACTTTATTCCATAAACTAGCTCCGTTCTTGTGAAACTTATACTTTCATGTGTAACTGTATAGGTACAATTAGTGTGACATAACTACACTGCTTCCAGTCAGGCGAAGTTTCTAAACAAAGGACTAGCGGTATCCATTTGACTGACTCATGAAATTTTTCAATGGGGTTGTTTTGTGAATGAGGTGCTTACTTCTGGCGAACATTTACCCTAAGTCGTTTCATGAACTCATTAGTTAATAAAATCATGAAGGAATTCCCTTAGTCATATTGTAACTCTTTTTAAGCCTCTCTAAAGCAGATTACCGATCATTGATGAAGATTTTCCGTCTGAGGACGTCTTTTCAAACATTCCGAAAACGGAAGTTAGACCGATTCAAGATTTCTCCCGAAATCTTAAGTTCTCTTTTTTTCCATCGCGATATTCCCTGTACCCATATTATTGTTAAATATCATTTTATTCCATAAATGCTTGTGTTTCAGCTGGAAAATTGAGCTAATAATTTCGAAAACTGGAAGTTAAAGGGAGCGCTGTAATCTTAAATTCTTTTTCACGAGGTGTTTTTTCTCTGCCATGTATTGTTTCTAAAGACAACGAAAACCTTTCCCGTGATCGTATTTTTTGTGCATTGTTTCCCTTGTTATATATCGTTTTGAAGATGCTTACATTAGTATTATTAATAACACCTATGAAAATGAAAGTGCACAATTTCGGCTATTTGACGATACAGCTCCGACAGAAATTGGAAACGGGGTGAGACAGGGTTACAGCATATCTCCCAAACTTTTCAATGCCACATTGCAAAGTGTCGTTCAATCATTAAACTGGGAAAACAAGGGGCTAAAAATTAATGGACATTACTGAACTCACCTACGTATTGCTGTAATCACTTTTGCAACTACTCCTTCAGAGCTGCACAATACGATCCAGGAACTTTCTGACAAGAGTAAAGAAGTGAGACTAAAAATGAACTTTCAGAAGACAAAATTCATGTGCAATGCTTTTTCAAGAAATAAAGATTTTTCGATTGATGTGGAAAAGCTTGAGGTAACCGATACCTACATTTATCTTGGACAAGAGATATCAAGCAAGGGTAACATTAATGAGGAAATAGTCGGCCTATAAAATGTGGCTGAAGACCTTTTGGAAGAAACAGTACAATTTTCAAGAGCAATATGTCATTATATCTTAAACGTTTTAGTTCTTACATATGGAGCAGAGATATGGACTCAACTAAAAGAGACATACATGGCTGCAGACAAATGAAAGGAGCCTAGAGAGTTGCATACTTGGTGTAACCAGGAGAGATAAGAAGAGGAATTTGTGGATAAAAAAAGACGAGATTGGAATGATCTGGGTAAAATCTCTGAAATGTCCATGGGCTGGACATGTTGCCAGAAGAACGGACCACTGATGGACAACCGAAATTTTAGACTGGATTCCAAAAAATAGAAATATACCCAGAAAAAGTCCACATGGCAGATGCATGGATGAGATTCGAAAGCATGCCTGAGGAACGTGGAGAAGACAAGTTCAAGACAGACAATTGTCGAAGAAACTTGGGGAGACCTTCATCCAGCTGTGGATTGGTACTGATTGACATTTATGATGAATATCATCATCACATCCTTAAATATAATTTTATTTTATAAATCGTTATATTTCAGCTTGAAAATGGAGGTAACAAATTCCGACAACGGAAGTTGGAAGGAGCGATATTTTCTTCCGAAATCGTAATTTTTTTCTTCGTAATGTTTCCGCTGCTGTGTATAGCTGTTAATATTATTTCATTCCATAAATGTTGTTATTTTACCATGACGGTTAGCCGAAAGGTCTTACTTCGCACTTAGAGCTTTGAAAATGTACCCAAGTATGCACATTCAGAAGGCAGAGTGTTATAAATCATTGCAATTGCTGTAAAACCTAGTCTTAAAGTTTTTGTTTGTTAGAACTATACGGTGATGAGTTCCGTTTCACTCTCTAATTTTTTTTATTTCTACCTGTTCGTGTTTTTATTGCTTTTCGCACCCAGTAATATCCGCGCAGATTATTTTGTAGGACTACTATTCAGAAACTTTCTGCTATGAGGCCAATAGCGAGGAAATTCTATTCTTGCAGTCTGAATCCCAAAAGTTCTGCTTGTTGTTTTGACATGTTTAGGTCACGTATTAAATCCCCAAGCTCAGTTTCCCAAATTAGATAAGGTTCTTTACTTTCCTACGGAGTGTAATTTGGATAAATAGATTGATTTTCCAAGTAGTTTCCCTTTTACTTACTAGAACAATGAGATCTTTCCATTTAAAAACAAAATTGTATAGCTTTCTCTTCAGCAGAAACTATATATTTTACATTTTCCAATCAACATAAGCACTAACTTGAGTTTGAGAGCTGTTGAAAGACTTGGATTTACAGCAACAGTTTCCATTCACGGTATTTCGAGACAACCACACCCTTATTCAGTTTGTTCAGTCTTAGAGAGGACATTGAATTCAAAGGTCATATAGACGTCAAGAATCATTGCATTAAATACTTATACAATAAGAACATCCTCAAACTGGGTATTATGATTCACGACGCAAAGCTCCAAATGTCAGACGCAGGTCACTGCCACCGCAACCAACGGTTAGAAAGTTTTGACAAAATCTCAGGCCACAACAGTGAAAACAGAAGATGATTTTCCTTAATGATAAGAGTCCTGTATCTATGATTTTGTGAACTGTGAGAGTTCTGCATCTAAGCGGTGAGCGCATTTTTCGTGTATTTTTTCTAAGCTGCCTGTGTCAATAATTGTGTTCCTTAGAAGCGTAGGGCGAAAATCAAACGAGAGGAACCAGCGTATCGTTCTGTAAAGTGTGCACACATTCTGAGCCTATGTGTATCTCGTGGAACGCTTAGTGTGTGTCCCTCTAGTGTGTGTCTCGCGAAATTTCTCTCCGCTATTAGATATAGGAGTCGCACTAAATTATATCGTACACTGACGGAAAAAAGTCCCAACACCAAGAAGGGGTTGTGTTAGATAAACGACAGTTGGTAGGCGGTGAGAGTACATCTGTAAGATGACGTCTATGCAAATTTCGCGCTCGGCGCATACGCGTGGCGCTAGTAGCGCCCCTCGGAACATGCAAAGCAGGTTTGCTGTAAATACGCGCTGTAACGTTCGTGAACGTTAGTTATCGTTGAGATTCGACGTAGGGTGTTGATGTTAGTCAAGAATGCCTCTAAGAAGACGAAGAAGCCATTATCAACAGCTCACGGAGTTTGAACGAGGTCGTGTAATAGGGCTACGAGAAGGTGGATTTTCTTTCCGCAATATTGCAGAACGACTTGGCAGGAATGTAGCCACTGTGTATGATTGTTGGCAGCGGTGGTCAAGGGAAGGTATTGCCTCAAGAAGACCGGGTTCCGGCCGGCCACGTGGCATTACTGAGAGGGAAGACCGCCATGTATGACGTATGGCCGTGGTGCATCGTACCGCGTCTGCGGCAGCAATTCGAGATGCAGTTGCCACCACAGTGACACAACGAACTGTTACAAATCGGTTACTTGAAGGACAGCTCCGAGTCAGACGCCCTGTAGCGTGCATTCCACTTACTCCAAACCACTGCCGTTTGCGACGTCAGTGGTGTCAACCTAGAGCTCATTGGAGGTCGGAGTGGAGATCTGTTGTGTTTTCTGAAGAAATCCGGTTCTGCCTGGGTGCCAGTGATGGCCGTGTGTTGGTTAGAAGGAGGCCAGGTGAGCGCCTGCAACTAACCTGTCTGCGGCCGAGACACACTGGACCTACACCTGAAGTTATGGTCAGGGAGCAATTTTCGATGACAGCAGGAGCACTCTCGTGGTTATCCCACGCACCCTGACGGCACAGTTGTACGTCGGTCTGGTGGTTCAACCTGTTGCGCTGCCATTCATGAACAGCATTCCAAGGGTTGTTTTCCAACAGGATAACGCTAGCCCGCATACCGCTGTTGTAACCCAACATGCTCTACAGAGTGTCGACATGTTGCCGTGGCCTACTAGATCACCAGATCTTTCACCAATCGAGCACGCATGGGACATCATTGGACGACAACTCCAGCGTCACCCCCAACCAGCATTAACCGTCCCTGTATTGACCGACTAATTGCAACAGGCATGGAACTCCATCCCACAAATTGACATCCAGCTCCGGTACGACACAATGCATGAACGTTTGCGTGCTTGCATTCAACATTATGGAGGTTACACCGGTTATTAATGTGCCAGCATTTCACATTTAAAATGGCTCTTCTCGCGCTTACAATAAGCTGTGATCTTGGAACCTTAATCGATTAAATATGTTACCTATACAAATGTATTGCCGCCATTTCATTCCTCTACAACTATTTTTTCGTGGTGTTGTTTTTTTTCCCGTCAGTGTATATAGTGATTATATTTGCATTTGCGATGTCTGTTACTGAGGGGCTGATATTTGTTGATGTTGGAACTCAAACATCATGAAAACAGGTATGTGCTCGCTCCTCCCATGTCCCCACTGATATGTCGTGTACAGTGAGCACTTTTAAGCATTTCTACATTACCAATGTTAAATTACTGAGAATGTAGTCATATATGTAAGTAGAACACATTAATCAATCTTTCCTTTGTTTTGCTAATAAAACTAATTCCAATTAACGCTTCGTAGTATTAAAATGCGTTAAATAAGAATTTTAGACTCCTAATGCTACATGTTTATGAACGTATTGTATATCCTCCATAAATATCTTTGACTTCTTTAGCATTAAAAGTTTCAGATAGTGCATTTTAGAACACGAAGTGTTTCAATGACATGGCAGCATTTTTCATGTACGCTATGTTGATACTTTGAAACCCAAAGTAATAAAGAGATTGAAACCTGTAACAAGAAATCCCTCAAGAGCAGTCTGAAATTCTGCACAAACATATCTTTCCTTCGATGTTCCTTTTCCCAAACCCAACAGAGTAGGCTGCAATATCGAGCTTTGTGTTTCGAGGGATTCAGAATTTGTTTCTGGAAATTGGTGTCCTTCTTTCAGGAAACTTAGTCAAATATGCATGTTGTGACTTTCACAAAAGCTTCTTTCGCCAACGGCGCTTTACGTCGATAGAAATGGGAGAAAGGTAATGTATTGGCTCGGGGAGCAATCTCATAGTGGATTAACTCCTATTAGTCTAAATGACTGTAAGCTGAGCAGATTCCCTTCACAAACACAAGTTTAAAGTGACTGCTTTGGAAATGAAAATATAGTAAAATATTTTTCCAATGGTATCAGAAACTTCGGAAACGAAACGCATTGTGTTTTGTACCCGAAGCTTCTGATCCTATTGAAAAATGGAAAGATAGGGTTTATTATAGTGGTAGAATTTTGAAAAAAAAAAAAAAAAAAAAAAAAACCTTTACTATTCTTGCGGACCAGTGTATGCCATGCGTTTATAATCCGCACACATTTTCACATGCGCGCAATTTACACCAATCTCAATGCACTTATCGTGCAATCTCTCTAAGTATACACTGAAGAGTAATTGAATTAGAGACAGCCGCCCCTGTGGCGATGGCCTCTGATCATTCGTTCGAACGGGGTCAGGGTTCGAATCCCGGTGAGGCATGGATGTTGTGTTTGTCTTACGGCACTGGCTTTCTCCCTTCCCTGGAACCAGTGACCCTAAATTAGGGACGGGCGACTGCTTATAGCCCATTGAGTTGCTCACGGTGGTCGTTAAACCTCCAATCAAAAAAAAAAAAAAAAAGAATTAGAGACACCTGGCGTTATGCAAATATGGCACTGTGGGCGGTCCTGTAAACGGAAACGACATGACGTATGCAGCAATCCGACAATATAAGGAATGATGCGACGGGAATTAGTAAGAGTCGGACGCAGAACAGGGAAGACGAAGGATAGCTCGCATTGTAATTACGGATAGACGAGCCACAGTGCCAAAAATCACTCGGCAATTTAACGCTGGTGCACAAAAACGTGTAAGCAGCAACACCATCCAGAACCATCTCGTTGCTATGGGGTACAGAAGCCATCGTCCCACAAGGGTACCTCTGCTGCCCGCACATCACAGGGTGCAAAGATTAGCATGGGCGCGGGAACATCGCCACTGGACCCTAGACATGTGGAAAAATGTTGCCTGGACTGATGAGTCGAGATTTGCGTTGGTACATGCGGATGGCAGGATACGAGTACGGCGCAAACCACATGAAGCGATCGATACTTCTCACCAACAGGGTATTCTTCAAGCTGGTGGGGGTGGCATTCTCGTCTAGGGACTGTTTACGTGGACTGAAATGGGACCCCTGGTACGTGTGACTTCCTCCCTCACAGGTCAACGTTACCGGGATATCCTGGACGACCATTTGCTCGCGTTTGTGAGTCTTCAACATCCCACTGGGGACCTCATCCTGCAACAAGACAATGCAGCTCCCGAATTGTATCCGAATGGTTGGATGAACACTCCACCGACGTGACCTCGTTTTCTTGGCCAGCTAGGTCACCTGACCTCAATCCCATCGAGCCCATCTGGGCTGCCATCGAAAGATATGTTCGAGGCTCTGATCTTCCTAAATCAAATCTTCGTAAACTGTGGGAGCTTGTTCAGGGGTCGTGGATCCGTATGGCTTCCCAACGCTTCCGGTGTCTTGTCGAGTCCATGCGGAGACAAATCGCCGCCATCATCAGGGCGAAAGGTGGTGCTATACGTCACCAAACAGGTATCTCTAATTCATTTGCTCTTCAGTGTATATATATATATATATAGACAAAACATTAGAGATACTTACCTAACAGCGCGTTGGTCCTCCAGTGTGAAAAACATCCTGTGTACGACGAGGCATCGACTCCACCAGGTGTCGGAGGATTTCCGGTGGTAACACCAGCCCTGCCTGTTTCAGTATTGTCCACAACTCCGCCCGAAATATTGGCCCGGGATCCATGAACCTGATGACGGCATCACAGGGAACTTCCACAGTGTCTAAATCCGGAGCCTTTGGGGGACAATGGATGGTTCCAAACTCACATGCGTATTCCTCGAGCCATTCTTGGGTTGTAGCGGCCTGCTTGGGCAACGCAGTATCCTGTTGAAACAAATCATCAGCCGCCGGATGCGCTGAGACTATCAAAGTGCAAAGCTGATCCGCCAGCACATACTGGTAGCCCGCAGCGGTTAAACACCTCACCAGACACACTAACACACCAAATGTGTCTCATGAGAAGACTCCCCAAGCCACCGCAGAACCACCACTGACTTGAACAGGGCAAACCTGGCGCAATAAGGACATGGCCCCAGGCTGTCGACGTTACACCCACAGCCTCTCGTTAGCTCGTAACAGCTGAAAACCGGATTCATCTGACAACTTGACGTGGCGCCACTCAGCAGAGCTGAAGCTTTGATATGACCGACACCATGCGATGGGTAATATCCGATGATGTGTAGTCAAAAAGGTCCACTAGAAGGGCGTAGGTTCCTGTAGGCCAGGGAATGCAGAGTGCGCCGCATCGGTAGCTCGCTGACGTGGTTTCAGCCTCCGACATTTAAACTGGATATGATTTGCGCTGCCGTTTCCAAAAGATTGGTCTGTACGAGACTGCATATTGTACGGTTATCAATGTCATGTGGTCGACTACCGCTTGCTCTCCTGGAGTTGGTTTATCCGTTGATGGTATTCTCGCGGTACACTCTTTATACAGTTGCTTTCAAGAACCCTAGGGTTCTTATTACTTGAGCAATAGAATGACACATCTGTCTTGCGCCGACAATGCGTTCCCGATCAAAGTCGATCGTATCACCACGTTTACCCATGTTCGTCGATTGCAATATACTGTTGGGAAGTCGTGTTGTCGGTCTACCTATCGCCGGCGTTTGGTTTGAGTCTGTTCCACTCTGGACGAGGAAAGCCCATGCCAATGCTTATAACCTATATCGCTAATGTTTTGTCAACTGTGTGTACTCTCACACTGATTACATTTTGTATACCAACTTACAATATGTAAGTTATATTTAATTTTAGTTTGTATTTTAACGGGTGTAAGGTTTAGTAAAAAGTTTTCGCCATTTCACCTGATTGTATCCATAGTGACATTGCAGGTAGGGGATCAGATTGTGCAATATCTGGTGTATCGAATAATACCCTCATTAATTCTGAAACAGTTGCAGTGTTCATTTTGTTTCACTAGTGTGTTTCGATTTCCTCTACATTTCTGAACCTCCGTTCACACTGAGCTCATTTTAAAACAGCATAAGACCTCTATCACAGCCAAGATATTTGTGTGGCCAATATGGCATTGTGAACGTATCTCGGCCAATGACAATTTACTGGGTTCCACATTACAAATATACCGTTGCTTTTTTTACTTGATGTTTGAATTTTAAATTTAAAGAATACACACAACTTCTGTAATTGCTGTTTGAAAACTGTGGTCCACATCTCCGATGTGTTTAGCTTCATCTGATACAAAAGGCATACACCAAAACCGATTTTTTCGCAGAACACCACTGTTTCATTTTGGAACCTCACGCAGCTCTGGAGGGACACTACGCCAAGCGATGACGACGTGTTTAAGGGTAGTCTTCGCAATGGACAGCTGGACAGCAAACCAGACGCAGACAATCGGTGCAACACTCTCCGCGTCGATATCGGAGCATCCAAGCATTCCTGTACACTCCGCAAAATGTTGCCCGTTGTGGCCTGCGGATCCAATACGGCAAGACGTTGAATGCGACGATCGGTGCGCTTGGACGTCTACCTCAGTGCTCCGGTTCCCCTACGACGTTGCAGTGATCCTTCGTGGGACCACTGTTTCCAAATGCCATCCGGCGGTACGAAAGCCTACGATGGCGTACCTCTCGTGAACTCATCCGTTTGACGAAATTGCTTACGACGGCGTCTTAACGGCATTGGTATCCCTTGTTCGTTCTCCAGATACGATTACAGCAGAACCACTTAATTTTCGCTGCCGTGACGACGTCTCGACTGATATTGTCACTGCGGTTTGTCCGCTTGTATCCCGCGCGCCGTTCGTGCGATTGCCCTACAAATGCAATCCTTTACATAACATGTACGTGTGCACCCACCCTGCAATTTGCATGAATATGCGTTCACGTCTTCGTGGTGTGGCATTTTGTCTGTCAGGCAGTGTAATATTGTCCAACATTTAAAAAAACATTTCTAACTAGGTTTTTTCTAAGAAATCTCTATTATTTCTATTTGTTTTCTGTAAATGGTGACAAAATCACCCGTCAAACAAACTCTTACTGCTTCTAAAAACATGCTTCCGCCCGTATGTAACAGAACTAAATTAGTGGATATCAATCTTTGGTAACAAATCCATCTTCTGAAGGAAATCTCTATCATCATAAAAGGATGTGCAGTTTTATATTCCCATTAATTACTAGTTGTTAAGTGCCTGTGATTCAGAAAAATGGATTTCGAAATTTTGACCGAAGAGTATTTTCATGAAATCATTTTAAATTTTGCTGCACTTTTAATGGGCTTTCCTGACATCTCATTATATATTTGTAGTAATATTTATTTTTGCCGCCCCGGTGGCGCATTGGTCTAAGGCGCTGGCTTCTGGTCATTCGTCCGTAAGGGGTCCGGGTTCGAATCCCGGTCCGGCATGGATGTTGTGTTTGTCTTACGGCACTGGCTCTCTCCCTTCCCTGGAACCAGTGACCCTAAATTAGGGACGGGCGACTGCTTATAGCCCATTGAGTTGCTCACGGTGGTCGTTAAACCTCCAATTAAAAATATATATATATATATATTTAGATAGTTCTCTAAAGACTAAAACGCATATTGTTTCAGTAGCACGAAGGGATAAACTGTTTTTAACCAGTGTCTTGCCGCATAAAATGAAATACTATATTTAAGTAGCATTAGTCTTCAGATAGGCAAATTTAATTTATAATAAAACTAAAATTTGCATAAATTTTGTGATCCTCTGAACTTTACTTGTTTTCAGATTTTAATGGAGTAACATGTTTTCTGCATTACTATACGTAGAAAGAGCTTTCGCTTACGGCCCAGCTGGGATTTTTGCACGTGGCATAATGAATTCCTAACGTATTGTTTTAAAGTGAGAACAGTCGTCTACTTTACTGAGATGAATATAAATATCGTACAGCAACCAATGTATGCCATGAGCAACTAAGCATTAAAACTGTCTGGTTTCAATCGCCTTCGGTTGTCAGATCTAAAACGCATATACTAACACGGTAAATCGCTTCAGCATATAATTTGTGCATTTGGCACATGCAGAACAGATCTTCATGATCCGTAGTGCATTCTGTTAGGCGATTCGAGGACGTAAATTAATTATGTGAGCTTCCGCTTTATCCTCTACCACAATTTATTCTCAGCTCTATCCACGAATGGAATGATTTTCAAAGTAGGCGCTACAGATTTCTCTTGTTCATAATCTTTCTTTTATTCTGCTTGTTTTTTCAGTCTTCCGTGCAACCATACTTCAGAAAAGTTATGAAAAAATTAATTCCTGAAGAAATTTTTCATGTCCCCATAAGATATTTTTTTTTCTTATTATCGATATTCCTATCTGTAATTAGAGCAGTTATGAAGCTCTTTTGAAATATGGAAGCAAAAAAAGAAAGAGTGTCAATAAGTGTCATACGTATGGCAAAGTATCGTACCAGTATATCATCCAGATAAATTAATTGTATGAAATATTATAAATAAGTGCCCCGTTTTTTAAGTTATTGCACATGCTGCAAACGCTGTAGGAGCATATCAAAGAGGATGATATTTGGGGGTAATTTCAACCTTTTCTCGTTTAGAGTATATAACGAAGTAAATTTCTCCGTCATTTTCATCTCCGCCGGGGCTCGAACCCGGGTCCCTTCATTCCGAAATAAGCCACTCTACCAATTGAGCTACGCGAACGTTCGTTCTGATTGATAGCTGCCTTTATGTCGTGTGCGTCCTGCCAATGCACCACGAGAAAGGTATTCCTGAAGACATAAGGAAATTCGATTGTGAACTAGTGAGGAAAGCAATTGAAAACAACCAGAGCTTGAAGACAGCAAAGGGACATCTCAGTAAGAGAATAAAACAGATTATGGCTCTGAGAAAAGAAGATAGTACTGTAACAAGAAATAGAAGCGAAATTTTGACAAGGGTGAAAGATTTCTATTCAATACTACATGTATATGAAAGGGATGATACATCTATTCCAGACATTACGACAGGTACCAGTGCCAAAATCCCTGCAATCCTCCCTGCAGAAGTTACATATGCAATTAAGGACATGAAATGGGGAGGAGCTCCAGGAGAAGATGGAATTATCGTGGACATTATACAAGAAGCAAGTGGAGAAATAGAAACTACACTCGCCCAAGTTTTTACCAGATGTCTTAATGAAGGAAAGATTCCTGAGGATTGGAACAATGCTACAATGATCTTGCTCTATAAAAAAGGTGACATTCAGAATCTCGGGAACTACAGGCCGTAAGCCTCCTTTCAGTGGTTTATAAAATTTTCACTAAGGTTCTTTCACATCACTTGAAAGTAACACTAGACATGGCCCAACCAAGAGAACAAGCTGGATTCAGGAGTGGCTACAGCACTATAGATCATATCCATGCACTGAGTGAACTAATTGAAAGAACAAGAGAATATGAACTCCCATTATTCATGACTTTTATTGACTATGAAAAGGCCTTCGATTCCATGAAACCATCAGCAGTAACAATGGCTTTGAAGTCCTGTAGTAAATAAGAAGCATACATAAGCATTATTAATAACATCTATGAAAATGCAAGTGCAAAGCTTTGGATATTTGAGGATACAGCACAAATAAGAATTGGAAAGGGAGTGAGACAAGGTGACACCATATCTCCCAAGCTCTTTAACGCCACATTGCAAAATGTCTTTCAATCATTGAACTGGGAAAACAAAGGGATAAAGATTAATGGAGATTAGTTAACCTTCCTTCGTTTTGCTGATGGCGTAGTCATCTTTGCAACTACCCCTTCGGAGCTGCAGAGTACGATCCAAAAACTTGCTGACAAGATTAAAGAAGTGTGTTTAAAAATGAACTTTCAGAAGACAAAAGTGATGTACAATGCTTTTACAAGAAACGAAGATTTATCGATTGATGGTGAAAAAGCTTGAGACAACCGATTCCTACATTTATCTTGGGCAGCAGATATCGACTGAGGGTCACATTGATGAAGAAATTAATCGTCGTATAAAACTTGGATGGAGAGCTCTTAGAAGAAACAGTAAACTTTTTAAGAGCAGTATGCCAGTATGTCTAAAAAAAGTGTTTAATCCATGCATCCTGCCAGTGCTTACGTGTGGAACCGAGACATGGACCTTAACTAAAAAATACATACAAAGACTTCACACAACTCAAAGAAGCATGGAGAGATGCATGCTTGGTATAACCAAGGAAAGATAAGAAAAGGAACTTGTGGATAAGGAAAATGACAGGAGTGAACGACATCATGACCAGAGTGAAATCACTGAAATGGCAATTGGCTGGACATGTTGCCAGAAGAACGGACCACCGATGGACAACCCAACTTTTAGACTGGATTCCGAGGGACAGGAAAAGACCTAGAAGAAAACCCCATGGGAGATGGAAGGATGAAATTCGAAAGTATGCTGGAGTGGCATAAGACAGGCCCAAGACAGATAATTGTGGAAGACATTTGGGGAGACCTTTATCCAGCAGTGGATTGATAATGGTTGATGATGATGATGATGATATTTATATATATATATATATATATATATATATATATATATATATATATATATATATCGATGGACAGCCGAAATTTTAGATTGGATTCCAAGGGACAGGAAAAGACCCAGAAGAAGACCACATGGGAGATGGGTGGATGAAATTCGAAAGTATGCAGGGGGGACATGGAGGAGACTGGCACAAGACAGACCGTTGTGGAGGAAACTTGGGGAGACCTTCGTCCAGCAGTGGATTGATAATGGTTGACAATGATGATGATGATGATGATATATATATATATATATACATAAGGTTGGAAACGCTGTCAAACCACGGTTGACAGTCAAAGCCGTGCTTTGACAGCATTTCCAACCTTTTACCTACAATTAGCGCGAAATAACTTTGATTATTACATATATATATATATCATCATCATCATCATTGTCAACCATTATCAATCCACTGCTGGACGAAGGTCTCCCCAAGTTTCCTCCACAACGGTCTGTCTTGTGCCAGTCTCCTCCATGTCACTCCCGCATATTTACGAATTTCATCCACCCATCTCCCATGTGGTCTTTTTCTGGGTCTTTTCCTGTCCCTTGGAATCCAATCTAAAATTTCGGCTCTCCATCTATGGTCTGTCCTTCTGGCAGTATGTCCAGCCCATTGCCATTTCAGGGATTTAACTCTGATCATGATGTCTTCCACTCTCGTCATTTTTCGGATCCACGAGTTCCTCTTCTTATCTCTCCTGGTTATACCAAGCATGCACCTCTCCATGCTTCTTTGAGTTGTCTGCAGTCTTTGTATGTCTCTTTTAGTTAAGGTCCACGTCTCTGCACCATACGTAAGCACTGGAAGGATGCATTGATCAAACACTTTTCTTTTAAGACATAACGGCATATTGCTCTTGAAAATTATGCTGTTTCTTCCAAAAGCTCTCCAGGCAAGTTTTGTACGCCGATTAATTTCTTCATCAATGTGACCCTCACTTGATATCTGCTGTCCAAGATAAACATACGTATCTGTTATCTCCAGTTTTTCTCCATCAATCGATAAATCTTCATTTCTTGTAAAAGCATTGAACATCACTTTTGTCTTCTGAAAGTTCATTTTTAATCCCACTTCTTTACTCTTGTCAGCAAGTTCCTGGATCATACTCTGCAGTTCTGATGGGGTAGTTGCAAAAATGACTACGTCATCAGCAAAACGAAGGTGGGTTAGATAATCTCCATTAATCTTTATCCCTTTGTTTTCCCAGTTCAGTGATTGAAAGACATTTTCCAATGTGGCATTAAAGAGCTTCGGAGATATGGTGTCACCTTGTCTCACTCCCTTTTCAATTTTTATGTGTGTTGTATTTTCAAAAAGCCGAATCTTTGCACTTGCATTTTCATAGATGTTATTAATAATATTAATGTATGCATCTTCAATACCGCAGGATTTCAGAGCCGTGGTAACTGCTGATGGTTTCACCGAATCAAAGGCTTTTTCATAATCGATAAAAGCCATGCACAATGGAAGTTCATATTCCCTCGCTCTTTCAATTAGTTCTCTCAGTACGTGGATATGATCTATTGTGCTGTAGCCACTCCTGAATCCAGCTTGTTCTCTCGGTTGAGCCATGTCCAGTGTTACCTTCAAGCGGTGTGAAAGAACTTTAGTGAAGATTTTATAAACCACTGATAGGAGGCTGATAGGTCTGTAGTTCCTGAGATCCTCAATGTCACCTTTTTTATGTAGCAGGATCATTGTAGCATTGTTCCAATCCTCAGGAATCTTCCCTTCATTAAGGCATCGTGTGAAAATTTGGGCGAGTACTGTTTCAATTTCTCCACTTGCTTCTTGTATGATGTCTATAGTAATTCCATCTTCTCCTGGAGCTTTCCCCCGCTTCATGTTCTTGATTGCATGAGCAACTTCTGCTGGGAGGACTGGAAGAACTCCGGTACCTTTCATGATGTCTGGAGTACATGTATCATCCCTTTCATATAGTTTGGAGTAGAAATCTTTCACTTTTGTCAAAATTTCGCCTCTATTTCTTGTTATAGAACCATCTTCTTTTCTCAGAGCCATAATCTGTTTTCTTCCCTTACTGAGATGTCCCGTTGCTATCTTTAGGCTTTGGTTGTTTTCAATTGCTTTCCTTACTAGTTCACAGTTGAATTTTCTTACGTCTTCAGTGATACTTTTTCTTACTGTCTTGCATAGCTCTATATATTCCACTTTGGAAGTCACATCTTCTTTAGTTGTCCTCATCTCTCTTCTTTTTTGCATCAACATTTTGGTTTTTCCTGATAATTTGTTTACATGCAACTTGTTCTTAGACCCAGCTAATTTTGTTGCTGTTTCCATAAGAGCTTTGGTTACTTTTCTGTTAACTTCAGAAATATCCACTTCTTCCGATGTTAGGCCTTCTAAAGCAGAGAATCTGTTCTTCAGTTCCAACTTGAAAGTATTATGGTGTTTTTTAAGGTTGGTTATGTCAATACATTTTGTTTGTCTTATGAGCTTGCCACGTTCCAGTTTAGTGTTGAGGTGCATCTTACATCTCACCAATCTATGGTCACTACCTGTGTTGAACTTGTTTAGCACACTGCAGTCTTCGATGACGAATTTTTTGTTACACATAATAAAATCAATTTCACTTGTCGTCCCAATTGGATGTCTCCATGTCCATTTCCTGTGTGGCTTTTTCTTGAAAAAGGAATTCAAGATGAAAAATCCTTCTGCCTCTGCAAACTCAACGAGAGTATTTCCACGCTGGTTTCTGTTGCCGTGACCGAATTTACCTACTGAAGTTTCATTCTGTTGCCGGTGCCCTATTTTTGCATTGAAATCTCCCATAATTATCTTCAAGTGCTGCTTACCTTTATTATTTAGATGACGAATTTCCTCATAAAATTCTTCAATTTCTTCTTCAGGATGACTTGTGGTGGGTGCATAAGTTTGAATAATCTGAACCTGGTATCTTCTCGATAGTTGGATAACGAGTCGTGCAGCTCTGTCAGAGGAACTTTCAACTTCTACCACTTTATCCTTCAGTTTCTTGTTTATTATAAATCCAACACCACTAGTTCTGCCAGTATCTGTCCCACGATAATAGAAGATATGTCCACTTTTCAGTTCAATGAGATCTTCTCCTTTTCTCCTTACCTCACTCAGCCCGACGATGTCCCACTTGATCCTTTGTAGTTCCTCTTCCAATTCAAGAAGCCTTGAATCAGAAGATAGGGAGCGTCCGTTGTAGGTAGCCAAGGTCAGCATCAAATGGCACCCTAGTCCGGTCCTCCGGGGATTCTTAGCACCCTCTGCCTTCATGTCGCACTGGCCGCTGCCTTGGCCAGGTACATTCCAGCTGCCGGAGACTGAGGGCCAAGATTTAAGTTGTAGAGTCATTTTGGAGGTGTTTGGCCATAACTCACCACGCTGGCCAAGCGGGTTGGTGAGTGTGGGATAGCATTTCCTCTGATCCCGATGGTATAGTTATACCGCTATTTGCGGTCGTCAGAGCCCCTTTAGTGGGAACAGGATGCACCACGAGAAGGCGGGGTTGACATTTGTCAAGGAGAGGCTGTGATGTTATGCATCACCTGACCTTACATCCCTATATATATATATATACACTAGAGTGCGAGAAAAACTGGTACACCAGTCTAATACATGGTAGGTCCGCCAAGGGAGCGCAGGACTGCAAAAATACGACGGGGCATGGACTCCAATGGTTCCTGGAAATACGCGGTAGGCAATGCACACCATACTTCCTGCAGATGGTTCCACAGTTCGGGTGTATTCCGAGGTCTCGGATTCTTGTGTTCGATAGCACGTTGCATGGCATCTCAAATGTGTTCTACCACGTTCAGATCTGGGGATTCGGGTGGGAATGGCAACACCCCAAACTCAGATGAATGCTCCTCTAACCATAATGTGGCGTCCCGACACTTGTGTGGAGGTGCATTGTCTGTTGGAACAGGCACAACCCATCAGCATGAATGCAGGACATGAACGGGTGTACTTCGTCAGAAAGGATGCTCACATAGCGTTGGCCTGTCACAGACGCTTGTAGACGTACCAAGGGTCCCAGTGAAGTCCAGCTAAACACGCCCCATACCATTACGGATCCCCCACCACCCGGTACAGTTCCCTGTTGACTGGCGGGATCCATGGCTTCATGGGGTTCGCGCCGCACACGAATTCTTCCATCTGCCCGATACAGTTGGAAACGTGATTCGTCAGACCAGGCTACTTGTTTCCAGTCATCAAGTGTCCAGTGGCACTATTGCCGTGCCCAAGCGAGTCGCATAGCTCTGTGTCGTGCAATCATCAAGTGGACTCGAGTTGGGTGTCGGCTCCCAAAGCCCATATCGTGCAGGGTACTTTGTACAGTTAGGACGCTGATGCTTGTTGAGGCTCCAACATTGAATTTTGATGATACCTGCGAGAGTGTTGCACGCCTATCGCGTGAAACGATTCTTGACAGCCGACGATGGTCACGTTCACCCAGTGTCTTTTTACGGACACACAGGTATCGTAGGTTGGAGGTTTTGCCGGAATCCTTGTAGCCACGGTACACCCTTGAAATGGTCGTCTGTGAAAATCCGAACTTGGTTTCTACCTCCGAAATACTATGGCCCATCTCACGAGCGCCAACTATGACACCGCGTTGAAAATCGCTTAAATCGTTATTACTTGTCATTCTCATGCTGAAAACAGCTCTGACAGCTGGCAAGGATGTCCATCGCTTTATATACGAACTGGCGGATGAAACCTAGTACACGCATAGGGGACGTTGCTATGTATTTTGCACAAACTCGTCTGTACCATTTTTTCTGGTACTTCAGTGTATATATATAATATGTACATATATATATACACATACACATTGCAACCGTACCTCCATTTTTAGATTTTTTCTCAGAGTTTTGAGGAATTTAACTTAATCTAGAAATTATTTTGATATTTTTGTTATTGAAACCCATCTCTGACTTCAGCGTGAAAATTGAAACACTGAAAATAGTTTGAGGAAAACATGATATCCTTTGTTCATGAAAAGAACGTAAGTTTTTGATTTCTAATGAGCACGTATTCTTTTCTTATAGCTGCCAAAATTAGTTGTGCCGAACGAAACGTAACATACGCACGTGCACACATATACCACTATCTCAGAATCCAATTGTCCTTTTAAATTAAAACAAAAATGCCTAAAGATGGGATTGGAATAATTGCCGTCTTTGCGGACTCATGTGTCTCCAAATAATTTCCTTAAATTTCGTTAAAATGCATAATATCCGACGCGACATACTTAAGTGAATTCATTCTGTGTTCAAAAATGTGTGCAGAGGTTTTAATTTTTTTATGCAACTCGAGAAAGCTTTAAAGCTGAGGAAATTTATCGCTCACATATAATCCTCACTATTGTATTAATTTAGAAAAACGTTGAGTTTGCTCGTTTTAAACGTTGCGACGCTGCAAGAGCGCTTTCTTATAGTCAAAACATGAGAAAAATCTTCCAATTGTTAAGTGGATTACAAAAAGAAAGCAAAGTGTTCGTGCTGACGAAATAAATAACGCAAAGCATTTTTAATTCCAAGTTGATGTAGTGCTCTTTTTCACAAAAAAAAACGAAACAGAATTTTGAAAGGGGAAGAAAGAAAAGAGTGGGAATTCGCGAACAAAAGAGGGCATTTCTTTTCCTGCACCGCACTAGACCTATGAACAGATTAATAGCGAAAGGTAGTTGAAAGAGCCTGGTCGTTACACCCCGCAGCTTCCTTCTATGGCCTTTTATTAGAAGTAGCGTCACGTGCTCGGAGAAACAAAAAGCCATCTACGAAGAATTCGTGCTCAATTGAGTTTAATCACTTGATGAAGAAATATTATATTGCATGCTTAACTATGTTAGAAAAAAAGTCTTCAAATGCACAATCCCCTGCGCAGCTCAGTGGTTTCATTAAATTACACTCTAGTACTGAATGCCTAGGTTAGATTCCCAGGTGAGAAAGAGCAGCTATGTTTATCTTAGGGCTCTGGTTTCCTTCCATTCTATATCGACAGCATGCCTAAATTTATTCTTATGCATTCTTTCTCGTCTAAAAATAAGACTGCTAAAAAACTGGCAGGAAAGAAACAGCCACAAGTATTTATTTTTTAAAAATCTGATGAATTTAAAACATAGTGGAAATTGACTAAATTTTTAGTTATTTTTTTATTCTTCGTTAGAGAATATCTTTATGCATGAAACATCTCCAATTTCTGATTTCCATCTGCATAAAGTTCGTCCGTGTTTCGTAAATATTTGAATGCGCAGTTAATTAAATTTGGGATCACATCAAAGGTAATAATATTTGAAGAGAATTTTGGATCTCAACAAACTTTCACACAAATCCTGTGCGATGGACTTTTATATTTTTTTAATGTTTTCTACTCATTCGGAAATTAGTAGTGAATTGGCTGTTATTACATTTTTTCCAATATTTTACTTGAATGTCGAAACATTATTGTGAAACTGTATTTTAATTCCATGATCAAATTTATAATAATTTTAATTCTGTTGTAATACTTTTTTCAGGAAGCCTGAAATTTGATACACATTTATTTCTTCGATCTTTAGATACATATTTTTGTAGTTACAAAGTGCAAAAAATATCTTTTCCGTAAGTGATCAATTTTTTCCAAACTTTCCTTACAATTTCTACACTGTGTTTAACATACAACCTTTCTTTCTTCGACATCATAAATATGACTTGATTAGCAATCTAACAGGCATACTGCTGTGATATATTGGAAAATTTGCCATGAAATTAACAAAATGATATGGGTAGTCCAATAACTTTAAAAAAGGTTATGGAAAGGTATCAGCGAATACAAGTGAAATTTTATGTTACACTTTTTAAACATGGAAGCAGAACAAATAATTTTTGACACTCATAATTTCAACTGAACAGAAAATAATTGATTTGTTAATATTTTTCAACATTTCTGATGTGGAAAGTTTAATGTTGTTCAGTCTTGAACCATGCTGTGACGATTTTTCAGACTTGATCAAATACCAAAGAAAATTAATTCTGTTGGATAAACAGACTAATCGCTGAAATCCAAACTACAAAATTCTTTATTTAAATCAGATATTGAACTTCAAATGAAGCACATATCGGAATTCAATAATATATGGGCCAATCCAAATCTAAGGTTATCAGGCTTGTATTCCCGATCATTTTATTCAATACTTTGAATATTACGGGCTAAGTAAAATATTAATTCCTACAGTATTTTCCAACTCTGTAACCCAGCACATTCAGATACCTTCCACTGCGTCATGAGCTTAGTAATTCCGTCGGTATGAAATTCCTTTCCCTATTGCTGAAGCCATGTTTTGATTTCATTACATGTTATGTTTTCTCTGATGATCTTTCCGTGGCGAAGAAAGTTGAAATCCGCTAGGTGCTAGCACAGAGCTTTAACATAGAGACTTATGGAGAACGTCCTATCGAAACAGTTTCAGTCAGTCTCGAGTTCATCTCATAGCATACCGCCGAGCATTGTCATGGAAAAAATCATTTTCTGACTAAAAACATGAACTTTATTGTAAATAGCTTTTTGTAAGCGTTTCAATATCGCACAGTAAGTGATAGCTTTGATGGCAACTCCACTGTCCAAAACTATCATCAGGAGCACATAAAGTGTATCCCTAAATGTCGTTGCCAGCAGACTTCCAGCATAGAACGCCACTTTAACTTACTTTTATATGGGTAATGTGGTTTTCCGATGTTTCTATTCCATAACACAATAACACTCGAACTGAGGGTGGGCATAACATCGCTAATGACTTTGCAAATTATTTCCGTTCTGTCTCCGTTATAGAGAATTATTTTCTCCGCCAACCTTATGTTTGCCCTGTAACTGCGAGGCTCAGCAGGAACAGCTTAACATTCTCAACATTCATCACTTCAGTGAGAATGAGATTCTGCTCGCTATCAAGAATCTGAAATGAAGTAGAGCTGTTGGACCAGATATTATTCCTTGGTACATTCTGAACGGATGTGGTGAGATGCTTAGTAAACCGCTGCTTCATATTTACAATCTAATTGTCATTATTGGTATTTTCCCTCCTGATCTGAAAAAAACAAAACTCATTCCTGTTTTCAGAAAAGGCAGCAGAGACTCTATTGAAAATTGTCGACCTATTACATTGCAGAAATAAGTAGCGAAAATCTTAGAGTCTCTTATTTGTTCTAAGCTATATGACCGCTTTAAACGTGTCCTCAGATCTTCACAACTCAGCTTTGAGAAGAAACACTCAACCAACGCTTACCAACCTATTCCACATCACAGAAGATATTTCATTATCTATTGGCAGAGGAACACAAGTTGATGTTATTTACACTGAGCTTTTGACAAGGGTCATCATTGCATTTTACTCAGGAAATTAAACCGTCTTGTCTTCAGTGATATTCTTCTGTCCTTTTCCAAGACGTATTTTTCCAACCAGTCCCAGTCTGTTATTTCTAAAACCCATTTTTCTGATATCTTTGTTGCCACGTCTGGGGTATTCCAAGACTCTAATTTAGGGCCACTTTTGTTTCCCATATACATTAATGACCTTACTTTTTCCTTTGATGGTCCTTGACTCTTGTTCGCTGATGATCTCAAGCTTTATCGCCATGTACTGTACAAACTCTTGATGACTGTCTTGTTCTTCAAGCTGACATCAATAACCTGCTTCAGTGGTGTACTTTAAACCATATCCACCTCAATTTCTCAAGTGTCATGTCATCTCCTTTTCGCGGTAAAGAAACGTAATTATTTTTACTACAAAGCTGGGGACTATTCTCTTAGCCAGACAAATGGTGTCCAGGACTTGGGAGTCACATTTGATTCCAACTTGGGCTTTAAAAGCCATATATTTTTTATTGGAGGTTTAATGCCCACAGTGAGCAACTCAAAGGGCTATAAGTAGTCGCCCGTCCCTACATTAGGGCCACTGGTTCCAGAGAAGGGAGAGAGCCAGCGCCGAAAACGAAAAACAAACACAACATTCATGCCTCACCGGGATTCGAACCCGGACCCTTTTCGGACGAATGATCAGAAGCCATCGCTTAGACGACTGCGCCACAGGGGCGGCAAAAGCCATATTCAAAGAACAGTACCTTCAGCTTATAGAAATCTTGGATTCACTATGCGACTTTCTAAGTGTTTTTCTAATCCTCAGACACATAAATGAAATTGAGAAAGTAAAAGAAAGGTTCATTCGACACTTTTTTTACAAATCTACTGGTTTACTTCGCGGATTTTCCGACGGCTGACCTGCTGTCAGTGTTCAAGATGACCTCTCTACAATCGAGAAGGAATGCTCTCCAAGTTAAGTTTATGTACGATATCATCAATGGAGAGATAGATGATATTCAAACTGTAAACCTATAAAATTTCCGTCTGCCACTTTCACTAAGGAAAAAATTTGAATATTTATAGTGCCATTTTGCAGGACTGATGCTGGTAAAGATTCCCCGTTACGTAAATTGTATTGGACTGATGCTGGTAAAGATTTCCCGTTACGTAAATTGTATTGGACTGATGCTGGTAAAGATTCCTCGTTACGTAAACTGTAAAAGTTTGATGCTGGTAAAGATTCCCCGTTACGTAAATTGTTAAATAATGTCATATTATTTTAATGTAAGTTATGATTTATTTCGTAAAACATGTTTTTCAAAACTGTAATTATCACTTTTAATGCACAATGATGTTAACCCACAATGATGTTTCAGAAGGTTTGCTTACAGATGGATAAATAAATAAATAGTTAGGTGAAAGTACTAGTTTCGATCTTGCGCAAGGTGTGGCAGTAATGTGAACCAGACCATCATTAACATTCCTTTGATTTTATCTGTTAATACATGCTGAAACCTCCTGGCACATCACTTTAATTTTCTGTATTGTAAGAATTCATACACATGAGAAGCTGAAATGCAGTATGTTCCACATATACACGCTTGTCTTCTTGAATTATTTTTCCACTTCGCGCTGTATTGATCTCCATTGAAAAGCTGCTTAGACATCCACTGCGGCAGTCGTTAGTTCACATTTTTAAAAACCACAAATTTCCAACACAATTCAGCTGGCTGTTCGTTGACGTGACATAATACTTTTTTCCATATACAATGGTGTTCAAAATTGAAGTCCGAAAGATAATAGTGTCCAAATAATCCAAAGCGTAAAATGAAATATTAAGATCTTCAGATGCATATGCAAATGAACACGAGAAACAAATGAACGCAGTGAAATTCTGAAATCAGGAACTAAAATGATGTCCAGCGTGAACACACCTCAAGCCAACTTGCATACTTAAAGCCAACGGATAATGGCAGTTGCGTTTCTCTTAGAAAGCGTCTGTGAGAAACGTGTCGGTGGCTGCAAATGCTTTCTATATGTCTAATACACGTGTATCCGGCTCTGTACGGTAGCAAGTAATAGGACGACTAGAGGCAGGACAGTCTCAGGTCCAGGTCATAGGAAACTTTAATATCCATCCCAGAGTGTTTTCACGGTATTAGAAGAAGCTTAGCAACGCCGATGTAGTGCCATAAAAGACCGGCCAAGGTCTCCCAAAGCGTACGACATCTCGTGCAAACCGTTATGTTGCTTTAATCGCAACGTGTTATAGGTTCTATACAGGCCGACATGTGTTTTAACAACTTACCGCTTTCTCTGGGACTATGGTATCAAGGTAAATGCTATAACGAAAGCTTAGCGCAATTGCTCTTTATGTCAGGAGACCCATAGTTTGTGCCCCGCTAGAAGCATCTCGCAGGAGAGCTGGTTTCAAATTGTGCAGAAAACATCGTACCTGGATCCCAGAAGAGTGTCCCCGTGTTTTTATTTTACTGACGAATCGAGATTCAGTCCACAAACGGATTCTCGTCGGCATTTCATCTGGAGGAAACAGACAACACGTAATGATGGTGCAAATGTCCCTGAATGGGAATCCTTCAGAGGCAGTGGTCAGCTCGTGTGAGGTGGAATTACGTTCACAGGACGCACACCACTGCACGTGAGCGCAGGTGGCAATCTGAACGATGAGATCTATAGGAACGAGATCCTAGAGCCGTGTGTCAGACTTCTTCGGGCAGCTGTTGGCCCTCAGTTCATTTTAATATATGATAACGCTTGTCTCCAAAGGTCTCAGCTTGTTGATGACTTCCAGGAGAACGGGAATATTCGGCGTATGAACTGGCCAACCAGATATTCCGACCCGAAGCCTATAGAGCATGCCTGAGATGCTCTAAGCCGGCACATAACAGCTTTTCAGTCCCTCCCAGAAGCCTTCGTGAGCTACACATCGCCCTGATATAGGTATGAATTTCTTTGGATCCAAAGTTCATCAACAACCTGGTGATGAATATATATCATCATCGTGAGAGTTGTTTTTCTGTAAGAGGTGATCACATTCCTTATTTGGATATTATTAGGTTACATTCCAATATCTCACCTTCGTAACAGTTGCGGATGTGATCCTGTATGCGCAAAATATGTATATATTTGTCTGTTATAAAACTTTTATTACTATTATGATTGTGTCTCTTTACACGATAAACCTCTCTATCTGCTGTTACGTGTTTCCTTTTTGATCACTGCTGATGCCTTCAGTACACTAATTTTGTATGCCAGTGTAGGCATTGCACTTTATAGAGTAATCTAAAGATCACAGACTTATCATGCCTTCAAGCAAAGTCAAGATAAACTGAAGTCCTGCAAATCGCTGATGGAAAGCTCAAGTCAATAGGTCTATGCATAACTACCTCCTTCGCGAGCCAAACAGGCGTCTCCAGTTGCAGCGGTGTTGTGAAATGAGGACAGTGGCCATTGTAACACTCAAAGGGTATCACTGGGTTAAATGAATTACATGACATAGCAATTACTAACGTCGAATACCTAATAAATACGGAATGTGTCGTCTACGTAATCTGCCTTTAGTGATGTATTCTTTAAAAGAATACTTTCTTCTTATGATACATCTGCATTGATCAATGTGAATGATTCTGTCAACTCGTAAATACACTATGTAGAAAAAAGTATTCTTACATTTAGGTCGTACGAAAATGAAAGCATTTATTAACAGAATTCAGTTCGTAGTCAACCCAACTTTGGCCGCTATGACTGCAGAGAGCGTTGTACGCATCCTCTCACGAAATACTGGCAAAAACCGGAATTATTTTCCATTACTCGTGCAGAGCATCCACCGGAGCTGCCGTTGAAGAAGGTCTTTTCGGCTGAGATCCGATTCGGCGTTTCAACTCGGTCCACAAAAGTTCTATCAGATTTAGATCAAGACTTGAGACTAGCAAAACAAGAACACGGACAACCTACACCACAAACTAGGGCTGGACAGTGCTTGCAATGTATCAAGACATGCGCCGTCGTTGGCCAGGTGTGTCGTAGAGGACGTGCGTGCGTTCTCACATTAAGTAGTAAGCTACGTTTAGCACGATCACATATTTTGGGTGACTCGCTGTAGCGATGCCTTCTGCTTTTCATCGTGAAGAACATCAGCGACAGTGAGTTTTAGGAATTACGGAAGAGAAACGTCGTGCAAGGCTGCCCAATGCGAAAAGAATATTAAAATCGGAGTAATAAGTGCAGAGATCTAGTGTCCTGAATGGAGGAGCATAGTGATAACTAGAGAACTGATTTTCAGGCGCTAAAAAACAGGAAAATGTTTTTTAATGTAGTTTATTGCTTACTTAGGTGATGTCCAACCACCATGTCGCTTTCAAAGTCCATATTCAAAGTCCATCTGTTCAGTTCTGTGCAACACACTACTTTTCAAATCGGTTTGACGAGTTTTAATGTTAAAGGATGGACTTTGAAATACAATGAAGAAATTCTTCCAGCGACTACCTATCCAGAAAAGTTCCTCAAAAATCTCCCCGTCCCCACAGAAATGAATAAGTTTTAAATAAAACGCAAACGGAGGAAGCTAACACTTAACCATTAATTAAATGAATAAGGTTCTAGCAAAACGCAAATGGAAGAAGCTAAAACGTAACCAATTTTGACCAAGCAAAAACAAAATAATAATAAATGAAAGGAAAATCCCAGCTATTGTCATCGTGGTAGGTGAAGGGATCACCCTTTTAATTTATTTTCCGTCTGCTTTTTCCCTGTCGCATTTACGAAGTGCGGCACCAAAATGAAAAACGAAAGAGACGAAGAGGAACACACCAGGAAATACACAACTTGAAAAATCAGTAAGAATTAAGTTGAATATTGGGGGAAGTCCTGAGTACATGGGAAGAAAACTTCCAAAATAAAAAAAAAATGCCATTTCAATGAGAGCTGCAATGATAATTTAATAACAGATGAAATAATTATCAATGGCTAAGATACCTCCTGGAAAAGTGCTCCGTCCATTGATGCTCAAGTAATTGAAAGAAGAGATGAATAAACAGGAAAAAAACATTCACATTTAAAGAAAATGAATATGGCAAAACTGAAGGATCTATAATTGATTAGAAAAAGACGTGAATGTAACAGACAAAATCTCGAAAACAAACAAGAAATTATCTACCATATACAAATTTTGAAGATGACAATCCGTTTTTTTGGTGTAAATATACAAGGATGGTAAGTCAGATAATATCCGAAAACTTGAAAATTTGGTCGTCCTAGAGCGAAAATCGAATCCGCGTCTTACAGATAGCGCCCAGCTACACCATCCAGAACGACGAAGTCTCAAGTTTTCCCTTAATTTGAATATAACCATTACAGGATTCGCTAGTCGAAGCAACCGGCATTCATGTTTAGTGAATCTGGAGGTTAAGAATCCTATTCCGTAATTGCCCGGAGGTGCAGATAAATCATGAATGGAATACGGGATTACACCATACAATAAAAATTGTATGTTTACGGGATTACACCATGCAATTTTTATTGTATGGTGTAATCCGTATTTCATTTTATTTCATGTAATCCAAAAATTGAGACTTGGTCGTTCTGGGTGCTGTAGTGGTTAGCATACCCGGGCGCCATCTAAGAGACACGGGTTCGATTCCAGCTCCAGGACGACGACATTTTCAAGTTTTTGGATATTATCTGACTTACCATCCTCGTCATATTTATACCCAAAAAACGGATTGTCTTCTTCAAAATTTGTATTGTATGGTGTAATCCCGTATTCCATTCATGAAGAAATTATCTATCACAGAATACGAGCAATGAAAGCAAATTAACCTAATTTACGACACTGGACAAAATAAACGCCAGGACAGACACATTGGCGAGAAACTTCTCTGAAGCACTTGTTCAAGAGAAAAAATGGAGAAAAGAATAAACTGTGGAAATATTAAGCTCATCAACCCCATAAAGGAGCAGGAACAATTTCATGTAAAAATGAGGAATTTTCCAATGCTCCTGTGAGCAGCGCCACGTGTGACAATGGGAAAAATAAAGGAACTCTTGCAAAAAAAGGTAAGCAACATTTTCTGTCCATGAATGATTCAATAACCTAAAACTACTTTCTTTATGACGAAAGCATCAGATACCTTATGCAGCACACTTATGCATAAATGAAATGAGTGGAAGCCTAGCCTCTAGATGAGTTAAATAAAAAAAAACTATCTCTATATGAAAAATATCTGTAAGAAAAATCATGCACTCTAGCATAAGTTTACATATTTCTAATAACAAGGAACTATACACCAATTATGTAGAAAATAGCAAAACTATGCCAGTACTCCGATTTATTGGCGAAGGAATATATAAACAATCGTTTCCAAATTTTCGCACATCAACCAGGAAGATAGGAACATCTTTCTATTATTAGAGACTGTCTAGCGAAGGCAAATATAACCAAGGAAGAGTGAAAAGGAATTTAGCTTAAGAAACATAACACGGTCAAGACTGTAACCTTACGGTGACTAAAATTTCACAACTCCATATGGAGCTGCGCTCCCATACCACCTCAGGGCATCATACCTCGTGGGAAGGTCTCACAAGCATGCCAAAGATTCTACTTATATACACTGGTGTGCAAATATTAAGGACGAAGAGGAGAAATTAGCATAACAGCGGAACGAGCAGGCAGAACGGGCCGAAAGACCACTCAGGAAACAGACTAGGGTCCGGTAAGGTAGGGCATGCGCATATATGCAGCATGACGTAGGGAGGGAGGGGGGCGTCGGTAGGGTATGAAGCACACGGACGGTGTACGCTCAGCAATTCGGTAAAAGCTACTGCACGGTGTACATCGGTTTGAACAACGTCGAGCTGCTGCCACCGTGTGATGTGGCCAGCAGGGTTTCCAGTAGACGACATCTGGATGACTTTACCTGAGGTCGCGTCATTGGGAAGTTGGAAGAAGGTCGAAGTGTGACAAGTGTGGCCGGGGAGTTCTGGATCGCTCACATCATCGTTTCACGAACTTGGAGAGCATTTCAATTGACAGGAGCAACTGTCCGAGAGTTTAGCAGTGGTCGTCTACGAGCAACCATGGCGGCGGACGACCGGTATATTGTCCTACAGGCGAGAAGAGACAGGCAGCAGACAGCGGGAGAAATCGCAAGGCACATACAATAGACAACTGGACGTCAGTTATCGCGTTTTACCGTGACCTGGAGGCTACACAAAGATAGTCTATTTGCACGACGACCAGAACGCTGTGTGCCATTAACGCCTGCTCATCGGAGACGGCGGTTTCTGTGATGCCAGGAACACAAGAACTGGGCACATCAGCAATGGGGTCGAGTTCTCTTAACGGATGAGAGCCGATTTAGTCTGACGAGTGATTCTGGACGTATTCACATCTGGAGAGAGCAGGGAACACGCAATCACATCTCCAACATCATCGAAAGGGATCGGTTTGAAATTGGCGGAGTTCTCGTTTGGTGCGGTATCATGCTTGGTGCCGTACTAACCACCACATCTTCCAAGGAGGTTCAATGTCCGCTATTGTACCGATGTTCTCCTGCCTCACGTGAGTCTGTTTAGAGGTGCTGTGGGTCCTCAGTTCCTCTTTATCGACGACAACGCCACACCTCATCGTACAGTAGCTGTCACGGAGCTTTTGGAGTATGAAGATATTCAACGCATAGATTGGAACGCAAGGTCCCCGGACCTAAATCCAACCGAACACGTGTGGGACCTTCTCGAGAGACGCTTGTCAGCACGTCACCAGCCGCTAGCAACGATTCCGCAGCTGCGATTGGCGCTAAAAGAGGAATGGGCCGCGATGCCTCAACAGGTCCTTTTTTTTTTTTTTTTTATTGGAGGTTTAACGACTACCGTGAGCAACTCAATGGGCTATAAGCAGTCGCCCGTACCTAATTTAGGGTCACTGATTCCAGGGAAGGGAGAGAGCCAGTGCCGTAAGAAAAACACAACATCCATTCCTGACCGGGATTCGAATCCGGACCCCTGTCGGACGAATGATCAGAGGCCATCGCTTAGACCACTGCGCCACCGAGGCGGCCAACAGGTCCTTGACAACCTTGTCCTCAGCAGGAACACACGTTGTAAATCCTCCAACGCAGTCAGGGGTGATCATATCCCCTACTAAAGACTGTATTTTTCTTGGCTGCCGCCTGTCACATGGACGTTTCTGTCTTCAGTCCAGTTATGCTCGAAGCTACCTTTTCAATAAAGTGCCTTTGTATCCTTTTGGTTCCTTGTTTGGACGGTTTTTCTCACTTGTCTCATATTCTTACATCTTGGGGATCTTATTTTATGATTTGAGTCCATGCCGAGCACTTCTGCATGACGTTACATTCGAAAAACCGTCTTGTCCTTAATTTTTGCACGCCAGTGTACGAGGGTGATAACAAAAGTTCTGCACACGTTAATTTAAAACGGAAACGGAAGATGCAATCGGGAAAATGATTTCATCATGTGAAAGGTCAGACTCTCAGCAACGCAGTGGTGTCAGAACGGCACGCTATCATTTGCTGTGTGGACGTGGCAGTGTTTGGAAATGGTAGCGTGCATCTCCTCAGGTCGAGTCACGGCGTTAGACCCGCGTTCGTACGTAAAAATAAAAACTCTGCGGTGGAAAAGTCCGACACAGATCCCCACTTCCTTGCAAGCAATTTCTGGGAAAGGAACGCTTGATCGAAGCACAATTTCTCGCGGGGCATCGCGCTTTGGGGTGGGACGCAGAAGTAATGAAGATGATCACAGCTCAGGCCGACCTCAAACGGCGACAGACAAAACATCTGTCAGCATCGTTGCAACGCTCCTCGAAGAGAATCGCTGTTTGACAGTCGAGGAGATTGCTTATCAGGCAAATTTGTCCACCATCTATTCACTGGATTTTGACCAACTCACTGGGAAAAAGAAGAATCGCAGCGCGCTGGATACCCATCTACTCATCTCGGAACAGAAGGTAGCCAGAGTGAGCATCGCACAGGATCCCTTCCACAGGTTCGAAAGGGTGAGCGATACCTTCCCGAACAGAATTGTCGTAATTAATGAGATTTAGAACCGTGATTTTGAGCCGATGAGACTGACTCGTGAATTTTGTGATTTTGAGCTGAAGTCACAATCAGCGAAATGGAGGCATCCATGTTCCCCACGCTCCTCAAAGAGTCGTCGGCAACAATCCAAAGTGAAGCGAACGATGATTTTTACGTACGATGCTCAGGATATTGTAGTCTCTCATCGAGTGCCGGTAGGGCAAAATTGCAACGCACAATATTATCGAGACTTCCTTAGGACACAGTTGAGACTGAAAATTCGTCAAAATCGCCCTAACTTGTTAGAAGAGGGAGCGATCTTGCTGCATGACAACGCATCGTGTCATGGTGCAGCGTCAGTAGAGAGACTTTTGTGGAAATATGGCTGGGAAACTTTATCCCATCCACCATACAACCCTGATCTCAGTCCACCCGAATTTGATCTTTTCCCAAAGTTAAAAAATCTGCTCCGTGTCATCAGCTCCGAAACGCTGGTTGAACTGTCATTGGACGTGACCCAAGTAATACCACAGCTGAACAAAGATGGCGTATTGCGGGGTATCCAGGACCTACCTCACCGCTAGCAAGCTGTCATTAGCAACGGAGGGGAGTTTTTTCGGTTACTTCACACATTTGGACGGTGTGTAAAACTTTTGTTAGGACCACCGTACCACACTTAGTTCTGCAAATACACGTTTATTTCCATATGAAGGAGTGTCAGAATGCTTTTGTATAGTGCTTGTTTGAGCATCGCCAATTATCATATTTATTTCACAATGATGACATGTCATCTAATCGGTGAGGTGATGCTCAGGACGACATCGTAAAGTCTCGTAAGGTACACATTCGTGATGCCGCGGGTCATGGCTTCCATCGATGTTAATGAAGCTCATCTAGAAAGATGTAACTCTGCTGGACTACAACAGCCGAAATCCTTGCAGATCTGAAGGCCTTTCTCTTGATGAGCAGAACAAGGTCAGCAACAATATTTACATATGCTAATTTGAAACCAAACTCCATAAAAGTGCAGCTGCAATTCCCGCAAATGATGCATTTACAAGCTATTTGTTAAATTCTCTAAAATTTAAACGTGTCAAGGTGTATCCAATTTTATTTGGACATACCATATCGAAAGCGATAACTATTGTGCATGAAAATGGGTAAAAAGTGTAAAGAAAACCTGAATGTTGGCATATCATTGTACAGAAATTGCATTTTTCTTCAATATCTACGTGCTTAAATGAGTCAGACTTGAAAAATTATTATTATTTCAGTATGGATTGTTTTCCAAAAACACCAGTCGTGTTCTCTAAACAAGATGGAAGACTTAGTTTCATATGAATTGGTTTGAAGCGGGCTGGCCCTTGCAAAACAGTTGTGTGGCAGCTATTGTTATAGGCCAATTATTTAAAAACAGAATGAATACTGAGATAAAAGATTGCGTTTGAATACAGCCGTTTCCCAAACAGCAATAAAATCAAGACAAGCATTCAGTTTATCTGCCTACACTCTGCACATGTGAACGCAGGCTCTCGGAAAATAAAATGCACACGAGAAAAAATCCCCTTTCCGCAATGTGGGTGCAATTCTGAACTTGGCAAAGAGAATTAAAATCACTGTTAGCCACGAATTGTTTCAAAAGCTGGAGCAGCGAGAGAAAGAAGAACAAATTCTACAGATGATTTCCGGCGCATGTTGTAGTCAACCGGAAGAGAGGAACGCCTCTTTCGGTCTCTTCCTCTTCTTCTTCACATTTTTTCCCTCTGCGGCCACAAAACGCATTAGATGAAAGAAGCTTTGTGCAATTTATTTCTGCAACGCGTCGTACGATTCAATGCAAATGAAGCAACGGCATTTCTATCGGGCGCCATAAATTCGACGTTGCATTTCATGCGTAAAAGCTTGAGAAGAATACGGATCGGCTGTTTGTTGTTAGAGTTTTTCCCAAGAGAAGCTGGCGAGCTTTCTCCTCAATTAGTAAGCACCAGTGAAAATTGAATGTCTTCTTTCTAACTCCACTTCCATGCTCAAAGGAGTCTCAGTAAATTCTACATTATACTGTGATTATAAATAGTCTTTAACATGTTTAGGAGAGCAGGAAATTATTCAGGTTTGACGTATTATAACATACAAAGATGCAGCAGAAATATATTTTTGTTACTGAACTTTTGTGCACGGCCCAGTGATTTTAGCACAATTATTATTAGCAAAACTAATAAATATTCGATTTCCCTGCCGTCGTAATGGAATATTAACGAATATCTAGTGTTGTAGGACAGCAAAGCGCATTCAAAGGCCCTGGGATTTTTAACATAACGCAATTTCAGCAAATCTATATACACAGAAATTTATCATTATGTTTCAGACTCAAGTCTATCATCACCAAAAAAATGAGCGCTATCTAAATTATTTTTCGTAGGAACAATTACTCCGTGCAAAAATATGCTTTACCGGAACTAGTTTCAGCGAAATAAATATTTTGATAGGCAATCACGAATAAAATTCTCAAAAGTTGAATTCGAACGGCTCTGCCTAAAATAACCTCCGATAAAAGAAATGCGGTAACGGGTTTCTAACACTGTATGATGCAGAAGAACTGTTTACAAATCTTTCTACGAAGTATTCGTGGGGTTTAAACATTTGCGAAATATTTTTCATTACACGTAAGAGGAATTAATTGTAAATTTTTCTTAAAAATATGTACATTACATACTTTTTGGCTGATGGGCAGTCGTTCGTTAATAAAACAAATTATTTTAGCCCCAAATATAACTGAATTTATATAGCTAACATTTCGATTATCATTATACAGTCAAAGTGCTGGAGATATAACTTTGTCCGTCCGTCTGTGGACACCATATCTCTGCAACAAAAATTCTTTTTGCAGTGGAAAACTTGAAAAATGGGACTGGTGATTCTTCCATTCCGGTTTTTCCCCAATGCACAACTTTGCCGCTAGAATGCGTAATTGCAGATGATATCCAATTCGAAATACATTTTATTCCATGTCATCATCGACATCATTGTCAGCCATTATCAATCCCCTGCTGGACGAAGGTCTCCCCAAGTTTCCTCCACAATGGTCTGTCTTGTGCCAGTCTCCTCCATGTCACTCCCGCATACTTTCGAATTTCATCCACCCATCTCCCATGTGGTCTTCTTCAGGGTCTTTTTCTGTCCCTCGGAATCTAATCTAAAATTTCGGCTGTCCATTGATGGTCTGTCCTCCTGGCAGTATGTCCAGCCCATTGCCATTTCAGGGATTTAACTCTGATCATGATGTCTTCCACTCTTTTCATTATTCGGATCCAGGAGTTCCTCTTCTTATCTTTCCTCGTTACACCAAGCATGCACCTCTCCATTCCTCTTTGAGTAATTAAAGAGCCTTTGTATGTCTGTTTTAATTAAGGTCCACGTCTCTGCACCGTACGTAAGCACTGGAAGGATGCGTTGATCAAACACTTTTCTTTTAAGACATAATGGCATATTGCTCTTGAAAATTATGCTGTTTCTTCCAAAAGCTCTCCAGGCAAGTTTTGTACGCCGATTAATTTCTTCAACAATGTGACCCTCACTTGATATCTGCTGTCAATGTATTTGCCTCTAAATATCTGTTTGAAAAAAATATCTTTCTTTTCGATGCCATTTATATCGAAGACTATTTTACGTAATATAACTTTTTCAAGTAATGAATAGAATTTCTTTTAGGAGGCGTAAATGTAAATTGCGTTTTTCCTGATATCTCTGCTCCTAAAAGTCCGATTTGAAAAATTCTTCGTTTGGACACCGAGAGGAGGAGTAAGTGTTTTTTTTCTGCTTCTATTGTATTCGCAGCAAAATCTGGGATTCTGAAAACTTAATTAAAAAAAGTTATTTCGTGGGCCAATACCGATCACCTCGTAACATCTTTTGAAATAAATAGAGCATATTTTTTACGCTAGGGAGAATAGACGTATATCTTATTTTTGTCAATATCTCTGCTTGTAAGACTCCGATTTGAAAATGTCTTTCTTTGTTGAAGAGCGTTTCCGGGCGAAATGTTTCTAATACAATTTCAAATTTTTCTTAAAGCACAAGTGTACCACGAGAGAGCGTAAGTTCAAGTTTCCGTTTACATCAATATCTCCAGGACTAGAAACCCAATTGAAAAAAAAATCTTTCTCGATCAGATACTGTTTCTTGTGTTAATTTTCTTCCCAAAATAACCCACCACCTCGCCGCTACGGGGCGCAGATGTTTAATATGTTTTTCTCAATTTACCTACTTCTAATTGTCCGATTTAAAAAACAATTCTTTTAAAACAGGATACCATATACCCTGTCGAACACTTTAGATTTATATTTGAAGTGTTTTGTAGTTCACAGTTCTGTCGCCAGTTGGTGTTTGTGTACTTTGTTTTTATGCAACTGTATATCCGCTTCTAAAAACCCTATTGAGAAATCCATGTTTTTACTCTATGCCATTCGCTACAATAAAGATGGAGAACATTATCCTCATTAAATAGTTCACAGCTTTCTCGCTAGGGACATGAAGATCCAAAATCTTTTTCTCGCTATCCCTGCTTCCGGGAGATGCACTTGAAAAGTTACTTTTTGTTAGCAAAGCTTTTCTGTGAAGAATACGTTCCGCCTATTTTCAACTTTTACATTATGCACATTTTTATATTCCTTGTTTAAATTGTCCGATTTTAAAAATATATTTCTGTCTGATACCTTCCTTCTGCTATGAGAAACCTTTTCTGCACCATTTGTTAATTTTTCGTGACATACCTTTTAGGTGCTGGTGGAAGTACGTACCTGTTTCTATTTCTGGGTGTCTTAACAGTTATAGAAATCCATACGATTTGTTTCTAACTGATTACATTCACTTTGAATAACTTGGGAAATGTTGTTCGATTCGGAAAGAATTCAGAAGATGTTCTCAGTACAACCGAAAATTCGATGTCATCTTTCTTGTTTCTTATGTTTTCAGGTGGTAAGTGGGGAGGCAGTATGAAGAGTGTTAGTGACGGCCGCAATCCTTAACAGAGAGATATAGCTTTCTTAATGAACATTAATCTCTATATGGAAGCGGATAAAAGTGATCCTGAGTGGTTTTGTTTCATGCATAAAGATATATACTAATAAAGCATAGAAAATAAATATTTAGTAATTTTCCAATGTGGTTCACGTTCATCAAATTCTTGCATTAAATACCTATAACTATTTCTTTCTCGCTATTTATTTCTGCGGCCCTTTGTTTAGAAGAGTAATCTAGAAAATTCCGTGAACTAGGAATAGTGCGAATGAAAATTAGACTCTTAATGGCAAATGAAAAATACATGTAATAAGCTTCTTTAAAATTATTTTCTGGTAACAGCGGAATAAAATTGAAGGTGATTGTTTAAAGAGGCTTGATTTTGTACTGTTTCACGTAAAAGTTATAAAAACTTTGAATTGCTAGTTTGGCTGCCCAACATCAGGTTAAAAGGATGAAACGTCATGGTCAATGAAAAATTTCTTAGGGGTTAGCCGAAACATTAGAAAGTGGGCAGAATGTTGCGTAATTAACCCTTGTTTCTTTTGCAATTAATGCTATATTTATTGTTAGTGGGCATATAGAAATGTGGATCAAGGACGTAGCCAAGGGGCAGGGACTACGGGGCTGAGCCTCTCATAAAAGTTTTACCTACAGTATTTTTAGCACCTCTCTTGTAAAAAAAAATCGTGCTTCTGTTATCGGTTTGTCCGTCCGTCTGTACCCACGATATCTCTGCAACTATTAGTCCGATTTGAAAGATTCTTTTTGTATTGGAAAGCTTGAAATAGACAAATGATGATTCTTCATTTCGTTTTTTTTTTTTACGATGTACAATTTTGCCGGTAGAGGGCGTAAATGCAGCTTATGTCGAATTCAAAAACACGTTTCATTCCACGTATTTGCTTCTAAACATCCGATTGAAAAAATGTTTATCCTTCGATTCCATTTATGTCGAAGAGTATTTTAGATATAGTTACTTTTTCAAATTACGCATAGATTTTCCGCTAGGGAGCGTAACAATAAATTTCCTTTTCCTCGATAACTCTTCTTCTAAAACCCCGATTGGAAAAAAAAATTCTTCAGCGGATACATCTCCTGGTGGAAAATCTTTTGCATATAATTTCAAATTTTTGGTAAAGAATACTTTGGCCACCAGGGGGCGTAAGTGTTAATTTTTGCATCTGAAGTATTTGCCCTAAAATCGGAGCTTCTAAAATATCGGTCGAAAAAATTATTATAAAGGTTTATTGATGTGAGTGGACTGATGCCACTCACATCAATAAACCTTTTGGGAATATTTTCTTCTTAAAATATTCCACAGTTTCTCCGCCAGGGGGCGTAGATGTACATCTTAGTTTTATCAATATATCTACTTCTAGGAGTCCGATTTGAAAAATTCCTTCTTTGTTGGATAGTGTTTTCCGTGTGACATGTTTTTCATACAATTTCAAAATTATCAAGTAATTCATAGACTTTCCGCTAGGGGGAGTAGCGGTAAATTGCGTTCCCCCCTATATCTCTGCTTCTAAATCTCCGGTTTGAAAAATTCTTTCTGCACCGGATACAGCTCCTGATGGGAAATCGTTTGCACATAATTTGTAATTTTTGTAAAAAATAGTTTGGCCACCAGGGGGCGTAAATCTTAATTTCCGCTTCTGTTGCATTTGCAGCAAAATATGAGCTTCTAAATTCTTGAGTGAAAAAAACGTCGTTTGTTGACCGATACTACTCATGTCGACAAACCTTTTAGGAAAATTTTCTTCTTGAAAAAATGCATGGTTTCTACGCCAGAGGGCGTAGATGTATATCTTATTTTTGTCAATATCTGCTTCTAATAGTACGATTTGAAAAATTCCTTCTTGTTGGATAGTGCTTTCGATGCGAAATGTTTTTCCCATAAATTCAAAATTTTCAAGTAAATCATAGACTTTCCGCTAGGGGGCACAAAGGTAAATTGCGTTTTCTGCGTTATTTCTGCTCCTAAAGCTCTGATTTGAAAAATTCCTTCTGTATCGCATACACGACCCGATGGAAAATATTTTTCACATAATTTCTAATGTTTGGTAAAGAATGGTTTAGCCACCAGGCGTCATAAGTGTTAATTTCTGCTTCTAAAGTATTTGTTGCAAAATCTGGGCTCCTGAAAACTCGACTAATTTTTTTTTCTTGGACCGATACCGCTGATATGGATGAACCTTTTGAGAATACTTTCTTCCTAAAATAATGCATTGTTCTCCCACCAGGGGACGTAAATTCACATCTTATTTTTGTCGATTGCTCTGTTTCTAAGAGTTCGTAAGCTCACGATTCCGTTTACAGCAATATCTGAGGGATTAAAAACCAGATTGAAAATCTTCTTTCTTCCGCCAGATGCTATTGTTTTCCATACCGGTTCCATTGACTTTGAATAGCTTTGATAAATTTAATTTGCGTCAGAACGGATTCAAAAGACGTGCTTATTACACCCGAAAATTCGGTGTCATCTTTCTTGTTTGGATTGCTTTCATACAGGCATCTCAGAATGCGTACTTTTTACAACATAACGATGTACGATTCGTGCATTGTTTTTCGACTCAAGTTTCTAAGATTTACCAGGTTAGCTGTAGTTATTACTAAAACATTTGTTTATACATTGTGTTGCCCGTTGACTGTATTTTCGCTGGTATTTTTATGTCTGTTGTCTTCAGTTTCTCTGTCTACCTGTATCTCCCTTTGCTCGTGAGAGAACACAACTAACTGTCTCTATGCAGTGGGGACTGTAAAGTAACGCGAGATAAAGTTAATTTAAATAAATTTAAAAACTTTAAATACATGAAATTTGAATACATGCCTTTCGCAGAATAATACAGTCGGAATCTTTTACGCGGTGTGAGAACCGAAAGAGACACCAGAAAACAAGGGCGGAAGAAAAATTATTACAGCCTTTGTTGGCTGTGAAAAATTTAAATGTACCCAAGTAATTAGAAACTATTTGAAGTTCTAGGTTATTGTTGAGTCTCAACGGTAAATAAACAATCGTTTTTTCTATGATGAAAAGGGTTAAATCCCTTTCAAAGAACAAAACTGTGCTGCATTGGACTAAATCTTCTTTCATTGCATTCAAATGATCCTTTTAGTGAAGGCGAATTCTAAGATGTAATGGTTCTTTGTCTCCCTATCTCTTCGCCGAGGCATCTTTCATTAGCTATCAAATAAAATACTGTTACAGTGTAAAAGCTGTATCTCCTTCCAGCTCAAATAACAGCCTGAAGACTCCGAGGCATCGACTCCACAAGATGCCGGAGGGTTTTCGGATGTAATGCCAGCTATTCTTGTTGCACCATTGTCCACAACTCCGACCGAGATTTTTGTCCAGGATACACAGATCTGTTGTTCGTTCCACGGCACCCCAGAGATCTTCTACAGGGTTTAAATACTCCGGAGAAATTAGGGGGCCACTGGATCGTTTCGAACTCAGCTGAGTGTTCCACGACTCATGCATGTGTTGTTGATTTCTGTTGGGAGGATGCATCGTCTTGCTAAAACAGTCCATCCATCAGAGGCAGAATGCGCGACGAACGTTAAATCGTGAAGGTAATCAGGCACTACGTGCTGGTAGCGCGCTGCGGTTAAGAACCTGACCAGACACACTAAGAAACCTAATGTGTCCCATGAGAAGGTTCCCCAAACCATCAAGTGGCTACCACCGCCTTGAACAGAGCCTACCTGGCACGACGGGGCTGTGGCCTCAAGTTGTCGACACCACAGCCGTACTCTCCCGTCTGCTCGGTACAGCTGAAAATGGAATTCATCTCACAACACAACGCGGCATCGCTCGGTAGAGATCCAGTTTTGATGTTCTCCGGCAACAGGAGAAGGCGTAATGAACGATGACGAGCAGTCAGCAGTCACGCAGGAGAAGAGCGTCGGCTCCCGTAGCCCAGAATATGCAAATTGCGCCCTACCTTTCGCTCAGAGACTCTGCTTCAGATTCCGCGATATAACCTCTTTGCGAATTTTTTACATCACCGTTGCCAAGTCGTCGGTGTGTACCAGTCTGTATAATCTACGGCGTCCCGGACATCAAATGCGTTTGGGAGGCCAGCGCTTGCTCTTTGCGTGTGGTACGTTGGTTGATGATATTATCGCGGTACATAGTTGATAGGTTGCCCTCGGGAACTCTCGGTTTTTTACCCCTTGGGCGATAAAATGGCACATCTGTGTTGCGCCGACAATGCGCCCACGGTCAAAGTTGCTCTGACTACTATGTTTACCCATGCTCGTCTATTGGGATAGACTGTTGGAAAGCCCTGCTGTCCACCTATATATCTCCCGCATTCAGTTTGAGTTTGTTCTACTCTGCGCGGGGGATGCCCAGGACAACTGCCTATCACGCCTATCTCTAATGTTTTGTCTACTGAAACTGAACGTATATACACGGTCGAGTCACATTATTGTGACCACCAGCTACTATCCAGAGTAACCGCCGCGTGCAGCAAGGACAGCATCTAGACGGGCTGGAAGTTACTCAGTAAGGTGCTGAAAGATGTTCACAGCTATGTGGAGCAATGCTGACTGCAGTGCATCTGACAGTTGCTGGATGCTGCGTCGTGGAGGATCCATAGAGCGAACAACACGATCGAGGTGGTTCCACAGATGCTCAATGCTATATGTAGACATAGATTATTCTTTTACATTTCTTAACATCTACTTCATACATTTTGGTTTGATTGTGCAAGTTCTTTAATTGTAATTAATGGAATGTTTATTGTAATTATGTTTTATGATACTACGGATACATTACTGAAACTGTATTTTGTTTTGTTTAACTACATAGCACACATTTACTGTAATAATGTATTGTTGTGTTGAATTCTGTCATGTATGGTACTGCTATGATGAATGGCAGAATATTCAATAAATTCAAATTCAAATTCAATTGGGTTTACGTATGGGGTATTAGGGGGCCAGGGAAGCATTTTGAAGTCTTTATCGTGCTCTTCCAACCACGTTTGGAAATTTCTAGCTATGTGACACGTCACATTGTTGTTCTGAAAGATCCCATCCGCCCTAGGGAATACAATCAGCATATATGGGTGTACGTGGTCTGTAAAGATGAATTCATAACGACTTCTATCCATAGTCTTCCACAGGTATGAGTGTACACAGGGAATGCCACGAAAATTTCCCAGATCATAACGCTGCCCCCATCAGCTTGTGTTCTTTCAGCAATGGTTGAAGAGTGTTTGTTTTCCGATGTTTCCAACCTTATACGCCAACGTCCATCCGTTCGATGCAGCTGAAACCGTGACTCATCGGAGAAGGCAATCCTTTGCCAATCAGCGGAGGTGCAATTCCGATACTGTCGCGCAAATGTAAGCCTTTACTGCCGATGAACCTTTGTTAGCATAGGTGCAGTGACCATCCGTCTGCATCGCAGCCCCATGTTGGTTGGCTGAACTGTTGTTTTAGACACACTTCCGGTAGCCCCCTGTTTCATTCTGCAATTGAGTTGCTTCACTGTAGCGTGTCGATCGGCCATCACGTAATTTCGAAGCCCACGTTCACTTCTCACATCAATGGCACGTGGTGCTCCGCAGTTTACACGTCTCTTATTCGCAATGGTACCATTTCTCCAATTACGATACACTTTAACCACAGCAGCACGTGAACAGTTAACAAACTGCGCTGTTTCAGAAATACTGTCACCTTTGGTCCGAAAGCCTATAATCATCCCTTTTTGCAAATCTGATAAATCGCTGCTTTTATCCATGACAGCAACGAGTGATGTCTTTTCAGAATAAATGCAGCACACCTTATACATCCTCCAAGCCAGCTCACAGAACGTGCATTCTTTCACTGGCTGTGCGCTGTTGACGTCAAAGGTAGTGGGTGGTCACTATAATGTGACTCGACTGTGTGTATATATATATATATATATATATTTCCACGCTGGTTTCTGTTGCCGTGACCGAATTTACCTAATGAAGTTTCATTCTGTTGCCGTTGACCTATTTTTGCATTCGAAATCTCCCATAATTATTTTCAAGTGCTGCTTACCTTTATTATTTATATGACAAATTTCCTCATAAAATTCTTCAATTTCTTCTTCACGATGCCTTGTGGTGGGTGCATAAGTTTGAATAATCTGAGCCTGGTATCTTCTCGATAGTTGGATAACGAGTCGTGCAGCTCTGTCAGAGGAACTTTCAACTTCTACAACTTTATCCTTCAGTTTCTTGTTTATTATAAATCCAACACCACTAGTTCTGCCAGTATCTGTCCCACGATAGTAGAAGAGATGTCCACTTTTCAGTTCGATGAGATCTTCTCCTTTTCTCCTTACCTCACTTAGCCCCACGATGTCCCACTTGATCCTTTGTAGTTCCTCTTCCAATTCAAGAAGCCTTGAATCAGAAGATAGGGAGCGTCCATTGTACGTTACCAAGGTCATCATCAGATGGCAGCCTAGTCCGGTCCTCCGGGGATTCTTAGCACCCTCTGCCTTCATGACGCACTGACCGCTGCCTTGGCCAGGTACATTCCAGCTGCCGGAGACTGAGGGCCAAGATTTAAGTTGTGGAGTCATTTTGGAGAGGTTTGGCCATAACTCACCACGCTGGCCAAGCGGGTTGGTGAGTGTGGGATAGAATTTCCTCTGATCCCGGTGGTATAGTTATACCGCTATTGGCGGTCGTCAGAGCCCCTTTAGTGGGAACAGGATGCACCACGAGAAGGCGGGGTTGACATTTGTCAAGGAGAGGCTGTGATGTTACTCATCACCTGACCTTACATCCCAACAGAAACCAGCGTGGAAATACTCTCGTTGAGTTTGCAGAGGCAGAAGGGTTTTTCATCTTGAACTCCTTCTTCAAGAAAAAGCCACACAGGAAATGGACATGGAGACATCCAAATGGGACGACAAGTGAAATTGATTTTATTATGTGTAACAAAAAATTCGTCATAGAAGACTGCAGTGTGCTAAACAAGTTCAACACAGGTAGTGACCATAGATTGGTGAGATGTAAGATGCACCTCAACACTAAACTTGAACGTGGCAAGCTCATAAGACAAACAAAATCTATTGACATAACCAACCTTAAAAAACACCATAATACCTTCAAGTTGGAACTGAAGAACAGGTTCTCTGCTTTAAAAGGCCTAACATCGGAAGAAGTGGACATCTCTGAAGTTAACAGAAAAGTAACCAAAGCTCTTATGGAAACAGCAACAAAATTAGCTGGGTCTAAGAACAAGTTGCATGTAAATAAATTATCAGGAAAAACGAAAATGTTGATGCACAAAAGAAGAGAGATGAGGACAACTAAAGAAGATGTGACTTCCAAAGTGGAATATATAGAGCTATGCAAGACAGTACGAAAAAGTATCACTGAAGACGTAAGAAAATTCAACTGTGAACTAGTGAGGAAAGCAATTGAAAACAACCAAAGCCTAAAGATAGCAAAGGGACACCTCAGTAAGGGAAGAAAACAGATTATGGCACTGAGAAAAGAAGATGGTTCTGTAACAAGAAATAGAGGCGAAATTTTGACAAGAGTGAAAGATTTCTACTCCAAATTATATGAAAGGGATGATACATGCACTCCAGACATCATGAAAGATACCAGTACCAGAGTTCCTCCAGTCCTTCCAGCAGAAGTTGCACATGCAATCAAGAACATGAAGCGGGGAAAAGCTCCAGGAGAAGATGGAATTACTGTAGACATCATACAAGAAGCAAGTGGAGAAATCGAAACAGTACTCGCCCAAATTTTCACTCGATGCCTTAATGAAGGAAAGATTCCTGAGGATTGGAACACCGCTACAATGATCCTGCTACATAAGAAAGGTGACATTGAGGATCTCGGAAACTACAGACGTATCAGCCTCCTATCAGTAGTTTATAAAATCTTCACTAAAGTTCTTTCACACCGCTTGAAGGTAACACTGGACATGGCTCAACCGAGAGAACAAGCTGGATTCAGGAGTGGCTACAGCACAATAGATCATATCCATGTGCTGAGAGAACTAATTGAAAGAGCGAGGGAATATGAACTTCCATTGTGCATGGCTTTTATCGATTATGAAAAAGCCTTTGATTCGGTGAAACCATCAGCAGTTACAATGGCTCTGAAAACCTGCGGTATTGAAGATGCATACATTAATATTATTAATAACATCTATGAAAATGCAAGTGCAAAGATCAGGCTGTTTGAAAATACAACACACATAAAAATTGGAAAGGGAGTGAGACAAGGTGACAATATATCTCCGAAGCTCTTTAATGCTACATTGGAGGGTGTTTTTCAGTCACTGAGCTGGGAAAACAAGGGGATTAATGGAGATTATCTAACCCACCTTCGTTTTGCTGATGACGTAGTCATTTTTGCAACTAGCCCATCAGAGCTGCAGAGTATGATCCAGGAACTTGCTGACAAGAGTAAAGAAGTGGGATTAAAAATGAACTTTCAGAAGACAAAAGTGATGTTCAATGCTTTTACAAGAAATGAAGATTTATCGATTGATGGAGAAAAGCTGGAGATAACAGATATGTACGTTTATCTTGGACAGCAGATATCAAATGAGGGTCACATTGATGAAGAAATTAATCGGCGTACAAAACTTGCCTGGAGAGCTTTTGGAAGAAACAGCATAATTTTCAAGAGCAATATGCCATTATGTCTTAAAAGAAAAGTGTTTGATCAATGCATCCTTCCAGTGCTTACGTATGGTGCAGAGACGTGGACCTTAACTAAAAGAGACATACAAAGGCTGCAGACAACTCAAAGAGGCATGGAGAGGTGCATACTTGGTGTAACTAGGAGAGATAAGAAGAGGAACTCGTGGATCCGAAAAATGACAAGAGTGGAAGACATCATGATCAGAGTTAAATCCCTGAAATGGCAATGGGCTGGACATACTGCCAGAAGGACAGATCATCGATGGACAGCCGAAATTTTAGATTGGATTCCAAGGGACAGGAAAAGACCCAGAAGAAGACCACATGGGAGATGGGTGGATGAAATTCGAAAGTATGCAGGGGTGACATGGAGGAGACTGGCACAAGACAGACCATTGTGGGGGAAACTTGGGGAGACCTTCGTCCAGCAGTGGATTGATAATGGTTGACAATGATGATGATGATGATATATATATATATATATATATATATATATATATATATATATATATCATCGTCATATCATCATCACCATCATGATCATCATAATTTTCAACAATTATCAATTCACTGCTTGATGAAGGTCTCCCAAACTTCTTCTATAACGTTCTGTCTTTAACCTGTCTCCTCCATGTTACTCCGACAGGCTTTCGAATTACATCCACACATCTCCCATGTGGTTTTCTTCAGGGTCTTTTTCTGTCGCATGGAATCCAGTTTAAAATTTCGGTTGTCCATCGGTGGTCCGTTCTTCTGGTAACATATCCAGACCATTGCTATTTCAGGTATTTTACTCTGATCAAGATATCTCACACCCCTGTCATTGCCCTTATCCGCAAGTTCCTTTTCTTATCTTTCCTGGTTACACCAAGTATGCATCTTTCCATGCTGCTTTCAATTGTCTTCAGCCTTTAAAAGTATTTTTTAGTTAAGGTCCATGTATTTTCTCCTTATGTAAGAACTGGAAAGATGCATTGACTAAAACTTTTTTTTAAGACATAATGGCATATTACTCTTGAACATTGTACTGTTTCTTCTAAAAGCTATCTAGGCAAGTTTTATAGGGCCAATTAATTTCCTCATCAATGTAATCCTTGCTTGATAACTGTTGTCTAAAGTAAGTAACTGTGTTGGTTTCTTCAAGCTTTCCTTCATCAATCGTAAAATCTTCATTTCTTTAAAACGCGTTGTACATCAGCTTTGTCTTTTGAAAGTTGATTTTTAATCACACTTCTTCACTCTTGTCTCCAAGTTCCTGGATCCTACTCTGTAGCTCTGTAGTAGTAGTTGCAAAAGTGATTACGTCATCAGCAAAACGAATGTGGATTAAACAATCTATGATATATTCACCTTTATCCCCTTGTTTTCCTGGATTGAGATGTATTGTCAGATGATGTGTAACATATCACAGCCTCTGCTTGATAAATGTCAACCCCTCCTTATCGTGATGCATCCCGTTCCAACTAAAGGGGCTCAGACGACCGCCATATAGATGTCGCTTGACCAGCGTGATTTGTTATGGCCAACCCCTCCCCAGATGATATCATATATACAACGGCCTTTCCATAAAAACCGAGAGTAAAATCACACAAAATGAAGAAATATAAGTACAGCAAATTATAAGGGTTGTTTGATGAACAAGTGGACTGGGCTTGTGATTTCGGTATATGTAGAACTCAGGAAAACCCGATTGTGTTTATTGATACACTTGTCTATTGCGCATGTGCCATGCTCATGGTTTGTCATCTGTTTTGTTCGCAGGTAAATGTTCGACGCTCAAACGGGAATTAGTGCTGCGATGGATTCGTCGAGATATGCGCAACGGTGTGTGATCCAGTTCCTGTGTGCTGAAGGTGTGCAGCCAGTAGAGATCGTTCGTCGGTTAAATGCGGTGAACGGCGAAGAAGCTTTGCAGCGTACGGCAGTGTTTACTCGGTGCAGGGAATTCCGAGAAGGGAGACAAAGCAGTGCAGTGGACCTTCCACGTCCAGGCTGTTCGATCCAGGTGACGGATGACGAAACATGTGCAAAAGTGAATGACATTGTGTTACGAAATCGTCGAGCAACTGTGCTGTTCATTAGTGAGGCGAAGGGCATAAGTACGGAACGTGCTCATCACAATATCACAGAGAAACTGGGATATTGGAAGGTTGTTGCCTCATGGGTTCCAAAGTGTTTATGGGAGGTGCAAAAGAACACACGCAGCTGACACCTTTTGCAGGACAACGCCAGGCCACATACCGCAGCTGACACCTTGATAACAACCCTACAGTCCCGACTTATCGCCCTGGGATTTTCATGTGTTCGGCCCATTGAAGAAGGCCCACAAGGGGAAGCGTTTTGCGTCGGACGTTAAAGTGCAAAATGCATTTTCTTCATGGCTGCACAGCCAGTCCGTAGAGTTCTACAGAAGTGGCATTGACAGGCTAGTGTATCTGTGGGACCGTTGTCTCAACAACCATGGATAATCTGTCAAATAAAAATCACTTCTGGAATCCTAATGACTAAACTCCCCTTACTTCTCAAACGACCCTTATACTGTATATGTTATTCTCTCTCAAATATCTTCCCTTGGATGATATACAGCAGTCCCATCCTTCAGTCCACTTTTCAAAGCATGTGGCGAAGGCATTTTGTGAAAGCTCCTTTAGCGACCCCTGTACAGCTTGAATAACGTCAGCATCTGTGTCCAATGTCCAAATCATTATTCAAAACAACGAGAAATCGTACGCGGGCAAAGTCACGATTGTAGGCAGGCTGTGTCATGATTGCAATAATGAATTATTTACAAAACTGTTGAACACAAGCAGCTACATGTGGGCGGGTATTACAATGGTGTAGGTTCCACTTGCCCACCAGTTTGGGTCGCTTGATCGATATGTGTCGTCGCAGACGCTTCAAGATTGAAATGTAATACTCAGTATTGACAGTAATTTGTGGAAGAACGACAGGCTGGTAAACTACGCCTTTATGATCAAATAAAATCATTATCATAATCACCTTCCCAGCTGATTCGGTTTGGCGGACTTTTTTTTGTGCGTTTTCAGACACTCTTTGCGCGCTTCGTGAGGGGTTCGAAATAGTGTACCCATGTTTCATCCGCAGTTATTACTGTGTTTATAAAGTTTGGATCCTTTGCAATCATTTGTTTCCACACATGGCACACCCGTACTCTGGCTAATAATTATCCCCCCGTAAGGTATGGTTGTAACGTACCAGGAGATGTGACGTACCTGCCAGAAGGACGCACACGACATAAAGGCAGATAGGAATCAGAATAAAACCTCCGCGTAGCTTAATTGGTAGAGCAACTTATTCCGGAATGAGTGGACCCGGGTTCGAACCCCGGCGCGGATAAAAATGACGGAGAAATTTACTTAGTTATAATGGCTCCCGAACTATCCGGATTACCCGACCGTTCAAAATCTCGCATTGGTGTGATGTTATATCCATACTGCGAGATAGGAAAAATAAGAGCAGCACTTCGAAAAAAAAAAAAAAAAAAATAAGGGGGAGATGATGTAACGTACCAGGAGATGTGACGTACCTGCCAGAAGGACGCACACGACATAAAGGCAGATAGGAATCAGAATAAAACGTCCGCGTAGCTCAATTGGTAGAGCAACTTATTCCGGAATGAGGGGACACGGGTTCGAACCCCGGCGCGGATAAAAATGACGGAGAAATTTACTTCGTTATATGGTACCCATCTGGAACATACACGATGCAGAAGTAATATGTCTGTTAAAATGCGGAATGCCGACGTTTTTGAAATATTAGTTGACGCCGATATGTCTTCTTGCAAGATTGCCCAAACAATGTTAACAATACGCTCCGTAACGACACTTTCAGGTCGCCCAGGCGTAGAATAGAAGCGAGTTCTGCCGACAAGCGCTCTTTTTTTAAGTCATGGTGCCATCTAAAAATCGTTGATTAACCCAAACAATTAATGTAATGGACCGTCTGGTCAATGCCTGTTATGCTGTAGACATAGATGTACTGCAAGTCCTTGTGGAATATTTGCCAAAAAACTGCTTTCGTGCTGTAAATGGGGTAAAAGATACAACTTTGTATAGGATGTGTGAGTCCTTTGATAATGCATGTATTGTGAATCAAATATCGTTCAGTATCTCTCACTGAAAGTCGGAATCGTAGGATAAGAAGAACTAAAGTTCAAACAGTTTCAAAGATATGAAAAGTTATACTTAATAAATCCTGCGCAAATGATCTCACTCAGTGGAGAAATAAGAGGAAGTATCCGTTAGTGTGAAGGAGATAATAAGAATCACTGAAAGCCTTGATGCAGACTATGGGAAATATAATTGGAAAAATATGTTATACATGAAATAAACCCGTAGCGAAGGTTGGACATGAGAGTTATCAGATATTCGATTTCCGTAGGATTAAAACGCAAAATTGGATAAGAAAAATAAAATAGACTGGCGTATTACATTTTTGCTTCTCGGCACTGAGATCATCTTTAGTAACAGCGTTTTATATAACTTTTTTCTATATCTTGGCTCTCAAACTGCAAGATTACTTTTCCCCTCTTACGGTGGATTAGAATAAGTTTAAAAATATCAGCAGTAGTTTTCTTCATTACAAAAATATAGGGGAGAAAAAATTCTTCAAATTTTTGAAATTATGTGGTATCAAGTATAAAACAAAATTTTCCATTAAGATCACGCTCATGAGTTGCATAAACAAAATTTAAATAAGAAAAAGGAGACATATCTCCGCAGCGAGGACTTAAGTCTCACATTTAACAAAGCATGTTTTTTGTCCACAGACTCGATGGTGAAGGAAATTTCATGCTTGACGTAAGAGCAGGGTGAAAAATAAAACGCCTCGATTTTCCGTGACTGCGGTTTTGGGAAAACTTTTAGGACAAATGGTTTTCCGATGCGAATAAACCCTCCCCTTATGAATTACGAGATAATTTTTTCTGTGTTTTTCACAGTCTGAAAGCATACTAAGATGAAAAATACGCTGTAACTCGATAAAATTCTTGCGTGATCATCATAAAAGCAAAACGTAGGTGCAAACACGAGGTTACATGAGTTGATCAAATGCGAGGATTACAAATATTTTCGGTTTTCTTTTTCAGTCGATTTCTTCCTAATTTAATTTGTTTGAAATTTTTGCTGCCTGGTCTCTGCATTCTGTAGAAGAGTCAAACCTTAAAAGTCTCACAACAGCAAAAATGAGATACATCTATGTAGGAAATCAAATAAAAACCTGGACATAAAATATAAGAAAAGTAAATTAAGTAATTTAGAGTTAGATAACCTTTACACGAGAGACATTTCTCTTTTTTTGTTTGTTATTCTGTTCACCCCACTAGAAATGACGCCGAGATCAATTAAGGTTTTAAATGAAACGCCACAGTGTTCGTATAGTTCCAGATGGCATCAGCACATCCCTTAATTTTTGTCCATCTTTTGCCATAGATTTCAGCATATTCAATGAAGACGTCCGAGGATGTCTGCATTCCTTGTATATGAAATTTAGTGCCACTTTAACAGAAAATATAAAGTGCAAAGTGCTACGGGAACGGGAGGGGGCGAGGTTTCTTTTATGACTAGGCAACGGATGTTTAGGTAAATACATATTTTCCCATCAAACTACATATTTTCGAATATTTTGTATGTAAATACATATTTTTCAAAATTTGGCATTAAATGCCTAAATTTGTATGATTTTTACCTTTTTTTTCATTTTTAGTTCAAATAAACCCAAACTAAAAATTCAGCGTAAAAAAAGAAGGAGCAGTATTGAAACTAACAAGTTGAATTTTCCCAGCCCCCTTTCCCCGTCCATGATGACTCGCTTCATCGGGGCCAGGCATCACCCCCTAATAGGGGGTGATGGGCCAGGGCGTTGGCGACTGAATTAAAAACAATTATTGGTTCCATTTATCATTATTATTGTCTTTATTTATTTCACGTTTCGGATTGAAATGGAAGTTTTTTTTTTTTGGTTTCTGAGTTCAGTCGGACTCTATGAGATATTTACTGAAACCTTAAAAAATGATTACAGAATTTTGCTCAAAAAGTAAAAAAACGGTCAGAGGGAGAGAATATATTTCCGTCGGTGTGTAAAAAAAAAACACTTACGAAATTCAAATCTTTCTTGTAAAGAAAAATATAGAAATTACCTCACTTTCATTTCCTTTCAATGTTTACTGAAATATTAAAAATATATAGTTACCGAATTTCGGCACACTATAGTTTGAGAATGCTCTTATACTCGGGATCAATTTATCTATGAATAAAGATAACAAAATAGTTATAGTTACCCAATTCGAATTATACTCCATATCGACTCATAAACCAAATTATATGGGAAGTGGAGTTCTGTAAAGATAGGCAATCTATTACTTCGCAGTATCCATTAACCAGTTTGAACTTGAATGATTAGTTTTTTTTTAATGTTTCTGCTGAAATTTATTAATTTATCCTTACTTATACATACACTGTATGACAGAGAAAATGCCACACCACGAGGACGTGAACGCTGTGCCATGCAAATTACAGGGTGGGTGCACACATACAAGTTATGCAAATGATTGCATTTGCAGACCAATCGCACGAACGGCGCGCGTGATATAAGCGGACAACCGGCCCGTGAGACCATCAGTCAAGAAGTCGTCATGACCGCAAGAAGTGAGTGGTTCTGCTGTAACCGTGACTGGAGAACGACCAAGGGGTGCCAATGCCGTTAAGATTCCGTCGTACGCTATGTCTTCAAAAATATGAGTTCATGAGAGGTGTCATCGTAGGCATTCGTACCGCTCGGTTGTCCTTGCATCGTATTGAGGAAGAAACCAACGTGACGCCACAACCGTCGGTCGCATTTGGAAACAGTGTTTCCATGAAGGATCTGTGCAGCGTCATGAAGGATCTGTGCAACGCCATGAAGGATCTGTGCAACGTCATGAAGGATCTGGGCAACGCCATGAAGGATCTGTGCAACGCCATGAAGGATATGTGCAACGCCATGAAGGATCTGTGTAACGCTATGAAGGATCTGTGCAACGCCATGACGAATCTCTGCAACGTCATGAAGGATCTGTGCAACGTCATCAAGGATCTGTGCAACGCCATGAAGGATCCATGCAACGTCGTAAAGGATCTGTGCAATGTCATGATAGATCTGTAATGAAGGAACTGTGTAACGTCATGAAGGATCTGTGATGAAGGATCTGCGCAACGTCATGTAGGATCTGTGACGAAGGATCTGTGCAACGTCATGAAGGATCTGTGACGAAGGATCTGTGCAACGTCATGAAGGATCTATGCAACGCCATGAAGGACCTGGGCAACATCATGAAGGATCTGTGTAACGCCGTGAAGGATCAGTGCAACGTCATGAAGGATCTGTGCAACGTCATGAAGGATCTGTGCAACGTCATGAAGGATCTGTGCAACGCCATGAAGGATCCGCGCAACGTCGTGAAGGATCTGGGCAATGTCATGAAGGATCTGTAATAAAGGATCTGTGTAACGTCATGATGGATCTGTGCAACGTCATGAAGGATCTGTGCAACGTCATGAAGGATATGTGCAACGTCATGAAAGATCTGTGCAACGTCATGAAGGATCTGTGCTGGCCATGAAGAATCTCTGCAACGTCATGAAGGATATGTGCAACGTCATCAAGGATCTGTGCAACGCCATGAAGGACCCATGCAACGTCGTGAAGGATCTGTGCAATGTCATGAAGGATCTGTGCAATGTCATGAAGGATCTGTAATGAAGGAACTGTGTAACGTCATGGAGGATCTGTGACGAAGGATCTGTGCAACGTCAGAAATATGCAACGCCATGAAGGACCTGTGCAACATCATGAAGGATCTGTGCAACGCCATGAAGGATCTGTGCAACGTCATGAAGGATCTGTGCAACGTCATGAAGGATCTGTGCAACGTCATGAAGGATCTGTGCAACGTCATTAAGAATCTGTGCAACGCCATGAAGGATCCATGCAACGTCGTAAAGGATCTGTGCAATGTCATGAAGGACTGTAATGAAGGAACTGTGTAACGTCATGATGGATCTGTGATGAAGGATCTGTGCAACGTCATGAAGGATCTGTGACGAAGGATCTGTGCAACGTCATGAAGGATCTGTGCAACGCCATGAAGGACCTGTGCAACGTCAAGAAGGATCTGTGCAACGCAATGAAGGATCTGTGGAACGTCATGGAGGATATGTGGAACGTCATGAAGGATCTGTGGAACGTCATGAAGGATATGTGGAACGTCATGAAGGATCTGTGCAATGTCATGAAGGATCTGTAATGAAGGATCTGTGTAACGTCATGAAGGATCTCTGATGAAGGATCTGTGCAACGTCATGAAGGATATGTGCAACATCATAAATGATCTGTGTAACGTCATGAAGGATCTGTTCAACGTCCTGAAGGATCTGTGCAACGTCATGAAGGATCTGTGCAACGTCATGAAGGATCTGTGACAAAGGATCTGGGCAACGTCATGAAGGATCTGTGATGAAGGATCTGTGATGAAGGATCTGTGCAACGCCGTGAAGGATCTGTGCAACACCGTGAAGGATCTGTGCAACGTCATGAAGGATCTGTGCAACGTCTTGAAGGATATGTGCAACGAGCACGTAAACGGACGTCCGAGCGCACCGATCGTCGCATCCAACGTCATGCCGTAGCGGATCCGCAGGACACAACGAGAGACATTTTGCGGAGTGTACGGGAGGCTTGCATGCTCCGATATCGACGCGGACAAGGGTGAGCTGATTGGCTGCATCTGGTTTGCTGTCCAGCCGTCCATTGCGTAGGTTACCATCGTCGTCACCGCTTGGCGTGGTGTCGCTCCAGAGCTGCGTGGGATGCCGAATGAAACAGTGTGGTGTTGAACGACGAATCTCTGTTCTGTCTCACTACGGATGATCGCCTTGTGAACGTCTGGAGACGATGTGGCTAAGGGGCTGATTCCTCCGCAATTGTGGAGCACCACACGGCCCGGCAATGCGGAGTCATTGTGTGGGGTACTATTAGGGCCAACAGCCGCTCACCGCTGGTGCGCATTATGGGCACATTGACTGCACGCCGCTATGTGGACGAGGTACTGCTTCCCGTGGCATTACCGTACCTGCAGAGCATCCAAACTCTGTTTTTCAACAGGATAACGCCCAGCGGATACTGCTCGGATCAGCCTGAATTATTTATACGGTGTGCGGATGCTTCCGCGGCCAGCACGATCCCCCGACCTCTCGCCTATCGAGCATCTGTGAGACACGATTGGACGTCGGTTGAGTACCCTCCCATCCCCGCATAATGAAGATGAACTGTTCATTCGGATCAACACAATACCCCAGGACTCTATTCGGACTCTCAATGCCTTGATGCCACGTCGGATTCAACGCTGTATTGCCCAAAATGGGGCCCACACTCCTTATTGATCATCCTGTATATTCAGCAACTGGAGCCTAGTCTGTTTGTGACAATTGAATCACTTGTTCAGGACCTACGTGGCTATCTATTTCTGCAGTTTGGTCTCTTTTAGAGCATTCTTTCATGCTGTGGCATTTTCTCTGTCAGGGGTTGTATAATTTTTTATTACTTCTAACTCAAAATGTAACGGCAGTTATCGGAAACTTTGTAGCCAAGGCATTCACATTTGGTTTTACAAAATTTCATTATTAGCATTTTGTGCAGATATCGAGGAACGTAAAACTCTCGTTCAAAGTCATGTAATCTGATAGATGTCAAATTATACTGGTGTGCAAAATTCAAGAATGAGCCAGGTTCTGACTTGTAGCGTCGCACGAGAGCCACCTGAATACGTGAAATTCAAACCATAGTAACTCCATTACTTCCCAAAATGATAACTGAAATAACTGCGACACAACTGACGATACTAAAGGATCTGTGTCATAACACTGGGTGCAACGATACAGATGCATCACTGCCGTTACGAAGGAATGAGGAGGTCTTCAGCAGGAGATGTGCTGACACCTAACGTTGATGCATGATTTGTATCTTCTGTTCATACCTTGCACAAGGTTGCTGACGAATTCTTGTGGTAACGTCGCCCATTCGTCCTATCAGCGCCCTCTTCAGCTGCTAAACAGTTCGTGGTGTGTGTTGACTTGCTGCAACGCGTCTCCCCCAAGCGTTCCACACGTGTTCTATGGGATTTAGGTCTGGGAAACGTGCTGGCCAATCCATTCGCTATATGCCTTCACTTTCTAACAGATCTTCAGCAGCCACCCGTGTGGCGTTGCCGTCCATTAACACGAACTGTGTGCCAATAGCACCGTGGAACAGACGAACATGGCAAAGGATTACCTCATTAGAGTAGCGTGCATCGGTTACAGTACCTTCTTACAATATATGAAGCTTCGTACGTCCATCGATCAGAATGCCTCTCCATACGAGAACATTGCGGCCTCCATACCTGTACCTTTCATTGATGTTTTCGAGGAGATGCCGAGTGCCTATCTCACGCCAGATTCGATGACGTCCAGTATCGTTAGAGAGACTAAACCTACTCTTATCAGTAAAGAGCACCGTGCCTCAATGTTCTACTGTCTCGCCATTATATTCTCTGGATCACTGTAAACGGTGTCTCTGGTGAGCAGCTGTTAATGGAACACGGCGTACTGGTCGTCGTGCAGACAGTCCACCTTTGTGAAGTCGCCTGGCTCCTGTAAACATAGATACTGTGCGTCCTGTGCTCTTCTTCTGACATGTTGTGACACCAAGGTTACATGTTGTGATACCAAGGTTATTTGTTGTCTGGTGTCAATACCTATTGGCCTGTTGGACCAGATAGCGATCCTCAATGGGGGCGGTTTTTGGTAGACGACCACAACCGAGTTAGCACAGTTGTATCTGTAACCCTGAAGACCGACCACACATGATACACGATGCTATGGGCGATATCGAACTCATAAACCCAACTCATCACATTTCGCCCCCCTTCGAGCCTCCCAATTATTCGACCACAAGTAAAATCATCAAGATGTTCTCTACGGGCCATTTCGTCGTGCCGTCTGTAGCACACAGCAAACACAATCGAGCGCTTATGCACAGGTTAGGTGACTTCCGTTCCGCTGATACTATTGGACTGCGTAAGGGCATTTTGTTCTCACGTCTCGCAAACCACACATAATGCTCCATTATTACGCACGTGCTGTTGCTCCTGTTCTCAGATACGGTGTTGAGTTAATTTTTATTTGGGTGCTGCTGCTATTCACAGGGCGTTATTCTACTTTTCCCACTTCGTCTTTAAGTTTTGCACACAAGTGTATAACACCTGAGGGCTCAACAACATGTAACAACTAAAACTATTATACAGGGAGCACAGCAACTTTAGTTGCAACGGGATGTGATGGTACATCTAGAGACTCGAGAGTGAAGAAAGGAGGCAGCTCCAGTGGAGCAGTGGTCAAAGCGCACGCTTCTAGCGGCATGGATATCGTGTTTTTCTTTCACCACTGACACTCTCCCTTTCCTGTAGACCGTAACCTTACATTAGGGACAGGCGATTACTTATAGCCCATTGAGTTGTGTACGTTAGGCGTTAAACCATCAATCAATCAATCCAAAATGAAGATATTTGAAAATATAAATTGTTTTGTGAAAAATTGATGTAGGGTTATTTTCGTGGCTGCCCAGTGAAAGCACCCATAATTACATCGCTAATATCTACACACTTTTTGTTTTGTCAGTTTTTGTTTCAATTAAATATACTGTACCTTTGAATTTGATTTTTAGAAAACATTTTCGGTTCGTATAACAACTTTTCAATATTACGTTCGTATAACAACTTTTCGCCCATTATAAAGCTTTAACAAATGTTGGGTAATTTTAGTTTAGCATTTTATTCTTTAATGGTATTAAAACATTTCATTTTATCCAGACACTCGAAAAATGTAGCACATCTGTGGAGGAACGTAGGACTGTTTGGAAAATTTGGAAAATCTTGTTCTCTTTACTTTGTGAACAGTAAGAACTAGTATCTAAACATACACTGACGGAAAAAAAATCCCAACACCATAAAAAAATAGTTGTAGAGGAATGAAATGGCGGCAATACATTTGTATCGGTAACATATTTAATCGATTAAGGTTCAAGATCGCAGCTTATTGTAAGCGCGAGAAGAGCCATTTTAAATGTGAAATGCTGGTACATTAATAACCGGTGTAACCGCCAGAATGTTGAATGCAAGCACGCAAACGTTCATGCATTATGTCGTACAGGTGGTGGATGTCAGTTTGTGGGATGGAGTTCCATGCCTGTTGCACTTGGTCGGTCAATACAGTGACGGTTAATGCTGTTTGGGAATGACACTGGAGTTGTCGATTAATGGTGTCCCATACGTGCTCGATTGGTGACAGATCTGGTGATCTAGCAGGCCACGGCAACATGTCGACTCTCTGTAGAGCATGTTGGGTTACAACAGCGGTATGCGGGCGAGCGTTATCATGTTGGAAAACACCCCGTGGAATGCTGTTCATGAATGGCAGCACAACAGGTTGAATCACCAGACCGATGTACAACTGTGCCGTCAGGGTGCGTGTGATAACCACGAGAGTGCTCCTGCTGTCATCGAAAATTGCTCCCCAGACCATAACTCCAGGTGTAGGTCCAGTGTGTCTCGGCCGCAGACAGGTTGGTTGCAGGCGCTCACCTGGCCTCCTTCTAACCAACACACGGCCATCACTGGCACCCAGGCAGAACCGGCTTTCATCAGAAAACACAACAGATCTCCACTCCGTCCTCCAATGAGCTCTAGCTTGACACCACTGACGTCGCAAACGGCAGTGGTTTGGAGTAAGTGGAATGCACGCTACAGGGTGTCTGGCTCGGAGCTGTCCTTCAAGTAACCGATTTGTAACAGTTCGTTGTGTCACTGTGGTAGCAACTGCAGCTCGAATTGCTGCCGCAGACGCGGTACGATACGCCGCGGCCATACGCCGTACATGGCGGTCTTCCCTCTCAGTAGTACCACGTGGCCAGCCGGAACCCGGTCTTCTTGAGGCATTTCCTTCCCTTGACCACCGCTGCCAACAATCATGCACAGTGGCTACATTCCTGCCAAGTCGTTCTGCAATATTGCCTAAAGAAAATCCACCTTCTCGTAGCCCTATTACACGACCTCGTTCAAACTCCGTGAGCTGTTGATAATGGCTTCTTCGTCTTCTTAAAGGCATTCTTGACTAACATCAACACCCTACGTCGAATCTCAACGTTAACTAACGCTCACGAACGTTACAGCACGTATTTACAGCAAATCTGCTTTGCATGTTCCGAGGGGCGCTACTAGCGCCACACATATGCGCCGAGCTTGAAATTTGCATAGACGTCATCTTACAGATGTACTCTCACGGCCTACCAACTGTCGTTTATCTAACACAACCCCTTCTTGGTGTTGGGTTTTTTTTCTGTCAGTGTATTAGACGCAACAAAATGCTCAAATATAAGTAAAAATTACGTCTTTCTATCGAAAAGTATTTAGCATCTTTGTTGGTTGGGGACTTGAAATCCATTTGGAAAATGGCTCCAAATTTGGCCCTGGGGCCCTATTTGTTCCTAAGTTAGACTGATTGAGATTACTGTAAAGCTTTACTGTCCATTATTTCTTATCTGAAGATATATATTCACCGCAGTGACACTATTGCAACATATCATCTAAGAACATTTTAAAACGTATGGATCTACTATATTTACACATAAAAAACTTTCTTGATTGCTTCTTAAATCAGGGCAACTTTGAAAGTGAAACGATCTGAAATGTGAAAGAATGAACCGAGTTAGTGCCATGTGCGAGAGAAGAAAAAGAAAACGTTAAGAGAACATAACTGAAAAATAAAAGAAAAGAATAGATCTTTTGAAGCAGGTAATGGCTAAGAGAGGAAGAAAGAAATCATCGTAACCTCAATTCTAGCGAGGTAATAGGTACCTTGCAACCCAGTCGGAAGTGTTATGACTGCAGGCTGAAGGGTTTCCCTTAAATGCCACACACACATCCAAAACAATAGTTTGGAAAAATCCTTTATCTTCATAGGCGAGCACTGCGTGTTTGTCTCTTATTAGGAGAGGTGATTCTTGGCGACGATGTTCGGAATTTGGAAGGGGTTATTTGTTCTTGGAAAAAGCAGGCAAATGACTAATTACACCGCTAGCTCTTACCTTCCAACTAAATATTGTGTACGTGTGATGAAGAAAAAAAGGAACTCCACTAAGACTTTTGAAAACCCACGCTCATCGTTTCACTGCAGATTTCCCATTTGCGTGCTTGAGAATTTTTTTCCTAAGCTGCATGTACCCTCCTTCACTATAAAATGCAAGTACTTTGAAAGAAATTAGGAAAAAAAAGTTGCTATTTGATTTCCGATAAGATCACAAGATCTAAACAGATTTTACCTTTAATTGCTCTATACATATGGAAATTGGGCAGTTTGCATTAATCAAATTATAGATCATGGAAACAAGACACTACGAATTATTTCTGTGGACACCTTAAACTTACAGTTTGAGATATCACCAGGGAATATCTTCCGACGAAATTAAGCTACGCTTTATGATAAAAAGTACATGGTCGTAGCAGAATAATATGATCACCTACCTATTAATGGGAATAACCCCCCTTGGCCGTAATGACAGCGGCGAGACGGCGTGGCATTGATGCAATGAGGGCCTGGAAGGTTGCCAGAGACACACGTGACCATTCGGACTGCAAAAGAGCCCGAATGTCCCGGAGATGACGTGGTTGTGTGTCGACACGTCGAACCTGTCTATTTAAATTGTCCTACAAGTGCTCTATGGCATTGAGGTCGGGCGATTTCGCCGGCCAACGGAGAACGTAGATATCGCTGTCGTGTTTGTGGAACAAGCTACTCAACCCCTTTGCGACATGGCAGGACGCTTTGTCTTGCTGGTAGACATCATCACCACCAGGGTAAACATCCAACATGAAAGGATCCATGTAGTCAGAGATGATGGATAGGTTACCATCGGCGTTCAGGGACCCCATATAGTGGTACCAGCGGTTACATGTCGTACCAGGAAAATAGCTTCCAGACATTCACACTACCACCGCCGGCCTGTTCTTAACGGACAAGCGCGTGTTTGGGTGTTGGTTCTCGTGTGTTTGACGTCGTATCCGCCACCGCTCGTGACTTCTGTGGAGTAGAAACCTCGATTCGCCGGAAAAGGAAGACATTTCCTACTCTTCCACTGTCCAATGACGGTAGTCCTATGCGAACTGTAGGCGTCGTTGCCAAAGGACCTGAGTTAACATGGGCGCCTTGACACAACATAAACTTTGAAGACCTTGTGTAACAGAGCTCGCTCTACTATTACCGGGGACACGTAACTGGGTGCCCCAGCGTTCATTTGCGTGGTCAATTGCTGCACAGTTTTGCGTCGATTGCCCATTACCAGTCGACGGAGGCGACGTTCTCCTCTGGTATCGATAGCCTTGGGGGCTCCACAGTTATGACGTAGTTAGGTACTCGGTGTGCCAGCTGTCGATTTTTGGTACACCCTTTCTACAACACTTCGTAAACAGCCCACAAAGTCTTCTGTTTCTGAGATGCTTCCACCCTTGGCGCTATAGAAGATGATCATTTTTCTTTGAAGGTCCATCAAATCACTATCTTTGCCCGTTGTGCTCCCTTTAGGCACTATGCCTGATCTGTCCTGGCCGGCCGCTAATATCTCCGTGCAGTCCACCTTGTCATGCGCACTTTGTGACGCTCCTGGGCGGGTACATTGTAATTCCAAGAGTGGTCATATTATTCTGATACGACTGTGTATGCCGACACTTCTTTTGGGTAGTGGATTTTCCTGTATACGTCAGAACCATGACCCACACAGGTATGAATAACACATGTTCTCTGGCAAACAACGTAGACAAACATGAACAGTAGAATAGGATGTGAGCTTAAGACTTTCGACGTGGCACGGTCAGAGGATGCCATCTTAGCAGCAAGTCAGTTCGGATAATTTCTGCCCTGCTACAGCTGCCGCGATCAACTGTAAGTTATGTTATTGGGAAGTAGAAGCGCCTAGAAGCAATAATACCGCAGTTGCGACTTGGTAGGAATCATAAAATGATAGAGCAGAACTGCCAATTTCTGAAGCAGGTGTTGCGACGAAAGTCCCTGTCCTCGGTTTCAACATTCAACACTGAGTTCCAAACTGCCTCTGGCAGCAACGGAAGAGCCCTAATGTTTCTTCAAGATATGAAGGGAATTTTAGGTTTGTCCATGCAAGAGAAGCTGCACACAAGTCCAAAATCAGCAAGATCAACCCCAAGCGTCAGTTGGAATGGTGTAAAGCTCGGCGCCAGAGAACTCTGGAGCAGTTTAAACGCGATCTCTGGATTGCTGAATCCCGTTTCACCATTTGGTAGTCATACGGACGCGTCGGAGTATGGAATATGCCAGATGAATTCTCCCTGCCCGACTGTGTGGTGCCAACTGTGAAGTTTGGTCGAGGAGGCATCATGCTCTGGATCTTTTTTTCATGGTTTGGGCTGGGCCCTTTATTCCAGTACCCTGAAATTTTAATACTGTGGTCTGTAATGTCATTCTCGACAATCCTGTGCTCCCCACATTATGGCGGCAATTCGGAGAAGGTCGTTTGCTTCACCAATAGCACATTCCCTCGTCCACAAAGGGACGTCCATGCAGGAATAGTTTGATGAGATGAGTGCGGGAGTGCTTTTCTGGCCGCACAATGCCCAGATCTCAATGCCACGGAATGTCTTTCTTATAATTTCATTTCATTTCATTTCATTTTATTTATTATTTCTGATGTTATAGATTCATGATTTATTGTTACTTTTTTTTATCTATTATGAAAACAACAGCCTCGGGGCTAAGTCAGGTCTCTGTGAGGCCGTGAAAAGGCCTCATAGAGACCTGACTTAACCCCGAGCTCCCTAAGTAAAGTCAACAATCCAAGACAGCAATGAAATTAGATTACTATTAGTATAATATGAAATTTTCACTGCGCTGCAATTAGATATCACTCTTGCGCTCCAACTTTCCGATTAATATCCCCTTCCCATCTCCTTTTTTTTATTACTTTTTTTGTAGTTAGTTTAATATATATGCTTTAAGTTTTTTATATAAATTATAAGTATTGATTTCTGTTAGTTGTCTAGGTAATGAGTTCCAAAATCGGGGTCCACAGTAATGTAGACTTTGTTTTATGGTTATAGTTTTAGGTAAACCTGGTATTAGTATATGCTGATTTACTGATGTGTATAAGTAGTAATTTTTGTTAGATCATGCTCTGTTTTTTTTTATTCATTTATGCATAATGTTCCCTAAGTTAAAATCGTGTAATTGCTTAAAAGTCATTTTATTATATTTATTAGGGAAAACACTTGCAAAACCATGAATACTCACCCGCATATAATCATTACTGTTAAAATTGTATTTTAAATCTATTATTCTAATAAATTTATTTTGAAGTATTTGCAGTTTTTTTAATATTGGATTGAATTGTTTGACCCCATGTTAATATGCAATAATTAAGATGTGTATGAATAAAGGTAAAATACAAGAATTTTAATGTTTTAACCGTAAGATCTATTAAAACATGGCTTACAATTTCTATATGTTTTGATGTTTTATAAATTGGAACGCCGACAGAGAGCAAGGCGGAACAGCCCGATGTCAGTGACCGACCTGACTAAAAGCTTGTGGCAAAATGGAAGGCAATTTATTCCCACAGCAACGTATCAAATTCTATAGCGAAGCCATGCAATCAGAGTGGAGACTGTTGTAGCAGAAAAGGTTGGACCAACTCGGTATTAATTTCTTTCTTATTGCAAAGAGTTTGTGGATAGGCAAGTGTCCGGATACTTTCGATCAAACAGTGCATATCCTTACGTAAAATTTTATTACTCCTATTCACAAACCTCTGAAAAGTACATATCTGAAGATTAGAAATACCCGTAAGGCTTTGAGCTATCGATTGAAGGAGCATAAGACTGCCGTATGGAATTGTGAACTAAAGAATTCTCGAAAACTGAATACTGTCATGAAAAGTATCATAAATTTCTATTTGGATAAGCTAAGCTTATTGACACACTGAGTTCTAACATAAAAAATCATGTTTGGAAGATATACACCGAAATTCTTCGTAACGACTAGGCATCCACTTTAGTTCTATCAAGCAGATGAAAGAAACTGACAAAAATATTTTACCGTCAACATCGTTGACGTTGTCGCAATGTTTTGAATATTTATCTGTGATTCGTCTTAATGATGCTAAGCCGTAGCAGCGCGAAATTGCAGTCAGCACAGAAATAAGATGTTTATCGGGACTAAATGTTGACTTCTTTTTTCTGTGTCAAAAGATCTTGTAACAACATGGTATTTTTGGGCATTTTTAAGTTATGTATCTCCACCAAGTACTTTTCCGAAAACTTGGGCGTAAATTTTTAAAATAATTTAGTTTACCAAAATTTATGCGTGAACGATGACGCTCGGTTTTCGCGGATCAGACATCTGGGCGCCATTGTGTGAGACAAAGATGTATTTTGTACATGCGAGCAAATAGGAGATCTCGGAAGATCTCATGTGACATCTGTAGCGCAGTGGTCGTCAACCTGATCCCTACCGCCCACTAGTGGGTGATTTAAGCTTTCGTGGTGGGCGGTGGGGATTTTTGTCCGTTATTATAAATTTTGTTTTTCCGCCATATGTCGAATACATTGCTAACAACTTCGCAAGTTTGACTATTTAAAATATGCTTTTGCAATTTACTTTTGAATCCCACCTCTAAACTTTGAATATGGATAATAATTAAAACAAGGTAATCCGTAAATACAGAGTGTTGAGGATAAACCAAGGCATGTTTCATTAATGATGTAGATCACGCACATAAAGTATAAATAAAAAGAAAAATTTAAGTACATATTTTTTACAAAACTTCCTCTCAAAAAATTACTTCGCATTTGCGCTAACCATCAACAAAGATACTATTAAAAGGTTGACGACCCCTGTTGTAGAGTAAATAAAAATTTTCTTTACTAGAGTAAAGAAATTACTGTAGAATAATAAAATTTGCGTTTTACTATATGCAAAAAAATTTGCTTTACTATACATTACTGTAGAGTAATAAAATTTACTTCTAAAAATATAAAAATTTTACTAATAAATTTATTGTAGGGTAATAAATTTACTTCTAAAAATATAAATTTACTTTTACCAGAGTAAATAAGTTACTGCAGAGTAATAAAATTTACTTCTAAAAGTATAAAAATTTTACTAATAAATTTATTGTAGGGTAATAAATTTACTTCTAAAAATATAAATTTACTTTTACCAGAGTAAATAAATTACTGGAGAGCAATAAAATTTGTTGTAGAGTAATAAAATTTACTTCTAAAAAACACTTCGAATTAATTAAATTACCCCTGTTGTAGAGTAAATAAATGTACTTCTAAAAATTACCCCTGTTGTAGAGTAACCTAGGATGATGACTGTACCTGTACCGTCTATTTTGCAGACATCACAGGGAAATGTGTAACTCTCTCTCAAGTTTGGGATTAGTTAGATTCCTGACGGCGCTGCGACAGCTAGCCCGCCAGACACCGGAAACCACAGTCTTTCACTCCGACAGAATTGGTCTAGGTACCTGTGTGGATCTGATTCAACCACGGGACCATTATCTTGCACCCTTCGATCATAGCCCGTGCGTGAAACGTGCTATGGGAGGGGCAAACAAATTTTCGATAGTTCTCTCATCTCGTGGCCGGGAGATCGTCCGCCAACGCGAGTTTTTGGGACTAAAGTCCTTTATTTGGTATCTAATAGAATGAGTACAAGCACATTTATAGTATATGCACCCCTCTCAGAAATATTCAGCAGAGAAACACATTAAACACACCGAAAATTATTTATTTACCTGGTCCACAGGACTAGGGGCAGTGCTGTGGTGATGACCCCGGGCATGGATCATCAGAAACACCTTGGTCAAAAGACCAACAAACTCAAGATCGAGAGCGATGTGCCTCTGAGGGTACCACCATCTGTCAACAATAGTTGACCCGACTTTTTCGTTGCTGAAGTTCCCTAATAAGACTTGAACACGTCTTACTAAAGCTAAAATGAGCATCATCTAGCTTCAAGCGGAACTTAGCATTTGCAATTGAGCAGTTGCTGCACTTCGGTGTGGCTGCACACTGGTGGTGCTGGTGCCCAACTACACCGCAATTGCCACACCTGTCTTCGGACTTAGGACAGTTGCTCCGGAAATGACCGAAGCCATTACACCGAAAGCACCTGACTTCGCGTAAATACTCCTATAGGCGGAGAACTGACCAACCTGAAAGTTCAGTGTCTTCCACCTCATTAAAAGTTTGAAGGCCTTGAGCTCCACGTCTGCCACCCAGTGGACCCTACATTCCTTATCCTTGATGGGGAAACGGGCTGTAAACCCGTTATCGAGGTCGGGGTTCTGCCAACGAACTCCTTCATTGAACTCCATGCCCGAGAGATCCCCGTCGACACCGTAAACTATCAACCGGGGAAGTCTCTTTCGAGGGGCTGTGGGGAGCGTGCAATCTTTGGTCAACGGACTGCTACTAAACTCTTGGGCAAAGCGGTCGAGCTCCTCGGGACGGAAGCACTCCACCGCAACCCCACCGTTCGTTATGTTCCGAATGCTCTTGACCCCTAACTGCAGTTTAGCTGGGTTGACTGCAGTTCTCAGGGCTCTTTTTACGTCCTCTTAGGACGTACTCTCGACAGTGGGATAGACCAGGAACACGTGTCTCCTGTCCCCCGATTTTTTTGTTTTTCCTTCTCCCACGTGGGGTGGACGAAGGCCCTTTCGCCGTACTAGCCCCTTTCCTAGCCGCTTCGGCGTAGGAAGTCACTTTGGTGTCGGTCTTGCAGCTTGACTCCAGGAGAACGGACAGCCTACCTTCAAGGGCTGCCATCTCATGTGCTTGTGGTACCCAAGCTATGCGTATCTCCTTTAGGCCCGCTTCCATTTGTCCTCGCTCTGAGGAAGTGACCCGAGAGTCCCTAATAGCGGACTCTACTTCCCTTAGGAGATAGAAGATGTGGCTTATGAAAGCCGGTTTTGTTGGCCCCAGGGGTGTCCTGGGATGCTGTTTGGCCTTATAGCGTAAAAGTCTTTTCTACTTCTACGTTGTTTTAAAACATCAACATACTAAGAAATAGTTCCTAAATGAAAGAAACCTTAACGGCCAGACGAAACATGTAAATAACAGAAGTCAACTTACGGTAAAGATGCTTTATTCAGGATGTAGCACACACATCGTAACATAGAATATTGTAGTAAACGCTCCACACACCACACATTATCAGAACACTCCTATCAATAATCAGTTTACAACCCAACGTTCTCTCTTACAACGCTTTCAAGCAATAGATCAGTCGTCGTTTTTATCTCTTGTTCTTATCAAAACTCAGGCATACGTCACGTGCTTTCAACCTCAATTGTGTTGCCAAACGTATTCGTTTGAGAGAAAGATATCACGTTAAGAGTGAAGAATAACAGAATAAAATCAAGATTTACATAGGAAAAGAAACTAAAAAGGAAAGTTTATTTAGAATATACGTCACAGCCTCTAAAGTTGCCTCTGGAGGGCCAGCAGACGACCCCTTAGAAACCCGAGAGGACTCGGGTTAGGGCGATGATGTCCCCTTGCTTGCCATGGGCGGAATTGGCAATGACGCTTTTCAGGACCCCTTCGTGGGTGTAGTGGCCGTTGAACCCTTCGCACCAGGAAGAGTCTTCGAAGAAGGTCTCAACCTGGCGCTGGGCTTTACCCTCCGGTTGGTCTCGGAAGTGGGGAAAGGCCCCTTAAAACTACAGACAGGGCTACCCTGACCCGGACGGTTTACGGCCGACCCTTTTGGAATCGCTTTAACCTTGTGGGTAGCTGACATCTCTGTGAGAGAGATGGGAACTCACGAGATTTTTCTAAGTGCTGAGTGGGCACCCTGGGGTTCTCCCACTCACGCCAAAACTTAGAAAATCGGGTGCTTGGGCTTTGGTTTGACCAAGGATCAAACAGTCCTTTGGTCAGGAGGACCATTACGACGACGACGTACCCGAAGTCTGATACTAAAGTCACTGTTGTATGAGCTGAACGGAACTTCGCCCTTAGATGAGCATTTTTCTAAGTCCGTAACTGCTCTGGTTTGAGGTATCTTAAAGAAGAAAAAATCTCAAAAGAAAAATCGCGAGAGTAGGATGAATCCCTCTCTCGCGCTTAAGATAGTCAGTTCTGCTAAAGCAGCGCAGTATAGCTCGGCCAAAGCACACAAAACTCGCTCCCCGGTTCTTCTAAAATTATTTCGAGTAAATAAAATTACCCCTGTTGTAGAGTAAATAAAAATTACTTCTACAAATTACTTCGTACTTGCTCTAAATTGAGTTACTGCGGCACCGGTGGGCGGTAAGGAAATTTTACCATCAACAAAAATTCAAAAGTGGGCGGTAGGTATTAAAAGGTTGATGACCCCTGTTGCACAGTAAATAAAAGTTACTTCTAAAAATTACTTCACACTTGCTCTAAATTGAGTTACTGCGGCACCTATGGGCGGTAAGGAAATGTTACTATTAACAATAATACAAAAGTGGGCGGTAGGTATTTATTTCTGAGGTTGATGACCCCTGTTGTAGAGTAAATAAAATCTTTAATATAAACTGGTGTTCAAAAGTTATACATAGTTAAAAAAGACTTTCTAGAACGAGCGTAAGGGGAAGAAGAGTAATAAAGTAAAGTAAAGTGGACGTCAGAATATTTAAATATGGAAATCATGACGCAGTACCATGTGATGAAAGATAATTTTCATGAAAGGCGAAGCAGTACATTTATGGAGTTGAGAGGCGGCTGCAAAAATACTAAAAGTGTTATTTATTTTCGTCATGGCGCCCTGCTAGTCGTAGAATTTAATTTTTGTTAAAACAATACCAGAAATACGGTAAGTAGACATCTTTACACCTGGTCAGATTATCGGAATGTTGGAATCCGGCCAGACACAGTGTAATACTACCAGAGCCACTGGCGTGAATCAATCCATTCTATCCAAACTTTGAAGAAGGTATCAGGACAGCAGAAAAATGTTAATCGTCAGCTTGTGGCAGGTACTACATGGATTACAAAGGCTCACGATGTTAAGTATGTGACACAAACGGCAAAACAAAATAGGTCGATGTCAGCGAGACAGTGTGCTTTAGAGTTACCAGCGGCTGTTCGACAAGCTGTTTCAGAGCAAACAATATTCACGCGGCTCAATAAACAAAGACTATACGCAAGAAGACCTGCAGTTTGAACCCCACTCATTGCGTCAGTGAGAAATTTCAGGGTACTGTGGTGCAGACAACATCGAGACTGGGAAGAAAATCAATGGGCCACTGTCCAGTTCTTCGATTAATCCAGGTTCAGTGTAGAAAGTGACAGCCGACGTCTTATCATGTAATGAGAACCTGGAGCCTGAAATTCCTCCGCAAACATCCGAGAAATCCACGATTACAGAGACGGTTGTGTACTTGCATGGGGTGGAATTATGTCCAGCTAACGTGCACAGCTCCATGTCCATTCCGGTGGAATTTTAACAGGTCGGAAATACAGAGAAAAAATCCTTTATCACTACGTGAGGCTTTTTCGGGGTGCTTTTAGCCAAGATTTCATGTTAATGGACGAAAACGCGAGACCTCTTAAGGCTGCCATTGCCCATGATTATCTGGAAAGTGAATATATCCACCGTATGCCATGAGTACCGCATTCCCTAGACCTCATCCCAGCTGAGCATGGGTGCGATGCATTAGGAAGATGCACTTCCGGTCGTCAACTTTCTGACAGAACTCTCGAGGAACTCCGATCTGCTCTTGTTCAAGAGTGAGATTTGCTGCCACGGAGTCTTCTTGTTTTCCTTGTCAACAGCATGAGACATCGTAGTGATATTTGTACCGCTGTAAGATATCTCCACAAGCCTTACTTGTCTGTTTTACAAAATCAGAAAGGCCTGAGGATAATTCCCGTTGTTTTTTCCATTTTGGTTGATTGGTAAATTTTCTTGATTCTCTACTTTTTTTGTGATTTTTACGGCGCATTTAGTTTCTCACTAAGATGCCTATGTGAAGAAAACAGTCTATTTTATTGTACCCTCTCGTTTTTGTAATTCAACACTTCTTGTTGATTATGCTTAACTGTTGGACACCAGTATAGTTAAATACATGGATAACCGGCTGCACACTTTTCAAGCACACCCTGAGCAAACTTCAGATAAATCGAACATGTATTACATAGCGGTACTGATTTGATCAACTGTTAAAAACACTGTGAAAGTTAAAGGCAACCGAAGAATTTATTCCATATGATGTCTTATGCGCATGACAATCGCGAGGCTAGCTTTAGATTAAATATAGACATCCCTTCTATAGTAAAACAAAACAAAAATGGCAAACTCCGACCAATTGTCTTGCCTATAGGCATCGTGAACGTACAAGGCGCTTCTCGAAAGTAATGCCTCCTCCTTAATCGGAAATAAAGATCATGAATGGCAGAGAAAAGCAGCGAGCCGTAATTGAATTTTTGAAAAAAGAGAGATGGGAGGCTCCAGAAATCCACAGAACACCCCTGGCGTTGAATGCAACTGCCACAATCGATATCAGTAATGTCCGAAGATGGATGAAGAGGTTTCAAGAGGGAAAGTGTTCAGTGTAGGAAAACCAACGAATTGAAAGACCCGCAACTGCAGTGACAGGTGCCCACAGGCAACGAGCGAAAGAACTTATCACAGATAATCGTAGTGTCACGATTCAGGAGTTGCAACAATAAATAGCGCTCACTATGTGCAGACATTGTAGAAATTAAAGGAAGCTATCAGAAGAAAAAGACGTGGCATTCCACTTCATAGTATTGTATTACACCATGATAACGCACGTCCTCACACCTCAATGGACACTTCCCAGATTATTGTCAAAATGGGGTGGAAGGTAGTGACCCCCCCCCCCCAACAGTCCGTCCTGATTTGGTTCCCTCAAATGTTTTCCTGTTTGCCCCTTTGAAAACCACCCTTCGTGCGGAAGGTTTCCACGATGTGACAGACGTTTAACTGGCTATGAACTCATAGGTGAAACGGCAGCCTCGGGAATTTTTCCAAAATGGATTTTAATAATGGGTTCAAAGATGGTGAGAATGCATAGAAAGTGATGGAAAATACTTTGAATAGGCTAGCATTATTAATAATATGTCCAAGTATTTTGCCACCAAGTTTCATAGTTTTGCTGCAACAAAAAAATCTTTTGAGCGATCGAGCATTACGTTCAGGATGCCCTTTGTAACTCCTGGTGCTATACGGAGTGTGAAAAGCACTACAAAAAGGAAAAGTACTGTAAGTAAAAATTCAGGAAATAAATAAAATGTCTCGCAACAACTAACCCTCCAACTCCGTGAAAATCTAGAAGTAAGTTTTGGTTTCTCTTTACGTGCAGATATTTTTTTTTGCTTGCAGTCAGTTCGCACAGGAATGGATTCTTCTTCACATATTCGCTCACACTTTCTCGAGAAACTCCATCTCTCTCTCTCTCGCAGCCTGCGAGAGCAACTCAGTTATGAGTCTGTCCTTTTTGGCACGTTTCACGTTTTTTTTTTTTTTTTTTTTGGGGGGGGGGGATTTTGAAGTACCTGTGTTCATACTTCTGACACTCAGTCTTTTCACGTGCTTCCGGGCCGGGCTTCCTCATTTGGATGTTGACTGAAGCCCGGCTGGCCCCGTGTACTCTGATCAGCTCTCAATTGTTAGAGCAAAAGATCAGCGATTGGCGGGTGGTATGGTTAGGAGCAATTTGATTTGTCACAACAATCAAAATAGATCAGGTTCATGCTATTTATGTATTCTCCTTACCAATACCTTGCCCCATTTCAAGGTATTGGAATTTGCTGATTCTCATGTTTTACCGAAGCAAGTACATAATTCAGTTTCAAAGTATTATACTTGTGACAGTTACGAGTAAGATCTTTGCTAAAATTCTAAAAATGCATCGCATTTGTTAGCAGCGCTTAATCGCACGAATATTTGCATGCCCGATAATATTCTTACCCCACGCAGGCGTCAAGCCCAGGAATGTACAAGCATAACGTAGGCCCGACACTGAGTCACGTCTTCTAGTTCTAAACGACGATGGCTGAGCATTGGGCCTATGTTACATTTGAAGGCTGTGCTACCTCGGTATCAGCCTTAAATTCCAAGTTTTCTTATGAAGTACCTTTTCTATTTTCCAATTTCTACCAATTGCACGACTGTCCTTAATTTCCGGTTGCCACGAATTTGGCCAGCCGTATTCTCAACTATTCTGATGCTAAGAACAACTGCGACGAGAGAGAAAAGTAATAAATTAGATGAATTAAACAGCGAGAAATTTTACCGTAAGAATAATGTGACGTATATTCTAAATTAACTTTCATTTTTAGTTTCTTTCCCTATGTAAATCTTGAGTTTATTCTGTTATTCTTCACTCTTAACATGATATCTTTCTCTCAAACGAATACGTTTGGCAACACAATTGATGTTGCATGAACGTGACGTATGCCTGAGTTTTGGTAAAAACAAGAGATAAAAACGACGACTAATCTATTGCTTGCGAGCGTTGGGTTGTAAACTGATTATTGAAGAGAGCGTTGGGTTGTAAACTGATTATTGATAGGAGTGTTGTGATAATGGGTGGTGTGTGGAGAGTTTAGTGCAATATGCTACGATGTGTTTGCTACATCGTGGATAAAGCACCTTTTCCGTAAGTTTGACTTCTGTTGTTTACATGTTTCGTCTGGCCGTTAAGGTTTCTTTCATTTAGGAACTGTTTCTTAGTATGTTGCTGTTTTAAATTAACGTAGAAGTAAGACAAGACTTCTACGTCATAATAATCTCATATGGTGCTTAGAGAAATGAACACTATAAATAAAATAAGCGAAAACAAAACGCAGTTGATTTCCGAAATTTCTCATTTCCGATTCAAAACAAATGTGCCTAAAATAAGGAGAAATTTTGCAACATTATACAACGAGGAGCCCTTACATTATGACCACCAACCTAATAAGCTTCAGGACCAAAACAGCGGCCACTCGGCGAGACATCGATTCGATGAGGTGGCGATAGGTATCCTGGGGTACCCGATACTATAATATCAATAGCAGGTCCTCCAGTTCCCGTACGTTTCGTGGTAGTGGTGATTTAGCACGAACCCACTTTTCCTAATCGAACCACAAATGTTTGATTGGATTCATGTCAGGCGAATTAGGCGGACAGGACGTTAACGGGAAGTCACCGGCATGTTCCTCGAACCACGCCTTGACGATTCTGAAAGTGTGACATGGCGCATTATCCTGTTGGTAATGGCCATCACCAGCAGGGAACACAGTTGAATGAATGAATGAACATGGTCGGCAATGATGTTCAGATACCTGACAGCTGCCATTGAATGTGCTATGGTGATAACGGGGCCCAAAGTGTCCCAAAAACATCGTTCCCAACAAACATCGCCGGCGGCCTATTTCCGCCCAACACGGCATCCAAGGGCCACAACCTCGGCGTATGTGTACCCGGCCGTCTACGAGATGCACCAGGAATCTAAATTCAACAGACCAGCTCACGTTCTACCAATCATCCACTGTCCAATCTCCATAATCTTCGGCCTATTTCACGCGTTGTTGACGATGACGTGCAGTGAGCATGGGGACCCTGTGGGTATTTGGCTACGCAGGACCATACACAGACGGCTGCAATGAATTGTGTGCTGTGACACATTGCCCTGATCACCACTGTCTCAGCTGTGAGTGATTTGTCGCACTGTGGCCCTGCGGTCGCTAGGAACAATGCGCGACAGTCTCCGCACCCCTCTGGCATTGGTGAGCTGCGGACGACACACTGGCTTGAAAACGGTTTATTTCTTCGTTTGGCCATCTGTGCACCATGTTTGATACGTACTCACTACTGCGGCACGTGCGCAACCCCCAAGCCGCGCCGGTTCCGAGATCGTAGTTCCGAGGCACCGTACCATCACATTTTTTCCTTTATCAAACTCCGATAAATCGGCAGCATTTCCCATTCTGACCCTGAACACTCTACTAACCGAAAGCCGATTCTCGGGTTGTATATATACCGCTCTTTTAACTTCATCTGCGCCACCGTTCGGTCTCCAGGCGTGCTCGTTTTTCTAGGTTGGAGTGGTCACAATGGAATGGTTCATCGGTGTATATGCATACTTATAACTTTAGGTGTCATAGAATCATAAATACATCTCACTAGGTTCGACCAACAGATATCAGTGAAATGCATAATTAGATGACATTTATATCGCATTAAATTTTATATTTCAATATTCTTATTTAATTTTATAATCCTTTTCTGTTTTTGGCACAATGCGTTAGAATGGTATCACTATATTGAAAATTTGTTTCATCGACTAGAAGCTACAATTTCTTTTTTATCATATTTCCTATCACATGGAGTGTGTTCGCAAAATGAACAATAATACAAGCAGACAGAAAGGAACTTTTTATAGTTTGATTAAAACAGTTGCGGAATACATAAATGAAAGATGAGTAAGTGATGTATTTCCAATAAATTTCTTGCATTGCGTAACTTTATTTGTTTTAACGGCAATCCGAAATTGGTATCTTTCTGTTCTACCTTCATGCCGGAAAAATAAAAAAAATTGATTTTCGAGGCCTCAAAATTCCATATCATGCGTAAATTCCAGCTTATCTCTCTATGCAATCTCCCACAGCAGTAAGTAAAAATGAAATCAACATGTTTCCCCATCATTTTCTCCCTGTTTGTACCGTAAATAAAAATATTTTTCATAGATATTTTCATGGATTGTTTCGAAGGCTATCAATATTTCATCATATTTGATGCACATCAAACAGTAGTAAAATTATGCAAATAGACTTTATTTATGTATGCTATTAATCTAATGAAATTGACAGAATACATTTTAAAAACACTGTCAAGGATTTTGCAGTTTGTTGTTGGCAAGTAGCAAATGTAATCATTTCCGGTGAAAAAATATCCCCGAAATCACTCTCCATGTATAGGAATTATGTAGCGAATGTAAACCATGGAACCATACCCACTTTTATGAATAATGCACTTCACGATAAATGAAAATATCCAACCTCTTTCCAGTTGTAATAATGTCATGAATACAATTTTCATTTAAATTTCTTGGATGAGTTTGAAGAATGTATCATAGGAAAAAGGAATATCAACATAAAAATGTTATCTTTACAATTCCAGGAAACTAATCAGGAAGAAAGAGGAATTTTATGAACATCCTAATGAGTTATGCTTTATTTCAGTGATTCGAACAGAGTCTAGTTTGCCACCGCGTTCCCCGAACGGTTTATAAAGTTTTGTTCGAGATGGGTATGGGTTGAAATCTCTGAGGCTTGGATGGCGTGTTTATGTTACGACACTGACTCTCTCTCCTCCCTGGAAATAGTGTCCCCAAATTAGGGACGAGCGACTACTTATAGCAATTAAGTTGCTCATGGTCTTGGTAAAAACCCCAAACGAATACAATTGTGTAGTTTATACATATGGCTTCCTGAAACTGTCCTTCGCCAAAAATATTTCTCATTTTCTTTGTAGACTTACATAAAGATATATCGTACCACAAAGAAGATATGTCCGCATTTGATAAAGGGCAAATGGTTTTAGAGGGAAAAAGATGAGAAACAATCCTACAGAAATATAAAGAATATCATTATTATGGAGATTAAAACTTGGCCACAGCGATACAAAGAGCTTCAGACGTGATCAGATACATCTCGAGCATATGTATGCAGAATGTAGTTTTGTGAAATGAAAGATACATGTTATATATAGACATAAGCGCTCGTTTACGACCATACGCTGTTCTCAGTACTTAGGTGCAAAATCATGAATTGTTCAATGAAATATGAAGGCATATTTGTCATTTTCTTGTAGGACTTCCGTCCACAGTGAGTAGAGTTTAGGTCCCAGCCTCCTACAGCGAGATCGCCTTTTGGGCAGGACACAGAAACGGAAGGAGTGAGAGCAAGTCAAGCGACTTTGACAGAACAGTTTGTAGTGAGATTAGAGTACAGTATACTATAACGAAGTAAATTTCTCCGTCATTTCTGTCCACGCCATGATTCGAACCCGGATCCCCTCATTCCGGAATAAGTCACTCTACCAATTGAGCTACGCGGACGTTTGTTCTGACTACTATCTGCCTTTATGTCGTGTGCGTCCTGCTGGCAGGTACGTCACATCTCCTGGTATACGTTACAATACGGCGCCACCGTACAAGTACGATATTGCACATAGAGGGGTGAGATAATTTCAGGGGGGGCATAGGAAATGATACCCATTTAACCAGTGGGTCCAGCCTGGGGGCCCTCACTTAACGTGCTCGTCCGATGCACGGCGGATATTCAGCGATTTTTAGTAAATCACACCACCTCCGAAGGTTCAGCCCAGGTTTGAACCTGGGGACCTTGCATCGATAGTCTGAACTGCTAACCACTAAGCCATCCGCGGCTCTTGAATTGTTCAAAACATTTTCTATCAAGTTATTCTAATGAACAGATTCTCTATCGGGTGATTTCAGTGATCAAATTCTCTATCGGGTAGGCTGAGTAATTAAATTCCCTATCGAGTGGTCCCAATGATTACATTTTCTATTGGGTGACCACAGTTTACTGAAAGAATTTTGAATGAATTCTCAACAGATGAACGTGGTTTCTTGAACAGCTGCAGATTTTTCCTTTTCCCATTGCCCATGATACAACTATAAAATTTTAGATGCAGATGAATTCTAGAATCCGATAATATCATCAGTCGTTCCCTTTCAATTTAAGAGCCTTAAGCTTCTCACTGTCTTTTCTGTAAGCATCTGTTAAGCTCGAGGTGAGTCTTTCTTATTATTTAGTCATCATAATCAAAAACCATTTTTAATGCACTACTAGGTGGAAGTCTCTCTCTCCAAGTTTCTTCAACAAATTTCTGTCTGGAACCATTTTTTTCATGTTCATGTCACGCCAGCATGCTCACGAATTTTATCCAACGATGATGAGTTCTTCTGGCAATATGTCGAGATCATTGCCACTTGATGGTCCTTTCTTTGATCCTGATATCAACAAATCATTTTATTCTACTGATCCATGAGCACCACTGAGATCTTTCCTGGTTACACCAAGCTCACACGTTCCACGCAACTTTCAGTTGTCTTCAGGATCTGTATGTAGCTTTTAGTTAAGGTATATATCTCTCATCCCTAAGTGAGAATTGGAAGGATGCGTTGATTCAATATTTTTAAAACAGCGTGGCAAAGTGCCTTTAAAAATTGTGATGTTTGTTTCAAATGCTGTTCAGTGAAAATTTGTGCGTCTATTAATTTCTTCTTAGATGTAGTTGTCCCTGGATATGTTTCTCAAGGAAAATGTAGGCATCAGTTACCTCTCGATTTGCCCAAATCTTCAGTTCTTCTGAAAGCATTATACATCAATTTAGTTTTCTCTTAAATCATTTTTTAATCCAAATACTGTGCTCTTGTTAGCGAGTTTCCCTGCAGCTGTGATGGTGAACTAACTGAAATGATTACGCCATCAGATAAGCGGATGATTACATTATCTTCATTAATTTTAGCCTCTTGTTTTTCCAGTTCAATGATTGAAAGAAATTCTTCAATGCAACATTAGAGAGTTTGTAAGACGTGGTATCACCTTGGCTTACCACATTTCCAGTTTCCATGCGTCTTGTATCCTCGAACAGTTCAAACGTTTGCACTTGCATTTTCATAGATGTTATTAATATTATTAACTCATGCATATTCAATACTGTGGGATTTCAAAAATATTATAACCGCTAATGGTTTCACTAAATCAAAGGTCTTCTTGCAACCAAAAGGAAATGCATAGTGGAAGTTCATATTAATTCATTCTTTGAAATAATTCTTTCAGTTCATGGATATGATCTATAGTTTAGCAGCCGCTCCTGTATCCAGATTATTCTCTTGGATTGGCCGAATGTAGTGTTTCCTACAAGCGAAGCGATAGCAGATTCGTGAATATTTGGTAAACAGCTGGTGTAGGGTTGATGGGTCTATAGTTCCTGAGTTCCCGAAAGTTCCATTTTTATGTAACAGTTATGACGTACTACATAGGTGAAACCCTTGTCAGTACGGACATACATTCCCTCGGTGTAATTTAGTCGGTTACAACAACTGGCTCCGGGGCGAGGAGGCGGGGTTTTGAGTCCGAGCCCTAAACCTCCGTATTCCAGAGAACTTGACCGAGGGCGTTCCATAGCCAGAAGACTTACACTAGACCTCCCAGAGGCAGTCGCATAGCCCACGAAGTAACCAGGCATGGGAAGAATCTGAAAGACATTCATGGTCCAGACCTACTAATGTACAGATGATATCTGTGCAACTTAAGCGAGGGGCAACGAGTAACTTGTCGTGTCCTTATAGTCCAACAAAACGAGTAAATACACGTATATCCTATTCCAGTAGACCATAAATCATAATTACATACGTTTGTTTTTGTGCACACAAAGTTTCAGCGTAACAAATTCCTCAGCTTTTTTTTTTTTTTTTTTTGTGGCGCCACAATATATTTTTTATAGTGTCTATAAAACGACTTTTTATGAACTGAACTTTTTCTTTCCACCAAGAGCGATCAACATTTTGTCTCAGGAAGACTGTCATAGGGAAAATCTTAGATATAGTGGGTATATAGTATACGTTGCATTTATAACTGAATGTGTAGCAATTGTTCATACTGGTGGTTAACAAGGTGTTACTTTGCTTTCTTTTAATGTTCATGTTTTTTATGTCATGCCTAATGTTGCACTGATTTCAATGAAATAAGAGATATATAACAGTTTTGCTTTTCCTGCAAAGATACCAGCGGGGTTTTTCAAGTATATGTGGTTATTCGTTATACCTAATGTGTAAATTTGCGTTTTCTGCAAAGTGCAGACTTCCATATTCAGCGATCAAAATTTTGTTATTATACATGTATTATAAACCTAGCACACCACGATAGGGTTTTTCTCCAAGGTTTTTCAACTATCCCGTCAAACATTGACGTGCGAATGCATGGGGTTAATTAAGACGTCGGTCCTGGACACCAAGTTTTGGAAAAAAGTTTTTTGATTACCAGTGTCGAATTAAAAGCTTTGGAAAAACCTTTTAATTTGACACTGGTTATGTTGTTACAAAATAATACATCAAAAGATGTCTTCCTTGCAAAGTTAGCAGAGGTTGACTGCTGATAAATGTTACTCGTCTTTAAGCTAATGTGAAGTTGCTTTTTCTGCATGAACACGTTTTTTCAACTACATGTATTAAAATTATCAAATGTTTGCCTTAACTGTCTAGAAATGTGACATGTTTATAAGCAGCATTGTTTTCCCCTGCAAAGTTGGCAGAGGTTCAATGCAAGACTGCAGATAAATATTGTTCGTATTTTATTTAATGTGAAGTGATTTCTTTTGCACAGTGCAGGTCTTTGAAACTACTTGTTTGAAACTTAACGAATGTTTGTTTCAAATGTCTAACTGTTCAATTAACGTGTTGAGTTGAAATGGTTTTCTTCAGTGTGTGTCAACAGGCATCATCTCTACATTGAGGAATCTAGTGAAGAGTTGGGCAAGTGTAGTTCCGGTTTCTTCACTGGATATTTTGAAAGTGTCCACGGCGATAATTCTATTGTCCACCTGGAACTGTTTCCCACTTCATTTCCTTAATTGTATGGGAAACGTCTGACGGGAGGCGTAGAGGAGCTTTGGTGTCTCCATATTTCTTTTCTTTAATCATAATGTATATATATATATATATATATCATCATCATCATTATCAATGTCAACCATTATCAATCCACTGCTGGACGAAGGTTTCCCAAGTTTCCTCCACAAAAGTCTGTCTTGTGCCAATCTCCTCCATGTCACTCCCGCATACTTTCGAATTTCATCCACCCATCTCCCATGTGGTCTTCTTCTGGGTCTTTTCCTGTCCCTTGGAATCCAATCTAAAATTTCGGCTGACCATCGATGGTCTGTCCTTCTGGCAGTATGTCCAGCCCATTGCCATTTCAGGGATTTAACTCTGATCATGATGTCTTCCACTCTCGTCATTTTTCGGATCCACGAGTTCCTCTTTTTATCTCTCCTGATTATACCAAGCATGCACCTCTCCATGCTACTTTAAGTTGTCTGCAGCCTTTGTATGTCTATTTTAGTTAATGTCCACGTCTCTGCACCATACGTAAGCACTGGAAGAATGCATTGATCAAACACTTTTCTTTTAAGACATAATGGCATATTGCTCTTGAAAATTATGCTGTTTCTTCCAAAAGCTCTCCAGGCAAGTTTTGTACGCCGATTAATTTCTTCACCAATGTGACCCTCACTTGATATCTGCTGTCCAAGATAAACGTACGTGTCTGTTATCTCCAGCTTTTCTCCATCAATCGCTAAATCTTCATTTCTTGTAAAAGCATTGTACATCACTTTTGTCTTCTGAAAGTTCATTTTTAATCCCACTTCTTTACTCTTGTCAGCACGTTCCTGCATCATACCCTGCAGCTCTGATGGGGTAGTTGCAAAAATGACTACGTAATCAGCAAAACGAAGGTGGGTCAGATAATCTCCATTAATCTTTATCCCTTTGTTTTCCCAGTTCAGTGATTGAAAGACATTTTCCAATGTGGCGTTAAAGAGCTTCGGAGATATGGTGTCACCTTGTCTCACTCCCTTTCCAATTTTTATGTGTGTTGTATTTTCAAACAGCCGAATCTTTGTACTTGCATTTTCATAGATGTTATTAATAATATTAATGTATGCATCTTCAATACCGCAGGATTTCAGAGCCATTGTAACTGCTCATGGTTTCACCGAATCAAAGGCTTTTTCATGATCGATAAAAAAGCCATGCACAATGGAAGTTCATATTCCCTCGTTCTTTCAATCAGTTCTCTCAGTACGTGGATATGATCTATTGTGCTGTAGCCACTCCTGAATCAAGCTTGTTCTCTCGGTTGAGCCATGTCCAGTGTTACCTTCAAGCGGTGTGAAAGAACTTTAGTGAAAATTTTATAAACCACTGATAGGTGGCTGATAGGTCTGTAGTTCCTGAGATCCTCAATGTCACCTTTTTTATGTAGCAAGATCATTGTAGCGTTGTTCCAATCCTCAGGAATTTTCCCTTCATTAAGGCATCGAGTGAAAATTTGGGCGAGTACTGTTTCGATTTCTCCACTTGCTTCTTGTATGATGTCTACAGTAATTCCATCTTCTCCTGGAGCTTTTCCCCGCTTCATGTTCTTGATTGCATGTGCAACTTCTGCTGGAAGGACTGGAAGAACTCTGGTACTGGTACCTTTTATGATGCCTGGAGTACATGTATCATCCCTTTCATATAATTTGGAGTAGAAATCTTTCACTCTTGTCAAAATTTCGCCTCTATTTCTTGTTACAGAACCATCTTCTTTTCTCAGTGCCATAATCTGTATTTTTCCCTTACTGAGATGTCCCTTTGCTATCTTTAGGCTTTGGTTGTTTTCAATTGCTTTTCTTACTAGTTCACAGTTGAATTTCCTTACGTCTTCAGTGATACTTTTTCGTACTGTCTTGCATAGCTCCATATATTCCACTTTGGAAGTCACATCTTCTTTAGTTCTCCTCATCTCTCTTCTTTTTTGCATCAACATTTTGGTTTTTCCTGATAATTTGTTCACATGCAATTTGTTCTTAGATCCAGCTAATTTTGTTGCTGTTTCCATAAGAGCTTTGGTTACTTTTCTGTTAACTTCAGAAATATCCACTTCTTCCGATGTTAGGCCTTCTAAAGCAGAGAATCTGTTCTTCAGTTCCAATTTGAAGGTATTATGGTGTTTTTTATGGTTGGTTATGTCAATACATTTTGTTTGTCTTATGAGCTTGCTACGTTCGAGTTAAGTGTTGAGGTGCATCTTACACCTCACCAATCTATGGTCACTGCCTGTGTTGAACTTGTTTAGCACATTGCAGTCTTCTATGACGAATTTTTTGTTACACATAATAAAATTAATTTCACTTGTCATGCCATTTGGATGTCTCCATGTCCATTTCCTGTGTGGCTTTTTCTTGAAAAAGGAGTTCAAGATGAAAAACCCTTCTGCCTCTGTAAACTCTACGAGAGTATTTCCACGATGGTTTCTGTTGCCGTGACCGAATTTACCTACTGAAGTTTCATTCTGTTGCCGTTGCCCTATTTTTGCATTGAAATCTCCCATAATTATCTTCAAGTGCTGCTTACCTTTATTATTTAGATCACGAATTTCCTCATAAAATTCTTCAATTTCTTCTTCAGCATGACTTGTGGTGGGTGCATAAGTTTGAATAATCTGAGCCTGGTATCTTCTCGAGAGTTGGATAACGAGTCGTGCAGCTCTGTCAGAGGAAATTTCAACTTCTACAACTTTATCCTTCAGTTTCTTGTTTATTATAAATCCAACACCACTAGTTCTGCCAGTATCTGTCCCACGATAGTAGAAGAGATGTCCACTTTTCAGTTCAATGAGATCTTCTCCTTTCCTCCTTACCTCACTTAGCCCGACGATGTCCCACTTGATCCTTTGTAGTTCCTCTTCCAATTCAAGAAGCCTTGAATCAGAAGATAGGGAGCGTCCGTTATACGTAGCCAAGGTCAGCATCAGATGGCAGCCTAGTCCGGTCCTCCGGGGATTCTTAGCACCCTCTGCCTTCATGTCGCACTGGCCGCTGCTTTGGCCAGGTACATTCCAGCTGCCGGAGACTGAGGGCCAAGATTTAAGTTGTGGAGTCCTTTTGGAGGGGTTTGGCCATAACTCACCACGCTGGCCAAGCGGGTTGGTGAGTGTGGGATAGCATTTCCTCTAATCCCGATGGTATAGTTATACCGCTATTGGCGGTCGTCAGAGCCCTTTTAGTGGGAACAGGATGTACCACGAGAAGGCGGGGTTGACATTTGTCAAGGAGAGGCTGTGATGTTACGCATCACCTGACCTTACATCCCCTACACTATCTACCAACAAGTAATTGGACACCTGTGATAGCAAAGGAAAACGAAGTTTATTCACCTACAATAGTTGTAGGAGCCTCCACGAGCGGCGATTTCAGCTGCGACCCTCTGGGACATACTCTCAACCAGGCGTTGTACGACGGCTAGCGGTATTTTCTTCCAGTCGGCTTGGAGAAGACAGGTCAGTTCCTTCATCGATTTCGGACGGTGGGGGCACCCCTTAAGTCGACGCTCCAACTCGTCCCAGAAGTGCTCGATAGGGTTTAGGTACAGGCTCTGCGCAGGCCAGTCCATTCGATTAACCTCATTGTCACCATACCAAACCATGGTTGACCTCAGAACATGACAGGTGACATTGTCATCCTGAAAGTAACATGGGTCCACCCCGTAAAACTGCCACAACGTAGGAAGCGCATGGTCATCCAAAATGGTGCAGTTGGTCTCGGTGTTGAGTCTACCAGGAATTGCGACCAAGGGTCCCGTGCCATACCAGGAGAAACATCCCCATAGCATGATTTCACCACCGCCTAACTTCACAGTTTACACAATACATTTCGGCAGGAGGCGTTCTCCAGGCAGACGCCAAACCCAGACATTACCATCCGAACGGTAGAAGGTGAACCTTGATTCATCGCTCCAGAGAACCTGTTTCCACTGTTCAACGGTCCACTGTCGACGTTCTTTGCACCACGTAAGCCGAACAGCGCTATTGGACTTGGTGATCAAAGGCTTGTGGGCGGCAGCACTATTGGACTTGGTGATCAAAGGCTTGTGGGCGGCAGCACTATTGGACTTGGTGATCAAAGGCTTGTGGGCGGCAGCACTATTGGACTTGGTGATTAAAGGCTTGTGGACGGCTGCACGTCCATGATAACCGAGCAGATGGGCTTACTTACGGATGGTATTCTTCGAAAGAACACTCACGGATGCCTGTTGAAACTCCTCGCGGATTTGCCCCATCGATTTGGTGCGGTTCTTCCGAATTTCTCTGGCCAGTACCCGTCGGTCACTAACTCACAGTTTTGTGGGTCTACCGGTTCGGGGCACATTCCGACAGTCACCTCTCAACTTCCACTTGCCAATCACGTAGGCCACTGTCGATTTTGGGTACTTCAACTTGCTAGATATGTCACGTATGGATCGGCCATTTCTGTGATACCCGACGATTACACCTTTCTCAAAATCAGAGAGCTCCGAACTGCTTGGCATCTTGCATGCGACTGGTTGCGTTGTTGTTTCCCACACGATATTTACCGGCGGCGCCCGTGACGTGTATCAGGACCGCAAATATCGTCGATTGCAGGGGTGTCCAATTACTTGTTGGTAGATAGTGTATAGAACCCATTCCACATCTCTTCAATTACCTTTTATATTTATTGTTTTATTATTATTTTAGAGCATCCGTCAGAGAAATTTCCTTGATCGCCTTTAAAAAAAACGCACTATCTTCCATTTAGGCTAATATAGCAAAACAGTAAATCGACATCATTACAACATAGTTTAAATGCGATGAACCAAAGCTTTAGCTCAGTAGTGAAAAGCTATCCCTCAATACAATAATCGAAATTCAAAATCCGTTTTTTTTAAACTGCTACCGTTTTAGCCTTCTGCTGTCTAAAATGTCACAGAGCAATGCAGAAGCTACGTTACCATAAAATAATATAAAATACAAAGTCACAATTCCCATTTATGACCAGAAAAATAACAATATTTGATCACTGGACAATTTCGTTGACTATATTTCTGACTTAACCAATGGTTAATTTTAACCATTGGTTAAGTCAGAAATACATTGGAAAACTTTTATGTATTGAATAAAATAAGGCTCAAGAAGTTCCACCATCCTTTAATGAAAGTTTAAAACTGCTGTATTTAAACCAAGTAGAAATAAACAGGAATTTCGATTTACATATTTACAATACTCAGGATTGATAAAATTAATTTCATTTTATCAGTATAGTTTTCCTCGTTTTGAAAAGGATCCAAAGCGATATAACGCTTGCAGTAACTTCCATAACTTGAGTGTTATTACGGAGATAAATTTGTATTCAGTGAAGATTATTTTATTGTTTATTAAAACTTTCCTCAATTATTCTAATGTTAAGTTATTAAGAAATACATATGAATGGAGAGGAAAATTATCATTCTGAAAAAAATCGAAAACAAAATATTTTTGTGCCGTTAATGATGGAACCGTGATCTTCAGGAAAGCCGCAGCTCGTACTTCCTCAAGATAAATTGTTTTGGGTGGGTGGTTCGAGACCATGGTGACCTTAAAAAGCTCAAAGTGAATAAAAACTCAAGGGAACAAACAATTAAATTGGACTCTAGGTTCAAATGTGCATCTTCCGCACGTTTGCGTATAATTACTTTTTTTTCTGTCCCGAATCATACGAGAATGGGATGACTGGCTGTTTCTACGTTTGCGTGTGTCTGGAATCAAAGATGTTTTGGAATTCGGTTGAACAAAGGAAATCCAGTGGGGCTAATAACTATGTTACATAAAGTGCAAATTACAGTTTTCAACGTCGGAAACACAGAAACAGAAATTTTTAAATACGTAGTTAAAGCCTTCAAAACAGTGTAAATTAAAATGTTTCATTAGGCACTATTTGTTAGTGTCATGTTTAAAATAAAGTCCACGTATTAGACTGCACTGATAAAAATTTCAAAAACTAGAAAATGAAATACGAGCAGCATATACATGTTGGTTATTCCTTATGATGTTGCAAGGTTATCTAATTTACAGAAGTGATAAAACCATTTGGTAAAATGTTGTCATCGTTCACTAGTACTGACACTATTACATGTTCACTATCACAAGGGTTGAAAATGAATTCTGAGGAACAGGAGATATGATTTCCAATGCAACAATTTTTGAAAGGCATGTAAAATAAGTAGGGATTACACTTCATAAAATGATTGAAATAAGTTTAACGTTCATCTAGTTTAAGCATTACTTTAGGAAAATTGTATATCCACTACGTGAGCATCAGATAACTGAAAACGGGCTGGAGAAAACAAGAACAATTTTCTCACATAATTGCATTCTACAGTAATTTGCGAATTTTTAAAACCATCTGTCAATTTATTGAAAATTAAGATTTTCAAAGAAACAAATAATTACTAGTCAGAGATATTTGAAAAAATGACACCACAGATGAATACTTACATTCTTTAGAACACAAAAAGACCGAAATCAGTACTTTGTGTGGCCACCTTTGTTTTTTTATAACGGACAGATATACGATGCGGCATAGTCTCAATGAGGGATTTGCAGTAGTCGCTTGAAATGTTTTTGCACCACGCGTGCTTTATCACATGAATCAAAGCTTGGGAATTTGCTACCTTGTCTTTTAAAACGGTCCACAAATTTTCGATGGGATTAAGGTCTGGACTATTACCGGGCCAGTCAAGCACAGTTATGTTTTTCCTCTGCAGGTGGTCCTTTACTGTCTTTGATCTGTGGCATGGAGCACCATCATGCATAAAGATTGTGCACCTGTGCACTTGCGTATAAGTTAACAGCTTCTCACGTAACATTTTCACATAAAAAGGACCAGTAATGGTATAGCAGTTAGTGCTTGTCGGCAAAAAGGATAATGAAGCAGTCCCAGATGCTGACATGGCACCCCATATCATCTGACTATACGAATGTTTCACGGTGCTAATTGTGTATTTCTCATCAAACCTTTTGCCTTTTGGTCATCTAACATGCGCTTCACGTGAATCAAATTGACACACAGTTGATTTATCGGAAGAAAGAACTCGGCTCCAATTTTCAGCAGTCCACGATTGATGATGCTTTGCAAATTGGAGTCTTCTTTTTCATGACAGAGGCTAGTCTAGGTTTACGTGCAGGTTTATAAAACGTTAATCCAAAATTTGTGCTGAAACGTTGGGAAACAGTGCTGACACTACTATCAGACCCATTTGAATGCAGAAAGGCTTTAATTTTCTTGCACGAACTCCTCGGAGAACGCATAACTATTCGCCTTATGGTATTCTCATTACGTGGGGTTGTTTTCCTTGAATATCCACTTCGCTCTCGGTCGCTAAATTCACCTCTATCACGATATTTCATGATCGCATTATGAAAGATAGTATTGCTCACATTCACCTTTCTGCTAATATCACGTTCGGAGCACCCTTCATGACAAAGTCACAGAGTTATATCATAAATGGAGGATCTTTCAGGATATAATTTGTGCCCTCTGAGTAACACTTAATAATGCTGTTTTGCCGATTTTACGCTATATAGAACACACGTACAAAACCTCTCAGCGTGAAAAGCAGAAGCAAACTAACGATCACACGCTTCTCCCAACTCTATCAACAGCTGTTGCTGTATGATGATGCAACACCGACAGGAAGTTGAGTAATACAGACAGTAGCTGACGCAATCGGTCGTAATCTAATACCAACAAGTGGTCTTAAACTTTTGCAAATGATTATACAGTATATTGAGAACTGATTTCTGTGAAGCACAGATGTTGGTATCTCTTTCTCATCGGATCTCCTTTATTGAGGATGGAATCGAAACTGATCTGATTCCTGCTCACATAAATTATCAAATTTTTCTTCACGCACAAGTCTAATACAACCCGGCGTGCGTAAGTTAACACTTCCGTATACAGCAATACCTGCGGTACTAAAAACCTGCTTGAAAAACTTCCTTCTTCGGTCACATACTACTAATTACTCATATTCTGTTTGCGCATTTTCTTCCCAAAATAATGCACAACTTCGCATCTAGGAGGCAAGCATTCTTAATCTCTTTATCTCAATACCTGTAGGTGGTGTTAGTGTACTTCTTTTTGCAGCTGTATCGCCGCTGCTAAAAACATTATTGAGAATTTTCTTCTTTACTGTATGCCATTCGTTACAATAGAGATGTGGAGCATTATCTTCTTTAAATAATGGAAAGATTTTCCGCTAGTTGCATAAAGGTGGAAACTGTTCCCCCTATCTCTGCTTCCGGGAGACGTATCTCCAAAGTCTTTCTTCATTAGCATATCGTTTTCCACGAAAAATAATTTTCGCCTATTTTCAACTTTTCCATTATGCAAAATTCTTCAGCTAGCAGACGTAGATTTATATCATATTTCTTTTTATATTTCTTCTCTCTTTTAAGGGTGCGATTTGAAAATCTCTTTGTCTCTGATACCTTCCTCGTGCTATGAGAAACGTTTTGTGCGCCATTTGTTAATTTTCGTATTATTATCTTTAGCCGCTGGTGGAACTAAGTAGATTTTCCTATTTCTGGATGTTTTATCCATTGCAGAGACCGGTTGATTATTTTCTTGACCGATTCCATTGACTTTGAATAGCTTTGATAAATTTTATTCGCGTCAGAAGTTATTCAAAGGACATGCTCCGTTCAACCGAAAATTCGGTGTCATTTTTCTTGTTTTTTGCTATCAACGTTATGCCATGAATAGAACTATCCTATTGGTTGTAGTCTGATCAGTGGTCTGAAACGTTGATTCAGCGCATAAAATAAGATTAATTGATATTAAATTATTAAATTCTAAGGGGATTTTTTTGCTCAAGTTTCTGAACGAATATGTGGATGCAGTCTTAGGGAAATTTAATTTTGCATGAAATGTCTCAACTAGAATTAAATAAAATCTGCGAAGAATCGTATTTATCCATCAAATGTATGGATCATGTTTTGCTCTCTGGAGAGACCGCTCCCAACTCAAAATTTGACTACTTCATTTTAATCTTTTCTTCTAAGTCTTTCTAATGATTATGCTTATCGTTGAGAGTTAGTAATACAGTTTATTTTGATTCATGTTTTAGTTTTGAAATACATTTGACATGACAAAATGTATCCTTGTAGGAAAAGCAACTCTTTTGAAAACGAAACTCATTCTTTTCTTCATTCCAGAAGAAAACATATTTTCTCTCTTGGGTTGATCCCCTAAATCTTATAAGCAATGACGCAGCGACTGAATACCAGATAAAAGTATTAGCTGCTTAATTCCTTCAAATTCTATTTCTTGAAAGTAATATGCATGTAAACGGCCTGTCACTCTTCCGAGATAATGCATCGAAAGAAATGCTTTAGATTCAACGGTTTTGAATATCTCTGAAAAGTAAAAATGTATTTATTGTCATCATATTATATAGAAAGGAATTGTTCGATTTATCCGTTAAAATATGACAAGGATGTAACAGAGAAAAGATATATTTAAAAAGTAAAGTTCCTCTTTTAAGGAAAACTGAAATGTAAAAGAACCGCTTGCTCGTGCCGTGTTGAATTCCCTGAGCTGAAAAGCACTGAACTGTTTCCTCATTGCCATATGCTTCTCTATAGCTCCTTCAGAGTAGCAAAGTGATTTATATCTATTTTATTGTTTCCGAGGCTTATAATGTAGTTCCATAGCATAAACGTATTAACATTTCAAAACAAAAAAGGTCTTAGATGAAAATAGCAAAAAGACATTTAGCAGTATATTGGTTCATACCTACATTTTTTCATGAAAAATATATCAAAATAATTAAAATGTACACTATCTACCAAAACGTAATTGGACACCCCTGCAATCGACGATATCTGCGGTCCTGATACACGTCACGGCCGCACCCGTTAAATATCGTGTGGGAAACAACAACGCAACCAGTCGCATGCAAGATGCCACGCAGTTCGGAGCTCTCTGATTTCGAGAAAGGTGTAATCGTCGGGTATCACAGAAATGGCCGATCCATACGTGACATATCTAGCAAGTTGAAGTACCCAAAATCAAAAGTGACCTACGTGATTGCCAAGTGGAAGATAAGAGGTAACTGTCGGAATGTGCCCCTACCCGGCAGACCCACAAAACTGGGAGTTAGAGACCGACGGGTGCTGGCCAGAGAAACTCGGAAGAACCGCACCAAATCGATGGGCCAAATCCGCGAGGAGTTTCAACAGGCATCCGGGAGTGTTCTTTCGATGAATACCATCCGTAAGGAAGCCCATTTGCTCGGTTATCATGGACGTGCTGCCGCCCACAAGCCTTTGATCACCAAGTCCAATAGCGCTGCTCGGCTAACGTGGTGCAAAGAACGTCGACAGTGGACCGTTGAACAGTGGAAACAGGTTCTCTGGAGCGACGAATCAAGGTTTACCCTCTACCGTTCGAATGGCAGGGTCTGGGTTTGGCGTCTGCCTGGAGAACGCCTCCTGCCGGAACGTATTGTGCCAACAGTGAAGTTCCGCGGCGGTGGAATTATGCTATGGGGGTGTTTCTCCTGCTATAGCACGGGACCCTTGGTCGCAATTCCTGGTAGACTCAACGCCGAGACCTACAGCACCATTTTGGATGACCATGCGCTTCCTACGTTGTGGCAGTTTTACGGGGTGGACCCATGTTACTTTCAGGATGACAATGCCACCTGTCATGTTCTGAGGTCCACCATGGTTTGGTATGGTGACAATGAGGTTAATCGAATGGACTGGCCTGCGCAGAGCCCGTACCTTAACCCTATCGAGCACCTCTAGGACGAGTTGGAGCGTCGACTTAAGGGGTGCCCCCACCGTCCGAAATCGGTGAAGGAATTGACCTGTCTTCTCCAAGCCGACTGGAAGAAAATACCGCTAGCCGTCGTACAACGCCTGGATGAGGGTATTCCCCGGAGGGTCGCAGCTGCAATCGCCGCTCGTGGAGGCTCCACCAACTATGGAAGGTGAATAAACTTCGTTTTCCTTTGCTATCACAGGTGTCCAATTACTTGTTGGTAGATAGTGTATTATTTCAGATGTGAAAAACGTATTAGAGCATAATGTTTCATACACTAGATCTTTAACAAAAGACATCAGTTCTAATAATATTACATTGCGAAAGGAGTGATACAAAAGATTTAGGTTCCCTCCAGTTTTGTTTAACAATTGTATAAATATATTGTGTAAAAGTGATTTGCACTGAAGGATTGAGGAAATTTCTGTGAAGGTCAAAACATTTCATAACTTACGTTAGCATTTGACAGTTTTTAAGCTACTTCCTGAGAGTATGGATAAAGATAACCAACTCTTCTTTAAAAGTGTTTAAAAGAGCCCCAACTGTTCTTTAAAAATTAACTGTTCTTTAAAAAAATTTAGTTACTTACTGAGAGTATGGATAAAGATCACCAACTGAAATTGAAAAGGAATTTCATGGTTCTTCAATAGCAAATTCTCGTACACCAAACCTACTTTTAAATAGAAGAAAAACAGTAAGTGTAAAAAAAATAATTCAGGAAATGTTGATTAAATCTCACTGGTGACATCGATTTGTAGATAAGAAACAAAATTGGCATGAAAAGAGGAAATTTTATGAAATAATGTAATTAGTAAGACACAGTGACATATGGCGATTGGGTGTTTAAGGTAAAGTCAGTCAAGAGCTTGTAGGCGCTTGCGATGCAGACATGTATTTAGAAGAATGCTGAAGATCTCACGGATAGCAAATGTGGAAAGCTAGGATGTACTGAGAAGAAGAGCAAATCATATGTCACCTTGCACGATTTGAAACATTCCTTATTCTTCAACTGGTACTAGAACGAATATCCTTCTTTTCAACAATTTCAGCCACGGTAATCGTAGAGTATGCCGCTAAAGCAAATCTTCCTTCTTAGTATTCTGTAAATTTTAGATCTGTACTTTGACATTCTCCATGCCCTCCACTATCTTCCGAAACATTTTTTTTTCTTGATCTTCTGACGTATACCTGTAGTTTAACCTCCTCTTTGAGTTCATGTATTCCTCTGTAAACTCCGTTTACTTTCAGTAAATATTTTCTAACCTTAACGCCCTGAGTTTTACCGATGAATTTGAAGTAGGTAGCAGGTCAAATTGCAAGTTACATAGTTTGACTTGCGAGATACTTTGACAGTTAGACTAGCCAGATACTCTGACGTAGTTAGACTAGCTCATACTTAGTGAGATACTTCGAGATACTCAGTGTGAAATGTTCCAAGAACACCTTTTATTCTACTGTTACGAGAGGTATGTTATGTACACGATTTTCAAGCACTGATAATTCTAATATTCGAGAGCAAGGTTGTTTCAATTATTTTAAGGCAATGTTTTCGCTAACTAATTCAAGAGTTAATGGTTTTGTAATTTTCAATTTATTCAGCACAGAGAGAATATAATTGAATGCAGATTAAACAACGTGTGTGGTGATTTTGATTCAAGGCTATTTTGCGTGCTGGATAAAGTGCATGTGATTTGGATGAAGTACCATAAAGAATAATAAAGGTGAAATTAGAACGTAAGTCAGCTGATTTATTTGTAACCTCGGCCATCATACGCTGAAGTGATTTCATGTCTAGTTAAGTATTTTCAGCTTCAAACGAAAGTCTAGCTTCTGGGTTCAAATATAAGCAAATACAGTAAGCTTTAATCTATAAGCATTAAGTTAAGCTTAGCTTTAGTTCTGTTGCAGTAAACTGAACATCAAGATAAGCTCTTACGCTTAGTGTATTGCAACAGAGCTAACTTAAAGCAAAATCAACGAATATACTTATCCTTAATTGCTAGCACCTCCATTTCAGTTTGTTTAAAATTATTTTCCTTTGTTTTAATAATTCCTACGCATCTTATGTAAAAAGTCTGACTTCAGTTAACACATCTTTTTCCAATTTCAAGGTTGGTTGGCTGGTAAGTTTTTAACAGCGTAAGGGCAACAATGGGCTAAAGAGCGCCGAATTTCCTATTTTAAACCGTCTCCTTTTCCTTCTTATCTCATTTCTTCTATGTTATTTCCTTGATATCTCTTTCATTCGGTTAATCATCCTCATTCCTGTTCTACTAAGTTGTTCACCCTCTTTTCTACTGTTTGTGCAAGTTTTAGATCCATATAAAACAGCATATCTCACAGCAGAGATGTACATTTTGGTTTGGGTTTTCTTTGGGCTTTACTGCTGTAGATTGCCCAAAATATATTCTTACACTTTGTTATACCCGTTCATCACCACCTTCTCAAAATCTCTATCCACCTATAGAGCTGAATCGGGGTATTTAAATTAATACACTGCTGGCCACCCAAAATGCACCACCAAGAAGAACACGAGATAGCAAAGCGTGATTTACTGGACACATAGCAACAGTTACAAAGATGAAACGATTGAGCTTACAGGCCCGTGCGACTTACAGAACACACAGACATCAATAGTTCGTGTGGCCCCCATGGCTGGCAATGACGTCCGCTAAACGCCGCGGCATCGAACGAAAGAAGCTGTGGATGTAGGCTTGGGGTATGTCGTTCCAGGCTGTTTCGACACGTTGTCACAGTTCATCAGGCGTAGCCGCGGGTGGTGCTTGCCGGGCCACTCGATTGCCGATCAGCGACCAGACGTGTTCAATGGGCGACATTTCGGGAGAGCAGGCGGGCCACGGCAGCAGTGAAACCTAGTGGGCAGTAAAGAATCGTTGCACGATGCGTGCCACGTGCAGGCGCGCATTGTCCTGTTGAAACGTGGCCGCTGGCAGGTCCTGCAGGTAAGGGAGGACTACAGGCTCCAAAAAGTCGGAGATGTAGCGGTGGCTGTTGAGTGTACATGCGATGCGTACCAGAGGGGTGCGGGTGTCATATCCAATTGCGCCCGAAACCTTAACGCCAGGCGACGGACCGGTATGGCAATGCATAATGCAGGCGTCATACAGTCTCTCGCCGCGGTGCCGCCATAGGCGGATCCGACCACCTTGGTGTTGCAGGCAGAAGCGGAATTCATCGGAGAAGAACATGTCGTGCCATTCCGTAGTCAAGGTGCGGCGTTCAACGGCCCACTGCCGCCGCACTCGCCGGTGGTGTAACGTCAATGGTAATCGGAGCAATGGGCGCCGCGCGACAATTCCCCGCTCCTGCAGACGACGTCGAACGATACGTGCTGACACAGGTTGTTGCGCAACACACCCTAATTCCTGCGCTAACGTTTGTGATGTGGCGGTGCGAACCGTCAATGCACGCCGCGCAACATGCCGGTCCTCTCGTTCGGTGGTGTGCGCGGCGGTGGCAATCACTCACGTCGGTACGTCCGTCCCTCCTGCACCCACCGAATCCATACTCGCCTCACTGTGGCTGGATGTCGTCCCACACGGGCACCGATGTCTCAGTACGATAAACCGCTGTCGCGATAAGCCACTATTCGTCCTCTGTCGAACTCCGAAACGTGCTGGAATGACTGCCGTATTCAGCGACGAGGCATCAGGAAGCTTCCCACGCACAGTTCCGGCAGTACAACACACTTCCACTATTTACACCCCGCCTTCTGTGCACCCTTCTTATAGTGCTTCTCAGTGGCGTGCCGGGCGCACATGATTTGCATATGCCCTGCAATGCTAATCATTTGCATTTCCTCTCGCGGGCGACGCATGCTGCGAATTTCAGGACAATCGGATGCTTCCTTCTTGGTGTTACATTTTGGGTGGCCAGCAGTGTATATTACTCGCTTTCTTTCCCTATCATGCACTAAATAATCTTTTTGACTTCTTGAACTGAAAATCACATTTCTTTGCCAGTCCATAATTCTTTTTGGAATATCTTCATCTGATTTTGATGAAATGGAGTTGATATCAACCAGCAAAATCTCCTTTTGCGAACCTTCCACTCAGGGTATGAGAAATACTTACGAAAATAAAAATAAGGAGAGCTTATCTCTCTATTTCAACATATTTTGACTTACAAATTCTACTACTGGCAATTATACATTTCGTTTTCGTGCATTGCTTGTACAATTGCCATTTTTTCTTGTGCTCTTTCTTTCTTAATGCACATCATATGACTACTCGATACATACGCATTTTCTAAATCAACAAATTTTGTTCTTTTTGAAATATTTTACTAGTAGGTATTTCATTACAAACATCGCATAAGTGGTTCCCTTGTCTTTTGTAAAACCAAGCCGAAATTTTTTTTTATAATTTTTGCTAATCTCTTGTCCATTATTTCTTCAGATGTCTTCAAAATGGGTTTCTTCAGTTTTATCTCTATGGTTACAACAGTTTAGCTTTCTTCCTTTTCGTTTAGAAATGGGCACCAGCACGTTTTTCAGGTTCTACGGAACGTGTTACTCTGCATGCACCTTGTTGAATTATCCCGGTATCCTTTTCCCTCTTTTATTTTCCAAATCATTTACCATATTAGTTAGTACTGCTAAAATCCTACTTCTTGTCCTTTTTCATCTTGTGGAGGGCTTATTTTATTTCTTCCAGAATAATTTCCTTTTATGGTTCCGTAAAAAAAATTCGGTTTTACAGTGATTCCTTCTTGCGAGTGTATATGTGTGTGTGTGTTCTCTGTTTAATAGTTCATCGACATATTTTTTTATTGTGCTTAAATTTCCCTATCGTCCTTAAAGTATTGCGATTTATATTTCCAATTAGGTTGTTACTTAATATTACCTTCTTACGTATATCTAGAAGGCATAAACATGATGAACCGAAAAAGAAACCAATGAAGAAAGAAACTAGCATTGTTCATTCGGATAAGAGACTGGGCAAATCCTAACACAAAATCAGATCTACTAAATATAAATCAGACTCACTTCCCGGATAGCTGAATAAAACTGGAAATTGGCACCTTAAGAAGAAAAATATGTTTGCTTATAACCCTTGGAAGATTTTAAGAAAACCTTATCACAGCGATATCTAGATGAGCATGTTTCTGCGAAACATAATTTTCCCAATAGAGCTTATTTCAGCAAAATAAAATTTTCCCAATCGAGCATGCTTCAGCGAAATATGATTTTCCCTATCGACGTGCTTCGGGGAAACGGAATTCTCATTTCGATAAAATTACCGTATAGTTAAGAAATACTTCAGAGAAAAGTACTTCAATTGCACATTCCTTTCCAGTAGGGCACACAATATCCAAATCAACTGATCATTTTCAAACATACATTTCAGCAAACTCATACTCTGGCCTGGTTTCATAATAATGAATGGCACCTAAATATTCAAATTGTATATGACATCAGCAACTGAGTTTACAGTCACGGGTTTTTGTTAATTGCGGAAACGCGCTTGAGAGAAATGGTGTGGATGCCACGTGGTTAACAAGTTGCCAAGAATTCCGGTATATAAGGAACGCTTCCAGAATATCAAGTTTGGTGAATGAATCTGGCTTGCCATTTTTATCTTTTTCAAAGAGAAATGTATGGTTATTTTCGTAACAGTGTTTAGCCATGAATGACTGATTTAGGTCACAGTTTCGAATGTAAGCCTTGTGTTCCTTCAATCAAAATGGAAGTCTCTGCGGGTGCTTTATATAAGGAACGCCACATTCACATGGGATTTGATAGTTTCCCCATGAGGGTTTGTCAACAACATAGTCCTTTGATACAATATAGTTCATTTTGTTTATGGGTTTAAAAATCACTTTGAAATAAAACAGTTTTGAAATCTTTTGAAATTTTGAAGGCGAAGTCACGGGAAAATAGTACAACTGCAAATTTCTCTCGTAATGGGTGCATCACAGGCATAAAGCTGAGAAAGCGAATATGAGATTATAGGCATCTAAGTTGAGAAAGTGACTACCAAATTATTTCTAAAACTCTCTGAAGCGGAGGCAATTTTTCATACTAGTTTTTATTACTGGATATTTTTTTTGTCTTTCACATGGCGTTTTAAATGCAAACTAAAAATGTTTCCATGCTTTCGGATTATTACTTCATAGAGGCCGCATCGGTCGCATTAGGTTCCCAATGAATAGTGACTGATATTTAATACTGATCGGAAGCAGTATTCGGGTGGGCAATTCATTGTACGAAAAATCTACTTTGTGGACAATGAAACGTCTACTTTGTGGAGAATGTAGCAATTGTATGAAACGCCTCACTTTGCGTTCTTCTCTCAGAACTTCCAAAAAAATCTGAAAAGTACGAGCAGGAAATGTTGTTTATAACGGTTATGTAACAAATGTCGAAGTATCCCATATTTCTTAGCGTTTCCTGGTACATATCTTCGTTAGCATACGTTCTGCAGATTTTCTTTTGCTAACTGATAGCGATACCCTGATTGGCATAGTTGAAAGTACTAGGGGTGTTCAAATGAAAAGGTACGAAACGTCATAAGAACGTAATCGTTAACATATTTGCCTATGCCGCTATGGGAGAACGTAGCGACACATCTAGGGATGCGATTGGAGTCGCCGGCGTGGATCGGAGCATGCGCGGGCGCCCGCATGCGCAGGAGAGAGCAGAGGCTCTTATAAAGAGCGCCGTCCAATTGACGCGGCAGTGCGTGTGAGGACAGGATGGCGTTCACATTGCAAAATTCGACGATTGAGGGGAAGCGAGGCGTTATCCGATTTCTTACAGCGGAAGGTGTTAAACCGGCCGCTATTCATCGCGGAGGGTGTGATTCTGCTTCATGATAACGCGCGTCTACACGTCTCCGGGGTCACTCACACACGTGGAACTGGCCAAGTTCCAGTGGGAGCAGCTTGACCATCCGCCCTACAGCCCGGACATGTCGCCCTGCGATTTTCATGTGTTTGGTCCCCTGAAAAAACATCTGAAAGGGAAGCGCTTCCACTCGGACGACGAACTCAAGGACGATGTGCAGGACTGGGTCTCGTCACGGCCATAGGAATTCTGGAAACAAGGAATCCTTCGGCTCGTTAATCAATGGGATCGTTGTGCTACGGTCTATGGTGTATACTTTGAATAAAGTCTTCATTTATACCCACAGTGTCGTTTCGTACCTTTTCATTTGAACACTCCTTGTATAATGAATAAAAACCTCCGCTGGACGTGTAGTGCAGGGAAGCTTACGTTAAGTCACGTTAGGGTTATTGGAAGGTTACTTGACGTAGCTAAAGTGTACCTAATCTTCAAAGTGCTAGATTTTGTTTAGGTAAGACTCGCACGTGCAATAAATTCATTGAATATGGAACTTCTTTTTACTCAGCTTTCATCATTATCTTGAATATCAGTACTATAACTTCGGTTTTAGTACATTAGTACCTTGAAGGCTCCTTATTAGAGCGGTAAACACAATATACCCTGGACGTAATGGAGACACTTAATGAAAGAGACTTAACGGCCAGACAGAGGTCTGACAATAATATGAACTGAGAAAACGTACTCACTTTAAACCTTTTATTGGAGAACTCCTGGTATTATCAAACACACACTCAACAAATCACACGACTACTGAATATCCGAACTTTCGTAGAATCGCATAACAATAATTAAGAAGAACCTATCACATAAAACGAAGCTTCTTTGGTATAGTTGAACGCGCCTATATATACTGCATACCACCACGTCATGACTTACACTCGTTGCCACATATCATTCAGGGGGAGAAATAACATCTCGTTAAGTGAGAAGATAATTTGCATAGGAAAATAAAATAACAAGAGATAGTAAAATCAAAAGGAAACTGAATCTAGAGTATACGTTACAAAAGGTTCACAGAATTATCTACGAATATTCTTGCTTTGGAGTATTCCAGGGAGTAGGTTTTGAGCGTTCAAAATGAATGTGAGTATTCTAGTCTTTCTTTTCTTTTTTAACCATGTGAACAACGGAATCAATAGGAAATAATATCAACCTTACTAAATCTGAAGAGAACTTTAATCCACGTAAGTAAAGAGTTAAAATTCACTACACGATAGGATCGGCAACCCGTCGATCGCGGCTCCACATTTGGTCGCCCGCAGAGATATTTGTGTCACAAGGCATCATTGTGCTCGACATAATCTCTGTGAGTCAACTGACATGCTGTTCATAAAACAAGTTAGTAAAATCATGCAATGCAGTGATTATGATACGCTTTCCAACATACCATAAACCATTACTCAAGTTATGAGGATAATGGCTGTAGAATAAATCTCGCTCCTATGCCCTGACCTTTGACCCCATTTCGATGACATTCAACAGAACCGGTTAAGTATTCTTCCGGAACAACATGATAAATTTTGTCTCAATCGAAGCTTTTTTAAGTAAGTTTTGACGCATAAGGGGAATGGAATGCATCCCGCTCCTATGTCCTGAGCTTTTACACCTTTTATCACATTTTCAATAGGGTTCGTCCCCAGGTGATCTCCTACCACATACTAAAATTTCATTGAAATCGAACCATTTTTACACAATTTATGACGGATAAGGGCAATGGAATGGATACCGCTTTTATGTCCTGAGCTTTGACCATATTTCGCCCATTCTCAGTAGGGTTCGTGCCTAGGTGGTCTCCTACCACTTACTACAATTTCATCGAAATCTAACCCCTTTTACGCGAGTTTTCGTACTGACGAACGAACGGACGGACAAAGCTAGATCTTATACGCTTCTTCAACCTACGGTTGGAAAGCGTAAAAAACAAGTGCAGAAACAGACTGACAGATGGACATTTGGATTCGTGCATTCGGCTAACTATGAACCAGAAGTCACGAAACTGACTGATAAAATGAACTGTCAGACATAACATTAAAAAAATAATTTTTTTTACAAAAGTGTTAGGACAATGTAAAGTTATAAAATTATTTGTATTTAAAATATTTGATTACTTTAATTTCATCATATGTTATTTTCTGTTTAGCTTTGATATTTTCATGTAATTAAAAGTTTGAAGCCAATTGACGACATTTATTTGTTTCCGACTCCAATAGTATTTTCATGCCACACACTTTGATGCACCGTAAAAAATACAATTTGAACACTGACAAAATTTGTTCGAGTTCAAAAGTTTTCTTTAATCGGCTTAAAAATATTAATATATGCAAATAACGAAGAATCCGATTTATGGGTTTCTTAACATTACACATTTTTTTTACGTAAATTAATACAAGTAGGCCAGTATATAAAGGTTTTTATAAAGATTTTATGTATCATTTATATATTACATTCTATATGGAATATATAAAAATATAAAATCAGTATAAATATTTATGCCAACTGTTAATACGCTCTTCGCAAAAAAGGGGTCTACTGTTAATACGCTCTTCGCAAAGAAAAAAATATATATATCATTTATATATTCCAAAGATTTTATATATCATTTATATATTACAAAGATTTTATATATCATTTATATATTACAAAGATTTTATATATCATTTATATATTACATTCTCTATGGAATGGGCCTATACAAAAAATATAAAATGAGGATAAATACTCATGCCAACTGTTAATACGCTCTTCGCAAAAAAGGGGTCTGCTGTTAATACGCTTTTCGCAAAAAAAAAAAAAAAACCGTACCCAACAGGATTCGTTAGGTTGAGACGAAAATTAGTGTGTGCAATTTACATGTATAGGAAAGGAGTTGTTTGTAATTCCAGAGAAGTTGGGCCATTTATTCGTATAAAACAGGGACACGAGTGGAACAAGTCAGTACGTTGTTGCACCAACTCTGGTTCGGATACCAGCGGTCACCCGGCGTACCATAGACGCATGCATTGCACGGATACTATCATGAGGTATTGCATTTCAGATGGTGTCGAAATTGTGGGCCAGTTCGCCGACATTCCGGGATTGGCGTAGTTGGCGTCCCATTGTGGTTCAAAAATGTTTGATCGGTGAGAGAACTGGACATGAAAGAGTGTCGATAGGCTAGAAGATGCGTGCCGTGTGTAGCCAGGCACTTTCCTGTTGAAAAATTGAACGGTAATACTGCTACAGGAATGGCAACACAACAGGTCGTGGAATGTCGTCTACGCACGTTGAGCCATGAGGGTGGCACGAAGGACTACCAAGGGTGTCCAGCTATCGCAGGAAGTGGATCCCCAGACAGTCACTCCCGGTGTGCGAGCAGCGTGTTGTTGCACATTAATGGCAGGATCCGTGTCCTGGTCGCATCGTCTCCAGACACGTATGCGGTGGTAATCGGCGCCAAGTTCAAACCGTGACTCATCACTAAAGACAACACAACGTCACTGGATACTACCCCACGTTAATTGGGCCCGACACCACTCCAACTGGTGCAGGCGATGCTCACTGCTCAATGGTAGGCGGAGAAGTGGCCTCCTCGAATGTAGTCCTCGTGCCTCAAGTTGTCTGGCCACAGTCCAGATGGCCACTTCCGTATCTTTAGACGACACACCATGGACACGGATGGATGAGGGCGAAGAATTCGGTTCTGTTTGTGCGGCTATCATAATCCTTAAATCGTGGCGTTCTGTTGTTGCCCTCTGCCGTCCTTTGCCCGAGTGCCGCTGGGTTGTGCCCTCCTCAACTCATTAGCGCCAACATCGTCCGGTTGCAGCCGCGTCGCTCCGACCAAGTCTTAGGCGATACGGCGGCTTGATCAACCGGGCACTCTCAGCCCAATTATATGTCGTCTCTCAAACTCACTAAACTGCTCGTACCGTGCACGGATCCGGCGTCCAGGCATCCTCACAATTCGTGAAACTAAATGCAACCGCAATCCTCTGTCACACTTGTCCTTGTTTGCGAGGCTTGCTCTTTATATACTCTCCTGGATGTGCGATTCCCATGCGCTTTGGTTGGCCACTACTTAGTCATTGGTTGTTAGTTTTTAGTGATTTGCATATTCGGCCTTGAGGTACTTGCAGGCGAACTTTCATGAGGATAGAACGATTTTCTCGAGGTACTCTGCTTTTTTTACGCTTTCCAACCGTAGGTAGAAGAGGCGTATATGCTCCAGCTTTGTCCGTCCGTCCGTTCGTCTGTCTGCACGATAACTGGCGTAAAAATGGTTCGATTCCGATGAAAGTTTAGTATGTGGTAGGGGACCACCTGGGAACGAACCCTATTGAAGATGGGACAAATGGGGTCAAAGGTCACGACGTAAGAGCGGGGATCCTTTCATCCTTCTATTTACGCAAGTTATGCGTCATAACGTGCGTAAATACGGTTCAATTTCAAAGAAAGTTTACTATGTGGTAGGGGACCACCTGGGACCAAACCCTATTGAAAATGGGACCAATGGGTTAAAGGTAACGACGTAGGAGCGGGGATCCTTCCATTGCCCTAATGCGTCATAACTTGCGTAAATATGGTTTAATTTCAATGAAAGTTTACTATGTGGTAGGCGACCAACTGGGAACAAAACCTGTTGAAAATGGGACAAATGGGGTCAAAGGTCACGACGTAGGAGCGGGAATCCTTCCATTACCCTTATGCATCATAACTTGCGTAAATATGGTTCAATTTCAATGAAAGTTTACTATGTGGTAGGGGACCACCTGGGACGAACCCTGTTGAAAATGGGACAAACGGGGTCAAAGTCACGACGTAGGAGCGGGATCATTCCATTGCCTTTATGCGTCATAACCTGCGTAAATATGGTTCGATTTCAATGAAATTTTAGTATGTGGTAGAGGACCGCCTGGGGACGAATCTTGTTCAAAATGGGTGAAGTGGGGTCAAACGTTAGGACATAAGAGCGGGATGCATTCCATTGCCCTTATGCGTCATAACGTGCGTAAAAATGTTTCGATTTCGATGAAATTTCAGTATGTGGTAGGGGACCACCTGGGGAAGAACCCTATTGAATGTGGACAAAATGGGGTCAAAGGTCAGGAGATAGGAATGCGATCCATTCCATCGCTCTTATCATATGTTATTAAGGTGGACGTCAAGTAAATTTGCTTCCTATACTTAGAATGGAAAAACTTTTGTACACATTTCCTTCACAATTAATGTCTTTCCAAGGATGAAAATTTGAACATCGATTAAAATAACTTTATTACAACTTGGATTACTTAATATTTTCTAAAACATAACCATAATTACATTAAAAAACAATGACTTTTCCTTTGGTGGTGTTGAAACCAGAAAAAGGATGGCGCGACCTGTACTTTGATGACGTCAGTGGACAAACAAATGTTGGATTGCATAATTATGGTTATGCTTCAGAAAATATTAAGTATTCCAAGTTATAAAATGAAGCCATCTTAATCGATACTAAAATTTTCATACTTGTGAACGCATTAATTGTCCAGAAAAAAGATGGCGCGACCTGTATTTTCATGACGTCTGCAGACAAAAAATGTTGGATTGCATAATTATGGTTATGTTTTAGAAAATATTAAGTATTGCAAGTTATAAAATGAAGCTATTTTAATCGATGTTCAAATTTTCATCCTTGTGAACGCATTAATTGTCCAGAAAAAAGTTGGCGCGACCTGTATTTTCATGAAGTCAGCAGACAAAAAATGCTGGATTGCATAATTATGGTTATGTTTCAGAAAATATTAAGTATTCCAAGTTATAAAATAAAAATATGTTAATCGATGTTAAAATTTTCATCCTTGGAAACGCATTAATTTGGAAGAAAATGTGTACAGAAATTTTTCCATTCGAAGTACAGGAAGCAAAATTACTTGACGTTCACCTCAAAGGAGCAATTCTTGTATGTATGTAAATTTTATTTTGAAAACGGCTCTGAGGATTGAGATGAAAGTCGTTAACCTACCGTTTTCTGGTACTAGAAATCGATTTAGCTTGATCTCGACTTTCAGAAAATTTGTTTAGTGGGTTAAATAACCACCCCGAATTACCAAGTTTGTAGTGTGGTGTCATGGCGTCGCCCCATTAGATGTTGGCGCGCGGTCATGCCATCTATCTCATTACGTCACGCGTTGTTTGTGGATCCCATTAAAGTTTTATGAAGTCACAACTTGCTAGCAGATGGTCGCGATTCCCATCTGCCTCATTACGTCACGCGTTGTGTGCGTATGTTCGTCCGCACGATAACTTGCGTAAAAATCGTTCGATTTCGATGAAAGTTTAGTATGTGGTAGGGGAACACCTGGGAAGGAACCCTATTGAAAGTGAACGAAATGGGGACAAAGGTCATGACATAAGAACGGGATCCATTCCACTGCTCTTATGCGTCATAACTAACATAAAAATGGTTCGATTTCGATTAAATTTTAGTATGTGGTAGGACACAACCTGGGGACAAACCCTATTGAAATTTGGCAAAATGGGGGTCAAAGGTCAGGACATAGGAGCGGAATCACTTCCATCGCCATTATGAGTCATAACTTGCGTAAAAATGTTTCGATTTGGATGAAATGCTGGTATGTTGTAGGGACCTTTTTGGGCACGAATCCTGTTGAAAATGGGCGAAATGGGATATAAGGTTAGGACACAGGAGCGGGATCTATTCCATAACGCTTAAGCATCATAACTAACGTAAAATTGCTTCGATTGCGACAAAATTTTATCATGTTATTTCGGAGATATACTGAACCAGTTCTGTTGAATATCATCCAAATGGATCAAAGGTCAGGGCACAGAAGTGAGATTTAATCCGCAACCATTTTCTTCATAACTTGAGTAATAGCTTGAGTAATGATTTCTAGTATATTGGAAAGCGTATCATAATTAATGCATTGCATGATTTTACTAACTTGTTAGGCTTTCTAACCCTAGGTTGAAGAAGCTTATATGATCCAGCTTGTCCGTCCGTCCGTATGTCTGTCTGTCCGCACGATAACTCGCGTACAAATGGTTCGATTTCGATGAAATTTTATTATGTAGTAGGGGACCACCTGGGGACAAACCCTCTTGAAAATGGGTGAAGTGGGGTCAAAGGTCACGACATAGGAGCGGGATCCATTCCATTGCCCTTATGCATCATAACTTGCGTAAATATGGTTAGATTTCGATGAAATTGTAGTATATCATAGGGGACGACCTGGGGACGAACCCTATTGAAAATGGGCTTAATGGAGTTAAAGTTTAAGACACAGGAGCGGGATCTATTCCATAGCCCTTATGCATCATAACTTACGTAAAAATGCTTCGATTGCGGCAAAACGTTATCATGTTATTTCGGAGGTATACTGAAACCATTCTGTTTAATATCATCGAAATGTAATCAAAGGTCAGGGAACAGGAACGATATTTATTCCACAGCCATTCTCCTCATAACTTGAGTGATAACTTTAGTAGTGATTTCTAGTGCCCTTATGCATCATAACTTACGTATGATCCATAGCCCTTATGCATCATAACTTACGTAAAAATACTTCGATTGCGACAAAACTTTATCGTGTTATTTCGGAGGTATACTGAACCTGTTTTCTTGAATATCAAAGAAATGGGATCAAAGGTCAGGGCACAGGACCGAGATTTATTCCACAGCCATTATCCTCATAACTTGAGTGATAACTTTAGTAATGGTTTCTGGTATGTTGGAAAGCGTATCATAATCAATGCATTGCATGATTTTACTAACTTGCTTTTTATTTCGCAATGGAGCATATGTAATATAGGCCTACTCTTCTTCATACATCGAAGTAGATCTTCGGCAGTCAGTCATTTTTTTAAGTAGCTCACGTATATCCGTAACTTGCCGACCTTTGCAATGCAATGTAAACATTGCTTGAAAAATCAAATGTGCGATACGATAGCCGTTCCTGTGTAGTTCCAGACAAAGAAGGAATACGAGAGCTTCATGTTTGTTCATTTATGTTAAAAATAGTATGCAAAAATCGGGTTTCTTGAATTCCATCTTAGTAGACGCATTATTATTTTAATAATTATCTTTGAAATTCGAGATTTTTGGAAAAGCCACAAAATATAAAGCACGAAATGCTTTAGCTAAGGAAAACAATCTTTCGGACCACTGTGTATACCAGGAGGGTATTGATCTTAAACCCCTGAAATTATTTCAAAAATTTTGTTCTGCGTCTTTCCTCACAGATTGTTGCCCTTCTCGTACGTTTGGGATATAATTAGCTTTAGGGTATTTGATTTCAAAGCGTTGTTCGGGTTTTAAGTAAATATGAACTAAATACGTTTTAAGAGTCGAAAACAACTAGATTAATTTAAAAGAAAAATCACCCCTCCGTTTAGTGAAGAGCGCCTTCATTACCGGTTGCCATTTTTTACATGGAAAGCTGAAAACCATGAAATCCTTTTCATTGGCAAGAAAACGTACTTAATGAGACGGGAGAAAATGAAAGAAAAGTAGTTGCGAAGTAATAAATATGCGGATCCGGTGGTTTAGTGATGAGCACGAAGCCATTTTTTTTCATATAGCGTTCTTGTAAATTCTTCCGAATACAAGGAAATGCCGTGCATAAAAAGAAAATTCATGTGCAGGAAAGATTGCCTCAAGCCTCGCAGTAGGATGAAATAAGCCACCTTTTATTTTCCATTCCTATGTTAAAAAGCTGTTTAAGAATTTCACAGGATGTTGTTTCTTGGTCGTCAATGAAACCCCACGGGCGTCCAAAGTACAGCTGCTCAGAATTTCTTCTCATTTTCTTAAAATGCTTTCGAAAATGGTAGAGTTGTTATATACCTGCATAATGCACATCCTTCCTTGTTTAAATATTCCGACACAAAACAAACGCCTGTAGATTATGTGCGAATACCAGTCTTTCTAAATATTTTTCTATCGCATCTTTTCATTCCTTTCCTTTTGTTTCTTTCTATGAGATTCTGTTTAATTTAAAACATTTTCAACAAAACAGTTTTTATTATTGTATATTCGGAATTATTTCTGTGGAATTCACACAAAGCAGTTCAAAAGTTATTTAGAAAATTGGTAAAAGTAATGCTATACCTAGGAATGTCTTCTGAGAACATATACTGCAAAGGGGAAATACCTCCTAACAGTGTAGGACGACATTAAAATAATAATGGAAACTGTTTTTCTTTCTTAGAGTAAGCCTCTCGAAAAACCAGTTTTTCTTAGCCCTTTACAATTTTTCCCATAGGTGTTTAATTCTTTCTATTCTACTGTTTCTTCTGAAATTTTGTTTTCTTGATAAACAAAGCCTTTCCTTTAAAAATTTCAGCACATATTTTAAATCGTAACTTTGTACAAACCAACCACATCAAGAAAAAAACCACCTATTCTTCATTTTCAACATTATTCTACATATTGGAGAAAAAGAAAACATTCCAAAGATGAAGTTGATTAAGGCAAAGTTGACATTTCTGAATTTTATAACTTAAGCCCTTTAAATAAGTCGACAAGTAATGCTAAACACAGTTTAAATCGAATTCCTTCGGTTTTTGGTTAATTGCCTGTTTCTGTTGTCTATAATGAGTATTAAATTATGAATGCTTACAGTAAAACTAATGCTCTCTGCAACAATCCAGTAGTTACGTTCCGTAGAAAAATGAAGAATACTGCATACTTAGACAACACCATTTTTGGTACTATATTGTGATACTAAGAATTCATTGCGAAAACAAACTACAAGAAATATACGTTCGTTGGCGTAAGGAATTAAACATACCTTTTAATCCAGCTTTCACTCATCAACGGATGGATTTTTCAAGGCTGACAGCAGAGTACCTACTGAATACTGACACACTACAACTTAGATATGAGTATGACTTGACTAAACAAATAATGAATGATTAAATGCAGGAAATGTTTTGCATTTCAGTTCCTCAGGTGTGCTACACTGCTGGCCACCCAAAATGAAACATCAAGAAGGACGCCAGATAGCAAAGCCAGATTTACTGGACACATAACAACAGATACAAAGATGAAACGATTGAGCTTACATGCCCGTGCGACATGCGGAACACGCTGACATCAAAAGTTCGTGTGGCCCCCATGGCTGGCAATAACGGCCGCTACACGTCGCGGCATCGAACGAAAGAGGCTTTGGATGTAGGTTTGAGGTATGTCGGTCCAAGCTGCTTCCACACGTTTCCACAGTTCATGAGACGTAGCCTCGGGTGGTGCTTGCCGGACCACTCGGTTGCCGATCAGCGACCAGACGTGTTCGATGGGCGACATATAGCGAGAACAGACGGGACACGGCAGCAGTGACACCTGGAGGGCCGTGAAGCATTGTTGCACGATGCCACGTGCGAGCGCGTTGTCCTCTCGAAACGTGGCCGCTGGCAGGTCCTGCAGGTAAGGGAGGACGACAGGCTCCAAAACGTCGGAGATGTAGCGGTGGCTGTTGAGTGTACCGGCGATGCGTACCAAAGGGGTGCGGGTGTCATATCCAATTGCGCCCCAAACCATAACGCCAGGAGACGGACCGGTATGGCGATGCATAATGCAGGCGTAATACAGTCTCTCGCCGCGGTGCCACCTCACGCGGATCCGACCATCGTGGTGTTGCAGGCAAAAGCGGGATTCGTCGGAGAAGACAATGTCGTGCCATTCCGTAGTCCAGGTGCAGCGTTCAACGGCCCACTGCCGCCGCACTCGCCGGTGGTGTAACGTCAATGGACGACGTCGAACGGTACGTGCTGACACAGGTTGTTGCGCTACACACCCTAATTCCTGCGCTGACGTTCGTGATGTGGCGGTGCGAGCCGTCAATGCCCGCCGCAAAACATGCCGGTCCTCTCGTTCAGTGGTGTGCCGCGGCTGCAGCAATCACTCACGTCGGTCCGTCCGTCCCTCCTGCACCCACCGAATCCATACTCACCTTACTGTGGCTGGATGTCGTCCCACACGGGCGCCGATGTCTCGGTACGATAAACCGCTGTCGCGATAAGCCACTATTCATCCTCTGTCGAACTCCGAAACGTGCTGGAATGACTGCCGTATTCTGCGACGAGGCATTAGGAAGCTTCCCACGCACAGGTCCGGCAGCACAACACACTTCCACTACTTTCAGCCCACCTTATATGCACCCTTCTTATAGTGCTCCTCGGTGGCGTGCTGGGCGCACATGATTTGCAGATGCCCTGCAATGCTAATCGTTTGCATGTCCTCTCGCGGACGACGCATGCTGCGAATTTCATGTATGTCAATCGGATGCTACCTTCTTGGTGTTGCATTTTGTGTGGCCAGCAGTGTAATTATGCACGCGGCATTTTGGGGAGGGGAAAACATTGTTTAGGCATTGGAGGCAAATTTTTTGGCTATTCTGTGGAGACGCTGTCGTTCCATATCTGGCAGCTGGTGATGATCTGCAGGGTTTTCCGGAAGGTTCTTGACTTTTGATGGAAGTGAGAGTCAATTTTTAATACCATCACACATAAGGGCAGGGGACCTTATATCCATTACTCTGAAGAGGGCTGTGGAGGCTTTACCTTACTTCGCATCTCTTTTGTGTTCACTGATTCTGGTTCTGAACAAGTGTTTATCTTTGAATATCATCAGGGTATTATAGTGGTATGGCATGGACACAGTCCTCATTGGTGATTGAATGCCCTACGAAAGGAAGACCTCGGTGTAGACGCAAGGTCTTTTTCATCTTTATGCGGTATGTTTGCAAGATGTACCGACAGAATTGTGCACCCTTCTTATAGTGGTTCTCTGAGGTCTCCGTTTCTATGCCAAAATGCTATTATACCCTGCTGATACTCAACGACAGTACATCGGAGTGACTAAACGCTTCTTTAGGGCCAGAATCAGTGAACACAAAATATACGATAAGGAAGGTAGAGCCTCCACAGCCATCTCCAGGAAACTGAAACTCAAATATTCTGCCCATATATGGAACAATATGAAAAAATTAACTCCCTACTCGAACCCAGCCTTCTGAGAAAACTTGGTGATCATCACTAGCTCAACGACTGCAACGAGAGCGTCACTCTAGCGTTGTCGAAAATGTGGATCCAATGCTTCCCCCGCACCCCAAAATGCCGTACCTAACCAGCATACCTCGTAACCTCCAATGAAGAACGTTCCCTGTATTAATCATTATTTATTTGTTTAGTCTCAAGTCATACTCATATTTAAATTGTATCATATTTAAATTAAATTTTTTAAGTATTCATTATGTTCTCCGCTGTCAACCTCAAAACAAAAAAGCTACCCGTTGATGAGTAAAAGCTTGACAAAAATGTTTGTGAAATTCCTTACGCCTATAATTCGGTTCCATAAATCTTTACGCATTTATCTCATTTATAATTCCTTACGTTTATAATCCGATAGTTCTACAATTTATTTCAGCACACTTGGTGTATCAGGTGTTCTATTAAGAATTCATTAACAGGCTGCAGTAAACTATAAAGAATTGGTTGTACATTCCAAATGCGTTCAAAGAAGAACAGCTGTATGGCCAACTTTTTTTGGCACATTTTTGCTTATCGAACACAATAATATTCCTCTTTTACAGTGGCAACTGGATTCTTACTACGTTTTTGTTCGTTTGTTTGGGGGTTTAACGACCACTGTGAGCATCTGAAAGGACTATAAGCAATCTCCCGTCCCTAATTTAGAGCCAATGACTTCAGAGGGGGAGAGAGATCTTGTGGCTTAAGATGAACACAACATCCATGCCTCACGGCGATCCGAATCCGGTTCCCATCTGTGACGAATGGTTAGAAGCCTGCGCTTAGACCACTGCGCCACCAGGGAGGAAGGCTTCTTGCTACGTAATCGCTTGTGTACGAGGCATATGGCTCAACCAATTGCGTATGGTTTGCTTTAGTAATAAGTTCAATCAACTTCTCTTTTAGAATCTGTCAGCAAATCTTTTGAAAACCAAACGTTTGTGCTCGTATTTCACCATGTCTGCCGGTCCGCCTGTGTACATCGTATCTCTGCACCGCTCAGGCCAATCTGGACATTTCTTCTGCCATTTGGGAAACCTAAAATATGTGATTCATTATCTTTGCCTTTTGGTCTTGTCTCGATGCATAATTTTGGCCAGTAATGAGCTTAAATGCGGATGCCACGAAATTCAAAATATATCTAATTTAATACCATTACCTTAAAAAATCAGGTAATGGTATTAAATTAGATCATTTAATACCATCGCACCCGAGTCCTCTTATTCCGGAACAAGTCGCTCTACCAACTGAGCTACGCAAACGTTCTTTCTCGCTGCTATCTGCCTTCATGTCGTGTGCGTCCTTCGAGGGGACCCCCCTCGAAAGAGGGTCGCGGGTATGGCCCACGAGTCATACGGGACCATGTATCGTTGTAGGCAGCCATCTGTTAAAGAACCTGCACTTGAGAACACCCAGTCAATCTGGTGTGTGGAATACAACATCACACATTTATTTTTCGAAGCGCTGAAGAAGGGATTCTCTTATTTTTCCTGTCTTGCGGTGTGGAAAGAACATCACACCATTGCGAGAACTTTAACGGCAGGGTCATCCGGGCAGTTCGGGCGTCATTATAACGAAGTGAATTTCTCCGTCATTTTTGGTCCACGTCCGGGATCAAACCCGAGTCCTCTTATTCCGGAACAAGTCGCTCTACCAACTGAGCTACGCAGACGTTCCTTCTCGCTGCTATCTGCCTTTATGTGGTGTGCGTCCTGCGGGGCAGGCACGTCCCAATACCTTTTAGAATGAAAACAATGTTGCATCGTTTTTTTTCAAATACACAGTATTTCCACTTCCGTCCTAAATGTATCTTACATTTTTCTCAATACTTCTGCTTCTAAATTCCCTATTTGAAAAATTACTTTTACATCCTGTTTTATATCTAACACCTAATTTTTCGTAACGTAAGGTTTTGCCACTAAGGGACGTAAGTGCACATTTTTGTTCCTGATATATCTTCGACAAAATGTTTGTACTATTTACTGCTCATATTAATGCATACTTTGTCCTCCATTTGGCACTAAAATGATATGTATCTTTCTTTTTATTTTCTCGATATCTGTGTTTCTAACGGTCTGATTTGAAATATAATTTACTCATTGCCTGATAGTATCTCTGTTGTGGGATATTTTGCATATAATTTCTAATTTTTTTAACTGACAAATTTGTAATTGCGAGCCTAAGTACATATTTATGTTTGCAACATATTTTAGCTGCATCTGCACGTCTCATGCGCGACTGGAAAACTTACTCTTCAGATATATGCACGGAAATATTAAATACTGATTTCCTCAATTTAATGGTTTGCCATTTAGGTGCTAAGGGGCACAAATGTATAATATACTTTTCTCGATATTTAGCCTTCTAAAAGATGGATTTCTTTCAACATCGGATAGCACCTATTTCTTGAAGTATTTTGCATATACTTTTGGAATTTTTATTTTGAACAGACCTGACACAATGCGGCTTAGTACGCATTTACGTCTGCAAATGTTTTTCAGCTGCTAAAAATCAAAAGGAAAGCAATTCTATTGTATTCCATTAGCTACGGAAAAGATTACGAACATTATTCAATAAAAATTCGTTTTTAATATACACAAAACTAAATTTTATATACGCGAATATACACTGTAGGATACCGAAGCAAGTGAAACTCTCACAAGCTTTAGGCTAATTTGATTGCGCTGCTTATTGGCTAAGTGTTATTACTGTTCCTAATGGCAAATGATACCTGGAAAGTTGAAAAAACTTGCCGCTTCCTTCCTATGCGTTTAACCACTAAATGCACGTTCCATTTAAGATTTTGACTGAGTGAAGTTTTGTGATACACATGGAAACCGTCTGCAAAATTAACCATGAGGCAAAATTAACCATTTATTGCTTTTCCTTAACTGAGGAGAAGCGATGGTCCCTGGCCAATTGCCAGAGTCCGCGGCACAGACCTGGAGACACGGATATGGGTAGTTTGTCCCAAGTTGTTGGCCCTCTCTTCTCCCCGGAACAAGTGGACCCAAACTGAGGACTGGTTTCTGCTCATATCTAAAGAGTTATTAATGGTGGTTGTTAAACCCGGAAATAAAAACTAAAAAAATATATGCATATTTAACGTTGCGACGATGATAGTACTGAATAATCTCCTCTACTCTACCTTTCCATTAAGTGCTTCTATAGAAAAACTTGTGATATAGAAAAACTTGTGATATTGGAATTTTTGAAAACATGCAAAGTCATGACACGTTTGTACTCCTTGATTCTAACCATGTATTCAACTGGAAAACTTTAAAGAAAACTGATACTAAAGTTATTAAGAAATCAGAATTGGAGTTCTGTTACGGAAGAGATGATATTTTAATGGAATAAAATCCATTTAGAACATTTGATATTTATGGCATGCAGGCACATAAATATGTAATCCACGCACGCACACACAGATGAACGAGAATTAAAACTCCTCTTCTTAGGCATTTTGATATCACATTTGCAGGAACTTTTAATTCTTTTTGATATCTCGGATCCGTGATGTAAACAATGTTAGACAGCAGTTTTAAATTATGGGACACCATTCCCGTTTGGTGCATCTTCTCTGTAAGAAAAAGATGCTTTAATTTTATATTTCTTGATTAAGGACATTCAGAAATGATCCATACTTATCATGTAAATGACCACATCGTCAGAATTGAATAAACATTGACATTTCTGAGAATGCTCATTTGGGAAATAAACAACACATTTTTCTTGACAGTTTCGCGAAACATTCAGCATCAAATAGAAATCCAAACCGAGAAACGAGGCCTTTACGTCGCCTCTTCCGGAGCTGACAGGTGATGTAGAGAATGCGCGAACATCCCTATTTGCTCCTCATTCTTCGGTTCTGAAAGCTATTGCCAAGAAGAGATCAATGAATGCATACACAGAGTGCTGTTTTGGAGACAACCAACGCGGGAATTATTCCGACTTGTTGTCGTAGAAATGCCGGGCTTTATTCGATTTGTGTTCAAATATTCATGGAAAGCACCCCAATCCGCAAACGAAGGCTTTTCTAGTTTAGAAGCGAAACGAAGTGCAATAGAGACTGGTTGGCTCAGTCACACAATTGAACACGGTACCTCTGAGTTGTCTTACCTGAAGGAGCTTTAGCTTGTATGATCACGATATGTCATTCACCATCTACTGGCTTACTCCCTGTGGTATTGTCTAAAACATGTTGATACTTCAACACCCACATAGAGATTACGTATAAGGCCGTGAAGAAGCACAGTCGGTATATTTAGAAAACCGACTTAAATTTTTCGTTCGGAGCTAAAACACAGTATGATGAAACACATTTCTTGTTTCGTGTATGGGTTTTTCTTGACGATTCGATTTTTCTTTTATTCGTGATTAATTGTTCTGACAGAGCATTGTAGGAGTACGGCTTGGGATGTACTCGAACATTTTCAGGGAGGGCGTGTAGCTTAACATGATTTATTTCCTTGATAACTGAATTCCTCGCAAATGGTACTTTTATGTTACGTTAATGTTGATTTCCATTATAAATTAAGACCTTACAAGTGGAACTTCTTATTTGACAAACTAGTTAAAGTTTGTAAATACACCCTTGAAGGCTACAAACCAAATCACATGAACCACACAAAATGCAAAACACGAGCAGCAGATACACATGATCAGCTATCCCAAGTACACAAACCAAACTGTGTGAAAACAAACTTACCGTGTAATAACACCAGAGCACAACATCAACAACCATATCTGAACGCAAGCACAAAACTTAAAATTACATCCAAAAAACATAACGAAGAGTTATACACGAAAAGACTCACACAATGCATAACCCTAAACCACCCGAACGATACGAAGCTTCCGAAGTTACAAATCAAGCTGTTCTCTTCAGGTGAACACCAGATCGATGTCTGGCCTTTTGAATCATAGCAACAAGCTGGCATACACCAAAATCACGCATGAGTGTTCCCTAGGTCGGACGGAAAAAGAACCCAACGAAAGTCCCAAACGAGCAGAAGCAATGTCATGTCAGTGACGGTTTATGTCTAATCAGAATAAGTTTTGGATTTTGCGGGTTCATTGTAAATTTTATATATATCTATATATAATGAACATGGGTTGGGCCAGGAAAGTTAGAGATGCATGCAAAAAATATTAACTAAGTGATTCATCTTGCAACTCTGAGGAAGTTGGGATATTTTTGAAAAATTTTAGGTGGGCTTAAAACTTGCATCTATGACTTTGCAGAAACCCATTTCCAACTAGGTCTTTGTGGAAGTGAGAAAATGCAGAGTTTTGCTGGTCCTTGATAAAGCCAAGACTAGGCATTCTCAACACTCTCTACATTCAGGTTGCTATTAATTTATCTTCATTTTTGCTCATACCCGTTTGTATATGGTTGCGCGTCATGATCTTCACGTTTTTTTGCAAATGAGGTTTTAAATTCTTAGGTTAAAGATTTTTTTGTCTTTGAATCTGCTCTTGGGTATATACTGTATCATCATCATCATCATCATTGTCAACCTATTATCAATCCACTGCTGGACGAAGGTCTCCCCAAGTTTCCTCCACAACGGTCTGTCTTGTGCCAGTCTCCTCCATGTCACCCCTGCATACTTTCGAATTTCATCCACCCATCTCCCATGTGGTCTTCTTCTGGGTCTTTACCTGTCCCTTGGAATCCAATCTAAAATTTCGGCTGTCCATCGATGATCTGTCCTTCTGGCAGCATGTCCAGCCCATTGCCATTTCAGGGATTTAACTCTGATCATGATGTCTTCCACTCTTGTCATTTTTCGGATCCACGAGTTCCTCTTCTTATCTCTCCTGGTTACACCAAGTATGCACCTCTCCATGCTTCTTTGAGTTGTCTGCAGCCTTTGTATGTCTCTTTTAGTTAAGGTCCACGTCTCTGCACCATACGTAAGCACTGGAAGGATGCATTGATCAAACACTTTTCTTTTAAGACATAATGGCATATTGCTCTTGAAAATTATGCTGTTTCTCCCAAAAGCTCTCCAGGCAAGTTTTGTACGCCGATTAATTTCTTCATCAATGTGACCCTCACTTGATATCTGCTGTCCAAGATAAACGTACGTGTCTGTTATCTCCAGCTTTTCTCCATCAATCGATAAATCTTCATTTCTTGTAAAAGCATTGAACATCACTTTTGTCTTCTGAAAGTTCATTTTTAATCAAAATTCTTTACTCTTGTCAGCAAATTCCTGGATCATACTCTGCAGCTCTGATGGGCTAGTTGCAAAAATGACTACGTCATCAGCAAAACGAAGGTGGGTTAGATAATCTCCATTAATCTTTATCCCCTTGTTTTCCCAGTTCAGTGACTGAAAAACACCCTCCAATGTGGCATTAAAGAGCTTCGGAGATATGGTGTCACCTTGTCTCACTCCCTTTCCAATTTTTATGTGTGTTGTATTTTCAAACAGCCTAATCTTTGCACTTGCATTTTCATAGATGTTATTAATACTATTAATGTATGCATCTTCAATACCGCAGGTTTTCAGAGCCATTGTAACTGCTGATGGTTTCAACGAATCAAAGGCTTTTTCATAATCGATAAAAGCCATGCACAATGGAAGTTCATATTCCCTCGCTCTTCCAATTAGTTCTCTCAGCACATGGATATGATCTATTGTGCTGTAGCCACTCCTGAATCCAGCTTGTTCTCTCGGTTGAGCCATGTCCAGTGTTACCTTCAAGCGGTGTGAAAGAACTTTAGTGAAGATTTTATAAACTACTGATAGGAGGCTGATAGGTCTGTAGTTTCCGAGATCCTCAATGTCCCCTTTCTTATGTAGCAGGATCATTGTAGCGGTGTTCCAATCCTCAGGAATCTTTCCTTCATTAAGGCATCGAGTGAAAATTTGGGCGAGTACTGTTTCGATTTCTCCACTTGCTTCTTGTATGATGTCTACAGTAATTCCATCTTCTCCTGGAGCTTTTAGTCGCTTCATGTTCTTGATTGCATGTGCAACTTCTGCTGGAAGGACTGGAGGAACTCTAGTACTGGTATCTTTCATGATGTCTGGAGTGCACGTATCATCCCTTTCATATAATTTGGAGTAGAAATCTTTCACTCTTGTCAAAATTTCGCCTCTATTTCTTGTTACAGAACCATCTTCTTTTCTCAGTGCCATAATCTGTTTTCTTCATTTACTGAGATGTCCCTTTGCTATCTTTAGGCTTTGGTTGTTTTCAATTGCTTTCCTCACTAGTTCACAGTTGAATTTTCTTACGTCTTCAGTGATACTTTTTCGTACTGTCTTGCATAGCTCTATATATTCCACTTTGGAAGTCACATCTTCTTTAGTTGTCCTCATCTCGCTTGTTTTTTGCATCAACATTTTCGTTTTTCCTGATAATTTATTTACATGCAACTTGTTCTTAGACCCAGCTAATTTTGTTGCTGTTTCCATAAGAGCTTTGGTTACTTTTCTGTTAACTTCAGAGATGTCCACTTCTTCCAATGTTAGGCCTTCTAAAGCAGAGAACCTGTTCTTCAGTTCCAACTTGAAGGTATTATGGTGTTTTTTGAGGTTGGTTATGTCAATAGATTTTGTTTGTCTTATGAGCTTGCCACGTTCAAGTTTAGTGTTGAGGTGCATCTTACATCTCACCAATCTATGGTCACTACCAGTGTTGAACTTGTTTAGCACACTGCAGTCTTCTATGACGAATTTTTTGTTACACATAATAAAATCAATTTCACTTGTCGTCCCATTTGGATGTCTCCATGTCCATTTCCTGTGTGGCTTTTTCTTGAAGAAGGAGTTCATGATGAAAAACCCTTCTGCCTCTGCAAACTGAACGAGAGTATTTCCACGCTGGTTTCTGTTGCCGTGACCGAATTTACCTACTGAAGTTTCATTCTGTTGCCGTTGCCCTATTTTTGCATTGAAATCTCCCATAATTATTTTCAAGTGCTGCTTACCTTTATTATTTAGATGACAAATTTCCTCATAAAATTCTTCAATTTCTTCTTCAGGATGACTTGTGGTGGGTGCATAAGTTTGAATAATCTGAGCCTGGTATCTTTTCGAGAGTTGGATAACAAGCCGTGCAGCTCTGTCAGAGGAACTTTCAACTTCTACAACTTTATCCTTCAGTTTCTTGTTTATTATAAATCCAACACCACTAGTTCTGCCAGTATCTGTCCCACGATAGTAGAAGAGATGTCCACTTTTCAGTTCGATGAGATCTTCTCCTTTTCTACTTACCTCACTTAGCCCCACGATGTCCCACTTGATCCTTTGTAGTTCCTCTTCCAATTCAAGAAGCCTTGAATCAGAAGATAGGGAGCATCTATTGTACGTTGCCAAGGTCAGCATCAGATGGCAGCCTAGTCCGGTCCTCCGGGGATTCTTAGCACCCTCTGCCTTCATGTCGCACTGGCCGCTGCCTTGGCCAGGTACATTCCAGCTGCCGGAGACTGAGGGCCAAGATTTAAGTTGTGGAGTCATTTTGGAGGGGTTTGGCCATAACTCACCACGCTGGCCAAGCGGGTTGGTGAGTGTGGGATAGTATTTCCTCTAATCCCGATGGTATAGTTATACCGCTATTTGCGGTCGTCAGAGCCCCTTTAGTAGGAACAGGATGCACCACGAGAAGGCGGGGTTGACATTTGTCAAGGAGAGGCTGTGATGTTACGCATCACCTGACCTTACATCCCATATACTGTATATATATATATCGTATACCATCATCATCATCATCATCATTATCATCATTGTACCCTATTATTAATCCACTGCTGGACGAAGGTCTCCCCAAGTTTCTTCCACAAAGGTCTGTCTTGTGCCAGTCTCCTCCATGTTACTCCCGCATACTTTAGAATTTCATCCACCCATCTCCCATGTGGTCTTCTTCTGGGTCTTTTCCTGTCCCTTGGATTCCAGTCTAAAATTTCGGATGTCCATCGATGGTCTGTCCTTCTGGTAATATGTCCAGCGCATTGCAATTTCGGGGATTTTAATCTGATCATGATGTCTTCCACTCTTGTCATTTTTCTGATCCACGAGTTCCTCTTCTTATCTCTCCTGGTTACACCAAGCATGCACCTCTCCATGCCACTTTGAGTTGTCTGCAGGTTTTGTATGTCTCTTTTAGTTAAGGTAAACGTCTCTGCACCATACGTAAGCACTGGAAGGATGCATTGATCAAACATTTTTCTTTTAAGACGTAAATTGAAAATTATGCTATTTTTTCCAAAAGCTCTCCAGGCAAATTTTATACGCCGATTAATTTCTCTATCAATGTAACCCTCACTTCATATCTGCTGTCCAAGCAAAATGTAGGTATTGGTTATCTCCAGCTTTTCCCCATCAATCGATAAATCTTAATTTTTTGTAAAAGCATTGTACACCACTTTTGTCTTCTGAAAGTTCATTTTTAATCCCACTTCTTTACTCTTATCAGCAAGTTCCTGGATCATACTCTGCAGCTCTGATGGGGCAGTTGCAAAAATGACTACGTCATCAGCAAAACGAAGGGGAGTTAGATATTCTCCATTAACCTTTATCCCCTTGTTTTCCCAGTTCAATGACTGAAAGACATTTTCCAGTGTGGCATTAAAGAGCTTGGGAGATATAGTGTCCCCTTGTCTCACCCTCTTTCGACTTTTTATGGGTGCTGTATTCTCAAATAGGCGAATCTTTGAACTTGCGTTTTCATAGATGTTAATAATATTATTTTATGCATCTTCAATATCGCAGGACTTCAAAGCCATTGTAACTGCTGAAGGTTTTTTCATAGTCGATAAAAGCCATGCATAACGGAAGTTCATATTCCCTCGCTCTTTCAATTAGTTCTCTCAGTACGTGGATATGATCTATAGTGATGTAGCCACTCCTGAATCCAGCTTGTTCTCTTGGTTGAGCCATGTCCAGTGTCACCTTCAAGCGGTGTGAAAGAACTTTAGTGAAGATTTTATAAACCACTGAAAGGAGGCTGATAGGTCTGTAGCTCCTGAGATCTTCAATGTCACCTTTTGTGTGTAGCAGGATCATTGCAGCTTTGTTCCACACCTCAGGAATCTTCCCTTCATTAAGTCATCGAGAGAAAACTTGGTCGAGTACTGTTTCAATTTCTCCACTTGCTTCTTGTACGTATGATGTCTACGGTAATTCCACCTTCTCCTGGAAGTTTTCCCCGTTTCATGTTCTTGACTGCATGTGCAACTTCTGCTGGGAGGACTGGAAAAACTCTGGTACTGGTGCCTTTTATAATGTCTGGAGTGCATGTATCATTCCTTCCATATAGTTTCGAGTAGAAATATTTCACTCTTGTCAAAATTGCACTTCTTGTCGAAAGATCCGTAATGTTTTCGGTGAAAGAACTGGAGACTGCATTAGAAAGTTTCCCTCGTGGGGATAAAGGACCAGCGGTGTTCTAAAACTCTATAATGCGGTATTACTATCCGGATGTAATTACTTAATTTCTCCGGAAAGACTATTCAAAGGAATTCAAATTCATTTTATATTATCATGTACATACAGGGCCAATTAAAAAGGAAACTCTCAGATTTTCATCGAAGGTTCGTGATTAGTGATTCTTTTCTCATTTCGTATAGCAGAATGAGAAACAGATAATGTACAACAGAAGATATTATTTATTCAATACGAAGTCCAGTTTAATTGATTAAATTCTTATGGCAGTGCAGTACTTGGAGTGCATAATTAATATAACTTTGCTTTTCAGGCTGACACTGCAGTGTCAAGAGAAAGGCGTCAGTTAAAATAAGGTGAGCATAAAAACACTGCAGTATTAAATTTATTAGGATGAAAATTCGTCAGAGCGTGATATTTCAAACTGGTACACTTTCTACAAGGGATGAGTGTATATCAGTAATATTTGGTCTTAAGATTGGAGACCATCATACAAATAAAGTACTTTATGGATGCTGCTTTGACGTCAACATACTCCATTGTACTGAGGTTTGCAATGTAAGTATATTTTGGGTGAAATCCTGTACATCAGCATAATGGAGTATAGTATCTAACTGTTCTAAAGTCTTGTTTTCATCACCGGGCTATTACTATATAGCGCATCGAGTTGTTCACCGCCTTCCCTATTTATGGGCACTAGTTCCAGGGAAGGGAGAGAGCCAGTGCCATAAGGCAAATACAACATCCATGCCTCGCGGGATTCGAATCTGGACCCATCTCGTACGAACGGTTGGAACCCTGCTACACCGGAGCGATACCCTGGAGTTTTGACCAGGCACATGAAAACAAGAGTTAGGGCTATTGAATAAGAATATTAAAGACGCACCTCTGGCCTAGTGGTCAAAGGTAAGTCGTTCGATCTGGATGTGAGCTTGAGTCCTAGGTCAGGAGAGCACATTCAACAGATTTTATCCTCAAATATTTGTGCTGTCAATAACGAGAAAAGGCAACCACTAGTCCGTTCTTTTCTTGCTTCTGCAGCGGCAATGTCATCTAGCTAGCAAATTGCTACTAATTTTCCTCCTAAACCGTTTCCTGCTGCTCTCAATAATCATCTAACAAAATCTGTCTTCGAAATCTCCATTTTTCGTTTTTCTACAGGCCCTAGAATAGGAATACTTATTTTATAATCACCCAGCACAAGCATTTTACTCTGGTGGAAAAATTAAGTTCAAAGTACAAGCAGATCGTTGTGCATTAGTTAGCCTTCTTTCAAATGCAAGTTCGAAATAAAAACACTACTTTGTCATTACATAATGCGCCACATAATTTTGAAAAAAAAATTATTGTAAAGGAAATTTGCATAATAATGTCGGAAGAGTTCCATATTTTGGCCAGATTGATGTTCTTAAACTAGAAAAAAACTTTATCTTTTTGTCTGGTTAAATTTCTACATGTTTATTAAACTCCGATTTATGATAAAAAATAATAGAAAAGAGATGAGCACTAAGGTTTTGAAAAAGCAAAGGAATCAGTGAACCATTTGTAACTATAGGTTTTAAAATTACTGTTACGCCCCGGGCGCTACACTAGTGAAAAAAAATAACTTTACTAGCTTCGAGCTTCGAACGTAGGACGTCAGGCATTGTCCGACGTTCCGGAGGTAAAGATTAGAATTTAGAAACAATTTTTTTTGAATTCTTTATCTCCGAAATCTTAGTTATTGGTAAAGAGAATTCAGCTTGTACAAATTTAGCCAATCAAAAATAAAGAAATTTCTATGACACTGATAAATTACGACAACTTTAGGACTGGCACGAGACAACGGGCATTTAATTACTTTACATAAAACAGGAAAACATTATGAAGACGTCCACATACAAAAGAAGAAGGAGAGTCCTAAAATAACAACACTCCTTTTTAGTTAGTCTGAAGCTGACTTTAGCGTTCCAGTTAAACGATTATCTATAACCATATACTCTCTGCCGTTAAACAGTTCTCAGCTGATGAAATTCTATTGAAGGATCGGAGCCAATTTACCTAAGAAAATACAGTACTTATACAGAGAGCCACGAGTTCTGGTGGGATATATCCATATTTGATGCATTCACTTTTACGTTTGATGCGCTCAATTGTGTTGCTCTTCAGCTCACCTGTGTGGCGGCACGTCCATTTCGAAGCGCTCACTGTGGACGATGGACAGGGGGTCGAAACCCATGTCCCACTTAATTACTCGTGCACGCACATCATAGTTGACTTTAGGCAGCGAATTGCAAGATGTCGCTGACTTATGCCACAATGGACAGATGCCGTTTGATTGATGGAGGAATCCATTCGTTCTCGTTTCCGTCTGGCTGTTCTTCTTTGTATCGCCAGTTGCCCGACGTCCAAACTACTCGGGGCTGTGATAGATCTATCTCTGGAAGGCTACTCTGTCGCACCGTTCCTATACCCTGGCATTAACTAGATTTATTCATGCGTGGTATTTCAGGGTGCAAACTGCTGATACCCTAGAAGCCGCCTAGCAAGAGCGGCTTTTCCGAGACACATTCCGCACCTCTCTAGTTTTACATTTAATCGTGCACCAGGAAAAGGGTATCTCACCCCTCCTTTTTCTCCGCGGCAACATCAGCCACTCGTCAAACTCTTGGCTCAGCTGGCCTACTTCTTTGGACAGAACTCAAAACACTGCCCCGCGGGATAACCCTGGTCCAGCCCTGGAGTCTAGCTCATTCAAGACTGCTGTTTCTCTTTAATTCACATTTATCTAAAGAGTTTCTCTCTCTTTTTCTTGGTGCCTCTCTAAACTCCGTTGTCAGTTTTAATTTCTTCCTAAAAGCATTCTGCACGATGCGAGTACACGGCTCTGCGCTCGAAATAAATGACGGTCAACTCGCGTATCAGTAGGCAAAGACGCTAACTGGCATTTCATTGTCCTGTCAAGATTCTTCATAGCGAACGCCATAAACTTTCCAATTGGATGACAACAACTGTTTCCCAAACTTGCGGAAAAAGACGTTTTCAACCACTTCGGAGCAGAACCCCCATAGCGCGAATGATACACGCAGGGCCACAATGTGTCTCCCACAACAATTACCTCAGACTTCTTTTTAGATTCATCCTCTCAAGGAAGGGGAATTTTTGTTCTTGTATCTCTCTTACGCAAAGGAGATAAAAACACTAGCTGTTAATTTTTGTAACTAAAAGTTAACCCTGTTCCTATCTCATGCAAATCAACCAGTCGAATTAATCATAGCACCCAAAATTCGTGTTAGCACTTTTGCAAACGCGTCGAAAAAAATGGTTGAAAATATATTGCATCCACGAGAAGTTTGTGTTAAAGCTTGCAGAAAAACTAAGCGCATAACAGGAAAGCAGTTGCAAATTCAAAAGACATACAAGATAATAATACCGATTCCTACAGACGCGCCAAATAACACGTCTGGAGATTTCCACTCTTTCATTTAACTACAAAATTTCCAAGGCAAAGTTTACCGCAAGATCAAACAGTGGCGACTGTTTAAAACAGTCTACAAAGCAGAGTTAAACAAGTGTCAGCTGAAATTTAAATTATTTCCGTCACCTGACGGACTGTTTGGATAATAAGCAAACAATGGCAAAATTCATTTTGCACAATTTTTGAGGGTTTTAGTTTTCTGTTGAAACTTGATGTTACATAACGTTCTCCTTGCAAATCAATTTGTTTTCTCCAATACCTGCTTGGATGCAAACAAACCATCTGTAAAGGTCAGTTTCACAGCATGTGAAAACAATGATCATATTTATATGTAACATGTTTTCTCTTCAGCTGCGCAGTCGAAGTAACTTAAATCTGTTTCAAATGTGGGCGTATAGATTTCGTTTTTTCTGCATCTCAGAGAAGAAAAGTAAAAACATCAGCCGTTTGTTGATCCCGAAGTACCACCAATCGGAAAAACGCAGTTGTATCCGTCGGAAGGAAACAAAAGACGTCTTGAAGTTTAAATTCTATGCTGTCAACGGAGAAGCGTTTCCGTAACGGATAAAGTGGTGCTAAACTCCTCGTTCCCATGCATGATATGAGCACACCCACAACGATTAGTAGTGGGGAAATTCGATACCATGATTATCAATGCTCTAGCACTTTCGGCATGAAGAAGAACGTGGTACTAGGGTTCACTTTTCTTGACGTTCTGTTTTACAAAGTTGATACCAGTCATTTAGATCCACATTAGAGGCATTAACTTACCCTTCGTGTCAAGATTCTCATAGTCGGTGTTTCTTCTTGAAAGACGCTTGCCAACATGTGTCCATTACACGGAAATTGCCCATGCATTTCATTTCACACTCATGAATGGATTTTTTGGGAGAGCTGGTAAAAAAACTTGACCGGTTTAAAAGGAAATTCCTAGTACTTTATTTTCTTTTACCTGAAAATGATCTTTGCGATAAAATTGACTTAATAAAAATGCATTTCTTAGAATGGACTTATTTCTTTTTTTTTTTTTGAAGTTCAATTTGAATTTCTAATATGGGAAACGGATTTTTTATCTTTATCCTAAAGTGTGAAACGGTTATTTACCTTATATAGATTATGATAATACAACGTAGTTGTCACAAATGTTCATTTTTTCAAGCCGACCATGGTTTCGCTGGGTACTCACCTAGCTTCATCAGGACGAATGGCACGTAAATATTAAAATTGTATGTGACATCATAAATGGTGTTTACAGTCACGTGTTTTGGTTAGATGCTTCCACGCGTTTAAGTGGCGTGGATGCCATGTCATTAACAAGTTGCGAAGACTTCTGATATATATGGAAAGCTTCCAAAATAGTAAGTTTGGTGTTTGAATCTGGCTTGTCATTAAATTTTGCTTCTTCAAAGAGAAATTTGTGTCCCTTTTCGTAACAGTGTTTAACCATCGATGACTTCTTTAGGTCACAATTCCGAATGTAGGTCTTGTGCTCCTTAAATTGAAAACGCAAGGCTCTACGGGTCTGTCCTATGTATGAAGCGCCAAATTCACATGGCATTTGATAAATTCCCCACGAGTTTTTGTTTCCAACATAGTCCTTGGATCCTAAAAATCTCATTTTGTTTATGGGTTTAAAAATCACCTTAAAATTAAAGGTTTTGAGAATTTTTGTAATTTTGAAGGCAATGTCACGGGAAAATGGAATAATGGCAAAATTCTCTCACAATGGGCGCATCACAGGAGTTAATGTGGAGATAAGCTTCGGTTTCCGGAATTTTGTTAGAGCCTTGTCTATAATGGAAGGGTTGTATCCTCGCTGTACTGCAACATGTTTAAGGAAATAAAGTTCTTTTTCCAAACTGTCTTTATCTGAACATATATGTATCGCGCGATATACGCAACTGTAAAAGGCGCTGAGTTTTTGTTGATAAGGGTGATTAGACTTGGCATGTGGAGGTGAAAAAATAGCGAAAAGGCTTCCGATAAATTGTGGTATTACCTTATTATCTTTTGTGTGTATGAGAACTCTGTTAGATTATCTCATGCTGAAAATGACATCTTTCTGCTGTTGAGTTTCCTGCAGGGTAACGAACGTTATGTGAAGGTCATCTGCTCATAAATCCTATGTGAGTTTACATCCTGAAATCACACTTGTGCATTTCACTGCTCCCAGCAGACAGAAGGGGCACGGTGTTTTAAATGTTGCTATAACAAGTGCTATATTGCAATTTGCAGAAAAAAAGATCAAAATTATTTTGCAGAGATTCATCATACTTTAATAATAACAATAAAACAGAATATTCAAGTAAAGCAAACTGAATTTGCTTGCACCACTTACTGGTTATCCATGTAGCACTTCTCAGAAAACTTGAAAATTTCAATCGTCCAGGAGCGGGAATCAAACCCCTCATCTCCCGATTACCGTTCGAGTATGCTAACCATTACACCACCAAGTAGAGTGAAGTCCAGAGCAACTGAGACAAAGGAATCTGAAAGTCCTCAGATTTTCGTCCCATCAGGACGGATGTAGGTCGGAGGTCTCCAGTACCACAGACAAATCAATGAAGGAAAGAATACTCTTCATAATACATTGAAAATTCACATAATATTCAAGCAAAGCAAACTGAATTTGCTTGCACCACTTACTGGTTATCCATGTAACGCTCCTCAGAAAACTTGAAAATTTCAATCGTCTTAGATCGGGAATCGAACCCCGCATCTCCAGATTACCGATGGTGCAAGCAAATTCAGTTTGCTTTGCTTGAATATTCTGTGAATTTTCCATGTATTATGAAGAATATTTCTTCCTTCATTGATTTAGCAATAAAACATCAGACGTATGCATAAGTTTCTCGCTCTCCACGGTAGCTGGCTCTAAATGCGGAACGCATGAATTTTTTCAGAGTTCCATGCGGTGGAGAGTAAGATGGCAATATTATATTTCGAGTGACTTTTTTGGCGGACAGATCACAAGTGCAGTTAGTTGAGCTAGGATATGGCGACCGGCAAAGTGCATATTCGCATTGCCATAGGTATATCACATTGTAACTTATATATTCGTATTGCCAAGGTGCATATTTGTATTGTCACGGCTCATGGTAATCTCTGGAACACCTGCGTAGAAGCACGAAAGCGGATTTGTTCGGCATACGGCGAGAAAGCTGCAGGTGCAGGCACTTATGATTGATTTGTAGAATTCAGAAGTGGTGACCGTAGAATAAAGGACAAGCAGCGTAGCGGTCGGCCAAAGGAGATGCATAACGCAGATTTGCATCTCCGTGCGGAACGCATACATGGATGGTGATTAAATACGACCTGCTTATGTAAATACAATCTCTCTTGCACCATAAAACTTTGGAAACCTATGCAAAGGCCTAATATAATTTCCAATGGAAATTTCGAAGAACTTTTGATATCTTTTCGCACTTCAAAATCCATGAACCTAATTTTCCGAAGATGCAACATGTACAATGTGGATAAAAGTGAGTGGACACCCACCCGCGGGCGCAATGGTATAAAAGCGTCAACGAGCGTACGCTCAGATCAATCGCTGATAAAATGGCTAGCTTGAGAGAGCTCTCCGGAATTGGAAATGACGTTGTACTAGACTGCTCAGTTGGAGGTATGAGTATAAGAAGCATTGCTGATGTCAGACAGGTCGCTAAATCGACTGTGGCCTTTGTCATCAACAAGTGGAAGAAGACGAGGCATTTCAGGAATTCCCCAAACCCTGAAGACCCACGAATATGCAATACAGAGACCGGAGTGTGCTGCAGAGAGAGAACCAGAAAACCAGGTCTCAAACCAATGCACGTCATAGCACATGAGTTCTATATGGTAGCAGATGTTATGGTTTCCACTAAGATACTTCGAAGAAAGGCCCATGTACTTGGGTAGCATGGCCGAGCAGCAACCCATAAGCCTCTCATCGCAAAGACCAATAAAGCCGCACGCTTACGATGGTGTCAACAGAACAAAAATTGGGCATTCAAGCAATAGCGTAAGGTGTTGTGGAGCGACGAATCCCGCTTCACATTATTCCAAACGGAAGAACGTGACTGGGCTTGGCGGTTACCCAGAGAGCGTCTGCTTTCGGAGTGTACAGAACCGACTGTGAACACGGAGGGCGGTAAAATTATGGTATGGGTTTGTTTCAGCTGGTATGGTGTGAGTCCACTGGTTGCTATGCATAGCAAAATTATATCTGTATAGAGATATTCTGGATAACTGAATGCTACCAATGTTGTGGCAGTTCTACGGACACGACAATTGTTTCTTCTAGGACGACAATGCCGCTTGTCATGTGTCCAGGGTTACAATGGAGTGGCATGAGGAAAAACAGGTCTCGCGGATGGACTGGCTTGCTCAGAGCTCGGAAGTTAATCCCAGTGAACACCTATGGGATGAACTTAAATGGCAGGTGAGGTCTAGACCAACACGACCTTCCTCACTAACAGAGTTGATCCTTGTACTCAAGACGGAAAGAAGAAACATCCCGCCCTCCGTATTCCATAGACTTGTACAGAAAATACAAAATTTGTACACAGTTTACCTCAACGGATAGCCGCTGTAATTTCTGCAAATGCATGACCTACTCGCTACTGATGTAAATGCAGTACTGTTCTGTTTTGCTATTTACTTACAGTGCCCAATCACTTTTGTCCACATAGTGTAGTACAATGAGTAAAGCTTGAATGTAAGCTTACAGTACGTCTCTCTCTCTCAGTATTGCATACAATCATCTGATGGAAAAACTAAAATGGAACATCGCATTATATTTCGTCATTGTACATATCTATAAAAGCTAAAACGGGATTTAGAAGAAAACTAGTAATGAAGCTATTACAATATACCTTTGGCATCATGTATTGTATAAACTTTGATACACGTTTAAGCCTGTCTTACCACTTAGAAGAAAAGTGAAGTGCTATTGGTTTCCAGTAATTTACTAGAAAGAGGATGGGTTGAATAAAATGCACTCGAGTCTTCTAAAATAAAAGTCTATGAGCTGGCAACGGTCGCCTCCTTGTAACGCAGCAGGAGTTTAATGTAGTCTTTGAGTTTGCACAAAATGTAATTGTGAAGTGATTTGCTTTACCGCCTTCCTGCCAGGATGAAAAGTGTCAACAAGGGTTTACATCCCTAAATTAATCAATGAAATTTCTAAACTTTAAGTGTGTAAACTGCAAATGAAAGTCGGAACAATGCTTTAGCCCATTAATAAGACAGCTGTCCGAAAAACGATTCGGAGTGAGATATCGCGTACTAAAATTTGTACAACACCTGCGGCGCTCCATGCGTCCCGTAACATGGATGAATTGTGTGATTAACACACTTGAAGTGTTTCTTGTTGAATATTATCGGTACAGTTTGCTACTTTGTGGAAGAGATGAATGTGTTGTTTGACTGTTACTCATCTTTTCCTGAGTGCCACCTCATTTCGGAAAGAGCATTCATTGTCTTTGAGATTACTGCAGCCAAATATGTAGAATAAGAAATGACGAGGGTGCAGTTAGGCAGTCATTTAAAAATTCGCTTTTAAAAAAATAATGGTTGAGTTTGATGCACACGAACCATAAGAAAAATGAATGAAAACATTTCGGAAAGGAACAGCTCCACAAATGGAGTACATTAAAACCCCAAAATTGTACACACATACATACAACATGGAAAATAAAGGTGAAGTTTAACTCTGATATTTCTCGAGATTTAACATGGAGTGTAGTCAGTCATCTTTACCATTAAGCCCGTCTGGCAGCAAAGTGTCATCCAGTTTATAAGATTTTTCATCAGCGCTGCCACAAAGCTGTTTAAAGCATCAGAAGAGTTATTCAAAGGACATTATGAGAAAATCATATGAATGGCCAATCAGATGTAATTAGAAGAACGGATGGCTACACCATTCAGTTAAAAGAACTATTTTCTTGTAGTGATGGGCAATACAACAACAGTTAATTCAGGCGTTATTGCGATGTACGAGTACGATATTATATATTGCCATCAAGTAAGGGCACATTAAAACACCCAATATATCATCTCTGCACCTGCAATTCAAATTTTGACGCCTATGTTTTCAAACTACACTGGAGTGCAAAAATTAAGGACAAAGAGGAGAAATTATCTTAACAGCGGAACAAGCAGGCAGAATGGACCGAAAGACCAATCAGGAGATAGACTAGGATCCGGTACGGTAGGGCATGCGCATATATGCAGCATGACGTACCTGGGGAGGGAGTGTCGGAACGGTATAAAGCACACGGGCGGTGTACGCTCAGCAATTCGGTGAAAGCTATTGCACGGTGTACATCGGTTTGAACGACGTCGAGTTGCTGCCATCGTGTGACATAGCCAACAGGTAATCCAGTAGACGACATCTGGATGACCTTACCTGAGGTCGCGTCATTGGGAAGTTGGAAGAAAGTCGAAATGTGACTAGTGTGGCCGAGGAGTTCGGGATCACTCACAGCATCGTTTCCGGAGCTTGAAGAGCATTTCAAATTAGAGGAACAGCTGTCCGAGAGTTTAGGAGTGGTCGTCCACAAGCAACCACGGCGGCGGACGACCGGTATATTGTCCTGCAGGCGACAAGAGACAGACGGCAGACAGCGGGAGAAATCGCAAGGCACATGCAACAAACAACTGGAGGTCCGTTATCGCGTTTTACCGTGGCCAGGAGGCAGCACAAAGGTGGTCTATTTGCACGACGACCAGTACGGTGTGTGCTAATTACGCCTTCTCATCGGAGACGGCGGTTTCTGTGGTGTCAGGAACAAAAGAACTGGACACATCAGCAATGGGGTCGAGTTCTCTTTACGGATGAGAGCCGATTTAGTCTGACGAGCGATTTTGGACGTATACACATCTGGAGAGGGCAGAAAAAACACAATCACACCTCCAACATCATTCAAAGGGACCGATGTGGAGGTGGCGGAGTTCTCGTTTGGGGCGGTATCATGCTTGGTAGCCATACTGACCTCCACATCTACCAAGGAGGTTCAGTCACTGGTGTCCACTATTGTACCAGGGTTCTCCTGCCTCACGCGCGTCTGTTTAGAGGGGCTGTGTGTCCTGAGTTCCTCTTCATGGACAACAACGCTGCACCTCATCGTACAGTGGCTGTCGCACAGCTGTTGTAGAGTAAAGATATGCAACGCATGGGTTGGCCCGCAAGGTCCCCGGACCTAATCCCAATCGAACATGTGTGGGACCTTCTTGGGAGACGCATGGCAGCACGTCACCAGCTACCAGCAACGATTCTGCAGCTACGATTGGCGCTACAAGAGGAATGGGCAGCGATACCTCAACAGCTCCTTGACAACCTCGTCCTCAGCATGTACAGACATTGGAAATCCTGCAACGCAGTCAGGGGTGATCATATCCCCTACTAAAGACTGCATTTTTCTTGGCAGTCGTCTGTCACATGGACGTTTCTGTCTTCTGTCCAGTTGTGCTCGAAGCTACCTTTTCAATAAAGTGCCTTTGTATCCTTTGGATACCTTGTTTGGACAGTTTTGCTCAGTTGTCCCATATTCTTACACCTTGGTGATCTTATAGTATGATTTGAGTCGATGTGGAGCACTACTGCACGACGTTTTATTCGTAAAACCGTCTCGTCCTTAATTTTTGCACGCCAGTGTAATTAGAAACAGCGCTAGAATTATGACATGATGAGTTACACTGAGGGTGAGAACCTTCCTCAAAGTAATACCACAAGGTTGATAGTGTGAAAGTGCATAGAATGCACAGGTACATAAGCATTCCTGGTTTGTCCACACCGAACTTCATTCTAGGAGCGATACGGACTGGAAGGCACCACTCTCCCTGCATTCGTTATCCTCAAGAATAAAGATCAGACTAGTAAACTTTTGACTCGTCAGTCAAAAGCACAGTTTCGTTTTGACCCACGTCCCACAACTTAAAATCGACGTTCTTTACGCCAAAAAAATCGGCGTGTGCCGTTAGTCGAAGTGATCAGCGTCTTAGGGATGGCTACTCAACAGCGGCAATCCATTTAGATCAGCGTCTTAGGGATGGCTACTCAACCGTGGCAATCCATTTTGATCAGCGTCTTAGGGATGGCTACTCAACCGTGGCAATCCATTTAGATCAGCGTCTTAGGGATTGCTACTCAGCCGTGGCAATCCATTTAGATCAGCGTCTTAGGGATGGCTACTCAACCGTGGCAATCCATTTAGATCAGCGTCTTAGGAATGGCTACTCAACTGTGGCAATCCATTTAGATCAGCGTCTTAGGGATGGCTACTCAACCGTGGCAATCCATTTAGATCAGCGTCTTAGGGATGGCTACTCAACCGTGGCAATCCATTTAGATCAGCGACTTAGGGAAGGCTACTCAACCGTGGCAATCCATTTAGATCAGCGTCTTAGGAATGGCTACTCAACTGTGGCAATTCATTTAGATCAGCGTCTTAGGGATGGCTACTCAACCGTGGCAATCCATTTAGATCAGCGTCTTAGGGATGGCTACTCAACCGTGGCAATCCATTTAGATCAGCATCTTAGGGATTGCTACTCAACCGTGGCAATCCATTTAGATCAGCGTCTTAGGAATGGCTACTCAACTGTGGCAATCCATTTAGATCAGCGTCTTAGGGATGGGTGCTCAACCGTGGCAATCCATTTAGTTCAGCGCAATGTACTGATGTGAACGGGAATTTGGGAGATACCCAAATAGCCGTCAGTTAGAATATTGGTAGCTCGTTTCTTGACAGATTTAACGCCAATCATCTTCCATTTGCTTATCACATCATCAGCGATTGATCTCGAGATCTTCAGTGTCTCTGAAAGCCACGTACGGAACGATTGCTTATGTGGTACCTCCGCGCTGAACACCATTTAACTCTGTCGATTGACGCATCTTGCATTTACAAACGTACTAATGTTTTATTATTGCCCTACGACAATATCCGTAGTTGGGTCAATGACGTTGTGCTTGCGTAAGACTTAATTCATATTCAATATAAGAGTGATCTGTGGTCAGCAACGGAGGCATATTCAATACATGTTCCTGATTTATGCTAATAGACGGCTAACAGCCTTCTATTGATTTAAGTTAAGAAAAAACAAATGAATCAAGCTTTGCATTTTGAGAAAGTAACTTCTTAGGCGATTGGTCCTGTACATTCTGTAACACTGGAATTGCAACACCCTGAAGGAATGTATACACATGATTAAAATATGTGGTACAAATTCGAGAGCAACTTGACTCTGTCTTTGAGTCGGCGATTTCTAGGAGGAAGCCCATTTCTACAGAATACTGAGGAACTAAATTTGTCAATTCTATCACCAGCTGAGAGTATTTGAGAGGGGAGAAGTTACACAAGTACGCGGTGGAAAGGAAATATTGTCTGAAAAATGTTCACATGTTTACATAGTTTTTCGGATGTTGATTTCAAGAAAAATAGTAAAAAAAACTTTATCACACAGCATTCTTTCCAAAATAAGAATTCAATTTTCCTATCTATTAATTCGTCTGGTCTGATTTATGAAACAATTACTTTAATTTTAGCTCCTTTGTCTATTGAATTTTCAATCACTTGATATACATGTATATATCTACTCAAAAAGGACTATGTCCGCCACAAACGAAAGGTGTTAGGATTAGTAATATCTTACAATTACAACAAACACTCCGTTTTTTTGTTTTCAATCACTTGATATCATCATCATCAACATTGTCAGAAATTGTCAATCCACTGCTGAACGAAGGTCTCCCCAAGTTTCCTCCACAACGGTCTGTCTTGTGCCAGTCTCCTCCATGTCACTCCCGCATACTTTCGAATTTCATCCACCCATCTCCCATGTGGTCTTCTTCTCGGTTTTTTCCTGTCCCTTGGAATCCAATCTAACATTCCGGCTGTACATCGATGGTCTGTCCATCTGGCAGTATGTCCAGCCCATTGCTATTTCAGGGATTTAACTCTGATCATGATGTCTTCCACTCTTGTCATTTTTCTGATCCACGAGTTCCTCTTCTTATCTCTCCTGGTTACACCAAGTATACACCTCTCCATGCTTCTTTGAGTTGTCTGCAGCCTTTGTATGTCTCTTTTAGTTAAGGTCCACGTCTCTGCACCATACGTAAGCACTGGAAGGATGCATTGATCAAACACTTTTCTTTTAAGACATAATAGCATATTGCTCTTGAAAATTATGCTGTTCCTTTCAAAAGCTCTCCAGGCAAGTTTTGTACGCCGATTAATTTCTTCATCAATGTGATCCTCACTTGATATCTGCTGTCCAAGATAAACGTACGTGTCTGTTATCTCCAGTTTTTCTCCATCAATCGATAAATCTTCATTTCTTGTAAAAGCATTGAACATCACTTTTGTCTTCTGAAAGTTCATTTTTAATCCCACTTCTTTACTCTTGTCAGCAAGTTCCTGGATCATACTCTGGAGCTCTGATGGGGTAGTTGCAAAAATGACTACGTCATCAGCAAAACGAAGATGGGTTAGATAATCTCCATTAATCTTTATCTTTTTGTTTTCCCAGTTCAGTGATTGAAAGATATTTTCCAATGTGGCAATAAAGAGCTTCGGAGATATGGTGTCACCTTGTCTCACTCCCTTTCCAATTTTTTTGTGCGTTGTATTTTCAAACAGCCAAATCTTTGCACTTGCATTTTCATAGATGGTATTAATAATATTAATGTATGCATCTTCAATACCGCAGGATTTCAGAGCCATTGGCTGATCCAAAAAAAATCCCACTGCCTCCTCTTATTATCAAAGTTGTAGTAGTTTTTAAGAGATTTACCAAGAGAAGGAGAGTGTTTCAATAATTTGTGCAGAAAGGTTCGGGAGTTGTAAGTTGTCAAATTGAAAGAAGGCTGTTTTGTCGAACAAGATATCCGAAAACTACTAAAAGATAGAGTGTGTGACATAAAAATTGAAACTCTTAAAAGGAAGGCTTGAAATGCTTTAAAAGAAAATGTAAAGAAGTTCTTGCGGGACTACTAAGATCGCAAAAACAAGCAAATAGTAGAAAACATGCTGGAAAAATTCAGATCACTAGTCTGTTCAATGAATCTCAAGGTGCACTTCCTGAACATTCACTTCGACGACTTTTCTGAAAATCTTGGAGCCGTTAGTGAGATAAAGTAGGGAGAGATTACAGCAATACATAAACGAGATGAAACGGCGATACTAAGGAAGAGGGAACGTCAACATGATGGCAGACTATTGATGTATGCTACAAAGAGAAGACTCACAAGCTGTGTATAGAAGAAAAAGTACTAAACGAAGCTTTGAAGGCAAGAGAAAAAAGTTATACAGTATAAGAACTTGTAAATGCAAATGACATTTTAAAAGGGTTCTTCGTAACATTTTTGCTAATAAAACTATTTTTAACTTTTTGCAATAAAATAAACTTTTCATAATAATACATGCTAATAGCCCATTTTGCCATATCTTCATATCCATTTTGAGAAACATCCTTACGATTTAGAGAAACATAGTCGTTTTTGACTAATTAATACACACTATTGACATGGATTAGGAACATCAAACAGAAGTCATCGCTCTTTCCACGTTTGTAAGTGAGTCACGGAAACATTTTCATCGACCGCCACGGAAATCGAACCCAGAGTCTTCAATTTACGTGCCGGACATACTGCCACTGCACCGCAGTGGCCTCGAATTCTCCAAACGCACATACGACTAACTGCCAAACCACATGGCAGGTTGCTTCTTGGAGTCACGCACAATGCTGGGGATTCACCAAATATATGACGCAGCAACTGAACAAATAACCAGGAGGTGAATGAATAATTAATACACACTATTGACGTGGATCAGGAACATCAAACAGAAGTCATCGCTCTTTCCACGTTTATACACTGAAGAGCAATTGAATTAGAGATACCTGTTTAGTAACGTATAGCACCACTTTCGCCCTGATGACAGCGGCGATTCGTCTCGGAATGGACTCGACAAGACCCCGGAAGCGTTGGCAGGCCATACGGATCAACGACCCCTGAACAAGCTCCCACACTTCACAAAGATTTGATGGAGGGGGTTAGAGTCTCGAACATCTCTCTAGATGACATCCCAGATGTGCTCGATGGGATTGAGGTCAGGTGACCTTGCTGGCCAAGGAAGCGAGGTCACGTTAGTGGAGTATTCATCCAACCATTTGAATACAATTCGGGCGCGATGGCACCGTGCATTGTCTTGTTGCAGGATAAGGTCCCCAGTGGGATGTTGAAGACGAACAAATGGGAGCAAATGATCGTCCAGGATATCACGGTAGCGTTGACCTGTGAGGAACGATGTCACACGTACCAGGGGTCCCATTTCAATCCACGTAAACAGTCCCCAGACGAGAATGCCGCCCCCACCAGCTTGAAGAGTACCCTGCTGGCAAGTTGGATCCATCGCTTCATGTGGTTTACGCTGAAATCATATCCTGCCATCCGCGTGTACCAACGTGAATCTTGACTCACCACACCAGGCAACATTTTTCCACATGTCTAGTGTCCAGTAGCGATGTTCCCGAGCATATGCTTAATTTTGAACCCTGTCATATGCGGTCAGCAGCGGTACCCTCGTGGGACGATGGCTTCTGTACCCCATAGCGAGGAGATGGTTCTGGATGGTGTGGCTGCTTACACGTTTTTGTGCACCAGCGTCAAATTGCCGAGTGATTTCTTGCACTGTGGCCCGTCTATCCGCTGTTACAATGCGAGCTAGCCAACGATGACTCCGCTAATCCACACGCTGTTGTCCACGGCAGTTGGCCCTTGCAGGTATGGTTTTACCGGATTCGATGTACTCACGGTGCACCTGTGACACAGTGGCTCGTGAAAATCCCAGTGCCTGCACGATTTCCGAGATGGAGTGGCCCATTCCTCGGGCTCCGACAATTCGTGTACGCACAAATGCCCTTAGATCCTTCGTCTTACCCATACTGTGTCCGACTCTTACTAATTCCCGTCGCATCGCTCCTTATATTGTTGGATCGCTGCATACGTCATGTCGTTTCAGTTTACAGGGCCGCCCACAGCGCCGCATTTGCATAACGCCAGCTGTCTCTAATTCAATTGCTCTTCAGTGTAAGTGCGTCACGCAAAAATTCTCGGAAAAATAAGTAAGTCACGGAAAAATTATCATCGGCCACCACCGGAAATCGGTTACCGGTGGCGGCCGATGAGAATTTTTCCGTGACTCACTTATAAACGTGGAAAGAGGGATGACTTCTGTTTGATGTCATTTTTTAAATCATACATCAAATATCTGTAGAAGTAGTCACAAACTTGCAGACTAATTCAGTGACCCAAATTTCGCAGGACTGTGTTTTTGGTCTATGAGAGGGTGGATGATTGTCTCGCTTTATTGCACAGTATTTGCGCAATGCCAACGCAACAGTGTATCGATGGTGATAGCAGTTTTTGAGAGAAGATACGGCCCGACCAGCAGTATGTCACGTAGGACAACCACACCACGTAAAGAGCTTTTGATCCTATGAAAAGTTTCCACCGCTTTTACGTCCAGTTTCGATAAAATCAAAAGAAGGATAAACATTGCTTTAATTTGTCGCGTTGCAAGACAGGTACTATCTTAAAGACTGTAGGAGGCATAACTTCAAGCTCGGCGTCCATTGTATCGCTATCTCTTATTCAGGGATCAGAGCTGCCAGAGTCTGGAGTGTAGCCTCGTTCAAATGAACTGTTAGAGTGGAGTTGTGCGATGTACACCGAACATTCTCGCTTTATTTTTTGTATCCGATGATCGTAGAGCTGAGCTATGGAGAAGACAGGAAGGAGTACTAATTTAAGAGTAATTGCTCAGCGGCATACAGCACGAACGGCTGAGGTTGTGGTCTGGGAAGCACTCGGTTATTACAGACGACCAGATTTTTCTCTAGCATTCCTCACATGCAGTTTTACAGCTCAGGCGTAGGCAGGTAATATTTTGGATGCTCTCGATGCTCCTTTGGTAAGGGAAACATCTGGAAGCATGTTGCTGCAAATTAAGGCGCGTTCGCATACTGTAGAAATCTCCACAAAACTTCTACGCCCTGTTAACTTCCTCGAAGGGCCTACACGATTGTCTGATCTTCCCCAGTAGAATACGTATGGGACATAATTCAAAAGGATCTCAAATCCCACGTGCAACCAGAACGGACAACAGCCGCGCTGCAAGATCAGGTGCAGTAAGCACTTTGGCCAAAGCAACAGGAACCAATCCGACGTCATTGCGACTTAATGACACATCGATTACTAAATTCATTGCCAGATGAAGTGATTGTATTTCTTACTGATGTGCCTTACTTTTCAGGTAATGAAACAATTCATTAATTTTAAAATCTTAATAAAACCTTTCTTGTCTCCGATACCGTTCCGTCGGTGAATTTCAGTTGAATGTCCCCATAGCATAAAGTTATTGCAATTTCAATGCTATAGAATATGTTCTAAAAAAACATGTAACCAAAGTTTTAATCCGAAGATTTTCCTGAAAGTCGAAGTGTCTCTGTTAACATGTTCATGTGACTGCTTGATGTAATATTTCTTATATTCTCATTGTGCTATATTTTACTTTATGCACAATATATTTCCAAAAGTCACCGGACACCCCTTCAAAAGCAAATGAACGGATCCGATGAGTTGATAAGATGCGCGGTATGGCTGCAAACGGTATAAAAACAAGCCTGCAGCTCACGGCGATAATATCGCACTGTGAGGCTGAGTGAATATGTCGCGCCGGGAGAGAACTGTCTTTGAAAAAGCAAAGATTGTTGGGTGTTATATTAGTGAGTTGTCCATAAGAGAACCGAGAGGCGTTTAAACATACCCAAGTAAACTGTTTTGGATGTACTGAATAAGTGCAAGACACATGGCGTGCCTGAAGCAGCAAAATGTACCGGCAACCAAAAAAAAATCAGTGAGAGAAGACATCGAAGCCTTAGGATAGTCGTTACAGCCAATCGACGGAGTACTGCACAAAACCTCAATGTACAGGAGAGTGAAATGCTGGAACCTCGGTATGTACAAGTACCATTTGCATAGAACTTCATTCCATAGGTTACCGTGGTCGTGCGGCTGCTCATAAGCCTTTCATCTGCTACTCGTCGTTTAGCATGGTGAAAAGAACATTTATCATGGACCGTAGATAAATGGAAACCAGTCCTATGCACTGATGAATCCAGATACACGATTCATCAGTCTGCTGGCCGTTTGTGGGTATGGCGGCAGCCGGGGAACGCTGTTTGCCACAGTGTACTGTTCCTACGGTAAAGTTTAGAGCTGGCCGTGTACTCGTGTGGGGGTGGTTTTTCGTGGTATAGTCCCTGCCTATTAGTTATCGTGGACAAATCTGTTAACCAGCACGTCTACCTCGATATTCTGGGCAATTATGCCCTACCAGCTCTGAGGCAATACTATGGAACCGAGCCTTGTTGGTACCAGCAGGATAATGCACCGATCCATAAAGCAAGGACTGTTACGGCGTGGTTTGACAATAATTCCGTATCGCGTGTGGACTGTCCAGTACAGAGCCCTGATCTTAATCCCATAGAGCACCTATGGGATGAATTAAAGTTCCGCATAAGAAGTTTGGAACCAACGCCTACAACTGAGCAACAGTTAGCGGCAGCATTATGTACTGAATAGAAGCTCATACCTATCGCTGTGTTCAAAACCTTGTCAAAAGCATGTCTCGAAGGTTCAGGGTGAATTAAGGCCAAAAATGGACTGACATCGAGCTAATGTAAGTCAATAAACGCTATGTTGTGTTTCTCTTCTAGGTGTCCGGTGACTTTGGTCAGCATCATCATCATCATTGTCAACCATTATCAATCCACTGCTGGACGAAGGTCTCCCCAAGTTTCCTCCACAACTGTCTGTCTTGTGCCAGTCTCCTCCATGTCACTCCCGCATATTTACGAATTTCATCCACCCATCTCCCATGTGGTCTTCTTCTGGGTCTTTTCCTGTCCCTTGGAATCCAATCTAAAATTTCGGCTGTCCATCTATGGTCTGTCCTTCTGGCAGTATGTCCAGCCCATTGCCATTTCAGGGATTTAACTCTGATCATGATGTCTTCCACTCTCGTCATTTTTCGGATCCACGAGTTCCTCTTCTTATCTCTCCTGGTTATACCAAGCATGCACCTCTCCATGCTACTTTGAGTTGTCTGCAGCCTTTGTATGTCTCTTTTAGTTAAGGTCCACGTCTCTGCACCATACGTAAGCACTGGAAGGATGCATTGATCAAACACTTTTCTTTTAAGACATAATGGCATATTGTTCTTGAAAATTATGCTGTTTCTTCCAAAAGCTCTCCAGGCAAGTTTTGTACGCCGATTAATTTCTTCATCAATGTGACCCTCACTTGATATCTGCTGTCCAAGATAAACATACGTATCTGTTATCTCCAGTTTTTCTCCATCAATCGATAAATCTTCATTTCTTGTAAAAGCATTGAACATAGTGTATATTAATATTGTTTTTTTTTTCACATAATGCTTTGAAAGGAGATTTCGTGTGAAAGTTGTGTCTGCTGTATTTCGACAACTACTGTTGTTTGACGCAAAGTAGTGGTTGCGTGAGAATGCGATTCTCTCGCAAAGTAAATATTCCATTAGGCAGCACAAAATTCACTTTCAAATTTAGAACAGAAGGTCGTTTTAAGAAAGTTGAATATAGAACGTTTTATAACAAACGAAATCCAACTTGAAGATTTTTACGACTTCGCATAGCTTGGTAATGAAGGAGCTTCCTCGTTACTAAGAGTGGCCATCTAGAGCCACTGATCTTCAAATTCTATGCAAGCAATTATTTAGCAGACGGGGTTTAAAGGTTAAATGCCAAATGAGTTCACTGCCCTTTATTTCAAATCCTTATGTCATAAAGGCCACCTACTTAACCAGAAAAGCACTTTCGACATAGGTGACAACTGCACCGTGTGACTTCAATAGTCACGCAGGCAGTATTTTATGATTCTTCCAGTTCAAAAAAAAAAGAGAAAAAAATCTGAAACAGTTAAACTTGTTTTATTGTTGATTTGTGAGCTATACTTGATCATAAACTCGGTTACCTTTGAGAAAGCAAATCCATGAAGGCGTAAAAAAATATGTTTTCTTCGCATCACGATAAAAAATATGTTTTATTTCATCATGATGAAGCTTCTTACAAGTGAAAATGCTTATGAGATACGAATTGTAACTGTCCATTCCATGTAGCCATGATGGTGATTGGGCTGTATGTAGTAAAATCAGTGTTGCTTATCACTTGTATAAATATTGAAAGATTGGGTTGTTGTATTGAGTAATTTTGCAGAAATCCTTACCTGTTAGCAATTTTCTAGAAAGACTATTATTTAGTCTGCATGAGATCGATTGGGTTTGTACGCACTAATGATGGAATTATTTGCAACACGCAACAGCGCTTGGTATTCATTATACTGACTTTATTTTGTAATTTAGACTTAGCTTACTAAGATACTGTAGAAGCAGGAATGCTAGATAGCGAGATATCAATCAAGCACGTTCATGTCGTCCAGGTGGCTCAGCGGCCTGAGAGCTGGCACATGACAATTCGACCCTGATAAGCTGGGTTACGGCAATGGCTCTTTCCCTTCCCACAGACCAGTGTCCTTAACTTCGGTACGGGCGGCGCTGCTTACAGACCATCGAGTAGCTCAGGGTGGTCGTTAAACTTCTACAAAAAAACTGTTTGTTAGCCTTCATCATTATCTTGGAAATTTCCACCACAACTTCCATTATGTTTCCAACACAAGATTATACCTAGAAGCCTCATAACTGTTTTCCACAGGTATCAATACTTCACATTCACACGGAGATCGGGTATAATCCAGCTTCGTTGGTATTCTCTTTCACAAATGGCGATGCTAGAATCTTGTTATAAACACTAGTCAAGCATTACTATTAGTAATGCTCTTGACTATTGTTTAGAACCAGATTCAAAGCACAAGTAAAAACATTATTTGAATTTTCACTGTTTCCCGATGATACAGAAGTGTATTGTGAAAACGCAAGTTTGTCCACGACGGTATCGAAGCCATGTCCCCTCACTCCGGAGTAAGTCGCTCTCCCAACTGAGCTACGCGGACAGAATGCCTCGATGCAGATTTGTCGTCTTGACACATGTTTTCACCTCTGTAGTACGTCGTAGTATCTTAAATCAAGATAATAATTCAGCTTAAGGCAATAAGGATGAATAAGAAAAAAAAACAGAAAAAAAAACACCATTACCTTTTATTTGGCACATCACTTTGCAACATACGGTTCAGAAAATCTAAAACATTAACTGAATTGCAAATGTTTATTTAGAGTTTATTCTGTTACAAATGCCTCTCTATCACATTCTGTTCCCTCGTGAGAAGGTGAGAGAAATTGTCGTAAAAAAATTCGATCCACTCGTTTCAAGACTACTTGAAAAATGAGAGAACGTTTATATTTACATATACAGTTAAATCCAGAAATATTTACAGAAATTGTGCAATTGAAATGCACACATGCGACATGAAGTTTAAAAAAATTATAATTATGCTTTGTAGAAAGTGGTACAAACATGGTAAAAAGAAGTAAAATAAATTCTACAGGTTCTTTCATTCCACCATTAATTTAAAACGCAAAAAGGGCACTTTAAACGGAAAAAGAAAGAAAATTTGATGGCTTCAGTTTGTATCTAACGCAAAAAGAAAAAAAAAACATTCGCTGATAAACAACTTTAAACTAAAAATGTACGATAATTAAGGAATGTGTTGCAGAAAAGACACGCCGGAACATGTAACAAAACATATTACCTCTTCATTTTTAAGCAAAAAAAGGTTCACTACTGTAATTTTTTCAGCTTTGTCATTAACAACATTTTCACTGTTAAGACATTTTTTAGTGCTCCTAAGTTGCTGATCGAGTTTTCAATTTTTTTATTACTGTTAGAGGCTGTCGTATTCATGAGAAAAGAGATAACTTTTAATTTCCTATTTGTCCATTTGAAAGAAAAATGTACCCTTTTGCACAAAAATTTTTCTTGAATATCCGAAGCATAGGTTTCATCATAAAAACCACTAAATTCATGGCCCTCGTTCTTCGGAACCGAAACTAAATTAGTTAAGGAATCCTGCTTTTTAAGAAAACTGGCGTCTTCTTGGATTTTAAAGCATGCAATAAAGAAGAATGGAAAGCTGCACAAATCATGTTTGGAATAAAACTGTCAAAGTAATTGGAATCCCGATTCGAGCGACAGAAGTTTACATATTATGAAATCCGAAAAGTTATTTTCAGAAGATTTGTGTCACTATACGCAATGAGTTTATTCATATTTACCAAACACCGAACAGAATCAAATAGAAAGTCACTGTATTGATTAACGAACTGCTTTACGTATCGGAAATTCCATTTCTTTATCAACCAATCATTTACCTCATCTCTCATCAATTTTTTCACAACATGTTTCATGCTTACACTAAGCAGTCAACAGTATCTGAACACTTCCCTATCCCAAAACTTCCCGAAGAATTAACATCGAATTGGTCGACCGTTTGTTGCCATCACAGTCTGCACCCTGTTGGAAAGGCTCTGCACGAGATTTCGGTGCGCTGCTATTGGAATTGCCTTCCATTCTGCCACAAGAGCATTAGTCAGGTCGGTCAACAATGTCGGACAAATCGGCCTGACTCGCAGTCGGCGTAACAATTTATACCAAATATATTCAGTAGGATTGAGATCGGGGCATTTTTCAGGCCAGTCGAGGTCTTGTACATTCATCTCTTCAAACCATTTCTTCACGGACCTCGTCTTGTGGACGGGGCAATATGCTGTTTGTAACGGAAAGGGCCTTCACCGAAATGTTGCCATAATGTTCGGAGCACAGAATTTTCGAGAATGCCATTAGAAGCAGTAGCGTTAAGAACCCCAGGCATTGGAACTAAGAGGTCCAGTCCAAACCATGAGAAACAACATCACATCATGTTACCTTCTCCGCACAAAGTTACAGTTGGTTAAGAACCAAAAGTTACAGTTGGTTAAGAACGTTAATGTAGCGTTAAAAATTACAGTTGGTTAAGAACCAAAAGTTACAATTGGTAATTTTTGGTTCTTAACTTTTGATTAGAGCAGTTATATGTAGATATAACTGTTGTAATTGTTAAAGTTACAGTTAACTTTTGTTCTTAACTTTTGATTATATAAAAAGTTACAGTTAACTTTTGTTTTTAACTTTTGATTATACACTGCTGGCCACCCCAAATGCAACACCAAGAAGGACACAAGATAGCAAAGCCAGATTTACTGGACACATAACAACACATACAAAGATGAAACGATAGACCTTACAGGCCCGTGCGACTTGCGGAACCCGCAGATATCAATAGTTCGTGTAGCCTCCATGGCTGGCAATAACGGCCGCTACACGCCGCGGCATCGAACAAAAGAGGCTTTGGATGTAGGCTTGGGGTATGTTGGTACAGGCTGCTTCCACACGTTGCCACAGTTCATCAGCCGTAGGGACGGGTGGTACATGCCGGGCCACTCGGTTGCCGATCAGCGACCAGACGTTTTCGATGGGCGACATATCGGGAGAACTGGTGGGGCACGGCAGCAGTGACACCCAGTGGGCCGTGAAGAATTGTTACACGATGCGTGCTGCGTGGGGGCGCGCATTGTCCTGTTGAAACGTGGCCGCTGGTAGGTCCTGCAGGTAAGGGAGGACTACAAGCTCCAAAACGTCTGAGATGTAGCCGTGGCTGTTAAGTGTACCGGAGATGCGTACCAGAGAGGTGCGAGTGTCATATCCAATTGCGCCCCAAACCATAACGCCAGGCAACGAACCGGTTATGATGATGCATAATGCAGGCGTCATACAGTCTCTCGCCGCGGTGCCGCCACACGCGGATCCGACCATCGTGGTGCTGCAGGCCGAAGCGGGATTCGTCGAAGAAGACAATGTCGTGCTATTCCGTAGTCCAGGTGCGGCGTTCAACGGCCCACTGCCACCGCACTCGATGGTGGTGAAACGGCAATGGTAATCGGAGCAATGGGCGTCGTTCGACAAGTCCCCGCTCCTGCAGACGACGTCGAACGGTACGTGCTGACAAAGGTTGTTGCGCAACACACCTTAATTCCTGCGTTAACGTTCGTGATGTGGCGGTGCGAGCCGTCAATGCCCGCCGTACAACATGCCGGTCCTCTCGTTCGGTGGTGTGCCATGGCTGCGGTAATCGTTCACGTCGGTCCGTCCGTCCCTCCGGCAACCACCGAATCCATACTCGCCTCACTGTGGCTGGATGTCGTCCCACACGGGTGCCGATGTCTCGGTATGATAAACTGCTGTCGCGATAAGCCAGTATTCGTCCTCTGTCGAACTCCGAAACGTGCTGGAATGACTGCCGTATTCTGCGATGAGGCATCTGGAATCTTCCGATGCACAGGTCCGGCAGCACAACACACTTCCACTACTTACACCCCGGCTTCTGTGCACCCTTCTTATAGTGCTTCTCGGTGGCGTGCCGGGTGCACATGATTTGGATATGCCCTGCAATGCTTATCTTTTGCATGTACTCTCGCGAGCAACGCATGCTGCGAATTTCAGGCCCATCGGATGTTTCCTTCTTGGTGTTGCATTTTGGGTGGCCAGCAGTATATAAAAAGTAGCGTTTAAAGTTACAGTTGGTTAAGAACCAAAAGTTATTACAGTTGGTTAAGAACCAAAAGTTGTTACAGTTGGTTAAGAACCAAAATTTACTATTGGTTAAGAACCAAATGTTACCGTTGGTTAAGAACGTTACTGTCGTGTTAAAAGTTTCAGTTGATTAAGAACCAAAACATGCAAATGGTTAAAAATGTTACTGTAGCGTTAAGAACCCCAGGCATTGGAACTAAGGGGTCCAATCCAAAGCATGAAAATCAACACCACATCGAGTTACCTTCTCCCCCAAAAGTTGCAGTTGGCACAACGCAGTCGGGCAGGTAGCGTTCACCTGGCATCCTCTACACTAATATTCGTCCGTCGGACTGCCAGATGGTGACCGTGATTCATCACTTCCAAGTAGATGTTTCCACTACTCTAGATTCACCTGGCGCCGAGGGTTTTACCACACCAACCGACTCTGGCGTCGATCTTGCTGATGTTACTCTTATGTGCTGCTGCTCTGATATGAAAACTCATTTCCTTCAGCTTTTGACGAACCATTATAGTGCTGGCGTTGCTTCCACAGGCATTTTGGAATTGGTTGGTGAGTGTTGCAACCGAAGACAGGCCTTTTTGTTTTGTATTTTGACACCACCAATTTCAGCACTCTGCAGTCTCGCTCTGATATTTCAAAATCAGATCGTTTGTAATTAAACAGGGCAGTTGCAGCAGGACAGAAATTTCCCAAACTCACCCTTTGTTTAAAGTGCATTCTATGACTGTGCCACGTTAAAAGTCAATGAACTCAACTGTACGGCCCATTCTACATGACTCTCTATGATGTTTCACGCCACGTGCATCTATTTATTTATGCATGGGCCATGGCTCTGACGTACGTAGGAGAACCGCTACTATAACGGGGTATCGGGATATTTCTAATCGTAGTATACATAATTGGGCAAAATGTTCGCGTTTTAATTATTTCCCATTAGTTATAGCCAAAAACGCAGAAAAAGAAAACACAACTGCTTCATGTGACAAGTAGATTTACTTAACTCAAAACTGATCAACGAGATTGAGAGCCAATCAGGTGTTATTATGACACAGCATGAAATCAATAAGGTGTTCGTATGAGTCAGCTATTATTTCCAGGTATTGGAAAATCTGAATTCGTTTGTTGGTGTAAATATGATATGGATGTTAAGTCAGATAACATCCAAAAACTTGAAAATTTCGTAGTCCAGGGGCGGAAATCGAATCCGCGTCTAACGGATAGCGCCCGAGTATGCTAACCACTATATATGAATGACAATTGCTTCCAGTAGCGAATCCTGTGATGGTCATATTCAAATTAATCGGAAACATGAAACTTAGTCGTTCTGGATAGTGGAGTGGTTACCAAACTCGGGCACTATCAGGGAGACGCGAGTTCGATTCCCGCTCAAAGATGACAAAATTTTCAAGTTTCCGGATATTATCTGACTTAACATCCATGTCATATTTACACCAACGAACGGATTCACATCTTCCAAATTTGTAAAAGAACTCATATTCGGTTGTGTGAAAGCCATCAAGTAGACCACTAGTTTTTATAAGGAATTTTCTATTCCTTGATAAATTAGTAAGCTGTGTAACTTAGTAAGATGACAAATAGAGTAAAAAAGCAGACTGGTCACCTGGGAAGCTATGTAAAATACTAACTTTGCTTGAAGATGTTCTAGATTTATGAAGAAACGTAGGTGGAAATTTAACCAAAGGAGGTATTTCTAAACTGCGCAAGAAATGTCAGCAGATTCGGTCAATTGAAAAACCAAACTGGTAAAGGCAGGAAAAGTTGCACAACAGTATGTAGTGATAGAAGAATCAAAAGACTGTGAACAGAAGTAAATCATCTCTGTCAAATAAAAATGAATTGTCTACTGTTAGATGCAAACTCAGAGACTTCGGTTTAAACTCTAGAATTCTAAAGAAGCAGCCATTTCATCTCCCAAAAAAAGGAAGATATTACAATAGGCTATAACCATATTATTTGGTCTGAGGGACAATGAAACAGAGTCATCTCGAGTGATGAGACCAGACTATTTATATTAAGTAGTGATGGAATAAAGTATGCAAGAAGACGAAATGGAGAACATTTGCTACCTCAATGCATTACAGCTACCATGAAGCATCCAGTTAGAGTTACAATCTGTTTCTGTGTATAATTTCTTTTAAAATGCATTTTAATAAATTGTGCTGCATTACATTTTGCATTAAAGTATCTTTCTAATGATAGATAATTTTATGGAATTATTTTAAGAAAGAGAGATATAAAACTTCAGAAATTATATACAATATTCTAATGTTATGAGATATAAAATTAAAGAAATATATACATTACTCTAATGTTATGAGATATAAAACTTCAGAAATATATATTTTCCGAAAGGTTTCCATAATTTTGGTCACTGGTCTACGTATTGTTTTCCAGAAGACTTACTGAAACAACATATCCTTTACTGGGCAAAGATAACTGTCGTTTTCCTGTTTGACCTGATAAAGACTACAGTCGTTTTGTAACAGAAACAGGAATTATAACTCAAACAAGTATTATTCTATTTTATATCCATAGACAGCAGATGACCATTGTTGAGAATAGACCTGATTCGTGTGACTGCTCTCAAAGTGCATACGGGTATGACAATAGCCTGTCGTCACGACAGTACGGGTACGAGAACCGGATGAGGGACGGGTGAGTTGTTGTTTTTTAATTTAATTATAGTTCTTTCCTATCTTCGGACCTAGTAACCGTGGATAATCGACGGGAAGCCTTGCATGATGATAATGACTGTTCCAAAACAATAATTTTGTTAGGAGGATCTCATGGTTTCTCTGTTGGACTTTTAAATTTGACAAATTCTAACAGAGCTATTTATTCTCTGTCGATATTTTTTTCATAATAAAAGTGAGGGGGATCTGTCCAATAATAATTTCTGAGTTGCGAAAATAATTCTGGAAGAAAAGCATTGGATCCTCAACCAGAGGTATAGGACACACAAGTAGCTGTGAGAAACGTGTTAGATGTATTCATAACTTGATAAGCTCTTTCATTCATTTTAAAAGGCTAATTTATACTCTTTAAGATTGTACAACAAATTTTGTATCAACTTTTTTTGTAGCGTGTAGATCAGCTGTTAAGATATTTACTCTCCCGCTATGATCCTGTGTTCGAATTTAGAGTGTCATATGGATGTTACATTCCAGTCTCAATCTTGATATTTCACGATTTTTTGAGCAATGGATTCATATACACAAACGGTTCTCCATGCTTTAAAAGTGCACGTACGTTTGCAAAACTCCAAAGACAAAAACTAATTAAAGTGAAATTGACTAAAAAAATAAATTAATAATAATAATAAAAATGTAACATTTTTATGGTAAAATACACCTTTTCAAGACGCTTAAAGGGCAAAACAGTTTTAGCACCGAAACTGGAGTTCAGAATGAACACAGTTATACCTGAAGAAAAAATATACACTATATTAACAAAAGTCACCGAAGACCAATTAAAAAGCAAATGAACGGATTTGCTGCGTTTTTAACATGTATGGTACAGCTGCAAACGGTATAAAAGCAAGCCTGCAGCTGACCGCGATGATATCGCGTTGTGAGGTCGAGTGAAAATGTCACTGGGGGAGAGAACTGACTTTGAGAAAGGAAAGATTGCTAGGATTTATAATAGTAAGTTGTCCATAAGGAAAACAGAGAGGCGTTTAAACATACCCAAGTCAACTGTTTTGGATGTACTGAATAAATGGAAAACACATGGCTTGCCTGGGGCAGCAAAACGTAGCGGGTGTCCAAAGAAAATCAGTGATAGAGGACGTCGGAGCCTAAAGAGAGGTGTTACAGCTAATCGACGGAGTACTGCACAAGACCTCGGTGTACAAGGTAGTAAAAATGCTGAAACCTCGGTATGAACACGTACTATTCGCAGAGAACTTCATTCCATGGGTTACCGTGGTCGTGCGGTTGCTCATAAGCCTTTCATCTCCACTCTGAATGCTACTCGTCATTTAGCATGGTGTAAAGAACATTTATCGTGGACCGTAGATTAATGGAAACGGGTTCTATGGGCTGATGAATCCAGATACACGATCCATCAGTCTGATGGCCATGTGTTTGATTGGTGGCTATATACCGCAGTGTACTTTTCCTACGGTAAAGTTTGGAGCTGGCAGTGTACTCGGGTGGGGATTTTTTCGTGGTATGATCCCCGCCCATTGGTTTTCGTGGACAAACCTGATAACCAGCACGTCTACCTTGATATTCTGGACAATTACGCCCTACCAACTCTGTGGCAATACTATAGAACCGAGCCTTGTTGGTACCAGCAGCTTAATGCACCGAGCCGTAAAGCACGGACTGTTACGTCGTGGTTTGATGATAATTTCGTATCGTATGTGGACTGGCCAGCCAGCACAGAGCCCTTATCTTAATCCCATACAGCACCTATGGGATGAATTAAAGTTCCGCATAAGGAGTTTGGAACCAAGGCCTACTACTAAGCAACAGTTAGCGGCAGCATAATGTACTGAATGGGAGCATATATCTATAGCTGTATTCAAATACCCTGTCGAAAGCATGTCTCGGGTCAGTGCCTGCATTAAGGCCAAAGATGGACCGACACCGTACTAATGTATGTCAATAAATGCTATGTTGTGTTTCTCTTCTAGGTGTCCGGTGACTTTTGTCAATGTAGTGTATATTTTTACATGTCTTTCTGGGCAAATCGCTATTTACGGTACAAGATACTGTTCGTATTTCAAAATATCTTCGATTCACACGAATCTCCATAGGTAACATTTGATGTTGCAAAAAATGCTTAGGCACACTTATTAGGATATGAGTCTAGTGGAAAACCTACAACAACCTCAGGATAACTCATGAGCTGTTCTAAAATTCTTGACACTTGACAACTAACCATTACCATTTTTGATCAATTCAGACTTTTCGTCAAGTGTCAACTAAATGCACAGCGTAGCCGCTACATTATGACCACGCGCAGGCTAGCGAAATGAGCGCACCTGGAGACCGAATGGTGATACAGGTGAAGTTCACAGAGCAATATATAAAAACCCCAAGGATCGGCTTTTGGTTAGTAGAGTGTTCGGAGTCAGAATGGGAAAAGATGCCGATTTATCGGAGTTTGATAAAGGACAAATTGTGATGGCAGGGTGCCTCGGTACTACGATCTCGGAAACGGCGTGGGCTGTGCACTGTTCACGTGCCTCTGTAGTGAGTACGTATCAAACGTGGTGCATAAAGGCCAAACGACGAACAGTCGTCTAGCCGTATGTCGTCCGCAGCTCATTGATCCAAGAAAAGAGCGGAAACTGTGGCGTATTTTTCACAAAGACCTCAGGACCACAGTGCGGCAAATCACCCGGAGCTACAACAGTGGTGATCAGGGCAAAGTGTTACAGCACACAGTTCGTAGCAGCCTTCTGCACATTGTCCTGCGTAGCCGAAACCCCAGCCGGGTACCCATGCTCACTGCACGTCATCGCCAACAACGCATGAAATGGGTCCAAGATCATCGAGATTGGACCTTGGATGATTGGAAGAAAGTGGCCTGATCTGACGAATCAAGTTTCGTGGTGCATCACGTAGCTGGACGAGCGCGGAAACGCAATTTACCAACGGAAGCTATGGCTACTGGATTCATTGTTGTGCGGAAACAGGCCCGCGGTGGCGGTATTATGCTTTGGGCGGTATTTTCTTGTGACACTTTAGACCCCATTATCCCAACAGCACACTCCCTGACAGCTGTCAGGTGTCTAAACATCGTTGCGAACCAAATACACGCATTCATGGCAACTGTTTTCCCTGCTGGTTATGACCATTACCAACAGGATAATGCGGCATGCCACACTTCCGGAATTGCCAAGGAGTGGTTTGAGGACCGATGTCCTGGCCTCCAAATTCACCCAACATGAACCCAATCGAACATTTGTCGTTCGACTTGGAAAAGCGGCTTCGCGCTTAATCACCACCACCCCGAAATGTACGGGAACTGGTAGACCTGCTATTGACATTATGGTACCAAATACTCCAGGATAGCTATCGCCACCTCATCGAATCCATGCCTCGACGAGAGGCCGCTGTTTTGCGAGCTAAAGGGTGTCCTATAGCATGGTAGGCAGGTGGTCTTGATGTAATGGCTCTTCGGTGTATACGCCCATATAAAAGACATTTCTTAACCCATAATGGAATGTGATGTAACATAGGTTCATTAGTTTGAACCTAAACATTGTCAACCGAAGCAAACATAAATAATATTTTCAAATTTTCTGAATAGTTGACTACATAGTAACAGTAGAACACAAAAACGGTATGTCGAAATGTAATGCACGCATGCTCTTATTTGCCCTCCTCCTAAATGCGTGGTTTAATTTGGTGATTGCTACGAAAACACATAGGTAATAATAAAGTTTCCCGATATTTTCTGGGTAACGTTTCTGAGACTTATTAAAGCAAATGTATTTTGAATTTGTAAATATTTCAAGCATGTTTTTCTAAATAAGTTGAAAAGAAACTTTAAAATAATTATGGCATTATCGTTCAGGAATGTTTAACAAAATAATTCTAATGGAAGACGTCTTTCACTTAGAACATCACGGGCTCTGATTTAGGACGCCATTCTTGCAAAGAAACTCAAATGTGCATCGAGCTTTTCTATTAATGACATCATCCAAGGATGTAATGTATTTTGTGTATAGATGCAGTTCTATGCGAATCAAAATTTCCTGCAAGGGACACCATCATCCAAAAGTTCAGAATACAATGTCACTGTGTATTTGACTAGCAAGTGGACAATGCACATAAAGGCTACGCATAATGGAAGCAGAAAACGTTTTGGTATGCTCCAATACTGACGTCAGCAGGTGCAATTCGGTGATAGGAAACCACTGATCAATGCTCTCTAATTGGATTCTTACCCTGTGCAATTAGAGGGAAGCTTGATTCGCCACACTACATTTATGCATGATGTATCACATAGCATTAAAACTACCTCAAGTAAATTCTGGTCTTAGTGCAGCAATACGAACGCTTCTGCCTTCGTCCATAGCAGCAGATATCATCAATATGTAGTTTACTATCCAGCTATGCATTCTAGCCTCAGCATCGTCAAAAGCACATTTTACGCTTTCTGTGGGTGTAGAAATCGTTGGATTTTCCAGTTCAGCTCTAATGAAGAAAACTAAATCTGCTTCGTGTGCGACGCAACTTCAAAACAGTAATAAAGGATTATTTTCTTTCCAAAAATTAAATTTCAACTGTTTGCTATATCCTGTTTTATATCCATTTTAGAAGTCTTCATAAACACAACTGAGATCATCACATATCCGCTGCCATGATTGCTGCTTACTGAAACCTACAGTAATTTGGTTTCATCACTCACTTATTATAAATGAAGTTTCGTGAAAGTTAAATTAAAATTATATTGTGTGGGGGGACCGAGTCTCACTGTAGATACAAGAGTTGGTTTATTGCCTAAATATAAGTAAAATGCTTCACGAACAAGCCTCAATATAATTTCAACTGAGAATATATTATCATAAACTAGGTTTGATTAAATCGATATTATCTATGAGTGGTTCCAATTGAAAACAAGTGGTGCATGTTTTATATTGCATTGGACTCAATGAAAATTTCACTTCAATCAATTCTATACGTCGCCTAATCGAAAATTTGAAAATCGCACAGTCACGAACTTAAGTCATTAAAAGTCTATTAATTACCTTAAATTACTTTGGTGTAATCCTGTATTTCATTTATTGATATTCTGCGCCTCTGGGCAAACACGGGAATGAATTCTAAACCCCAGATTCGCTATATAGGAATGTCGGTTGTGATTATTATATTCAAATTAATCGGAAACTTGAAACTTGGTCGCTCTAGGGGGTGTATGGAGTAGCAGACTCGTGTTCGATTCCCTGCTTCAGGACGACAAAAAATTTCAAGTTTTCGGATATTATCTGAATTAACATTCATGTCATATTTACACCAATAAACGGATTCACATCTTTCAAATTTGTATTGTACAATGGTGTAATCCCGTATTTCATTCATTTATATCTTAAAGTCTGCTATTTATTTTCCTGAAGAGAATCCGTAATTATCTTCAATGGGGTGCTATAAGGAAGTTACTATCCGGTGAGAAAATTCGAGATGTGATATATCCCTCAGCTAAAATATACTGTACATTATTATTTGGAAAGACTCTATCCAGTGAGAACATATGAGATGAAATACATCACTCGGCTAAATATATCCATTTTTGCGATGTTTTACTGTATCCACTCATATAAACAGTACAAATTTAGAAGGTGTGAATCCGTTTATTGGTGTAAATATGACATGGATGTTAAGTCAGATAATATCCGAAAACTTGAAAATTTCGTCATCCTGAAGCGGGAATTGAATCCGCGTCTCCCGGAGGGCGTCCGAGTATGCTAACCACTACACTATCCCGAACGGCTAAGTTTCAAGTTTCCGATTAATTTGAATATAACCATCACAGGATTAGCTAGTCGAAGTAACCGGCATTTATATATATCGAATCTGGATTTTTAGAATTCATTCCCGAGATTACCAGCAGGCGCAGAATATCAATGAATGAAATATGGGATTACACTATTGTACAATACAAATTCGGAAGATGTGAATCAGTTTATTTGTGTAAATATGACATGGATGTTAAGTCAGATAATATCCGAAGATATTTCATTCACAGATAAACAATTCAAAGTAGAGCAAAGTTTTTGTCAGCTTTCACTTCATTTCTATAGTAAAAATACCGTAATGATATCCAGACAAAATATGTGACAAAACATTTAAGTATTAGTTTTTCTTTATTTTCATGAAGGCAAGTTATTAAGGGTATTTAACAATGGCATTCACCTTTCATGAAATCAGTTCACGAACAAAAGAATAAAAGAAAAGAAAAAGATATATCTAAATACAAAAATACGAAAACAAAAGGTTACACTCTTCGGGTGCACTATTATTTTCTGTCCTTCCAGCCATTAGCTGGTCTAGTCATTGAAGCCTAACACACTTTTCCCTGCAATTTTCCGAATCATCGAGACAAATTTAGATTTGCGCCAATCATGAGGAACCAAAAACGACAAGTGCCATCTTCTCTCTTACAAAAAAAAAAAAAAAGTTTGGCTGAGCGTTTCCAGATCACTGGAAGCTGAATCCCTAAAGAAAGTTAAAAATTCTCAAGGGGTTGATACACTTACGCTCATGCGCTTAGAATTACGGTTAAAAACACTTTTTTCTTCAATGATGACAAGTTCATCTACAATTTTTAACTGAGATACGTTATTTCTTCTATTTGACCCGGTGCATGACATAAGGTATCGTTATATCTGGATAAAATAAACTGAATTGAAGTTAATAAAAAAATCTTACATTAGTAAAGAAATGTTCCCGTTTTTATGAATTGAAAATGAGCTTTCACAAAGCTATTTGAATACTAAATCATCTGGATATCCTGAAAATACTATTTCGTAGTATCATACAAAGAAAGTAAACTTCTAACTTCTACCAGATTCTTATTGATCTGCACCTGCACTGCCAGGCAATGAAGGCATTCGGACCAAAGTTAGGAAAGGTGGGATACGTTTTTTCCCCCGGTTTTTTTCACAGAAGCCCAGAGTTCAGATTTACCTACTCTTCACTTTAAAGTTATTCTTTGGTTAAGTAAAGAACATCAAAAGGCAGCATCAAACAGAGGTCATCGTTCTTTCCACGTTTGTAAGTGAGTCACGGAAAATTTCTCATTGGCCGCCACTGGGAATCGAACACAGGGTCTTCCAGTTACGCACCGGATATACTTCTACTGCACCACAGCTGCCTCGAATTCCTCTAGACTCACATACACTAACTGCCAAGCCAATTGGTAGGTTGCTTCTTGGAGCTCCGCACAATGCTGGGGATTCACATACAATTTTGGAAGAAACTTGGGGAGGCCTTCATCCAGCAGTGGATTGACACTGGTAGATTACCAGGATTATATATATAATATATATATATATATATATATATATATATATATATATATATATATATATATATCAAGTGGACCACAGATCAAAAAATGATCAAGAGGGATATCGTCGGGCTAAGTGAGGCAAGGAGAAAAGGATAAGATCTCATTGAACTGGAAAGTGGACATCTCTTCTACTATCGTGGTACAGATACTGTCAGAACTAGTGGTGTTGGATTCATAATAAACAAGAAACTGAAAGATAAAGCTGTAGAATTTGAAATTCCGTCTGACAGAGCTGCACGACTCGTTATTCAACTCTCGAGAAGATACCAGGCTCAGATTATTCAAACTTATGCACCCACCACAAGTCATCCTGAAGAAGAAATCGAAGAATTTTATGAGGAAATTCGTCATATAAATAATAAAGGTAAGCAGCATTTGAAGATAATTATGGGAGATTTTAATGCAAAAATAGGGCAACGGCAACAGAATGAAACTTCAGTGGGTAAATTCGGTCACGGCAACAGAAACCAGCGTGGAAATACTCTCGTTGAGTTTGCAGAGGCAGGAGGTTTTTTCATCTTGAACTCCTTTTTCAAGAAAAAGAAGAAAGAAGATTTTGTTATGCGTAACAAGAAATTTGTCATGGAAGACTGCAGTGTGCTGAACAATTTCAACACAGATAGTGACCATACATTGGTAAGGTGTAAGATGCACCTCAATGCTGAACTCGAGCGTGGCAAGCTCATAAAACAAACAAAGTGTATTGACATGACCAACCTTACAAAACATCATAATACCTTCAAATTGGAACTGAGGAACATATTCTCTACTCTAGCAGGTCTAACGTTGGAAGAAGTGGACATCTCTTAAGTAAACAGAAAACTTACCAGGGCTCTTGTGTAAACAGCAACAAAAATAACTGGTACTAAAAACAAGTTGCATATGAACAAATTATCAGGAAAAACCAAAATTCTAATGCAAAAAAGAAGAGAGATGAGGACAACTAAAGGAGATGTGATTTCCAAAGTGGAATATATAGAGCTATGCAAGACAGTACGAAAAGGTATCACTGATGGCGTAAGGAAATTCAACTGTAAAATAGTGAGGAAAGCAATTGAAAACAACCTAAGTTTGCAGAGAGCAAAGGGACATCTGAGTTAGGGAAGAAAACAGATTATGGCTCTGAGGAAAGAAGATGGTTCTGTAACAAGAAATACAGGGGCGAAATGTTGACAAGAGTGAAAGATTTCTACTAAAAACTATATGAATGTGATGATCTATGTACTCCAGACATTAAGAAAGGTACCAGTACCAGAATTATTCCAGTCCTCCCAGCAAAACTTGCACATGCAATCAAAAACATGAAACGGGGAAACCTCCAGGAGAAGATGGAACTAATATAGACATCATACAGGAAGCAAGTGTAGAAATTGAAACAGTACTCGCCCAAATTTTCACTCGATGCCTTAATGAAGGGAAGATTCCTCAGGATTGGAACAACGCTACAATGATCCTGCTACATAAAAAAGGTGACACTGAAGATCCAAGGATTTACAGACCTATGAGCCTCCTCTCAGTGGTTTATAAAATATTCACTAAAGTTCTTTCACACCGCTTGAAGGTGACACGGGACATGGCTCAACAGGACATGGCTCAGAGAACAAGCTGGATTCAGGAGTTTCTACAGCACTATAGAACATATCCACGTACTGAGAGAACTACTTAAAAGAGCGAGGTAATATGAACTTCCGTTACGCATGGCCTTTATCGATTGTGAAAAGGCTTTTTATTCAGTGAAACCAACAGCAGTTACAATGGCTTTGAAATCCTGCGGTATTGAAGATGCATGCATTAATATTATTAATAACATCTATAAAAATGAAAGCGCAGAGATTCGGCTACTTGAGAATAGAGCACCCATAACAATTGGAAAGGGAGTGAGACAAGGTGACACTATATCTCCCAAAATCTTTAATGCCACTTTGGAAAATGTCTTTCAATCACTGAACTAGAAAAACAAAGGGATAAAAATTAATGGAGATTATCTAACTCACCTTCGTTTTGCTGATGAAGTAGTTATTTTTGCAACTACCCACAGAGCTACAGAGTATGGTCCAGGAACTTGCTGACAAGAGTAAAGAAGTGGGATTGAAAATTAACTTTCTGAAGACAAAAGTGATGTACAATGCTTTTACAAGAAATGAAGATTTATCGATTGATGGAGAAAAGCTGGAGATAACAGACACGTACGTTTATCTTGGACAGCAGATATCAAGTGAAGGTCACATTGGAAATTAATCGGCGTATAAAACTTGCCTATAGAGCTTTTCGAAGAAACAGCATAATTTTCAATAGCAATATGCCATTATGACTTGAAAGAAAAGTGTTTGAACAATACATCCTTCCAGTGCTTATGTATGGTGGTGAGACGTGGACCTTAACTAAAAGTGACATCCAAAGACTGCAGACAACTCAAAGAAGCGTGGAGAGGTGCATGCTTGGTGTAATTAGGAGAGATAAGAATAGGAACTTGTGGATCAGAAAAATTATAAGAGTGGAAGACATCGCAATCATAGTAAAATCGCTGATATGCCAATGGGCTGGACATATTGCCAGAAGGATTCCAAGGGACTAGAAAAGACCCAGAAGAAGACCACATGGAAGATGGGTGGATAAATTCAAAAGTATGCGGGAGTAACATGGAGGAGACTGGCACAAAACAGACCGTTGTGGAAGAAACTTCGACAGACCGTTGTGGAAGAAACTTCGACAGACCTTCGTCCAACAGTTGATTGATAATGGTTGATAATAATGATGATGATGATGATGATATAGACTGCTGGCCACCCAAAATGCAACACCAAGAAGGAAGCATCCGATTGGCCTAAAATTTACAGCATGCGTCGCCCGCGAGAGGACATTCAAACGATTAGCATTGCAGTGCATATGAAAATCATGTGCGCCCGGCACGCCACCAAGAAGCACTGTAAGAAGTATGCACAGAAATCGGGGTGTAAGTAGTGGAAGTGTGTTGTGCTGCCAGACTTGTCCGTGGGAAGCTTCCTGATGCCTCGTCGCAGAATACGGCAGTCATTCCAGCACGTTTCGGACTTCGACAGAGGACGAATAGTGGTTCATCGCGACAGCAGTTTATCGTACCGAGACATCGGCGCCCGTGTGGGACGACATACAGCCACAGTGATTCGAGTATGGATTCGGTGGGTGCAGGAGGGACGGACGGACAGACGTGAGCTATCGCCACAGCCGCGGCACACCACCGAACCAGAGGACCGGCATTTTGAGCGTCGGGCATTGACGGCTCGCACCGCCACATAACGAACGTTAGCGTAGAAATTAGGGTGTGTTGCGCAACAAACGTTGTCCGCACGTACCGTTCGACGTCGTCTGCAGGAGTGGAGACTTGTCGCACGGCACCCATTGCTCCAATTACCATTGACGTTACAGCACGGGTGAGTGCGGCGGCATTGGGCCATTGAACGCAACACATGGACCATGGATTGGCACGACATTGTCTTTTCCAACGAATCCCGCTTCTGTCTGCTACACCACGACGGTCGGATCCGCGTGTGGCGGCACCGCGGCGAGAGACTGTATGACGCCGTCATTATGCATCGCCATACTGGTCCGTCGCCTGGCATTATGTTTTGGGACGCAATTGGATGTGACACCGCACCCCTCTGGTACGCATCGCCGGTACACTCTACAGCTACCGCTACATCTTCGACGTTTTGGAGCCTGTAGTCCTCTCTTACCCGCAGTACCAGCCAACTGCCACGTTTCAACAGGACAATGCGCGCCCGCACGTAGCACGCATTGTGCAACAACTCTTTACGGCCCAGCAGGTGTCACTGCTGCCGTGGCAGGCCTGTTATCACGATAAGCCACCCATCGAACACGTCTGGTCGCTGATCGGCAACCGAGTGGCCAGGCAAGCACCACCCGCGGCTATGCCTGATGAACTGTGCAACGTGGGGAAGCAGCCTGAACCGACATTCCCCAAGCCCACATTTAAAGCCTCTATGGTTCGATGCCGCGGCGTGTAGCGGCCGTTATTGCCAGCCATGGGGGCCACACGAACTATTGATGTCTGCGTGTTTCACCATGACAATGTTGAAACACGCAGAATGGCACGACAAACACCCTAATTCTTTCGCAAAATTGAGCCCCAAACCATAACGCCAGGCGATGGAACGGTATGGGTATGCATAATGCAGGCGTCATACAGTATCTTGCCTCCGTGCCACCACACGCGGATCCGACCATCGTGCTGTTGCAGACAGAAGCGGGATTCGTCGCAGAAGACAATGTCGTGCCATTCCGTAGTCCAGGTACGGCGTTCAACGGCCCACTGCCGCAGCACTCACCGGTGGTGTAACGTCAATGGTAATCGGAGCAATGGGAGCGGTGCGACAAGTCCCCGCTCCTGCAGACGACGTCGAACTGTACGTGCTGATATAGGTTGTTGCGCAACATACCCTAATTCCTGCGCTAACGTTTGTGATGTGGCGGCGCGAGCCGTCAATGCCCGCCGCACAACATGCTGGTCCTATCGTTCGGTGGTGTGCCGCGGCTACAGCAATCGCTCACGTCGGTCCGTCCGTCCCTCCTGCACCCACCGAATCCATACTCGCCTCACTGTGGCTGTATGTCGTCCCACACGGGCGCCGATGTCTCGGTACGGTAAACCGCTGTCGCGATAAGCCACTATTCGTCCTTTGTCGAACTCCGAAATGTGCTGGAATGACTGCCGTATTCTGCTACGAGGCAACAGGAAGCTTCCCACGCACAGGTCCGGCAGCAGAACACACTTCCACTACTTACACCCAGCCTTCTTCGCACCCTTCTTATAGTGCTTCTCTGTGGTGTGCCGGGCGCACGTGATTTGCATATGCCCTGCATCGCTAATCGTTTGCATGTCCTCTCGCGGGCGACGCATGCTGGGAATTTCAGGCCAATCGGATGCTTCCTTCTTGGTGTTGCATTTTGTGTGGCCAGCAGTGTATTTTCTCTTCAAAGTGTCAGCAAAATTATTTCTCCATCAGGTAAGCAAAAACGTTCACAAAATTTAAAATATATCAGTCTTTGCTACCATTCGTTCATTGGTTAATCCTTTTGAAAAACTGATGCATTTGCTTCAAAAGGACTCATTGAAGACATCCTTTCCGCGTCTTATACAATTAAGCATGTAAATAAATCAGAAATATGTATGTCAGCCTTTCAGTCATCTAAAGGGGTATCGCCGTTTCTAAAGGTATCACTGAAGAAAGTTTGTTGATGTTTGAAAGTAGAAAGCATATGCAAAATATGTGATTTACATATCTTTTTCTGTTTATATTCGTCAAACAAGAGAATTGAAATAGCTGAATAGAAGCATTGATATTTCTAAGATTTTGGGTAAATTATTTGCTTTTTCAGACAAAGGAAGTACTTCTTCAGTCGGTATTACGAGGCAGACACCGTTTTTCAGATGGAAAAACAGTCAGATTGGCTGGTGGATAAATATAAATGCAGACGTCTAGAATTTCGTATTCTAGCTAGGATTTGTAAAATAATTTATTCGGGACGAATTGACGCGCCACCGAACTCACCGCCTTAGCCTGGAATTAAGAAAGTCCATCATGTTTGTAAAAGCTTCATGTGTGGACATTTTTGTATCACTGAGAAGCGACAGTTTTGTACCTTTGCTTGACAATTTTGTTAAATAAATAAATCAATATTTTACACATATTCTCATTTCAGCTCAGAAGCGATAAGTAAGAATTACAAATTTCATCAGTTGTACAGCATTATCTAATGCAGTTGCATTTTCTGTGGTTGTTGTATTGTGTTCTCTTTTGGTAGTGATAACCGTTCACATATAAAAGGTTTTTGTGAATTTCATATCATTTATGGCTAGGAAATATCATAGAGTAAATGCGAAGTCATAATTCATAATCATACATTCCATCTGTTATTATGCGTGATGTTTTATCAAATATTAACGTGTAACCATCTCATTAGGAAGTAAGAAAAGTGCATCGTCTTGGAATGGAAATGGAAGGAATTTTTGTCTGAATTTAGGAGTTTCATCGCCGAGATGAATACGCTGCAAGAAAATAAGCATCTTCCCACGGAAATAACTGGTCTCCCACTAAATTGGGGGTCATGCCCATACGGGCTCGAGGTGATCATGTGACGGATCGTCTTGCCATATTGTCGTTGTACGACTTCAACACGGCATGAACAATTTTTCATCCATATAACTAAAAGAGGCGACTCCACTGCCTGATGCTGTGTACCTTTTACTTCGTCACGTCCGTTCAAAACCTAATCTTCGTTCTGCAGTTTATTTTAATTCCTGGAGTGTTTTAAATCTTCCTCTACCCTGCAGGTGGTGAAGACCACATTTCCTTCGACACTTACAAATCGGACTAAAAATCCGACAGAAGGCCGGTTTTTAGGTCGGATTCTTTTGGATTGTCAGCCATGTTCGGATCCATGAAAACTATACTCTGATCCAGCCTGAGAGTGAACCACTATGGAAGGTACGAAACTAGCTGCTTTCGCTACGAAAAATGGTCCTTGGTGTTTAGATCGAGAAGCAACAGAATTATTGCTTAGGATGCATTTTGTTTGCGCAGCAGTTTTTCGGGCGAAACTGGTATCTAAAACAAGTTATCAAAATATCAGAGCGTTTTTAAATTAAGTTGATATGAAGAGTTGCGCAAGAAAGAGCCTCTCATTTTCGGCCGCGAACTGTCTAGCTGGAAGATTTCCGTAACTTGGAGAGGGGGGGGGAGACCTCCTAACATTCACTACATAAACTAAAATAAATTAGCAATGAGTGAAACTGTAGCAGACAATTTAGAGCACCAGTAAGCTAAAACAATCGTAGTTCAGACAGCACCACACCGCCTTTATGTTATTGCCCACCCCTTCTCTTGGGAAGTATACCTGCATAAGCCTCAGAGTATACCTGTATAAGCCTTGCAGTGCGAAGCGGATTTATACAGTTCTCGAGTTCCACGGAAAGAAAAGGATCAGACTTCCTTGGCTTTTACAACACTACATTCTTAGGGCAACTTGGAGTATAGTTGGTTGCTGCTGCCGCCAGATCTGTTTCCTCATTGGAAGTTACAGCCGTGCCACTGTACCACCAGGACTAGCGTTTTACCGTTCGGTGGCATACCAAACACCCGTGGCTGGCCCTGCAGAAACAACAGGTAGGGAACAAACTGCATCGTACAAAGGAAGTTCTGAGAGACTTGGCTTCATCCTTTGAATGGAACCTTAGACAGAAAGTTTTACTAGAACGTCTCTACATTTCTGGCATTTTCGCTTTACTCGCCGCTATTTGCTCTGTGACTACATTCTCCCTATATGTTAAACGTGTAATGCACCTCTGAATGTTCCGCATGATTGTGTCGGGTTTCATCATTTTCTTCCTGAGGGTGCTCGTTTTCTTCTTCATTTACGTACTCTAATAGATGACTCACACACACTGAGTAGCTTTTTAAGCAATCTGGATGATTTTTCGTCTGTGTTCTCTGTATTTACGTCGCACAGGTCATTTTCAATTTAAGTGGTTCGTTTTATCTGTGTCGGCCATTCGCACCGTCTCATCTCGTGTTTCTATGTTTATGACGTAGATGTTCCTGTTTTTATTTTATTTTCATTTGTACTTCCGTTTAGAATCCTCACCCTTGGCTACTTACTGTCTTTGGCCCATTGAAGCCTTTGTGCGAGTAATCCCTTTTAACCATCCAACCAACAAGGACAGGAATTTCAATAACCATCATTAGGTGTCGACAGCCTTGTCTGAGTTCCCACTTTTTCGATCAAGCACCGGATGATGGGAATAGTGGCAACATATGTCCCTCTTCTTCAGATGATACAAAAGTCAAAATTTATGAACACCTGCTCACGTTCCAGCAAAACAAATCTTTTCCGGCAAGGAATGTACGCTACAAGATTTCTGAAGATATCTTGTGCTATCTTTTACCAACACCTTAGGAGCATGTCCAATAACTATTGTAAGTTAGGTACATGAGGTGCCGCAGATCTGATTTACATTTCTAATGCAAACCAGAGCTGCTCGTTTGCATGCATGTTTGGGAAATTTGCAGGCTAGGGAACACCTGGAAATTTTCCTCTTCTTCCGCCAACCATTCTCGAACAGTACGGATAATGTGGTGTGGCGTATTATCCTCTTGAAAGAAGATGCTTATAGAGGGAAATACCGTTGCCGTGGAAGGATGTATCCGGTATGCAATGATATTTAGGTGGGTAGTAGACATCATAGTTTTCTGCACATGAATGACTGCACCCAGGGTTACCCAGCAGAATATTTCCGAAATAGTTACACTTCCTCCATCGGCCTTTTTTGTTTTGGTCCTATGGTGCATCCTGATGCCAAAACTTCCCCGGGTTAAGGACGCCCGCGTACCCGCCCGTCCACACAATGCAACGAGAAACGAGTTGCATCGGTCCAGACGACCTTCTTCCAATTATTCAAGGTCCAGTTTTAATGCTGACGTGCCCATTGTAGTCGCTTTCCACAGTTAACAGAAGTTAGCATGGACACTCGGAGCTGTCTGATACTAAGCAGCCCGATTTTCAGCATGGTTCGATCTACTGTGTGTTGTGACACATTACTCCCGTAACCAGCATTGAAATTACCGGGGAATTGCGCCACAGTATTATTTCGGTTGATTCGTACTGTACTGGATAGCTTTCGCTCATCTCTAGCTTCGATGGGCAGTGATCGGCCCACAACTCGCTGACGGTTCGTAGTTCCCCTACTCGGAGTATTTTTTAAAGTTACTAAATACAGCGGACCGTGAGCACCTGACAAGCTTTGCCGTTTCAAAAAGGCTCTGACTCAATTGTCTGGTCATTAAAATTTGGCCTTTGTTATACTCGCTGAAATCCGCTGCCTTTCCCATCTGAAGAACAAGAATAACACTGATTAATAGACATCAGTATCATGAATTATTGATACAGTGCCGTTACCACTAGCGCCGACGTTTACCTGAAATTGCTTGGATTTGCATAAAGACGCGCTGATCAAAATGATTTGGCTCCTCGATGTATCATGGATGTAATTAATTATATATTTTCCGGAATATACGCTTTTCGTGATCTTGCAGGATTTATTCTTCATTAACAGGGATGGCACTCGAAACCAAATCGCACCTTAGAAGCGAAAGAATAAGGTGAGGACAACCTGAAGAAAGATCAAAAATCTTTCACAAGGAATTCCAGATATTTTTGGTAGTTATTTTTTAATTTGCATACAAATTCTGGTTATTTTTAATATTCTTTCGTTAAAATTGCTTAATTAGAACAATCAGTTTTCAATGAAAAGTGGAAAACTGTTACGGTGAAGTCATGAGGTATGACTGTTAAGATTGATTGAGGTATGATTGTTAAGACTGATTGAGGTATGATTGTTAAGTTTGTCATTAAATACTGTTCTCTCATTCCTCGAAATACGAAATAGTCAGTGTGGTCAATGCGTTGCTTTTCTTAACGTTACTGCATGGGTGAAGGAGATTTCCTTTATGTTGCACATAAAGAATCAGTAAATGTGTTCACGGGATTACTTTTATTGGAAGTGGGCGCCCGTGGCGAGTTGTTTAGTAGAAATGCCCATCGCAGCCATAAAACAACAGCCTTTATGATTGTTTAATTTCTCTTTGATTTTTTATTTCCTTGAAGTGCAGTCTTTACGTTTGCATAAGCCATCTGAGAGGGCTTTATTTTGAGTACTGGCTTTTTAACAATCCCCCATTCTTTGTACACTTATAGCCCTTGCGATTTGCGAGATGCACAATTTCGGGATCTGACCGTTTAGATTCGTCTTAAAACACGGACATTGGTTTTAGACACGAGTATGCTTACATACATACGTGATCACTTAAAAAAAATTGTTGTTCTGCTTCTCTTATCTTTTAATCACGAAAAGTGTTTTAGTGTTGCCAAGCATTGAAAAATATTAAGTGCCCTAACGCGACGAAAGCCTTTCTGCTGTACAGTATGATATCCGGTCATTTTTTATCCGTCTTCCTCAACTTATCCACCCCACTTTCTTTATAATTTAGGCACACAATTTTTTTAACCTCTTCTAACGACTTCGTTCTCGTAGTTTGACCTATTCTAGTTTCTGAAAAATAATTCTAAAAAATGATACCACATTGTGTTTCCCAAAATGCCGCTTTGGGAAAGAAAATATAAGATGTGATTAGAAGTCTACCCACAGGGTGCAGATTCAGGATTATCATCAATATCAATAATTCTTTTCAAGCGTACTGAACAAATTTTAATACCTTTTCAGCTGATAATAAATATATTCGTATCCGAAAACAGAAACTGATTACATAAAACTGAATGTCCAACTGTTAAGCACTGGAATCTAATGAAATATTGAAAGTCCATGGTTCAACACACATACAGTCTTCATCATACAAGAGAAACCAAATAATGAGATAGAAATACATAGATGGGTAACTTTAGGTGCACCAAGTGGAAAAGAACGAAAGAAAAATTGCTGTCTGAATGTAAACAAGTTTATAGAATTTACAAAAAAAAGTTTTTCAAGGAATGGAAGTAACCCTCGCATTAGAAAACAGTAAGCGCGAAAATGTACTGACGAATTAGATTCATAGAAGCCAAAACATGTGGATTTCAAATGTAGCCATTCCTTATGCATTAAGTTCATTTCCGTGATGTATTACAGCAAATTAGCCATCGATTAGGGCTATGTGCAATGATTACACTATTTAGAAGATCAGAATTCAAAATGCGTAAAGGCACTTTGTACCTGATACTCCTTCTTTGAAGGCGAATTCTGAAATCCTTGCTCAATTAATATGGACGGATTATAGAATTTACTGGCGTAATTCATTTTTATAATATTCATTACAGGTTTTATTTCGATGGGGCGACGGCCGACGCTGTGAATATAACAATGGCTTAAGTGGTTCTGTTATACGTGGATTCTCGTAGAGCCAACGAAGCAGAAATGAAAATGTTAATTAACTAAAGCATGACTAACTTTCATTTCAACATTTCTCTTGTCATTAGAATGCCAACTTCAGAGAAAAAAGATGCTAAAGCTGCAACACCTCCCAAACTCAGTTTTATTCAAAAGTACCGTCACGCAATATAGATCTTCCTAATTAAAATCCACAGACGCCTAAAATTAAGAATTTTTTGTTCTAATTTAGAATACTGGCTTCACAAAAGAAAAGAAAGATCGTATTCATGTCTGACTCAACGCTCAACAGTGCGAACGCAAGTGCGCGCGCTGTGCAGTAAAATAAAACTGATGGTGTTAAAATGGTTTCCTACAAACCAAATAAGACCCCTTACTACTTTCAGGATGGAACATCTGCGTGTATGGTCTTATGTCTGGCGCTGTTTTGCCAGATATGGCCCTTGCGCTCGTCGAGTTTATATTAGATGGTGACACCACTGACTATGCTGCCACAGGTCACACCTAATCGTCGGCGTGATGTCACATACAGGCAAAAAATAACTACATTAAACAATTGACAAAACAGTAATCTTGTGTGTAATTGATAAATGTTTATCAATTCCTCATTTTATCTGTTTATACGCCTAGAAGCGTGTGTTCCATTGGTTTCAAAGCAACTTCTTGTCTGCTGCTGCGTCTTGCTGGATGTGACGTCACTTGCAGCACGGACGGTGACTTTTGGCGGTCAGTGCTGCGTGGATAGGAGTGGTGTCTCCACCTAATGTAAACTCGATGCTTGCGCCATTAAAATCCACAAACTAACCAACCATCCGGGTATAAGAAACAAGTTAGTAAATCATGCAATGCATTGATTAAGATACGCTTTCCAACATACTAGAAATCATTACTAAAGTTATGAGGATAATGGCTGTGGACTAAATCTCGCTGTTGTGCCCTAACCGTTGCTCCCATTTTGATGATATTCAACAGGACTGGTTCAGTGTACCTCCGAAATAACATGATAAAGTTTTGTCGCAATCGAAGCAATGTTACGTAAGTTATGATGCATAAAAGCTATGGAATAGATCCCGCTCCTGTGTCTTAACCTTTGACCCCATTTCGCCCATTTTCAATAGGATTCGTCCCTACGTAGGTCCCTACAACATATTAACATTTCATCCAAATCGAAACATGTTTACGTACGTTATGACGCATAATGGCGATGGAAGTGATTTCGCTCCTATGTCCTGACCTTTGACTCCATTTCGCCCATTTTCAATAGGGTTTATCCCCAGGTGGTCCCCTACCCCATACTAAAGTTTAATCGAAATCAAAAGTTGTTTACGTTAGTTATGACGCATAAGACCAGTGGAATGGATCCCACTCCTATGTCCTGACCTTTGATCCAATTTCGTTCACTTTCAATAGGGTTCCTTCCCAGGTATTCCCCTACCACATACTAAAATTTCATCGAAAAATGTTTAAGCGAGTTATTGTGCGGACGAACATACGCACACAACGCGTGCCGTAATAAGGCAGATGGGAATCACGACCATCTGCTCTCAAGAGTGTGACGTCATAAAACTTTAATGGGATCGACACACAACGCGTGACGTAATGAGACAGATGGGCGTGACTGCGCGCCAATATCTGAATTGCAAGAGTATGAAGTCATAAGATCTCTAAGCATGGATAACATTAATGGGTTGGCGCCATAACACTAAAAACTCGGTAATTCGGGGTGGTTATATAACCAACTAAACAAATTCTCCTGAAGTCAAGATCAAGCTAAATCGATTTCTAGTACCAGAAAACGGTAGTTTAACGACTTTCATCAAAATCCTTAGAGCCGTTTTCAAAACAAAATTTACATACATACAAGAATTGCTCCTTTAAGGTGAACGTCAAGTAATTTTGCTTCTTGTACTTGAAAAAATTTGGAAAAATGTCTATACACTTTTTCTTAAAATTAAATTTGAAAACATTTCTTTAAAAACTATGGAAACATTTCTGTACACATTTTCTTCCCAGTTAATGCGTTCCGAAGGATGAAAATTTGAACATCGATTAAAATAGCTTCATTTTAAAACCTGGAATACTTAATAGTGTTTTTTAAAACATAACCATAATTATACAATCCAACATTTGTTTGTCTACTGACGTCATCAAAGTACAGGTCGCGCCATCCTTTTTCTGGTTTCAACACCACCAAAGGAAAAGTTATTAATTTTTAATATAATTATGGTATGTTTTAGAAAATATTAAGTACTCCAAGTTATAATATGAAGTTATTTTAATCGATGTTCAAATTTTCATCCTTGGGAACACATTAATTGTGAAGGAAACGTGTACAAAAGTTTTTCCATTGGAAGTATAGGAAGCAAAATTACTTGACGTTCACCTTAATAATATGGGATAAGGGCGATGGAATGGTTCCCTATCCTATGTCCTGACCTTTGACCCAATTTCATCTGTTTTCAATAGGGTTTGTACCCAGGTGGTCCCCTACCACATACTAACATTTCATCGAAATCGATCCATTTTTACGCACGTTATGACGTATAAGGGCAATGGAATGCATCCCGCTCTTATGTCGTGACCTTTAACTCCACTTCGCCCATTTTGAATAGGGTTCGTTCCCAAGTGGTCCCTTGCCACATAGTAAAATTTCATTGAAATCGAACCATATTTACACAAGTTATGACGCATAAGAGCAATGGAATGGATCCCACTCCTACGTCGTGACCTTTGATCCCATTTATCCCGTTTTCAATAGGGTTCGTCCTCAGGAAGTCCCCTACCACATACTAACATTTCATCAAAATCGAACAGTTTTTAAATCAGTTATCGTGCTGACAGGTGGACGGACGGAAAATGCTGGGGCATATGGGTTTCTTCAACCTATGGTTGAAAAGCAAAAAAAATGTCAACAATTTGCAGTAACGAGAAACCGGTTCGTAACCACATTACAACTGTTTCCATTAAACCATTAACTGGTGGGAAAGAAGTGACTCGGGGTTAGAAAGGTGAGATAAAATCAGCTCGGACAAATACACTGACGGAAAAAAATCCCAACACCACGAAAAAATAGTTGTAGAGGAATGAAATGGCGGCAATACATTTGTATAGGTAACATATTTAATCGATTAAGGTTTCAAGATCACAGCTTATTGTAAGCGCGAGAAGAGCCATTTTAAATGTGAAATACTGGTACATTAATAACCGGTGTAACCGCCAGAATGTTGAATGCAAGCACGCAAACGTTCATGCATTGTGTCGTACAGGTGCTGGATGCCAGTTTGTGGGATGGAGTTCCATGCCTGTTGCACTTGGTCGGTCAATACAGGAACGGTTAATGCTGGTTGGGGGTGACGCTGGAGTTGTCGTCCAATGATGTCCCATACGTGCTCGATTGGTGAAAGATCTGGTGATCTAGCAGGCCACGGCAACATGTCGAAACTCTGTAGAGCATGTTGGGTTACAACAGCGGTATGCGGCCGAGCGTTATCCTGTTGGAAAGCACCCCTTGGAATGCTGTTCATGAATGTCAGCACAACAGGTTGAATCACCAGACCGACGTACAACTGTGCCGTCAGGGTGCGTGGGATAACCACGAGAGTGCCCCTGCTGTCATAGGAAATTGCTCCCCAGACCATAACTCCAGGTGTAGGTCCAGTGTTTCTCGGCCGCAGACAGGTTAGTTGCAGGCGCCCACCTGGCCTCCTTCTAACCAACAACCGGCCATCACTGGCACCCAGGCAGCACCGGCTTTCATCAGAAAACACAACAGATCTCCATTCCGTCCTCCAATGAGTTCTAGCTTGACACCACTGACGTCGTAAACGGCAGTGGTTTGGAGTAAGTGGAATGCACGCTACAGGGCGTCTGGCTCGGGGCTGTCCTTCAAGTAACCGATTCGTAACAGTTCGTTGTGTCACTGTGGTGGCAACTGCAGCTCGAATTGCTGCTGCAGACGCAGTACGATGCGCCACGGCCATACGCCGTACACGGCGATATTCGCTCTCAGTAGTGCCACGTGGCCGGCTGGAACCCGGTCTTCTTGAGGCAGTACCTTCCCTTGACCACCGCTGCCAACAATCATGCACAGTGGCTACCTTCCTACCAAGTCGTTCTGCAATATTGCGGAAAGAAAATCCACCTTCTCGTAGCCCTATTACGCGACCTCGTTCAAACTCCGTGAGCTGTTGATAATGGCTTCTTCGTCTTCTTAAAGGCATTCTTGACTAACATCAACACACTACGTCGAATCTCAACGATAACTAACGCTCACGAACGTTACAGCGCGTATTTACAGCAAACCTGCTTTGCATATTCCGAGGGGCGCTACTAGCGCCATACGTATGCGCCGAGCGCAAAATTTGCATAGACGTCATCTTACAGATGTACTCTCACTGCCCACCAACTGTCGTTTATCTGACACAACCCCTTCTTGGTGTTGGGATTTTTTTCCGTCAGTGTATATTCACTGTCGTCTAAAAATTTGGCTGAACGCTGCTGGAACGAGTGAATCTGCGCATCAAAAGGTGCTGCTTTCGTCATTTTTAGCTTTGTTATTCAAAGTAGTCATGTAGGAGAATGATTGACCCTGATTCTTTCTGATAAATTAGCTGCTAAAGAGAAATAACAAAAGCAGCGAAAGAAGAGAGATTTTTGTGTCACATGCTTCTACCCACTGACACGATATTAGTACGTATTAGTGGGGCTAGTCTCTTCCCATTTTAATCCTGTGTCATGCAGCAGATAATGAAGCACTAAAAGGGGTTTGCTTATTACTAGTGATTGGTTTATGATGGGTACATTTAGCTTAGGCTTCCAAAAAATTCAAAAATTGTTTTGCCGTAGCTTTCATAAAACCCAACCGCCATGTGAGCATTTCTAATATTTGCGGAGCGTAGAAAATTTTGGCCACCATTTGGTATCGGCTGCACAGAGATTTAAAATTAGACTACTTGCATCTCATCACAGCCCTAAATCTGTAAAAATAATAGTTAATTTAGGGAACTGTTTGTAGTTTATAACTATACCCATAACGTTAAACTTTCCTGTAAAGCAACGCACCGCTTATTATTATTATTATTTTTTGATTGGAGGTTTAACGACCACGGTGAGCAACTCAATGGGCTATAAGCGATCACCCGTCCCTAATTTAGGGTCACTGGTTCCAGAGAAAGGAGAGAGAGAGAGAGAGTGCCGTAAGACAAACACAACATCCATGCCTCACCGGGATTTGAACCCGGACTTCTTTCGGACGAAAAGGTCAGAAGCCATCGCTTAGACCACTGCGCCCCCTGGGCGGCAGCTACAACTTACTGAATTACTTTAAATTGAACCCAGATAGCTTCACTTTTCTTTGCTCCTGAAATCCTAATTAAACATGAAAGTGCTATGAGCACTGCAATAATAATACTAATTTCCAGGAATATTCATAAGACAGTACTTTGAGATTCACGTCTATATGTGCCCTTATCAAGAAGTATGTCACCCGTCAGACACTTTGCTCAATCAATATACTTGATCACAAAAAAATATTGAAATAGAACCAATCCCCTCTATGCTCAACAGTATAAAACGTTGCGCTTGCTTTTGTGCAATCATAAGTAGCAAATCGCAACAGCTCAAAACATCTTGATCGTAAAACATAGTGTCTCCAAAATGCAAGGGAGTCTGCCAAAAACAAGTGAGATTGAAGCATTTAAAGCGGAAACTCTTCTCTTTAGCTTGAACATACGTCATTCATTGACTTTTAAACTGTTGTCAGAGTTTCCAAACTTAAATTCATCGGACAGGAATGAGTAGCGTTGAGTTTAGAAAAACATTTAACGAGAATATAGCAAATTTACATAAGAAGACAGGAACTGAAAAGGAAAATTAAGTTAGAGTATACATCACACAGCCAGTGCGTGCGCCTCTACAACGAACGGTGAACAACAACCGTTCACCTATTTATGCAAGTTTTCAGTATTTTTTCTGAAAATGCTACCTATCGAGATGAAGTTACCTCTGTGTGCCTGAAGAAAAAGTAAGTCCCGACAAAATTGCTTCGATTTCGTTCACGTTATTTTCTGGTCAAAAAGGACAATATTCTCAGTCGATTACAAAATCAAATTACGTGATATGCCATTGCTCGAACCAAACTTTCCAATGCGTCATTTTTGTGATAGGCCTGAAGATTTGTGTCAGACACCCTAACGACTGCAAAATGTTTGTGAAAACAAGCAAAATCATACAAATCCACAGATGAAACTCAGTTTTTATTTTCTTGCTGACATGGTCAAAATTGAGATCACTCGTAACTATCTTAGCACCAAAAACCAGTGATTTAGTTTCAACTTTAATGAATTCGTATGCAGTGGCTGTGCATTCCATACCTAGCAGCTGATCTACATCAAGCGATGTATTCTGCCATCGTACAACATTAATGTGCTCCACGAAAGTATTTCCCTATTATTATTAGCAAGTGTGTAGCGAAGCTGGAAATCTCGATATGTCCCACAAAAGGTCATGTGGCTATAGTGGGACACGGAGCTTGCGTAGAAGTTTCTGAATTTACAAGTGAATACATATTTTAGCTATCCTTCACTGACTAATTTATCTCTGAAGAACGTCAATGTTATTTACACTGATATACTGTAAGCTTGTGTTCAGTCAATGAAGCCTGAAAATGGGCAACTATAAGAAATAAATATGAAAGTTTTGAAAAATGGCACACCTGTTTATAGGTATCTAGTGAAGATTATATCAAAAGTCCTGACGAATCAGAAGTAAGCTCTAGCTGCCATCTTAAAAAATTGGTACGTTTTTTTTTGTTTTTCGTGAATATCTCGAAAACGGTTGGTGGAAGTCCAAAAATACTATTAACAAAATTGAAGCTTACAAAATTTTCTACAAAAAATGTGAATCGAATATTTTTTGTATCTCTAATAGTTTCTGAGATAATCGGGTATTAAAGTTGTACTGTTTCGCTGATCGCTACGTTATCACTACGGTTTTTAATACAAATAAGCTAGTGATAACGTAGCGATCAGCGGAACAGTACAACATTGACACCCGATTATCTCAGAAACTCTTAAAAATACAAAAAAATGAATGTCACCTTTTTTTGTAGGACATTTTATAAGGTTCAGTTTTGTAATTAGTACTTTTGGGATACAACCAGCAGTTTTTGAGATATTTACGAAAAACCGAAAAGAAAATGCTTGCTTTTTTCAAGATGGCAGCTAGATCTCACCTCTGATTCGTCAAGACTTTACATAAACACTGAAGAACAACTGAATTAGAGACAGCTGGTGTTATGCAAATGTGGCGCTGAAGGCGGCCCTGTAAATGGAAACGACATGACGCATGCAGTGATACGACTTGTCGGGGCCCGACGAATGGGTCACTCCATCTCGGAAGTCGTGAAGGCACTGGAATTTTCACGATCCACTGTGTCTGTCACGGGTGCACCGTGAGTACATCGAATCCGGTAAAACCATACCTGCAAGGCCCAACTGCCGTGGACAACAGCTTGTAATTGAGCGGCGACATCGTTGGCTAGCTCGCATTGGGACAGCGGATTGACGGGCCACAGTGCAAGAAATCACTCGGCAATTTAAAACTGGTGCACAAAAACGTGGAAGCAGCCACACCATCCAGAACCAGCTCCTCGCTATGGAGTACAGAAGCCGCTGCTGACCGCACATCAGAAGGTGCAAAGGTTAGCATGGGCGTAGGAACATCGCCACTGGACCCTAGACATGTGGAAAAGTGGTGCGTGGACTGATGAGTCCAGATTCACGTTGGCATATGCGGATGGCAGGATACGAGTACGGCGCAAACCACATGAAGCGATGGATCCTTCTTGCCAGCAGGGTACTCTTCAAGCTGGTGGGGGTGGCATTCTCGTCTTGGCCGCCCTGGTGGCGCAGTGGTCGAAGGCGTTGGCCTCTGATCATTCGTCCGTAAGGGGTCCGGGTTCGAATCCCGGTGAGGCATGGATGTTGTGTTCGTCTTACGGCGCTGGCTCTCTCCCTTCCCTGGAACCAATCACCCTAAATTAGGGACGGGCGACTGCTTATAGCCCATTGAGTTGCTCACGGTGGTCGTTAAATATCCAATCAAAAAAAGAAAACAAATTCTCGTCTAGGGACTGTTTACGTGAACTGAAATGGGACCCCTGGTACGTGTGACATCGTCCCTCACAGGTCAACGTAACCGGGATATCCTGGACGACCATTTGCTCCCGTTTGTGCATCTTCAACATCCCACTGGGGACGTAATCCTGCAACAAGAAAATGCACCGTGCCATCGCTCTCGAATTGTATCCGAATGGTTGAATGAGCACTCCACCGACGTGACCTCGCTTTCTTGGCTAGCTAGGTCACCTGACCTCAGTCCCATCGAGTACATCTGGGATGCCATCGAGAGAGATGTTCGAGGCTCTGATCCCCTCCATCAAATCTTTGTGAACTGTGGGAGCTTGTTCAGGTGTCGTGGATCCGTATGGCTTCCCAACGCCTCCAGTGTCTTGTCGAGTCCATGCCGAGACGAATCGCCCTTGCCATCAGTGCGAAAGGTGGTGCTACATCATGTTACTAGACAGGTATCTCTAATTCAATTGCTCTTTAGTGTAATCTTCACTAGATACCTATAAACAAGTGTGCCAAGTTTCAAAACTTTCATATTTATTTCATCTGAAAACCCTATTCTGACCGGACTATATGTTATTTAGCAATAAACTCAGTTGATTTCTGAGATAACAGATGCTGTGCTCATTAGTTATCGTTTTTACTCCAAAGAATCTTGCACATTTATGGTATGGGTGATAGGAAGCAGGGTTTAAAGTTAAATGTCTACTTCTATATAAATTGAGATATGGGCCGATATTTCACGGTGGCTTTCACCTGCGGAGATCATAAGAAACTAGTTACAAAAGTAGAAATACAAACTGTTGAAACGGGATGCAGATGAAATACCAAGAAGACATAGAATGTGTAGATCTCTGAAACTAAAATGCCATCGAATATATTCTGCAAAGGCTAAAGTCCCGAGTAAGTTAAACTAACTGAAGAAATGATTTCGCGATGAAAATAACAATGCAGAATTCGAAAGCAAACATAGACAGCCCAAGATGAAATTGAATCAGATAAACGAAATAACTTTGTGAAGGGAAACTAATCTTAAAAGCACGAGACGAAATTCTGCGATATTACATCTTTGATATTCTTAGCAATGGATTAAGGCACGGATCTTCCAGCAGAACTGAGATGTGAAGCTTTCATACGATGTTACTTAGTCAGATTATAACATCATCTCAGTAAAAGTGTTCTACAGGCAGCTGGATGGGGAAATTATCATCAAAACAAAATGTTTTTTTTTTTTCTGAACAACGCTCTTTCCTCTCAAGGATGGCTCCTTGCAAGGTTAGTGCTACTTTTAGATTAGATTTTCGAATGAACGGCGTACTTTTGATGCACCCTAGTATGATGTATCTGAAATGTTCCATAAATGGGCTGACACATCATATCAGAAGAAACATATGTCGTATCTAAATTATGGTTAAAAAGTTCAGTGTGAGGAGAGCCAGAGAGACAATACACTGAAAGAATGACAAAAGAATGGACTGGACAAGACATGATGGAAATTGTAATTAACATTTCTGGCTTGCCTGCCCCGCAGGACGCACATGAGATATAGGCAGATAGCAGTGATACCACATGTCCTCGTAGCTCAGTTGGGAAAGCGACTTACTCCGGAGTGAGGGGCACCCGGATTCGATGTCCGGCGCAGACAAAACTTGTTCGTTATATTGGCAGCGAACTTCCAAGTGGAGCCCCGGTTGTTACGTTTGTCGCAATGGTGTGATATTCTTTCCACACGGCGAGACAAGAAAAATGAGAATCCCTTCTTCAGTGCTTCAAAAAAAAAATCAGTGTGATGTTACGTTCCATTACCTGTGGGCCATATCCCAGGCCCTCTTTCGTGGGGGGGGGAGATGTAACGTACCAGCTCCGCAGGACGCACTTGAGGTAAAGGCAGATAGCAGTGATAGCATATGTCCGCGTAGCTCAGTTGGGAGAGCGACTTATTCTGAAGTGAAGAGGACCCGGTTTCGGTGTCAGCGCGGACAAACTTGTACGTTATACCTTATATGAATTTTGAAGTTCACGGTGTTTATTGAGACCGGTAACTTTTTTTTCGGAGATCTTCGAGAGTAACCCACATTCGACGGCATATTTAATAGACCCTAAGGCTCTTATAGAAACAGCAACAAAAATAGTTGGTAGTAAAAACAAGTTGCATACGAACAAATTATCAGGAAAAACCGAAATTCTGATGCAAAAAGAAGAGAGTTGAAAACAACTAAAGGAGATGTGACTTCCAAAGTGGAATATATAGAGCTATGCAAGAAGGTATGAAAAAGTATCACTGAAGATGTAAGGAAATTCAACTGTGAACTAGTGAAGAAAGCAATTGAAAACAACCAAAGTTCGAAGAGAGAAAAGGGACATCTGAGTAAGGGAAGAAAAAATTATGGCTCTGAGAAAAGAAGATGTAACAGGAAATAGAGGTGAAATGTTGATAAGAGTGGAAAATTTCTTCTCAAAACTATATGAAAGGTTTGATACATGTACTCCAGACATTACGAAACCAGTACCAGAATTCTTCCAGTCCTCCCAACAGAAGTTGCACATGCAATCAAGAATATGAAACGGCGAAAAGCTCCAGGAGAAGATGGAATTACCGTAGACATCATACAAGAAGCAAGTGGAGAAATTGAAACAGTACTCGCCCAAGTTTTCACTCGATACCTTAATGAAGGGAAGATTCCTGAGGATTGGAACAATGCTACAATGATCCTGCTACATAAAAAAGGTGACATTGAGGATCTCAGGAACTAAAGTCCTATCAGCCTCCTAACAGTGGTTTATAAAATCTTCACTAAAGTTCTTTCACAGCGTTTGAAGGTGACACTGGACATGGCTCAACCAAGAGAACAAGCTGGATTCAGGAGTTTCTACAGCACTATAGATCATATATACGTATTGAGAGAATTAATTGAAAGAGCGAGGGAATATAATTCTGCTATGCATGGCTTTTATCGATTATGAAAAGGTCTTTGATTCGGTGAAACCAACAGCAGTTACAATGGCTTTGAAGTATTGCGGTATTGAAGATGCATACATTAATATTCTTAATAACATCTATGAAAATGCAAGGGCCGAGGTTCAGCTATTTGAGAATACAGCACCCATAAAAATTGAAAATGGAGTGAGACAAGGTGACACTATATCTCCCAAACTCTTTAATGTCACATTTAAAATGTCTTTCAATCACTGAACTGGGAAAACAAAGGGATAAAGATTAATGGAAGTTATCTAACTCACCTTCGTTTTGTTGATGAAGTAGTCATTTTTGCAACTACCCTATCAGAGCTTCAGAGTATGATCCAGAAACTTGCTGACAAGAGTAAAGAAGTGGGAATAAAAAATGAACTTTCAGAAGACAAAAGTGATGTGCAATGCTTTTACAAAGAATGAAGATTTATTGATTAATGGGGAAAAGATAGAGATAACCAATACCTACATTTATCTTGGACAGCAGATATCAAGTGAGGGTCACATTGATGAAGAAATTAATCTGCGTATAAAACTTGCCTGGAGAGCTTTTCGAAGAAACAGCATAATCTTCAAGAGCAATATGCCTTTATGTCTTAAAGGAAAACATTTTTGTCAATGCATCCTTCCAGTGCTTGCGTATGGTGCAGAGACCTGGACCTTAACTAAACGAGACATACAAAGACTACAGACAACTCAAAGAGGCATGGAGAGATGCATGCTTGGTGTAACCAGGAGAGATAAGAAGAGAAACTCGTGGATCAGAAAAATGGCAAGTGTGGAAGATATCATAATCAGAGTAAAATCCCTGAAATGGCAATGGGCTGGACATATTGCCAGAAGGACAGACCATCGATGGACAGCCGAAATTTTAGACTGGATTCCTAGGGACAGGAAAATACCCAGAAGAAGACTACATGTGAGATGGGTGGATGAAATTCGGAAGTATGCTGATGTAACGTGGAGGAGACTCGCACAAGACAGACCGTTGTGGAAGGAACTTGGGGAGACCTTCGTCCAGCAGTGGATTGATAATGTTTGACAATGATGATGACGATGTTGATGATTAGCGCGGGATCTACACGGTGCACACAAGTTACTAAAATGTGTAGTAAATGTCAAGTATACTTTGTGCTATTAGGAATGTTTGTTGCACAAAATTTGTTTCTAAAGATAGCGAAGCTAGCAATTAATATTAAGTTTTGAAGAAGTTTAAACAATAACTGTAGTGAAATCAATTGACCGATTTAGTGTAAGAACATATTCGATACGTAAAATAATCGCGAGAGGGGAAACTCTGACTAAAATCTAGATATGTTTAAATGATATCTACATAAAACCTATTTCTTTAATGCGAAATTTACCTTCAGCACTAAATAAATTCCACTGCAATATTTTCAGAATTTTTTTATCCTAAACGTCGCCATAATTTAAAGTAAAGGGAAGGGAAGAAGAGGGATTCAAAAAGAAAGAAGAAGCGACAGAGATTTACTGCCACCACATATGAACGCCCAGATCGCTAAAAGCAATGAAATCGGGTGAATTAAAAAACGAGGGATATTTTTGCAACATAATAGACTTACCACTGATGTTTTGACACTCTTGTGTATGAAATGATTTTTCCTAAGGAAGCTGAATTTCCTACGAGAAAAGCTAATGAAAAAAGAAGTGGTGCAAAAAATCTAGATGGCGAAAATGACAGGTTGCAATGCATTTTGCTCGAAGTAATACGTTTTTCAAACCGGCCAATGTCGCTGAAATTATACTTTCTATTTTTTCTTATCTCTCACCCGAGCTTGTGCAGGTTTTTTTTTAGCAAACTGTTCGCGATCTGGATACTGCAGACATTAAATTGCTTGAATCACCGGCCTGGAAACTAAGCAATGGAAAAAAAAAAGTTAGAATCCCAAATTGAAAACCAATTATCTTTCTGTTGGTGAAAAAGAAAAAAAAAGACTGCAAAGCATTTTGCAAAACCATCTACCTAAAGAAAACGATATTTTTTGCACCTTTTACTAACCTTGAATCATCGTAACTTCATACTCATCTGATTACAATGGAAACATTTTATACTATTTTTTTTTATTTTTTCTGTAGCTTATTGATGCAGCAAAACTTTTACAGCTTCACAACCTGCATTACCTTTTTTGTAGGGCCGTTGCTAATACTAAAATGCTATCCCCGCTTGAGCTAATGTTTTTCTTCTCAGTAGCATGAAAAATCAAACGAGCACTCATTAGCACAGTCTTCCTCGAGGAACATGAATTTTAATGGCGTGTAAAATCTGTTTGGGAAACTTTAATCAAATGCAGAAAACAAATTCACGCAGCATTAGTACTCATATCTTGCATGAAAAAGGTATACGTTTATCATAACAAAGAAACGAAACAAGGCAAAAAAAATTGAAGATATGCGAATCTTCCAAAGAAATGTTTTCCTGTTCCTAAAGTTAAAAAATTAAGGAAGAACAAGTCATATACTCCGCCTTTTTCAAAGCGTTTCCACTTTCCACTTAAAACAGTGTTTTAGAGTTGGTGAGATCCACAACGTTAATTCAAAACAACAACAAACGGAATGATTGAAAAAAATACTGGATATATCTGTCCGCACTTCCCTACCATTAATATATCTGGACAGCCCTCTATTATTAGTGAATTCGGTTCTACACTAGCCACACATCACACACCTATGTACAGTATATAAATATGCCAGTTGATCTATGATGAGGCAGTTGAACGAATGCGAAATTTTAATGCTTCTATCGACAGAGTTAACTAATTTCCAGCGCAAATTGATAAAAACACACAAGAACGATCGTTCCGTACGTAATATTTTATCAGCATTGAAGATCTCTATGTCGACAGTTGGTCATGAGATAATCAAATGAAAGCAGACTAGCGCTAAATCTGCCAAGAAACTGCCCGGTAAACCTCCGAAGCTAACAGAATATGAGACTAGAGCTTTACAGGGGACTATCCGGTAAACCTCCGAAGCTAACAGAGCATGGCACTACAGCTTTACAAGGTACTGTCCGCTCAGAACCCAAATCAACGTAATCTGAAATCACGAAAACGCTCTGTAAGGATCATAGGCGTAACTAGGCATTCTTGCGCCAGAGGCAAACCACAAAATGTTGCGCCCCATCTGTTATGTATCTTGTGTGTGTGTGTTAATTTTTATTTTCTGATGGAGGCATAATCAAACTGGGGGTGTTTGCGCAGCTTTAGCTTTTCGCAACTGCTTCGAAGTTCGGACCTCCAGTATCACATCAAACAAGCCGAATGAAACACGACGTTGTGGCTCACAGCAGACAACGTCGTGTTACATTCGACTTGTTTGATGAACGACGCTGTTTTCCTATCATTGCCACCTGGTGGCGGAGCTGTCTAAATGCTGGTTTATGACAAAACGTCCGAGATGGGGCCGCCCGGTGACGGAGTAGGCTCAGCGATGGCTTCTGATCATTCGTCCGAGATGTGTCTGGGCTCCAATTCCGGTGAGGCATGGATGTTGTGTATTTCTTACGGCACTTATTCTCTTCCTTTCCTGGAACCAGTGACCCTAAATTAGGCAACAGAAACTGCTTATATCCCATCAAGTTGCTCACGGTGGTCGTTAAACACCCAAAGTAAAAACTTATCTATACAACAACGGAAAATCGTCATCCTTATCCTTTAAACTAAAACAAATTCGGACCCCCATTGTTGATGACAAAAACTGTGGCTCTTCCTTTGTTGGACGGACTATACAGTCGCGTCTTCATTTCTGAATGTAAGCAGCTACCATCCGCTGAACATTTTGAAGAAGAAATTCGAATTTTAAGCATTCTAGAATCTGGTGTTTAAGAGTTTAAATGCATATTTTAAGAAGAATGCAAGCAATTATTTTAGTGCCCTCTATTGAGCTGCACCCGGCGCAGCAGTCCGGTCTGCCCAGCCCTTGTTATGCCTCTGCTAAGGCTATTCACTGAGACGGATGTTATCACCAGTACAGTGAGCAGGACGCTTCACGACGTGTTTACCATGGTCACCCAGCCATCTACAAGCCGCTAATCACTTACACTAATGCCACACGCCAATTACAGTGGTTTAAGGAACGTCAATCCTGGACTATAGACCAATAGAAAACTGCGCTGTGAACTGTCGAGTCAGAACGCACAGTCTAGCTGCCTGATGGTCATTCTTGGGTGAGAGAGATTGAGGGAGGAAGACGCTTTCCTAACTGTATCGTCGCGAAAATGAAATTTGGTGGAAGTAGTGTCACTGCATGGAGCTGTTTTTCGTGGTTTCGCTTGTGTCCATTTGCCGTATTGTACAAAGCCATGAATGCTGTTGCATTCTGAACTACCATCGTTGTGGCACTACTTCAGGGAAGTCTCATACTTCTATCAACAGGACAACGTACCATGCCATATCGCTAATATTTTACAGATTGATTTTAGGACATGGGCGTCAAAATGTTGGACTGGCTAGTGGCTAACACAAAATCCTGACCGAGTCGCTATAGTGAATCTCTGGGACGAATTGAATCGTCGTGTGCCTGAAAGAAGAGACGCCCAACAAAGCTTAACCAGTCACTGCTTTGAAGGCCGAATGCAGAAATATACCGGCAGACGTTTACAAAAAAGATAAAATAGTTAAGAGTATTGCACGCAGAGAACGGGTCGTCATAACGCTCAAAGGTTTCAGAGCACAATATTAACATTTCTGTAAATAAAAGTATTTTGTAGAAATGTAGGTGTCCGGATATTACCGGTATGGTAGTGTATCTACCTACGAAATCGTAAGCAATACCTGTCGCAAATTTCCCTTTGTTCTTCAACGTACTGTCTACTTGTATGTATAAAATACAGCATTAATGAACATATCTACATATTTCTCATGTATGAGAACAGCTCCAACGAAAGTTTGTAAAGGAGTGCCAAGATCTGGACTGTGAGTTTCAGCACTATCGCTTGCAAGAAAGTGGGCGTGAATGAATAAATAAGTGCAATCTATCTGGGGTTTTCTTATAGTAACAGAAGAAATGTTAGGTTTTAGATTAAAAGAAGAAAGACTGGCTCATGCATTTCACTGAATTCGCAAATTTTGTAATTGAGTATGTAGTACGATCTCACAAAAACCATTGCTTGACGAAAAAGATCTAGTGTTTCCTTTTGCTTATGAGCTCACTTTCTTCGTCCGTATTTTATTTTATATATCCGTTTTATAACTTTTAAGCTTGTCCAAAATGTTCTTGTTCTAACACGTATGGAGAAGCTGCCCCCGTGTGATTCCCTTTCTGTTTTTCGACATAGTTCATGGACAGTGCAAAGCACTCCTTCAATCGGTACTCTAGTGTTTTAATCCCTGTAGATAAAAGTGTTTGAATTGGTCTGCCAAGCACTCACACACAGCTGGGCCCACATGTGTATATACATATACACTGAAGTGCCAGAAAAACTGGTACACCAGTCTAATACTTGGTAGGTCCCCCACGGGAGCGCAGGACTGCAGAAATACGACGAGGCATGGACTCCACTAGCTTCTGGAAATATGCTGCAGGCAATGCACACCATACGTCCTGCAGAGCGTTCCACAATTCGGGTGTATTCTGAGGTCTCGGACTCCTGTGTTCCATAGCGCGTTGCATGGCATCCCAAATGTGTTCTATAACGTTCAGATTTGGGGACTTGGGTGGGAATGGCTACACCCCAAATTCAGATGAATGCTCCTCTAACCATAATGTGGCGTCCCGAAACTTGTGCGGAGGTACATTGTCCTGCTGGACCAGGCCCAACCGATCAGCATGAATGCAGGACATGAACGGGTGTACCTCGTCAGAAAGGATGCGCACATAGCGTTGGCCGGGCACAAATGTTTGTAGACGTACCAGGGGTCCTAGTGAAATCCATATAAACACACTTAATACCGTTACGGAACCCCCACATACCGGTACAGTTCCCTGTTGACAGCCGGAATCCATGGCTTCGTGGGGTTTGCGCCACACGCAAATCCTATTATCTGCCCTATACAGTTGGAAAGGCGAATCGTCATACTAGGCTACTTGTTTCCAGTCATCAAGTGGCCAGTGGCGGTGTTTCCGTGTCTAAGCGAGGCGCATAGCTCTGTGTCGTGCACCAATCAAGGGGATTCGAGTTGGGCGTCCGCACCCAAAGCCCATATTGTGCAGGATACGTTGCACAGTCTGGATGCTGATGCTTGTTGAGGCTCCAGCATTGAATTCCGATTATACCTGCGAGAATGTTACACGCCTATCGCGTGAAACGATTCTTGACAGCCGACGATGATGACACTTTCACCCAATGTCTTTTTACGGTCACACTGGTATCGTACGTTGGAAGTTTTGCTGGGATTCTTGTAGTCACGGTTACACCCTTGCAATGGTCATCCGTGAAAATCCGAACTTCGTTTCTACCTCCGAAATACTATGGCCCATCTCACGAGCGCCAACTATGACACCGCGGTGAAAATCGCCTAAATCGTTATTACTTGTCATTCTCATGCCAAAAACAGCTCTGACAGCTGGCAAGCATGTCTATCGTTTTATATACCCACTGGAGGACGCAACCGAGTAGGCACATAGGTGACGTTGCTATGTAATTTGCATAAGTTCGTCTGTACCAGTTTTTCTGACATTTCCGTGTACAAATCGTTTCTTATGGACGACTTCTTTCAGACCGGAATAGAAATAAACATCATTACGAGAGAGGTCTTATAGCGATAAAAGCCCATTTTGGTCGGTGGTGGGATTTGAAAACACGCCTTTCCCACGGTAGCAAGTTGTTCTCCCAACTAAACTACACCGACGAAGCTGATCGCTGCAAATTTTCCGTCTTGACATGTGCGTCACCTCTAAGATAGGTACGTCACCGTCTAGAAAATGGGGTAGGTGCTAGAGTAAATAAAATGCTACATTATGTATGGAGGTGTTCGCAATCTGTGAGGTATGGCCGGGTTCATTCTACGGAAAGACAAGCACAGCTTCGCAGGTTTCCACTTCATTTTCCTTGATATTTCCAAAACGTTCGCTTATGCGGTTTACGTAGTATGCACCAATGACAATGCTGCCCGTTTTTAGATCCTGAATAATGATCACTTCTACTGAATGCAAGGAAAGCTTTTGCAATTAACGTTTCCGGCTCACGGAGCACCACAAAACTTCTTGGGAGGAGAAAAAAACTCGCGCTTCCAAATTAGAATTTGCTTTTTAGTCTTTGGGTCAAAGTGATGAGCCAATGTTTCATGCATTGTGTCGATCAAGGACCAGAAATTCATTTGATGCGCTCAAATCATGTTCAAGTTGGCGAGGCACATTCCTTTTGCTCATATGCCACCATTCGTGGGATCCATCACCACTGAGCTTTTTCACTTTCAAAGAATTTACGTGAATTGCATAGGCACTGTCTTTTGAAATGCATACAGACTAAGGTATCTTCCGAACAATCATTCGTCAGACTCCCATCACGATTACCCGCATTTGGTCCTAGTTTTCCTCAGAGACGGATGAGGAGGATCCTTTAGATCACGATCTGCTTCATTGCAAGATTCCATGACACAAAGAATGTGCTCTGTGCCACTTGACGTCCATGGAATATGAAAGAGTATTATCCTCCAGTGCATCATATTGTAAGCTTCCCGTGGGATATGCCTTTCAAAGAGAGGCACTTTATCAAAGCTCGAATTTCGTTTTCTTAAATCTGGCAAAGTTCCTAGTAAAGCCCTGCAGATTTTAGCACGGTGAGACTTTTTGTTAGGCACTTCAAAACAGGCTAGACAGATAATTGAGACAACCCATAAACAGCAGTCTGGAATAATGGTGATAAAGGACAGGGGATGGTGAAATAATCAACATCTTAAACAGAATGTCGCATTGCTCACTATGACTTCTCTATGCACTAACAAATGGAGAACCTCAGTCATAAACAAAGTAGGTGAATCGGGGTGATGCACGACTTTTGTTTCATAAGTACGTAATTTGCTGACTCAAAGCACGAAAAAGTTCAAGAAAGCCTTTAATGAGGATTTTCCCCATTCTTATGAGGACGATATAAATGCTTCTCTGTCTGACATCATCACATGCGACAAAACATCCAATAACCATCCCAACCGTAAAACGTGAGAACATTATCATTTACACTGCTGGCCACCCAAAATGCAACACCAAGAAAGAAGAATCCGATCGGCCTGGAATTCGCAGCATGCGTTGCCCGCAAGAGGACATGCAAACGATTAGCATTACGGAGCATATGCAAATCATGTGCGCCCGGCACGCCACCGAGAAACACTATCAGAAGGGTGTGCCGGACCTGTGCGGGGAAGCTTCTTGATGCCTCGTTGCAGAATACGGCAGTCATTCCAGCACGTTTCGGAGTTCAACAGAGGACGAATAGTGGCTTATCGCAACAGCGGTTCATCGTACGGAGACATCGGAGCCCGTGTGGGACGACATCAAGCCACAGTGAGGCGAGTATGGATTCGGTGGGTGCAGGAGGGACGGACGGACCCACGTGATCAATTGCCGCAGTCGCGGCACACCACCAAACGAGAGGACCGGCATGTTGTGCGGCGGGCATTGACGGCACGCACCGCCACATCACGAACGTTAGCGCAGGAATTAGGGTGTGTTGCGCAACAACCTGTGTCAGCACATACCGTTTGACGTCGTCTGCAGGAGTGGGGACTTGTCGCACTGCGCCCATTGCTCCGATTACCATTGACGTTACACCACCGGTGAGTGCGGCGGCAGTGGGCCGTTGAACGCCGCACCTGGACTACGGAATGGCACGACATTGTTTTCTCTGACGAATCACGCTTCTGTCTGCAACACCACGATGGTCGGATCCGCATGTGGTGGCACCGCGGCTAGAGACTGTATGACGCCTGCACTATGCTTCGCCATACCGGTCCGTCGCCTGGCGTTATGGTTTGGAGCGTAATTGGATATGACACCCTCACCCCTCTGGTACGCATCGCCGGTACACTCAACAGCCACCGCTACATTTCCGACGTTTTGTAGCCTGTAGTCCTCCCTTACCTATAGGACCTGCCAGCGGCCACGTTTCAACAGGACAGTGACACGTTTCAGTGGCACGCTTCGTGCAACAATTCTTTACGGCCCACCAGGTGTCGCTGTTGCCGTGGTCCACCTGTTCTCCCGATATGTTCCCCATTGAACACATCTCGTCGCTGATCGGCAACCGAGTAGCCCGGCAAGCATCACCTGCGCCTACGCCTGATGAACTGTGGCAAATGTGTGGAAGCAGCCTGGACCGACATACTTCAAGCCCGCATGCGAAGCCTCTTTCGTTCGATGCCGCGGCGCGTAGCTGCCGTTATTGCCAGCCATGGGGGCCACACGAACTATTGATGTCTGCATGTTCCGCAAGTCGCACGGGCCTGTAAGCTCAATCGTTTCATTTTTGTATCTGTTGTTATGTGTCCAGTAAATCTGGCTTTGCAATCTCATGTCCTTCTTGATGTTGCATTTTGGGTGGCCAGCAGTGTAAGATGCAATAAGTTCAAAAACAGTACTGATGGAAAAGCTTTGATACGTGCTGAGAGAGACGGAAAATGCTCATTTGGGAATACGTTTAGGTACCGCTCTCTGTCGTTTAATTGATATATCTATAAATGGTATTGTGATTGAAGATAAGGCAAAAAAACCCGAAATTCTCGATAAGTAAGTCTAAGCTTAGTGAATGACCTCAGACATTTTATTTTTAACTAAAGGAACAGAAAAATCCTGATTTGCACAATGAAAGTTAATTTTTCACGCTGAAATATTATATTAGAGGATATTACCAATTTAGTGTCGTCTACATTGCATTATTATTTGTGTAAAGGTTATACGATCAAAGTGCTTGGCTGTTGGCGGTAGAGACACTCTACCGCAAGCAGTCATGCATTTTCTCACACACACTGTTGTTTTGAAGACTTACATTTATTTAGGAGGTCAGGCGATTTACTTGAAGATGTAGTACGTGCAAATTTCGAATCGGAAATTACGCAATATCTTTGAAGAAACAAACCAAGATTTCTTACGTTATGAGATCCGCAGTACCCTGTTTTGTCACTTATAGTTAAGGGAAAACAATGAAACAGAGAAAGTTTAAGAGCGCCGTTGAAAACGAAACGAATACATTTCCATTTCAACGTCCGGATAATTCACGCAGGCGATCAACAGACCGACAATGAAGCAATGAAGTAACCGTCGAGAGTGCGGAATAAAAGGCTATTTAAAGTACAAATCCACTCTTCTCTCCGGCAACGGGTGGTTGCTTCGAAATACAGTATGCGTTAAGCAGAGAAAGAAAAATGTTTTAGAATGAACACACGTAGAGCAAATTATGTAATTGTATAACAATTGTGCCTTAGACACATTAAACATATTCTGAAAAAATGAAATATTTTAAGTTGGAATAGGCTTACGGAAGTTAATCATAAATATTTTGGTTACCTGTATAAGTGCAATTCTCTTATTCGGCATCATATAACAAACTATATGTCCTGAATTATTTGTACATATTTATATATCTTTGATATCCAGAGAAATATTTGAGGTTTTTTCTTCAAGTTGTTTATTGAAATATACGCATGTTGCAGTAAACAGCTTAAGTTTAGTGAGTGAGAGCCTTTAACAATAAGTAGATGGAGAAGTTTGTGAATAAGTAAATGGAAATGTTTGGTGCGGCAACAATAAGCAATGTTTCTAACGATTATTGAAGAAGGAAGTTTAGGGTTGTGACACTTCCAAAAATTAAAAGCACTATGTTGAATTTTAAATGCTTTAACGAAAATGAAGGATATACTGGAGAAAACATTTTGACAGAGAGGACAAATTAGATGGTGAAATTAGTAGGCGAGTGAATTTTTCATTGTAAGTCATAGCTGCTTTAAGATGTTTTCACAGGAATGATGAGTTCTCAAGAGAGTCCCGCATGACTGTGTATGAAAGTGTAATTGTTGCTACTCTCATGAATGACAGTAAAACCTGGGTACTACAGAATAAACATAGGAGTCGTTTGTGTGCTGGAGAAATGCGTTACTTATGCGGGGTTTGTGGCAAGATACATTCTGATCGTGTGAGGAACGAAGATGTGTTGCAGTTGTGTAATGTGAAGCAAAATGTTGTTAGCTAGGTGGAGACAAATATGCTTCGGTTGTTTGGCCATGTTGAAAGAATGAGTGATGAGATGCTTACTAACAAATATTTTTTAGCCCAAATGACAGCAAGGAAAGACAGAGGAAGGGCAAGGAAATCATGGGAGGATCAGATTCAGGAGTGTCTGCCTGAGAAAAAGCTTATGAGTATGAAGTATAGAAAGTCTTGTGTACATCGAGTGATGGATGTGTCCGTGTAGCCTGATTTACCATATATATATATATATATATATATATAAAAGACTTCATGTCTACTCTAAATCACAACACCATGAACACACAAAACAACAAGGAAACAAGGAAAGAACTTTCAAAACAACCTAAAATTAAACCACACAATAAGCAAAAGGAAACTTTAAATTTTGAAGCTTAGTGATATGTACCAAGCTTCAAAAATTAAAGTTTCAAAATGATATGGGTGTTTCAGTTTATCCTTTTGATTTTCGATGAAATGTGATTATCATTGAAGCTTTGGTAAGTGTTGTTTGATTTGTGATTCCAAAGTCAGGTAAGGAAGATTGTGTGAACCGAATTTATTTCAAAAGTACTTCTAAATTTATTAATCTATACTTTTGGCTAAGATTTTTGTTCGCCCACATGAAACCTGACTGGGTGTGGTCAGTGGTAGGCGATGTGTTTCCTTGAAGAGTGGTTACCGACTGATGACTACATTTTGTATTTGTATTCATTTTTGCTCTAATTCCTCAAAATTTAAATTTTATTTTTGATTAATGTGTGGTTCTGTGGTTTACTTTTTTAAGTTATTTAAAAGTTCTTTCCTGGTTGTTTTGTGTGCTCATCATGTTGTGATTTGGAGTAGACATGAAGTTTTCTATATACTCCTCTCCTAGTTCCTGCAGCATTTCGTGGTACTGGAGGGTTTTGTAATACTGAGCTTATTACCCTTTTTTCATTTAATATATATATATATATATATATATATATATCCCAGACCGTCTAGCTGCTGTCCACCGTGTGCAGCGCCGATAGCAGCTAGATGGTCTGGGAGTGACTCAGTAAAGTACTGGAATGTGTTCACAGGTATGTAGAGCCATTCCTGACTGCAGTGCATCTGACAGCTGCTGGAGGGTGCGTGGTGGATGATCCATAGAGCGAACAACACGATCAAGGTGGCCCCACAGATGCTTAATTGGGTTTACGTCTGGGGAACTATGGGGACATGGAAGTACTTTGAAGTTTTCATAGTGCTCTTCCAACCACTCTCGAACATTTCTAGCTGTGTGACACATCGCATTGGCGTACTGGAGGATCACCCCAGGGATGACAATCAGCATGTATGGGTGTACGTGGTCTGCAAGGTTGGATTCATAACGAATTATGTATATAGTGTCTTCCACAGGTATGAGTAGACCTAGATAATGCCACGAAAACATTCTCCGGACCATAACGCTGCTCCCAGCAGCTTGTTCTTCCAACAGTGGTTGAAGAGTGTTTGTTCTCCGATGTTTCACGCCTTATACGCCAACGTCCATCCGTTCGATGAAGCAGAAAACGTGAATCCTCGGAGAAGGGAAGCCTTTGCCAATCAGCGGAGGTCCAATTCCGATACTGCCGTGCAAATGTACGCCTTTTCTGCCGATATACCTGCGTTAGCATGGGTGCAGTGGCCATTCGTTGGCATCGTAGCCTCATACGCTGTAGGGTTCGCCGAACTGTCGTTTTAGCCACACTTCCAGTAGCCCCCTCTTTCATTTGGCTAGTGAGTTGCTCCAATGTAGCGGGTCGATCAGCCCACACGCACCTTCGAAGCCGACGTTCACCTCTCACATCAATGGCACATGATGCTTTGCAGTTGATACGTCGCTTATTCGCAATCTTGTATTTTGTCGCTTATGCACAATTCTCCAGTCACGATACACTTTAACCACAACAGCACGCGAACAGCTCACAAACTGCGCCGTTTCAGAAATGCTGCTACCCTTGGCTCTAAAGCCGATAATCATCCCTTTTTGCAAATCTGATAAATCGCTTCTTTTATCCATGACAGCAACGAGTGACACGTTTTCAGAATACCTACAGCACACTTTATATACCCTTCAAGCCAGCTCACGACATTTGCCATCCTTCATTGGCTATGCGCTGTTGACGTCAAAAGTAGGAGGTGGTCCCAATAATGTGACTCGATTCTGTATATATCTATTTATACAATATATATATACACACACACAATCGTAGCCTTGTGCGCTAATGCTTTCGGCTAGGTAGGCCCACGCGGACAAGGCTACGATGAACTGTGTACTGTGACACATTGCTATGTTCACCACTTGTATTTGCGGGTGATTTGTCACACTGTGGCGCTGTGGTCTCTGTGAACAATGCGCAACAGTCTCCGCCCTTCTGTGGCACGAATGAGCTGCCTAAGAAACACGGTTGGACGACTGTTCGTCATTTGGGCATCTGTGCACCACTTTTGATACGTACTCACTACAGAAGCACGTGAACAACCCACAATCCTCTCCGTTTCCGAGATCGTAGTTCACAGGCGCCGTGCTATCACAATTTTTCCTTTATCAAACTCCGATAAATCGGCAGTTTTTCCCATTTTGACACCGAACACTCTACTAACCGAAAGTCGGTCCTCGGATTATACGGGGTGATTCATAAAGAAGTATACATTTTCCAGATGCTGTAAAACAGTAGCAGTTGATGAGACGTACCACAACTGCGATAACGTTAGATAGATACACTCATAAAGTTTGTGTCCCGCTACTGAGGGAAGTGGCGTATTCTATAGCGCGCGTGTCACGTGAGTAGTCAGTCAAAATGGCAGCGCCTGCAGTGGAGAAAGCGTTTTATGTTCTTGAATTGAACAAAATGTAATCTGTTACTGTTCTGCAACTGCATTTTCGATCACGATTCGAAAAAGAACCTCCAAAAAGAAAATCTATCTACGATTGGCAGAAAAAATTTGAAACTACAGGCTGTTTGTGCAAATTTAAAAGTCCTGAAAAACCGCATCTATCGGAAGAAGTCGTCGATAGTGTTTGCCCCGCCATTCAACGAAGCCCGGGAAAATCCACACGAAGGGTGAGTCGTGAAGTGCAGATTTCACAGCCCACTGTCTGGATAATTTTTAAAAAGAAGCTGAAAATGATTCCGTACAAAGTGCAGATGTTGCAAAATCTCACTAACCTTGACAAGACAAAGCGCTTTGAATTTTGTGCCGAATTGCAGCACCGTTTTGAAAATGACCATTCGGCCGATAACTTAGTTTTCGCCGATGAAACTACATTTCACGTGAGTGGTCAGGTAAATAAGCACAATGTTTGCTTTTGGGGAACGGAGAATCCCAAATTTACAGAGCAACACGTGCGAGATTCCCCTAAGGTAAATGTGTTCTGTGCTGTGTCCAAAAGTGTACGGCCCCTTCTTTTTTCACGAGAAAACTGTCACGGGAGGCTCTTTTCTTTATACGTTAAGTTTTTGGTTGATGCCACAGTTGCAGGACGACAGTGACAACTTTATTCTCCAATTGGATGGTGCACCACCGCACTGGTTAGGCGATGAGCGAGATTATCTCGATGAACAGTTTCCTCACCGATGGATTGGACGAGCCGCGGACTACAACATGTCACTGATCCAATGACCACCCAGAAGTCCTGACTTAACACCCTGTGACGTTTTCCTGTGGGGGTACGTGAAGGAGAAGGTACTCGCCCTTTCCTTTTCTTTTGATCTAGCGGAGCTGAAACAGCGTATCACAGCCACTATCACTGCACTTGATTCAGATATCTTACCTCGCCTTTGGGCGGAAATGGATTACCGGCCCGATGTGTGTCATGTGACTAAGGGTGCACAAATAGAACATCTGTGACTGTCTCTAAAAAACTTGAAACATTTCCCTACATTTCTGTTACAGGTAACATAAAATATCTTACATTGTTCTTGTTTTATAGAGCGGTGAAACTGTATACTTCTTTATGAATCATCCTGGTATATACCGATCTGTGAACTTCACCTGGGCCACCGTTTGGTCTCCAGAAGCGCTCGTTTCTCTAGGGTGGGGGTGGTCGTAATGTAATGGCTCATTGATGTATATATAAATCCAAGGACCTGGCTTTGATTGTGCGACGATACAGGGATTTCTGTGATTTTCTTGAATTGAATATTGCAGTACTCAGAGAATGACAAAGCTGTCCAAAAATTTGGAAAACCGAAGCCTGTGTGCTCGCTCCCGTCAACACATCGCCCAGTACAAACAAATTGGGCAATTATTCCATTTCCTTCTCAAATTTGCTTCGGAATTTCAAAAATTCTCAAAAGTTTTAATCTGAAAGTTATTTTTAAGCCCATGAGCAAGGTGGATTGTTACAGATCAAAAGATCACGTCGAAGACAAAAATTCCTGGGACATTAATCAGATACCTTGCGAATATGGACTTTTGTATATAGGACAGACCCGCAGGGCCTTAATTTTTCGTGTGAAGGATTACAAGACTTACGTAAGGAGCTATCCACTGAAGATGTCATCAATAACCCAACATTGTCACGAAAATAAGCACAAATTTTTATTTGGAAACGATACGCTTATTGAAAAACCTGATTCGACTATCAAGCTTAATACATTAGAAGCTTTCTACATATACAAGAACTCTTCACGGCTTGACAACGACATGGCAGCAACTCAGTTTCTTTAAAGGGCGTCGAAACAACTCGTCATAATCCGTGACCGTCAGAACTCTGATGATGTCACAATGATTTGAATGCGTACACTCCATTCATCCTGATGATGATGCCCAGCCAAACATTCTGCGAAACTGTACTCGATGGTAATAAAACATTTAAAACTGTGAATAAACGTTGATAATTTACTCTATCTCAACATCACAGGTGTCTAGACTTAAATTATACGAATATTTGCTTTATATTGTTAGGGTAGGAATGAGAGAGATTAATTGCGGAACTAGACATTTCGTTTTGTTTTTTTTTACACAGAAGTTGTTGTTTTTTTACAATAACTGAAAACTGTCGTTTTGTGGATTACTTTAAAAGCGAACTTAGACTTTCTGCACCTATATTCAAAGAACTGAATTAATAAAAATTCGTTTAACATGAGATTCTAGCTAACATTAAATTGCTTCTTTTACATGTAAATCATCTTTAAAAATTAGTACTGCTTCTCTTTCCTTCTGAGATTTGCACTGGAATTCTTTATTTGGCAGCAATTTATTTTTTTACTTATGGCTAACTGTTAACCCAAGGCAATTTATATAATGGAACAACGCTGCTCATGAAGAAGTAAATAGCATTACAATTATTGAAAATTCATCATAAATTAGAAACAAAGTCAAAAATTTGATGAATCACTCAGTATCGGTGGTAACTCTCTCTAAACTTGATAAATAATGGAGAAAACAGATATGAATTGATCTGGTTAAAAGAGTAACTTGTAGCCACCGTTATGTAAGTGCAACACAAATGGAAATGATTTAATCCAGTTAGATGACCGATAACGGCTGGAGGTGAGTTCAAAATCCTTTGCAGTAAGAGAGATCTACTTGAGGAGGAACTTCAGTATCGTTATGTAAAGGATTAAATCATTCTCACTGATCAGCCTTCTCACATTTTGTTGATTATGATCTGCATGTGTAACTACATCACGCCTTGTTAAGTATTCTTAATCCAATTTCAGAAAGAAGAGTTCTGGAAGGAAATCTCAATTCGCTTTCGTTTTCAAATCTCAAACTCAAAGATTTTAAGCTTTCTTCGATAAAGATACCAGGGAATCTAAATAATTTTAAGCGAAGAAGAAATTATAAACTTTAAGAACGATGATTCATAAAGACTACTGGAATCTAATCCACTTAGGAACATATTGTATTGTTTGCATTATTTTATTTGATTGATATTTACGATTGTGTAGATGTTAAATAAATAAAAAGACAAAAGTAAAAACGTGTATGTAAAAATGGGTAAATGCAAGAAACAGTGCTTATTATTATTTTGTATTTTGTGTTCCTAAAATTTTCAGTGAAATCAACATTTTTAAATTAATTTAAAAACAGATTTGAAATAATTTTTAAATGACTTAAAAATGGACTGGATTCTAACAGGGAAATTATCACTCAAAACCTTAAGTTGCTAGCTTACAATGCAAGATCGTTTAGGATGGGAGGAGAACATGGAACAGAATCGGTGGTTATCAATAATGATCATGCGACAAATATTATTGAAAACGACAAAGAGACGGTTTTACGGGACACATTAACGATTTTTAACTACCTGAGACAAACTTGTATCGTTCAGTTCACTACGTTTACGATACACGTTTGTTTTTGCTAAGACTCGTGGAATACAGCCGTCTGACAGCCGGCCGCCGAACTACCAGCCATAATTCCTGCAACTAGTCTTCCAATGCGGTTGTTATCTGCGTTGTTTGCGGGTAAGACTACAGATAGCTTCCAATCGTGTACCACACTTATGCTTCATCAGCGACAGATCCGGCGATCTGGCAGGACATGTCAGAATGTCAGCACGGTTTAAATATTCTTAGAATAAATTCGCTGAGTGAAGGATGTTCTTTTATTGAATCACGGCTTAGAGTCACTTTGTTGTGAAAAGGATAGCTACATGTTCAAAATATCTATAAGGTACGGTCGACCCATGAAATTCCTGTGAAACACACCTGAAAGTTTCAGCTCTCATTTGCTTTGCTACCATAACGCCTATCATTCATACCGAATAACATTCGACGATGAATTGTGGATCTGGATGTTCTGCGCTTCTCTTCGACATATACGTATGGCAATCATCTAGTCCTAGCGGAAGATGGATAACCGCTATAGAACATATTACTCCATTTTCTCATTCCAGTTGACTCATACATGAAGCCAGTGGAGAAAACAAAAACTACACTCTCCCAATCTTCAGCCACTGCCTCAATGAAGGAAAACTTCCTTTTGAAGATAACAATCCGTTTCTTGGTGTAAATATGACAAGGATGGTAAGTCAGATAAAATACCAGAAAACTTGAAAATCAAAAAACGGATTGTCATCTTCAAAATTTGTATTGTAATCCCGTATTCCATTCATGAACTTCCTTTTGACTGGAACAATGCTGCACGGACCATCTTAGATGGAAAAGCGGACCTTGAGCATCTCAGGAACTACAGACCCATCAACCTCTTATCGCTTTTTTCACAATATCTTCATTAAGGTACTGTCACACCGCTTGAAGGAAACACTAGATATTGCTCAACCAAGAGAACAATCTGCATTCAGGGGCAGTTAGAACAAAGTAGATCATATCCATGTACTCAGACAACTAATTGAAAGAGCCAGTGAATATGAACCCTAGTTAGGTTTGGTTTTTATTGAATATGAAAAGGCTTTTGATTCCGTGAAACCATTAGCAGTTATGTCTTAGAAATTTTCCGGAATTGAAGAGGTTTGCCGGCAGAATTTCAAAAGGATCGTATATCAAAACATTCATCTTTAAAGTATGGGTGTTACATATATATAAACAATGTCGTTAAATATTGTTTTTGAGGTCTAACAATTAAATGTAGGAAAGTTATGTAGAGTTAAATTTATTTTGGGCCCCAGGCGAACACCAGAGCTAAACGATGGAACCCCTCAGAAATTTAGTTCAGTGTTCATTCTTTCACCTGCATACGAACGGAAATCGTGAGTGCACAAATTATCCATTTATACGTAAAACATTGCGAAAGTAAAGAAATATAAAAATAATACTACACATGATATATTGCACAGTTTACTCTAGTAAGAACACAGTTTACTCTACATAGAACAAATACATATTTTTATCTGTGAAATGCATTCTTTTTCCATAAAGTGCCATTTTCATATTTATATTTTAGTCATTATCACCCGCTTTCACATCTTCACTTTCATCGTAGTAGTTTTAGCATTTCATGTGGTACCATATCATGCAAAAGCTTCGTTGAACCCATTGAGTTCCGTCTTTTTTTGTGGACATACTCGTTATGGTTCTGTCCACGAAATTCGCAATCTCAGTTATTGTCTTCTTTTTGCATGGGCCTGTTGATAGAAATTGTATATACATGAACTATATGTTGCTACATTTCAATTATATCAACAATTACGTACCATGAAGTTACCACCTGTAGGTGGTATGTTCATGATGATTCAGTTCTTTCGTGAGAGGCTGAAATGAATTAAAAACCAGAACTGAAGTGCCTATTTGAATCCCAACTATCACGATTATTATTAAAAAATCAGATATTGTAGTTTAAATAATGGAAAAAATATTATTGAAACCCACATCAATGTTTAAAAAACTTAACTCCCTAAAGCTAAGAATCATGAGTCTGTACACGCTATAGTATGTTGATAAATGACTTTCAAGTGCATTTTAAAATCGTATAGGAATCTAGTCAATAACTGTGTTAAATATTATTAACTTAGCTCTATTTTCTTTCTTGAAGTACGCTCTTATACCTTGTACACTAAAGACAAGCGCGAAAGACTACTCGATTCCTGCCACACGTTGAATAACTTTCTCTGTGACACGAACAAAACAACTTACTGGCGATATCCTTCCGATTTTAGAAACTGGACATCTGGTGCCATTTATGATAAAAAGTTGAAACTAATGAAGACAGTAGTTACTCTACGAATAGCCACTTACACTCTATCGCGAATTTATCTATGCCACGAAATTACCAACGTTTACCCTATACGAATAGAATGACTCGCCTTTTAGATCATCCAAAAAAAGATGAAATTGACGAAGCACTTATAAATGTATTTATTAATTGAGCACAACGAGTGAAAACAATTCTTGGAACTTCTGTGAGAGGCACTTGTGACTTATTTCTTCAGTATTGAAGACACTAATTCAGTTATCGTCTTTATTGTGACATGTGGCTATCGTAGCAAATCGATCTTTTCCTGGCAAAGATCTGGAAGCATTAGTGAATGCACCTTGCAGCGGAGAGGGAATTTTGGAAAACGAAAATCATATGAGTGATGACAGCATTCATCCTGCCTTTGAATTGGACGAAGATACTTCAGAAAAATGCGGTTCGACGTGATAATGTGCAAACTGTGTAAGTAGTTCAACCAAAACACAAAAATTTCACATGGAGTTTAAAACATTTTCCACAACATAGAAGGTCATCCAATGCAAACATAATCAAATTTACGCTTTTTGTAACCAGATATGCTGCCACCAGAGTAAAAGATATAAACTCTTCTTTTCAAGTAATTATGAACAAACCTTTTGAGAGTATTGTGTTGAAAATGACTAACATTGAGAGTCGAAGGATGTACCCTGACAACTGGCAAGAATTATACGAAATTACATTTGAAGCATACTTTAGTTAATATTGGCTGGTGCTCATAAATCGAATGGTGAATCGGCATAGAGATCATGAGATCTACAACCAGGTAGATCCAATATCATCGCAACAGGAAACCACAGCAGTAGCCTTTGAATATATTCTAGGATACTACTGTGGTTTTCCGCTACAATATTACTAAAACAGTTCTATTGCATTTCACTTGTGTTAAGGTTTGATAACAAGACTGATCAACAGGCAAACTAGCACCTATAAAATATTGCGAGGAACAGTGAGTGGAAATACTTTCAAAATTATGAAATACTGGTGCAAATGCATCTGTTGATGAGACACTGGTGATGTTTTAGAGGACTATGTCCATTCAAACAATACATCCCAAGTAAACCAGCCAAGTTTTGGATAAAAATATGGACACTGTGCGATAGGGCTAGTTCTTACGTTTTGAAAACACAAGTCTGTACAGGAAAACAACCTGGTGAAGAACGTGAGAAAAATCAAGCAATGCGAGCTGTCATGGATCTGACGTAGGAGCTAACAGGTCAAAATGTTACACGTGACAATTTTTTTTCACATCGTATGTGTTGGGCCAAGCGTTTCTCAAAAGAAATGTTGCAATGTTCGGAACGATCACGAAAAACAAAGATGTCCACAGTTCGAAATTCAATTTTATGAAAGATACCACAGTAGTTATCTGAAATTCCGTTCCAAAGAAGAATAAATGTTCCAAAGAAGAATAAAAATGTTCTGATGAGCACAATGCATAAAAATAAGGAAATAAGCAACAGAGACGATAAAAAACAAACAAATGAATATTGTACTAGACTGGAATGTAACGAAAGGGGAAGTTGAAACGCTGGATAATATAAGCTTATTGCCACATACACATGCAAGAGAAAAACTAATCGCCTCTGATCATTCGTCCGTAAGGGGTCCGGGTTCGAATCCCGGTCGGGCATGGATGTTGTGTTTGTCTTACGTCACTGGCTCTCTCCCTTCCCTGGAACCAGTGACCCTAAATTAGGGACGGGCGACTGCTTATAGCCCATTGAGTTGCTCACGGTGGTCGTTAAACCTCCAATCAAAAAAAAAAAATAAACTAATCCTTAGCAAATAATTGTACTTAATATTAAGCTTGATGAAACTCCTTTCAACGTCTTTGTGTTGTGGACAGAAATCAATCCAGAGATGAACAAAAATATTCTTTATAAAAGAAGATTATTTCTCGAGGAACTGGTAAGACTTCTTGTTACTCCCTATATTGAAGCTTGACAATAAATGAACAAGCGATTGCTATTGCAAGGGAGATACAAGCAGGGGACCCAGATGGACCAACCTCTAGCGGATGCAACCAAGCCTGCAAACGGGCAAGATGCAAATTTTGTCCTTCGCTTTGTAACAACGAAAATCCTATGATATGTTCAAATTGTGACAAACATGTTTGTAAAGCTCATGTTACATATTATTGCCCAAAACTGTAAGTAGTAGTGGTTTTTGTTCAAAAACATTATATTCAGTATTATTTGCTTGTATGTTGGTCAATGTCAATGCTACAGGAATTTTGTTTAAAAATTTACATGAATAATTCTTCATTTTGTGTTAAATACATAATTAAAATAAATTTTGAAGATGAGAATCCGATTTTTGTTGTAAATGTGACAAAGATGGAAAGTCAGATAATATCCGAAAACTTGAAAATTTCATCATCCTGGAGCGGGACTCGAATCCGCGTCTCCCAGATAGCTCCCGGATATTATCTGACATTCCATCTTTGTCACATTTACACCAAAAATCGGATTGTCATCTTTAAAATGTGTGTTATGTGGTGTAATTCCGTATTTCTTTCATGATTAGATAATTAAATTTTATGCACATTTTTAACAATGGTAAAACATTTGTAAAATATAGCAAATTCCAGAGACAACATCTGACTCGTAGAAACAAATTATTTGGCTGAAGCGCAATTTAGCACGACACCGAAGAATTGTCGTTATATCTTAAGTTGCTGAAGACACGAGAAATTTTCATTTTTGCTTCATTTTACTACTGCTGATACAGACTCAGAAGCAAAAGTGTTTGTCAGCGAGTTCCGATTTTCGCGAAATTGCGATAACTGGTCCTGAGGATACATCAGTATGGAGACAAATTACTAAGTCTTTGAGCATGTTAGGATATAAACACATAATTATTTTTTTAGGTCGTTTGAAGGGTTTTCTTTCCAGAAAATTATATGCTTAACTTCTCTTATCGGAATTCCAAGAGTGGCGTTTGTCAGTCAAGCGTCCGTGTCGATTCCATGTAGAGACTGTCTTACAGGTTAAATTTGCTTACTTATATATTCACTATAAACCTGTGCCGCCTTGAAGGATATACAGGGAAAATCTGCTTTCCCATCATCACCACCTTGTGTTATATCCTGTGATTAGAAATAGCTCACAATATTTCCACTGTCTCTTGATGCGGACACGAATCGTTGGGTCAACGTGACTGGGCTAATGGAACAGTGTGGAAAATGTTGCCATCTTCTAGGATGACGACGCTTTTATACAACTACATTTTAATAATCTGGGATAATTTTGAATGATACACAGTCTTCTTATTTTTTCAACCAACTAATCCAAACTATGTCCTTCCTTCTTTACGCTTTCCAACCGATGGTTGAAGAAGCGTATATGCTCCAGTTTTGTCCGTCCGTCCGTCCGTCCCTCTGTTCGTCCTTCTGTCCGCACGATAACTCACGAAAAAATGGTTCGATTTCGATGAAATTTTAGTATGTGGTAGGGGACTACCTGGGACGACCCCTGTTGAAAATGGACGAAATTGGGTCAAAGGTCACGACACAGGAGCGGGATCTATTCCATTGCCTTATGCGTCATAACTTGCGTAAATATAGTTCGATATCAATGAAATTTTAGTATGTGGTAGGGGACTAACTGAGGGCAAACCCTGTTGAAAATAAACGAAATGGGGTTAACGGTCAGGACATAGGAGCAGGATGCATTCTGTTGCCCTTATGCGTCATAACTAGCGTAAATATGGTTCGATTTCAATTAAATTTTAGCATGTGGTAGGGGACCACCTCGGGACGAACCTTATTAAAAATGGGTGAAGTGAGGTCAAAGGTCAGGACATAGGAGCGGGATGTATTCCATTGCTCTTATGCGTCATAACTTGCGTAAACATGGTTCAATTTCAATGAAATTTTAGCATGTGGTAGGAACCACCTGGGGACGAACACTACTGAAAAAAGACGAATGGGATCAAAGGTCAGTAGAAGCGGGATCCATTCCATCACACTTATGCCTCATAATTTAGGTAAAAATGCTTCGATTGAGACAAAACTTCATCATGTTGTTCTGGAAGTATACTTTACCGGTGTTGTTGAAAATCATCGAAATGGGGTCAAAGGTTCGGTCATAGGAGCGAGATTTAATCTATAGCCATTATCCTCATAACTTGAGTAATAACTTGAGTAATGATTTCTGGTATGTTGAAAAGCGTATTAAAATCAATTCATTGCATGATTTTACTAATTTGTTTGCTTGGCTGTTAACTATGAAATTTTACACTCAGTAGACAAAACATTAGAGACAGGGGTGATGAGCAGTTGACATGGGCATCAGCCGCGCAGAGTGGAACAGACAGCATGGCTTCCCAACATTGTATCGCAATCGACGAATACCTCTAAGCTTAGTGATCTGAGCGACTTTGACTGTGGATGCATTGTCGACGCCACACTGATGGGTCATTCTATCGCCCAAGTGGTAAGAACCTTTGGGTTCCCGAGGGCACCGGTATCAGGGGTGTACCGCGAGTATACCATCGACGGACGTACCAGCGCCCAGAGAGAAATGGGTGGCGGACCACACGCCATTAATAACCAATAAAGCCGCGCCTGGTTTCGAGAACATCAACACTGGACCTCTGCAGCATGGTGCCAAATGAGTGCCGTTTTTAGCTGTACCGAGCTGAAGGAAGGGTACGGGTGTGGTGTGGATTGCATGAGGCCATGACCTCCGTCGTGCTAAGTCGGTATGTTCAGGGCGGTGGTGAATCTGTGATGATTTGGGATGCCTTTACATGGAATACATTAGGTCATTTGGTGTTTCGGGATAGGTCCTTAACCACTGCGCGCTGCCAACATATGCTGGCTGATCACCTAAACGCTTTCATGGCATTCACGCATGTTGCTGCTGATGGGATGTTTAAGCAGGACAATGCACCGCCCCACCGGGCCACAGCAACCATCTGAGTTTGGAACCATGCAGTGACCCCAAAGTTTCTTCAATCAAAACACTCTGGAAGCTTTCTGAGAAACCGTAGAGCGGAACATCAGATTTATAGATCCTGAACTGATATCTCGGGTGGGGTTACAATTACAATTACAATTATTTCATTGCACACATTTAAAACTTACAGTTATATGAAAATGCAATACACCAGGGGGAATCTGAACACATTGGGTGTAAGGCGATTTCCCCTACCAGATGTAAGAAAAGGAATAAAACATATGGCATATATGAAAGCAAGTAAGATGGTTATAACAGAAGCACCACTGTTAGCAGCATGCTTGGAACTACAATTTAATGATAGGAGTGAGGTTCGTTATGGAGATAAGGGTGATTTACAATGTAATTTCGCATAGACAAGGAAAACGTTTTGATATTTTGCAGAAATTTGATGCTCTCTGGGAGATTATTCCATAGGATAATGGCTTTATACAGTACGCTATTTAAACCATAATAAAATCTAACACACGGCTGACATAATTTGTTGTTAGCAACAGATCTGGTGAAGATAGAATAATCCAGATATTTGATGTCAGATTGAAAAATAGGCAGTTTAAGATGCATTATTCAAAAAACATAATGCCTAGTTTCAAGGTAAAAAATTTCATGAATTTTTAGAATATTTAGTTTTAGAAATAATTGTTTTGAATGAGACATGTTATCTGTGTTCAGCATATAGCGAACAGATTTCTTCTGTAATTTGAGCAAGCATAACTTATTGTTTGCACTTATACACTGGTGTGCAAAAATTAAGGACGAAGAGGAGAAATTAGCATCAAAACACTGAAACGAGCAGGCAGAACGGACCGAAAGACCACTCAGGAGATAGACTAGGGTCCGGTACGGTAGGGCATGCGCATATATGCAGCATGACGTGGAGGGGGAGTGTCGGAAGGGTATAAAGCACACGGTCGGTGTACGCTCAGCAATTCGGTGAAAGTTATTGCACGGTGTACATCGGTTTGAACGACGTCGAGTTGCTGCCATCGTGTGATATGGCCAACAGGCAATCCAGTAGACGACATCTGTATGACTTCACCCGAAGTCGCGTCATTGGGAAGTTGGAAGAAGGTCGAAGTGTGACTAGTGTGGCTAAGGAGTTCGGGTTCGCTCATAGCATCGTTTCACGAGCTTGGAGATCATTTCAAACGACAGAAACAGCTGTCCGAGAGTTTAGCAGTGGTCGTTCATGAGCAACCACGGCGGCGGACGACCGGTATATTGTCCTACAGGCGAGAAGAGACAGGCGGCCGACAGTCGGAGAAATCGCAAGGCTCATGCAACAGACAACTGGACGTCCATTATCGAGTTTTAACGTTGCCAGGAGGCTGCACGAAGGTGGTCTATTTGCACGACGACCAGTACGGTGTGTGCCATTAACGCCTGCTCATCGGAGACGGCAGTTTCTGTGGTGCCAGGAACACAAGAACTGGACACATCAGCAATCGGGTCGAGTTCTCTTTACGGATGAGAGCCGATTTAGTCTGACGAGCGATTCTGGACTTATACACATCTGGAGAGAGCAAGGAACATGCAATCACACCTCCAACATCATCAAAAGGGACCGGTTTGGAGGTGGCGGAGTTCTCGTTTGGGGCGGCATCATGCTTTGTAGCCGTACTGACCTCCACATCTTCCAAGGAGATTCAGTCATTGGTGTCCGCTATTGTATCGTGGTTATCCTGCCTCACGTGCATCTGTTTAGAGGTGCTGTGTGTCCTGAGTTCCTCTTCATGGACGACAATGCTACACCTCATCGTACAGTGGCTGTCGCAGAGCTGTTGGAGAGTGAAGATATTCAACGCATGGATTGGTCCGCAAGGTCCCCGGACCTAAATCCGATCGGACACTTGTGGGATCTTCTCGGGAGACGCTTGGGTGCACGTCACCAGCCGCCAGCAACGATTGGCGCTACAAGAGGAATGGGCCGCGATGCCTCAACAGCTCTTTGACAACCTCGTCCTCAGCATGGACAGACGTTGTAAATCCTGCAACGTAGTCAGGGGTGATCATAACCCCTACTAAAGACTGGATGTTTCTTTACAGCCGCCTGCCACATGGACGTTTCTGTCTTATGTCCAGTTGTGCTCGAAGCTACCTTTTCAATAAAGTGCCTTTGTATCCTTTGGATTCCTTGTTTGGACGGTTTTGCTCACTTGTCCCATATTCTTACATCTTGGGGCTCTTATGGTATGATTTGAGTCGATGTGGAGCACTTCTGCACGACGTTACATTCGAAAAACCGTCTCGTCCCTAATTTTTGTACGCAGTGTATTTGAATACCAGGATTCCAGACAATAGGAGAGATGGGTATAAATAAAAGCATAGTAAAATGTTTTTAGGACATTGATAGGAAAAAGGAGTTTAATTTTACCAAGTAGGCCAACCTGTAAGGAAACTTTTCTTAAAACAAACTAAACATGTGTATTCCAGTTAAAAAATTCATCAAACCAAACACCAAGATACTGAACTTTTTCCACAATTTTAAGTGGGAGATAATTAATCCTGACTGGAAAGTTATTTATGTCCTCTCTTTTATGAACATTTCGGAAATATACGGAGTTGGTGTTTAAAATATTAAGTGATAATTTGTTTGAGCATAACAAATGAGATAAATTTCATAGATCATTATTGATCATTATCTGTAACTTATGCAAATCATGACATTTTTGAAAAGTGACAGTGTCATCAGCGTATAGCAAAGCATGAGTTAATTGCAGGCACAGAGGAAGGTTATTAATATATAACAAGAACAGTAATGGTCCCAATACCGAACCTTGAGGCACTCCACATGAAATATTAAGTAGATCAGAGTTTATTTCCTCCGGAAACCCTCCAGCATCTAGCGGAGTCAATGCCTCTGCGTGTACAGGCTGTTATTCGTGCAAGAGGAAGGAAAACATGCTATTAAGCAGGTATCTCTAAATGTTTAACCAACTGATCGTACTTTACAATTCTAGTTGGCTAGAATATAAGAAAATAAAATTTCTTACATATCCGTGAAAAAACGTTTTGAGTGAATGCTGCTAACTTTCTTCTTTTTCTAATAGTATTTTACCCTTTTTCCGAAGTGGTTATAAACTGTATTTAATTCTATACGACCATCTTCTAACCCTTGAAAATTAACATAAAATCGCCAGTAACCAAACACAGTATTCAGTCTTTGTGTTCCTGCGTTGTAGAAAGTACGATATTGAGGTTTATTTATATTCACAGAAAACGTATTTTCATGGGAAATATTTTACGTTTCAATAAAAATGGAATTTTTAGATTTGTGAATTTCATATAGATACGGAAATCGCGTAAAATATTTTGGAATTGGTGAAAAATTCATTGACGTCTAGAAATGAATTGAAACGATTTCTGTCTCAGTTATATTGTGGGAACCGGAAAGTTATCTCGTTTTTGGAAAAGAAAAACACTGTTTGTAACAGGAGAAATGTATTTCTTTTTCAATTGCATAATCGCCATCATTATCGATCACACTTGTCCATCGTGAAACCAAACTTTCAATGCCGTCTTTATAAAAAGACGTTGGCTGTGATGCAAAGAAATTCGTGAGTCCCGTTTCGACATCATCAATATTGTGGAATCTTTTCCATTAAGAAAGTGCTGCTGAGATCTTTAAAAATGGTAATCAGATGATACAATGTCAGAGGAATAAGGGGGATTGGGCAGAATTTCCCAGCGAAAATCTCTGATCGTCTTCTGGGTTCGTCTCGCCGTGTGAGGTCTCGCGTTGTTATGCTGGAGGATGACACCTTTTCTGTTGACCAATGCTGGATGTTTCACAGTAAGAGCTTGCTTCAAACGATCTAGTTGTTGACAATAGAGGTCTGCCGATACGGTCTGCCCGAGTTCCAAGAGCTCAAAGTGAGCCATGACAGCGGTAGTCCACCAATAACACAGAGCAAAATCTTTTCGGAGTGTAGGCCTGGTTTTGGCGTAGGAACTGGTGTCTGAACTGTAGAAAGCCACTGGTTTTTTGCGTTTGTTGTTCACGTAAAGAACCCATTTTTCATCTCCAGTCACAATTCGATGAAGAAATATATCCTTTTCCTGTCGGCTGAGCAAATAGTTGCAGATGGTTGAACGCTGGGCTATGTTGTCAGGTGAAAGTTCGTATGGGACTCAAACTCCTTGTCTACAGACCTTCCTTATTTGGTGCTCTTGAACAGTAGACCATGATGCATTAAGATGTTGGAATAATTTATCGATGGTTTGACGAGGATCTGCCTCAACGGCTGCACACAGCAGACCATTGTCCAACTTCATGGGCCTACCTCCATGAGGGGCATCAGAGAAGTCAAAATTGCCCAACCGGAATTGGACAAACCAGCGCTGTCACTTGCGGACATTTAACGCATTCGGATAAACAGCGCGAATGTTATTGGTGGCCACGATTGCATTGTTCCCCTTGTGAAATTCATACAGTATACAATGACGAACATGGCTCTCCTCTGGTTTTATATCACTTATTTTGTTCTGCAAATCTGGAAGACAAAAATACGTAATAAGTTAAAGGCGAATAGTTCATTCACTTGCAGATACACTTATTTTACGTTGAACGTACATAATCACCTCACAACTGCACCCCAAACTTAGCCTCCCCCAAAACGACATTACTTTCCGGTCCCCCAATAACATAACTGAGATGTTTCATTTGCTACGTCGTTCATCGTTCACATTAGCACTTTAACGTAAAATATTTATGCCAGTAAAATTCAGAGACGCAGGTATGGCCGGAAATAGGATAGTAAAATTCAGGGACGCAGGTATGGCCAGGTATGTTTTTGAATTAGGGCTTAAATTGCTCGTTCGGTTTTGGAAAAATGTGCAACACAAAGATATTTTGGTAGATGAAACTCACATGCAAGCTAATTTTAAAAAAAAGTGATTTTTTTTTCTTTTACTAATGCTTAATATGTTTAGAATCAATCTGAAGAATCAATACGTACGTGCAAATAATTTTAAACAAGGTCGATTTTCAAGCATCGAAGGAACTGTTCCGCTTAATTTTACACAGACTACACGTTGGTACATTACTGTATATGATGTCATACAGAGTAACATTATCGAGGTTACGTCAGGTGCCAGCGGCATAAATACAGATCGTTCATGGGTCGATACGATATTTCATCATTTACGTTTTGCAACTTCTGAAGAATAATAAAGGCATATGACTCAGTCCAAAAAATAAAGCATTTGGAAGACACGCTCACAGGTTTACTAAGTTTTATAAAACAAGGTTCGTAAATTACTATAAAAGCATAATATGTCAAACAAGTAAATTTTCGCAAAGACCTTTCGATTGACTTTCACAGGTGATCAAATGGTTTTATACTTTAATTTGTATCACTATTTAAATGATCATTAATGATAAAAAAAGACTAATAATGAAACTGTTAATCAGTACCCTACAGCAACTTGAACACAAATACGATGAAATAAATTTTTAGATAGTGAAAAAACTTGTTTTTAGGAAGACAGATTGCGCAGAATTACATTGTAAGTTGTTTTAATTTTGTTCACAGATCTTAGAAACGACACGTTTTGGGGAATTTTCTGCGAAAATATGTTCTATCTAGGCTACCAGAAAGAACAGTGTCTTGCAAGAATAGAATTTGCAGAGACAGTGAAAACAGAATGGTGTGGTCGTATATTAGTACGTTCGTCCGATATATCTATCACTAGTAGAAAGGGAGCTTCAACTTATTTGGTAACAACCAAGAACACACTGGACATAAATGAAAAAATGAAAGGCCATCGGTTGCAGATTTCCATTATCCATCAGGCCTCGACCAGGCGACAGTACTCACGCCTTAGTGAACACATGAATTCTATGGATGGTGTTTTTTATCTGTTCGCGACCGTTCCTTTGCTTCTTTCTCTTTCAAGCGCGGAGAAAGGAGAGGGAAATAACAGTCTTGTAAATCACGGCTAGTGACCGATCCTGTATATCCCTTTCCGCTATATCTTTTCTTTTTCTACCATACTTCGTAACATGGTCAGTAAAGTTATGGCGAAAGCATTTTGTAACGAGAAAAAAAGGGAGATAGAGCGAGAAAAAGAGAGCGAAATATTGGATGAAATCACAGTATTCCTTTACTCACACAACATTTCTTCTATTCAGTAAACGATTCCGGATTTCTGATTTCTTCGTCACCCATATTAAATGACAAAGACATTGACTTTTATCAAAATAATTTAGTGTTCGCTCTTTTTGGCTCCATATATTTTTGCAGTTAAGTCTATTCAGGAATTCTAGCATTTAAACTTTGTGTTACATCATCTTGTTCGAAAGAATAGGATGCGCAATGAACATGCCAATTGCATTGTACTGAAAACTATAAAAATGTGTTCCATTCGATGAAGTAAAAATGTGTTAGAAGTGCAAGCTAAAAAAAATAACTCCCTGAACTCACGCTATAAATATTTCCACATTTCTTCTGTTTCGTGTTCAGAATGTGGTTCAATTTCTATAACATACAACACTTTTTCTAAGAACGGAAATAACATTCCATGTCTAGTAAATCACAAAAAAGAATTATTATTATTATGTTCAAATGAGAGTACTTTGAAAAATGCGCAGAAATAAATTCAGTACAGTAAAATAAACTTGATGCTGACAAATATTACGTGGGATATCTTTAGTTAAGCTGTGAGATTAAAACATATTTATATCTAATAATAACCCATAATCTTTATAATCGTATTTAATTATTCGAATGGCACATAAATATTGTGTTAGTTTTTCTCAAATGATCAGGACCTCTTCAGTGTTTATTAGAGAAAAATAAACTTAATGCAGACAAAGTTTAGTTTATTTTAAAGATTGAAAAACAATCCAGATGTAAAAATAGCCCCGTTTCGAGTTATATATAGCCTCGTTTAAAATAAAACAGAATATACAGTAGTATAATATAGCCTAACAGTATAGTATACCCTAATAGTATAATATAGCCTCGTTTAAACTAAAAATAGCCTCGTTTTGAATTATTTGAAAGACACATAAATCTCGTTTTATTTTTCTCTGAAACCATCAGAGCCTCCCCTGTGTTTCAGTGGTCTAATCGCTGACATATGACCATTCTTCCGAGGTGGGTTCGGGTTCGAATCGCATAAGAGCATGGATATCGTGTTTGTCTTACCGCATTGGCTCTCTCCACTACCTCGACTCAATGGCCCTAACTTGGGGACGGTCGACTGCTTACAGCACACTGAGTTGCCAACCCTAGTCGCTAAATCCCCAAATGTAGGTATTAAAATCTTCAGGATTTAGCAGCTGAAAATGTCCTTATATGTTTTCCATCTTATAGGACAGTTAAAATTGTTGGAAGTACACAAATCTAAAATCCATCTTTCATCACGTAAATTGAAAATCGGTATTATAAAGACACCTGCAGATTACCTTTATAAAATCATTCGACTCATACAAGCACAATATCATTTTTTCCCAGTTTTCCATTAAAACGGAATTTTCAGACGATGTTTCTCCTTATAATACAGATTAAATTTAAAAAATCATTGAAAGGTTGTTTTTATTTACTATGAGAAAACCAGACTTGATGAATTTCCATCAATAAAATTCTATGAGATTCATTTTTGAAATTAATTTCAAACGCGCAAATGATTTTCTTCTTTTGAAATTCACATATGGCATACATTCAGTTAGAATAAATCCGAATAAATATTTGATCTTCATTAGTACATTTTTTCACAACCCTTTTAGATACCTGAGGGTTTAGCACTGTGACTCTCAAGACAAATCCATCTAGTACGAAAACCAATTATAGCGACTACATTTTGCCCTTTTCAATGCTGGAAGGTATTTTCAAATCCGCTTGTACACTTCCTATCTATTGCTTCTTCTGTCTAAGAGTACATGCTACGTGATAAGAGACAGCATGCTTTTTTGCATTTTATCGTATTTTCAACTGAAATTAAATGCAAGCTATCGAGAAATAACAAGGTTTCGTGGAAATGGCGATCTTATAGCACGTTCAGAGTTTAGGAAGTTCTCCACAATATTCAACAAAATTCTTTGTTATCGAACCTTTGTATTGTGAAGAGAGATAATAAAGCTTTTTAAAGCCCATTTTTAAAAATAATATTCAGTTTCAACCACCTGTTTCTGCATTGGTCATTCATTTGTAATCTTCCCACTGGGAATGTGTCTCCGCTGTCCCACAAAATCACGCCCATCAATCTGGTTTGCCCCATTACAAACCTTTTAAATAATTAATACACACAACTGACGTGGAATAGGAACATCAAATCAAAATCATCGCTCTTTCCACGTTTATAAGTGAGTCACGGAAAAATTCTCATCGACGTCCACCGGGAGTCGAACCCAGGGTATTCCAGTTACGCGGCGGACATGCTACCACTACACCACAGCGGCCTCGAATTCTCCAGACTCATGTGCGACTAACCGTTGTCCATCTTTGGTGAATCTCCAGCATTGTGTGGGGCTCCAAGGAGCAACCTGACATGTTGGTTTGGCAGTTAGTCGTATGTGAATCTGGAGAACTCGAGGCCCCTGTGGTGCAGTAGCAGCATGTCCGGCGCTGAACTGGAATATCCTAGGTTCGATTCCCGGTGGCGGCCGGTGAGAAGTTTTCCGTGACTCACTTATAAACGTGGAAAGAGCGATGACTTCCGTTTGATGTTTTTAAATAATGTTTAATAGAAATTGATTTTTTGACTGAAAATATTTAAAATGAAAATGTAGTCGTCCTCAACTACTTATACCCACTCGATGCATTTCAAACAAGAAAGATGACACCGAATTTTCGGGTGTAATAAGCACGTCTTTTGAATCCGTTCTGACGCAAATTAAATTTATCAAAACTATTCAAAGTCAATGGAACCGGTATGCAAAACAATAGATCTGACGAAAGAAAGAAGATTTTCAATCCCTCAGATATTGCTGCAAACGGAATCGTGAGCTTACGGACTCTTAGGAACAGAGATATCGACAAAAATAAGATGTGACCTTACGTTCTCTGGCGGGAAAACCATGCAATATTTTAGGAAAAAGTATTCTCAAAAGGTTTATCCATATAAGCGGTATTGGCCGAAGAAAAAAATTAGTCGAGTTTTCAGAAGCCCGGATTTTGCAACAAATACTTCAGAAACAGAAATTAACACTTATGACCCCTGGTGGCTAAACCACTCTTTACCAAAATTAGAAATTATGTGAAAAATATTTTCCATCAGGTCTTGTTTGAGATGCAGGATGAATTTTTCAAATCAGAGCTTCAGAAGCAGAAACAACGCAGAAAAGCAATTTACCTTTGTGCCTCTTAGCGGAAAGTCTAAGATTTACTTGAAAATTTTGAATTTAGAGGAAAAACATTTCGCATCGGAAACACTGTTCAACAAAGAAGGATGATTTTTTTCAAATCATACTCTTAGAAGTAAAGATATTGACAAAAATAAGATATATATCTACGCCCCCTGGCGTAGAAACCATGCATTTTTTCAAGAAGAAATTTTTTCCTAAAAGGTTTGTCGACATGAGTAGTATCGGTCAACAAACGACTTTTTTCAATCGAGATTTTAGAAGCTCATATTTTGCTGAAAATACAACAGAAGCGGAAATTAAGACTTACGCCACCTGGTGGCCAAACTATTTCTTACAAAAATTAGAAATATGTGCAAAGGATTTCCCATCAGGAGCTGTATCCGGTGCAAAAAGAATTTTTCAAATCGGAGATTTAGGAGCAGAGATATAGGGGGAACGCAATTTACCGCTACGTCCCTAGCGGAAAGTCTATGAATTACTGTAAAATTTTGAAATTTTATGAAAAACATGTCACACGGAAAACACTATCCAACAAAGAAGGAATTTTTCAAATCGGACTCCTAGAAGCAGAGATATTGACAAAAATAAGATGTACATCTACGCTCCCTAGCGGAAAACCTGTGCAATATTTTAAGGAGAAAATATTGCAAAAAGGTTTATCGATGTGAGTGGCATGAGTCCAGGAAGGAATTTTTTCAATCGATATTTTAGAAGCTCCGATTTTATGGCAAATACGTCAGAAGCAAACATTAAAACTTACGCCCTCTGGTGGCTAAAGTATTCTTTACCAAAAATGTGAAATTATATGAAAAAGATTTTCGATGAGGAGATATATCCGCTGAAGAAAAAAATTTCAAATCGGAGTTTTAGAAGCAGAGTTATCGGGGAAAATGTAATTTGCTTTTACGCCCCCTAGCAGAAAATCTGCCACTAATTTGAAAAAGTAACTATATCTAATATACTCTTCGACATAAATGGAATAGAAAGATAAAAAAAAATTCAATCGGATGTTTAGAAGCAAATATGTGGAATAAAACGTATTTTTGAATTCGACATCATCTGCATTTGCACCCTCTACCGGCAGAATTGTACATCGTAAAAAAATGAAATAAAGGATCATCATTTGCATATTTCAAGCTTCCGAATGCAAAAAGAATTTTTCAAATCGGAAAAATAGTTGAAGAGATATCGTGGGTACAGACGGACGGACGGACAAACCGATAATATGTAGAAGCACGATCTTTTTTTACAAAACACGTGCTAAAAATGAGGTAGTTTTGTCCTAAGGGACTTTTGTAAAGCACACGAGTGACCTATACCTAGGTCGTTCAATATGTCTTTTCTATCCTTATGAGTACAGTGTTGAATTAATGATTTTTGTTATTGAGAGAATTCCAGTAAAAAATATGTTGAAATATACTATTTTTAAACGAATTTTGTTTCGGCCAAAGCGATTGAGAGCATCTTAATTGCCGTATTTATACGTGTCTAATCTGCAAAATTAGTTCACATTAAATACATTTTTGATACTCTGTAACAGTTTTTTATGAAACTAAATGAACTGGTGAACGCGATTTCAGGCGGAAACAGAGATCTAGTCATTCTTAAGGTTACACCTGAAAGACCAGCAGAAACACAGTTTAGTTAAAATTCGAAAAGATTTACTAAATGTGTTTAAAAATTATCTTTAACAACAATGCTGTTGCTCAAATGCAAAGAAGAATTATATAGCATATAATGGAGACTCTTTCTTGAGTCGAAACCTGAAAATTTAGAACTTTGTTGAAATTGTAAAGAATATTATCAAGGTTGAAGCACGTTATAGTAGCATAATTCAAAACGCCATAATATTATACTTCCGTTGAAAACTTCCCTAAAAGATTGCTCGTTAGAGGCTTAAAGAACAGCGCTCTCTATGCATACTCTGTATCAATGAATGCAATTGTCTGATTTTTCAAAAAGTTTGAAGAGAAGTAATAACAATGCAATACAGGGAGTTGGAAATTCAAACAACATTAATGAGAACTTTGCATATATAATTTATGAAATATTCTGAAAAATTAACATTTTCGAGTACTTTTTGATTTGCCTTTATTCCGCTTTGTAAATACAATGCGTGACAGAGAAAATGTCACACCATGAAGGAATGCTCGGAAACAGAACAAACTGCACACACAGATAGACAAGTAGGTCCCCAATAAGTGATTTAATTGTCACATAGGCTCTATAATGAATATAGCTTCTACTAATATTAATGAATTCAGCTTCTTCTAGTAATGGTTGTTCAAATGCTTGTTGTTTGTTAATTATATCATGAATAAACTTTCCTGCTAGTAGTGTAGTAATAATAATGAACAAGCTTTTAACTGCTAGTAAAGTTGTAGTAGTAATTAAGATGAATAAAGTCTTATGCTGGTTGTTAATAATAATCAACTAATGAAATAAACCTAACAGCCAGACAGAGATCTGACAGAACTATGAACTGAGAAAAACGTACTTACAACAAATTCTTTATTAGTGAAACTTCTGATATGATCCCACATACAACGAAGCTGTACTCACATAAACGAAGATCTCTTTACACATAAAAGCTCTCTCGCACATAAACAAACACTCTCTTCGTACAACAACAGCTCACTCTACGCACATCAACAAAAAGCTCTCTCTACGCACATCAACAAAAAGCTCTCTCTACGTATCGTTGAACGCGCCTATTTATACTGGCTACCACCACGTCATGACTTACACTCATTGCCAGATCTCATTCAGCGGGAGAAATAACATCTCGTTCAGTAAGAAGATAATTTACATAGTAAAATAAAATAACCAGAGATAGTAAAAATCAAAAGGAAAGTGAATCTAGAGTATACGTTACAGCTCTAGTGGGCGAATATACAGGATGATCAATAAGGAGTGTAGCCCCCAGTGTGGGCGATATAGCGTTGAATCCGACGTGGCATCAAGGCAAGGAGAGTCCGAATAGAATCCTGTGGTATCGTGGACCATGTGTTGTTGATCCGAGTCCACAGTTCATTTTCATTTTGCGGGGGCGGGAGGGTATTCAACCGACGTCCAATCATGTCCCACAGATGCTCGATGAGCGAGAAATTGGGGTATCTTGCTGACCACGGAAGAATCCGCACACCGTGTAAATCATTCAGGCTGATCCGAGCGGAATGCGGCCGAAAATTATCTTGTTGGTAAACGGTGTTTGGGATGACCTGCAGATACGGTAATGCCACGGGCCGCAGCACCTCGTCAACAGAGCGGTGTGCCGTCAATGTTCTCGTAATGCGTACCAGCAGTGAGCAGTTGTTGGCGCTGATAGCACCCCACCTCATGATTCCAAGTTACCGGGCCGTTTAGCGCTCCACCATGGCGGAGGAATACGCCCGTTGGCCACACACAGGGATCATCCGTGGTGAGACAGAACCGCGATTCGTCGCTGAACACTACACTCTTCCATTTGGCACCACACGCAGCTCTGGCCACGCCAAGCGGTAACGACGATGACTCGCTGTTAAGGATAGCCTTCGTAACGGAGGGCTGGACAGCAAACCAGACGCAGCCAATTAGCGCGACACTGTCCGCGTCGATAACGGAGCATCCAAGCCTTCCCGTACATTCCGTAAAATGTCGCCCGTTGTGGTCTGTGAGTCCGCTATGGCATGACGTCGGATGCGACTATCGGTGCGCTCGGAAGTCAGACGCCGTGCTCCGGTACCTCTACGACGTTGCACAGATCCTTCCTGCGACCACTGTCTCCAAACGTGACCGACGGTTGTGGCATCACGTGGCGTTTCTTCCGCAAAACGACGGAAGGGCCAACCTACGATGGCACTTCTCGTGAACTCATACGTTTGACGAAATCGCATACGACAGCATCTTAATGGCATTGGCACCACTTGTTCGTTCTTCAGGCCCGATTACAGCAGAACCACTCACTTCTCGCGGCCGTGAAGACCTCTCAACTGATGGCCTCACGGGCTGGTTGTCCGCTTATATCCTGAGCGCCGTACGTGTGATTAGCCTGCAAATGCAACGATTTGCATAACTTGTTCGTGTGTACCCACCCTGCAATTTGCATGGCGCTGCGTTCACGTCTTCGTGGTGTGGCGTTTTCTCTGTCAGTGTATCTTCTGTAACACAGCCAGGTTTTCAGAACAAATTCAATTAAGTGGAATATGAGCAGTTGAATAACATCTAAACTGAGCTAAAGAAACTAGAACATTTATCATATGAATCAGAATATAGGTATGTGTACTGCAATTTCAAAGTCTGCAAAATCTGCGGGAATTATACAATGCTTAAAACGTTCGTTCCTCTGAAAATATTTATCTACTTTCTTCGAGTACATGTTCATCTATTTAAAGGATTTGCAATAACAGTCTCTTCCTAATCATGCGTAAAGTTACGCTAGGTCTTTTGAATTTTCATTGGTTTACTCTTCCTTGAGATAACTATAGTTAATACAAATGTACACTCTCAAGATTGCCGCCCCGGTGGCGCAGTGGTCTAAGGCGCTGGCCTCAGATCATTCGTCCGTAAGGGGTCCGGGTTCGAATCCCGGTCAGGCATGGATGTTGTGTTTGTCTTACGGCACTAGCTCTCTCCCTTCCCTGGAACCAGTGACCCTAAATTAGGGACGGGCGACTGCTTATAGCCCATTGAGTTGCTCACGGTGGTCATTAAACCTCCAATCAAAAAAAAAAAAAAAACTCTCAAGATTGAACTACAAAACTCTGAAGAAGTGGATGGAATTAATTTGTGACGTTAGGTAAGATAGGGTGGAATATAAATGAGAAATTGTTAAAGTAGTACAGCAAACGCACATATTCATTGCATGCACACACGCGCGCACACACACACACACACGTGGATTACACAGTGGTGCCCAATAACTTAACATTCTACATAGTTCTTTTTTTTTTTCGGGGTTTAACGAATCATCGTGACCAACTACGTATAAGGGCTAAAATCAGCCGCCCGTTCCTAATTTGCTGCGTGTGATTATACCGAAGTGACAGATCTTACGACGTAAAGCAAACACACCATCCATGCCATCCTTCTTTATTTGGATCTCAAATCCAGGCTAGCCTTGAGCAAATGTTTATAATCCAGTGTCTCAGACCATTCTGCTACCCGGATGGCTCTCATAGTCCGAGGTCTACCTAACTGAACGCGAAATGGGGTGTTTGATTCATCAAAGTTCAGGAATCTGAATATTGTTCTGCTATGTATGTTGAAGCTAGGAGTCTACGGTTGAGAAGAAATCGACAGACGACCTCCTAAGAAGTGACAAACATGTTTGATAAATAATAAATTCAGCTAACTCTCTCGACATAAGAGATTATCCAGAAGCCATAGACGGGTGTTGACTTTACTTCGCCTGGCATTTTCTTGATAAAGCAGGGCGTGATACACCGAATCGATAACGATGGATCTTACGGGTCCCTAGGAAAGGTTGATGTAGCTCCACGCCATAATGTGACAAGGAAACTTCGTCCTGAGAAGATAGTCTAACCTAGCTTTTCGCATCGCAAATATTAAAAAGTCTGCTCCTGAGTTGTGTCATTCGGTAGTAGAAACTATTAGGCAAAACGGCTAGACAAATATTTATGAATGCTATAGGAAACTCACACAGGCATGCAGGATTTTTTAGCACGTTGCCAAACATTGTGACTTTTATATCTCACTCTCTCTCGCGCACACACACACACACCGTCACACATTCTAAGGTTATAATTTTGATGAAGCTTCAACTGCTGTACGCTCAAGAGTTTCCATAGAAATTGCAAATGAGTCCTCACACTGTAGAAAGGAATGTTGTATGGGCTTTACTCCATCTTGCCTATCAAGTGAAGCACACACGTCAAATCTCAGAGATAAGAGAAAAACTGGGGAAGAGTCACCGAAAGTAACTCATTTGGATATTTGATTATGTGGTCTCCACAAGTATGTAGGACGACCATGTATTCCTAGATAAGACAGTTCTGGACCCATTTTCTATAATGACTCGATGCAATTCAGCATTCCTGGTTGTATGAAGTCGTCATCCCGTATTTTGAATAACTATTACCCCGGGCTATATTGGTGATTCCCGAAGTCAATGCATGGAGATTGAAGTCGATTTACAAGTTACAAGTTGGTTCATGGACAACCTACATTCAGTCTTAACTTAAGAAAAATCGTAGAGGTAATTCGTATTGTTCAGGGGTAGCCCAACCCTAGCCAATTGCTCTGCTGATTATGGGCCTAAGGTACGATGGACGCATGTTGCAATTGAGTTGTTTCTCTCATCGCTTATATCGCTGAGCAAAAAGCACTTGATAACAACTGTAGGGTTGCAATTAGGGCATATATCTATATATCAGCTTGACGGCCCATCCTCAGACAGTCCGAGATATGTGCGCCTTCAGACACTGTATTATAGTCTGATGTACAAGTTTCTTGGCTTTCCGCAGGTTGTGTTCTTCCCAAGATTGTATTCTATGCGTCCCTCATGTAATTCTCTTGAGACTGAGTTCAATGTGGTCGTTGAAGGTTTTCCTGTCGGAAAACGTATTGGGAGTTAAGTTAAGATAAAAGCATATCTTTCCATATAGGGTCAACCCTTTCCGCTTGATTTATTTGAAAATACACTAATTTGCATATACTGCTACGCTGCACTAATACTTAGTGTGTGCAAAAGCTTTACTTGTTTTTGAAATAGATGCAAACTGAGATCGCAGTAGATACGTCACAGATGACGTTGCGATGCCGAATTTTTGGCCAATAAAGCGTGGAGCAGTAGAGCATATAGAGGCATCAGGTTTGTCCGAGTAAGTCACTCATAACGGAAATCACGGACGATGTAACACGGAATGCGGTAAGGAGCACATTAGACATTGTTTACCGTACGAGTTCGATAAAGGCAGTACTGCAGTTGCGGCTTGCCGCAACATCTTTCAGGTGTATGGGGAGGATGCAGTTGATGACAGCACATGTCGCCGTTGGTGTGAAAATTCCGGGACGTAGACAAAAGTTGTAAAAATCAACCACATCCTGGACGTCCATCCGTGGTTTCTGACGAGGATGTGGACCAAGCCATAACAAATGACCCATATCCAACCGTGCAGAAATTAGCAGAGACGTTGTCCGTACACAGAACAGCAATCGAAAGACGGATGCATGCGCTTGGGTTCATCACCAAGTTCGATAACTGGGTTCCCCATCAGCTTTCTACAAAGCAACGAGAGGAGAGAATCCGTACCTGTGCTTCTTTGCTTTCTCGTCACAGAAATGGACAGTTTTTGGGACAAATTGTAACGGGTGATGAGAAATGGGTACCGTACCGTAATGTAAAGCGTCGACGGACTGTGTGTCAAGGGGCGGAACCTGCGCTTATGACCTCAAAAGGAGAACTGCATTCTCAAAAGGTTTTGTTCAGCGTTTGGTGGGAAGTCCAGGAAATAATCCACTGTGAGGTGTTGGCTCCTAACCGAACGATAAATGCTGACCTCTACTACCAACAGTTGGACAGATTATGAGAACAACTGACATCGAAGCGGCCGGCACTCCTCAATCCGGCACTCAGCGTGATTCTTCTTTATGATAACGCTAGACCTCACGCGGCTTTAATCACTCGGCAAAAATTACTGGACTTTGATTGGGATTTGTTACCTCACCCAGCGTATTTCCCTGACCTGTTACCTACGGACTACCACACTTTTCGATAGTTACAGAACGCCTTCGCTCTCGAAACCTTCGGTGATGTGGACGATGTGAAAACGTTATTACATGACTTTTTTTACTCTAAACCACAGAAGTTTTTCCAGCGTGGGATTCACCTACTCATAGACAGATGGCAAGAGGTCATACAGAATGATGGCAATTATGTGAAGTCCTAGGTGCTTATTCGTTGTGTTCTCCTCCTTTCTTAGTAGCCTACAAAAACGGGTAGAACTTATGCACACACCCAATACTTTGATATAAATTCAGACTAATCATTTTTTGGCACCGCAATTTCAATGATACACAGTATAATTCTGAATTTTGCGGGAAAACATGCTCGATATGCTGTTAAGTTTCGCAATTTTGGAAACCAGAGTTACCAGCCAGCATCATATTCTTCGTGCATCTTATTTTACTTCTTGTCTCTCTCGTTTTCATGCACTTGACAACCCGTCATAACTGTGTTATTACGTAGTTTGTTTTCTTGCAGTTCTATCGTATCTCTTTATTACAAATAATTTGAAAGATGTATTTTGCCACAAAATAAAAAAGTTGCCTTTGTGAAAATTCTTCTTCCGTTAGGTATTTTGTACACTGCATTTCGAGTACTGTGGGATTTCTTTCTTTTTAAAACCAAATCATTTTACCTTGCTGTCAACTTTTGTTCTGATTATTACATTCTCGATAGGAAGAATATTAAATATTTGTCTAGTGTATTTTTAGAGTAGAAGTTTTGGCGACACTTCAGTCAACAGCGCCATGTCATGAGACTTTCACGAACTTATGAAGTCATTTAATATGACTTCGGAGTACAGGTAGTCCCCGGATTACGAACGGGTTCCTTTCTTAAGAATGTCTTTATGTCGAATTTGTACGTAAGTCGGAACAGTTAGGTACGGTTCGTATCTGCCGTCAGTTAGTCAAATATTTGTTTGTAGTAAACCTTTGTATGCATAAAAAACATCAAAGGAACACTTTCAAATGCACTAAAACCTCTTTAAAAAATAATTATCCAAATGGTTTCAATGTTCGTTTGCGTCCACCTTTATTATTTCCACTTTAGTTTTGTTTTTTTGTTGTTGTTTTTAACAGAGGTTTAACGACCACCGTGAGCAACTCAATGTGCTATAAGCAGTCTCCCATCCCTAAATTAGGACCACTGGTTCCAGGGATGGGAAAGAGCCAGGGCCGTAAGACTAACACAACATCCCTGCCTCACTGGGATCTGAACCCGGATCCATCTCGGACGAACGGTCCTAAGCCAGCGCTTAGACGACTACTCCACTGGGACGGCCCACTTTAGTTTCAATCATAATCGTTTTCCTTTTCTTCTATGTAGCATTATCCCTTGGGTCACATTTACGCTTTGAGGCCATGGTTACGAAGATAAAAACAAAATTATTAGAGCCAAATACAGTAACACGCACGAGACACTGTTAACAGCGACATGATCCGACTGAATAGGACGAACTCTGTCCTACCTTAGGCCCATGCACCCACGAGCCGACGAACCGCTGTAGACGCGCAATGTTTTGATGTGCACCGAACAGAAATTCCCGTTTGTTATTGCCAACCATTGTATAACTCGAATTTCTAATATAATAGACTTTATGGCGGTTGATTTGTAACTACGGGTTGTTCGTAGGTTGAACGTACGTAACCCGGGATATGACTTCATATCTAAACTTTTATAAGAGATCTACACTTACAAGTTGAGTGTAAAAGGAAATGATATTATTCATAATGTTAAGTCTCAAAAGATTCCCTTGGTCGCTGTTTTAACAAGGCGTGGACACTCTTTGAACAAGGCTTCAAAACTGTTTGAACAAGACTTGGACATCTTTTCAAAGTAATGCCACTCACGTGCATGCACTTTGTGCTGTAAAGGGTAGTTTCACCTCTGTGCCAGTGTTGAAGTGATACCTCATAGAATATCCTTAAGAAATCCAGGTCAACACCTACGTTCTGCCACACATACATTCTGCAACATGTTTCACTTCTTTTGACGATATTTACCGACACACACCTAATTCAGTCGCAGAAATAATTCTTCTTAAAATGTGTAAAACATATTTCTTATTCGCCGTTCGGAATCATATTTCTAACGAGCGCATACTTTATTGTTAACCCTGACCTTTCTAGTGATAACATAATCTATTTAAGTATGCAACGTTCCTCAAGTGACACCCACATGGAATGCATTGAAAACGATCAAGTTGTCATTTTATTTACTTTTCAATTTTTCCTCATTTTATTAACTTATTTATTCAAAAATATCCTGATAGGGAATGTATACCAAATGGTAGAATTAAGAAACTTATTAAATGCCGAGTTGGAGTGTTCCCAATTTCACAGCAACACTAATGGAAAATTACGAACAATAATTTTATGAAATTATGCAAATAGCATCATCCATCTCTAAATTAGGTACTGCTCTTAGAAAGACCAAATATTTAAAAAAACCAACTGATGCAATGGCTAGTTCTCAACAGAGCGCCCAAGGGTCTGTCTGCAAGTAAAGGGACTGGAGAAGACAACACACGATAATAATTGATGCACGTATTCTAATTATTTCCTTTCCTTATTCTTGATGAACTGCATTTGCGCGGCATTTACCAAATACATGTCTATTGTTTGACAAACAGAGAATTCGACATCACGCTGAGAAAACTATACATTTTTAAAAAAATAATTACTTTTTGTTTTCAAAAAATCCTTTTTTGTTAAAAATAGAATTTTTGAAGCAGGAAAGCAGGATTAATTATAAAATAATAACAATAATAATAATAATAAATAATAATAATAAATAGTAAAAATCCACTACGTTTTACACATAAACAATGTATCTGTGACTATGTTAGGAATAAGAAACAGAACAGAAGTGTGAGTTTCAGCTACACCAATGATCTGCAGTTTTCCTTGTAATCTGGTGTAATACATAAATAAAAATCATCCTCGATTTAAGAATATTTAATAAAATATATTCTTACCGAGCTGGCACTAACAATGAGGAGACAAAAATTCTGAAATATCTGATATAATTATTTTCTTGAATGGTTGCCGAAATTTCAGGGATTTTTGAAATAAATGCCATGGACATCAGTTGTATTAGTCAACTAAATCCGAGGAAACCTAGCCACTATGTAGGGATATTAATGTATCTGAACTGATTTAAACGACAAATAGCAAACAATAACGCCTAGTTGCGATGATGGATGACCGCTCAGGATTTACTGTATTATTGATTCCTCTTGGACTTGGTGCGGGAAATCCGAGGCGAATTAGAAAACTATTTCCGATTAATCCGGGATTATTGCCCAATGCAAGAGGTAAAGATACGAAATGTGAAAGATCAATCAAGAAACCTTACTGCTGAGAACCTAGCCACGCAGCCCAAAGCGGGTTAAAAAGAAAATGGAAGATATATTTCTCTTACTTAACACAAATACGAGTCATCTTACATTTGACGAGAAACACCGAGTAGGTCGAAACCCTTTTGTAACAACAAAGGTTTTGCACAAATATTTAAAAAAAGGACACATATTTAGCAACTTTTAGGAATATAACTTCATATATAAACTTTCTTTAATATATGAATCGCTCATCACTGGTGCGGTTCCATTTAATCAAACCAATTTGATTACATTAATCGTATAATTTAATTCTGAGACTAATTCTTGGTAAGACATGGGTGCTGCATATATTCTTACAGACCTGGTTCTTTCATTTTTCTGGAGAAAGTGCTGCTAGATTAAAATAGGCGACCTTTCATGGTGTTAGAGACCCAGAAAGTGTTTGATTCACAAAGAGTCATCAAATTTAATTACAAAAATTCCTTTTTGTGTTGCTAGAACCTTTGTTATGTAAAACATCACTATATTCTGCCAGCATTCGTTTTAGTTTATCAGCATTACCTTTGTGACGTGCCTGCCAGCAGAGCGCACACGACATAAAGGCAGATAGCGGTCAGAACGAACGTCTGCGTAGCTCAATTGGTAGAGTGACTTATTCCGGAATGAGGGGACCCGGGTTCAAGCACCGGCGTGGACAAAAATAGCGGAGAAATTTACTTCGTTATAATGGCGCCCAAACTTTCCGGATGTCCCGGCCGTTCAAAATCTCGCAATGGTGTGATGTTCTTTCCACACCGCGAGATAGGAAAAATCAGAGAATCCCTTCTCCAGCGCTTCGAAAAATAAATGTGCGTGACGTTGCATTCCCCACACCAGGTTGACTGGGAGCTCTCAAGTGCACGTTCTACAGCGGATGGTGCCTGCAACGATTCATGGTCACGGCTGACCCGTGGGCCATGCTCCCGGCCCCCTCTTTCTTTGGGGTGGGGGATGTGACGTGCCTGCCAGCTGGACGCACGCGGCATAAAGGCAGATAGCAGTCTGAACGAACGTCTGCGTAGCTCAATTGGTAGAGTGACTTATTCCGGAATGAAAGGACCCGGGTTTGAGCCCCGGCGTGGACAAAAATGACAGAGAAATTTACTTCGTTATACCTTTTATATAAACAAGAATACATTCTGTCAGCATTAGTTTTGAAAATATTTTTTCATTTTCTTATATTCAGCTTTGGATTACGATATAAGGTGCAAGATCTTTAACAATTTAAGCTGCTGATGTAGCTGATCCAAATGGTGCTCAAATGTTTCTGAGATCCCAAATAGAAATGTTCACTTAGTTATGATAAACAGTTGCTTTCCCACTCGCATCTCAACAGTGCCGACCATATAACTGTGACTGGTGATAACAGTCCCCTTCCAGTCCTTTATTAGCTGCTGTATCACCAAAGACAGGATACAGCTAGTCCCAATATACAGTGTCAGGGGGACAGCTAGTCTCCCTGACACTGCCATCATGATACAGGTTAGAAACAAGTAACTCAAACATCTACTCATTCCTTTCTTATGTTCGTCGCCATTGTAACAGTCCTTTTAACGTGTAATCAGTCAGAAACTAATAGTGTCAATAATCCACCTAAACGGCCATTTTGTATAACGAAGTTAACGGGAAAGCAACGTTTTCCGATGTGCATAATCACGCGTTCCAGCTCCATTGGGCCCACTTCTTAGACAAGCACCCCCGGTGGTCTAAGCGCCGGTTTCTGGCCCTTTGTTAAACGCGGGTCAGGATTCTAATCCCGGTGAGGCATGAATGTTCTGTTTATCTTTCGGCATTGGTTCTGTGATTTTCTTGATCCATGATTTCGTTTTCCTATTTTGGTTAGCACACATCTCTCCATATTTCCTTTAGTTGTCAGTGGCCTCTGTACGACTTTTTTACAATCTAATTAGGATGAAAATTTAAGTTTTGTGCAAGTCCTGAGACAACTAGAATTGTTTCCTGTGGTTTGGAAGATATCCTTTTGTTGTAATGTCAGCCATCTGAAACCATGTGTGTCACTGCATTCTGTATCTATCTTGGCAGTGCCCCAGATAACTATTGAGTACATTACACAGAGTTAAGTCAAAAAATAATGACCACTTGTTAGTATGAGGTAAGACCTCCTCGTGCCGCCAATTCAGCAGATATACGGTGTGGCATTGTTTCAATAATGCCTCTGAACGTTTCTGTAGCGATGCTATACCAATAAAGACACCAGATATTCCCGAAAATAATTAAAAGTCATCGCTAGTGGATGCATACGTCCAACCTGCTAGTCAAGATAGTCACACAGATGTTCAATGGGGCTTGATGCCCGGTGAGTACTGTGGCCAGAATAGGAAGCTAAAGCCATTGGAGTACTTCTCAAAACTTTCTTGCATATGCATAGCACATGGCAACGGGCGTTATCTTTCTGGTAGCCGCCCATGACATCGGGGTGCACAGTCACCATGAATGGGAGAACCTCATCCTCCACCAGCGTAGGTAGCCTGAAACATTCATCGTGCGGTCGAGATTTGCATCCCAATGATTTCCAGAAAAACATGTCCCACACGAGCACAATGCCACCTCCTGCCTGCTTCTTCTCGAGTGTCGCTTCAGGGTTATTTCTGTCAGCACCGTCCACACGATAAAGTAGAAACCGTGATTCGTCTGAAAAAGCGACTTTCTCCCACTGTTTGATGGTCTAGTGCCTCCTCTCAGACACAAATTTACGACGCAATCGTCAATGTATGGCTGTCAGCATGAGTACCTTGAGTGGAAGGAGGCTCCGGAGACCCATAGAGGGCAGAGTTTATTGTACTGTGATCTGCGATACGCTCCTCGCTGTGCCTACATTAAACACTCTGGCCAGTTATTCCAGAGTGGCCCGTCTGTTTAATCGTACTTGTCGGGATGGCCATCACTGCTCAGGGTTGTCAATGCTCCGTGGCCCCACTACTACCCTGATTACTGCAGGTCTTGCCGGTTCCCTTCTATTCCTGGAATACTTTAATAACTGTACCTCGTAAACAGCCCACAATATCGGCCATTTCTACGAATAATGCTACCACATTTCAGTCGGTTGCCAACAGTCATTCCTTTTCTCAAACTCTGTAAGGTCACGTCTTTTCATATTTTCACCCGAAACTGCAACCCGTCAGCAAGTTCGTGCCCTTTTAAATACCACACATGATTTGCATATGCTGCTACGCACGACATCTGGCTGCTGGCTATGGTTCCTTTTTACGTCAGGGGTGGTCACATTTTATTTGACTGAACTCTGCATGTTGCAATTACTTGAAATGTTCACATGCCAGATCTAGTACATTGTGATTTCCCCATGTTGTTTGTCGATATTTCCATCGTATAATGTCATTTTTGTTAATCTAGTGTAAAGCATTGCTCTGAAAATTATTTTTAAGTTTCGCCGCATGTCTTACCGCGATAATATTCCCGTCTGGAATGCAAATATTTATAACGTACAAGTCTGTCAGCGCCGGGCACCGAATCCAGATCACCTCACTCCGGAGTAAGTCGCTCTGCCAACCGAGCTACGCGGATGTGTGCTCTCACTGCTATCTGCCTTTATCTTATGTGCGCCCCCGCAGTGAAGGCACGTCACATCCTCCCTCCCCGAAAGCGGGCCGGTGGAATGATCCACGGGCCAGCCGGGACCATGTGTCGCTGCAGGCAGCCATCCCATGAAGAACGTGCATTTGAGAAATCCCAGACAATTTGGTATGTGGAATGTAACATCACACTGATTTTTTTTGAAGCACTGAAGAAGGGATTATAATTTTTCCTGTCTCGCCATGTGGAAAAAACATCATATCATCGCGAGGAACGTAACAGCCGGGTCATCATGGAAGTTCGGGCGCCAATATAATGTACACGTTTGTCCGCGACGGGGATCGAAGTCGTGTCCCCTCACTCCGGAGTAATTCGCTCTCCCTACTGAGCTACGCGGACATGTGCTCTCACTGCTATCTGCCTTTATCTCATGTGCGTCCTGCGGTGCAGGTGCGTCACAGATTGCTTGATTTCCACTGAACGTGAATCGGACAAGCTGGAATGAAGAATCACGCAAGGCTTCTGCCTGAACATTTTATCCGAGGTCTTAAATAATCTTCAAGAGATGAGGATGTGACAGTTTTTATTATCGATACTGCATAAAATTTCCTTAGTAGGGGCGCAGCACCGTATGAATGACTGGAAACAATACGTGAGTCGGAAAAGGACCAATATAGATACTGTCTTGCTCTATTTGTGCATTTTTTGATGGAAGTTGTTTTGAACCAGGGAATAGAGAAACAAAAACTACACATTTAATTCAATGCTTCTCAATTTTTCAAATAAGATACCTGCATTGAAGTATCAATAAAATGATGGAACATACACTGACGTTAGATTTATCCAAACTAACTGAAAATGCGGGTCTCATCATAAAATACGATGTGAAATAGTCAGGAACTGATACATGACTTACCTCATGATGTTTCCACTAGAGTGGTTGTTTGTTGTTATTGTGAGAGTCAGTGCCCAAAATGCTGCTTTTGTGTAGCCAGCAGTTTTGGTGAAGTCATAAACATTCGGATGTTTACTCGAATTCAAGCATCTGACATCCAAAGCAAGTGCAGTGTTATTTACTGATATTCGTAGTTACATTATTAAGACTGCGTGGGGCTTCATCCAGTACTAACCTAAAATTTGTTTCGCATAATCTTTCTGGTCCGTAGCAAACACAAGTGAAATTTTGTTTTGAATAATAATGTTGGTCCGTAGCCAACACAAGTCAGTGATTTAGGAACTGAGTATTTGTAGGAATATTTTCAGAAAACTAGACCAGTTTCTACTATAAAACTCATGTGAGAGATATTTCCTTATTGTCTAGAAATCCTTATAATATAGAAATACCTAAAACGACTAGACTAGTTCGTAATTATAAACACATGTAAAAGATAAAATCTTATTTTCTGTCGCTATTAGTTTTTGGTAAAGTCATAACCAACCAGATTTTTCACTGGAATCCGTACTAAACTACGGATTCTAGTGAAAAAGTAATGTTGAAGCTGTAGTGCAGAGTCATACAGTGGGCACCGCTGGTCCGTAGAAATACCGTATAGCTATGTGAGGTATACCTAGCCGTATCCATTTTACATAAGGCAATTGGTTTCTTAATTTACTGGTAGTTCCTCATGCAATTGGAAGTATAGAATGCAGAATATCAGGTTCTCTATCGACCACAATACTCGGAACAATCTGTACTAATGGAAGAATTTCTTGTTTTCTCAACATTTAATGACATACGGTTACACTGATATTTGTTGCCAATGCAGCAGTCGTTAGACCACTATGTAGTCGCCTATAATGTAAGGCGATATGTGAATGGTCGACGGGACAGATCATGAGAAGGAAACATTGTCTCTGACAGTCGTCCAGATTAAATGCGCGGTATCGTGCGTAAAGAGCCTTATCGTAGAATAGGCTCACACGAGATTAACAGAAGGCACGAAACATATACATTCTCGGAATCATTTTCGTAGTGACAAAAAAACTGATTCAACTTGTCGTTTGGCGAGTGTTCAATAAGCGCAATAATGCATAGTAGTAATTATATTACCATTGTCTTCCTTGTGAGATAAATTTTGTTTTTCCCTTCTGAGAATGTCATCGAAAAGCTTTTCTGCAACCAGACAGGAATGGTAAGGTTAACATGTATTATATTTGATTTTTCATACCTACTTTCGGTCTTTCTCTCTATGGTAGCTACACCACTGTAGCTACCATACTGTATAACGAAGTAAATTTCTCCTTCATTTTTGTCCACGTCGGGGCTCGAACCCGGATCCCCTCATTCCGGAATAAGTCACTCTACCAATTGAGCTACGCGGACGTTCGTTCTGACTGCTATCTGTCTTTATGTCCTGTGCGTCCTGCTGACAGGTACGTCACATCTCCCTACCCCCCCCCCCCAAAAAAAGAGTGCCGGGGCATGGCCCACGGGTCAGCCGTGACCATGAATCATCGCAGGCAGCCATCCGCTGTAGAACGTGCACATGAGAACTCCCAGCTAATCGCTAGTGTGTGGAATGCAACGTCATACATTTATTTTTCGAAGCGCTGGAGAAGGGATTCTCTGATTTTTCCTATCTCGCGGTGTGGAAAGAACATCACACCATTGCGCGATTTTGAACGGCCGGGTCATCCGGAAAGTTCGGGCGCCACTATAACGAAGTAAATTTATCCGTTATTTTTGTCCACGCCGGGGCTCGAACCCGGATCCCCTCATTCCGGAATAAGTCACTCTACCAATTGAGCTACGCGGACGTTCGTTCTGACTGCTATCTGCCTTTATGTAGTGTGCGTCCTGGTGGCAGGTACGTCGCAACTGCTTACTGTCCGAAATTTATTACGATCGCTTTGAATTAGTTCTAAGTAAAAGGCTCTCACTTTCCCTTTTAATCTCTATATGCATATTCCCTTTTAATCCTTATACGTATACATCCCTAGAGAAGCGCGTCTTACCGAACCAAAACTTTTGATTTAAATAAAGTGCTCCTAACGAAAATGCTGCTCTCTCTCTCTCTCTCTCTCTCTCTCTCTCACACACACACACACAGACACGTTCAGGCTTAAAGCTTAAAGTAAGTCTAACTGATGTTAATTTCAAAATACGTAACTTCTTTTTTCCACAGCAAACCTGTTATCATCGTATTTGTGGCCACTCAGTTTAGAAATTTAGCCAAATGCTTTCTTGAGAAGGCGCCAATAGTATTTATTTCATGACTATCGCGTATAACAGAGAAGAAGATCACAGAAATTCTATATTTAGTTTGTGTCCGTTAGGTTCAGTAGATTTAGCATCAAATGAGGAACAGGTTGGAAATGTTAACCATGCATTCACAAGTACCTCATGGTTCGATTGATTCCCTGCGTACGAATTAAGAGGCAGGGTCTAGCCACGTGAGCTGTTGAGATCAAGCGTGATTCATATGCACTAATGGTCATTGAAATCCATGCACTTTCACCAAACAAATAAGTTCCATCAATCTGAGATCGCGTCACGGCTAATTCACAAAGGAGAACAAATCGGGGAGACATTTATGCTCCGGGGTTGAAATCCTCTTTGCCCGAATCAGACTAATAATCCATTTCTCCTAGTACCATTGATATGCAGGAGTTCTGTGAAGTGCTGTCATATTCAGCACTATTTTATATTATTGGATCGTGTTGCTCTGTCTGTCATGACTGTCATTTAAATAAACATTCGATTTCCCTGCAATATACTGCACGCGTTTCGGGAAGCTCCTGCCACATAACTGCAGATAACGAAATTAGGAAAATTTTAAAGCACATTTCGAGGAAACGAAGACACATATTCGAATGCTGTTCATGTCAATTCGAATTGTGTCGCTAAAACGATTGTCCATTCCTGCGTGTTATGCAAATTTAATCTTGCATGTCATTTTAAATCGTTATGATGGCACGTTACACCCCCGTGCAACAAATTGTGTATATACTCGTATATTCATACATCTAGAAACATATTAGTAGAGAAGCACAAAAATTTCTAGAATGGTGCATGGCGATAAAGCTTTAAGGTTTCCTTCTTTTTGTTGGGGGTTGATCGACCACCTTGAGCAACTCGATTGGTTATGCAACTCTTCCCTAATTTAAGTCCACTGGTTCCACAGAAGGGAGAGAGCCAGTGCCGTAAAATAAACACAGCATTCATGCCTCACTGGAATTCGAACCCGGACCCATCTCGGACAAATGATCATAACCCAGCACTTAGACAACTGCACCACCGAAGCTGCTCCTAATGTTTTCATCTGTGTTCTTAGTCGTAACTGCTGTATCATACAAGAAATATTTATGAAACCTGCTGTATGAGCAAAGCATTGATATGATTTATAATATCATTCTGGACTCCTCGTCGTTTAAGTATCGTCATACCGTATCTCATTTTAATCTCTCAACTCATTCTCGAACTTCTTCTATCTTTATACCTATGATTCCATCGTGATGCGCTGGATTATTTCTAGAATTGCATGCATCTATGGACTACTAGCACATACTTGACCAAATTAGCATAATGCGAGTTTAATGTTTCTCATAAACACTATATTCGTTTGTCGTTCTGCTGTACTAATAACGTATTTCTTTAGACATTGCTTCAGGGAACCACTTCGAATTGTTAACTACGTAAGTGTCTGCAATGTACACGCTTACCGACTTCTGTATGGGCTTCTTTGATAGACCAGATTTCTAAAAAAGCCCATAGAGAAATCGGTATAGTGGGTATGGCTTGTCATTAACGCATAACCAAAGAACTCAATACTGCAGTACCAAAATAATTAAATACAATCCTCTCATTTTCACATTAAATGTTCCTCGTTTTGCTTTTACTTTTCCATTAGACGTAGATAAGCTAATCAATCAAATGTTTATCAATTATCGGGATTTAAATATTTATAACAACCGTGATATTGAAATGGATTTTACTGCCAAGTAACAAATCTTTTCACATTTCTTCGTTGATGAATGTTATCTTCTTTCTTAAGTGTGATATATAGTTATGTTTTTGAACCAAAAGCATACTTAGATCCGTGTCCAATCTCGGACAAATGGTCAAAGACCAGCGCTAAGACCATGTGATGTGAATGCACCGCAGGGTGCACATGAGATTAAGGCAGATAGCAGTGAGACTTTCTGTCGGCGTAGCTCAATTGGGAGAGCGACTTACTCCAGAGGGAGAAGACACGGACAAACTTGTACTTTATATTGGGGCCTGAACTTCCAGGATGACCCGGCTGTTAAGTTTCTCGCAATGATGTGATGTTCTTTCCACACGGCGAGACAGCAAGAATAAGAATCCTTTCTTCGGTGCTTCGAAAAAATAAATCAGTGTGATGTTACGTTCCACACACCAAATTGTCTAAGATTTCTCAAGAGCACGTTCTTCCTGGGATGACTGCCTACAGCGACACATGGTCCCGGCCCTTTTTCGGGGGGGGGGGGGTAGGGGAGATGTGGCGTGCCTGCCTCACAGGACGCACATGAGATAAAGGCAGCCCAGCAAAAACAAAAGTGTTGTGAAACTGCTGGCTGAAATCTTCCGCTCAAACCGGTCCGTTGGTGGCAGCGCCATTAGTTGGCAGCCATTGATGGCCCTGCACATCGCCGTGAATTGCGGGCCAACAAGCAAATGCCACTAGTGGCCCGTAGCTGGCAACACCAGGTCCCCACCACCAGGTCGAAGCAACGGAATTGCGTATGCGCAGAAGCAACACGTGCCGTGTCTCTCGTGGTACCAGTTAGTTGAAAACGGCGCTATTGCCATCGTGTTATTTTAGTGGATGTTAAGAATAAAAAAGCATATGTAGAAAGGCGAATTAATTTCCTAAGGAAATGCCACGTCGACGAAGATATCAGATTCAGCCATAAAATACTAGATCACAGCCATAAAATACACCCACTCCATTCCCATGAATAACAAGAAATAATTTCTCTGTAACCTTTTGTTTTAACATTCACTAAACTGCTTGAAACAAAAGTCTTGGAAAAACATTAAAAAAGCATTATTTTGAAAAAAAAAGAGGAATTATACGCGTACAAAATTTATCAATAATTTGAAAAAAAAGCAGCGCTATGTGGATATAATGTACTCATCCATGAGTTGAATACACAAGACTGGAGGAATTCTCTTCTAAAAATAACGAGAAGTAAAATAAAATATCCTTCCTCTTTAAAACAAATGCAGCTTCGGACAGTGGAAATGAAAGATACAACGTTAAAAATGTAACAGAATGTGACATGAACGGGTAAATATATTAATTCAACAATCGTCTTTCAAGACGACAAGGACAGCTCGAAACTTTGGAAAGCACCTTTAAGTTGGTACACTCGTTGAAAAATTGAAGTTCCATTTAGGTAAAAAAAAAAACAATCGTACGCTTAAAAAATAAATTTATGAATTATATGAAACTGACATATATGAAAAATTCCTCGCAATATTGTAAAATTAAATAGAGAACCATTCGTTACACATTCCGCAGAAAAGAGGGTCAGCTTCAAGCCACGCTCGTGCGTGACAAGACCAGTCCAGTTGGTAGAGCGCGCGTTTCCCACGCAGACAGTCCTTGTTTCGTTTCCAACTAGATCCGAACGGACGTTTTTCCGGACCGGTTGAGAAAATTTCCTCAGCACAGTGATATGATTCAGAAGTTTCGTAAGGAGGGGAAAAAGTAGTTGTAGCTTTGGGAAGCTGCGGTTATCATTTATTTTTTTATGGCTACTTCTGGGGAATTGGCGGACAAGTATCGGCAGGCCATCAGTTACGTTGCGTGATTGCCGGCTGCCACTGCCGAGAAACAAGCGGACCACTAGCCATCATTTAAGGCAAGGGCTTGCAGGGCCGCTGAAGGGCTACTTGTGGCAGCTACTGCCTCTAATGGATAACTGATGGCCCTGTTGTGGCATATGACAACTGATGGTGGTGCCATCTACTGGCCATCTGCTGGCCTGAACTGCTGGCCTTACTGTTGGCCGCCCGAACATTTTATTGACGGTTCGGCAGCGGCAACATAGTGCTGGCCCATTGCCGGCAGTACTGGCTGCCAGCAATGGCCCAGCAAGACTTTTTTTTTGCTGGGAGATAGCAGCGAGACATTCTGTCTGCGTAGAACAGTTGGGAGAGTGACTTACTCCGGAGTGAGAGGACCCCGATTCGATGCCCGGTGTGGACAAACTTGTACGTTGTAACCACTGCTTCCTTGGGGCAACAGGCATGCTGTACCAATAAAATACATTTCGTGATTCAAAATGTCCTTTACCTTCAGGTATGCTACCTCATGGTACTGCTAAGTTGTTTTAGGTTTTTACTTTTTCATTAATTCATTATGAATAAAGAACAGGGACTCCTAATAACTTAGTACAAATAATTTGTTAAGTCAGTATGACCAAACTGAATAGAAAACTATTCAGTAGTTTTTGTGGCCAAATTTTTGAACTTCATCTTAGAACGACAATGAAGTCTCAACAAAAAGATAAAGCATAGTAACGAATGAACCCAAACGATAACACGTTTTTCCATTAAATAAATAAATAAATGCACCTTTATTTTTGTTTCGTATGGTGTCGGTGTTTAATTACCACCATGAGAGCAATTAGCAGTCGCCTGTTACTAATTTCGGGATCCTGGTTCTAAGGAGATGCGAGTTCAATCGCCATAGGAAAAGCACTCCACTCATTCGTCATCTGGGACTGCCACCTAGGCTCAGCTTGGACGTCTAGCCTGAAACTCTTAGTCCGTCTTGAACATTAAACTATTATTATTAAGATTCTCTATGAGTTGTGTAACTTTACTTATGTATTGACAACCCTTTGACGCTGCGTAGCATTTCCCGGATAACTTAGTCACTGCAAACAAAAAACTTGGTACCATCTTTCTTTTTACTAGCTTCCTTTTTAATTTTCTCAATTCCTTTTCTAAATCAAAATATTTACCCTCAAAACAAAATAATTGGAATTTAAGGGTAGGTCTCCCGTAGGATCAACTACATTCATTTATAACATTTTATAGAGCAAGTATTCTATTTTACATACCTTGACCGGACATCAGATTTGATCAAGATAATGACCTTGACATAAAGCAGATTTCCGCACATCTTAGAACCTCGAAAAGAAAAGACCGTCAGTTAAAATTCTAAATATTAATGGACGCACTTTAAACATTAATGGGCACATTAATGGACATCATATGGATCGGAAATATGGTGTGTAAAAAGTAGAGACCAAGCCAGAATTGAGAATTTTCTGCGGAGTCAAGGGATGTCCGAGTTTAGATCGAGAAAGAAATGAAGGCATCTGAAAAAAATTAAACATTTACATGTTAAATTATAAGAGTGTTAACTACAGAAAACTATATTTGAAGTATGCTGGAATAATGGTAGATGAATGACTACCAAATGATTTCCAAAATTTATAAATTAAATGGAAAGAGATGCACTCCAACGAAGGTGTTTTCGTGCACTCCAACGAAGGTGTTTTTGTTTTTTCTGATTAAAGGTTTAATAACCACCGTGAGCAACCCAATGGCATATAAGCAGTCACCCCTCATTAGTTTGGGGTCAGTGGTTCTATGGAAGGCAGAGGGTAAGTGCCGTAAGACAAACACAACATCCATGCTTCACCGGGATTCGAACCTGGCCCCTTCTCAGACGAAGGGTCATAAACCAGGGTTTAGACCACTGCGCCACCAAGGGAGATATGGATGGATGTATCAGTGAAGCCTGAATACAGAGATTTTCCCAAACCTCAGTGAAGAAGAATTATTTTTCTTTCTGGAGTAGCAAATTATGTCGTTTCAGTGTTGCTGACACCGAATCTATTCCTAGTCATGATGAACACTTTCCACTTCTCTTGTTCACAAGGCGAACACTGTTGGATTCACGGTGTCCATTACACATTTGGCTATTTTCCCTTTACAGTGCAATTGAATCAATGCATGGCGGAAAGACTATGTGGAAATCATAAAAGTAACGAAATGTTGCTTTACTTTACGGTCTCACAATACCCCTGTCTTCACTTTATACGGTACATTCCTACAAAATGCGGCATGAAGTTCCTAAAACGATCTGCTCATGTCTTTTCATTTGCCTCATTTAAAAATATCGCTCTTTCCTTTTGAGGGTGGAGTTCCAGTGTGACACCGTGAAGATTACATTCTTTTCTGCAGCGTTATTCTTTCTTCCCCATCCTTTCATTCGTAGTAGCTTTGTTTTTTTTTCTTTGGGTAAGTAAAGAGTGTCTGATTTTCGTACTACATAACCATTCTGCATTCCCAGTTTGTCTTTTTTGCCCCTAAACTGTGGAGATAAGAAAACGGATGCTACCATAACTAACAATTCCATTCCGAACGAACCATTCACTGAGAAAGAAATAACCAGATGCTAAGCAGTAAATTCTTTAAGCTTTGTGATATAAATTGGATTTATTTAATTTGAAAGTTGACTGTATTTTCATTTTCAGCATTCTTACTGTCTCTTATCATCAAGGAGGGTGCGGCATGATTTTCGTGAATATTTAAAAAAATCGCCCAACCGTTTTGCATAGCATGCGAAAACGGAAAGTTCAAGAAATGCATTTTTCAATTTAGACGTTCCCCTCAAAGCCCTAGGAGTACCGATTTCATTTAATTGATTTCGAGCAGAAATATTTGAATATGTTATTCAAACATTTTATTTTATCTTTGCAGGCTCAAAGACGAAAGCGAGTGAGAGAGAGAGCGAACAAAAAAGCGAAGCATTTCCGGAGCGTCATTAGTGAAGAGAGAAAAACAAACGTTAGGAGTTCTCTCCTTGTGAAGACGAGCTGCCGCTAAACACTGGCTGTTTCTCTGCCCCCGTATTTCCCATGATGTTTTATCTCCCCCATTTTTTTTCGCCGTCGGCTGCAGATTAAGAGAAAAGCACCTGGTTGGGTCTCAGGAGTCTAAAGCCAATAGGGGTCTTGCAACAGACGACTTGAAGGAGATGGCCATGTGCTTAATTAAAACGGCACTGATAGACTAGGATTCCTGAAGAAAAGGGTAAAAGGAGCCCAAGAAATGCTGCCATTAATCAGGAGCTCATAGTTTTTTTTCGCTGATGTTTTGACATTAATATTCCCTTAAAGTTAATATGTACCTGTGAATTTTTGTCACTTTCTGAAGACATATTACGGAACAAACTAATGGAAGTTTTCAAACAACAAACTTAGTTTGGATAAACTAGATTTTTATAATGCCGATTTCTTGAACTGCTCTAAGTAAAAAGTAAGGAATTAAAGTGAGCTGAAACAGAGCAAAATACAAGAAACAGTTCAGATTTTTCTCTGTAAGAAAAACACATCTAAAATGGCAGAAAGCCCACTCCTCTCGATATGTGGCAAATCATTATTTCACTTAAGTACTGTTTCGATTAGACAGTATAAAAATTGCCATTAATTTACAACACTGGGGGGCACAGGTGTCCGTTATGGGTCGCCTGTGCCCCCTAGTGTTGCCCTCTAGTGGGATATATGGCACTCGCCTTTTCCTGGAAATCTAACTGTCATTTCAGTTCCTGAGGGGTGCTGCAAAGTTTTTCACGATGACATTGCTAGTTTTCCTGTAAAATTTCTGGAAGTGTATTGTGTAGTACAAATACTAAATATATTAAGAATTTACAGCAAAAAGGTGAAAATTTGCAATAGAAAGTGATATACAGGATTACAAGGAAAGTTCGTGTTCAGGGCCAATATCTCACGAACTGTAGCAGTTAGCGATTTACTTCTTGTGCGTATAGGAACCCCATATGGCGCACACAATAACACCACAAAGGATCCCTCGCCTCCCTTTGGGGGGGTGCGGGGTTGAGAGAGCTATCGCGCCCTCCTTTACAGATAGCGCAAAAAAGTCAAATATGAACTTGTTCAGCGAGGCAAAAATAGTACATCGATGTTTTTGTCCCATAACAAAAGATGGAAGGGGACTCTCAAAATGCGAAAAAAACGGAAAGCTACCTGAGTCGCTGTGCTCGAAGCATTTTCGCATGGATATGAAATTTGCTTTCTTCTCCGTCGTTAGAATACAAAAATGATATGCGTGGTCAATATGCCAACACTTCGTGAACCAGTTACGGGAAGCCGAAAGCTTTGCTACTTACGCAAGTCAATTACAAGCGCATACAGTTTTCCTATTGGATGAGTGTTTCGCCACTTTATGCTATTTCTCCTTCTCTCAGTGTATTTTTTACTGTATTGGACATCAAAGTCTGATATTGAATATGTCAAGGAACTGCGTTTTATTTCAGAACAAGAACTGTTACTAAGGTTTGTAGGAAATTGTTTCCCTTGTGCTTTCAGTTACTTAGAACTTACCAATTTAGATAAGTTCTAAGTAATAAATTCTTGTCTAAATACTCCGACGTTGCTTCCTGATGATGTGATTTTCTTGGGGCCACATTCCCGGTCCCCTTCCATCTTTTGTTATGGGACAAGACCTTTATGTACTATTTTTACCTCATTGAACAAGTTTGTAATTTACTTTTTGCCCTATCAGCAAAAAGGGGGAGATAGCCCCTCAACCCTCCCCCCAAAAAAGAGGTGGGACGAGGGGATCCTTCGTGGTCTTATTGTGTGCTCCATAGGGCGTTTTCTATACAACTGCACAAGAAGTAAATCGCTACCTGCCATAGTTCGTGAGATATTGGTCTGATCAAGGACTTTTCCTGTAACCCTGTATTGAAGTTTACCACTGCATACTGGAGCACAGCGTACTATATGGAAAAGTATGAAAGGCGAAGAAATGAAAAATATAATATTTTCTGCAAACAGCTATTCACTTCTAGACTTAGATCTTCAGGAATGGCCTCAAGAACTTTGTGTCGATGATATTGTTTTCCGTCTTGATGGCCGATTGAGTGGTTGATGGGATTCCGTAACGCATGGGATACAAGTAGCCAAAGGGAACAACGTTTAAAAGAACATCAAAGAATTTCCTTACCGTACCAACAGGATGTCTAATTTTGTTTATCCATCTTCTTTATGTAGTTTTGGGTCTTATAGTTTTTAGATAAGTCAATCTCAAAACTGTTAGGCAACACAGAAGGCATACAAAAAATTTGCATGTCTGCTTTTGTTATCGTTTCCTCTTGGCGCCCTCTCCTGAAATCTGCAGTAGGGAACCCACGCCAGGATGGTCAACCTACACTTGTACAGTTTGCTCACCAATAGGCTTTTGTTTGATTAACTCCACACCGAAAGAATCAGAATGCCTATATTCATACAAATGTAAGTGTTTTGGAAGTATTTAACTACAGTAAATCACCATTGTTTTATTTCCGGTGAAGTAATATACACAAAGGAAATTCAACATGCATGCGCGGTGAAGAAAGAAAGAAAGAAATGGACATAAGTTTAAAAAGGAAAAATAAATAAATAAAATTTGTGTGGTACTCAATTTCGTCCTACACAAATTTCTGCCAGTCAATACGACTGATCTGGAGATACTTTAACCTCCTCCTAGTTCTCACCTCTAGGACAGTTCTTATTCGTTAAGACTTGATGTAGTTTTTCCTGTCTCTCTTTCCACAACAGAAATCATCATGTGACGTATATTGTTTCTCCTATGTCAATTTTGTCATCTCTTGCGAACGCTCTCTTTTGAACATTATGTCAAACATTACAAGTTATTTTTACCAATCTGGCAACAATTGCCAACAAGTCAATAGTAAATAAAAAGCCACTCTCTGAGTAAAGTACAACGAGGTAGGCAGTCAACAAATATTTCCTGTTCTCATATAATATTAAAAGTTTGATTCAGTATACATTCTGGAAGTTACGTTTTACTTCTAGCTGTTTACGTTGGAATTGTGAAATGTGCTGTGTGAAGTGCCAAGTGGAATTCTTATTCAACAACTAAGAAATAAGAAGCCAAATAATGGAATAATAGGCAACAACTAAGGTTCCACTCCTAAATATTGAGAGATTCTGGATTCAATTCCCCAGCGGTGACTGAATAACAATGTTTCGGTTGCTGTGTGCTGCTAAAACGTAGGAAAGAGCGATGTCTTTGTTTATTCACTGACGCCACGTATTTGGAAGATTTTCATTTTGGTTTAGTACTTATAGGAAATTCTATTTGCAAATTTATGCGTAGGCATGAAAAACATTCCAATTGATAAAAATAAAAATAAATTGTCCGAAGAACCAGTATTTTGCACGAAGAACCAGCTGCCATATTGCATTACCAGTCTCTCTGTCTCTCTCTCAGACTCTCTCTACATATGGGCATCAAATTAAGGACTCTGTGCATAAAAGTCGCAAATTTTAGCACGGATTGAAAGTAATGATTTGTTAAACGGAAGTTTATTTGGAAAATATGCTGTAAATAATTACGCGATAAAAACTTCCAAAGCACCAAAATTGTAATACCAAAATTTCGAATTGAGTTTATTGAAGTTTCTTTCTCAGCCCCAGAAATCTTGCCTAATCCATGTACAAATTATAGGTTCAGTTGCACAATTTTCCGATTATTATTATTATTATGTACAATACTCTTATAATCCACAACTAACACTTAATGTGATGTAGTTCCGCCAATTTTTACATAATTCACAGCTGTAATTCTGGCCATTATTTTTTGTTTTTTCTAATTACATTTTCTGGTTTAACAATGGGCTCGTTATCTTTCCTCTTAGAGAAAAACTGGATCATAACATGAATTTCAGCCTTATCAGGTTTACGTTATGAAAAAGGCAAAATGTGAGAGATAGTTCGAATATCAACTGTAATATACACTGGATGCTCATTGATTATGACTACCCTATATGCAAGGAAAGTTACATCTTGTAGTGTAGTAAAGAGGAGAAGGGTGTGCACTATATACTAAAGGAGTGTATACAGGGTGGTTCAAAACTATATGTCAAAAATGTAAAGGCTGGTAGAGGGGATCTAAATAAGCAGATTTCGTATAGGAATGTGTGTGCGGTAATGCCGCATTAAAGCGCTAGCACGTAAAGCAGTATGAATCACAGGAAACTGAAAAGACAAGTAAAGACAAAAGAAAACAAAAATTTATTAACAGTTTCACAAGAGGTGCTCGAAAGAGCGGCCACCAACAGCGATACAAGATTCACAGCGGCGGCGCATGGATCGACGTACATTAGAAAAGACGTCAGGCATGTCGAGCACATGTCCAGTAGCAACAGACAAGCGGGCAACAAGATCTTCTGCAGATGTGACGGGACTCTCGTACACGAGGCTTTTAATATGACCCCAAAAGAAGAAATCCAAGCAGGTTAAATCAGGAGAACGCGGTGGCCAGGGAACTGGTTCACCCCGTCCTATCCAATGCTGACCGTAGACAGCGTCCAGGTGATTCCTGACGTTTCGGCTAAAGTGAGCTGGGGCTCCATCGTGCTGGAACCACATTCGTTTGCAAACATCTGGAGGAACATCGACCAGAAGTTCAGGTAAGACCACCTGTAGGAAGATGCCGCATGTGTGGCCAGTTAAACGACTAGGTAGAATGTACGGTCCTACTAAATTATTGTGCACAATGCCTGCCCAAACATTAATGGAAAACCTTTCTTGGTAAGCGTGTGTTATTGTGCCATGTGGGTTATCATGAGCCCACAAGTGATAATTATGGATGTTAAACATACCCGACCGCGTAAAGGTAGCCTCATCAGTGAATAAAACATCTGCAGGGAAGGTTGAATTGGCTGCAGTCTGCTGTAGGTACCAACGGGCAAAGTTGAGACGTGGAAGATAATCGTCCGGGGTCATTGCTTGCACTCTCTGTAAATAATACGGATGCATTCCGTCTTCATGTAAAGTCCTCAAAATAGTTGGATGGCTCACACTCAACGCACGTCCTACAGCTCTCGAGCTTGTCGACGGATTATCCTCTACTGTGTTTAGTATTCTTTCTTCCATTGCAGGAGTTCTGCGATATCTTCCAATGCCAGTATCACGCCTGGAAGCATAAAACGATCCACTCGTGCTTAACTCCCGATGAAGCCGCTCGAATCTTCGACGATCCGGCTGATTCCTATCCGGGAATCACTCCCTGTACATCCGTTGAGCAGCTAATCCATTTCCTTGTACAGCCCCATACATGAAATGCATGTCGGCCAGCTCCGCATTGGTGTAACGATGCATGCTGCTCGAGATCCGTGCGGGAAATGAAGAATCCGCAGACACAGTCAGGATGCAGGATTTGTCATTTTTATGTAGGACTTCCGTCCACAGGGAGTAGAGTTTAGGTCCCAGCCACCTACAGCGAGATCGCCTTTTGGGCAGGACACAGAAACGGAAGGGAATGAGAGCAAGTCTAGCGACTTTGACAGAACAGTTTGTAGTGATATTAGAGTACAGTAGATGGCGCCACCGTACAAGTACGATATTGCACATAGATGGGTGAGAGAATTTCAGGGGGACATAGGAAAGGATACCCATTTTACCAGTGGGTCCAGCCTGGGGGCCGTCACTTAACGTGCTCGTCCGATGCACGGCGGATATTCAGCGATTGTTAGTAAATCACACCATCTCTGAAAGATCAGCCCAGGCTTGAACCTGGGGACCCAGCATCGACAGTCTGAAACACTAACCACTAAGCCATCCGCGGCTCGGAAATGAAGAATCCAGCTGGCGAAGCGCTTTTATACGCCGCACTCATCAGCGCTCTCTACCGGCTCAACGCGGCATTACCGCACACACATTCCTATACGAAATCTGCTTATTTAGGTCCCCTCTACCTGCCTTTACATTTTTGAGATATAGTTTTGAACCACCCTGTATAACAGGTTGGTGGTTCAGTTGATAGCAAAGTTACGGACGTGATGGGTAAAAACAAGGAATAATCCGAGTTTACGAAACCGCACGAAGAGTTCGTGCGTCCATCTCAGAAACGGCTACAATTGTAGGTTGTTCGAGGACTTCTGTGGTTAAACTTTGCCCCAGGAGTGGTGCTAAAACGGCGAAATAGCCAACCGGCGACTCAAGTGTAAAGGACGACGGAAGGTGCGTTCTAGAGGTGAGCGACTGGTGCGTCGTTTTACACAGGACGATCGGCGAAGCACAGTTTCTCAGTTGACAGCCCAATACAATATAGATGATCCAAAAACAGCGTTCCCCGCAAATATGCGTCGCATGATGCAAAGATGGACTACAAAGGCAGCCACTCTCCAACAGCATCTTGATTGAACGATAGAAGATTGGAAGCAGGTGATCTGGTCCTATGAATAAAGATATGTATGCCAATCGTTCATTCTGAATTTATCTTCAGCAGCATGAGGTTGTGGATCCCTTATACGAACATTTCATGTGCTATTCAGACCGGATGCAGCAGTTTTATTATATGAGGCATGTTTAGAGAGCATGAACTAGTAGTAGAGATGGGGCAGATATCACGTTAACGTTACTTTATTACCGTCACTGAAAAATCACTGTCGCTGTTACGACCAGTGACAAAAAGTAACAGTTCCAAATTCACTGGGAAGAATGTCACCGTTAATCGTGTCTTTTAAATGCCTGGGGTCCAAAATCTCTGTTACGCCGTAGTTTTGGTTACCATGTCACCATATCTAAACAATTTGTCTGCTTTTCTGTCGAAACATCATAGAGGTCGCTAGTGATGTGAGATTCCTTTCAGTTTCCCCTTTTTCCCACGATTAAGATGGTTTTTGTTTTGGCTTTCGTTGTGCGTCTGCTGGTAAACAAATAATTCAAAGCGATCTGATTATAAGAGTCAATTTGTTACTGTTACAAGCGATTCGGTGACTAGCCGTTTCGTTACTGCTCCGATACCTCTGTCGTAAACGATTATTTTGGCACCGTATACATTCCCGTTACCTTGAAACTGTCGCTGTGACAGAAAAAACGCTGTTAAGCTCACCTCTAACTGGAACTCCTGGTGCGTGTGGACTAACTTATGGATGCCAGCCACTACTAGGGACTGCTTGTCCACCATGTATAACACACAATATTATATCTTCATCTAGAGCAGGATGGATTCTTCCAGAACGACGATACTTCCTATCATCGGGCCCGCCTTGAACAGGAATAGCTAGACAAACTCAGTGTTGATATGAGACGTCTCGAATGGGCCCCAAACAATCAACCCATTTGGGCATCTGTGGGTTGTTATGAAACGCCACATGAGGCAGTTGTGCACACCATCCCGCTCCACACCGCCCACACCGCAGTTGTGAACCGCAACACAAGCAGCTTGTTCCTAGATCCCCACCAGAGCTGAGTTAGGGCTCAATTTTAAGAGCTCGAGCCCGTCCGAGCCCGAATTATGTCAGCCCAAGCCAGCCGAGCCCGAATTTTATATTGCAAGACAGAGCCCTGGCCCGAACGAACCCGGAAACTATGAATAACTTATTTTGGCATTAAAAAAAAGTCTTCTCTTCCAGACTTCCAGCCTTTCCTACCCGTGCAATTAAAAGATGTCTTTCTCAACTGCGGAGTTGGAAAGTGATGTTTATCTATTTCAATAGTTTCTTTGACCATTCATTTCTTCCTGAAGTGTTTCGGTGGGGGGATAGGCATCAGGAAAAATCGGGAGGCACAAAAATCTACGTCGTACGTTGTTCAACAGAATTAGCATGCAACTTCCCCTTTGAGGTAGGGAGCAAAATTTTGTCAACTTGCTATCTACTGTCTACAGTTCTTAAAGAAAGGTTTCCTTCGCAGACATCCGGTAATTCATGGCCTAATGTATTTTGTTACCCCAGCCCGGAATGGATAGCCCTGCCGAATACCTACTCCCCTTCTAGACCCAGTTGCCGAAGAATTCATTTTAACAACTAGGAAGTATAAAAAAGTCTCCTGTGCCAAATCATATAAAATCACATTAAAAAAAAAGGAAGAAAATTATCTCCGTCTCTCAGAGCCCGAGCCAGAACTCCAGTAATTATTACGCAGCCCGAGCTCGCTCGAGCCCGGTTTGGGCCCAGGGTCGACTTTGGGCTTTTGGGCTCAGGCTTAGCCCGTCTAAGCACTGATCCCCACACAACTGTACACTCACCTCGTGTACTCGATGCCGCTCCTGGTGGTGGCAATTCTACGGGAGAAAGGAGGGCTCACTGAGTTTTAGGTAGGTTTAATGAACACTCAGTATATATCTTATTTCCATTCTCTATGTCAAGTAAAACCATGTATCGAAGATTAACAACGAAACAATACGATGGCATATTGAAGACTGTTAATATCTGCTTTGCTTTTTTCGTTGATGAAATTAAGTTTATTTTCGTTGATCCAAAAATTAAGGATCAACGAAAAAAAGCTAAATTTCCGATTCGCAAGTCGTTGATTAGCTGTCAAAACATTCTGACGTCATCGAAACAAGTAAGATAAAGCTATGTAAGAATACTTGGTCATATGCAAATAGTCAGGAATCACGTGACCGGTGTGTCCTACCGACCGGCGATAGAAGCTGAGGCGTGAGTGGGGAGAAATCGTTTGTTTTGTAGTTGAAGTGTGGATTTCCATTTATTGTTGTTATGGTTATTTGTAATACATCTCAAAGAACACGTCTGGACATATTTCGCAAATTGCTGGTAAAGTGGAAGTAGAGCGAAGAACCGCACACGTAGTGAAGGAGTTCGGAACTGCCCAGTGCGTACGTATAGTAATACTGATCTGGAAACAATTTTTTTTTTTTTGATTGGAGGTTTAACGATCACCGTGAGCAACTCAATGGGCTATAAGCAGTCGTCCGTCCCTAATTTAGGGTCACTGGTTCCAGGGAAGGGAGAGAGCCAGTGCCGTAAGACAAACACAACATCCATGCCTGACCGGGATTCGAACCCGGACCCCTTACGGACGAATGATCAGAGGCCAGCGCCTTAGACCACTGAGCCACCGGGGCGGCGAAAAACAATTTTTTGAACATGGAATAGGTACCAGAATGTTCAGTAGCAGTATCGTTCTGTTCACCACATATCGTTTTGTTTACGCTCTCCAACCGTAGGTTGAAGAAGCGTATATGCTCCAGCTTTGTCCGTCCGTCCGCACGATAACTCGCGTAAAAATCATTCGATTTCTATGAAATTTTAGTATGTGGTAAGAAAACACCTGGGGACGAACTCTATTGAAAATGGGGATAATGGAGTCAAAGGTCACGACATAGAAACGGGACTCATTCCATTGCCCTTATGCGTAATTACTTGCGTAAATATCGTTCGATTTCAGTGAGATTTTAGTATGTGGTAAGGGACCACATAAGGACGAAACCTCTTGAAAATGGGGGTTAATGGGATCAAACCTCACGACATAGGAACGGGATTCATTCCATTGCCCTTATGCGTCATTACTTGGGTAAATATAGTTCGATTTCAGTGACATTCTAGTATGTGGTAAGGGACCACATATGGACGAACCCTATTGAAAATGGGGTTAATGGGGTCAGAGGTCACGACATAGGAACGGGACTCATTCCATTGCCCTTATGCGTCATTACTTGCGTAAATATGGTTCGATTTCAGCGAAATTTTAATATGTGGTAAGGGACCACATAAGGACAAAGCCTATTGAAAATGGGCGAACTGGGGTCAAATCTAACGACATAGGAGCTGGATCCATTCCATTGCCCTTATGCGTAATAACTCTAATAAAGAAGGGTTCGATTTCGTTGAAATTTTAGTATGTGCTAGAGGACCTCCCGGGGACGAGCCCTACTGAAAGTGGGTGAACTGGGGTCAAAGTTCTGGGCATAGGAGCGGGATTCATTCCATTGTCCTTGTGCGTCATAACTTACGTAAAGATGCATCGATTACGACAAAACGTTTTCGTGTTGTTCCGGAGGTATACTGAACCAATTCTGTTTAATATCATCGAAATGGGGTCAAAGGTCAGGGCACAGGAGCGAGATTTATTCCACAGCCATTATCCTCATAAATTGAGTAATGATTTCTGGTATGTTGGAAAGCATATCATAATCAATGCATTGCATGATTTTACTAACTTGCTTATGTTACCGCTGAAAGATCTCGCTAACTAACTGCTGACAAGTCAGCAAAACAGCTGGAATCAATCACGGCTACAAAAATATCGCGTCAAACTGTGTCAAGGCGTTTGAATAACTTCCGATTGTATGCCCGAAAACCTGTACCGTGTTTCCAATTGACTCCAGCAAGCAAACCAACTAGCTGTCGATGGAGTCGTGAAACCTCCACTTGGAGTGAACAGCAATGAGCCAATGTTCTGCTCACAGACGGAAGGCGATTTCGTTTGTCGTCTGACTCTAGGCTGCAATAAACTTAGCGGGACCCCACTCTGCCTGTGGAGCTAGAAACAACGCACGAATTGACCCTTACAGGAGTAGTGGAGCAATGGTATGCTCTGGGTTTATGATCAATGGGCGTACAGTGCACCTAGTGTTGAAGAAAGGGTCAATGATTGTATAGCGTTATTGTGAAGTAATCATTTTAGACCATGTAAGGCTATTTTGTGGTCAGGTGGGAAATACTTTCGTTTTGGGGACGATAAGGCCTGTCCTCATTGATCACCATGTGTTGATGAACTGCTGGAGAAGGACGGGATCGACCGAATGAAGAGGCCCGCGTATTACCATAACCTTTAACTCACCGAAAATGCTTGGGACGCTCTGGGTAGATGAATTGCTGAACGTGATCCACCCACCTAACCCCAAAAAAAGACCTGGTAATAGCTGTGAAAGAAGAACGGAAAAACTTCCCTCAGGAACTGCTGGACAGTTTCGTGAAAAGCAAGGCCCACTGATGCAAATCATGCATTGAAGTCAAGGATGGACATATACCCTATTAAAATGATCCATTAAAATTTTTCCATTAATTTTTCTGATCCATTAAATGATCCATTAATTTTTTCTGTCAATTTTAGTTATTCTGAGCCAAAATCAGAAAATGGTATGTTATGTTTAATTATCGATTTTCCCTATTAATAAACACAAATTCATGCTCAAAAATGTGTGCAAATGTCCATTTCGTCTTTATTTACTCATTATTAAAATATTTTTAGGAGATATAAGTGATCCTTAACTTTTGGACATCAGTGTAGACTGATCAGATTTATTTATTTTGCTCTTCTAAAAATCCTGTTCAAATAATTTTAGGCAGCCCTATTGGCGTGGTGGTCTAAGCAATGGCTTCCGATCATTCGTCTGCTATGGGGCCCGGATTCGAATCCAGGTGAGGCATGGATGTTGTGTTTGTCTTACGGCACTGGCTCTCTCTCCCTTCCCTGGAACCAGTGGCCCTAAATATGGGACGGGTGACTGCTTATAGCCCACTGAGTTGCTCACGGTGATCGTTAAACCTCCAATCAAATAAAAAAAAAGAGAATTGTAGGGGAACTTTTAACTTAGTTTTAGATTATCAGTTATTTGCTTTCTTTGGACATTATTAACAAAAGTTTTTCTGACAAAAAATGTTTGGGGAAGGGTCACAATGAAGCAAATTTCAACAAGGAGCAGTGCAAAGGAAAGTGGATGAGAAAAGAATGCCTCTTAGACATTAATTTAGCAGAACTTTCACTCACCCCCTACTTTATTTGTCACTGGTAACACTAATGTAAAACAGATTTTTACTAGTTTTGCAGTTAAAAATAATAAGATTGTAACAACATTTTTTTTTGGAGGGGAGGGGGATAACATTGAAGCGTGTATTTTCCTTTTCCGGTAATAAAGAGGGACATACCCAAAAGCAAAAACTAACAAAGCGGATTTCCTCTGAAGAACCTTGTTAAGATCCGCATGTCAGGTGACAAGGTTAAAACACAAAAACATAGTCACCTTAACATTAGTCTAAATTTATTTAAACTCCCTTAATCTAACGATGGATTGTTTATAAGTACTTTATACAAAGCTAATATATATTTGTTTGTATGTGTGTGTGTGTGTGTGTTACGATGTCTAAAGACCGCCATGAGTTGCTTTCAGAGCTACAGGCGGTCGCCCTTCTCAAATTCCGGGCCACTTCTTCCAGACACAGAACAGAGCAAATACGTTAGATGTTTCATGCGTCATCCGGAAATTCGTGCCTGGGCCCTGCTTGAACGAAAGGTTAGAATTAAGCCCCGCTGACTACTCAGCCTCCGGGGCGACTTTCGGTTCGTTATCTCCCGATCCTTGATCTTTTATTATCCAGGAACGTATCGAATGAATGTTGGATTCGGAGCTTTTGTTGGAGTGAGATTGAAAAAAAAAAAAAAAAAAAAGGCAGGAACGAACCGCAGCATCTTACACGTACAGACAACATTCATATAAACCATTTGTAAATAATCACATAACTTATTACATTATCCCCAGAGGGAGATATCTCCGCAATCAGTCAAGTCATCTTCTGCAGACTACGCAATCACTCTTTTCAACCTTAAAGGACGGCGTGCCCTTGTAAAAGGGAACGAGATCAGGACCCATTTGTAACTGTTCCAAAGAATCATAAAAATGTTGAAAATCATGCGATAGTCAGCGACTGACAGGACTCGAAATTCTCTTTTTCGTTATCAAACTAGTGGAGTCAAAAACTTCTTAATGGAGATTTAATCTGACTTTGTGAACGGTTTAATTCAAGTCCAATGGAGAAATGTACCAAAAATCAATAACCTAAGAATAAAAATGCAAGCCAATTCGGAAAATTAGTTAGTGTTGATTTTAACTGCCTGAAATCTTGTAACCTCAAAAACATATATTTGCAGAAGGCATGTGGCATAAGACTGAATACAAAAAAAAAAAATTCGAATATCAGAAGAAAAGACAACAGATCTAAATGATTGCTATGTAAACCGACACACTACCAAAAACACAGCGATGCAGTCAATTCAAAAGACACTACTTCGACTGAATATTTTGTTAGCTCATGAGAAGAAACCATTCAAGGAGAAAAGAACTAATAATACAATGTATTTCTTCCTATGATATAAAAATTATTTTTCTATAGCCCAGGGAGAAATTGAGGCAGGATATACGTCGAACCAGATGCATAACTTTATCGAAAACGCCAGAACCAGCCGTGTCAATCTTTCTATGCCGCAACTTCGCTACCTGGGCTCTATTCCCTACATACCAAAAGTTTCCTATCAGCTCAAAAACGCGCTCAGGAGGATGAGCTTCAGTGTCGACATAAGGTTTCCGGCATTTTTATATACGATGCTTAAGAGAAATATTGACAGGCTCCCTCTTCTCAATGAGGCAGGTGTTTATGCAATCCCACTACAAAATCCGGAAGGCTCCAGGCGATACTCCATCGGAATGACCAAACGTCCGTTTCGAATTACAATCAACGAACATAAAAGGGGTACAAAAGACGGTAAAATAACCACTGCCCTATCAAGAGAGGTCAAGTTCAAGTCCGCTGATCCTATGTGGAATGATATCAAGAAATTAGCTTCATACTGCACACCTAAATCTACTGCCATTCACGAAACCTTGGAAATCTTGACCAGTAGCGAGGCTTGTAATGATAGCGTCTCTCTCGAGTTGCCACGCATTTGGAATCAATTCTTCAAATAATGCTGTTTCCTAACACAGTACCACGCGCCCAGCCAACGCGACCTCGTTTCTTCGAATGTCTGATCACATTTGTTCCTATTCATTTATTGTCTAGCCAAGTCACCACGTCCAAATTGTTGAACTGTTCCATTATCCAGTTTGCAGTTAGCTGTCTAATTTCCTTGAAAAAGCCATCTGGTTGATGTGCGAAAGCTTGGATACTTTGATTTATATTCTACGCCAAGAAATTCGGATCACTCGCACTATTTTAAGTGTAACTGGTGTACAGTTCCTTGTTATTAATTAGAAATTATTTTATTCAAAGGGGAAAAATAAGGAATTGCATTTGGAGTTTTCACTATATTCTTGAGTAATCCTTTTATTGTCTTTGCTTATTGTTTTCATTCACGAATCTTTTCTAGGAAGTATTACGGTTCTCATGAATATCTAATGCAAGAAAGAGTTTTTCGCCTCTAATTGAGGTCATTAGTTTTAGGCAAGAAAGCGAACAAGAGTCTCTGTAACGAACAAAACACTCGTGCTTTACCCATGATTCGAACTTATGGTCACCAAAGGTTAGCCAACTGGTCTGAGGCGTTGGGACCATTTGTCCAAGATTTTGAGTCCCGGATTGTGTTTGCCCGATGGAGCTGGTTTTGTATCTTCCAAGTAATCAGCGGCCCCAAATTGAGGATAAGTGATTGCTTATATATCCCTCTGAATTGTTCACGGTTGTCGTTCAGCTCCGATAAAGAAAAAGAGATCATATACGCAACGGTACGAAATAAACGACTGTAATGCTTATGTCTTCATAAATAAATCAGCATTATGTTAATTCTATTTTACAAATGTAATTTCATGAAAAATACAATTACTAATACAGAGGTAGTTTATCAGATGTCATAAATAATGGTAAAATAGTACGTTTGCAAAGATAAAAATCACTAAATTTGTGGTAAATTGTGTCCTACGTCATGAAGCGGCAATCCCATTTTTACATATTATCTTTACCTCGCACGTGTTGTGGTCATGTTTTGAGAAACATGAACAAGCGATGTGAATTAGATAAGGGAGACTCCTCCTTGCGTTAGACGCCCATTACAGTTGTTATATATCTCCTACAAAACCATCATGAAGGAAAAGAATGTCACTTTAAAATAAAAGAATTACTCAAGGTTGTAACGAACTAGAAATTAAAGTTCTATGTATTAAATTTTTCACGTCAATCTGTTATGACTGGTATCAATCCGTCATGTTTTTCCCAAGTAAAATTAATACACACATAAATATAGTTTTTCACTCTTGTTCAAATGCCTTTGTAAAAATCATGTTCTTTATGAAAAGTTTGTTTAATCATAATACCATAGTATTAATTCCTTAATGAAATATACTGAATAAAAACATTTTACCATCTACCATTTTTCCTTTTCTCGCAATCCAGCTATATGTAGTTACATTTGTCAGTCGTGCCACTTGTCATCATTTTCTTTCCGTTCAGAAGCATGAGACACTGAATAGTGAATTATAACAAGGCTTGAGTACGTTTCTTTGCAACTGTTTCTCTTGTGCAGTTAATTTCCTTTTAATGACTACTCAGTCAATTCATTGTGTTTTAGATCTCGCTTCAATCCATTGAACACTCAAAAAAGTTATCTTAGTTGTTTATTTTTACCCCCAACGAAGCGCCACGGTATTCCATCCAGGTCTAAAACTGTTAACACATGTGATACGTTTGCCGAAGAATTGCAATCCTTCCAGGTTTTACCACATCTTTTGTAAAACAAGTTAGTAAAATCATGCAATGCATTGATTATAATACGTTTTCCAACATACCAGAAATCATTACTCAAGTTATCACTCAAGTGATGAGAATAATGGCTGTGGAATAAATCTCAGTCCTGTGCCCTGACCTTTGATCACATTTCGATGATATTCAACAGACCCGGTTCGGTATACCTCCGAAATAACATGATAAAGTTTTGTCGCAATCGAAGCATTTTTACCTAAGTTATGATGCATAAGGGCTATGGAATAAATCCCGCTCCTGTATCCTAACCTTTGACCCCATTTCGCCAATTTCCGAGAGAATTCGTCCCCAGGCAACCCCCAAGAACATACTGATATTTCATACAAATCGAAGCTTTTTAACGTAAGTTATGACGCATAATGGCGATGGAAGTGATTCCGCTTCTATGTCCTGACATTTGACCCCATTTCGACCATTGTCAATAGGGTTTGTCGCCAGGTGGTACCCTACCACATACTAAAATTTCATCGAAATCGAACCTTTTTTACGTTAGTTATGACACACAACAGCAGTGGAATTGATCCCGCTCCTATGTACTGACCTTTGACCCCATTTCGTTCACTTTAAACAGGGTTCCTTCCCAGGTGATCCCCTACCAGACACTAAAATTTCATCGAAATCGAACGATTGTTACGCGAGTTATCGTGCGGAAGGACATACGCACCCAACGCGCAACGTAATGAGGCAGATGGGAATCGCGACCATCTGCTCGCCGCAAGAGTGTGACGTCATAAAACTTATTTAGGATCCACACACAGCGCGTGACGTAATGAGACAGATGGCGTGACCGCGCGCCAACATTCTCAAACGCGAGATTGTGATGTCATAAGATTTCTAAGCATTGGTAACATAAAAGACACTAAAAACGTTATAATTCGGGGTAGTTATAACCAACTAAACGAATTCTCCTAAAGTCAAGATCAAGCTAAATCGATTTCTAGTACCAGAAAACGATAGGTTAACGACCTTCATCAAAATTCTTAGAGCCGTTTTCAAAATAAAATGTACATACATACATACAAGAATTGCTACTTTAAGGGGGACGTCAAGTAATTTTGCTTCCTATACTTCCAATGGAAAAACTTCTGTACAAATTTTCTTCACAATTAATGCGTTCCCAAAGATGAAAATTTGAACATCGATTAAAATAGCTTCATTTCATAACTTGGAATACTTAATATTTTCTAAACCATAACCGGAAATATGCTATCCAACACTTATTTGTCCACTGACGTCATCAAAGTACAGGTCGCGCCATCTTTTCTCTGGTTTCAACACCACCAAAGGAAAGCTATTGATTTTTAATATAATTATGGTTATGTTTTAGAAAATATTAAGTTTTCCAAGTTCCAATATGAAGTTATTTTAATCGATGTTCAAATTCTCATTCTTGGGAACACATTAGTTGTGAAGGAAATGTATACGAACGTTTTTCCATTGGAAGTATAGGAAGCAAAATTACTTGACGTCCACCTTAATAATATGCAACAAGGGCAATGGAATGGATCGCAGTCCTATGTCCTGACCTTTAACCACATTTCGTCCATTTTCAATAGAGTTCGTCCTCAGGTGGTCCCCTACCTCATACTGAAATTTCATTGAAATCGAACCACTTTTACGCAAGTTATGACGCATAAGGCAATGGCATGCATCCCGATCTTATGTCCTGACCTTTGACCCCTCTTCACCCATTTTGAATAGGGTTTGTCCCCAAGAGGTCTCCTAACACATAGCAAACTTTCATTGAAATCGAACCATATTTACGCAAGTTATGACGCATAAGGGCAATGGAATTATTTCGCTCCTACGTCGTGACCTTTGACCTCATTTGTCCCATTTTCAATAGGGTTCGTCCCCAGGTGGTCCCCTACCACATACTAAAATTTCATCGAAATCGAACCATTTTTACGCCAGTTTTCGTGCGGACGGACGCACGGAAGGACAAAGTTAGATCATATACACTTTTTCAACCTACGGTTGGAAAGCGTAAAAAAGATCGCGCTTCTGTTATCGGTCTGTCCGTCCGTCCGTCTGTACCCGCGATATCTCTGCAACTATTAGTCCGATTTAGAAAATTATTTTTGCATTGGGAAGCTTGAAATATAAATGATGATCCTTCGTTTTGTTTACGCTTTCCAACTGTAGATTGAAGAAGCGTATATGCTCCAGTTTTGTCCGTCCGTCCGTCCGTCTGTCCGCACGATAACTGGCGTATAAATGGTTCAATTTCGATGAAATTTTAGTATGTGGTAGGGGACCACCCGGGGACAAACCCTATTGAAAATGGGACAAATGGGGTCACAGGTCACGACGTAGGAGAGGCATCCATTCCATTGCACTTATACGTCATAACTTGGGTAAATATGGTTCGATTTCAATGAAAATTGACTATGTGGTAAGGGACCGCCTGGAGACGACCCCTATTCAAAATGGGTGAATTAGGGTCAAAGGTCAGGACATAACAGCGGGATGCATTCCATTGCCTTTATGCTTCATAACGTGTGCTAAAAATGGTTCGATTTCGATGAAATTTCAGTATGTGGTATGGGGACCACCTGGGGACGAACCCTATTGAAAATGGAAGAAATGGGGTCAAAGGTCAGGACATAAAATTGCGATCCATTCCATCGCCCTTATCCCATATTACAGTATTAAGGTGGACGTCAAGAAATTTTGCTTCCTATACTTAAAATGGAAAAACTTTCGTACACATTTCCTTCACAATTAATGTGTCCCCAAGGATGAAATTTTGAACATCGATTAAAATAACTTCTTATTATCACTTGGAATACTTAATATCTTCTAAAACATAACCATAATTATATTAAAAATCAATAACTTTTCCTTTGGTGGTGTTGAAACCAGAAAAAAGATGGCGCGACCTGTACTTTGATGACGTCAGTAGACAAACAAATGTTGAATTGCATAATTAAGGATATGCTTTAGAAAATATTAGGTATTCCAAGTTATACAACAAGTTAGTAAAATCATGCAAATGCATTGATTATGATGCGCTTTCCAATATACTAGAAATCATTACTCAAGATATTACTCAAGTTATGAGGAAAATGGCTGTGGAATAAATCTCATCCCTGTGCCCTGACCTTTGATCCATTTGGATGATATTCAACAGAACTGGTTCAGTATATCTCCGAAATAACATGATTAAGTTTTGTCGCAATCGAAGCAATTTTACGGAAGTTATGATGCATAAGTGCTATGGAATAGATCCCGCTCCTATGTCCTAACCTTTACCCCATTTCGCCCATTTTCAATAGGATTCGTCCCCAGACAGGTCCCTACAACATACCAACATTTCATCCAAATTGAAACATTTTTACGTAAGTTATGACTCATAATGACGATGGAAGTGATTTCGTTCCTATGTCTTGACCTTTGACCCCCATTTCGCCAATTTTCAATAGGATTTGTCCCCAGGTCGTTTCCTACCACATACTAAACTTTAATCGAAATCGAACTCGTTTTAAGTTAGTTATGACGCATGAGAGCAGTGGAAAAGATCCTGCTCTTATGTCCGGGCCTTTGACCCCATTTCGTTCACTTTCAATAGGGTTCCTTCCCAGGTGTTCTCCTACCACATACTAAAATTTCATCGAAATCGAACGATATTTACGCGAGTTATCATGCAGACGAACATACTTACACAACGCGTGACGTAATGAGGCAGATGGGAATCGCGACCATCTGCTAGCAAGGTGTGACGTCATAAAACTTTAATAGTATCAACAAACAACACGTGACGTAATGAGATAGATGGCATGACCGTGCGCCAACATCTAATGGGGCGACGCCATGACACCACACTACAAACTTGGAATACTTAATATTTTCTAAAACACCACACACCACACTTGGAATACTTAATATTTTCTAAAACATAACCATAATTATGCAATCTAACATTTTTTGTCTGCTGACGTCATGAAAATACAGGCCGTGCCATCTTTTTCTGGACAATTAATGTGTTCACAAGGATGAAGTTTTGATCATCGATTAAAATAGCTTCAATTTATAACTTGGAATACTTAATATTTTCTAAAACATAACCATAAGTATGCAGTCCAACATTTGTTTGTCTACTGAAGTCATGAAAGTACAGGTCGCACCATCCTTTTTCTGGTTTCAACACCACCAAAGGAAAAGTTATTAATTTTTAATATAATTATCGTTATGTTTTAGAAAACATTAAGTATTCCAAGTTATAATAAAGTTATTTTAATCGATGTTCAAATTTTCATCCTTGGGAACACATTAATTGTGAAGGAAATGTGTACAAAAGTTTTTCCATTGGAAGTATAGGAAGCAAAATTACTTGACGTCCACCTTAATAATATGGGATAAGAGCGATGGAATGGATCGCAATCCTATGTCCTGATCTATGACCCCATTTCGTCCACATTTAATAGGGTTTTTCCCCTGGTGGTCCCCTACCAAATACTGAAATTTCATTGAAATCGAACCATTTTTGCGCACGTTATGACGCATAAGGGCAATGGAATGCATCCCGCTCTTATGTCTTGACCTTTGACCATACTTAACCCATTTTGAATAAGATTCGTCCCCAAGCGGTCGCCTACCACATAGTAAAATTTGATTGAAATCGAACCATATTTACGCAAGTTACGACGCATAACGGCAATGGAGGGATCCCGCTCCTACGTCGTGACCTTTGACCCCATTTGTTCCATTTTCAATAGGGTTCTTCATCAGATGGTCCGCTACCATATACTAAAATTTCTTTGAAATCGGACGATTTTTACACCAGTTATCATGCGGACGGACGGACGGGCGGACAAAGCTGGAGCATATACGCTTCTTCAACGTACGGTTGGAAAGCGTAAATGAAGCTATTTTGCCGCCCCGGTGGCGCAGTGGTCTAAGCGATGGCCTCTGATCATTCGTCTGTAAGGGGTCCGGGTTCGAATCCCGGTGATCCATGGATGTTGTGTTTGTCTTACGGCACTGGCTCTCTCTCTTCCCTGGAACCAGTGACCCTAAATTAGGGACGGGCGACTGCTTATAGCCCATTGAGTTGCTCACGGTGGTCGTTAAACCTCCAATCAAAAAAAAAAAAAAAAGAAGCTATTTTAATCGATGTTTAAATTTTTATCCTTGTGAACGCATTAATTGTCCAGAAAAAAGATGGCGCAACCTGTACTTTGATGACGTCAGTAACAAACAAATGTTGGATTGCATAATTATGGTTATGTTTTAGAAAATATTAGGTATTCCAAGTTATAAAATGAAGCTATTTTAATCGATGTTCAAATTTTCGTCCTTGTGAACGCATTAATTGTCCAGAAAAAAGATGGCGCGACTTGTATGTTCATGACGTCAGTAGGCAAACAAATGTTGGGTTGCATAATTATGGTTATGTTTTAGAAAATATTAAGTATTGCAATTTAAAAAATGAAGATATTTTAATTGATGTTCAAATTTTTATCCTTGGGAACGCATTAATTGGGAAGAAAATGTGTACAGAAATTTTTCCATTTGAACTACAGGAAGCAAAATTACTTGGCGTTCACCTTAAAGGAGCAATTCTTGTATGTATGTAAATTTTATTTTGAAAACGGCTCTAAGGATTTTGATGAAAGTTGTTAACCTACCATTTTCTGGTAATAGATATCTATTTAATTTGGTCTCGACTTTAGGAAAATTCGTTTAGTGGGTTAATAACCACCCCGAATTACCACGTTTTTAGTGTAATGTCATGGCGTCGTCCGATTAGATGTTGGCGCGCGGTCACGCCATCTGTCAAATTACGTCACGCGTTGTGTGCGGATCCTATTAAAGTTTTATGACGTTACAGTCTTGCGGCAAGTAGATGGTTGCGATTCCCACCTGCCTCATTACGTCACGCGTTGTGTGCGTATGTTCGTCCGCACGATAACTCGTGTAAAAATCGTTCGATTTCGATGAAATTTTAGTATGTGGTAGGGGAACACCGAGGAAGGAACGCTATTGAAAGTGAACGAAATGGGGTCCAAGGTCAGAACATAGGAGCGGGATCCATTCCACTGCTCGTATGTGTCATAACTAACGTAAAAAAGGTTCCATTTTAACGATTAAATTTTGGTATGTGGTAGGGAATCACCTGGGGACAAACATTATTGAAAATTGGCGAAATGGGGATCAAATGTCAGGACATAGGAGTGGAATCACTTCCATCGCCATTATGTATCATGACTTACGTAAAAATGTTTCGATTTGAATGAAATGTTAGTATGTTGTAAGAACCTGCCTGGGGTAGAATCCTATTGAAAATGGGCGAAATGGGTCAAAGGTTAGGACACAGAAGCGGGATCTATTCCATAGCCCTTATGCATCATAACTTACGTAAAATTGCTTCGATTGCGACAAAACTTTATCATGTTATTTCGGAGGTATACTGAACCAGTTCTGTTGAATATCATCGAAATGGGACCAAAGGTCAGGGCACAGGAGTGAGATTTATACCACAGCCATTTTCCTCATAACTTGAGTAATAACTTGAGTAATGATTTCTAGTACGTTGGAAAGCGTATCATAATCAATGCATTGCATGATTTTACTAGCTTGTTTTTTTTACGATGTACAATTTCGCCGGTAGAGGCAATTGTACATCGTAAAAAAACTAAATGCAGATGATGTCGAATTCAGAAATACGTTTTATTCCACATATTTGCTTCTATACATCCGATTGGAAAAAAAATATCTTTCGATTCCATTTATATCGAAGAGTATTTTACATATAGTTACTTTTTTAAATTAAGCATAGATTTTCCGCTAGAAGGCGTAAAAGTAAATTACCTTTTCCTCGATAGCTCTTCTTCTAATACTCCGATTTAAAAAAATTTCTTCAGCGGATACATCTCCTGATGGAAAATCTTTTGCATATAATTTCAAATTTTTGGTAAAGAATACCTTGGCCACCAGGGGGCGTAAGTGTTAATTTTTGCTTCTGATGTATTTGCCATAAAATCGGAGCTTCTAAAATATCGATTGAAAAAATTCTGTTGTGGACTGATGTCACTCACATCGATGAACCTTTTCGGAATATTTTCTTCTTAAAATAGGTAATGGTTTCTACGCCAGGGGGCGTAGATATATATCTTATTTTTGTCTATATCTCTACTTCTGGCCGTGGGTGGCCGAGTGGGCAACGTTCGTGACTGCCACGGGGGAGGGGTGGGGGCTCAGGTTCGATCCTAGGCAGGTACGAACGCTCGATCCACTAAATACCCGCCGTGCGTCGGATGGGCACGTTAAGCCGTCGGACCCCGGGTACTAACCTCCCGGTAATAAATAAAGGCGTCTTCCTCCCCTTTTCTACTTCGCTTCCGTGTCACTTTCGTATCGGGCGCTCTAGTCCAAATCTCCTAGTTTCCTATTGCTAAGGGTTGTTTAAGACCTGGGGTCAGACACTCCCTTCCTAAAATCCTCTACATATGATCATCTCTACATCTAGGAGTCCGATTTGAAAAATCCCTTCTTTGTTGGATAGTGTTTCTAGTGTGACATGTGGTTCATATACTTTCAAAATGTTCAAGTAATTCATAGACTTTCCGCTAGGGTGCGTAAATGTAAATTGCGTTTCCCAATATATCTCTGCTTCTAAATTTCCGATTTGAAAAATTCTGTCTGCACCGCATACAGCTCCTGATAGGAAATCGTTTGCACACATTTTCTAATTTTTGTAAGAAATGGTTCGGCCACCAGGTGGCGTAAGCCTTAATTTCCGCTTCGGTTGTATTTGCAGCAAAATATGAGCTTCTAAAATCTCGATTGAAAAGAAAAGTCGTTTGTTGACGGATACTATATACTCCTCATGTCGACAAACCACTTAGGAAAATTTTCTTCTAGAAAAAATGCATGATTTCTGCGCCAGGGGGCGTAGATGTATATCTTATTTTTGTCAATATCTCTACTTCTAAGAGTACGATTTGAAAAATTCCTTCTTTGTTGGATAGTGTTTCCGATGCTAAATGTTTTTATTAAAAATTCAAAATTTTCAAGTAAATCATACACTTTCCGCTAGGGGGCACAAAGGTAAATTGCGTTTTCAACGTTATTTCTGCTCCTAAAGATCTGATTTGAAAATTTCTTCCTGTATCGCATACAAGACCTGATGGAAAATATTTTTCAAATAATTTCTAATGTTTGGTAAAGAATAGTTTAGCCACCAGGGGTCATAAGTGTTAATTTCTGCTTCTGAAGTATTTGTTGCAAAATCAGGGCTTCTGAAAACTCGACTAATTTTCTTTTCTTCGACCGATACCTATTATATGGATACACCTTTTGAGAATACTTTCTTCCTGAAATAATGCATGGTTTTCCCACCAGGGGACGTAAAGTCACATCTTATTTTTGTCGATATCTCTGTTTCTAAGAGCTCGTAAGCTCACGATTCCGTTTACAGCAATATCTGAAGGATTAAAAACCCGACTGAAAATCTTTTTTCTTTCGTCAGATCTATTGTTTTCCATACCGGTTCTATTGACTTTGAATAGCTTTGATAAATTTAATTTGCGTCAGAACGGATTCAAAAGACGTGCTTACTACACCCGAAGATTCGGTGTCATCTTTCTTGTTGAGAATTGCAATCCAGAAATTACGATATAAGAGAAAATTCAAAGCAACAGAAAGAAGTGATATATATATTTTTTTTTTATTGGAGGTTTAACGACCACAATGAGCAACTCAATGGCAATAAGCAGTCGCCGTCCCAAATTTAGGGTCACTGGTTCCAGGGAAGGAGAGAGCCAGTGCCGTTAGAAAAACACAACATCCATGGCTTACCGGGATTCGAACCTGGACCCCTTTCGGACGAATGATCAAAGGCCATCGCTTAGACCACTGCGCCACAGGAGCAGCGACGTGCTATTACATTAATATTATTACTTTTCTCGTATCCCATTATTGATGTTATAGCAAAAACGACATGTAGAATTCAACCTTGCATAAGTATCATTCAGCTTTGCGCTGTTACTAAGGAAATATCTGAAACAATTTAATCAAACGTCTACAAGAAATCTCATTAGGAATTTTTTTTTCTTTTTTTTTTGCTTTCTTTGCCAGATGTTCTTTTTTTATCAGAGTAGATCTCCTTTCGACAACACAATTCAGTCAGTATATTTAAAAGACAAAGGTTTTGCTTACTTTGGTTGTTAGAAATAACACACCTCTCAAAAGTATTTAAAGCAAAGTGTGAGTTTCGTAGGGCTTGTCTTTTTACACTGCCAAAAAATAGTTCCTGAACATCGGTAGTTTTATTCATTTACCTTATATTTCATTCCGTTTACCGTCGATCGTATTCACTTCCCTTACTAAAAACGTATGTGCAAGCTAGATGCCAATTTCTTCACTATCGTATTCAGCATTTTCCGCAAAGGAATATTTCATTTTTAATGAGCTATTCACAAGTAAATAATGCTGACCTTTATTTAAATTAGTTTTAAATTATTCTATAAAACTCTTTTGTGTTCTTACACATTCAGAGGCATTCATGTTCTCAGACTTTCAGCCTAATGTGCTAAGCTTTTTGTTATGTTAATAACGTACAATTACGCTTAGACGAATTTTCCAGTACCTGAAGCGAAGTTAGCACACCATTTAATTTTTTTACTTACCTCTTTTGTCTGCTGTATTTGTTCTTGGTAATAAGTCTTAATACACGACCTGCAAATCTCACCTCTTTTAGCTTCTCGGGTCTTCCCATCGTCTATCATTCACGTTTTAGAAAGGTGGTACGATAAATGTCTATAGAGATTCTGCATTCCAGAATAGTGGAATAGCTATGAACCCTTTGGGAATATAGGCTGGCGCAGTCCTATCTTGAAAACTGAGTCACGGGGCAATGCTTGGTGTTTGAATTTTTAAAGCTATTAGTGATTGACGAAACACATTATGACGTTAATCCCCACAGACTAATATCGAAATTGTTTTTCAGGAAACTTTTCCTTGGATAGGTACAGTTGTAATTTTATTTATTTCGGGGTTTAACAACCGGCATGAGCAGCTATATGGCTACAGATGAACTGATTACTTCCAGTAACCGAGTGGTCTGAGGAGCTGGCTTCTGAACATTCTTTGAAGATATCTCCCGTCCCTAATTTGTGGACACTGGTTCCTGAGAAAAGAGTCATCCACTGTCGTAAAACAGACTTCACCCATGCGTCATCCAAAACCCGAATTAGGACCCAACTTGGAAGAATAATCAGAAGCTAGTGCCTCAGACCACTTGGCCATCATGACAGATAAGCTGCAACTATTTCATTTCTGAGGTTTCTTGCCTCAATGAAAGCATTGATATGAAGGTTAGGCGTTACTGATTGGAAAGTACTAAAAACTATGAAAAACATGGCTTCAAAGTAAGAATACGTTGTCTGCCTCTCCGTTTATATTTCAAAGAAGTGGTGCATTACTATATGCATTGTCAGTATTAGTACGTTGTTATGAATTGTCCGATGCTGGGGATCATAATACAATGTATGCCCTTCTTAAATAGATAATTCTTATAACATACCTCACTTACCTAAGGAATGTGATATTAATTCCTTTCCCTTTGAGTAAATACCCAATAATTCCATCGTTCACCTCATAGCTAATAATACCCACAAAAACGCCAGCAACTGTTTCGTCGCATTTGGTTTCGTTGATTCCACATCACATATTTTACATTGTGTTATGATATTTTTATATATTCTCTGCTTACAAAGTGAATTACCAAACGTGTTAGGGGAGACAGTTTCTGTTTTCTTACAGTCATTTAACGTAAGACAGTCCCTTTATTGCGGTAGAGGGTCTAAGACTTACACCTCGGAACATAACAAGGAATTGGGACGCTTTGTTGAATTCCAATTACTAAAAATGTTCAGCTGTAATAATGGTAGTAGTTCTTTTTCTCCACAAACCAGTTCATCCAAGTGGTGTCAATAAAGCCAAACACGAACGTCTGAATCATATCTCTGGCCAAAGAATTAGATTAATACTGTTTGCAAACAATATGACTTGCACTTGCTAAACAGGTCTTTTCGTTCACTTTTTCTGCAGTTTCATCAATACTACGATGCAGTTTCATCAATACTACGATGCAGTTTCATATCAACTGCTAAGTCCCACTCCACGTAGAGCATGATCTTAAAATATGTGGCCGTCATCGGTCAAAATACGCTCTTTCGTAGACGGAGAGAAGGATGACATGTAAAACTCTTTAAACAAAATAAATCATAAAGTGCAAATGGGCACATTCGGTGATGAAGACGAAGTTGATGATTGTGGAGAAAAGCAAATGCCGAACCGATAAGAGCTATACCAAATGAATCTGTTGAGCGGCGAAACGAGAACTTACTCCTGGACAGAGAAGATAATCCAATTCTGAATGGAAAACAAAGGTCCAGGATCATTGTTATCCACAACTGAGGAAAGATGATGTTCCTACTAAAAGCACTGAAGAAATAATTATGCGGATAATACGTCTTTCAATTGATCGACCTCTTAGGGTGAAAGATTGGCTGATTACCAATGGAAAGATACTTCCACCTAGAATGAGTGACTTTGTTAGTATGGAGAATTCCACAAAGGCCGAGAAACTTTGTCAAGGTAACGAGCCCGCATTATCGGAATTTCAATGCACTGGATCGTGATATAGCGCTTTACCTTTCGTATGGATGAGAGCTCAGATTTATCCTTTTACGTCCTCATTACTTCTCACTTTGTGGATATGCATAGTGTCAATCTCCAAATGTTCATTCAAATGAGACAGGAAAACCCAGTTTTGGAGGCTTTATACCATTGAATCTAATGCGATAGACAGATTAAAGACTGGGAATCAAGTACATGGCTTTTGTAGGTACTTGGGATAGAAACATTGAATGTTTGACTGCACAAAATGAACTTGTGTAAATTTACAAAAGCTGAGAGATCCACGATGAAATGAGTAACAAGAAGCCTTCCGACTTCCTACGCACCGTAGTATACCTGCTACCAGCATTATATTTAGAAGAAGTTGTTTCTGATTATTGACAATTTTTTGGTTATTTCGGGGTTTAACGACCACCGGAAGCTACTTGATGTAGTTATGACGAAGTAAATTTCTCCATCATTTTTATACCAGGGGCGGGATTCGAACCCACAACTCTCGGCTCCGGAGCTGCGAGTGCTATCCACTATAATACACTGACATGTGCACGCCCTGCTATCTGCCTTATATGCGTCATGTGCGTCCTGCGGTGCAGGCACATCACATCTCCTCTCGGCTCCGGAGCTCCGAGTGCTATCCACTATACTACACTGGCATGTGCTCGCACAGCTATCTGCCTTTATCACATGTGCGTCCTGCGGGGCAGGCACTCCACATCTCCCCCTCCCCCGAAGGAGAGCCGAGAGCCGGAGGCAATGCCCACTAATCAGCCGGGACCATGTGTCGCTGTAAGCAGTCATCCGATGGAGACAGTGCGTTCGGGAAAACCCAGATAATTTGATGTGTGTGGAACGTAATATCGTACTGATTTATTATTTTTCGAAGCAATGTAGAAGACATTCTCATTATTCCTCTCTCGCGGTGTGGAAAAAACATCACACTATTGCGAGACACCTAACAGCCAGACCATCCTGGAAGTTCGGGCGCCAATATGACGACACAAGTTTTTCTGCGACGGCCATTAAAGCCGTGTCCCCTCACACCGGAGTAAGTCGCTCTCCCAACTGAGCTACGCGGACAGGATGTCTCGCTGCAGATTTGACGTCTTGATACATGTTTTCACTTCTGTAGTACGTCACAGGGTCTAAGCAGTTGCCCGTCCCTAATATAGGATTACTGACTCCAGGGAAAGGAGAGAGCGAGTGCTGTAAGGCAAACACAATATCCATGCCTCACCAGGATTCGAATCCAGACACGTCTCGGGCGAATAATCAGAAGCAAGCTCTAAGACCTCTGCGAAGATTGATAAGGATCCATATACTTAAGAAATTGGCATGATTCTTTGGTAAGATGGTGCGGATCCAGTACTCTAATAATATTTAGTTCAAAGTGTATCTAAAACGATAAGAATACGCAGTAAAGTACCTAAATTATGATAGGGCTATTATATACAGAAGAGGTGAAACAGGGTGATATCAAAGAATACAATAATTGAGTCTAAAATAAGAAAAACCAACTTCCATAAATTGTGGGTCTGAAAATGAATTTTCGCTTTGGGAATGCAGTATATCAAATTCCGTCTGTCTTCGGACACGTTGATAGCATTCTAACTCCAAAGTAGATTTTCATAGAAAGAACTAGATGGATAACCAAAATGATAACTTATAACTGTCGTTTTAGAAAGAGGATTATGCCTGTCACAACGATTGCCTGAAAAATTTAAAGAAAAATTGATATGCTACCAACTTCATATCACTTTTTTAAATAATGGATGCTGTCTTTCAAGTCAAATGGTAAATATATAGTGGATGAAATTATTATATATATATATGCCACTCAATGCTATGGCTAAAGGTAACGAGCAAATTCTGTAGCAGTAAATTTAACTTGAAATTAGAACTAAATAAGAACACCTTTGCTTACAGTATGATGAGATAAAACATCGAATTTCTGTGCCAAAGAAGCACTTCCAAACGGAACTACACCGCTGGCCACCCAAAAGGCCACATTAAGAAGGACACGAGATAGCAAAGCCAGTTTTACTGGACACATAACAACAGATACAAAGATGAAACGATTGAGCTTACAGACCCGTGCGACTTGCGAAACACGCAGGCATCAATAGTTCGTGTGGCCCCCATGGTTGGCAATAACGGCCGCTACACGCCGCGGCATCGAACGAAAGAGGCTTTGGTAGTGGGTTTGGGGTATGTTGGTCCAGGCTGCTTCCACACGTAGCCACAGTTCATCAGGCGTAGCCGCGGGTTGTGCTCGCCGGCCCACTCAGTTGCCGATCAGCGACCAGACGTGTTCGATCGGCGACATATTGGGAGAACAGGCGGGCCACGGCAGCAGTGATGCCTCGTGGACCGTGAAGAATTGTTGCACGATGCGTGCTACGTGCGGGCGCGCATTGTCCTGTTGAAACGTTGCCGCTGGCGGGTACTGCAGGTAAGTCGGGACTACAGGCTCAAAAACGTCGGAGATGTAGCCGTGGCTGTTGAGTGTACCGGCGATGCCTACCAGAGGGACGCGGGTGTCATATCCAATTGCGCCCCAAACCAGAACGCCAGGCGACGGACCGGTATGGTGATGCATAATGCAGGCGTCATACAGTCTCTCGCTGCGGTGCCACCACGCGCGGATCCGACCATCGTGGTGCTGCAGGCAGAAGCGGGATTCGTCGGAGAAAACAAAGTCGTGCGATTCCGTAGTCCAGAGGCGGCGTTTAACGGACCACTGCCACCGCACTCGCTGGTGGTGTAACGTCAGTGATAATTGGAGCAATGGGCGCAGTGCGACAAGTCCGCGCTCCTGCAGACGACGTCGAACGGAACCGGCTGACACAGGTTGTTGTGCAACGCACCCTAATTCCTGCGCTAACGTTTGTGATGTGGCGGTGCAAGCCGCGAATTCCCGCCGCACAACATGACGGTGCTCTCGTTCGGTGTTGTGCCGCGGCTGCGGCAATCACTCACGTCGGTCCGTCCGTCCCTCCTGCACCCACCGAATCCATACTCGCCTCATTGTGGCTGGATGTCGTCCCACACGGGCGCCGATGTCACGGTACGATAAACCGCTGTCGCGATAAGCCACTATTCTTCCTGTGTAGAACTCCGAAACGTGCTGGAATGACTGCCGTATTCTGCGACAAGGCATCAGGAAGTTTCCGATGCACAGGTCCGGCATCTCAACACACTTCCACTACTTAAAACCCGCCTTCTGTGCACCCTTCTTATAGTGCTTCTCGGTGGCGTGCCGGGCGCACATAATTTGCATATGCCCTGCAATGCTAATCGTTTTCATGTCCTCTTGCGGGCGACGCATGCTGAGAATTTCAGGCCAATTGGATGCTTCCTTCTTGGTGTTGCATTTTGGGTGGCCAGCAGTGTATTTTCAGGTTCCAGAGGGGAGTTAGATAATAAATAAACCGAAGATTGACTGAAAAAATTCTGTATCGAACCGAAGTCCAGGTGAATTGTTCGGAAGAAGAAGTATGTTGGTAATGGATTCTGCGAAGGGAAATCTGATCGATAGAGTAATATGCGATACCTCAGATTCAGGTTTGCTCTTGTACGTAGGTGTGTAGGTGTTCTTGAGAGAAGGTAAGAAAGGAATTTACTTACGTAAATTCGTTTCCTTTTAGGAAATTATATACTTTAGCTAACATAGAATATGATAAAATGAAGCATCTTCAATAAGACTTCTGGAATCTGGTTTTAAATATGCCCTACGCTGTAATTTTCCTGGAAAATATTATGGATTATGTGAAAATATGTTCAAGATCTCTGTTCGTTATCGAAGATTATAAATGCGATGAAGGTGGAAAGGATATCAATGGGAAAAGGGATAAGGATGCACAAGGCAGCTAAGTCGAATAAGAAAGTAAAAGCGAAGCTTAATAGGATGAGGAAGATAGCAGACAGGAAATGGGAATGAAGATGATTAATTGAGTAAGAAGTATTTGTACTTATGCCATTTTGTTAGAAAATGTGTTGCATTTGTTTTGTTTCTTGCCGCGTTGTTGTTGGCTTGGGCAAATCCTCTTGCACTCAGGATAATGCTACAAATCAAACTGAAAGAAATATCTTTGCACAGAGGATGTTCACACATTTTTAAAACAATTTTACAGCAATATCATTAATGTTTAAAATAAAATTATTTATTTATTAAATGTTTTATCTGGTAGCTGCTTCTCTCGATATGAATAGATTTCCAAGATAACAGGGCGTTTCTTAAAACTGATTTACAAGATAACAGGGCATTTCTTAAATAGATTTCGAAGATAACAAGGCATTTCTTAAATAGATTTCCAAGATAACAGGGCATTTCTTAAATAGGTTTCCAAGATAACAGGGCATTTCTTAAATAGGTTTCCAAGATAACAGGGCATTTCTTAAATAGGTTTCCAAGATAACAGGGCATTTCTTAAATAGATTTCCAAGATAACAGGGCATTTCTTAAATAGATTTCCAAGATAACAGGGCATTTCTTAAAACTGCTATTGCTACTTTATTCCACTCCCCTTTTACTGCTTATAACGAAGTGAATTTCTCCGTCATTTTTATCCGCGCCAGAATTCGAACCCGGGTCCCCTCATTCCGGAATAAGTTGCTCTACCAATTGAGCTACGCGGACATTTTATTCTGATTCCTATCTGCCTCTATGTCGTGTGCGTCCTTCTGGCAGGTACGTCACATCTCCTGTTACGTTACATGCTTTCCACAGTCGAATCATTATTTTAGGTCTGCGTTTAGAAAGCGCTCTTTTTAGCAGTCCGAAGACACAATAGTCCATTTAATGACACATCTAAGGACTTTGAAAGAATATCAGCAAAATGAGCAATACACACGTGGTACTTGCATCCTTTTCCATTGTTCCAAGAAACAGAGTGGCAGATTTGGATATATGACTGGTAGGCTTTTCCTGATGGACTTGTACTCTTCGAAGGCTCTGTGGATAAAGGAATGGTATGTCCTCTTTAAATATAGCTGTTAAATCATTATTTTGATAGCATGTAAAATTCATTTGAACATTTTTTTTTAACTTTCCGTAATTTCAGTTTCCCATTGTACGAGAAATTAGCGATAATTAAGAATCCTTTACTGAAACATTTTTTAGATTCTTGGAACCAAGTTTATAAATCTTTTTCTGCTATTTTGCAATAGAAAAACGACATTTTTGTTACAGTCGTTTAGGTAGATCCATGCTTCATCAATAGTAACAGTGATTTTCGTAAAGGTCTACAGTCGTGGCCAAAAGTCTTGCACCAGTAGACCGAAAGTCAATTTTTAATGTTTGAAGTCAACTTACACAGTACAGTGTAATGGTAAAGTCAGGAATACATAGTATACCTCATTTTAAAGGAAATTGTATGCTGAATTCAAATATTTTTACAGAATGTTATTACCAGTAATAGAAGTGAAGTTACAAGCAAAAGTACAGCGTCCAGTCATAAAAAGCAAAAAATAGTGGAATTTGTGAAATTAGTGTACAATGCCTTTAATATAAAATTACTGTACAGTACATTATTGAAACTTGCATTACGCATGAAATAACTTACCAACAGGCAAAATACGCTTTAATATTTAATTGGATAACCACGGTTCCTTAGTAACAAAGTGCACCTTCTTCGCATTTAACTAATGAGCTTCTGTAGTTGTCCATTGGTGATAACGCAGTGCCATACGACCCTTACAGACTCAATTAATGCTGTTTTAGATGTGGGTTCCTGTTGACGGATCTTTTGCTTCAATATCGCCCAAGATTTTCTATGGGATAAAGATCCGGTGACTGTGCCGGCCACTGCAGTTTTCTTATAACTTTTCGATTAAACCACTTGTCAACCAACTTTGACCGATGACATGACGTGTTATCGTCCTGAAAGATCAAATCCCGCAAACCTATGTCTTGTGCAGATGGTAGTAGTTTCGGACTCCAAAATATCCACATATTTCGACCCATTCAATGTGCCATCAAAAATGTGCAGACGGCCAGCCAGCTCTGGACCATACAGGACCATAATATCACCGAATGTGGGCGCTTAATTGTTGGCTATGTGCAGCATGCCTTATATCTTTCACCAGCCCGAAGACGTACATAATTATTTCCATTATTAGTGGAAATAGCAAAAGTTGTTTCATCACTGTAAATAACATTTTTCCACTCTTCAACAGTCTAATTCTTGTGTGCCTTGGTCAAAGCAATCTTTTTGAGCCGTTGTTGTTCAGTAAAGAAAGGTTTTCGTGCAGATGCAATAATGCCTACTTCATTCTTCCACTCATTTCTTAAATCAGTGGTTGTTTTAAACCTTGATTTCAAGGAACGACGAATCAACATGCGACCATCACGTTAAATAAACAGCCTTGGTCGCCCTGTTCTTTTTCTGTTTTCCACACATCCAGTTTCTGCAACTCTTTTAAGTTGATGCACAAGACAGTGGAATTCTCACAGCCACATTTAACATGCAATTTTACGACTACTAAATCCAAGTTCATGCAAAGTAATAATCTGCGCCTGGTTTGAAGAGGCAGGACCAATTTTCGGGTTTATGACATCCCGAAATTCAAATATCACCAGGAATTCTGCATAAACCCCCGTCAACTGACTATAAGCAGCTGCTTTCTAAGTCGGTACCCAGATATGTTGCCTTCTATGCAGGGCACAGCAAGTATTTGTCATTTTCTCGTAGGACTTCCGTCCACAGTAAGTAGAGTTTAGGTCCCAGCCACCTACAGCGAGTTCGCCTTTTGGGCAGGACACAGAAACGGAAAGGAATGAGAGCAAGTCTAGCGACTTTGACAGAACAGTTTGTAGTGAGATTAGAGTACAGTAGATGGCGCCACCGTACAAGTACGATTTTGCTCATAGAAGGGTGAGAGAAGGTCAGGGGGCGTAAGAAAAGATACCCATTTAATCGGTGGGCCCAACCCGGAGGCCGTCATTTAACGTATTCGTCCGATGCACGGCGATTGTTAGTAAATCACACCATCTCTGAAAGATCAGCCCAGGATCGAACCTGAGGACCTTGCATTGACAGTCTGACCCGCTAACCACTAAGCCATCCGCTGCTCCTTCTAAGTCGGTAGACGATTCTACATCCTTTTATATCTCACTAGCGGACGTCGGAGAAAGCTATAGAGGAATCGTGGGGTGCGAACGCTTTTTCAGAACTGGATTTGTGCTTCCTCACTCGCACATTTTTGCTTGTAACTTTACTTCTATTGCTGGTAATAACATTCTGTAAGAAGTATATGAATTCAGCATAAACTTTCTTTTAAAATGATGTATAACATGTATTTCTGACTTTACCATTACGCTGTATAAGTTGACTTCAAACATCAAAAATTGACTTTAGGTCGACTGGTGCAGGTCTTTTGGCCACAATTCTACACCGCTCAGTTACGTTCCTAAGCACAGACACAGTGAGGATGCAGAATTTGTGATTTTCATGTAGGACTTCGGTCCACAGGGAGTAGAGTTTAGGTCCCAGCCACCTACAGCGAGATCGCCTTTTGGGCAGGACACAGAAACAATGAGAGCAAGTCTAGCGACTTTGACAGAACAGTTTGTAGTGAGATTAGAGTACAGTAGATGGCGCCACCGTACAAGTACGATATTGCACATAGATGGGTGAGAGAATTTCAGGGGGGACATAGGAAAGGATACCCATTTTACCAGTGGGTCCAGCATGGGGGCCGTCACTTAACGTGCTCGTCCGATGCACGGCGGATATTCAGTGATTGTTAGTAAATCACACAATCTCTGAAAGATCAGCCCAGGCTTGAACCTGGGGACCCAGCATCGATAGTCTGAAACACTAACCACTAAGCCATCCGCCGCTCTACGTTCCTAAGCAAAAGGCGGTGAACATTATGGTTTTTGTTTTTTTATTTATTTATTCAGATTCAAATATTTATTTTTTTTACCTTGTTTAAAATTAATGCACAGATTTTTAACGACTTAGCTGTTGCTTTTCCGGTAAGTGAATTTTCTTTTAAAACCAGACCTTACTTTTAAATAGTCGTAAAAGTACATACCTTCTTTGAATATTCGCTTGGTGTTTTCTTTTTTCCTGTTGAAAGCAATGCTTGACGATTTCCCTCTCCATTATTAAATAAAAATATTGCTTATTTTACATTTAGAAATGCTAATTTCATGATTTCGTTCTTTAATTACAGAATACGAATATTTCTCTTCGTAAAGCGCAAAAACATAACATTCAATCGGCAGCTTATTTTCGGGCGCCATTTTCTTAGCAGACGATATCTAACTGCAGCAGATGTTTTTTTCGTGTTCACCTAATACGCTGTTGCCAATTTATATTATTTGAACTTCTTTTATTTTCCATATTTTTTTTTCAAAGACTTTCTAAAACTGTGTGAACATCCTCTGTGCTATATGGAATGCCGTGTAAAAATCTGACAAGATGATAATAAAATCATGAATTTGTAGAATAGTTTAGTCCATGAAGTGTGATTTGAAGGATTAGGAAAACGCAAGACTTTAAAAAATGCTCCTTTCTAAAGTCAGCTCGTAAAATGTTATTAGTCCCCATTATTACTAATTTTATCTTCTGCCTTTCTAGACATTCTATTCTTTTATCTTCTGCCTTTCTGGATATTCTATTCTTCTTTTCATAACTTGAACTACGGAACGAAGATTGAATTTAGCACCAGGGCGGGTACTTTTTAATATGAGGACGTAATGTTTCAAACTTAAGGGAGGACGGGGTGCTTCGCAAAATGAGGAATACCTGCAGTGAATCTTATTTCGCGATTACAGAGTAATATCAACAGCAAAATAGCCTTCAATATAGAACAACCAGCATCAGTATGTTCCGTTCAAGCCTGTGCAGTCCTGATGCTAACCTACTGGAAGAAAAATCGTCTTAAGAACAGCATCCTTTTTTTCTTCAGTTCTGTTTCTAGAAAAATTCCGTTGATCTTGATGTTTTTAACGACGGATTGCTTTCTGAATGTCCATATTTTTTTATTGATTTTAAGTGTCTGGTTCTGTTACATGTTTCTTATAAATCGACTTAATTTCATTTAAATATAGTTTCAAATTGAAAAAAAAAATGTGTGCTTGTAATGTAATATAATAATACTGCTAATCACGTAGGTCAGCTGGAAAGTAATTTAACAGTGGACAGATTTCTAGAAATAACGCATTATGTCAATTCCAGGTAGTCGAAGTTTCTCAAGACACGAGTTTATAATAAAAGCTTTCCGCAGCGAAGGTAAGTGGATGTTGTGAGCAGCGTCCGAAACTAATCTTTCACTAAGTTTAACAAAAGATCTTACTCGGTAGAGTCTTCAATATTTATCCATGGGTTTGAAAGTTGAAGATTTAGGTGGCACAATAAATAGGGAAACGGCTTCTTAATGCTCCTGAAATCACACCGATATAACATAGGCATTGTGAAATGTCGTATTATCTTTCTGAAAATATCTATAGGTTCAGAAACAGAGACAGGCAGGGCCGGTTTAACGGAGGGTCTGTAAGGGTTATAGCCTTTGGTCCCACCATTATCAAGGACCCAGGAGGCATACCTGGGCAAATACTGTAAGTACAGTGAGAGAGGGAGGGGAGGATTAAAAAATAGTTTTACCTTTGTCTCGTATGATTTCCACTTGGTCAGAAGCAGGAAGACGATTAGATTTCAAGGCAGTGACTCACAAGGGTAAAGGTTTTATGTCGCTGGGTTCAACATGGTCGGCGAGAAAGTTTCAGCTTTTTCACTAACATCCACATACACATCTCAATTTGCGCTTGAAACCGTATAACGAAGTAAACTTCTCCGTCATTTTTGGTTCACGCCGGGAATCGAACCCGTGCCCACTTATTCCGGAACAAGTCGCTCTACCGACTGAGCTACGCAGATGCTCGCTGTCGCTGCTATCTGTCTTTATGTCGTGTGCGTCCTGCTGGGCAGGCACGTCACCACCATTAATGGTCGAAGTCCCCTGTGGCTTTACATTGCATAACAAAAAAGATGCACTAAGAAAAGTATACGATACTAAATCATTAGAAAATCCACAGAATAATAAAGATTTCGTGCTAAATGAGATACATTAAAGCCAAGGGGAAGTTGTCTTATACACGATTTAACCTTTCCGTAAAAACTTGAAAAGTAAAATGATGTTTACTTACAAGTTAAAAATATACCTGAAGGGCAATAACTTTCGGAGCTACACTAGCTCCATCATTAGGCCGAGTACACGAAGGGAACAATCAGCAGTTAATATGCACAGTCATAGTAAACTACAAACATTATAATTGAAGTAAAGCAATGTTGCCACTGATGGAATACGTGGTCACAAATAATGAAAAATAGAAGAACCTACGTGCCAGAAATATTGTCAGAGGTTTGGAACAAAACTTTAGGTAACAGAATCCATGGGAGAGGAATATTCATAGAAAAGTCATCATGGCAACAACCCGTGGATGTCTTCAAAATACACAGACTTTCAAGAAAAAGAAGAAATTGTTTGTCTGGTGCAGTAGCCATAACCGAAACATGGTTCCTATCCGGGGTATGTCCACCGTGAGCAATAGTACGTGCGAACGCAGTGGAAGTCAAACCTGCCCGTATTGCATATTTATGTTGAGAAACACGTACTTCCAAGGTGCAGGTAGTTGAACCTATATAGACCGTATTAGTGGCATTGGTATGCTGTACACACCGTGCCTTTGTAGGTGATCGGCAGGATTTCAGTCGTTGCGCACCAAACTGAAAAAGTTAGCTGTGCGAACTCCAAAAGAGAGATCAAACTTGGCACACGTTGTTCAGAATGTTAACGATAGATGGATGAAAGTCAATACTGCCCACGTAGCGGACGGCATGTTTCTCTTGCTGTAAGGTAGTAAAACTTAGGCTGTTCATTCCACGTACCAAGCATAAGATGGTTTCCGATGAATAACCAAACTGTTGGGAAATGTCCAAGATCCTGCGTAGTTCCAAATACGGTAACTTTGATGTAGAAGAATGAATATAGGAATGCTTGATGAGGAATCTAAATGCAGCACGTTTATGGACCTGGGGGTGACAAGAATCCTTAGGTATAATAGAGGGACAAAAAAGTCGGTTTTCTCTATACCAAATATTGAAGGCCATTAGCAGTGAGAAAAAGCAAAACATTCAAAAAAGGAAGTGAACCCTGTTCCTCAAGTTCAATCGTGAAATTAATCGTTGCACATTAAGAAGATAAAGAATCAGTTAAAGATTGCAGCTGCTCAATAGAAAAAGTCCAAAACAGAAGAATGTCATATACATAGCGAAAGTATAGCAAAGGTTTGAGAAGGTAGACGGAAAAAACATCGTTCTCCAACTCCTGTAAAAGAAACTCGGCAAGGACAGGTGAAAGAGTGGAACACATTGGTGTCCCGGCCTTTTGTGTGTAGATGACGTTATTAAATTTAAAGTATCATCGTGAGGCCACTAACTTGAGAGTTGACATAATGGCCTCAACCTCTAAAGAAGAAATACCAGGACTAAAAAAATACCAGGGCAAGTTTCTATTCGATTATATTATGCACGATAGGAACCGAAACGCTAGGAAACAGGGATTCTACGTCCAGGGGGGTCATGAGGAAATCTCTCGAAAAGGAGAAAGCTTTACTAATATCCAGAGCCTGAGTTGAACTACGAATTGGATATGGAGAAGAACGTGTCAGAGGGGCCAGAACATGTCATTAATTACAATTAAAGAACTTGCACAATAAACCAAAATTTATAAAATAGATGTTAAGAAATGTAAAAGAATAATCTATGTCTACATGTAGCACTGTAAGTGGATGACATGGAGCCGGGGAAAAAGCCTTTAATGAAATAGCCTGACGAGCCCCCGATCCCCAAGAAGTGTGTGACAGGCCAAGAAAACAGTGCACAGAAAATCACAGTGAGACACGAACCATCGTAATAGTACAGGTAAGTTAAGGATAAATGATGGGAATCAACTGTAATTAAAAATTAGGTGGCATATAGACAGTACAGTGACAATACGTAGATATCTTAACACATGCCAACATAATCACTGATAAGCAAAGTATGAAAAAAAATTCATGAAAGATTTAGTTAGGACATCTATATATATATATATATATACACCAAACCAATGCAACCGGAAAATACACATCCCAAGAATATCTGTACAGCACATTAAACAATCATGAAACAATAAACAAACCAAAATCAACAAGACAAAGCAATAGAGTTAATCATAACTACTCTTATTCATTGAACTACTCTTAGTTCGGCAGCCCCGGTGGCACAGTGGTCTAAGGCGCTGGCCTCTGATCATTCGTCCGTAAGGGGTCCGGGTTCGAATCCCGGTCGGGCATGGATGTTGTGTTTGTCTTTCGGCACTGGCTCTCTCCCTTCCTTGGAACCAATCGCTGCCTGCATGCTCTTACTACGGGTGATCTTCTACATTCTGTAAAACAAAGTGTAACTCAACTCATTCAAGAAAGTATGAATACACAAGTTTGTCAGCGATGGGCATCGAATCTGTGTCCCGTCACTCCGGAGTAAGTCGCTCTCCCAACTGAGTTATTGGTTGTAATTTAAATCATCTGTTGCTTGACTCACTTTTGCGAGTTCATTGGCTTGTAAATCTATCTCTCTGCTCGGGTATCACCTAGACATTTCCGAACCACAGGAAATGCCTTTGCAGAACAATCGCTGCCTGTATGCTCTTACTACGGGTGATCTTCTACATCCTGTAAAACAAAGTGTAACTCAACTCATTCAAGAAAGTATGAATACACAAGTTTGTCAGCCATGGGCATCGAAACTGTGTCCCGTCACTCCGGAGTAAGTCGCTCTCCCAACTGAGTTACGCGGATAAAATGTCTCGCTGCAGATTTATCGCCTAGACACGTGTTTTCACGGTAATCGGAAAACTCCCCCACACAAGCATTCCCTCTCAGGAAAACTCCCCCACCTTTTTGGGTCAGGGGCCATGCACAAGTTTGCATTTGACACAAAACATCGAACGTGGGGGAGATTTCCGGAATCATCATTTCCATTTCCACGCTGTTTAAAACAAGATGTAGCCGAACAACGTGCACAAATATGTGGGGGAAAATTTCGGGGTCGACATTTCAAACATTTATCGATGTTTATAGTAAAACCGTCTTGCAAGTAGCTGGATGAGGTAAGGGAAAAATCAGGGTTGGTATTTCCACTATTACCGCGCTTTTTTTGTGAAAAAGGGCCTTACAATCAGTAGGCTGACAGGGTTGGGGGAAATTCCGGTGTCGGCATTTCGACTTTTAGGATGGGATGGGGGAAATTTCCGGTGTCATCATTTCTATTTTCATCCAATTTAAAACAATATTCAGCCGTACAAGAAGCACACATATGTGGGGGAAATTTCTGGGGTCGGCATTTCAAATCTTTATCGCAGTTTATAGTACTGCAAGTAGCTAGATGAGGTGGGGGAAATTTCCATGTTAGTATTTTGATTGTTACCGCGCTTTTTAATGAAAAACATTCTTACAATAAGCATGCTGACAGGGTGGGTGAAAATTCGGGAGTCGGCATTTCGAACTTCTACAGTTGTTTAGGGTAAAAATCGGTTTACAGTTAGCATGGTTGGGTGGGGGAAATTTCCGGGTTAGTATTTCCACTCTTACCGCGGTTTTTAATGGAAAACGTGTCTTACAGTCAGCAGGCTGAAAGGTAGGTACTTCAAATTTTTATCGATGTTTATAGTAAAAAACCATCTTGCAAGTAGCTGGATGAGGTGGGGGAGATTCCCGGGTTAGTATTTTCACTCTTACCACGGTTTTTAATAGAAAACAGTCTTACAATAAGCAAGCTGACAGGGTGGGGAGAATTTTCGGGTTAGTATTTCGACTGTAACCGCGGTATTTAGTGGAAGATTTTCCGACGCACTTTGTTAGATTCAATAGAACGCTGTGGACAGACATTTTCCGACAGTATTTCATAAATACGAAAAATTAACATACATTTATCTGAGTTTCCTAAAATCTTAGTGGGCTGTCCTCGACATGTGTTCTAACTGGGTAGAGATTTTCTTTTGGCAAAGGGTGGTAGTGAGGGGGAGGGGGAGCTGGCTCAAAGAAAAGTTGGGTGCGCTGAAGCCCACCGTATAGCACCTGTAGCGTCATGCATGTTCAACACATTAACCACAACATTCTTGCAAAACACCGAGGCTTCAGGCCTTTTCAGTAAAATGTTTGTTTTATAATGTTTGATATGTAAACGTTATAAATATGAAGGCGATAGATAAAAAACTGTTTAAAAGGCCATGTACACTGCCGGACAATTGCTAAGGACGGATGACAATAGCAACGATAGCAACCATAAAATGGAAGGCAGGAAAATGAGGAAATTAGCATAAGTGCGGGATACAGTAAGACGTGTTGTGCGTATGCAAATTTTGGATTGCCGAACTTGTTCGTGACGTCATAGCGCTGATAACAGATATAAAGGATTTGACGCGTATTGATCGTTGTTGTTCAAACGCAAAGTTGAAAAGGAAAGAATCAATTGACGAACTTGCAATTTTCAGTATGTCTTCCCGACATCACCTAGATGATTTTACGCGTGGCCATATTATTGGCAAGATTGAAGAAGGGCGAAAAATAACAGATGTTGCCAGGGAGTTCGACGTCAGCCACAGTGTTGTCTCAAGGCTTTGGAAATCATTTCAAACAAATGGAGAGTGTAGCAAACGTCACGGGGGAGGTCGTGTTCGCAGTACGACACCTGCAGAAGATCGGTACATAGTGCTATCAACAAAACGACACCGGCGCAGCACAGCTAGTGAGGTAGCAAATCAGTTTATGGCTGCTACTGGCAAGCGGATCTCCCGAAAAACTGCCGCCAGACGTTTGCATGAAGGAGGACTATACGCCCGCCGTCCTGTTGTGTGCATCCCATTGTCCAGACGTCACCGTACCACCCGTTTGCAATGGTGCCATCATCATCGCAATTGGACTGATAACGACCGGTCTGCTGCCGTCTTCTCAGATGAGAGTAGATACAGTCTATCGTCTGATTGTCGACGACAACTGATCTGGCGTGATAGTGGTACTGCATATTGTCCGGCAAACATACAGGAAAGGGACCGATATCCGACATGTAGTGTCATGGTATGGGCTGGCATCATGATCAATGGCCGTACGTCCCTCTATGTGCTTCCAACTGGGACTATGACTGGCCAACGATACATTAATGATGTTCTGCTACCTCATGTTCGCATGTTCCGTGGTGCTGTCGGTGATGGATTAATTTTCATGGACGACAACGCAACGTGTCCTTAAACAGTCGCTGTCTAGCAGTGTCTTGAGAGCGAGAATATTCAACGCCTCGTATGGCCAGCACGTTCTTCAGATCTGAATCCCTTTGAAAATGTGTGGGATGCTTTGGGGAGGAGTCTTGCTGGTCGCCAATGCCCTCCAATAAACAAGGACACCCTCATCCGTGCACTGACAGAGGAATGGGATAAATTACCCCAACAGCTGCTTGATAATGTTGTGCAAAGCATGACACGACGTGTGGAATCTTGCATCGCCCTCCATGGTGGCCATATCCCGTATTGACATCTTACGCCGGAACGCCTGCGGACGGTAATTGCATTTTTTTCACGTTTACGTATTCTGCACAAAATGGCCTATTTGTCCCTTGAACACGTTCCAAAGCCTCCTGGATTTCAGAGCACAATAAATTGTCTTTCTTGTAAAGTCCTGGCATTCTGACATTATTTTATTTCACTTGGTATCCAACCACACTTACTTTTCTATGCGCTATATAGCCGTTTATAATCCGTCCTTAGCAATTGTCCAGCAGTGTATTTGTGCTACGTGTAGGGCTGTATCTTGTTTTGAAGTGTCTGAAAACAAAAATGGTGACACCGGAAACTTCTCATCCAGCTACTTGCATCGATAAAAGTTTGAAATCCCGAATCCGGAATTTCCACCCATCCTGTCAGCCTAATTATTGTAAGACCGTTTTTCACTAAAAAGCGCGGTAACAGTCAAAATACTAACACGGAAATTTCCTCCACCTCATCCAGCTACTTGCAGTACTATAAACTGCGATAAAGGTTTGAAATGCCGACCCCGGAAATTTCTTCCACATATTTGTGATACTTGTACGGCTGAATGTTGTTTTAAAGTGAATGAAAACAGAAATGATGACACCGGAAATTTTCTCCACCCCATCCTAAAAGTCGAATGCCGAACCCGGAATTTTCCCCCACCCTGTCAGCCTGCTGATTGTAAGACCGTTTTTTACAAAAAAGCGCGGTAAGATTGGAAATACTCACCAGGAAATTTCCCCCACCCCTATTAGTTACTTGGAAGACAGGTTTTTACTATAAACAGTGATAAATGTTGGAAATGCCGAACCCGGAATTTTCCCCTACATATTTGTGCTAGTTGTTCGGCTGCATCTTGTTTTAAACAGCGTGGAAATGGAAATGATGACCCCGGAAATATACCCCTCGTTCGATACTTTGTGTCAAATGCCATTTGTGCATGTTCCCTGACTGAAAAAAGATGGGGGACCTTTCCGGAGGGGGGGGAGTTTTCGTGAGGGGTCTTTTCCTGTAGGGAACTCTTCCGTCCATCGTTTTCACCTCTGTAGTACGTCATATCATCTCCCTCATTTTTTTTCTTGTCTTCGAAGCGAAGTAGGAATTTTCAATAAATTCCAAACAACGTGTGGAACAAACATCACACATTTTTCGGACAGTGGGTCCATATTCCATAATCGGACGCCAATATGAAAACACAAGTTTTCTCCACGCCGGACGTCGAAACCGTGTCCCCTCACTCCGGAGTAAGTCGCTCTCCCTACTGAGCTACGCGGACAGAATGTCTCGCGGCAGATTTGTCGTCTTGACACATGTTTTTCCTTCTGTAGTACGTCACAAAAGATAACTATCTTTTAAACCGGAGCTCACATCTTAACAACACTAAGATTATAGATATCATTAGGAATTTCTATAATGAAGCTGTCCATGTCCAGAGCGCAGTCGCTTATGAAATTTCGAGTATATTGAAAACAAAAACAAGAAATAAATTATTTATCTTATCCTTTCTGTCCTTTTGTTTTGTTCAAGCTAAAACGTAACAGCGTGCTTCTTTTCTAGATGATTTCATTGTATGAGAAAACATACGTCTAGAATTTTCGGTCTTTTTATTAAGAACTAAAAGAGGTCTTATCTTTGAAAAACGTAATTCGCTGTATTTAGACTTTAAAAATCAAATAAATTTCTTCAATAGTCAATGCTTCTTGATTTAAAGTCTTTTTTTACGCTTTCCAACCGTAGGTTGAAGAAGCGTATATGCTCCAGCTTTGTCCGTCCGTCTGTCCGTCCGTCCGCACGATAACTCACGTGAAAATGATTCGATTTCGACGAAATTTTAGTATGTGGTAGGGGACCAACTGGGGACGAAACCTTTTGAAAATGGGCGAAGCAGGGTCAAAGGTCAGAACATAGGAGCGGGATCCATTCCATTGCTCTTATGCGTCATAACTTGCGTAAAATTTGTTCGATTTCGATAAAATTTTAGTATGTGGTAGGCAATGACGTGCGGACGATCCCTGTTGAAAATGGGTGAAATAAGGTCAAAGGTCAGGACATAGGAGCTGGATCCATTCCATTGTCTTTATGCGTCATAACTTGCGAAAAAATGGTTCGATTTCGATGAACTTTTAGTATGTTTTAGGGAACCACACGGGCACGAGCTCTATTGAAAATGGGTGGAATGGAGTCAGAGATCAGGACATAAAAGCGGGATCCAGTCCATTGCCTTTATGCGCCGTAACATGCGTAAATATGGTTCGATTTCGATGAATTTTTTGTATGTGGTAAGGAACCACATGGGAACGAACCCTCTTGAAAATGGGCGAAATGGGGTCAAAGGTCAGGACACTGGAGTGTGATCCATTCCATTGCCCTTGTGCATCAAAACTTACCTAAAATGCTTGGATTGCGACAAAACTTTATCATGTTGTTCCAGAGGTATGGTGAGCCGGTTCTGTTGAATATTAGCGAAATGGGGTCAAAGGTCATTGCACAAAAGCCAGATTTATTCCACAGCCATTATTATTTATTTATTTTTTTTGATTGAAGGTTTAACGACCACCGTGAGCAACTCAATGGGCTATAAGCAGGCGCCCGTCCCTAATTTAGGGTCACTGGTTCCAGGGAAGGGAGAGAGCCAGTGCCGTAAGACAAACACACCATCCATGCCTCACCGGGATTCGAACCCGGACCCCTTTCGGACGAATGATCAGAGGCCATCGCTTAGACCACTGCGCCACCGGGGCGGCCACAGCCATTATTCTCATAACTTGCGTAAAACTGCTTCTATTGCAACAAAACTTTATCATGTTGTTCCGGAGGTATAGTGAACCAGTTCTGTGGAATATCATGGAAATGGGGTCAATGGTCAGGACACAGGAGCGAGATTTATTCTACAGCCATTATCCACATAACTTGAGTAATAATTTCTGGTACGTTGGGAAGCGTATCATAATCAATGCATTGCATGATTTTACTGACTTTTTTTATTTGGTTCGGGGTTTAACGAATACCGTGAGCATCGCTAAGGGCCATAAGCAGACAGCCGTCTCTAATTGAACGCCGCAGGTTTCAAGGAATGGAAATAGCCAGTTCCATAAGACAAACATATCGCCCATGTCTCATCCACTACTCAAACTGGGCACCCTCGGACGAACAGGTAGTGTCGTAATGGGAATGATGACCCAGGAAATTTCCCCCACGTTCGATATTTTGTGTTAAATGCAATTTGTGCATAGTCCCTGACCGAAAAAGGTGGGGGACTTTTCTGTCCCACATGGGTGGTAGGCTAAAACTTACCACCAGAGCTTTTTTTCCCCAGCGAATAAATTGTTTCTACAATTTTTCGTTACCCTTTCGTAACACTTCTTTCCTACATACATATAGATATATTTACTGCTTCGTAGGAACTCAAAGCATAAAGATATAGTAACGCATTCAGTGGGTTTGGAGAGGATCCCCGGGTCCTCCCCATGAGATATGACTTGATCCTTTGTTACATTGCTATTGGCTGCTTAATGTTAAATATATTTGTATATGTTATGAAAGGTGTGTTTTACGAATTATTGAAAACGCACTTTAACATGGTGAAGATATTTTTATCTCTTTCCAATATTTTAGGAGATAACTTCTCTGGAGTATTTTCAGTTGCATTTTCCATATTTTTGACCACCCCCATAAAGGTACCTTTGGTGCGCCACTGTTCAGATACTAGGGCTATTAGACATTTGGGGTTTCTAATGCTGCATATTATATAGTCCCTAAATGATCCAGAAAATAGGACACATTTCACCTTGATGACTCATTCCCATCGAACGTAGGTTGAAACACAGGGTGTTTAAAATTTCTAAGAAGTAGGGCCTTTCATGTTATTTCTTAAGCATTAAGTAATGAAGCAGTAGTATAGAAGTAGGCCCATTTATTTCTAAGAAGTAGGCCCTTTCATGTTATTTCTTAAGCATTAGGTAATGAAATAGTAGTATAGACGTGCTTCCGTGTAATAGGAGAGAACTGACGAAAACGAGTTTCCAACTAAATTTCTCATTTCTTCTGATGTACATTAAACTGCGATAGTAAACGGAGGGAACAACGGCTCTGCGCTAACTAAAAGAAACTAGAAAATGAGAAATTAAGCTGTAGTTTGCTCTGATTGAAGCCATATCCCCCGTTAAATGTCTCCTGGCTGCCTACTTTTAGCTTCTCTCCTGTGACCGAGTCAGGAAGCCGGCAATGTAAGAGTTCCCATAAAATCAACGGTGACGAGATTTCCTCGTCTTCCAAATGTCGGCATCCGGTTAAAGAGGAGTCACAGTCGGATACTTAACGAGCCTGTGTGTGACAGAAGAGGAGGTTCTTGTTGCTTTTCTTTTTCTCTTTTTTCGATCCGTTAGAACCTCTCGTTAGGTGCTCGGATTTCAAAAGAATTTGGGCACGAAGCAACCAAAGAACGCCCGTTATCAGATAAGCCATCCCATCACGATGTCCAGTAGACACAACGACACACTTAGATTGTAAGCTTCACCGTCCTTTTTTATTTATTTTTTCTTGTTTCCTTTTTTCTTTCTCTATTTTGTTCATCACACTAGAACCCTCTGCCTATCTTCATCTATTTGTTTCTTTCCTTCTTCAGAGTTGGCGGTCGTCTCCCCTTCTTTTCTCTGAAAGTATGAACTTTGCCAGCCAACAAATCCTAGTGGCCAATCTGATTGCTTGTAAAAACTAAAGATTCCTTTTCTTGTTTTTTGCTTATGTCCTCTTACTTATTTTGGAATAGGAGCGTATCTTTATTTTTTATGTGTTTTCTTTCCTTTATTTTATCGTCCTTTAGCTTTACTTACTTGTGTACAAGGGCCACCACTCCTTTGCTTAGTGTTCAAAGACTGCCTCAGAAAAAATATACAATGCTGCAGTTTTAGGAAATACCAAAACAATATGTGATGAACTTAAATAACGCAAATACTTTCTGTGAAATGAGGATTGCAGATTTCCATTTAGTTGTTTAGATATCAGTCATACAGGAACAATTTTCATTCTGGTTGGTTTCCCATATTCTAATTAATACTTCACCATTTTAGCTATATTTCTCTTGCTACTTTTTCCTAAGACAGGTTTTTTCGTGCACAATATGCTCCACAATAACTACACGATACTACTGCATATCGGCGGTCATTTTTCAATCGTTATGTACTCCATCATGTCTAACGTCGCCACTGAGTGTCGCAGGGGAGAAGCTAAATGTGGATGGTGTGACGTATTGCAAAGGTGACGCATATGTCAAGACGGCGAGTAGTCCTTCCCTGCGTAGCTTAATTGTGAAAGCATTCGGCTTTGGAGCAAAAGGATGTGAGTTCCACGTCGACACCGGAAGAGAGAGAGGGTTTGAATTTCACATTGACGCCCGAACTTAAAATTGGATCTACTGGCCATTAGGTTCTTCGACAAATGTGTGACCCTACTTCCACACATCGTCTGGAATTAGTGAGAATTTCTTCTCCCACAGAGAGACACTGCAAGAATGGCAAGCAATAGATGGTCAATCATCAGTTTATTTATCAACTAATCCCACACTAAGAACCTGAAAATAGTTGCGTTTTGGCAGTATATCATCATCATCATCATCATTGTCAACCATTATCAATCCACTGCTGGACGAAGGTCTCCCCAGGTTTCCTCCACAACGGTCTGTATTGTGCCAGTCTCCTCCATGTCACTCCCGCATACTTTTGAATTTCATCCACCCATCTTCCATGTGGTCTTCTTCTGGGTCTTTTCCCGTCCATTGGAATCCAATCTAAAATTTCGGCTGTCCATCGATGGTCTGTCCTTCTGGCAGTATGTCCAGCCCATTGCCATTTCAGGGATTTAACTCTGATCATGATGTCTTCCACTCTTGTCATTTTTCGGATCCACGTGTTCCTCTTCTTATCTCTCCTGGTTACACCAAACATGCACCTCTCCATGCTACTTTGAGTTGTCTGCAGCCTTTGTATGTCCCTTTTAGCTAAGGTCCACGTCTCTGCACCATACGTAAGCACTGGAAGGATGCATTGATCAAACACTTTTCTTTTAAGACATAATTGGCATATTGCTCTTGAAAATTATGCTGTTTCTTCCAAAAAAGCTCTCCAGGCAAGTTTTGTACGCCGATTAATTTCTTCATCAATGTGACCCTTCACTTGATATCTGCTGTCCAAGATAAACGTACGTGTTCTGTTATCTCCAGCTTTTCTCCATCAATCGATAAATCTTCTTTTCTTGTAAAAGCATTGTACACATCACTTTTGTCTTCTGAAAGTTCATTTTTAATCCCAGTTCTTTACTCTTGTCAGCACGTTCCTGGATCATACTCTGTAGCTCTGATGGGGTAGTTGCAAAAATGACTATGTCATCAGCAAAACGAAGGTGGGTTAGATAATCTTCATTAATATTTATCCCTTTGTTTTCCCAGTTCAGTGATTGAAATACATTTTCCAATGTGGCATTAAAGAGCTTCAGGAGATACATGGTGTCACCTTGTCTCACTCCTTTTCCAATTTTTATGTGTGATGTATTTTCAAACAGCCGAATCTTTGCACTTGCATTTTCATAGATGTTATTAATAATATTAATGTATGCATCTTCAATACCGCAGGATTTCAGAGCCATTGCAACTGCTGATGGTTTCACCGAATCAAAGGCTTTTTCATAATCGATAAAAGCCATGCACAATGGACGTTCATATTCCCTCGCTCTTACAATTAGTTCTCTCAGTACGTGGATATGATCTATTGTGCTGTAGCCACTCCCTGAATCCAGCTTGTTCTCTCGGTTGAGCCATGTCCAGTGTCACCTTCAAGCGGAGTGAAAGAACTTTAGTGAAGATTTTATAAACCACTGATAGGAGGCTGATTGGTCTGTAGTTCCTGAGATCCTCACCACGTCACCTTTTTTATGTAGCAAGATCATTGTAGCGTTGCTCCAATCCTCAGGAATTTTCCCTTCATTAAGGCATCGAGTGAAAATTTGGGCGAGTACTGTTTTGATTTCTCCACTTGCTTCTTGTATGATGTCTACAGTAATTCTATCTTCTCCTGGAGCTTTTTCCCCGCTCCATGTTCTTGATTGCATGTGCAACTTCTGCTGGAAGGACTGGAAGAATTCTGGTACTGGTACCTTTCATGATGTCTGGAGTACATGTATCATCCCTTTCATACAATTTGGAGTAGAAATCTTTTACTCTTGTCAAAATTTCGCCTCTATTTCTTGTTACAGAACCATATTCTTTTCTCAGTGCCATAATCTGTTTTTTTCACTTACTGAGATGTCCCTTTGCTATCTTTAGGCTTTGGTTGTTTTCAATTGCTTTCCTTACTAGTTCACAGTTGAATTTCCTTACGTCTTCAGTGATACTTTTTCGTACTGTCTTGCATAGCTCTATATATTCCACTTTGGAAGTCACATCTTCCTTAGTTGTCCTCATCACTCTTCTTTTTTGCATCAACATTTTGGTTTTCCCTGATAATTTGTTCACGTGCAATTTGTTCTTAGACCCAGCTAATTTTGTTGCTGTTTCCATAAAGAGCTTTGGTTACTTTTCTGTTAACTTCATAGAAATATCCACTTCTTCCGATGTTAGGCCTTCTAAAGCAGAGAACCTGTTCTTCAGTTCCAATTTGAAGGTATTATGGTGTTTTTTAAGGTTGGTTATGTCAATACATTTTGTTTGTCTTATGAGCTTGCTACGTTCGAGTTTAGTGTTGAGGTGCATCTTACATCTCACCAATCTATGGTCACTGCCTGTGTTGAACTTGTTTAGCACACTGCCAGTCTTCTATGACGAATTTTTTGTTACACATAATAAAATCAATTTCACTTGTCGTCCCATTTGGATGTCTCCATGTCCATTTCCTGTGTGGCTTTTTCTTGAAAAAGGAGTTCAAGATGAAAAACCCTTCTGCCTCTGCAAACTCTACGAGAGTATTTCCACGCTGGTTTCTGTTGCCGTGACCGAATTTACCTACTGAAGTTTCATTCTGTGGCCGCTGCCCTATTTTTGCATTGAAATCTCCCATAATTATCTTCAAGTGCTGCTTACCTTTATTATTTAGATCACGAATTTCCTCATAAAATTCTTCAATCTCTTCTTCAGCATGACTTGCGGTAGGGTGCATAAGTTTGAATAATCTGAGCCTGGTATCTTTTCGAGAGTTGGATAACAAGTCGTGCAGCTCTGTCAGAGGAACTTTCAACTTCTACAACTTTATCCTTCAGTTTCTTGTTTATTATAAATCCAACACCACTAGCTCTGCCAATATCTGTCCCACGATAGTAGAAGAGATGTATACAAATATATTTAACATTAAGCAGCCAATAGCAATGTAACAAAGGATCAAGTCATATCCCATTGGGAGGACCCAGGTTCCTCGCCAAACGCACTGAATGCGTTACTATATCTTTATGCTTTGAGTTCCTACGAAGCAGTAAATATATCTATATGTATGTAGGAAAGAAGTGTTACGAAAGGGTAACGAAAAAATTGTAGAAAACAATTTATTCGCTGGGGGAAAAAAGCTCTGGTGGTAAGTTTTAGATAACTGCACATGTGGGACAGAAAAGTCCCCCACCTTTTTCGGTCAGGGACCATGCACAAATCGCATTTAACACAAAATATCGAACGTTGGGAAAAATTCCTGTGTCATCATTCCCATTACGACACTACCTGTTCGTCCGAGGGTGCCCAGTTTGAGTAGTGGATGAGACATGGGCGATATGTTTGTCTTATGGCACTGGCTCTTTCCATTCCTTGAAACCTGCGGCGTTAAATTAGGGACGGCTGTCTGGTTTTGGCCCTTAGCGATGCTCACGGTATTCGTTAAACCCCGAACCAAATAAAAAAGTCAGTAAAATCATGCAATGCATTGATTATGATACGCTTTCCAACATACCAGAAATTATTACTCAAGTTATGTGGATAATGGCTGTGGAATAAATCTCGCTCCTGTGTCCTGACCTTTGACACAATTTCCATGATATTCAACAGAACTGGTTCACTATACCTCCGGAACAACATGATAAAGTTTTGTTGCAATAGAAGCAGTTTTACGCAAGTTATGAGAATAATGGCTGTGGCCGCCCCGGTGGCGCAGTGGTCTAAGCGATGGCCTCTGATCATTCGTCCGAAAGGGGTCCGGGTTCGAATCCCGGTGAGGCATGGATGTTGTGTTTGTCTTACGACACTGGCTCTCTCTCTTCCCTGGAACCAGTGACCCTAAATTAGGGGACGGGGCGACTGCTTATAGCCCATTGAGTTGCTCACGGTGGTCGTTAAACCTTCAATCAAAAAAATAATAATAATGGCTGTGGAATAAATCTGGCTTTTGTGCAATGACCTTTGACCCCATTTCGTTGATATTCAACAGAACCGGCTCACCATACCTCTGGAACAACATGATAAAGTTTTGTCGCAATTCAAGATAAAGTTGTAGAAGTTGAAAGTTCCTCTGACAGAGCTGCACGACTCGTTATCCAACTCTCGAGAAGATACCAGGCTCAGATTATTCAAACTTATTCACCCACCACAAGTCGTGCTGAAGAAGAAATTGAAGAATTTTATGAGAAATTCGTGATCTAAATAATAATAAGGTAAGCAGCACTTGAAGATAATTATGGGAGATTTCAATGCAAAATAGGGCAGCAACAGAATGAAACTTCAGTAGGTAAATTCGGTCACGGCAACAGAAACCAGCGTGGAAATACTCTCGTTGAGTTTGCAGAGGCAGAAGGGTTTTTCATCTTGAACTCCTTCTTCAAGAAAAAGCCACACAGGAAATGGACATGGAGACATCCAAATGGGACGACAAGTGAAATTGATTTTATTATGTGTAACAAAAAATTCGTCATAGAAGACTGCAGTGTGCTAAACAAGTTCTACACAGGCAGTGACCATAGATTGGGTGAGATGTAAGATGCACCTCAACACTAAACTCGAACGTAGCAAGCTCATAAGAAAAACAAAATGTATTGACATAACCAACCTTAAAAAACACCATAATACCTTCAAATTGGGGAACCGAAGAACAGGTTCTCTGCTTTAGAAGGCCTAACATCGGAAGAAGTGGATATTTCTGAAGTTAACAGAAAAGTAACCAAAGCTCTTATGGAAACAGCAACAAAATTAGCTGGGTCTAAGAACAAATTGCATGTGAACAAATTATCAGGAAAAAACCAAAATGTTGATGCAAAAAAGAAGAGTGATGAGGACAACTAAGGAAGATGTGACTTCCAAAGTGGAATATATAGAGCTATGCAAGACAGTACGAAAAAAGTATCACTGAAGACGTAAGGAAATTCAACTGTGAACTAGTGAGGAAAGCAATTGAAAACAACCAAAGCCTAAAGATAGCAAAGGACATCTCAGTAAGGAAAAAACAGATTACGGCACTGAGAAAAGAAGATGGTTCTGTAACAAGAAATAGAGGCGAAATTTTGACAAAGGAAGAGACAGTTTGCACATTCGACTCCGGAACAGAAGGATGTACAAACGAAAGGTACCAGTACCAGAGTTCTACCAGTCCTTCCAGCAGAGTTTGCACATGCAATCAAGAACATGAAGCGGGGAAAAGCTCCAAGAGAAGATGGAATTACTGTAGACATCATACAAGAAGCAAGTGGAGAAATCGAAATAGTACTCACCCAAATTTTCACTCGATGCCTTAATGAAGGAAAATTCCTGAGGATTGAACAACGCTGCAATGATCTTGATACATCAAAAAAGATGCATTGGGGATCTCAGGAACTACAGACCTATCAGCCTCAATGGTTTATAAAATCTTCTAAGAGTTCTTTCACACCGCTTGAAGGTGACAATGGATACATGGCTCAACATCAGAAGAGGTACAAGCTGGATTCAGGAGTGGCTACAGCACAATAGATCATAGAACGTACTGAGAGAACTCCAATTGAAAGAGCGAGGACATATACAAGACTTCATTGTGCATGGCTTTTATCGATTATGAAAAAGCCAAATTTGATTCGGTGAAACCATTAGCAGTTGCAATGGCTCTGAAATCCTGCGGTATTGAAGATGCATACATTAATATTATTAATAACATCTATGAAAATGCAAGTGCAAAGATTCGGCTGTTTGAATGGTTTATACAACACACATAAAAATTGGAAAAGGTGAGACAAGGTGACATGGCTCATATCTCCGAAGCTCACAATGCCACATTAAATGCCACATTGAAACTGTCTTTCAATCACTGAACTGGGAAAACAAAGGGATAAAGATTAATGGATCGATTATGAAAAAGCCTTTGATTGCTGATGACATAGTCATTTTGCAATGGCTCTACCCCATCAGAGCTACAGAGTATGATGCAGGAACTTGCTGACAAGAGTAAAGAAGTGGGATTAAAAAATGAACTTTCAGGAAGAAAGTGATGTACAATGCTTATCTACAAGCTCTTAAAGAAGATTTATCGATTGAATGGAGAAAACTGGAGATAACAGACACCGTACGTTTATCTTGGACAGCATTTTTGCAACTACCCCATCAGAGTGAGGGTCACATTGGTGAAGAAATTAATCGGCGTAAAAACTTTCAGAAGACTTGCTTTTAAAGAAACAGCATAATTTTCAAAGAGCAGATAACAGACACGTACGTTTATCTTTATGTCTTAAAAGAAAAGTGTTTGATCAATGCATCCTTCCCTTAAAAGAAAAGTGCTTACGTATGCATCCTTCCCGTGCTTACGTGGTGCAGAGACGTGGACCTTAGCTAAAAGAGACATACAAAGGCTGCAGACAACTTAAAGCGGCATGGAGAGGTGCATGCTTGGTGTAACCAGGAGAGATAAGAAAGAGGAACTCGTGGATCCGAAAAATGACAAGAGTGGAAGACATCATGATCAGAGTTAAATCCCTGAAATGGCAATGGGCTGGACATACTGCCAGAAGAACAGACCATCGATGAACAGCCGAAATTTTAGATTGGATTCCAAGGGACAGGAAAAGACCCAGAAGAAGACCACATGGAAGATGGGTGGATGAAATTCGAAAGTATGCGGGAGTGACATGGAGGAGACTGGCACAAGACAGACCTTGGGGAGACCTTCGTCCAGCAGTGGATTGATAATGGTTGACAATGATGATGATGATGATGATATATATATATAACAACAAGCTCCAAATGAAAATGAACTTTGAAATTCTAAAGTGCCAAAGGCTGCACAAGAGAAAGATCAAACCATAATACAGAAATAATGCGAAACCCGAAACAAGAAAATTTTTTTAGGTATAAGAAGGAAACATAAAACAAATAAAAACCAAGGACAAACGGACAAACCAGAGAAAACCAACAAATCCCAAACGTCCGAATCAAAAAACTCCGGAGCGAGCAAAAAACAAAAACAATTAAAAAGGAAACCAAAAGAATATAGTGGATGCAGACCAGTGACTGATTCTCTTATAACTTTGTCAGGGGCAAGCATGAAGAAATTCACTCACGTATCTACAAAGACCAGAAACGTGTGGGTTTCTGCAAACTTAGTTTACTATAAGGACAAATTAAATTTAAGTTTCAATTCAACTGATGTAATAGAGACAAGTAACCCAAAAACAGCAAACAAAACCACATTGCCCAACTCACACACTCACAAAATAACCAGTCCAAGCGAATTTTAGCAAACAACACTGTAGAAGGAGGACAAACACCCCTATTTATACAAAAAAAAGAAGAAATTAATTTACTGAAGAAAAGGGAAGAGCTCGGCCTAAAGAAAAGGTATACATATACAGTAACATTTGTCCTGAAACTTTGAAATATTGAAAATTTATATTTTTAATAAATACACTATTTAATTATGCACTAGTATTAAAGCCCTGTGGTAACATGAGAGATTGAATCCATAGGACCAAGATGCAAAACTCATCAGTGGCGTAGAAATTTATTTTTAATAAAAAACTCATGTTTATATAATAAGCTTATCATGCTGGTCCAACCTCAGATGAACCAAACTCTTCGTTACGACTTTTGACGGAAAAAATTGGAAAAGCTTCAAAAAAGTTACAGTATTTACAACAAGTGCATCAAAATATTTTCAAGTGAACAGAGAACAACAGAAGAAACGTGGAGAGGCCAAGAAACAAGGCCACCAGGCCTAGACGTAGACCCGAATGCAGGAAGCTGAAGAAAACGAAAAGAGACTTCAAAAACTGCAACAGGAAAACAAACACGAGCAAGAAGAAGCAAAAAAAGAAATTTTTGACAAAAAAAATAATACGGAAGACTGAAAAAAACACGAAGAAGCACCGGGAATGTATTTAACGATGCACGTTGCAAAAAATCAACAACGTGACAAAAAAAGCACGCCAAAAGAGGTGAGAATAACAAAACAACGAAAACAAATAGAAATTAAAATATAATAATAATTTCTACGTGCAAAATCAAAAATTAAAAACAAAACAAAAATTTATATACGCACACTTACCGGAGAATTCTTCCTCTTGTACTCCACAAGCCCAAAAGAAGAAACTGTTGTCAGATCTCCAAGAGAAACGTTCAGAGGAAACTGAAATAATGTTGCAACTAAAACTGCAGGGATGATTAAAAGAGGCAGAAACCACGTGATACCTCTTAGATAAGCAAGGCTCCCTGTATTGCTGGACTGAGACAACGCTCAACGGAACACAGCAAGACTCTAATAATTATTTGAATACAGAAATAACTGAATTGACAAAATTAATTAGAACTTACTGTATTTAATTGCCTAAACTAAAATTAAGCCCAAATTATAATTACTTAAAGTTTAATAAGTTTATTCTATTTTTATGTTTTAATATGAGTATAATTTTCATACCTACCACTTAGCATTTAACCATGAGCTGCACATGTTGAATAAATCGTTCAACTTACTACTTTATTCTACTAGTCTGCAAAGCTTAAATCGTGATAATTGGGTGAAATATGGTTCAAATTGCACGAAATGTGGATATGTTACGGGCAAAGGAATACAGCATCGATGTATGTAAGACAATTGAGTGCCGCTGGCAGGTTTTTTTTTTTTTTTTTTGCAAATACGCAAGAGCTTTAAACCAGCTGTTTTGGAGGAAGTCGCTAATTCATGTGCGGCGGTGAATGACAAGATTTCGAGATACCGATTTTGTTAACATGGCTTCGAGACGTCGTTTACCAGCAGAATTGCGCTATAGAGCGATAGGCCGACTCGAAGCAGGACAACGGTAGGCGGACGTCCCAAGATGGCTCAACGTCGATCGTTCTGTGGTCAGCAGGATGTGGCAGCAGTAACAAGCCACGGGTGCAGCTTCCCGAAGGTACAGCGAAGGTAGGCCAAGAGCGACGATCTACGCGGAGTACCGATATTTGTCGCTTTTGGCACGGCGGAACAGGACGGCTACACCGAATCATCTCAGATCTGTGTTTGCGGCAGCCACCGGAAGGACAGTGTCAGCTTCGACGGTACGCGAAAGGTTACATGCAGGAGGATTCTAGTCTGTCTTAGCATTAATACTGTTACAAACGTTCGACAGATGGCACGCAACCGGTGTGCAACGTCATCGACCAGCTAGGAAATACGAAGAAGCTAATGACTCATTGTGCGTTCAGTCACAGAGGAGATAACATCTTTCGTGAAGTGCTTGCCATGGAGTGAGGCGATTATGAGAATCGTGTTGCTGTAATAGCGCTGCAGATAGTTGGAAAATCAGCTTCCTAGATTTTCAACATGCTGAAGAAGCTGAAAATCAGCCGAGTTTTTGTCTACCGGACCATAAAAAGTTCCTTGAGATTGGGACCTGCGCTGCCCACTCCATAAAGAGTCGGCCGCGTACCGTGAAGACTGCTCGCATGGTGAAAACAGTTGCGCCCGGTATTCAGTGAAATCTTGTCAGAAAACAATCAGTGATGGCTCGTGAGCTGTACATTTCAAGAATGTCACGCATGCCGCGGAGTGACTTAAGGGTGGGCTTTCACCGGCGGTGTACAGGACACTTCTTCACCCCATAAATGAAGCAGCAGAGGGTGCTAAAAGCGAAACGTTTTCTGCAGCGTTACGCAGACAATCTCCACAGACAGATCCGTTTCTCTGATGAAACAATTTTCACTATTGAAGAGGCTTTCAACCGCCATCATGATAGGGTTTATGCCTTAACTTCACGAGAAGCTCAGAAGAAAGCTCCAAGAACCATGAGGGATCATCATCCTGCTTCTGTCATGGTTTAGTGGGGACTCTCCTACGAGGATAACACGGGGCTCCATTTCTGTGACAAAGGAGTGAAAACATCCGCCAAAGTCTACAACGACAGGATTTTGGAGCCAGTGGTCAAACATGTGAGTCACATCTCTTCTGCCAAAACCGACAGTGGAGCTCATATTAGGTATACTTGGGTTTTTTTTATTGAAGGTTTAACGTGAGCAACTCAATGGGCTATAAGCAGTCGCTCGCCCCTAAATTGGGGCCACTGGTTCCAGGGAAGGGAGAGAGTCTAAGCGCTGGCTTAAGACCATTCGTCTGAGATTGGTCCTGGTTCGAAACCCGGCATGGCATGGATGTGGCGTTTGTCTTGCATCACTGGTTCTCTCCCTTTCTTGGAACCAGTGGCCCTGAATTAGGGACGGGCGACTGCTTATAGCCCACTGAATTCCTCACGGTGGTAGTAAAACCCTTTATAAAAAAAATGTTGTTCTGAAGTTGTTGCGTTTCCCAACCTCAGAAGTTTGCCTGCAAACTAATCCATGTAGTGGTTACGGGATTCGGAACGTACACTGCAAGAGGAGAGGAATATTTGAAAAAAAGTGAATGGGTTTGTTGTTCACGGGATGAATAGGAAAACATTTTTTTCTCCCACTGTTTTCGCTTAAACTGTTGGTATATATAAAAGTACATATTACACGATACGGAAATATACCGCCATTGTAAGAAATGACATGTCTTGTGTCTTTTTTGCTTTTTTTTTTTTTTTTTTTTGCTATGCCTGTTTTATGTCAATTTACGAGCAATATATAAAGTCAGCATATCAAGGGTAACTAAGAAAATTCCGTGAAAAAACTGCTGGCAACGTCTTGTTACGAACATTTCGGCACATACGAATACATGATGAATATTCAGTGTCAGTTAACGTTTTCCGAATAGGTTTACAAAGACACTTTGTCTCCCCGGTGGCGGAATGGCCTGAGCCGTTGATTTTAACCATTTTCACGAAGTGGGTCCGCGCTTGAGTCCTTAAATGGTAGTTTGCTTGTCCGGTAGCTCTGACTCCGTCCTTTCCCTGAAAGTAAAAATCCAAAGTACAGTATAACATACATACATAATACTTAAGGTTGAGGTCCAATTCACATTCAGTTGAATGGAGCTAAGAGGAAGTAGATAGATTCGGTGTAGAGTCCCCTGATTGGATAGGTTTTAAAGAGGAATGGGAAAATAGAGTTGTAGATTTGTACTGCTAAAAGTGAGCGCGAGTGAATTTCACTTTTAACAGTTGAGAATAAAGTAACAACTCCTGACACTAACAGGGAAGCGGGGTCAGTCTGACCGGTGAGAAAGTGGCAGAGCTAAGGGATAATCCGATGAATTCCCGACGAGACGATGGAAAGTACGGTGGATGCTGGTGATGGTTGAGCATGGTAATTCCTGATGATTTGGTAATTCCAGAAGAGTTGGCGTGAAGAGTTGGTGGTGCACAAGAAATTTGTAATGGAGAAAGCATAAGGGAAATAATGAGATTTTTTACTCTAAGCAGTAGATTTAGAGATTTTACTTACCTGCGTGTGGTTTTTTTTAACGAATGTTGAGATAGCGGGGTGAACTGCTTTCGAGTAGTTGGGAGAAATTAGGAGCTAAGTAGTTAATCCTTTTAAGGGCCAAACTAGGAACACGTAGTTGGAAATGGAGATAAAAATTGTTTGGAGTGGAGATAATGTCCCGGAAATTGGAAATATTGAAATGTACATAGGAAGAAAAAGTTTGGACAGCCGCGAAAAACAAGGGCACAATTTGGGGCCAAATGAGATTTTGGGAATTAATAATTAATTAAATTATAAAATTGCGGCGTTGGGGGTTGAAGTTCAGGTGTACTTACCGTAACAGAGAAATTATAGTGAATAGAAATGTATTTTGTTACTTAGTTAGAAAGCATTTCCGCGGCTGATGCTCCTTTAGTTTTAGTGAAATGATGTGAAGCAAAAGCACACGTGGAATGCGGACTGCAGGGAGAGCTGTTTCAAAAAGTAGGATCTCTGCTGAGAGAGATATTTCCTATCTGAGGTTGAGAGACCCGAACCCTCAGCGCTCTGCGCCTTTTGTCAGGTGAAAAAGAGAAATATTAGATGTTTGGGAACAGATTTCCCTGATAGAATAGTACGAAAGAAAAGTATGGAAATATTAGAGGAGAGGGAGTAGACGGTTACCCGTTAAGAAGTGAAGTTGTAAGCTGCCCTACATACTTACCTGTAACAACAAGCCATTTCAAGTGCTATTTCTCTCCGCAGAAAAATGCCCGGTACATCTGTGCCACAGAAGAGCACAGGGGGAAAGGAAGGAAAGGACACGGGAGAGGGGAACCTGGAAAAAAAAATCATCACACACAGAACATCTTTCCCAGAGAAGAATCGTCTTTGAACTCCGGGTAAGACAAAACTGGCCATTTGCTCAGTGTTGCTCGCCAGCCAATGAGAGAAAAGATTTTTCCCCATTGGTTTACAGAATTTTTTCACTGGTTTACTTTTGTTGATTCTTGACAGGCATGTCAGATTAACCATAGCTGAGGTGGTGTGATCACAAAGTTACACCGATCGAGGTTTCAGGTGCAACATTTTGCTCGGCTCTTAAAAGGGCCTTTTTTTTTGTTTTGTTTTGTTTTGTTTTTTTAATTAAGGAAAAACAACAACAAATTTTAACATAAAAGGCAAGACCAACAATACCTTGTTTTTTTTTGTTTTTTTTTTTTTTAAGGGCAGAGATATTTAGTACAAAAAAGATAAATCTTTTATGCAACATTTTGCTCGGCCCTTAAAAAAGCCCTTTATTTTTTTTTTTTTTTTCTCATTTTAATTTAACTAGGTTTCTTCACATGGGTGAAGTATGTTTTCAAAACAGAGTACGGCTCTTAGAGGATCCCACCCCCTTTTTTTTTTTTTTCTTTAACGAGATTAATTCACATGTGTGAAGTAAATTTGCAATCAGAGTAAGGCCCTTAAAAGAGCCTTTTTTTTTTTTTTTTTTATCAGAAATTCATCATAGGTGAGAAATAACCTCTAAACCTAGTCCCAATTATTGTTATTTTTTTTTGCTAGGGTAGCTGTGAATTGGGTTAAAAAATTCTGTGAATTGGTTTACAGAATTTTTTCACAGGTTTACTTTTGTTGCTTCTTGACAGGCATGTCAGAGTAACCATAGCTTGGGGTGGTGTGATCACAAACAGAGTAACCATAGCTTGGGGTGGTGTGATCACAAAATTACACTGATCGAGGTTTAAGATACTCGTTTAGAGTATGCAACATTTTGTCGGCCCTTAAAAGAGCCTTTTTTTTTGTTTTGTTTTTTAATCAGAGAAAAACAACAACAAATTTTAAAATAAAAGGCAAGACCAACAATACCTTGTTTTTTTGTTTTTTTTTTTAGGGGCAGAGATATTTAGTACAAAAAAGATAAATCTTTTATGCAACATTTTGCTCGGCCCTTAAAAGAGCCTTTTTTTTTTTTTTTTCTCATTTTTAATTTAACTAGGTTTCGTCACATGGGTGAAGTATGTTTTCAAAACAGAGTACGGCTCTTAGAGGAGCCCACCCTTTCTTTGTTTTTCTTTTTTTTTTTATTTAACGAGATTAATTCACATGTGTGAAGTAAATTTGCAAATCAGAGTAAGGCCCTTAAAAGAGCCTTTTTTTTTTTTTTTTTTTTATCAGAAATTCTTCATAGGTGAGAAATAACCTCTAAACCTAGTCCCAATTATTGTTATTTTTTTTGCTAGGGTAGCTGTGAATTGGGTTCATTTCTGGAACTTTATTTAAGATAGTTTTTGGCCTTTTATAACTGTCAGTTTCATTGACAGTATAGTTAATGGCCGCTCTGACCAGAGGATTAGGATGAATCTTAGCTTTTTCCCTGCTGCTTGAGCAGGGATATTTATTGAAACTACGTGAAGCAAAAGAACAGGTGCAGAGCGGACCGCAGGGGAGCTGTTCAGTGTAGGTGACAGTGAAATTTCTAACAGCTCAAGGTGGTTTTAAATAATTTCTGTGGGAGAATTTCTCTGATATTGGAAATGTTTCTACACTGCAATTTGACTTCAGTGGTGGGAGCACGTTGGGCAAAGAGTCTGGGTCTTTTCCCAGAAAACAGGAAATGTGGAAATTACATATTTGAGCAGAAGTCGGGTTGCAACAAAAAAGGAAAAAGAAAGGGCTCTTTTCAAAGCCGCGTTCATCGGAAAGAGTGAAAAGTAGAAATGTTTAGTGATTCTATTCTTGAGAGATTGGACAGCCGGAGCCGTCCTTTAAGGTTAAATAATTAACCACAGTGCTGTAGGAAGCTGGGGAGATCTTGACTAATATGCACAACACATCAATTAAATCTGAGTTTTTTTACAAAAAAAAAACCCAAAGTTAGGGACGGGCTTATAGCTTTTAGTCGTTCATGGTAGTCGTTAAATCTCGAAACAAAGAGAAAAAAGTATTTGCTGTTTCATTTTTCAACGTGGCATCTTACCTGCTCTTTCTAAAGCTACGAATACTTGCATGAAAGGCATATTAACACCTTATTACCACATATACTGGCATACCACCTTTACTGGAAAAATATGAAACACGTAAAGCATTTCACAATAATGCGGTACATCAAATCGAAAAAGTGCAAACGAAGACCTTTTATTTTACTACCGAGCAATACATAAATGTTTTGAATTTCCTGATTAAAAGTTATAAATATTACTTACGTTAAACGTATCTTACTGGAGTAGTAACAAATAAACCCAGAAAAATGAAAACAGTAAACACTTTGAAAAAGATGCTGGAGAGAGAAAATATAAACAATTGAAGCTATGTTTAAAACAGAAAAATTTCTTTATGTAAAAAACATGTTTTCATGTTTTCGACATTAAGAAATTTGTTGTTTTCGACATTAAGAATTACCAAAAAGTAAACTTGGAGTTAACTAGAATAAAAGTAAACTAGAATAAATCGGAGAGTTATCAGTATTGTTCAACGTTTCAGCACACATCAACGAAATACGAAGCTTTAATAAGCGTTGTGTATTTTTCTGTCAGGAGATAGCACTACATTTAACAGAATCTTGAATGAAGAGAGTTGTTCGTTTGTTTCACAAAACTGAAGCGTTACCTTGTACAGTTGTTCCATACGCCCGAGTCAATTTTAGATCGAAGATCTCCTTACTTATCAATTATGCTCTTGGATTCGCTGACGTGGCTAATCCAGAAGCATGGCCAGACGAGCGTCGGCTATTTTCGACATTTTTAGTAAACATAATGAAGTTCTTGACCTCGCAGAATTTTATAAAAAAAAACTTCATATTCCCTGGATTTAGAAATCATTTAATTACTTTTTAAACATTTCGTATTTCTTAGTTTTGATTTTTCCGGGTTTTTTTTGGTTTGGAGGTTTAACGACCACCGTGAGCAACTCAATGGGCTATAAGCTGTCGCCCGTCCCTAATTTAGGGGCACTGGTTCCAGGGAAGGGAGAGAGCCAGTGCCGTAAGACAAACGCAACGCCCATGCCTCACCGGGATTCGAACCCGGACCCCTTGGGGACAAATGATTAGAGGCCATCGCTAAGACCACTGCGCCACCGGGGCGGCTTTTTCCGGTTGACAGGAACTTGATCGATAGACTATTAAACTTCTGATTTGTGTGTAAAATATCCATGGCCGCACTGGTGGCTCAGCGGTCTAAGCGCTGGCTGCTGTCCTTTCGTTCGAGATGGGTCAAAGTTCGAATCCCGGTGAGGCATGGATGTTTCGTTTATCTTACGGCACTGGTTTTCTCCTTCCATATAATTAGTGGCTCTTCATTAGTAATGGGTGATTGCTTATAGCCAATGGAGTTGCTCATTGTGGACGTTAAAGCTTCAAACAAACAAAAACGTCATTTTATTTTCTAGGTCGCATTTAATTTTGATGAGGTACAGATATGCCCAAATAATACCTCGGAAGACCTTCTCTGAGTACGTCTGGCTTCCTGCAAATTGTTCGAAAAGTACTTAATCAGAAATTTTAACACATTTCTGATCATGAAGTGCTTTCCGCTATTATAACGTAGAATTACTCAACAGAAGTTATCTCACTATTTAAAAACAGCTAAAGGTGGTAATGTAGTCATTTGATATGCAATTTGACAAGGACATTTTGATGTATTGTGTTGGTGAGAATGAAATGTCCGGCAAAGGACCAGCACACATGGACGGCGAGAACGGAAAAGTAGGACAACTTACCTAGAGAAAATTATCCCCCTCGGTATCGAAACATAGTTGCCATTTGTCCGGCAAGGCCATGGTCACGGAACGAAAAACGTCTCGTGGATGGGACCCGACGAAGTCATCAATGGCGCGTTGATCCTCGTTGTCTAATACGTAGCATGTTGTTTTCAATTAATGAAAACAACATACTACATATAATATTGAGGAAAAAGAAGAGAAAAATATGAACGAGCACGAACATGATCGAAAGAAAATCACAACTACTAAAAACAACACTTGCACAGAAAAAGGTATGAAAAAAAGATTTCACAGGTCTTCCGATTGAAAAAAAATAAATTATAAGAAACCCCTACAGAAAAACTAATTCTAAAACGTAAAAAAAAAAATTTGCTTCATTTCGCAAGAAAATGTATGAACCAGATTAAACGCGTATGAATCACGTCGGGAAAAAAGTTTAAACAACTCCCCACATTTGAAAATAATTTTTTGAAGAAGAATACGTCATGAAAAAATAATAAGTCCCTGTTCACAGAGAAAATAAACTTCCCTGTCGCTGTTTACGAATGCGAGCCTTCCAGCATCTGGTCAATAGAAATAAATCCCATGGCGCTGCAGTATTTCTCTATGGTTGTGGACCCACACCTGCGTTATAACCACTATCCAGCATGCTTGTGGAAATCATTAACCGGCATGTTTGCATGATTCATACGCACTCCTCCCTGTATTAAATCTAAAGACAGTCAAAAGAAAGTCCCTCAGGCAGTCTTCCCATTACGCGAAATATATCTCTTAATCCCCTTGAGCACCTTAGCCAATGTCTCGGTAGCAACATCGGTAAAGCATGCGACTGCAAACTAAACGTCCTGCGTTCGGATCTACACAGTTCCCTAAACCATATCGTTGCTTTTTCGAAAATAAATGCGCTCGATCATTCCAAAATTAAAATGGAGGACGAAAAAAGCGATCCTCTCATAATTAAAAGTTGCTTCGTCGACATGTCGTCCTCTCCCACGCGAACCACGTGCGGGTTGACGCCATGCAGAAAAAAAGGACCACGCCCACCTGTGACATCCCTTCCCGATTATGACGATATCTTCTTACCACGTGACCCAGATTGTTCCCACCGCGAAAAAGCTAAGAACCCCCCATAAGCCTCGATCACTTCCTGTCCTCTTTCCCGGGCCGAAAGTGATCCAGGCGACGAAACAGATGATAGTCTGTCGGAAACAAGTACGGGGAAGACGAAGTGCTTCATAGCCCAAGGCACTTAGGGTCAGCATCGTTCGTTCTGCGACATACGGGCGGGCGTTATCCTGGAGCACAAGAACACCCTGTCTGTTGACCAAAGCCGGTTGTTTTTGCAGAAATTTCCGGTGCATTTGGTGTAATTCAGCACAATAACGTTATGCAGTGATTGTTTGGCCTTTTGTCAAGAAACTGCGATGAATTATCCCGGCTGCGGAACACCAGACAAGGAGCATCATCTTCTTGATGTGTAGAGGTGGCTTAGGATGCCGTTCAGCAAGCTGTACCTTGCGTAACCATTGTGCAGATCGTTTCCGATTATCATAAAGGACCCACTTCTCGTCGCAGATGACGATTCGGTGCAATAGAGATTCCTGTTTATTCCTGGCAAGGAGCGACGTGTAGACTTCCAAACGCCTAGTCTTGTTGGCAGTTGTTAACTCATGTGGAAGCCATATGTCCAGCTTTTTCACCTTACCCAGCGCAGCCAGGCGGTGATCAACTGTCGTGTGGTGGACACCTACCTTTACCGCTATCTCACGACACGTTTGTTTTTTGGGTGTCCGCTTCAACCACACGTAACAGAACATAGTCAGAAACAGCAAAAGGTCGGTGATCACGTGCTTCATTTTGCAGGTCCGTATCTCAGGTTCGAAACTTCACAAACCATCGCCGAATGGTTCGTTCGTTGGCTGTATTCTCCCCAAATGCTTTGTTAACGTTTCGAGCGGCAATTCCGGCAGAAAGGCCCAGTTTAAATTCATACAGGAATACGACTCTCAAATCTGGCGTCTTCATGTTTCCTTTGCAAGACACGTTATGTCTGAACAAACCACGCCTGAACCTTGTTCTTCACACACGTGATATCTATTTACAGTAACTCTGTGACGTAATACCCGCAACACTTGTGGGACATTTCATTCGCATGCACCAACCAATAGTAGGAATGGGCGAGATGTCACAATGGTTTTTGAAGCAGTTATCAAACTGGACACCAAATGTGAGCTGGATGACAGTGCTGCTTCTAGTGCGACGGTGAAATGAAAGAGGTGGGAAATTGGTTGAGGAGTATCAGTGCTCTTTTTCGTTGTATTCTAAGATGATATCGCTGGACCTGTATGAGAAATGTATTTAAGACGATTAGTGAATGTTCATTATTGTGAATCAAATTACACTGCTGTCCAAATCTTAAGAACGAATATGAAATATGACGATTACAGAGATCATGGGGATAAAAGTATTTGCTTACATATGCAAAAGCGTGGGGTGTGACGTGTGAAGATATTCCGTGGTGCGCACCCTATTGCAAATTTCCTGTGAGAACATGACAGCTGCCAAGTGTGCATACAGGCAAGAGATCGACTCATATATCTTATTGGTTCATCTTTCCTTTCATGTGTTTAGCTTTTCTGAGGTTTTTCAGACGTCGTACGGATGATTTTAGACAGGGCTGAATTATCAGCAAGCTCGAAGAAGGCAGAACTGTAACCGACGTTATTAGAGAGCTCGTAGTACCACAGAGCAAAGTGTTACGGCTTTGGTCAGCTTTCAGCAGAAAGAACCGCTCACAGATGTTTCGCTGGAGTTCGTCCCAGCTGTACGAGCCAGTGAGATGACTGTTATCTGGCAATAATGGTAGAACGGAATCGAAAAAGTATAATGTATTAGCTTTAATACTCCTTTTTGCTAAGCTAATTATTATGAATGAATAATGCTCTAAGCTTCAAAATAATGAATTCCCAAAAGGGTGTTGTTACTCGTTAATTATGAACTTAAACAAAGTCTCAACGCTGGTTATTTATATTAAGTAATCAAAGTCATAAACCTAACAGCCAGACAGAGGTCTGACAAAACTAAGAATTGAGAAAGACTGAACTTACTGAACAACTATTTATTTCCTAGACTCGTGGTCAACTAAGGCACTCATATATCTTGTACATAATAATGAATAAACTTTCCTCTTCTAGTACGCACACAACTCCAACACAACGCAACCTCTCTACAACACAACACCTACTCGTCTCGATGAACGCGCCTATATACGAGCTACCACCACGTCATGACTTACACTCATTGCCAGATCTCATTCAGCGGGTGAAATAATATTCCGTTCAGTAGGAAGATAATTTACATAGTAAAATAAAATAACCAGAGATAGTAAAATCAAAAGGAAAGTGAATATAGAGTATACGTTACATCATCTCCCCCTTAATTTTCTTTTTTTTTTTCTTTTTTTTTCTTTTTTTTTATGTCCGAAAAACCTATCAATTTTGGAGTGTAAGTCTTACATTTCGATGATTGACGTTTCTCGATCTCTTTTTTGATTTGTTTGGTGGTAGCCGTATTTACATTATCAACTTGGCATGACAATTTACGAATCTGTATTCGACTGTGAAATTTGTAGTGTAGAACAAACCAAACCTGCATCGGCATACTTTCCTTTTATTCTGCCTAGCAGGAATCACTTTTTTAATTTCAAATTACGTGCGCCTCATTCGTTGAAATACATAACAACTGTATCAGCAGCGAAGATTGCCTGAAGCTGCCTAACAGTAACAATTTTATTATTTTCATTTCAAATTACGTTCGCCTCATTCGTTGAAATACAGAACAACTGTATCAGCAGCGAAATTTACCTGGAGCTGCCTAACAGTAACAATTTTATTATTTTACCCCTAAGCACAGATATATACAAAAAAAGTGGATTAGTAGATGGACATAGAAGAAATATAAAAAAAACACACATATATACACAAAAAAGAATGCATAGGCCCACACGAAAAAAGAAATTCTGACACGCCAACTGGTCGTGCAGGAAAAACAACAAACTGAGAAAAGAACCTGTCCACGAGAACTTACTTATCTCGAGGACGCATAAAAAATTCTAGTGCGGTAACGTTTTCCAGGCCTAATGGGACTGGTGAAATCAGGTGGCTTGGATCTCTTCCGGGACGGTAATGGAACTGGAACATCGGTCTGCTGTCGGTCAGGAGTCTGGCGGTCTGGAAATCCCTGCGGCTGAGAAGAACGGTCAGAAGTCTGGCGGTCTGGAAATCCCTGCGGCTGAGAAGAACGGTCAGGAACGTCAGAAGTCTGGCGGTCTGGAAATCCCTGCGGCTGAGAAGAACGGTCAGGAACGTCAGAAGTCTGGTGGTCCGGAAATCCCTGCTGCGGCTGATAGGAACGGGCTCCCCCAGGCTTTGGATATGAAGTCCCTTGGTGCTGGGGCCCGTTGTGTCCTTCCAGTATCCTTTTGGACGGACGTGTCTCCGGCCATATCGCTTGCTTTCGTTTACGCCCACGGGGCATGATAGTAGTAGCAGGCATCGGCCCTGTTTGCCCTGAACGGAGGTTCCAGGGGCGAAACCCGGGTGGATGCAAAGATTTCTGCTTTCGTCGCTGTTGCGGCGAAGCAGATTGGGGACACAAGTCACGTTTGCGCCCAGCTTTTGGTGGTGCTGGACGGTGTGGAATATTAAAAGTAGGATTCATAACTGATAGGTCAGAAATGTCCGACGCCTCCGAGTCGCTGCTGTAATTCAGCGGTCGTGCAGGGCGATGTTTATATTTGCCCACAGGAATACTTTCCGATGAGGTATTCGAAGAAGAAGTATCCCGCGTTGATGCAGGGTGAGCTGGAAACGGCGCAGCAATAGTCTTGGCAATGGTTGGAGGGAAAGGAACGCTACTAGCATTCGACGAACTCGAATCGAGCCTTTGTCTCACGGGAGAATCAGGTTGCGGTTGTAGAAACTCGTCTGGAGGAGGGAGGGTGAAGGAAAAATCACTGGTGATTCGTCAAAAATGTTCGGTGGTTCGTCCACAATTTCTGGTGGTTGAACATGAGATATAGATTCTTGAGTCTGTGGAACAGAAGGTTGAGTAGGATTGATAATGAAATCGATATTCCGTTCGTGATATTTGCGACATTGATCAACATGTACATATTGAAAATGGTTGTTCGGTTTCTCCAGAACAATATTATTGTCAAAGACATTTGCCACCCGATATGGACCTTCGTAGCTGGGTGCAAATTTCTTCACTAAAGTATGCGAAACAGAAGACTGGAAGTGCGTTTCCACGAGAGTGAGATCTCCAACGACAAGATCTGGTTCCCTACGCCTAGAATTATAATATCGTGCTTGAGCCGCTTGTGCTCCTAGCATTGCAACACGAGCTTTCTCTGCCATGATGTGTACTGATTGCGGAGTTGGTCGCTGGTTTAATTCGTCAATAATCCCCGTTAAATTTTCAAAAGGGGTTTTAATTTTGCGACCCAGAAAAAGTTCTGCAGGAGTAATTTTAGTAGACTCGTGGACAGACGAGCGGAGGGCGAACGCAAAAAGTTCTAAATGGTCATCCCATCTTTCATGGTGGTCCATTACGAAAGTCGCAATCATTTTCACTAGCGTTCGGTTAACGCGTTCTGCAGGATTACTCTGGGGATGATATGGGGAAATGAATTTATGTTTAATGTGTAGTCTCGCACACATTCTTTCAAAAATGTCAGAAATAAATTGAGGACCATTATCCGAAACTACTTTATTAGGTGCACCATATCTAGAAAATACGTCATTAACTAAGACATTACAAATAATCTCAGCCGTAGCGGCTTTAATGGGAAAAACTTCAACCCATTTAGAAAAATTATCAGTTAGTACTAAAACATAACGAGCTTTATTTTTAACAGATAATGGATAAGGTCCCAATAAATCTATGGAAATAATATCAAATACATGAGAACTTGAACTAGATTTCAAGTGACCGGCCGGTCTTACATTACGGTAATTATTAATCTGACACAAGTGACATGATTGAACGTATGCGAGCACACTTTGGTACATTCCAGGCCAATAGGCAACATCCCGCAATTTACAACGGGTCTTGCGAATACCTAAATGGCCTGCAAGAGGTTTGTCATGAAATTCATTTAAAAGAGCCATTCTAAGGGTTCGCGGAATACATGGGCGAAACTCTGCCCTAGTAGTCCGAGACTTTGTATAATAAAGAAGACCCTCTATTACTTCAAAATGTTGTGACCTTCCAGCCAGAGAAGGATCACTTGGTAGGGGCGAACCCGCAAGCAAAAAATTGTAAATATCCCCAAAATCTGGATCATTTATTAATTCTGCCATTATTTGCTCTCTGGATGTGATATCAGCTATCAGAAGTAAAGGCTGACACCCAGGAGTAGTTTCTGTGGGGACCCCACTAATCGGAACGCGAGATAATGCGTCCGGTAATTGATTCTTATGACCTGGCTGATACGAAATTTTGATATTGCTCTCTTGTAACTTCAGAGCCCACTTCATAAGTCTTTGAGATAGGTGCTTAGCAGAATTTAAATACTGAAGGGCAGAATGATCCGTAATTATGTTAACTGTCAATTCATTAAGATAACATTGAAATTTATTCAGTGCATACACAACAGCAAGACATTCACGTTCCGTAGCTGAATAATTGCGTTCAGCTTTGGCTAAAGTACGAGACGCAAAAGCTATTGGATGCCCAGCTTGTGACAAAACGCAACCAAGACCAACTCCGGATGCATCAGTATAAATATCAAATTCCTTAGTATGATCCGGGAAAGCCAACACCGGAGGCTGAGTCAATGCAGACTTCAGTGTTTCGAATGCAGCGTTAGCTTCAGGTGTCCAAATAAACTTCTTGTATTTACGCTTTAAAGCATACAACGGCTCACATATTGTAGCATAAGCGGGGACGAACTGCTGATACCAACCGGTCATTCCCAGAAAACGGGATAGTTCTTTTGCTGTTTTAGGCCGAGGAAAGTCAACAATAGGCCTAATTTTTTCATTATCAGTGAATAAACCGTGGGGAGTAATTTTCAACCCCAGATATACAATCTCGTCCCTCGCTATCTGGCATTTACTAGGTTTTAACGTCAAGCCAGCATTGTATATAAGTTGGAACACCTGTTTGAGCAGAAAAAGGTGCTCGTCAAAAGTCTCTGATGTTATAATAATATCATCCAAATAGACATGCACATGGGGACCCAGGACAGGTCTGAGAACCGTGTCCATAAGCTTTTGGAAAGTAGCAGGTGCAGAAGCTAAACCAAAAGGCATACGTAAATATTCATAGGCCCCAAAAGGAGTCACAAAGCCTGTTTTATCGACCGAGTCCGGATGTACTGCCACCTGCCAATATCCACTCGCCAAATCCAAAGTTGACATCCATTTGGTTGACGACAAGTCATTTAGAATATGTGACATGACAGGTAGTGGATAATTGATAGTTTTTGTGACTTGGTTGAGTTTGCGAAAATCTGTCACGAAACGAAATTCATTTGGTTGTTTCTTTGGAACCAAGAAGGCAGGAGCAGCCCAGGCGCTTGTTGATTCCCTGATTATGCCTTGCTAAATCATTTCAGCAATTTGACGTTGCATTTCTTGTTTTTTATGTGGAGCACAAGGGTAAGGTTTCGTCGCAATGGGTTTCGAACCATCAGTGTCAATAACATGATAAACCACCTGTGTGAAACCAGGTTGATCCGAAAATAAACCAGGGCTTTCCTGTAAAAGGAGAGAAAGCTGGTCTCGTTGCCCCTCATTCAATTGGTCACTCAACAATAAACTCGTAATATCTACAGGAACCGTCGGAATCATTTCGACAGGTTCCGGAAAGGAAATCACATGTTGCACAAAATTCAAAGTTATTTGAAACTTGTTAATAAAGTCCATACCCATGAGACATTTCACGGGTAGCTCGTCTATAAGCAGGAAAGAATGTGTAAACCGAGCTTTTCCCAGCCCTAAAGATAATGTGACAGTTCCTGCGATACTGAAGATTTCATTATTGGCACCTCGCAAATACTGCGTTGCAGGCTGAACGTGTATTGCAGAAAAAACGTCATTGCAAAACTTTGTATTTAGGGCTGATATCTCAGACCCAGTGTCGAACTTTGTCTCGACAATAACGTCTTCAAGTGTCAAAAATACATCAGGCAACTGAGGAGTTTGAACAGTCACTAATACTGTTTTAGGGTCAGAATGTTTGGTATCAGGAAGAAGGACCGACCCTTCGTCTACTTCCTGTGGAAGTTTAAAGGAATTCTGGTGGTGTTATCATGTGGTCGGAAACCTCGACCCTGCCGGGTATCGGGAAAATTTTCACGATAAGGAAAATTGTGTGAACCCTGCGTCGGGAACTCCGCGTGTCTGTTGACAGTTTCATATTCGTTACGTCTGCCCTCAGCACGGGCAGAAAAATTATTATTGCCCTGAGCATGATAACGTTCCGAATGCTGCTGAGTGGAACGGGGTCGAGCATACTGTGCATTATGACGATATCCCGAAGCTTGCTCCGAAACTCGTTGCTGGTTCGCCACTCTTCTGTGTGGTGGAACGTATGAAGCTTGGGTGGGCACTTGTGTATGCTCGCGCTGAAAGTTTTGTCTATTATGCCGCTGAGGGTTTTCGGAATAAGCCTCGCGGGGTGCCCGAGCATGGTGAGTTGAAGCACGTTTGCCATGTCGCTCTTCATACGTGCGTATGAGGCGAAGGCATTCATGAATAGTGGTAGGGTGTCGAACCTCAAGAAAATCTTGTAAGAATGGGTCGAGCTGCTGTACGAGGGTCTCCAACATGTCAACATGACTGGCATGTGGATCCCATAGATTATATAAGCGTGTAGTCTCCAACGCAAATGCAACAGGGCTATCATTGGGACCCTGCTGACGAGAAAACAGCTGTTGAGCAAGGTTAGCTCGACTGAGGCCGAAAGGAAAGACCTCCAAGAATTCTGCACGGAAATTCTCATAATGAGAATCCGGGTTCGACCCTCGCCACTGCCGATACCAGGTCTTGGCGGTATCTCTCAAGCAAGTTCCGGCAATTTGGACCTTGCAGTCTTCCGGAATATTATAGAGATCAAAATGATCTTCCAGATCTTCAAGGAACTTTAAAGACCCCTCCAAACCATTGAAATGAATGGTTCCTGCATGCGGCACGAAATGGGCAAGCATTCTGCTTCGCTGAGAGGATTGAATTCCCTCAGCTACGACCCGCGACTCAGAGTGATAAGAAGCTGGTGCATTCCGAAATGGTGAAGAGTGCTTGGGTATGTGCAGATCATTCATATCAAAGTCAGAGCCACAGGCTTCGCGTAAATTGTCCAAAAAAACACCATCACCCTCGAGACTTGCCGGACGGTGGAAATTTGAAGTTGTCGCAGGTAAAGAAGCCATGGGTAATAATAGTCAGGATCTCGTGTTCGAGAAAAGTTCGGGCGCCAATTATAATGTATTAGCTTTAATACTCCTTTTTGCTAAGCTAATTATTATGAATGAATAATGCTCTAAGCTTCAAAATAATGAATTCCCAAAAGGGTGTTGTTACTCGTTAATTATGAACTTAAACAAAGTCTCAACGCTGGTTATTTATATTAAGTAATCAAAGTCATAAACCTAACAGCCAGACAGAGGTCTGACAAAACTAAGAATTGAGAAAGACTGAACTTACTGAACAACTATTTATTTCCTAGACTCGTGGTCAACTAAGGCACTCATATATCTTGTACATAATAATGAATAAACTTTCCTCTTCTAGTACGCACACAACTCCAACACAACGCAACCTCTCTACAACACAACACCTACTCGTCTCGATGAACGCGCCTATATACGAGCTACCACCACGTCATGACTTACACTCATTGCCAGATCTCATTCAGCGGGTGAAATAATATTCCGTTCAGTAGGAAGATAATTTACATAGTAAAATAAAATAACCAGAGATAGTAAAATCAAAAGGAAAGTGAATATAGAGTATACGTTACAAAAGGACTGCATGCAAGTTGACTAATTGTCTTCATGCAAGCACAGGTGTGGAAATTTTGCTCCAAACCATGTCAAGACATCTAAATGCAGCAAAACTATGTGCCAGAAAAACCGTACGCTGTCCATCGTGATCTAGGACACATCATACAGCTCGTCATCAGTGCTATACGTCTCGTGTTGACTGGTCTTAAGATCGAAGGACAAAGGTAATATTCACAGAAGAAAGCCGCTTCAGTTTTTCGTTGTATTCTAAGATGAAATTGATATGAGAAACACGTGGAACTACGTATGATGCCAGGAACATTGTTGAAGCGGAGATATAGTTGTCTCGACGTCATGGGTGGGCCGGTGTCAAATTCTACGTATCAAACCGCAGGTGATAGTCAAGGGACAATCACCGGACAGCGTTAGTACAATGATGTGGATATTTTTCACGTTCTTCTGTTCTTCTGTTGTTGTTTTTATCATGCCCAGTTTGATGAGGTGCTGTTAGGGCAAATTTCAGTTTCGCGGAAGATAACGCCTTTCTTCACGGCACAGCCTCTGATCTCAGTCCAATCGAAGATACATGGAACTCCTTGATGAGTTCCATGTATATTTTACTCCAAGAGCTCCTACACCATTTGGCTCTAAGGATAACATACCGGTGACAAGCATTTAATGTGGTGCGGGGTGTAACATCACATACTCTGGATTTCTTCTTGTAATATTTTTATGTAATGCTCATGGAAGAGTATCACCGGATGAAAGGTGAGTCCGTACTCTCTTAGCAACATTTTGTACTATTTCTGTTACATATTACCTATAAATTTTGATGTCGTGCCTTTCATTTTATTGTTGCTATTACCACCGATACCACTTAAAGCTGTAAAGCCTCTTTTCCGATTTCGATACCACTTAAAGCTATAAAACCTCTTTTCCGATTTTGACTAGTCAAAATACACTCACGGACAATGAAAGTTCTGCACCAAGAAGGAAGCATCGGATTGAACTGAAGATGAATGATACACATGATGGCATAAACAGAGCTGCAGTACAATTACAGAGGGATCGATGGCAAGCAGTCCGGTGATCTTCAATAGCGCGTAGCACCACCTCGTGCGACGATACATGCTGCAATACATTCCGGTATGGAGGCCAACAGACGCCTGATGTCAAGCGGCAGACTGGTCAACACGTGTAGGACTGTGTGCTCCAAATCCCAGATAGTGCGGCACGGCAGCAGCCGGCGTTTCAACGGGTTCTACAGATGCTCGATAGAGGACATGTCCGGGGAGCGGGCAGGCAATGGAAGTGTCTGGACATGGTGTAGGAAGTCCTGGGCAACCTGAGCCGTGTGTGGGAGGGCATTATTCTGCTGGTATGGCGAAACTGGAATCTCGACAGGAATGGGAGCACATGGGGCCGTAGGATATCATCCACATACCGCTGGCCCGCCAATGATCCACGTATCACTACTAGAGCTGATCGGCTATAGTAGGCAATAGCTCCCCAGACCATAATGTGTGCAGTGGGGTATGTCTAGCGCTCGATAGCGAGGTTGGGATTGTGCCGTTTACCCGGGGACCTCCGCACCCGGACACAATGATCACATGTCCACAAAACGAAGCAGCACTCATCGCTAAACACCACACGTCGCCAGTCTGTGGCCTCCCACAGATCTCCGGCCTAGCACCACTGCACACGGAGTCGGCGATGTTACGGTGTTAATGGCAGCACACGTAAGTGTCGTCGGGAGATGGTTTGTTGACACACTGGAGCCGCTACATCTGCCTGTATAGTAGACTGGATCTCCGTGGGATCCGTCCGTGCCTGGCACACGATCCGTCGATCCTCTCAACCGGTGGTCCTCATGGTTCGTCCAGAGCCGCTCCGCCGTGTGGCAGTGCCGTCACGTGTCCACTGATCCCAACACAGTCTGACAGTCTGACGGTATAGTCAGAAAGATCCACGAGGCCGGCTATACGGCGCGCCGACCACCCTGTGGTTTTCAGACCGATGATCAGGCCTCTCTCAAATTCCGTATGTTGCGTAAATCGACGTCACTGGCGTCTCCCCGGCATTCTTGTCACTCGATACTCTTGCTTGCGTCGGCCGGTGCTTTTCGCTTTCATGGGGCATCGACTACTGGCCGGTTTATAAGGCTGATGGTTCGTGCTTGCAAGCGTCACCACAGGATGTGCGGTCATGCGCACTTGCACCAAACGTGAATCATTTGCATACCAGCACACACTCTAGCTATTTGCAAAGTTTGTGGTTGTAGCATGTTTTCTTCTAGGTTCGCAAATTTCATTGTACGTGAGTGTATACCTCGACTTTATGTTTTCAGCAGCAATGTAAATGCGCTTTTATATATAACATGAAATATTGTCAATCGGGGAGCACTATTCCAGATATGAGAACCGCACGAATTAAAACACCAGAGATTGTTATGACAAGATGAAGTCTCTACTGATGGACTTGAAAGCGAGCATCCAAACCCAAATGTGAAGACTTCTGTGCCATTAGAAATGCCCATGTACCTCTCAATTTCTTCAAAAATATGAATGGAGTATTAAATCAATTTAATAATTTGAAGTGATGAAATAATATTTAATAATTTGCAATGATGTAATAGCAGTTTTAATGCAAATTGCTCGTAATAACGGATAAACACGAAGCCGGAGAAATATTTGTGACGTACTACAGAGGTGAAAACGTGCCAAGACGACAAATCTGCAGCGAAAAATTCTGTCCACGTAGCTCAGTTGGGAGAGCGACTTACTCCGGAGTGAGGGGAGGGCTGGTTCGATGCCCTTCGCGGACAAACTTGTGTTTTGCACATATTGTATGCGCTGATATAGGATTCAGGCAGATATATTACTAAAACTGCATTACAAATGAAATGTTTTATGGTTATATAAGTTCAGTCAGGGATTTGGAGAAATAATATTCGGATTTAAAAATATTCTTTTCACATGTTAAGAATTTCAAAGTTCAAAAGATGGAGAACTTGCTACACTCACCTTAAGGATATACAATTTGAAAGTTATATCAGGTAAAGAGATTCACCTGCATGTTCTTATTAAAGTTCTTAGTGCTTTGTTCATCACACTAAATTGTGTGTTCATTCCATTGCACTTATTTCGCAGATCAAAGAAGAAAAAAATTTTTGGATTATTACGTTTAAAGTGCTATGAAAACACGCATCTGTAGATTTAAGGTAGATTTTCTTTGGGTGATATGGATACCTTCCCTTAACTGATCAGACACCCGCATCTCTCCTACGGATTCCAACGAAATGCTTTTTCAACTTTTCTACGCTCAACAAACCTCAAAAATACGAATCAGTTTTCCGTGGAAAAGAACCCAAGGCCTTTTTCTCTCCGCCTTCTTACAAAAACCGATGCTCCTCTAAATCACAGAAAAATGTGAAGCCTGTCTAATGACTGGTGGAAGACCAATTCGTTCACAGGACACAAGACATCCACAAAAACCCTAAAAGAGATAAAGAAAGCGAAATGGAAAGCTGATCTACATTTATTGCCTCAAGCCTCGGAAAGGAGACTATTTGGCCTGAATAATTTTCTTTTACTTACTTCCAGTCTCAGTAGAGTTCTCGGTTATCGACCTCTTGATGTTTTATTTCTGATCCAGTTTGCTGGAAGGATCGCTTTTTATCTATCATAAAAAAAAGTAAACAGGTTAGGCGTGCTCGTAAGAATTTCAATCTCTGTAATAGATCTGTCAAGCAACAAAAACTGCATAATTACTCTTAAACTAGATTACTAGTGTTTAATATCTATTGACAGTGACTTGTCAATGAGCATGTTATATTACACTTAAAAAGAGTAACTGATTTCTGAGAAATGATATTAAAATATCATCACAAAAGTTTATTTCAGCTGCGGCGCAAAATTTTTACATATTCATTTTCGTTTTCATGCAGCTAACAATTTATTTATCATAAAAATGTTATGGGATTCACGAGTAGCTGTTTTGCGCGTAACACTTATTATTCACGGGGTACCAGTAATGAAGAAAAAAAGGAGTAATAAATGTGGTGTTGGCTACATACGAACGTTGTTTGGTTCGAAAATCATTCGAGAATGAAATAAATCAGACTTCCGTATAAATTAAAACAAGTCAGTAAAACAATGCAATGCATTGATTATGATACGCTTTCCAACATAATCGCGCGCAGACAAACCCTCGTCCTTACCCTGACTATTGATTCGTTCAATATTCCTCCTGAACAACATACTAAAGTTTTGTCTCAGGTGTAGCACTTTTTGTCAAGTTATGAGGAATGGCTGTGGAGTAAATCTCTGTCCTGTACCCTGAGCTTTGACCCCATTTCAATGATATTCAACAGAGCCGGTTCAGCATACCTCCGGAACAGCATGATAAAGTTTTGTCGCAATCGAAGCTTTTTTTATGTAAGTTATGACGTATAAGGGGGATCGAATGGAATCCCGCTCCTATGTCCTGAGCTTTGACCCCATTTCTTCCATTTTCAAGAGGTTTCTTTCCCCACCACATACTAAAATTTTATCGAAACGAACCATGTTTACGCGAGTTATCCTGCGGACAGGCAGACAGACGGACAAAGCTGGGGCATATGCGAATCTTCAGCCTACGATCATTAACTACAGAAAAGTGGAAAAGGCTCATGTGAAGTGACATTCACGCTAGTCACTCTTTTGTTCAAATGGACGTATTTGGGTGTAGCGTTTGCACTCTGAACGCTGTCAGCCAGTCTGCATTGTACCAACAGTCAAGTTTATATAGCGATCTCTGACAGTGTGGAACTGTTCCTGCAGAAAAGAACTTGGTCTTTTTATTGTTGAGCTCTCCAGCTTAGCTACTGGGAGGTACGAAGACATCCTGAACAATTCCACACCACTTATGCAGCGGTATTACATCGGCGACTTTATGTTCTTATTTTAATAAGATAGAACACATTACCTTACCACGAGGCCAGTCCAAGAATGGTTTAAGGGGAATACGTCCAGGTATTAGATTGGCCTACCTGAATGTTCGATCTGAATCCAATAGAACACCTGTCGGACAAGTTTGCACGATCTATCTCCAATTTTGGCAGGTGAGGATTTTTTCTGCAATACATCTGGCAGAATGTTTGAGGACTGGAGAAAAATTCTTGTACAGTCCTACAAGCATCTCGTGGAAAGCATGCCGAGAAAGGTTGCACTAGTCACAACGGCCACAGGCAGGCCTGTTTTTGTAGAAATGTCTGTTAAACAATGCTTTTGTTTTCGTTCTACCTAGGTGCCCAAGTATGCAGTCGTATCAGAATAATAGGACCATCCCCGGAATCACAGTATACCAGCCCAGGTGGCGCGTTACATAGTGCACGTGACAAGGTCAACCACACGGAAATATAAGCGGCCGGCCAGGACAGATGAGCCGTAGTTCCTTACGTGAGCTCAATGGGCAGAGGTAGTGATTTTACAGACGTTCAAAAAGGAATGATCATCGGCTACCGAGCCAAGGGCGGAAGCAACTCAGTAACAGCAGACTTCGTGACTTCTCTAGGTGCTGCAGTAAGGGTCTACCAAGAATGGACCGCTGGCACACCGAGTACCTTCCGACGTCATAGCCCCAAATACCATCGGCCACAGAGGAGAACGTCGACTGGTAAAGCGTAATCGACGCGCAACAGTGCGGCAATTAACCACGCAAATGGAGGCCGTGGCAAACAGGCACATGTCTTCGATGAAAATACAGTGAACCCTGCTGCTCATAGGTCTTCGAAGTCGACAGTGCGTCAAGGAGCCCATTTTAACCCAGGTCCATCGGCGATGACGCATGAAGTTCGCATGGGACTATCGTCATTGGATAGTAGAAGAGTGGAGAAAGGTTGTCTCTTCCGACGAATCTAGGTTTCTACTCCGCAGAAGTGACGGATGGTGGCGGGTGCGGCGTCATACACACTAGAACCAACACCCAGGCACGCTTGTCGGTCAAATACAAGCCGGCAGTGTACATGTCTGCGGGATGTTTTCCTGGTATGACGTGCAACCGCTGGTACCACTGGATGGGTCCCTGAGCGCCAATGGCTACTTATCCATCCTCGCTGACCACGTGCAACCTTTCATGTTGGACATTTACCCTGATGGTGACGGTGTCTACCAACAAGACAACGCGTAGTGCCTTGTCGCTAAGGGGGGTGCGTGAGTGGTTCCAAGAACCCGACAGCGATGTCTCCGTCCTCCCTTGGCCGGCGAAATCGCCCGACCTTAATCCCATAGAGCACTTGTTGGGATATTTGGGTTGACAGGCTTGATGTGCTTACCCACAACCACGTCATCTCCGGGACCTCCGGGCTCTTCTGCAGTACGAATGGGCACGTATGCCTCGGGCAACCTTTCAGAGCCTCGTTGCGTCCATGTCAATCCGTCTCGCCGATGTCAACCGGGCCAAGGGTGGTTATCAACACGCTCATATTATTCTGATATGACCGTGTACTTTTGTTCATATAGTACAAATTCATTCCTCGATAGCCCATGCTTCACGAAGTTCTGTGTCCTCCAACTGGCATTTTTAACATCCATGAGGGCTGCAGAAAAATATTACCCTATTAATATTAACAGAACTCTTCCTATAAAGAGGGAGGTATTGGATAATCTCACGTTGATCATTCAAAAAACCCATTTTCAGTTTTTGAAGAATTGAAAAAGTAAGGTATCTAAACACAGTGCTATTATTCGCATGAGCTGCGATGTCTGATACAAAAATCACGACGAACAGGTAAATTTTAAAACATTACAAAGAATACGTGTCTATGTGAAAAAAATATTTGCAGAGCTTATAATATAAGTGCTGGTTACGCCATAAAGTGCCATCATTTTAACAACAGCTTACATGGCACAACTATAAGCTTTTCGATGAGATTTCAGTTTTCTTCCCGGATAAAGAATGAAATCGACGGAAGCTCAAAATACTTTTCCTCCACTCAAATAGCATTTGCAGTAAAAGGAGAAACTCTCCTCTATTTGGTTTGAAAATAATATGCCAAGCGCTTAAACTGTCTCATGCTTTTCTAAATAACAACTTATTTAGAAATTTGCATTCAGAGATTTTTCGGAAAAATTGATTTGCAGATTTAAAATATCAATTAAACGATTCCGTGGAAACAAGAAAAATAGCAGAAAAATATTCCGTGGACGCAAGATAAGAAATAATTAAACCAATGAAAGGGAAATATATCTATTTAGAACAACCGATTTATCACTAACGTCATTAGCGTTTATTCCAAGTCGACTACATGTAAATTTTTCGTGTGATTCAAGCCTTGGTTATTCGCGGCAGTTAGAAGCACAATTTTACACAGGTAGAGGGAATTGCGCTAAAAAGGTGAAATTCGGAACACCATTCCCGCTAAATTACGTGCTAACGATGTACTGCCATGTCGTAATACCCAGCGAGTTGGGAGAACCTGTGCAACAAATTGAGATCAAATTTTGTGCGCACATGCCACATATTACGTAGGGCTAGACAGATGAATAGCTTTTGCCCAGCGTGGAGCTGCTGGCGAACACGGGGCTTCCTCTGATAAATTAGAGATTATATTCCTACCACGCAATTGGGCGACTCGCCAAACAATGTGCAAACACCGTGGCTCAAGTTTATGCCAAAATTTATGTTTATGTTGTTCATAAACATGAATTCGGAAGCATTTTCGAATTTCAAAAGCTTCTCAACTTCGTACTTCTGACTATATGTTCCTCATTTGCCGATCATAAACATTTGCGAATGGTTCATTGCCCAATTTCTATATCTGAGCTATGACATATCCTCTGAAGAAAATGATGTGTCTGATGGTAGCTGCAAAGATTGATTACAGATAACAGAAACGAAGCATGTTCAATTATGCTTTCCTGTCTAATCGTTTCACTGATAAAATGAGAGGAAACTGGAAGTGAGAATTTCTTCAGTATTTTGAAGAATAGTGCCAAAAATGAACGAAGGGCAACCCAAATGTAAACTATTCCAGTTGTAACGTTAATTTTGTGAAATGTGGAAGGCCTAATCAAAAGAATACACAGAATTTATATCGGAAATAAATGTGATCCCTTAGCTTCCGTGTACGTGTTGTGAAGCGTTGTTGCATTACCGATAGGTTTCTAGATCACACAATGATAGTTCCTTCTGAGTGAAGATGGGAAAATGCTGTGGTCCATCGCTTCGGCTGGATACATGCGTTAACATTTTCTTTGACTCGCCATTTTTTACATTTATTCTATAGTAAATTAAATACTAATAAAAAAATTCAAAAGTGTCCAAACTTTCTGCCAAGATGTTTTCCCAAGTTCTGTCTTACGATATTTCGCTGGTGGTTGCAGATAAACTCAACTCCGCAGCATCTTGTAAAAATACTGTTTAAATATAATAGAGATAAATAAGATTAAGTGGGAGTACTTCGATATTCAACGTATGACATGTATAAATCCAAAGTGAAATAATTCCACTAAATGCAATGCTAGATGTTGTATAATTTCGCTATACAAACAAATGAAATTTACAAATTTGATTATTACATATACTTCTTCCATAGGTGTATGTCCAAAAAGCAAGACCTCCTCATATACACGGTCGAGTGACATTATTGTAACTACCAGCTAATATCCAGAGTAACCCCAATGTGCAGCGCGGATAGCTGCTAGGCACGCTGGGGTTGACTCAATAGGGTACTGGAAAGTGTTTACAGGTATGTGGAGCCATGCTGAAAGCAGTGCATCTGACAGCTGCTGAAGAGTGCGTGGTGGAAGAACCATAGAGCGAACAACACGATCAAGGTGCTCCCACAGGTGCTCAAACGGATATTGGGGGTCAGGGAAGTACTTTGAAGTCTTTCTCGTGCTCTTCGAACCATTCTCGGACGTTTTTTGCTTTATGATACGTCACATTATCGAGCTGGAAGATCCCATCCACTCTAGGGAAAACAATTAGCATATATAGGGGTACGTAGTCTGCAAGGATGGATTCATAACGAATTTGGTCCATAGTGCTTTCAACAGGTATGAGTGGACCCAGGGACTGCCACAAAAACATTCCCCAGACAATAGCGCTTCCCTCATCAGCTTTTGTTCTTCCAGCAGTTATTAAAGAGCGTTTGTTTTCCGATGTTTCTCGCCTTATACGCCAACGTCCATCCTTTCGATGAAGCAGAAAACGTGACTCATCGGAGAAGGCAATACTTTCCGATACTGAGTGTGCAAATGCAAGCCTTTTCTGCCGATGCACCTTCGTTAGCAGAGAGGCAGTGACCATCCGTCTGAATCGGAGCCCAGTACGCAGCAGGGTCCTCCTGCAGCTCCGCCGGTGTAGCCTACTTTGTCTGTCTCGCCAGAACCTTCAGTTATGCCCCAGATGCCAGCGGCCGTTGGCCTATTTCCGCCTCCGCAGTTGTCGTCTTGTCCTTCTCTTCCGTCTACTTCGGCCCTGGTTCCTGACTCTGTTCAGCCTCATTTTTCTCCGACTGCTGCCTGGATGGTGCCTTCTCCGTCGCCTGCTCCGTCCGTGTCAGCTTCTGAGCCTGCATCCCTTCCTCTGTTGGACTCTCTTTGTCTCTGCTGTTCACGTCCTCTTCTTACCTGCTAGCTGCCTTGCCCCCAGTTTTCGGCTCTGTTCAACCTCATGGCTCTTCCTTGCCTATTTCAGCTCTACGAATCGAGGACTTGGCGTGTGATTCACTCAGTGATAGCACTCCGACTTGCTCATCGCCTCATACGCCTGTTTAGTGCTTTTCTGATACCTCCAGCGTTGATTCCATTATAGCTCCTCCTGTTCCTCCGCCGTCTTATTCACCGCCTCGGCTTGCTTTTCTGATTGCCTCGTACAAGTTTTCTTCACAAGCCCTTGCTGCTGCTGCAGTTTACTACCGTAAAGCAACGGTGCCCCGTAGCCCGCCACCGGCTCGTCTGCCAGATGAGACCCCTTTCCAGCCTGCCGCTCCAGCTTCTTGGACTTCATCGACTCAAGCTATTTCCAAGAAGGGTCGTCGCCGCCCTAAACGTCGGGCCCGCAAGGGTTCTGCCGCATCTACTGCACTCCCTGCAGTTGCCCAGTTGTCTTTGATGGAGACCCGGTCTACTCCTGCCTCAACCGCGTTGCGAGGATTATTCTGACTCAGATGCCTATGTCGAAGAGATGGAGGTCTGGGATCAATCTGTCTATGAACACTGAGCCTCACTGCCTCATTTGGACTCCGCTCAGTTGCCCCGCGTTATTTGCCTCGTGTCGTTTCTCTTTTACCGTGTGCTCATTATATATGACGTCCTGAGGGGCCTCGTCACCTCCTTCTCGAGTTGCTCCAGGTTCTACCTCGTCTACTAAATCAATATTTTTAGCTCTGTATATCATGCTTGTGTTCGCCCATTGCTTTGCATCTGTCTATGTATTGTATTGTTTTGTGCTCTTTTCCTTGTTTGTGTTATGCCTTACCTATGCTGCTCGGCATACCCCACCCTTTGCTATTGTTTTATTGTGCCCCGGTTTTTCCCGTTCTTCTATGTAAAGGTCCCAGAGACCCAATAAAGCGCAGTTGAAACCTTGCTTTATGGCTTGGTTCATTATCTTACTGGTACCAACAAGGCTCGGTTCCATAGTATTGCCACAGAGTTGGTAGGGCATAATTGTCCAGAATATTGAGGTTTGTCCACGAGCTGGAAGTGCACTCGTGTGGTGGAACCACACGAGTGCACTGCCAGCTCCAAACTTGACCGTACGAATAATACACTGCGGTAAATAGCGTTCCCCCGGCTGCGCCATACCCACACACGACCATCGGACTGATGGATCATGTGTGTGGATTCATCAGTCCATATGACCCGTTTCCACTGATCTACGGTCCACGATAAATATTCTTTTCTCCATGCTAAACGACTAGTAGCATTCCGAGTGTAGATGAAAAGCTTATGAACAGCCGCACGTCCACAGTAACCCATGGAACGAAGTTTTCTGCGAATTGTACGTGTACATGCCGAGGTTCCAGCGTTTTTACTCATCCGTATACTGATGTATTGTACAGTAATCCGTCGATTAGTTGTAGCGATTCTCCTGAGGCTTCGACGTGCTCTATCACTGATTATCTTTGGTCTGGTGGTACGTTTTGTTGCCTCAGGCACACCGTGTGTCTTCCACTTATTCAGTACATCCAAAATATTTGGCTTGGGTTTGTTTGAACGGCTCTCGGTTTCTCTTATGGACAACCCATTAATATAACACTCAACAATATTTCCTTTATCACAGTCAGTTATCTCCTGCTGCGACATTTTCACCCAACCTCAAAGTGCGATATGATCGCGATCAGGTGCAGGCTTGTTTTTACACCGTTTGCAGCTGTACCGTGCATCTTAGCATCGCAGCGGATCCGTTCATTTTTACATTAGTACCCGGACACGGGCAGCGGATGGCCTGGTATTCAACGATCGTGACTGCCACAAAAACGTCTCTCTCAGAATCGATCCATGCAGGTACGAGCGCTCGAACCACAAATAATCTGCCGTGGGTATGATGGGCAAATTAAGCCGTCGGACCCCGTGTAGTTGTCCCCTGTTATAAATAAAGGCACAAAAAGTATAAAATAAATAATTAGAAGAAACAAATAGCATATTATAAATAATTAAAAGTTTGGGAATGATTCAGTTTTTTTTTTTTTTGGGGGGGGGGTCGTCGATATTTTAAATTCAATTGGGAACAGATGTTTCCGCTTCCAATGGGGATAATTTAGTATTCCGTTTAGTTGAGTACAACTTTAAATCGGTTACTTCTTTGCTCTTTCAGCCTCTTGGCTTGTGTATTTCGGTTCATTTCTGCATAGGCCGCCCCGGTGGCGCAGTGGTCTAAGGCGATGGCCTCTGATCATTCGTCCGAAATTGGTCCGGGTTCGAATCCCGGTGAGGCATGGATGTTGTGTTCGTCTTACGGCACTGGCTCTTTCCCTTCCCTGGAACCAGTGACCCTAAATTAGGGACGGCCGACTGCTTATAGCACATTGAGTTGCTCACGGTGGTCGTTAAACCTCCAATAAAAAAAATAAAAAAATTCTGCATAGCCTCGTCCCCAAAAACTCTTCAAAAAAGTGGTTGATTTTTTACCAGCCAGGTGGTCCAGATGGCGTCTGTAACGTTCGTGAGCGTTAGTTATCGTTGAGATTCGACGTAGGGTGTTGATGTTAGTCAAGAATGCCTTTAAGAAGACGAATAAGCCATTATCAACAGCTCACGAAGTTTGAACGAGGTCGTGTAATAGGCGTACGAGAAGGTGGATTTTCTTTCCGCAATATTGCAGAACGACTTGGCAAGAATGCAGCCAATGTGCATGATTGTTGGCAGCGGTGGTCAAGGGAAGGTACTGCCTTAAGAAAACCGGGTACCGGCCGCCCACGTGGCACTACTGAGAGGGAAGACCGCCGTGTACGGCGTATGGCCGTGGCGCATCGTACCACGTCTGCGGCAGCAATTCGAACTGCAGTTGCCACCACAGTGGCACAACGAACTGTTACAAATCGGTTACTTGAAGTACAGCTCCGAGCCAGGCGCCCTGCAGCGTGCATTCCACTTACTCCAAACCACTGCCGTTTGCGACGTCAGTGGTGTCAAGCTAGAGCTCATTGGAGGACGGAGTGGAGATCTGTTGTGTTTTCTGATGAAAGCCGGTTCTGCCTGGGTGCCAGTGATGGCCGTGTGTTGGTTAGAAGGAGGCCAGGTGAGCGCCTGCAACCAACCTGTCTGAGGCCGAGACACACTGGACCTACTCCTGGAGTTATGGTCTTGGGAGCAATTTCCTATGACAGCAGCAGCACTCTCGTGGTTATCTCACGCACCCTGACGGCACAGTTGTACGTCAGTCTGGTGATTCAACCTGTTGTGCCGCCATTCATGAACAGCATTCCAGAGGGTGTTTTCAAACAGGATAACGCTCGCCGGCATACCGCTGTTGTAACCCAACATGATCTTCAGAGTGTCGAAATGTTGCCGTGGCCTGCTAGATCACCAGATCTTTCACCAATCGAGCACGTATGGGACATCATTGGACGACAACTCTAGCGTCACCCCTAACCAGCATTAACGGTCCATGTATTGACCGACCAAGTGCAACAGGCATGGAACTCCATCCCACAAACTGACATCCAGCACCTGTACGACACAATGCATGAACGTTTGCGTGCTTGCATTCAACATTCTGGCGGTTACACCGGTTATTAATGTACCAGCATTTCACATTTAAAATGGCTCTTCTCGCGCTTACAATAAGCTGTGATCTTGAAACCTTAATCGATTAAATATGTTACCTACACAAATGTATTGCCGCCATTTCATTCCTCTACAACTATTTTTTCGTGGTGTTGGGATTTTTTTTTCCGTCAGTGTAGTTTGGATGGTTTGTAATGTGTGTGCTGGAGATATTGGATTTCTTTCCCCATTACTTGGGTAAGTTTATTATTATGTTTAAATGTTTTTTTCGGCTGTAGTTTACATCTATGCTACTGAAGTTTAGTTTTTTTGCTGCAGTTTGTATTGCTTTTTTTTTTCCGGTTTTTTGACTTTCTCTGAGTTCTTTGTTTAGGAACCACGTTTTTTCAGTTTGTTTTAGGGCTCTCACTTTTCAAGGTCAAAATCACATTTGAAATGATTAGTAAATAGGTTAACTAATTCAAGCTACTCTTTCCAATTTACGATTTTCAAAAGTATATGCCTTTAAATAATTATTTCGTTGTAGTGTATGCTGGTTTAAGTGTCTTAGTTATTTGATACTTAGTTGTTTGTTGCTTCTTTGGAATATGAATTCTCGTTCTCAGAGCAGTGTGCGTCGGGCTACAATTAACCAGTTTGCAATTGGGATGGTTTTATTATTTTTTATCATTATTAATTTTATTATTATTATAAAATAATATAGATATTCCACCAATCAATTGAGATGTACAGTATATCATACATTGCTCAAAATAGTATAAATCTCTATGCATTTTCTTCATGTGAGAAGCAAAGTCCAATTCTTTAATGGCTATAAGCAAAGCGCGAGAATTAGCACAAAATTATGGAACTGAATGTTGCAAAACTGAAGCACTTTACACAAAATAATATGATGTAAAAAAGGTACCTTAAGTCCGACAAGAAACATAGCTCTGCATAGATGTAATAGTAATCAACTCTGCTCCATTGTCCAATACGATCGGAGTAACACTTCAAAAAGGCTAGGACTCGATTGCAGGTCGAAGTATGTAGTATAATACTAGTCTAATGCAGCTCCATTGTCCTGTATATCGGAATATCACTTTGCAAAGCTTATGACTCAGTTGCAAGTTGAAATATGTGGACAGTTCAAAAGGCACATCTAAACTCACATTTAGTGTAAATGCATATAAAAAATGATAGGCGAACAAAAATGTTTACTCCCCACTTGGCTTCAGAAAAAAGACGGAAACCTCGCTTCTTCACAAAAATATAAGCAAACACCGTGCGAATTAGTGCACATGCTATGCATTTCGGCACTTGTTCGTACCATTACCAAGCTGTGTTCTGGTGGCTCTGCCCGGGGGATTGGGTAATTATATCCAAAGGCTGTCAATCAATGGCTGCCATGTCACTGCCCACGTCATCGTAGAGGTCACATGTTGAATTCATCCGACCAAGCATCTCGCCGACACGTTGCAGCAGGTCGACTTGTAAATTCAGACCATCAAACCGAGGCTGAATTTTATCAAAAAGAACACCATGCTAACCTGATTTGCATCTTTTTTTATGTTTACTATCAATTTCATCTTTCACAATCTGCTTCTAAGGGTATCTAATATCGACAGGGTTAGCTTTATTGCAATTACTCTCACATGTTTTTTTCAGTAATTAAAGCCTCGGAAAATCTTCTCATTTGTTCGGAACTCTGGTCCGTAATGATTTTGGCATTCCGAAAATCTATAATGCATTTATTATCAAAACAGTATTCAACTAACGTTGCCTTTTTCCCCCGCCTTCTCCAATTATTATCCATATTATCCCCCAATTATTATCCATCAGATAGTGCATCTTTGCCATCTTTGGCAAAGATTGTTTTCCGAGGGAGAATATCCAGTGTAGCAATAAAATATTCATCCCTGCGAATTTTATACAGGAAAGAAAAACAATTCTAATTTTTTTTTAGAAGAGAAAGTCAGAATTTATCTTTAAGATTGGAATAGCAGGTTTAAATGTTGAGTGTTATAGAATGGTCAATATATAATTGATTGGGCAAGTGCATGCTATTTAATAGATCGTTCTAGTACACATCTTTATTGTTGCCGTGATAAATTTAATCAAACATCGTTAGATGCGATCTGATCCGATTACAGCTTTCAATAGCGAAAACTTTTGTAAACATACCCTTTAGTCTATAGTTGGTAAGAATTCATGCCCTGAACCCTAGATACAATGCCAAGCTTTCTTTTATAATGAGGTTTCGACATCAATGAAGGGTGTTTGAGTGGTTGGAAACCCGCGATGGTGACACAGGATTGATCCGATAACGTGATTAATGAAGGCGAGGCATCATTAGCGAGCAACGACAAGAGAGCGGAGCATCATTCAATGGATCATCAGAAGCTGTTGGAGTAACTTGGTGTACAAGCAGTTTTCCTTCAACTAATTGACATACTGAAACCTGTGGGATACTCTCGCACCATACAATATGTGCACATTTTCTAGTTTTAACTCAAAAGCGTCATAGTAACCCTTTCTCTCTATCTCTCTCTCTCTCTCGAGCTTGTATCACGGACGTCGAAACGTCTAAAATTATTTCTCATATGATATGTCACGTCAACACATTTAGAACAGGTACACATTTAGGGCATAGAACCAAACCGAAGTTTATAAATAATTTTTGGCGATTTAAATTTAACGAATATTATGAGGTTCTCTATAAGATAATGCATATCATTCCTTAAATAGAAATAATTGGTATGAATGAAAAAGAACTGCTCATACATTTATAGGCATATCAGTAGTAGTGTTTCAATTAAAACGAAAGCTCAAATTCAGCCGAGAGCGTCACGTTAGTTCTTTCCCAAAATCATGGCTTATGTGAACACTTTTATCTTTAAAGTGCCATGAAGTCTTATTTTTCATTCATTCACTTTTTTCGTATCCTTCCTCAATGCCAGGATTATAGAAAAATGATTTCCAGAGATTTAGCAATTGCCCTTACAATAAATAATTAAATAAATAAATAAATAAAATACTACACCGATGAGACATTACATTATGACTACTTATCTAATATTGGACCCCGTTTAGCCCGCAAAACAACGGCCACTCTGCAAGGCATAGATTTGATGAGGTGACGATAAGTATCCTGGGATATCTGGTACCATAATGTCAACAACAGGTTCTCCAGTTCCCGTACATTTCAGAATGGTAGTGATTTAGCGCGAACCCATTTTTCCAAGTCGAAACCACAAATGTCAGATTGGGTTAATGTCAGGTAAATTTGGAGGCCAGGGCATTAACATAATGTCACCAGCATGTTCTTCGAACCACTCCTTGACGATTCTGGTAATGTGGCATGGCGCATTATCCTGTTGGTAATGGCCATCACAAACAGGGAACACAGATGCTATGAATGGGTGAATTGGGTCAGCAACGATGTTCCGATAGCTGACAGTTGTCTGTCAGGGATTGTGCTATTGGGATAATGGGACATAGAGTGTCCCAAGAAAACATCGCCAACAGCATGTATTGGGTGGAAAACAGGCCCCCGCCGCCGGCCTGTTTCTATCCAACACTGCATTCCGGTGCTATAGCCTCCTTTGGTGATCGGGGTAACCGCGATGGGACTTTTACGTGATGCATCAGAAATCTTGATTTATCGAATCAAAAGGCTGAAATGAACTGTGTGCTGTGACACATTGCCCTGATCACTGCTCTTGTAGCTGCGGATGATTTGTTGCACTGTGGCCCTGCGGTCTCAGTGAACAATTCGGGACAGTATCCTCTCCCCTCTGACATCAACGAGCTGCGCACGACACACGGCTAGACGACATTTCGTCGTTTGGCCATCTTTACACCACTTTTGATACGTACTCACTACAGCGGAACGTGAACAATACACAAGCCGCGCAGTTTCCGAGATCGTAGTTCCGAGACGCCGTTTCATCACAATTTGTCTTTTATCTAATTCCGATAAATCGGCAGCTTTTCTCATTCTGACGCCGAACACTCTACTAACCGAAAGCCGGTCCTCAGGTTGTATAATATATATATACTGGAAATTCGGTGTCTAACGACCGCCGTGGTTGAAATGGATAATCACGCAAGACCTTGTCTTCCAGAAACTGCAAAAGTATTTCTGCCAGCACCGGAACCCTCATTAATCCTTAGGTATGTTGACGATATGCTGGTCTTCTGGCCACATTCAATTCACCAACTTGATGATCTCATTTCTTGCTTATCATCACAGTATCCTACAATAAAATTCACCAAAGAAGTTGAACAAAATGGGAAGTTACGCTTCCTTGATTTCTTGTTATGTAGAAAATTAAATACTCAACAGATCAAATTCTCTGTTTACAGAAAACCCACTTTCACCCCCTGTATCATACCGATCAACTCATCTCACCCCCTGAACATAAATCTGCAGCTTTTCGCTACTTGATTAAACGTGATTATACACATTCTACATCAGGCAAAGCAAGACGTGAAGAACTTTCAAGAACCTTGTCTTTGGCTCGCAAATTCGGTTAGTCGGAACAAGTTTTTCAGAAGTTGTTAAGAAGATTTACTAGACTGAACTTCACCACTTTGTTTAGGGAAATTCGGGCAACTAGATTTGTAAGTAAAGTAGATTACCTCCCTCCATTAGTCTCCACACTCAGAAAAATATGTCGGCGACATGACATCTCTTTTGCATTATGCACCAGAAATATCTTTGATTTGGTCAGGAATGACCGGGACAGAACTCCTATCCTCAGGAAACATGAGGTATACTGCATCCCTCTTACCCATTGAGACCCGAATGTTACTGAGAATTGTAATACAGGTTCTACTCTCAGGTGCTTAAATACCCGCCTGAGAGAACACCAGTACACGCTTCGAGTTGGCACTACTCATACTGTCTTTACGTTAGCTGTCACACAGGGCGGTTACTCACCAGATTGGGAAAATGTGAAAATTCTGAAAACAAATCTCAATAAAAGTACTGCTTTCCTTTCCGAAAGCCTGTATATTCTTGCTTATGGTGACAGATGTTGTACTCTGGACTTGCCCGCATATGTACCGGTACCTTGGCGTAGATTGGTTGCCCCGACACAGACTTTGTCCAATGGCTAATCTGCACTTCTTGCCTAGTGTCATTTGTAATTTCTTTTACTTAGTGTAATCATCATCATCATCATCATTGTCAATCATTATCAATCCACTGCTGGACGAAGATCTCCCCAAGTTTCCTCCCCAATGGTCTGTCTTGTGCCAGTCTCCTCCATGTCACTCCCGCATACTTTCGAATTTCATCCACCCATCTCCAATGTGGTCTTCTTCTGGGTCTTTTCCTGTCCCTTGGAATCCAATCTAAAATTTCGGCTGTCCATCGATGGTCTGTCATTCTGGCAGTACGCCCAGCCCATTGCCATTTCAGGGATTTAACTCTGATCATGATGTCTTCCACTCTTGTCATTTCTCGGATCCACGAGTTCCTCTTCTTATCTCTCCTGATTACCACAAGCATGCACCTCTCCATGCTACTTTAAGTTGTCTGCAGCCTTTGTATGTCTCTTTTAGTCAAGGCCCACGTCTCTGCACCATACGTAAGCACTGAAAGGATGCATTGATCAAACACTTTTCTTTTAAGACATAATGGCATATTGCTCTTGAAAATTATGCTGTTTCTTTAAAAAACTCTCCAGGCAAGTTTTGTACGCCGATTAATTTCTTCACCAATGTGACCTTCACTTGATATCTGCTGTCCAAGATAAACGTACGTGTCTGTTATCTCCCGCTTTTCTCCATCAATCGATAAATCTTCATTTCGTGTAAAAGCATTGAACATCACTTTTGTCTTCTGAAAGTAAACAAAAGTGATGTCTTTAATCCCACTTCTTTACTCTTGTCAGCAAGTTCTTGGATCATACTCTGCAGCTCTGATGGGAAAGTTGCAAAAATGACTATGTCATCCACAAAACGAAGGTGGGTGAGATAATCTCCATTAATCTTTATCTCTTTGTTTTCCCAGTTCAGTGATTGAAAGACATTTTCCAATGTGGCGTTAAAGAGCTTCGGAGATATGGTGTCACCTTTTCTCACTCCCTTTCCAATTTTTATGTGTGTTGTATTTTCAAAAAGCCGAATCTTTGCACTTGCATTTTCATAGATGTAATTAATAATATTAGTGTATGCATCTTCAATACCGCACGATTTCAGAGCCATTGTAACTGCTAATGGTTTCACCGAATCAAAGGCTTTTTCATAATCGATAAAAGCCATGCACAATGGAAGTTCATATTCCCTCGCTCTTTCAATTATTTCTCTCAGTACGTAGATATGATCTATGGTGCTTTAGTCACTCCCGAATCCAGCTTGTTCTCTCGGTTGAGACATGTCCAGTGTTACCTTTAAACGGTGTGAAAGAACTTTAGTGAAGATTTTATAAACCACTGATAGGAGGCTGATAGGTCTGTAGTTCCTGAGATCCACAATGTCACCTTTTGTATGTAGCAGGATCATTATAGCGTTGTTCCAATCCTCAGGAATCTTCCCTTCATTAAGACATCGAGTGAAAATTTGGGTGAGTACTGTTTCGATTTCTCCACTTGCTTCTTGTATGATGTCAACAGTAATTACATCTTCTCCAGGAGATTTCACCCGCTTTATGTTCTTGATTGCATGTGCAACTTATGCTGTGAGGACTGGAAGAACTCTGGTACTGGTACCTTCCATGATGTCTGGAGAACATTCATCATCCCTTTCATATAACTTGGAGTAGAAATCTTTCACTCTTGTCAAAATTTCGCCTCTATTTCTTGTTACAGAACCATCTTCGTTTCTCAGTGCCATATTCTGTTTTCTTCCCTTACTGAGATGTCCCTTTGCTATCTTTAGGCTTTGGTTGTTTTCAATTGCTTTCCTTACTAGTTCACAGTTGAATTTCCTTACGTCTTCAGTGATACTTTTTCGTACTGTCTTGCATAGCTCTATGTATTCCACTTTGGAAGTCCCATCTTCTTTAGTTGTCCTCATCTCTCTTCTTTTTGCATCAACATTTTTGTTTTTCCTGATAATTTGTTCACATGCAACTTCTTCTTAGACCCAGCTAATTTTGTTGCTGTTTCCATAAGAGCTTTGGTTACTTTTCTGTTAACTTCAAAAATATCCACTTCTTCCAATGTTAGGCCTTCTAAAGCAGAGAATCTGTTCTTCAGTTCCAACTTGAAGGTATTATTGTGTTTTTTAAGGTTGGTTATGTCAATATATTTTTTTTTGTCTTATGAGCTTGCCACGTTCGAGTTTAGTGTTGAGGTGCATCTTACATCTCACCAATCTATGGTCACTACCTGTGTTGAACTTGTTTAGCACACTGCAGTCTTCTGTGACGAATTTTTTGTTACACATAATAAAATCAATTTCACTTGTCATCCCATTTGGATGTCTCCATGTCCATTTCCTGTGCGGCTTTTTCTTGAAAAAGGAGTTCATGATGAAAAAACCTTCTGCCTCTGCAAACTTTACGAGAGTATTTCCACGCTGGTTTCTCTTGCCGTGACCGAATTTACGTACTGAAGATTCATTCTGTTGCCGTATAATGAATATTGCTTTTCCTAAGCTTCTTCTAATGGTTCTTCTAATGGTTGTTGTGTTAATTATTTATATCATGAATAACCTTTCCTGCTAGTAATGTAGTAATAATAATGAACAAGCTTATAACTGGTAGTAATGTTGTAGTAGTAATTAAGATGAATAAAGTCTTATTCTGGTTGTTACTAATAACACTTAATGAAATAAACCTAACCGCCAGACAGAGATCTGACAAAACTATGAACTGAGAGAAACGTACTTACTAGAACAACTTTTTATTAGAGAAACTCTTGATATGATCCAACATACACTTCACCGGACACACAGCTACTCAATAAAACGTAGCTCCTTGCACATGAACGAAGCTCTACTCACATAAACGAAGCTCTCCTTACCCATATAACCAAAGCTCGCCCTACGCACATCAACAAAAAGCTCTCTCTGGTATCGTTGAACGCGCCTATTTATACTGGCTACCACCACGTCATGACTTACACTCATTGCCAGATCTTATTCAGCGGGAGAAATAACATCTCGTTCAGTAAGAAGATAATTTACGTAGTAAAATAAAATAACCAGAGATAGTAAAAATCAAAAGGAAAGTGAATCTAGAGTATACGTTACAGCCGTTGCCCTATTTTTTGCATTGAAATCTCCCATAATAATCTTCAAGTGCTGCTTACCTTTATTGTTTAGATGACGAATTTCCTCATAAAATTCTTCAATTTCTTCTTCAGGATGACTTGTGGTGGGTGCATACGTTTGAATAATCTGAGCCTGGTATCTTCTCGAGAGTTGGATAACTAGTCGTGCAGCTCTGTCAGAGGAACTTTCAACTTCTACAACTTTATCCTTCAGTTTCTTGTTCATTATAAATCCAACACCACTAGTTCTGCCGGTATCTGTCCCACGATAGTACAAGAGATGTCCACTTTTCAGTTGAATGAGATCTTCTCCTTTTCTCCTTACCTCACTTAGCCCGACGATGCCCCACTTAATCCTTTGTAGTTCCTCTTCCTATTCAAGAAGCCTTGAATCAGAAGATAGGGAGCGTCCATTATACGTAGCCAAGGTCAGCATCAGATGGCAGCCTAGTCCGGTTCTCCGGGGATTCTTAGCACCCTCTGCCTTCATGTCGTTCTGGCCGCTGCTTTGGCCAGGTACATTCCAGCTGCCGGAGACTGAGGGCCAAGATTTAAGCTGTGGAGTCATTTTGGAGGGGTTTGGCCATAACTCACCACGCTGGCCAAGCGGGTTGGTGAGTGTGGGATAGCATTTCCTCTGATTCCGATGGTATAGTTATACCGCTATTGGCGGTCGTCAGAGCCCCTTTAGTGGGAACAGGATGCACCACGAGAAGGCGGGGTTGACATTTGTCAAGGAGAGGCTATGATGTTACGCATCACCTGACTTTACGTCCCCTTAGTGTAATATCAGCTATTAATAACGTGTACGTCTTTTTCTGTTTAAATGTTGGCATCACTAAAATGTTGGTGACGGAGTGTACAGGAGGGTGGGGGGATTTTTATCTGTATATAATGACTGCCTCTATCGTGTTCCTGTGGTGCTTTGGACCCGTAGATGGGGACAACGGGATCCCCGAAAGCGCTAGTCAGTTTTTTAACCTACTTTTAAATTGTAAATAAAGTGATTTTAATTTGCAACTTATCTTATGGTGTTTTATCGCACACGTAGACAGCTGAATTCTTGTATATAACAGCTGCCGTGTTCATGCGCTATTTTTAAATTCCATAGATTTATTACAGTAATTTCTATAAAAGAAATACATAAATAAATTGTGCCATATTTTCGATGGTTACATAAATCGTGATTTTAAGAATCAATATCAATGTATACCAAATTAAAGATTTACATTGGATCATTATTTCGCAGAACAGTTTTTCATTTTTTTTTCATTTTTTTTTTACGGGCACGACATTAAAGTTTAAGATACAAAGTTGTAGACAGATGCATCTTGGAAAAGCCAAAACAGATAAAAATACTGCTCAAATTATATTTTACAATCAGCATTAGCGGCAAGTCAAATAAAAGTTGGCATTTGCAAATGGCAGCTTTGCCAACTGTGTTGTGTTCCGAGGAAGCAATGGAATGGGATACGGCGGCAGACTAAAGATACAAAGTACTGAATGCTTTTTCTATAGATTTTAGCAAATTAAAATAAATGACGCTTTTAAATAACATTGCTCTGTATTTCCAGTACTAATGCTCCTAAGCCTTTCAGCAACAAAATTCATACACTATGCTGAACAAATTATAACATTTTAAGAAGTCAATTAATGTGAATCCGTAGTGATCTCGACGGTTCCTTAACAAAGAAAAAGGGAGAATAGCAAAAGAAAGGAAGAACAGCTAAGTCGTAAATGTGTTGAAAAAAATGTGTAGGCAGAGATGCTTTTTCTGCAGCCTCAAAAAGTCTGCTTTTGTCAAACTTCTTGACCAAAAGGAAGGGAAATCTTTTCACTATCTTCTTTCTGCGTTCCGGATCTCAGCTCTAGAAACCTTTTTAGCAGAAGAAACAAGTGTTCTTCCTTCATCAATGGTGTCCCGAAGAAAATAAGTAAGTGATTATCGTTGCCTGACTGATGATTTATAACGTATTCCTGCATGTGATTTTGTTCCAACACATGACTTTTCGAAAACAGATTGTGTTCTAAAGCAGAATCTTTCGATTTAATGCGGATTTCCAGAACAGGAGAGTGATTGACAAGATATTTGTGGATCCGAGCATTTTTGCTTAAGAAGACGGTCCTGCTGAAGAAGGAAAGATTAATGTACAAAAGGTTCCTGCGAAAGCCTAAAGCATACAGCACAGGGCTGCCTCCGAAGGAAATCAAATTTCTAGATTAGCTGCTAATGTTTCTTAGTGAGGTGGTTCTACTAAGAAATGGTATAATATGGTGAGGTAAATGTTTTGAATTTGATAAACTTATCAAAAAAGATTACAAATAAAGATTAGAAACTGATTTCATACATTTATTGAAAATAGATTCTCTGTGTATATTTAAAAAGTGGTTAATTTTATATTTGTGTCATATTTAAAATAAGTGAAATTGCTTCGGTTATTAATCTTCGTGAGAAGGGCTCTAAGAATTGATGATTTTTCGTATAGTTATATTTAGTTCGTTGTTGCCCTGCTTATTGATATTATGCATAAGATGGTTAAACTGCATGTGACAAAAGTGACTAGCTTCGAAATTGCTCTTAAAATGTATTGATGATATTTTTTCCTTGAATAAACTGTTCCTCTCGCAGTTTTTCAGTTTATTCGTCAAATCCAGTTGGACGACCTGTAGGGCTTCGTTTGGAAGAAATAGTTTTCAGTAATTATTTCAGTTATATAAAATAACATGAAAGCAACCATATGATTATGTAACTTGATATTCTTTTATATTTTTTATTAATCACAGTGCATGAAATTTTACCAACGTGTAGATCTTCTTGTCAATATTTTCAGTAATTACGATGTCCGTTCACTCAAAGTTAAATTTTATTTCGCAGCGCGATTATAATCAGGATATACTACTCAGTTTAACAAATGAAAACTTACCATCACGGAATGTAGAATCTTCTAAAAAGGTATTCATAAAGTGTTCACCTTTAATGTCATTGGACTATTAAAATGCAGAAATGGGCTATTGTAATCATTGTGGAACGAAAGTACTGATATGAAAGCAGAAATTTGGTTTTAAAAACTGATTCCACGTTCACACTGTAAAAAAGATATGCCCACTCCGGCCACTAAATTAGGAAACTTTAGGCAGATGTACGTAAAAGTCACTTACGGATGTACGCAAAACACATGGTGACATTCGTCACCACGTGATTTGGGCAGCTATTTAAGACTGCTGCTCGTCAGTAATCACCAGTAGTGTTGATCACAACGAGAATGGATAGAGCGACAATATTGACTACAGAAAAGTTGATGTCTCAAAGGGTGAGATATCCAGGGTCTTTAATCAGCGAAAAAATAATCACATTATTTGTCTAAGATGCGTAACTGCTGCGCTACGACAGTCTTTCAGGAGCGAGATCACCGTCGTTTAGGAAGGCTTGTACGGAGAAACAAGACTTCCGGTTTGCAGTCATTGACAGAAGCATTGAATGGAGGCAGTTCCCGACTTATATTTCAGTGAAACCATGCGCAGGGTATTGAAAAGGATCGGTATTGACAGTTGCATGTCCATACAGAAACCATTGATTTCTGCGAAGAACCGGAAAGTTTGTATACAGTGGTATCAGCAGCACCGTTACTGGAGACGGGAAGAGTGGAAAAAATGTCATGTTGTCCGACAAGTAGCGGCAAACCATGTTCTTTACCGACAGTAAGCCGAGAGTTTGCCGGGATCCTCATGAAACAATAGACCTAACTGCTCTTGTAAATACTACTCAAGGTTTTGGAGGTGTTGTCATGGTGTCGGGCACGTTCTCTTGGTACGAAACGGGTATCGTATTAATGCTCGAAAGGTCAGGTTTCCTTCAGAGATTATCTGAACATTGTTACGGATAATGTTCTATAGTGTTGAGTTATTATCCAGCAGATGGCGACTGTTTCATGGACGAAAAGGCAACTGTCCATCACACGAGATGCGTTCAGCAGTAGTCCAGCGAGCAGGGCTACAACTTCCGCCATCTTCCGTTGTCACAAAAAAGCACGGGCCTGAACCCCATTGGGAACATATGGAAGATGTTAGAAAACAGATCCGGAAGCAAAGTTCTCTTCCGTAAAATTTTAGCCAGTTAAAGGACTGTTTGGTGAACGACTGGTGTAGCGTGAACATTAATGCACTCCAACACCTTGTGGAATCTATGCCAATCTGCATACGTACCGTAATTAGTGATAATGGAGGTCCAACCTGGTACTGAATAAAGTTCCTAATTGACCGGCCGATATGTGTACAATTTGCCCTTTAATTAAAGTCACTAGTAAAATTACTCATGTGAATAAAGTAATCACACAGATGTGATCCTTTTGTATAAGCTTTGTAAGAAAATAGAAAATGTTGTTTTAAAAATAACTAAAAGAAGAAACGAGTCCTGGGAAACATATTGGTACATGGAATTTTATGCTAAAAGACTGATACGGCGGAGGAATATTAGTTACAGCGACTAAGAAAACATCAAATAAGTACACATTTTGAAGATGACAATCCGATTTTTGGTGTAAATGTGACAAGATGGTAAGTCAAATAAAATCCGAAAACTTCATCGACCTGGAGCGGGACTCGAACCCGCGTCGTTCAGGTAGCGCCCGGGTATGCTAACAACTACACAACCCAGAACGACAAAGTCGCAAGTTTCCGATTAATTTGAATATAACCATCACAGGATTTGCTAGTCGAAGTAATCGGTATTCATGTTTAGCGAATCTGGAGGTTAAGAATCCTATCCCGTGATTGCCCGGAGAAGCAGGTAAATCATGAAAGAAATATGGGATTACACCATATAATACGAATTTTGAAGATGACAATACGATTTTTGACGTAAATATGACAAGGATGGTAAGTCAGATAGAATCCTGTGATGGTTATATTCAAATTAATCGGAAACTTGAGACGCGTTCGTTCTGGGTGGTGTAGTGGTTAGCATACCCGGGCGCTATCTGGGAGACGCGGGTTCGAGTCCCGCTCCAGGACGATGAAATTTTCAAAAGTTTTCGGATATTATCTGACTTACCATCCTTGTCCCATTTACGCCAAAAATCGGATTGTCATCTTGAAAATTTGTATTATATGGTGTAATCCCGTATTTCTTTAATGACTCAAATAAGTAACTTCCTTTGTTACCGCATGAGCAATTGAGCAGTATTTTGCAGTGTGGATTTGGTATGTGTGCGAGGAGACGTTACTATGAAAACCTAAATTTTTGGAAATGATGCAAGTCATACAGTCAGCCATAGTCATGCATTTTTTGTTCGATTTCCGCTTTGCTAGAATCTCAGTTGGCGTTTATGATGTGGCAAAAATTTCGTATTCCGTAATACGTATCAATTCAACTGCTGCTTCGATTACAGGCTTTAAAAGAATAGAGAAGATTCTTCACTTTTTCAAAGAACTGCAGTTGTAAATAGTATACACTCCACAAATAATAAATTCCCAAAAGCACAATGGTCAGCATGTATTGAATATTAATGGGTATTTAACTTCATTTGATATTTTAGAATCAATTTTCTTCAAGAAATGAAATTATATCAAAATTTTATTTTTATTTTCTGCGAGGAGTTAAACAGAAATTGAGATAAAAAATAAAAAAGACAGAATTCATAAGCAAAGCAAAACAAATAGCTAACTTTGATTGCAGAACTCAAGAACTTCGCCACTTCAAAAAATATTCCTCTCGTGAGTACAAATAAAGAAAAAATAAGTCTTCAACTGCTTTGGATAAAATCGAAGGCGTCATCTTCTTTTTCCGCTCTTTGTATATTCCACCCTTTTCGGGGAGGGATTTGATTAAACTTACTTCCGATAGTTTCAATAAAATTTTCCCAAGCAGAAGGAAAAATTCATCGTAAGCACACTTAGGTATCGCTTTTATGCTGGAGATGAAGGAAATGAGAACGAACAACTTGCATTGGAGGCGGCGGCGAGGACTTATTCTTTGCATAACAAGGGAGAACCTTTCCTTATTAAAGACCGCACGAGAGGTGGTTCGGCGTTTAAATGCGATATAATCATCAAAAGGAAAAACGAATTCAGTTCTTTGTACCTTGAAGCGCAAGGACAAGAAGATCCTTGTCAGAAAGGATGGAAGGCCCTCGAATACGTGACGGGAATTGTTAAACAGCTACTTGAAATGGAATTATATTCCTCAATGAGCGCTCTTCAATGCACACAACAACTCGATACTTTGAGCAGGGCGAAGACCAGCCAGCACTTGTAAAGATTTTGGATTCTTCGTGGCGTGCTTGATTATGGAGAGAGTCTGACGCCGCTTGTGTTTAATGTTTAATGTACTGAAGCCACTCTACGTATTGGGACCAACAACCCCGGCCATAATTTCTTCAGCGTCGCCACACATACACACAAACACACATCCTTCCATTCTAAGTCATTTTCCTAAATGAATGCAAATGACACTCTTTACGAAAAGAGTTTCGAAAAGTATTTGCAAATTTTAGTCTACCGATACGAGAGATTTTAGAGTCGGTGTGAATTCGAACGGTAAGTTTAAAACTCTGTTCTAAAGCGAGTCGATAATTTCAGTGTAAACAGAATATATTCTCGTTGATACATATTTATGCACAGGAGCACATGCATCTATATCCATAAAGCTTTGTCTTTTAACGCATTCAGTTTTCGAGCGGGGAGTGGACAACTAGTTTAGGATGTGTTTCGATGGGAACCGAAGTTTCCACTTTAACAATCGCTCAGGCGAAGCGTCGACAACTTTCGCCCGCTTGAACATCATGCATATGGGTTAACGGGCTTGGACGGAGATATATGCCCGCATTTACATACATTTCTATTCTTCTCTATAGGATGTCGCCTCGACTTGTACTTAGATAAAAGAAGCATACGCATAACTACCCCAAAATCACCTTGACGTCCCGTCCTAGAAAGTTTTCTCAAGTTTCTATCATTTTAAAGTTTCTTTGAGAGTCGTCAAATCTGTAGGCAGAGTGGACTCTGATGAAAAGATAAAAATGGTTCGTTTTGACAGCACCGTGCAAATTTATTAGAACGCAACTTTTAAAAGTTTTAGGCACAGTAACCTCCATTCGCCGTTCTGCTGCTCCTGTGGCTAAGGTCCACTTGGATGGTTGAAGCTGAGCCACATCCTACCAGCAGTTGACAGTGAATACAATCAGTTGTTGTTTATGGCTGTGAATTGTTTAATACTCTGAAAATTAAACCCTTTTCATAAAACGTATGTTGAAATATTTTCAGGAATTTGCTATGGTAGTCTGTCCACTTTAAGTTAATTACTCTTGGTTTTTTCTTGATTTCGAATAAGTTGCACCATATGAAAATCTCTTACACTGTAAAAAATTGCCGTGAATAGTCATTGTTTCACCCGGATCAAAACGGTTTGCACATTGTAAGCACGCCACCTGGCGGTTAACCATAAATTTTCGGTAGATAAACTACACGTTCACGATGTTTAAACTGTTACTGTATTTTAAAGTTGACAATCTAGCAACGTTTTTCTTAAAGTAGTTATATACCTGGTTCTAGCACGTCTTTTGTAAAAAAAGATCTTGCTTATGCTATCGGTTTGTCCGTCCGTCTCTAGACACGATATCTGTGTAACTATTAGTCTGATTTGAAAAAATATTTTTGCTTTGGAAAGATTGAAATATGCGAATGATAATACCCTTCATTTCGGTTTTTTTACGATGTACAATTTCGCCGCTAGAGGGCGTAAATGCAGATGATGTCGAATTGAAAAATACATTTTATTCCACATATTTGCTTCTAAACATCCGATTGAAACGATTATTTTATCTTTCGATTACTTTTATGCTGAAGAGTATTTTAGATATAGTTAGTTTTTCAAATTACGCATAGATTTTCTGCTATGGGGCGCAAAAGTAAATTAGGTTCTCCCCGATATCTCTCCTTCTAAAACTCCGATTTGAATTTTTTTTCTTCAGTGGATACAGCTCCTGATGGAAAATCTTTTGAAAACAATTTCTAATTTTTGGTAAAGAATACTTTGGCCACCAGGGGGCGTAAGTATTAATTTTTGTTTCTTATGTATTTGCCATAAAATCTGAGCTTCTAAAATCTCGATGAAAAAATTATTTCGTGGACCGATGACACTCACGTCGACAAATCTTTTCGGAATATTTTCTTCTTAAATTTTTCCATGGTTTCTCCGCCAGCGGGCGTAGACGTATATCTTATTTTTCTCAATATCTCTGCTTCTAGGAGTTCAATTTGAAAAATTCCTTCTTTGTTGAATAGTGTTTTCAGTGTGACATGTTTTTCATATAATTTCAAAATTTTCAAGTAATTCATAGACTTTCCGCTAGGGGGCGTGAAGGTGAATTGCTTTCCCCCTATATCTCTGCGTCCAAATCTCCGATTTGAAAAATTCTTTCTGCACCGGATACAGCTTCTGATGGGACATCCTTTGCGCATAATTTCGAATTTTTACTTAAAAAATGGTTTGGCCACCAGGGGCGTAAGCCTTAATTTCCGCTTCTGATGTATTTGCAGCGAAATATGAGCTTCTAAATTCTGGATTGAAAAAAACGTCGTTTGTAGACCGATACTACTCATGTCGACAAATCTATTAGGAAAATTTTCTTCTTAAAATAAAGCATGGTTTCTACGCCAGGGGCGTAGATGTATATCTTATTTTTGTCAATATCTCTACTTCTGGGAGTTCGATTTGAAAAATTATTTCTGTGTTCGAGAGCGTTTCCGGTGCGAAATGTTTCTCATATAAATTCATATTTTTTTTTACGCACAAGTCTGCACCCAGAGGACATAAGCTCACGATTCCGTTTACAGCAATATCTGAGGGATTAAAAACCCGATTGAAAAACTTCTTTCTCCCGTCAGATACTATTGTTTTCCATACCGGTTCCATTGGCTTTGAATAGTTTTGATAAATTTAATTTGCATCCGAACGGTTTTAAAAGACGTGTATATTACACCCAAAAATTCGGTGTCATCATTCTTGTTTCACGTGCAATCAGTCGACTGGAAAACTCTGTGAGCAGCAGGTTTTTATTTCCCGGTCATTAGACTGTTAATGGACATTACGGTATGTTACTGTAAAATTACGGTTTATTGACTGGCCAATCAGCTGTCGGTACATCTATCGTAATTTGGCCCTGCAATTTTTTACAGTGTAGTGTCCTATGATTGTGTTATACCGATTTTCATGTTAACATTAGTATTTGCACCATATATACTTCAGAAGTAGTTAAATGTTGAAATTAAAAAAATTAGGCTTAATACAACAAATATTGAAGACTCGTGCGACATTTATCACTGAAACGATGAAAGATTTCCGTCTTTAGCACGGTTTAATGATCAAAAGATGAGAAATATATACAATTAAAACCATGAGCACTTTCGAGGCAGCGGCTGCCTCTTCTTCAGATGTAATAAATAAATACACATTTAGTCTATATATAATATAGATAATTGCATTGTGGGAAGCATGGTAAGTTATTAGCCAATAGTAATCGACATGCGCCAAGATGTTGCGTATACTGTTGGCCCAATGGTCCGAAGAAAACATGGACATATATTATAGAAATAAATGGTGTAGGGTAGGGTGAACATTCAATTTTAAGTTTATATTACAATTTGTAATTTATAATTTACTGTTTTAATAAGGGATTTCCAAACGTTATGTAACTCATAGGGGGCATGTTCATTACAACACTGCTCACCGGAGGCCTATATATACACACTTTCTGCAATTAAAAGGTCACCAGGTTTACTAGGAGTATTAATTATTCTTACATTTCTCCAGTCGGGATTTAGAACATCTTGTATAACAGTGTTCACCCTACCCTACACCATTTATTTCTATAATATATGTCCATGTTTTGTTCAGACCATTGGGCCAACAGTATACGCAACATCTTGGCGCATGTAGATTACTATTGGCTAATAACTTACCATGCTTCCCACAATGCAATGATCTATATTATATATAGACTAAATGTGTATTTATTTATTACATCTGAAGAAGAGGCAGCCGCTGCCTCGAAAGTGCTCATGGTTTTAATTGTATATATTTCTCATCTTTTAATCATTAAATCGTGCTAAAGACGGAAATCTTTCATCGTTTCAGTTAGGCTTAATACACTATTGATTTGATTTATCTGTTTTCCTATAAGGAGTAAACCATATTATATCACTGAAGAACTTCTATGCAGAAAAGTTGCTTTCATCGTTTCTCTTTTTTGAACAGACGTGCAAATACTGATATATACTTGGGATTATAGAAGTAGGAGATTTTTTTCCGGATTTTTCGTTACAGTAAAAAATCAAATTAATTTAAAGACTAATTAGAAATTTTATGGAAAGTTCATCATTTCCCTGTATCCACTGATTGATTTACTTAAACATCTGCAATTAAATTTAAATGTAATGCAAAATTTGATTTAAATTTTACTGAAAGTACTATACTTTTCATTTAAAACTTATGGAAATTCTTACACAACTCCTCGGCATCCATACTTCACACAGGACGTTTTTACATTGACTAGTTTACATTGTGTAATGTAATTATAAATGCAGTGACGTTTTTCAATCTGCAAATAGGAAGGTTGTTAATAGAACAAAGCGGGTTTTCTTCAGAAAACGGTTGTGCAATAACAAAATTATATCAAACTTTTAAAAAATAGAAAATTCAGTTCAGAATCACTGTTAAACAATTATAAATAAAATTCAGAAAACAGAGTTAAAGAACGACATATGCAAATTTTTCTTACGTAGCATACGTTACTTAATTCCATTGGATCCCTGATCATCAAGGACATGAGGGCAATGAAACTGCAGACTCATTAGCAAAACAGGGCACTCGAAAAACTCAAGTTGATTATGAAGTCAAGCCATCACCGGGATTGCTTAAACATGCCTTTGGACTTCTGTTCAAAAAGCTTGGCAATATCGATGGGCAAACCGTGACACTGGCAGATATACACATTCGATTTTCCCAGTGGTGTCATCAGATAAATGTTTGACGGATAAATATTTTAACCAACTTCTGACTGAGCATGGATCATGCCCCGCTTATTATCTTTGTTTTAATCTTAAAGATACCAGTTGCAAGTGTGGTCTTAGAAATGCAACGATCTATCACCTGGTATTTGAATGTGTTAATATTAGTGATCTTAGGACTATATATCTTGGTCCTGTCATTCAGAAAGACCTCAAGAAAATTTAGGGCATGCACCGGTTCCGTAGAGGAAGAGGAATGTCGGATTACATAAAATTATCTAAGTTTAATTAGAACCAGGTCCTGGATGTCTACACGCCAAAGGATTCGTCTTCGGATTTTAGTATATTGATACATTTTTCTTTGAGTTCTTCATGGCTGATTCCTGGTGGAATTGGCGTTTCCTTTTGTTCGGTAAGTCAGAGTACTGGTTATGATGCTGGCTAGGTTGCGATATTGTTATAGTTTCAATGAACTATTAATTTGAATGTTTCTTATTATGATGTTGTTTCGGATGTTGTACTTTTTTGTGTCTTGGTACTTGTGTATTTTTGATGTTGGTGTTCATTATTAATTGGTTACTGTTAATATTTCTTTGTGCTTCAGCTCGTTGGAGCGGGGTCTGTAATTCCTTACTAATGACATGTTTTTGCTTGATTATATCAATGCACCTATGCGTATATATTACCACTGTTTTTAGTGAAGCAGTACTTGTGTTATATCTGCAAGCTATTGGTCTTGTTGATGCTGCATTTTGATATTTTTTAATTTGGTTGTCTATACTATGATATACACTGGTATCAGAAAAACTGGTACAGACGAGCTTATGCAAAATACATAGCAACGTCATTTATGCGCGTACTCGGTTGCGTCCGCCAGTGCGTATATAAAGCGATAGACATCCTTGCCAGTTGTCAGAGCTGTTTTCGGCATGAGAATGACAAGTAATAACGATTTAGGCGATTTTCAACGCGGTGTCATAGTTGGCGCTCGTAAGATGGGCCATAGTATTTCGAAGGTAGAAACGAAGTTCCGATTTTCACGGACGACCATTGCAAGGGTGTACCGTGACTACGAGAATTCCGGCAAAAACTCCAACCTACGATACCAGTGTGGCCGCAAAAAGACATTGGGTGAACGTGACCATCGTCGGCTGTCAAGAATCGTTTCACGCGATAGGCGTGCAGCACTCTCGCAGGTATAATCAGAATTCAATGCTGGAACCTCAATAAGAATCAGCTTCCGGATTGTGCAACGTCCAGAAGGAATTCAAGGCTTGGGAGCCGACGTCCGAAGGAATTCAAGGCTTGGGAGCCGACGTCTGAAGGAATTCCAGGCTTTGGGAGCCGATGTCAGAAGGAATTCAAGGCTTTGAAAGCCGACGTCTGAAGGAATTCCCGGCTTTGGGAGCCGATGTCAGAAGGAATTCAAGGCTTTGGGAGCCGATGTCCGAAGGAATTCAAGGCTTTGAGAGCCGACGTCTGAAGGAATTCAAGGCTTTGGGAGCCAATGTCCGAAGGAATTCAAGGCTTTGGGAGCCGACGCCCAACTCGAGTCCCCTCACACAGAGCTTTGCACGACACAGAGCTTTGCACCTCGTTTGGGCACGGCAACATCGCCACTGTAAACTTGATGACTAGAAACAAGTAGCCTGGGTCTGACGAGTCGCGTTTCCAACTGTATCGGGCAGATGGAAGATTCGTGTGTGGCGCAAACCCCATGACGCCATGGATCCCGCCTGTCAACAGGGAACTGTACCGGAACAGTCCGTAATGGTATGGGGTGTGCTTAGCTGGACTTCACTAGGAACCCAGGTACGTCTACAAACGTCTGTGACCGGCCAACGCTATGTGCGCATCCTTTCTGACGATTTACACCCGTTCATGTCCTGCATTCATGCTGATGGGTTATGCCTGTTCCAACAGGACAATGCACCTCCACACAAGTGTCGGGACGCCACATTATGCTTAGAGGAGCATTCGTCTAAGTTTGGGGTGTTGCTATTCCCACCCAAGTCCCCAGATCTGAATGTGATAGAACACATTTGGGATGCTATGCAACGCGCTATCAACCACACAGAAATCCGAGACTTCGGAATACATCCAAACTGTGGAACGCTCTGCAGGAAGTATGGTGTGCATTGCCTACAGCATATTTCCAGAAGCTAGTAGAGTCCATGCCCCGTCGTAGTTCTGCAGTTCTGCGCTCCCGTGGGGGACCTACCAAGTATTAGACTGATGTCCAGTTTTTCTGGCACTTCAGTGTACTTTACTTGTTTATAGATGTTATTAACTTTTGCATTTTGTGTCTGAATAATACTGTTATTTGATAATGTTCTACTTTGTATCTTGTGAACCGATTTACCAGTATTTTGATGGTTATGATATTTGAGATTTAAGAACCTGATTTGTCTGGTTGATAACTTGATGTTTGTAAATTCATTGTAAATACTTTGTTTTCGTTTTTCTTAATAAAGGATCAAGGTCATCCCTGTTTTCGTTGCGACGGATCTGCAGTCGGAGGGGGATTTCGGGTTGCCACGCGGCTGGAGGTCTTCATTGAGGAGGATGGTAGCTGTGCTTTATTAATTACTATTGAGTTTCTTTACTCCCTGCGAAGTCAAGGCGGTGCAGGCAACAGTCATCGTAGCTTACGTTACTTATATCATACTGCGCACATCCACCTCATTCCTTTTGTTGCAAGTAAACAGCCCTGTGCGATATTTTACGTTAACATGCCGAGGGATACAGAATTATGTGAGAAAGAGATCAGAAAAGTTATTTTACCTAGTAAAGTTTATCGGAAGGCCCTTTGGAAGCCATGCAGAATGTTGCAAGGAATAAGGATAAACCCAGTAAAACAACAAGGAGAGGACGGAAGTCATCACTGTGTGCAAGAAGTAGATAACTTTTTTCATTTAGCAGTTGTAATATTCTGCAAGACAAATTGCTCGATCTTTGCCTAAAAACGTGCCTCATATGACAGTCGCAAAAACTCTAAAACAAAACGAAAATTCTGTGTACATTAAAATGAAGGCAGGAGATTGAACTGGGACAAAAACGTAATGACATGGTCTGAAAAATGGACAAGTGTTGTGTTCTGAGATTAAAAAAAAAAAAAGATTAATTTAGATGGTCCCGTAGGAAATAAATGTTACTGGCATAATTTACGGCACAAGCCGAAAAAATTTTTAGCAGACCAATGGGAGGAATTGGAGGTGTGATGATGTGTGCTGTGTTCGGCTATGGTGATAAATCGGGCATTGCCATTATTGGTCACGTTACGGCATCCAGGAATTAACAGGCCATGCTGTGCGAACACTTAATACTTTGTTACCCCTACTAGGAGGAAAGAGTTGGATTTTCCAACAAGATTATGTCCTCTGCCATGCCTTTATTCCACGAGACAGTGGTTTACAAGAGAAAAACTAGATGTAATGGACTGGCCATCTCGAAGCTCAGACTCTTAAAGCCAGTGGAAAATGGCTAGTCGTCAGTTTTCAGGCTTGTATATGAAAAAAACAAGCAATATTCTTCTACAAGAGAATTGCAAGTTGCAACAGATCGCTGTTGGAACAAAAATCAATGTTTGCATCTTACAAGACTTGCTAACAGCAGTGTCAAACAGAAATTTATTTCCTAATTAAGGCAAATGGAAGTGACATCCATTATTAATTCAGGAAATATTATTTTTTGCTTTGTAATATCTGATGTGTATTTATAATTAAATGTGCGCTTGTTAACTTTACTATTGTTTCATGTTTAACGATGTAATGAAACCTTGAAACACTATACCGCCTAACATTCTTCTATAATACAAATTAATTATATATCAGATGTTTTTTGTGTTTCAACTATCATTCTGCAGTAGATAATCAAGAAATAGCAGAAATATGTTTGCGTATATATAATTACTCTACACACTGAGGTATGTTGAACGGTATGATTTCTCACCAATGAGTCGATGGTTGCACTTTATAAAATCTTGGGCTACATGCTTACATCTTCATTTACCTTACTTCCTTCAGCGGTTTGGTATTTGGTATTTCGGTTTCCCAGCCCCTTCACAGTTCTTAGAGTGCTCCTTTCTCATCACTCTCTTGTTCACCTTCTGTCCTTTACCCAGATTTAGGTCGTATGATTTTATATTAGAATGCTTTGGTAATATCCATAGTAACAAACAAACAACAGAAATATTTAGTTGCCGCACAAAAACAAGATGGTTCCGCAATCAAAAATTACTGTAATGACTAAACTAATAGGCAGGGCCGACAGCTGAATGGTCAGCGGCGCAGGCTTCTGGTTAACTGCCGAAGTTATTTCCGGACCCCGAGTCGCGATGAAGCATGAGTGGTGCGTCTGGCTGACTGTGCCTGGCTCTCTCCGTTTCTGGGGACCAATCGCACAAACTTAATAACGGTTGACTGCTTGCAGTGCACAGTCTTAGATATTTAGGGTGGTCATTAGACCTCGAATAAAAAGGAAAAATGCGATTAGTCTTCCGAATCTCGGCGTTTTCAAGTAGTTGCGAGTATTCCTCCACTTTATTTACATAAGCCTTCACATACCCATCATTACGGAGAAAACAAACGTGCTCCTCGTACATTTCAAGCTGCGTATTTCTTAGAATAATACAATTTCAACGCTCTAACAAGACTGAATTTTAAATGAAAAAAATGCGAATTCTTTTATGCGATGGAAATGAAGTGCAATAATAGAACGACCTTTCCTTTTTCTTCGAGGAATTGTAAAGTTAGCTCAAAAAGTTTTGTACGGTTTTGAGTGAGCAGTTATTGGGCAGAAATATGCAATTCATAAATATATAATACATAAAATGCACTATCATATATACAAAGGTCACCGGACACCAGGACCGTATACAAGAAAGACCGTTTATGAAAAGAAATTTAGAATCGAATTTGCCAACCTTTGGCCAGAATGCATGCATTAAGCCTACTAGGCATGCTTTCCACTATATGTTGAAATGAATCTGAAGGAAAGCGCTTCCATTTCTTTGGTAATGCTTTCATCACCGAAGGAATAGAAGCACTTTTCTTCAGATTCTATTCAACATATAGCGCAGAAGGATTTTTAAAAAAAATTATGATACGGTTCAGTAACTCATCTCACTAGTCTTCAGTGGGAGGGTTCAATTCCGAGCTTTGTCGAAAGATGAACCTTGATTTTCCGTAAACCAGACAGCAACAAGGCTTTACGTGTGGAATGTGCTTTGTGTTGTTGATACCAACAGAACTCATTTTCATTGTACTGGCTCAGTGTCGGAAGCACTACATTATCCAGGATGTCTAGGTAAGCTTCTGCTTTAAAAATGTTTTGCATCATCACCAATGCGTGTCCGTTTAAGGGGAAACAGCCCCACACACAGAAAAAAGAAAACCTCCCAACTCCAAACTTGTGTGTCGGAAGAGTGTACTCCGGTAACAACCATTCTCCACATCCGCACACGACCATTTGACGGATATATCGTGTACCGTTATTCAACACGACTCTTTTCCATTACTTTAGCCACCCAACAGACCGACGCTCGATGTACCGTTATTCATCACGACCCTTTTCCATTATTTTAGCCACCCAAGAGACCGACGCTCGATGTATCGCTATTCATCACGACCGTTTACCATTATTTTAACCACCCAAGAGACCGACGCTCGATGTACCGTTATTCATCACGACCCTTTACCATTATTTTAACCACCCAAGAGACCGACGCTCGATGTACCGTTATTCATCACGACCCTTTTCCATTATTTTAGCCACCCAAGAGACCGACGCTCGATGTACCGTTATTCATCACGACCCTTTACCATTATTTTAACCACCCAAGAGACCGACGCTCGATGTACCGTTATTCATCACGACCCTTTTCCATTATTTTAGCCACCCAAGAGACCGACGCTCGATGTACCGTTATTCATCACGACCCTTTACCATTATTTTAACCACCCAAGAGACCGACGCTCGATGTACCTCTATTCATCACGACCGTTTACCGTTATTTTAGCCACCCAAGAGACCGACGCTCGATGTACCGTTATTTATCACGACCCTTTTTCATTAGTTTAGCCACCCAAGAGGCCTACGCTCGATGTACCGTTATTCATCACGACTCTTTTCCATTATTTTACCCACCCAAGGGACCGACGCTCGATGTACCGTTATTCATTTAGAACCATTTTCATTATTTTAGGCACCCAAGAGACCGACGCTCGATGTACCGTTATTCATTACGACCCTTTTCCATTATTTTAGCCACCCAAGAGACCGACGCTCGATGTACCGTTATTTATAACGACCCTTTTCCATTAGTTTAGCCACCCACGTAACCTACGCTCGATGTAATGTTGTTCATCACGACCCTTTTCCATTAATTTAGCCACCCAAGAGACCTACGCTCGATGTACTGTTATTCATCACGACCCTTTTCCATTATTGTAGCCACCCAAGAGACCGACGCTCTATGTACTTTCATAAACGAACAGCAGCTTTCTGTGGAGTGACGTGAAGCTTGTACGCTGCGGCACGTCAGCGGAAATCTATTGCGTGGGTACTCCTGCGAATGGTTCTTGTAGAAACGAGGAGAATATAAGCTCTTGAGACATCTAAAGGCAAATCTTTTGCCATACACCGCCGATGAATTTTCACCTGTAATATTTTCTTCGACGATTTCGGTCAGTCAGTGTTTTCCTGCATATTTCGATAGCTGGGGCACGCCGCGCCGTCGCACTGCCAGCGATGCACGATATCCATGACAATTCACTTAGGAATGCTTAAAAGATTTCCATTGTTCTTATTAAAAAGCTACTGGTGTGGCTCCCTACAATACTACTCCTTTCAAACACTCGGCACCTCTCCGGTGGCGCAGTAATCTAAACGCTATCTTATGACCATTCCATTCACCGAGATGAGTCCGAATTCGAATTCCGGTGAGGCATGGATGTTGTGTTTGTCTTACAGCAGTGGCGCTCTCCCTTCTCTGGAGCCAATTACCCTTAATTAGGGACAGAGCGGCCTAGGTGGCGCAGTGGTCTAGGCCATGGCTTCTGATCATTCGCCCGACGGAGGGGTCTGGGTCCGAATCCCGGATAAAGCATTGTTGTTTGTATTTGTCTTTCAGAGGTTTATTCTCTGTATTTCTTGTCCACCCGGCATTCAGTATTCACTGTTCACTAGGTATGTACATTGCTGACGTCGGAACACGAAATGTCTATATTGTATACACTATATTGACAAAAGTCACTGGACACCTAGAAGAGAAACACAACACAGCTTTTATTGACATACATTAGTACGGTGTCGGTCCACCTATGGCCTAAGTCACGTTTTTCTGAGCTCCGTGTTGTGTGCCTATTTAGTGTGTTTTATCGTGTGGTTCGTCATTTTCCTTTCGTGTTCCTTCAAGCTGAAGGTCCGTGCTTTGTTTTGATACATCTCCCAAGTTGGTGAGTAGTTTATTTTTTCTGTTATCATCATTTGAATTGTCGACCTAGCTGGTCGATTTCTCAGGCAGCCCTCGTCATTAACAATGGCGGCGGCTGCTGCTGATAAGAGCGATGTCCACGCCCATATCAGCGAGGCATTTCCTGCCGCCTCCTCCTCCTCCTCGACACGAGACCAATCTCCTCCAATGCTTGTAGGTGACGTCACCCAACCACTAGAAGTGGAAAGTGACTCCTCAACTACAGCTCAAGCTTCTTGCCCTGCTTCGACCAGTGACGTCAGTGCAGCGCAACTCTCTGTTGCTTTAAGTGAAGACATGGATGTGTCTGACAGCGCTGCTATTTTACCCTCTACTTCAACTCAGTTCAAACAGCCGGTTCCGTTGCAGCCCTCACGCTCGAGTCCTGCTCCTAGGGCATACTCTGCCGCTCTTATTGGAACAAAAGCTCCTTCCAAGTTTGTTGCAGAAGTCTTACCAGACTCGTACGTCATTGTTGATGGCCTTACTGCCACCATAGATATTCCCGAAGATTCCCCAGCGGGAAAACAATTCTATTCTAGAATGGACTTCGGAGTGTGTTTTGATGCGCTCCCAGACACAGAGTTGAAAGAATATAGTATGGCTCTCAAGCAGATACTTCCAGCTGGAGCCAGTATTACTCACATGGCTCGAAAACCTCGAGCTGTGTTGGTGTACTTTGCTCTTAAAGAGCATGCGGATCTTGTCTTGACAGAAGGTTTGTCCCTCAAAGACGTCCATCTTCTACCAGAACCTGTCTCTCAGCGTCCAATCCAGGTTACATTTTATCCGGTTCCACCTGAGGTGTCAGACGTTGCGCTGTGCACTGTACTCAGTAAGTTCGGCCGAGTTGTTGGACCAGTTACTACTCTTTCAGCCGCGCCGAGAGATCCAGACGATAAATCCATAGGAGGATTTCGCCGAAGTGCAAGAGTGATCTTTCCATCTGATGAACATTTGCTCGCCTGCCCAAAGGTGCTCAACGTTCGTTGTGGACAGCAACGTAGGAGAATTGAAGTGACTACCTTCCTCCACTGCACTTTTTGCCACGGAGAGAATCATTTACGTGTGCATTGCCCACATCTAGCATCACAGGCTCCTAATAATTCTCCTACAACTTCTGGCCCTCTTCTGAGCCGAGCAACACCTTCTTCCACTGCACAGAAAGCTTCAGAATCGAAACTTTCACAAAAGTCGACTGCAGGAGTTGGTCAACGCGTGTCTACGGACCCTTTATCCTTCGACCAGCAACTGGATTTTCCCTCACTTAATTGTTCGCTTCCCATGCGTTGTCATTCTGTAGCGGAGTCCCCTTCAGGGGGTTTCTCCACTGCCCTTACCATTGATACTTCTAAATCTGCTGATGACGGATTTTCTGGCCACGAATCTCGAGTTGATGAGAGCTCAACTGAGCCTTCGCTGAAACGTCGTGGTTCTTCTCGCAGACGCCCACCGAAGAAGCCGGCTGCCGCATCACCCCGCACCTCTCCCCGTACTGGTAGTACATCTCGAAAGAATTCACCATCAAAGGCTGCTACCTCTTCTGTCCAGGCCGACGAAGAGCCTCCTCTTAAATTTAAGGATCTTGTTGAATACCTTAAGGATGGCTCGGTTCCTACTGGGCCGATTTCATTTGAAGATTTACATCAATACCTGTCACATAAGACAGACCACTCCACAACGCATGCTTTACTCTCAAAGTATGCATCGTTTCTCCCTCTAGTGCATGATCAGATCCAAGTCCTTAATCAATGCATCTCCCACCTTCGCAAGGAACATCCGTGGGGCTAAAACCTATTTTAATCGACTCAAATCATTTCCTCCTGTTGTGAAGGCTCTTCAGCAAGCATTAATGGAAAAAGTCTTCAAGATTGTATCTCTTAATTGCAGGGGATTTGCATCCCCATTTTCTAATGCCTTGGTACATGAAGACCTCACTCCGTTAGGAGCTGATCTTCTCTTACTACAAGAGACGAATTGCCAATCCACTACGATATTCTCACGATGGCGCCAGTGGAACTACACATTTCACCACGCCTACCAACTATCATCCCATAGTGGTCTAGCTATAGGTATCCGCCATACTTTCAACTCCATAATCACCTCTTTTTCGGTTCGAAACTTATGTCGAGACCTATTACAGTGTGCATCATTCACCATAGCTTCCACATCTTATCATATATTTAATATTTATATTCCAAGCTCTTCAACCCACTTGACAATACTTTTTACTCGCCTTCGTCGTGCCTTGTCTCGCATTCCTCCCATAGATCATGTTTTAATTGGAGGGGATTTCAATTGCACTCTGAATCCTACCCTGGACCGATCTCCTTCCACAAGAGAACGCCGTGTTAACTTGGTGAATCTTCTTCAGTCAGTGGTCTCCGACAACTCATTCATTGATGTTCACCGTCACTTCCATCCTTCATCGACTGTACATACTTGGCGCTCGCAACATAATCAAAATCCGTACACAGCTCGCCTTGACAGATACTACGCCTCATCTACTCTGCTTACAGCTGTGACAGAATCTATTATCACTCCTACAGCTTCTTCTGACCATTGTGCCATCGTTCTTATTATTCAAGCAGTTCCAGCACAACCCCGTACAATTCGTCCATGGACTCTTGACGACACTCTTCTTACAGATCCAGACTTCTGTACTTCAGTACGCTCCTTCCTTGAGGACAAACGACCTCAACTTCAATCAGCTCCTTGTGGTCTGACTTTTGGTTGGACATTAAACAGCAACTCGTTCTCCACGTTCGCAATCTTTCTTTTAAAGCAAAAACGCTTCAAAACATGCGTCTCAACCATGTCCGTTCCATGCTCTCCATCCTAAGCCTAAGTGATCCTCTCTTCTGCCACTATCAAGAAGAACTGCGATCAATCCTCCTTCCTCTGGCTCAACAAGCTCTACGACGTCTCCGGCTACAACATCTATCGCCAGACGCATCCAATTACGATTTCCTTACATCCATGGAAAAAACACGAACAGCATCGAATTCACTTCGGCACCTTCGCCTCGCATCTGGAGAGGTGTCTGATGATCCACTCACTCTATGTTCCCAGGTCCGAAAGTTCTATACAGAGAAGTTCTGTGAATCTCCTCCGCCATCCTCTTCAGCTTTGGCATCACTTCTTTCTAACCTACCACAAGTTCCTCCCCATCTTGCCTCTTCTCTCCTCCTTCCTCCCACGTTCTCTGAACTATCCTCTACGTTTTCTTCTTTAAACTCTAGGGCCGCACCGGGTCCGGACGGCCTCACTTTCCTCTTCTATAAAACCTTTCTACCTATCCTTCTACCATTTCTCTTTTCTGCACTTTCTGCTGCTTTCAATCACTCCCCTCTACCGAGGCGATTCACAGTAGCATATGTTGTACTATTCCCTAAGAAAGGTGATCTCCTTGACCTGGGGAATTGGCGCCCTATCTCCCTCTTAAATCTAGATTATAAACTTTATACTAAACTTCTTTCCCAACGCCTTAACCCCATTCTCACTCACATTCTCTCCCCATATCAAACTTACACAGTTCCCGGCCGTTCACTTTCTCATAACATCCATCTACTAAATGATCTAATCCATCTTGCCCGATCTCGCTCTGAACCCCTCGCCCTTCTCTCTCTTGACCAACAATCCGCTTTTGATAATATCTCACATTCCTATCTATCGGCTACACTCCTTCACTTCGGTTTTCCTCCTTCCTTCGTCTCTCTTATTTTCTCACTCTATCAAGACGCCGTTCTCCAGGTCAAGCTGCCCACCTTTCTCACAGCGCCTATTCCCTTCCGCCGGGGAGTGCGGCAGGGTTGCCCACTCTCCGGACAACTCTTTGCAATCGCAATTGAACCCTTCCTCCGCTCTGTACACCAATCTTTTAAAGCAGTTCTGCCACCACTCTCTGCCTGCACAAGACATCATGCCACTACCTCTGTTGCGTACGCAGATGATGTCACCATCTGCATCCGTCATGACTCACAGTTTCCGTGTCTCCAACGTCTATTCGCAGCTTATGCCTCATGCTCCGGTGCAGCGCTCAACTCATCTAAAAGCACTGGTTTATGGTGCGGCTCATGGCCACATCGTGTAGACACCTTGGGGAGCAAGCTGGTCGTCCATCTCACAGCGCTTCCTTGGAGTTCATCTTGGTTCCTTGCAAGCTGCCCCCTCTACACGTGGAATGCTATTCACCCACGCTTGCTCAGGTCAACTGCCTCCTGGAGGAGAGCCCAGTTCTGCTCATCATTCTTCCAGAGAGCTCGCCTCTCTCGAACTTACCTGATTTCTTTGTGCACACACTCTTGGCTTGGTGTCAAGTCTCTACAACTCCGCCTTCATGAAATTACCCGATGTCTTACTTCTCTGATTTGGACCTGCCACCACTGGGTCAGTGTCACAAAGCTTTGCCTCCCTCCGATCACGGCGGCATCGGACTCCTTGATGCACAGGAGTACTACAAGGCCGTCAGAATTACTACTTTTCTCCGTCTCTTCACGTCGCCAGTACCAGATGCCGTTTTAGCTAGGGACGTCATCGCCTCCCCGAGCAACCCTAACTTTTCTTTTCTCTCCTTACTACTCATGGACCACCGACCCCTCACCCTCATTCGACTTCCCCCTGTTTACCGTGAAGCTCTAACTTTCCTTCGTTCCCTCCCTCTTTCTCGTTCTCCACCTGATTCCACAACTGAGCTCCTTGCTGAACCCCTCTTTTTATTCTTCGATTATTCACCCCTCTCATCTTCCGTACTTTGCCTATCCTACCTGGCTCCGAGCAGGTGTGGTAACAGTTAAAGATCTCACTTACCCTGACCTTTCTTGGCGACCCTTCGCCGGCCTCCCTCCCTCTCTTCTCCTCTCCTCCTCCTCTCGTGACATCTACGACTCTATTCTTTCATCTATCATTTCTCAATTTCCTCATCTTGCTTCCCACTCAGGTCTTTCCTTTGTTCCTTCTGCTTCTCTCCCATTTCCTCTTTTCTTGCTTACTTCTGGCTCAGCTCATCCCATTTCTTCTCTCTCGGTGTCAGCTCTTTATCGGTTCCTCTCTATGTCCCATTCTTCTCCTCCTCTCCCCATTCCTGATGTTCCCCCTGCTGCCACTGCTACGGTGTGGTCAGCCGTCCTGTCTCCTCTTTCTGCTCCTCTAGAAATTAATACCCATTGGCTTTTCCTCCATCGCCGCCTTCCTGTTCCCTCCGTTCTTTTCCGAATGTCTCTTCTCGATTCCCCCTCTTTGCCCTTTCTGTGCTCGGGAGGCTGATGTCTCCCATGTCTATCAACACTGTGTTATATTACTCCCAATGCTGAACTTGGCATTTACTATCGCCCAATGTTCCATTACAGCAGATCTTACATTTGATGCATATCGGACTCTTCTGCTACAGAACTATCCCCCAGTCAAGCTCCCATCAGTCTGTGCCTATATTTTTATTTTAGCGAAGCATGTAATCTACGTGTTTCATCAACGCTGCAGATATTTGACTACTCCTCTGACTGTGCATGAAGCTTCTACGGCATTATTATGCCATTTCCGCGACCGTCTGACATCTCGACTTCGGCTAGAGTATTCTGTTGCAGTTACTCAGCGTCGGGAGAGCCAGTTCCTTGCCACCTGGTCACCGGCTGCCTCATGGTTTACCAGCTCGCCAGCGTCACTGTACCTGACGGTCGGCAGATTTGGTATTTGACCTTTTTGAATCAGAAATGCATATGTAAATATCAACAATCTGTTTTCAAGATCTTTGCACAGCTTGGAAATTTACCGCATGGGTTTTTTTATAAAGGGCTGTACGTGTTTACACAGCAAATTGTTTTTTGTGACACTCATCTTGTATTTTTTTTTCCTACATTGACGTTCAAGTTAGTTCGTCTTTAGTTTACATTTTGAGTATAAATATTGCAGTTAGTCATTAGCATAGTGCTGTATAAACATAGATATTGTTTCTGCAGTGTAGTTTTTTGTAATTTTGTTCTATTTTGTTTCCCGAACATGTTTGCACTGTGCTGTATAATTGTACATAGTTTTCAAAATATTGCGGAACAAGTAATCCATCTTATTTGCATCAGAATGTCCAAGTTTAGTTATTTCCTGTTATTAAACATTCCAATGATTTGTCTGATAATCAGTTTTTTTTTTAAATTGCATAGTACTGTACATCCTTGTAAATATGTTGTGTTAAAACTCACTGTCATATCGTACCTTCTTTCAAGAGACATGTTGACTAATGATTCTTACTGTATTTATTTTTGCACAAGTTAGTCAATTGCATGGTGTTGTACTCATGAGTAATATATTTTGAAAAACATTTTACCTATTTTGTTCTTTTGTGTGAGGTGATGCTTGGTACTATCATTCTTCTATCACTACATATGGATAGTGAGAATATGTTAAAGCTTTATTCATCGCGTGTTTTCTTATTATACTTACATTTTCTATCTAGTCAACAGAATAGTGTTACATTTTTGTATATGGTCCGATTTTGATTTGTAACATGTTGACACTGTGCTGTATATCTGTACATTGTTTTTGAATATTGCCGAACAGGTAATATATTATATTTACACCAGGAAGTCCAAGTTTGTTCTTCTCCTGATATTCATCATTTCATTGATTTGTCTTATGATCAGTTTGTCAATTGCTTTGTACTGTACATTCTTGTAACTATGATATGTGTTACACCTTACTGTCTTACTGTATTTTTTTTTTTTTTTTTTTTTTTTTTTTGCAAGAGAAATGTTGTCTCCTGAAGCTCTCAATTTTCTTGAACAAGTTTGTTAATCGCACAGCAATGCACTTATGAGCAATAAGTTTTTTTTTGTTAAAATCCTTCCTCAATGCCCAGACATGCTTGTCGCTGTTCATTTATCACGAGCTGTAATTTTGCTCCATTTTTCAACTTGTGCACTATGCTGTATATTTTTATATAGGTTTTAGTAGTTTAACGATCTTTGATCGTATTTTATTTGTATTTAGACGTCCTTATTAGTTCGTCTCCTGATTTCTACCTTGAATAAAGATATTTTGAAACCACCTTGACCTTTATTCATGCACTGACCCTTTGAGACATGCTTTCGACAAGATTTCGGAACACAGCGATAGGTATGCGCTTCCATTCAGTACATTATGTTGCCGCTAACTTTGCTTAGTAGTAGACCTTGGTTCCAAATTTCTTATGCGGCGCTCTAATTCATCCCATAGGTGCTATATGGGATTAGGATCAGAGCTCTGTGTTCACTAGTCCACACACGATACGGAATTATCGTCAAACCACGGCGTAATAGTCCTTGCTTTATGGCTCGGTGTGTTATCCTGCTGGTACCAACAAGGCTCGGCTCCATAGTATTGCCATAGAGTTGGTAGTGCATAATTTCCAAGAATATCGAGGTAGACGTGCTGTTTAAAAGGCTTGTCCACGATAACCAATAGGCCGGGACCATACCACGAAAAACACCCCCACACGAGTAAACTGCCAGCTCCGAACTTGACCATAGGAACAGTACACTGTGGTAAATAGCGTTCTTCCGGCTGCGGCCATATCCACACACGGCCAAACACTATTCAAGAACAAATAATTAACCATCTGTACAATAAATGTGTTCCGTTCGATTTTTGCTAAACTACGAATTTCTTTTCCGCACGTCATGTAACGATTTGTTCATCATCTCACGGATTAAATATATTTCATTCGAAAAAAATGCGCTCCAAATCATAAGTTGTTGTTTTTTTCTCAAAGGTTCTTTTTTTGTCTTTCTTTGGCGACGAAGCTAGTTTCTGTACCCCTTAATGGTGGGTGCCCGCCTGATTGTGTAAACAAAGTGGATTAATACACGGAACTACTACAAAGTGCCTGAGATTCGAAAGTCAGCCCCCGAAAATAATAGTAAAACACCCTTGACACATGTAGGACATGCACACACAAAAAGGTGTTAAAGAAAGAAAGAAGAAATTGCAGGGAACTGGGCACAGTACTGCGTTGGTTCAACGTAAGATGGGAGACATGTCTTTAAACGCAATGCACTTAAAAGAAATTGGCGAATTTAAATAAACTTTTCGTTGTTTTGCTTAAATGTACGCAGTGTTTCAATTTTTTTCAACATGTCTTTTTTATTAGCATCCTTGTTGTCGAACATAGGTGAATTACCATTCACTGCAATCAAATGACTAGGGTTTTCTCATTAATTTTATACTACGCGAATATCTTTTTCAAAATTAAACATAAACACGGTATCTCCGGCATCATTTTAAAAACACATAGTTTAGGAGGAAATTAATTGAAGAAAACAAACATTCTAGAGTTTTACAAGGTGAAAGACTTTTGATTTACCAGATAAATAATATTGTATATTTCGGCTGCGGTGGTAATTTCGAAACACATTGGATATAAGTATAATATGCACTGAGTGATCACTGAATCGTGACCACCTACCTAATACTTCGTAGGTCCCCCTTTGGCCATCAGTATAGCAGCTTTCCGACGTTACATCGATACAATAAGATGCTGGAAGCAGTTTGGAGGTATGGCCAACCAAGCTGTGTGTAATACGGCCTTCAATGCTGGTATGGAGGTGAATTGGTGCATGCAGACTCTGAGATGCCGCTCCATAGTGCCCCAGAAGTGTTCTATGGGATTGATATCAGGGGAATTCGGAGACCAATCGATATGCTGGAAGTCTGAACTGTGTTCCTCAAACCATTCCTGCGCAACATCGGCGCATCGTGAATTTGGAAGACACCGTCGCCATTCAAGAGAAAGTGTAACATTGCTGGGTGTACAGAGACACAAGCAATTCACAATAGTGGGAACGTGTTATACGTTGTTCCACATGCATCAGGAGTCCAAGTTCATGCCAGGTGAACATGCCCCACACCATACAGCCTCCTCCTCCTCCTCCGGTTTGTACCGTGGAGACAACGCAAGATGGATTAAGTGCGTCAAGTTGTTTGCACCTAATACGTGCACGACCACCCACGGAGTGGAGTAAAAAACACAACTCGTCAGACCAGCGCACTTTTTTGCAGTCATCCGATGTCCAATTTGCACCAGGCAAATCTTTTGCGCCGATGAACCATGATTAGGGAAGCGTGTCGTCGGGGTGGTCTGTTGCTGTAGCAGATACGTGCCAGTGCGCAATGCATGGTCAAGACAGATACTATTCCTGGTTGACTTCTGTTGTATTGGCTAGTCAGCTGTTGAACAGTGCTGTCTGTACGAGTGGTCTAACCGACGCTCACCTCTCACATCAACCTTTCGCTGTCCTGTACAGTTCTCATTCCGGATCGTTAAGATAAAAGCAATTTCGTACAATATGTCACATAAATAACAACACCGTCTATGTACAATATTTAATGTTAAAAGATGAAGAATATTTACAATTAAAACCCTACTAGTTTTTTCGGGGACACATTCACCCCGTCATCAGGTGAAACAGAGGTTATGTGATACTCGCGCAAATTTAGAAGAGTACAGCAATGCACCACGGGTTTATTGCTGGGTTGTTTCTGACTAACACGTTTTTAATAAAAATTATTTCATAAATCTCCATAAAACTAATTTAGCTCTATTTTTAATACACTATCTACCAACAAGTAATTGGACACCTGTGATTGCAAAGGAAAACGAAGTTTATTCACCTTCAATAGTTGGTGGAGCCTCCATGAGCGACGATTGCAGCTGCGACCCTCTGGGGCATTCTCTCAACCAGGCGTTGTACGACGGCTAGCGGTATTTTCTTCCACTCGGCTTGGAGAAGACAGGTCAGTTCCTTCACCGATTTCGGACGGTGAGGGCACCCCTTAAGTCGACGCTCCAACTCTTCCCAGAGGTGCTCGAACGGGTTAAGGTCCGGGCTCTGTGCAGGCCAGTCCATTCGATTAACCCCATTGTCACCATACCAAGACATGGTGGACCTCGCAACATGACAGATGGCATTGTCATCCTGAAAGTTGTGGAAGTTTTACGGTCCACACCGTAAAACTGCCACAACGTAGGAAGCGCATGGTAATCCAAAATGGTGCAGGAGGTCTCGGCGTTGAGTCTACCAGGAATTGCGACCAAAAGTCCCGTGCCATAAAAGGAGAAACACCCCCATAGCCTAATTCTACCACCGCCGAACTTCACAGTTGGTACAATACATTCCGACAGGAGGCGTTCTCCAGGCAGACGCCAAACTCAAAATCTGCCATCCGAACGGTAGAGGGTGAACCTTGATTCGTCGCTCCAGAGAACCTGTTTCCACTGTTAAACGGTCCACTGTCGACGTTCTTTGCACCACGTTAGCCGAGCAGCGCTACTGGACTTGGTGATCAAAGGCTTGTGGGCGGCAGCACGTCCACGATAACCGAGAACATGGGCTTCCTTACGCATGGTATTCCTCGAAAGAACACTCCCGGATGCCTGTTGAAACTCCTCGCGGATGTGGCCCATCGATTTGATGCGGTTCTTCCGAATTTCTTTGGCCAGCACCCGTCGGTCTCTAACTCCCAGTTTTGTGGGTCTGCCGGGTCGGGGCACATTCCGACAGTCACCACTCATCTTCCACTTGCCAATCAAGTAGGCCACTGTCGAATTTGTGTGCTTCAACTCGCTGGATATGTCACGTATGGATCGGCCATTTCTGTAATACCCGACGATTACACCTTTCTCAAAATCAGAGAGCTCCAAACTGCGTGGCATCTTGCATGCGACTAGTTGCGTTGTTGTTTCCCACACGATATTTAACGGCGGCGGCAGTGACATGTATCAGGACCGCAGATATCGTGGATTGCAGGGGTGTCCAATGACTTGTTGGTAGATAGTGTATTTCAAAGAGGTAAAACATATTTGCCCCAGGAATAGTTTTGTTGAGACAAATGATACATGCTGACTGGTTTCATATCTGTTTCTTTATACAAATATTTACACCTTTTAACAGTTTTAAGAAATCGTAACCTCGCAGGGCAAAACATTGCATTACGGTCATTTTTCTGATCCACGAGTTCCTCTTCTTATCTCTCTTGGTTACACCAAGCATGCGCCTCTCTGTGCTGCTTTGAGTTGTCTGCAGTCTTTGTGTGTCTCTTTTGGTTAAGGTCCACGTCTCTGCACCATACGTAAGCATTGGAAAGATGCATTGATCAAAGACTTTTCTTTTAAGACATAATGCCATATTGCTCTTGAAAATTAGGTTTCTTCCAAAAGCTCTCCAGGCAAGTTCTATGCGCCGATTAATGCCTTAATCAATGTGACCCTCATTTGATATCTGCTGTCCAAGATAAATGTAGGAATTGGTTATCTCCAGCTTTTCCCCATCAATCGATAAATCTTCTTTTCTTGCAAAAGCATTGTATATCACTTTTGTCTTATGAAAGTTCATTTTTTATCCCACTTCTTTACTCTTGTCAGCAAGTTCCTAGATCATGCTTTACAGCGCTGATGGAGTAGTTGCAAAAATGATTACGTCATCAGCAAAACGAATGTGAGTTAGAGAGTCTCCATTAATCTTTATCTCTTTGTTGTCCCAGTTCAGTGATTGAAAGACATTTTCCAAAGTGGCATTAAAGAGTTTGGGAGATATCGTGTCGCCTTGTCTCACTCCCTTTCCAATGTTTATGTGTGCTGCATTCTGAAATAGCCGAATCTTTGCACTTGCATTTTTATAGATGTTATTATTAATATTATTGTATGCATCTTCAATACCGTTGGATTTCAAAGCCATTGTAAATGCTGATGGTTTCACCGAATCAAAGGCCCTTTCATAATTGCTAAAAGCTATGCATAACGGAAGTTCATATTCCCTCACTCTTTCCATTAGTTCTCCTCTCAGGGCGTGGATATGATCTATAGTGCTCTAGCCACTCCTGAATCCAGCTTGTTCTCTCGGTTGAGCCATGTCCAGTGTCACCTTCAAGTGGTGTGAGAGAACTTTAGTGAAGATTTTATAAACTACTGATAGGAGGCTGATAGGTCTGTAGTTGCTAAGATCCTCAATGTCATCTTTTTTATGTAGCAGGATCATTGTAGCATTGTTCCAAACCTCAGGAATATTCCATTTATTAAGGCACTGAGTGGAAACTTGGACGAATACTGTTTCAATTTCTCCACATACTTCTTGTATGATGTCTACGGCAATTCCATCTTCTTCTGGAGCTTTTCCTTGTTTAATGTTCTTGATTGCATGTGCAACTTCTGCTGAGAGGACTGGAATCACTCTGGTACCTTTCGTAATGTCTGGAGTACATGTATCATCCCTTTCATATAGTGTGGAGCAGAAATCTTTCACTCTTGTCAAAATTCCGCCTCTATTTCTTGTTACAGAACCATCTTCTTTTCTCAGAGCCATAATATGTTTTCTTTCCTTACTCAGATGTCTGTTTGATCTTTTCAGGCTTTGGTTGTTTTCATTGCTTTCCTCACTAGTTCACAGTTGAAATTCTTACCTCTTCAGTGATACGTTTTGCGTACTGTCTTGCATAGTTCTATAATTCCACTTTGGAAGTCGCATCTCCTTTATGTTGTCCTCATCTCTCTTCTTTTTTACATCAAAATTTTGTTTTTTTCTAATAATTTGTTCATATGCAACTTGTTCTTAGTACCAGCTATTTTTGTTGCTGTTTCCATAAGAGCTTTGGTTGGTTTTCTGTTAACTTCAGACATGTCCACATACACATATACATAATATTATTAAACTCGAATATTTACCCTTTCAATGCCGCAAACCGCACTGCTGTATGAAACGTTCGTTTTTGTGCAGTTGTCAATCAAAACACCTAGCGGACTTTTAGACCACTTTGTATATATAATATATGAAAAACAGAATACACGTATATACATGTATTTTCCATATAGACATATATCTCGGCATTTAACGATTTTCCGGATTTAACGTTTATTTCTGGAGTTCTCTGCAAAAACGTTAGATCGCGATTGTGATGTATAAAACAATATCATCAATCCATTGCAATGTTAACAGGCAACAATACACAATTCGGGTCAGATATAAACGGACAAGAAATGGAAAATAAAATAACTTAAAAACAGAACAAAACACAAAATAAATATACAGATATTTTGTCCCGGTTTAAATAAATGAAACAAAATAATTCGATTACTTTATAGTTTGAAAGAAAAGTTTCTCGCGTCCGCACGAACTCTAAATCAAAGGAACATGTTTTTGTTAACCTAACGTATTCAAAAAGTATTGCGTTTCATTCACTTAATGAGTAGGTTCTCCGAAATCTTGATGTCAAATTTTCCTTTCTTCGTAGAAGGTGAGAGTGATAATTACCTCGAGCATCGTGAGCGCTCAAACTTCGGATAGTTAGAGCTACACGACTTGCTGAGATTTCGATGTTTAGTATTTTTAAAACTATCGCTAGGAAGCATTGGAGAGAAGCTTAAAACATTGAAGCAAGCCAAAGTTAGGTTTTCACAGCTGAAATGACAAAGAAGATGACCTTCTCAAAGAAAGAGAATTTCTCTCGCAAAGACAACAAGATCAATTTGCTTTTCGTGTGTGAGTGTGTGAGGCAGAGAGCATGATCTAGAGTATGTGTGAGAGAGCGCCATTACCGTAATTACTTGCATAGCTGCCAGGGAATAGTCCTGGCGTATGTCAAGAAACAGCTGGCAAATATTCTGTTGTAGGCGTCACCTGACACTCATGGCAGAAATAACTCTGCTGACCGCACGAACGAACCGGTTACTTACGGGGAAAAGCGCTCCTCTAACCTCGCAGCCGCAGAGAATTTCTTACCTCAGTTTTCAAGAAGTTTAGGAATGCAATAAGCGACTGATACTAATGAGATCGATGCATCATTCGGTTTTCAAATTACATCACTGTATTTAATTGATCTTGGCCGATGATCGACATTCTTTTTAAATAAATGAAAGATATCCCCTCCCGAGTGGGCTTCAAACTAGACGAATGGTAGTGACGAACAACAAGCTATCTTAAAACTGACAGTTCTACATTTTAAAATATTTTGAGAGCGATAGCATCGTTCTACCTGTCCAGGTTAATTTTAGATACGTTGGCAGTCAAAAATATCAATTACCTCAAAATATATCTTTTGTTCATCATTTAGAAACACTAGTAATCAAGCGGAAATATATCGGACTTACTACTTAAAGGATCTGTGTGGGACAGTAGCGTCTGAAATATCTAAATATCTGAAAAAAGAAAAGACCGAACGAACGAAAGCAAACGCGTCAGAAAGGTGGTAGAATAAATTAAAAATCATTCTGTAGCAAACGGGTAAAAACGGATAAAAAAAGACAGCAAAACCAAAAAAAAAAAAAAAAAGAAGTAAAAAAATTATGGTGGTAATCTTTGTTCAAAACTGTATGAATCCCACTTGATGAAGTGGTGCAAAGGCACTTTGGATGATGGTGCATAGTGCTTGAAGGATTTATAAGGCTGCTTCGTAATAAGTTCTTCGTTGGTAATCTTGTGATTGTGACCATGCACCATTTTTTGGTGCAGCAGGGATTAGTAGGAATCTTTTGCAAAGAAGTTTGTGTGGAGTTGTGATAGGAATCCGTCCCGGTGTGACCTGTATATACAGACAATGCCACTCTCTAGGAAGCGTCCAAGAGAGCTACAAAAGAGGACGGACGTCTAGCGATGACTGGGACAAGTATTCTCCACGCAATCAACCGTATTTATCTGTTCTATGATTTCTTTCATATATTACATTCTTGTTATGACATTGGCTTACTATACATTTCGTTAATTACAAACTTGTGCGTTTTCGTTCGCATTCTTGACTATTAATAGCAGATCATTTCATTGCAGCTTGTAGAGACCTTGGGTATGAAATGTGGACAGGAAACTTCATGATTATCTGCTACGTAGGTAATTTTGGCTAAGCTTCTTGGTATACTCAGTGAGTCTGGGTTCTTGTTGCAAGCTCATATAAGCTGCTACTTTTCAGCAGAAATGACAGGAGAAGAATACCATGAGAAAATGACTAGTAGTTGTGCTTTATTCCAAATTCTTAAGATTTGGAATTTTATAGTGCCTCACAATAATTGCTTTCATAAATCAGATTTTACAATTCGAGACATGTCTTTTTTCGCGTTTCGAGACATGTCTGCTGCGTAAAGTATTGAAGCACAATAGGTTGCGCTATCACAAGAGAAAGTGGCTCGATAATTGCCCACGAATGCGTGTGAGTCCTTCCGGTCTGTTGAAGCAATATCTGAAGCATCAGTTCTGAATACGATTCGGTCGCATAACGAGCCAAGCTCAGGTTCCATATTCTCATCTGAAAAAAGAGACCTTGGGTATGAAATGTGGGCAGGAAACTTTCTGTGACTGTTCATGTAAAATAGTCGGGTTCACGAATAAAACGCTATTAGAGAACTAAATAACTTCGAAAGAATCCCTTGCTCTGTCTTCGTTACTACTAGCTACGAAAGTTTTTCCGGGAAACTGATTTGAGTTTCTGTGACGGAGTTGTTTTAATCATTTTGTAACTCAGATTATGCCTGGCATTTAAAAAATGCCAAAAAAAACAACAACAGGGATTTGCGTTCACAGTTAGTGTTATTCAGGAGAAAAAAGTGACACAAAAAAATTCTGCATGAATATTAAATGGGAATGCTTAAAATATGTGAAGAAAATTGGGTGTTCGTCTTTCGCTAGGCCTGAATTTGTTTCAATATCTCGCATACTGAAACAAATTCAGTAAGTGTGGTCACTCTTGGATATAAATACAAGGCAAGGAATAGAAAGTGATTTCTATGTTTCCAAGCCATATTTTCAAATAATGACTGCAGTCACGTCCACGAAATATTCTTTAATTTCTATCGTTATATGAATTGAAAGAGTTCTCAAATGAAAATTCCCCTTTATCATGCATCCTTGTTTTAATATTAGCATGTTCCCTATATCTGGCATAACAATGGCCTTCTAAGCAAAATATTACGCAATTTGGAAGTTTCTGTTTTCCTGTAGGTATTCCTGTCGTGAAATTATGCACTGCTCGAATACCTCATAAAGATGAATGCATTCCCCATCGAATTTTTACCGCGAAACATAAAAGTAGGAATAACAATCGAAGCAGTAAAGACCTATGCAGAATTTCCGTTACACTGTTTAGTTAAAAACTGGCAACTCGCTGAGCGAGTAATATGCAAACCACAACTCCAGCTTCCTAACCGAGGCCATCAGTGCAACGAAGAATGTTCCAGATTTAATCGAGAATAGCATTCTCCTAGCCGTGTTGCAAAGAAACCGTCTGTAAAAGTCAAAATGATGGAAAGCCACTGTGAGATACTTGAGACCTGGTATTCAATCACGAAGGTAACTCAGTTCTGTAGTATCGAGAATTTTGTTTTATCACGAAGATCCAGAACTAATTTCAAACAAGAGGAGCAATCGTTTGGTGAGCACTTCGGAGTCGTTCAATGCTGATAAACCCTCAAAATAAGCTCTGCATTGTGCTGTTGTCTAGACAAAATAGGAGAGAAGTAGCAACAATCTGCGTTGGACCTAGTGCCAGCCACAGGAAGTTAGGTAGCAATCTGTATTGTGAGCAGAAGGCCCCATAACTTCGAAATGTATCCCGGTAAATTTACTATATATTTAACATTACGAGCTGAACAAAGTTAGGCTTTGCATGAGATGGTGTCATGTTGAATGGACCACTGAGCAGTGGAGTAATGCCTTGCCCATGTATGAGTCATTTCTCTCTAATATTGGAGAGCAAATCCGCGCATTAATTTCGAGAGGGTCTTTAGTTTGGATAGAAACAAATATTTTATTGTGGTGGTAGCATCACTCTAGGGCCTGGTGTTTTACTTGGATGCTATACTGACCTCCACATTTTCCCAAATAGGTACTACGATAACATACACGAAGAAAAGTTTTTGAATACGTATATTATGCCGTATGTCAGCGCAGTTGGCGAAGATTTTACCTTAATAGTTTATATTTCACGGCTCGACAGAGCTAAAACCTTTGACTCACACATGAAGGCACGGAATGAATAAATTGTACCGCACTTACTGCAGATATGAATTCTATTGGACATCTGTGATATTTCCCAGGAAAGATAATTTCTAAAACATTTATGTTTTACAGTCGTGTGGCGATTAACGTAATATATAGTTACTTCGTAGCACAAATTAATGTATCCTTGAAGAGCCTCTGGGTCAACGTACTTTTATTTGGAACCAAAGTGAAGAGTTTTTATTTTTACCAACTCGGGAGCAAGCAATATAGAGATGACCATGGGAAAAACCTGAGTTTTGCAAGTTGAGTCTAACAACTTTTAACGATTAGAATGCCTCGTTGATACTCATGATAAAACTGAGAACAACAGGAAAGTGAAGGCGTTTAAATTAAAATGGAAGGTCAGATGGGGCGATTGCAATGTGTGGAAAAAATAATTGTCTTCTGCAGCATGGCCTCTCATGCTAGTAGCTCCGATGACATTTGACATGAGTATCTTGATATTCAGTTGTGTTCCATTGTAGAGCGCAGGGGGTCCAGATTTCATCACTATAAAATGAATAAAACATTAAGATGATGTGGAATAATGCGCGAATGTAGTAAGAGCTTGAAAGATCTATACCTTATAAGCATACAGGTGAAAACGTTTGCGTAAAATTCTGTGAACCGTGCACGAGGAATTCCAGTTTCCAGTGAAGCACGACGAATGGATTTCTTGGGGCTTCTCCGAAATTTCTCCCGTCTCTTGTGTAATCAGTGGTCGGCCCTTTCGACGGAGATCGCCAACACTAACCGTCGCTTTAAACTTTTTACACCAAGCGTTTGTGCTTTTTGGTCCGGTTGTGATTGTCTGCACTCTTTTCTGAAATGACGCTGGACAGTAACGCCGATTGGGTCTCATGGAACCACAACACGCACGCTGCTTTTTCTTGCATGGAAGCCATTATCGACGAAATGCTCCTCTTGTTCAGCAGTAGCGCTCACCTAAAGAACAGAAAAAATAACTTTATGAGTGCTGCTATATTATGTTACCAACCATTTTATTTTAACTTACATAGATTTTTTATACTAATTTTAGTAATATGGGAAATGCTTTATTGTCACCATATACACTGAAAAGCAATTGAATTAGAGACAGCTGGCGTTATGCAAATGTGGCGTTGTGGGCGGCCATGTAAACGGAAACGACATGACGTGTAGTAACACATTAAGACCTGCAGTGTGAAACGTAAGCAAGCCGGCCGGCAACTGCGGCGAAGAATTGACGCGACATTGTGGAAGTATAACACAGTAAAAACAAAATCAAATTTTAAGGTGTAAAACATGCGCGTTATGTCAAATTCGAAGCAATGTTTCAATAAACCTAGTCAAAATCTTTCCGTCGAAATAACTTGGAAAAACTTTACAGCTGGTAGTAACACACGGAGAGCCGTTGTCTGAAAGGTTACAAACCCGCAGGCACCTGGGGTGGAAGGGTACACGCACTATTTTGGAAGTCTAACGCAGTAAACAGAAAGACCAAATTTCTAATTGCAAGTAAAGCGCGTTATGTCCATTTCGAAACAACGGTTGGAGAAACGTTTTCTTGATCATGCGCACCCAAAAAACGCTTATATAATGGCACAGTATATCCGTTTATTCATTGGCGTAAATACGCATAAAGACTTTTCGTAGTTTTTAGGAAAGCAAGACAGCAGATTACTTGAAAAAATCTGCCTCCTCCATGAAGTTCGCAGTTCCTTGCAAGACAAAAGAACAGAACTGAAGAACAAAACTCTAACATCCACGATGCACATAGAAGTTAAGTCCGGGTGTCTGGTTCGATAATTTAATGCCATGAGCACTACGACTTCCGTTTCAGATACGTACTGAGCGATAGCACTGCAAAATACGCATTTCTGTAAACGCCATTGGACAGATCAGATCTCACACTGAGAACTAAGAACTGCTGATGATGGTCGAAAACAGTTAACGACTTCATACAGATGTTGTGTATTGCAGAATAAGTGAAAACGGACGGCACGGAACTTGACAAATGCTGGTTATTTTGTTAAAGTTATGCAAGCAAAGAATTTTCAGTTGATTTTTTTAAAGATGAATGCATATAGAAACAGGCATTTAAAAGGTGTTGTAATGCCAGATGTTCCAATTACTCAGGGAGATCAATAACCATTAGCATCGTAAAAAAACAGTTTTTGTTGACATAGTCAATCTTTATACAAAAAAATATAGATTGCAGCTCTTGGTGTGTAAACAGACGGATGTATCCGGTGATGTATGAAGACCATAGAATCAAATAAAATGTAAGTGGCAGTTCACTGTATTTTCCATTGAAATATATACATATATACACTGAAGTAAAAAATTATTAGGAGCACCTACCAAGTAACGTGTTGGCCACATTTGGCCTTCAAAACATCCTGGATTCTATGTGGAATGGATTCAACAAAGTGCTGATATCATTATACAGGTAAGTTCAGCCAAACGAATGCGACAGCATCTGGCGTCTGCCGAATATTCTCCGGAGGAGAATCATTGTTGCAAATTGTTCTCTCATTCTCATCCCACGGGGGTTCAATTGAGTTAAGATCTGGAGATTTTAGGAGCAATTTTAGCACTGGGACGTCACTTTGGGCACCTGTGAAACGATTCGAGCTTTCTGGAACGGTGCATTATGTTGCTGGAAGTAGCGCTGTCCATTAGGAAGCACGACCTAGTCACGAGTGCGCTTGGTCTGCATTAATATTAAAATACCTGGCGGTATCCAAATGCTGTTCCAGAAGTATTAAGGGACCCAATGCCCTTCACGAAAACAAACTCGACACCTTTGCACTGTGTCATCAGCCTGGACAGTTAACCCTAGGCAGCTGGTATCCATCTATTGGTGCTGTTGACACCATATTGTTGGTGATCCATCGGTGGGGAAAAACATGATTCTTCGGATCCCCCGACTCTATTCCAGTCCTCAATGATCCCGATTTGATGCTCCTGTGCTCACTGCACATAAATTTGCCCTGTTTTAGCAGGCGAGTGAAACTGGAAGTAGACATCTTTTGTTATACCCCATTCGCGTCTATGCGTGGTGGACTGTGTATTTATGACATAACAATTAATATATTTATAAAAACATTGTTATTTATAAATATATTAATTCTATAAAAATAATATATTTATTATTATAAAATATATGTATGAGATTCTTCCAAATAATTGTCCCTGAGTATATGACGTGTACTTAAACTAATTTTATGACCTCCATTAAAACTGATTTTATTTGCCGTATGTATGTTGAAATACACAGTCCGTCACTGTGTTTTTCAGCATACACAGTGATGGACTGTGTATGCTGAAATTCTCCTCTCAATACTTCTGTTGTGCTGCGCGGTTACTTGACGCAGTATAGCTCGTCTGTTACCTCATACAATCCTCCTCATCCTCCGTTGCCCACGAACATCGATCTGTCGTTTGCGCGCACAGGAAACCCGCTGATAGCTGTTGGTGTTGGTGCACCACACATTGTATGCCCTCAACACAGTAGTTCTTGCACAGCCTAGAACCATGGTTTTCAAACTGTGCGTCGCGGCTCCCAGGGGCGTTGCAGCCATCTGCTAGGAGCGTCGCGGTTCCCAGGGACATTGAGGCCTTCTGCTTGGAGGGTTGAGGGGATTTGGCAGAAGTAGTTTGGCTCGCTATGATGAGCGGCGCGTCGAGTCGTACCACGTGTCGTATTTGCATAATTAAAATGAGTTTTGAGGTTAGTTTTGTCGAATTAGTTTATTTTAAGTCTTATTTGTATTTTGCGTTTTATGATCTTTCTGTCAGCATGGATAAATTTTCAAATACAGTATAAGTACAAAACGCGACAATTTAGACCTATTATGCAGTTCCAAAGAGGAAAGGAGAAGAAAATACAGGAAATATATAACGACAGTTACTTTGATTTCAGGTTTACATGCACTCTAGTAAGAAATAAAGAACGTCCACAGTCTGTCATTTGTTTTAAGGTACTCGCCACTGAGAGAATGCTTCCGAATAAAATTAAACGACATTTGGAATCAGTTCGTGATAGTTTGGTAAATAAACCACATGAATATTTTTCTCGCAAGTTAAAAGAAATGACTGAACAGAAAACAACTTTCTCCAAAGAACATACGATACGTACAAAAGCTCTTCTTTCATCTGACAAAATTGCTTACCGAGAAGCTAAGAGCAAGAAATCTCACGCCATTGCGAAAGACCTTATTTCAACAGCTGCTACGAACATATTGCCTATTATGGTAGGAGAGTGTTCTGCCAAGCAACTACTAAGTGTGCCTTTGTCAGATAATATTATTTGTCGTCAAATACTCGACATGGCTGACGACATCAAGGACAAGTTGAGTGAAAAACTCTAAGGTGATTTTGTTATTCAGTTGGATGAAGCTCCTGAGAGCCACAATGATGCGTATCTAATTTTTTTATGTTCGTTTTACATCGATGAGCCATTATATTATGATCAGTCCCAGCTTAGAAGAATGAGCGCGCCTGGAGACCGAACGGTGGCACAGGTGAAGTTCACAGAGCAGTATATATATTACACAACCCCAGGACCGGCTTTCGGTTAGTAGAGTGTTCGGAGTCAGAATGGGAAAAACTTTCGATTTATAGGAGTTTGATAAAGTACAAATTATGATGGTACGGTGCCTCGGAACTACGATCTCGAAAATGGCGCGGCTTGTGAGTTGTTCATGTGCCGCTGTAGCGAGTACGTATCAAAAGTGGTGCACAGATGGCCAAACGACGAACCGTTGTCCAGCCGTGTGTAGTCCGCATCTCATTGACGCCAGAGTGGTGCAGAGACTGTCGCGCTATGTTCACAGCGACCGCAGGGCCACAGTGAGACAAAACCCACTGAGTGCCACCCGCAGCTGCAATAGCGGTGATCACGGCAATGTGTCACAGCACACAGCTCATCGCAGTCTTCTGCGCATGGGTCTGAGTAGCCTAAGACCCAGCCGGGTCCCCATGCTCATTGCATGTCATCGCAAGCAATGCATGAAATGGGCCCAAGATCATCGAGATTAGACCGTGGATGATTGGAAGAAAGTGGCCTGGTCCGACGAATCAAGATTCTTGGTGCATGACGTAGACGGCCGAGAGCTGATACGTCGAATATTAACGGAGGCTATGCACCTGGATGCACTGTTAGGCGGAAACAGGCCTGGCGGTGGGGGTGTTATGCTGTGGGCGATGTTTCCTTGGGACACGTTAGGTCCTATTATCCCCATAGTACAATCCCTGACAGGTGTCAGGTATCTGAACATCGTTGAGGACCGAGTTCACCCGTTCATGGCAATTGTGTTCTTTGCTGGTGGTGGCCATTACCAACAAGATAATGCGCCATGCCACATCGCCAGAATCGTCAAGGGGTGGTTTGAGGAACATGCTGGTGACTCTCTGTTAATGCCCTGACCTCCAAATTCACCTGACATGAACCCTATCGAATATTTGTGGTTCGACCTGGAAAAGCGGGTTTGTGCTAAATCACCACCACCCCGAAATGTACAGTAACCGGAGGCCCTGCTGTTGACATTATGGTACCAGAGACCAAAGGATACCTATCACCAGCTCATCGAATTGATGCTTCGACGGGTGGCCACTGATTTGCGGGCTAAAGGATATTATACAGCTTATTACGTAGGTGGTCATAGTGTAATGGCTCATCAGTATATCGATGATAATAACAAGTTTCACGAAGATCTTTTCTGCAAAAGTATAAAGTCTTGAACAAAAGCAACATACCTCTTTGAAATACTAGATTTTTTTATGGAAGACATTGTTTGGGAGAAATGTGTAGATGTGTGTACGCATGGACGCCGTTCTATGGCTGGTTGTTATGGCGGACTGCAAACTCTGATCCGTAAAGAAGCTTTTTGTGCAGTCATTCACTAAAGAAGCTTTTTGTGCAGTCATTCATAAAAAATATCAGCCGTGCCCTTAATGAGTTCCTTCAATCAGTTATCGAAGTGGTAACCTTCATTGCAATTCCATCACTTAAGTCCAGGTGTTTTGAACAAATGTGCGCTGATACAGGAGCTGAACACACTTCCCTACTTTATTATAGTAACGTTCACTGGCATCCACGTGGAAATGTCTTAAATAGGATGTGCGAACTCAGAATTGAACTTCATTCTTATCTTGTTCAGCAAAAAAATTCCAGTTCCAAGAAGTTCGTGGAAGGTGACTTTGTTTTGAAGCTGGCATATCTTTCTGATATCTTCGAAAAATTCATTTCATTAAATTTATCCTTGCAAGGTACTGAGACCCACATTCTACAACTGTCGGACAAAATTTCAACCTTCAGAAAGAAATGGCTATTGCGGAAGAAAAATCTGGATGATAAAGATGCGAATTACTGCGTTCCTGCTTTGCACTTGTATTTAGGAAACAATGACTTGCAGTTGAGTGAAGAACTAAAGTTTGTGTTTGTGGACCATTTAGCACAGCTCAATGTTTACTTTGAAAATATGTTTTCAGAAGAGGTTGACCAGCAGAACTGGATCAAAGATCCCTTCAGTACAGAATTTCCATGAACTCTCACTATTGGTGAACAAGAGCAACTTATTCATATTTCATCAAATTCCATATTGAAATCGAAGTTTGTTCTTCATAACTAACTGAGTTTAGGAGCTTGGTGAAGCAGGAGTGTCCAGAATTAGGTAACAATGCATTACGGGTTTTGATTCCTTTTACGGCATCCTACATGTGTGAGGCATGACTTTCAGCAGTGGCAGTAATCAAAACTAAATACAGATCGCTAATGAACGTGGAGAAATTGATGCGAATTGCAGTTTCCAAACTTTTACCCAGATTTGAAGAACTAATGATGAAGCAATATCATCCTTCTCATTGACTTTGTTACAAGAATAAGATGTCATAAAATTGTAAGTTGCTGAAGATATGTTTGATTTACAAAATAAACATATTTTTAATTTGTGTCCGAAACTTAAGTTTATTGACCGCACACTTCGCGTCGCTAAAATGTGCATAGAAAGTAAGCAATTTTCATGTCCCTTTTTAAATGTGCATATAAAGTAAGCAATAATGTGCATATAAAGTAACAATTTTCATATCCTTTGGACCAACGGGTGTAAAATATGCCCTTCCAAAAGCCATTAAAAATATGTTTTTTTTTTGTTTTTTTTTTGTGGCAATTGTTTTTCATACAAGGAGCTGCAGGGATTTGTGTTCAGATCAAGGGAGCCGTGGACGAACAAAGGGTGAAAAAGGCTGGCCTAGAAGGTTTGCCGTTTCTGAGATGTTTGAACTTGTTTACCAAGCACCAACTATCGTGCCTTGTTCAAAGTTGATTAAATTAGGATTATTTCCTATGTAACCGATATATACGCTTCACATAGATCTGACTTTTAAACTGCTCTGTTTATGAAGCCATTTCAACGTCGTAGTTTGTTTCTAATAATTTGTCATTTCAGTGTATGAGGGTATTTTGCGTTTCCAGTTTAAACTTAATGAACTTGTAATCTAGGTTCATTTCTTCCACTTGGGAAAAACGGCATGATGATGTACCATGGTAATTGTACATCCGCTTAAAAGGTTTGAACTTGTAAAATTAATTCCTGAAATTGAAACAAAATACTGGATAAACAAATTCATCACCAGTTAAAATTTTGCTTGAATCTGGAAAAGAAGAGTTATTTTAAAATCCGGTTGCAAAATATCGTTTCTCATTTCCTTATGATCTTCATTTTTTGAAATGGATCACCAATTAATATTACATGCAGAAATAAACTGTTAGATGATAATAACATTTTCTTATGATTTTTTTAAAATGAGATTCCAATTAATATTACACCAGGAACAAAGCAGTCAAAATATTCTGTTGCACATTTGAAATGCGTTTTTTCTTTTCTTAAATAAACTAGAATTATCGCTCTTAGTATGTTTTTAAAATAATAGGGGCAAAAAACAATCAATGAGTCGTCATTACTTTCAATAAATGCTTCTTTAAATGCATATTATTAAAATCAGCAGTTACTTAAATGCAACTAATAGTGTTTTATTGAATACCGATCATTTTCTTACATGCAAAAGAAGATCGCTGCTACAAATTAAACTCTAGAAAATTCTATATTTCCAAACTCTTCATGAGACTTCACCAGTTTTTCTATGCTTTAAACTTTCTTCAGCTTTCCAATTTAAATATTTCCATGAAATGATCGTCGTTTTTAATTCACATTAGTGAAGAACTCGTCGACAATTTTCGCCAATTCTAAGACAAGTAAAAAAATTACATTAATTCATTGACATTAGAAAAACGTTCGGTTCTTTTTTATTTACGTGACATGTGATGCTTTGCATAAAAATTAATACTTGATCCTCGATTATTGCTTCAGTTATCTTTAAAAAATCGGTTCCTATTGAAGGCGTTTGTAACGGAAACGTATTAGCGTCCTTGTAGCTGATGCTTCATTTCTCTAAACATAAAGCATGATGAGACTATCGTTTCTCGGCAACGGAGTGTTATTTCAGTCAGTGTTCTTTCAGTTTTTAAAGAAATATTTATGTTTGGACACTAATGAGTTCGAACGAGGTCTCTTTTGTTGTTGTTGTTGTTGTGGAACACTACACAAACAGAGTTCCGTTGGTAAAAATCCTCGGATTATAATCTGATTTATTACACACACAACAGAATTCTAAGTTGTGCGCTTCTGTACATTTCCCCCTTAATGTGATTAGTTCATTAAACTATGAGCTGTTCATACCGGAAGCGGGTGGTCGCTGCCGAATTTGTTTTTGCTTCAGACAGTAAAGATTCCTTATCACAGACCTTGACATAATAATAATTAAATAAAAATAATAAACAAAATTTGCAAAAAGATCAGGTTGCAATAATTACGTTAAAAGGAAATTTCCCGCTCATTTTTTTCTCCTGTTTTTTTGTTGACATTGTGTACTGAGTCGTGAGAACCGACGTATAGCTGTAGAAAATTACCGATATATAATAGCAGTCTTAGTCAAAATTCGATGAGAACAATCACCGTATACTGATAGATTGATCACACCATTGGACGGCGAATAGGAGGCGTGAAGCGAACTGGTTTGACCCTAACGTTAAGAAAAACTAATGAATCGCTACCTTGATGCCGAACATCAATTATCAGCGTAAAAAAAACAGGACACGCGCAGAGAAAAACTATCCTCCTGTCAAAAACTCATGGTTTATCGGAGGCAACGAGGACAGGTGATACACGTCACTCTCATTACACCCGTTGGGCTTAAAATCTGAGGCAGGTGAGGAGGAACGGCGCATGCGCGTCGTTGCATCCATGACCTTGCCTATGTTGAGAATTAGGAACTGTTTATCAAATGTCAAAAGTAATACTTGAGCCTCATCACCTTCTTTCACTCATCGTGCATTCCCAGTGAAGCAGTCGTCTCGTACTTTAAAAATGTGACAAACAGGTCGGGCGCTCCAAAGAATTCGCTTAAAATACTTTACGAAGAAAAAAAAAAAAGGGAAGAAATACACTACTCTACAAGTTGCAATAGATTTAGTCTGTGATCTTAAATCATTGGAATGTGTGCGGTCCTGCTTGGAGCATGTTGTGTCTCTTCAGCCGCTTTTGTGATTTCTTTATTTTTCTTTGCATTATTTCGACCATTCGTTAAGTATGCTTTCTTTTCATTTGATTTGTTCCAAATGTTTTTCAGATTCGTAACCAAACGTTTGCATGATATCTAATTTTTCTTCGTCTCAGATGTTTTCGTAAATTAACCTTTTTGTTGCTCTGACACCTTCTCCTGCATGCTTTTTAAAACAACATTGCATGGATATATATATTTGCCTTCTAGTTTTTTCAATTTCTTCTGGAAATGTCTCACAAATCCTTAGTGCCTCTGTCGAAAAAGAAAAAGCAAACTGCTAATCCTTTTTAACTCATCTTAGTTCTGATATAAAGGACACATTTAATTTACAGCAGTTTGTCCATTTTAAATGTATTTTAATGACAGAGTAATACCTAAGTACTTCATTTTGGTATTATTCGAAACTGTAACACATTAATAACATACATTTTTCTCCAACAGAAAAATTATCAACAAAATGTCGGAGGAGTTAGAATTTTCACATGATTTTTTTATAATACGACCAGAATTTTTCACATGATGGCACATTGAATCTTTCGTATCTGTCCTTGGTTCTGCTCTGTATTTCATTCTAATTCCATCTTAATTAAATCTGTCCTTCATTCCAGTCTGACAAGTAAAAAGAGTAAAGCTCTATGTTATTTCAATAACTGTTTTAAGGATACTAATATTCCTAAGCATTTCGCTTTAACGTTTCTCAGAAATATGAGTCGTTACTAATGGATATTATCAAGCAGGAAAATACTTTTCCAGGAAAAAGTCGGGGAATGCAGTGGAAACAATTCCAAAATATTTTGTATGATTATTGATTGATTCTTCCAGACTGCAAGAGGCTTCTTTTTTGTTTCGTTTTTGGTAAAAAACGGCCTTTACAGAATAAACCCAAGTAATCATTTAATTTAAAACTCGAGGCCAGTGCGTGGAAGGCTATGTGGTTTAAAAGAATAAATCTCTGGAGCTCTGCCAATAAATGGAGCTTAATTATATTTGTTTAGATATTATGTCATGTATTTTATTTAATTACAGTCTTTTTTACGTTTCTGTAAAAAGGCATTTTTCTGCTGAAATTCTAATTTTCTGTATCATTAGAAGGTCAAATATGTTTCCACAGATTCTTCAAAATACCTAAAATCCTTCATTGGATTTCCTTATGGTACGCACACCTTTTGACAAAAGTTCCAATAATAATGAATATGCGGCACTCAATAACTCCACTAGCATCATGCGTTGCCTCATATATGAACTTGAATTCCCACCCCGAGAAACGGAGAGAGCATTTTTCCCATGAATAAAAAATATTTTCTTACACTACAAGAAAGAAGTGACTCTGAACAATCAGTAGAAAGAGCGACGAAACCAAAGATAGTTCTCTACTTACAAAACATACATGGAGGGCATTACTACTGACATCAGTTTTTATGTCCTTATTGACACTATCAGAGGATTAGTTGTTAAGTAACAAAAGATGACTCCAAAGAAATTTTTGACTTTGGAATTCAAAAAGCCACCCATGTGGCGCAGTGGTCTAGACTTCTGACCTTTAGTCCGAGATCGGTCCGGGTTCGAATCCCGGTGAGGCATTGATGCTGTGTTTTCCTTACAGCCCCTGGCTCTCTTAATTCCCTGGAACCAGTGGCCCTAAATTAGGGACGGGCGACTGCCTGTAGCTCACGCTTGTCGTTAAACCTCCAATCAAAAAAAAAAAATCAAAAAATGCGAAAATGGAAGAAACCCAGCTGGCGTCTATTGTCCGGAATTTTTTTATATGCTCCGGTAGTGATGTATTGGGATTTCAACTGAAGAAACAAAAAAAAATTCAAACAATCGCAAATTTTCAAAATTAAAAGCGTAAACCATTCCAGTTGTTGAATCATTTATAAAAAGGAATGTTTGTGAACTCTCTCCAGGTGCATCCATTTTTTCAAAATGTTGGCAGCGTAACTGCAAAAGAAAAAGTGAAACTGACCAAGAACTTCGATTAGCAATGCCACAGAATAGGAAAATAATTGGCCAATTTACAGCATTAAGGTTATTTTGATTTGTAAATTTGATTTCATAGGTGCAATCAATATTTTTTGGTAGAAAAAGGTGTAAAGGAGTAAATAACCTGAAAAACTATAGGCTTGAAGATATCGAACAATTTCGAAATGAATTCTTTGCTTTCAGTTACACAAAAATGCGCATTGCAATTGCCTTCCATGCCCTCAACACCTGAAATGGTTAATAAAATACGTTTAGCACAGATCATGGGGTCCCTTGGAAAATACTGCAGTATTTTCCAAGGGACCCACCTGCCGACTCTCTCTGCGTCTGTGAAACTTAAAAACAAACCTTAAATATAGTTTTCCCTTTCAAAAAGTAGGAACTGTACACCAAATTATACTCAAAATAGTATAACTATACTAAAAATCTGAAAATTTCTTGGCGTAGAATAGAAATAAAAATTTCCAAGCTTTCATACATCAACCAGATGGCTTTCTCAAGGAAGGTAGACAACTAACTGCAAACTAGAACGTTTCAACACTTTGAACGTGGTCTATTGTTGTCTAGTCAAGTCACCGCGTTCAAAGTGTTGAAACGTTCTCTTATCCAGTTTGCAGTTAGCTGTCTACTTTCCTTGAGAAAGCCATCTGGTTGATGTGCGAAAGCTTGGAAATTTTGATTTCTATTCTACGCCAAGAAATGTTCTGAATTTTAGTATAGTTATACTATTTTGAGTTTTCACTTTGGTATAATAATACACTTGGATAATTATAATCCAATCGAAATCAAATAATTGACAGCGCTGATAAATGTGGGCAAGCTGCTGTTCTGCATAGAAATTATCATCAGGATGGAATTCAAATGTAGCTTTTGAAAAGCCCTATTAAGAAATTTACAAGTGAGAGTACGCATAATTTTCCGGTGTAATGAATACTTCATTCAATTCTATCCGACGGGAAATAAATATCTCCGGTTAGTTGTAAAAGAAATAGAAAAAAACAATTAAAAATAGAATGTATTTACTCAGGTTCGTAGATACCGAGAGGACATGGAGGGCGGTTGTCCTCCTAGAATAGTCATACTAGAGGCGTAAATGAGAGACATAAAAATAGATATGCACAACGAGTAAATACATTTATTGAAATTTTTAACTAAAAAAGACATTTACACGCTTTACTATTTCCTTTTTTAAAAGACTAATTAGGCGCATTGACTATTTTGCGCAGCTAATCAGGGTCTAGAGCAGTGGTTCCCAAGGTGGGGCGCACGCCCCACAGGGGGGCAATTTGATTTTTAAGAAGGGCAATTCGAGAATGAGCACACTGAATACTTGTTTACGTTCTTTTAAGATCGCCAGAAGAAAGTAAAAAAATTCACAGGCAAACCTGTGATTTTGGTTTTCTGAAAACCAGAGCAAGAAGAATTCCCCGAAACCTCTAAAATTTCTCCCCGCTTGCAATCTCCTAGCGCATGTTTCTTAGTGATTTCTTCCTCAGTACTTCAACTGTAATTTCGTTCTTTTATTTTTCTCTTTCACGTATGCCATGTTCTTCGGAAGCTTGTTAACGGCCTAAAATGCCATTAACAAACTTCAAAAGAACATGTGAATAGGAGTTCATTTTTTGAATAATAAGATTATATGTCCCAGAATAATACGTATATGCCGTTATACGTGGAGGATAAGAGTTATATATAATTATTTTTTGAATAATAGGAATTATATGCAACTTCTATCCTCCAAGAGAATAGGAGTTCATTTTTTGAATAATAAGAATTATATGTCACAGAATTATACATATGTCATTATACGCGGAAGATAAGAGTTCATTTTTTGAATAATAAGAATTATATGTCACAGGGGGGGGGGGGGCATCACGATTTTTGAGATGCTTAGGTGGGACATGGCCAAAAAAAGGTTGGGAGCCACTGGTCTAGAGTAACCTACTCTGTTAGGTATGGAACTCTCATGTGCACAAAAGGAACTGTCCGAAACAGCGGAGAGAATCATATAAAACGATATGCTGATGTGACTAACCTCCGTATCCTTTCCGAACAGACTGAAGAGCTAATTAAAAATATCTGCTCCGTTGTAGAAAAGCCCCCCTCCCCCCGGGTTGTAGAAAAGCATCTAGCTCTTGACCTTCAACGGATTGTTTTCCCCAAGCCCTACCTCGAAATCGTCTTCCTCATATTACGTTCTCTATCTAATACTCATTCGTTCTGCAGTGGTTCATTTCTCATTTTGCATTTCTACTGGTTCATTTCTCACTTTGTATTTCTACTGGTTCATTTCTCATTTTGTATTTCTACTGGTTCATTTCTCATTTTGCATTTCTACTAGTTCATTTCTCATTTTGCATTTTTACTGGTTCATTTCTAATTTTGCATTTCTACTGGTTCATTTCTCATTTTGCATTTCTACTGGTTCATTTCTCATTTTGTATTTCTACTGGTTCATTTCTCATTTTGCATTTGTACTAGTTCATTTCTCATTTTGCATTTTTACTGGTTCATTTCTCATTTTGTACTTCTACTGGTTCATTTCTCATTTTGCATTTCTACTGGTTCATTTCTCATTTTGCATTTCTACTAGTTCATTTCTCATTTTGCATTTTTACTGGTTCATTTCTCATTTTGCATTTTTACTGGTTCATTTCTCATTTTGCATTTCTACTGGTTCATTTCTCATTTTGCATTTCTACTAGTTCATTTCTCATTTTGCATTTTTACTGGTTCATTTCTCATTTTGCATTTCTACTGGTTCATTTCTCATTTTGCATTTCTACTAGTTCATTTCTCATTTTGCATTTCTACTAGTTCATTTCTCATTTTGCATTTTTACTGGTTCATTTCTCATTTTGCATTTCTACTGGTTCATTTCTCATTTTGCATTTCTACTGGTTCATTTCTCATTTTGTATTTCTACTGGTTCATTTCTCATTTTGCATTTCTACTGGTTCATTTCTCATTTTGCATTTCTACTAGTTCATTTCTCATTTTGCATTTTTACTGGTTCATTTCTCATTTTGCATTTCTACTGGTTCATTTCTCATTTTGCATTTCTACTAGTTCATTTCTCATTTTGCATTTCTACTAGTTCATTTCTCATTTTGCATTTTTACTGGTTCATTTCTCATTTTTCATTTCTACTGGTTCATTTCTCATTTTGCATTTCTACTGGTTCATTTCTCATTTTGTATTTCTACTGATTCATTTCTCATTTTGCATTTCTACTGGTTCATTTCTCATTTTGCATTTCTACTAGTTCATTTCTCATTTTGCATTTTTACTGGTTCATTTCTCATTTTGTCGGCATTCACATAACTTTTACATTTTATTTGACTCTTGAATATTTACCAAAAACCGGAAGTTTGTTTTTTGTACGATCCTAATACTTTACTGTAATAGAGGTATGAGGAAGTAAAAAGTGCGTACTATTTGGACGGAAATAGGGAACATTTAAACTGGAGAGGCGTAATTTCAAGTCTCACCCTCCCTTATGAATAAAGCTTGCTCCGATCCTGCGTTTACCTCTCCTGTTGGGAATTAAATTTAATAGAAATGTCAGCAGTGTTATTCATTGTAAATTGAACCAGTTACACAACAGAAAAATCACCAAATCAATCGACTTTCTGCAATCGGTAAAACAGCCACTAACAGGAATCGTCGCTACTGCGCGCTATAAGCAGAAACGCGTATTACAGAAAGTCACAAATTGCACACAAAAATGTTTTTCGCACTGAAAAAAGTCCGAGTCTGAAGCAGTGTTTCAAATCGAACGATTATAAAAAGAAATGTGCTAGAAAAATTAATATAGCTGTACACCTATTAGCGGGAAATCTGTGCGTTAGTTGAAGAAGAATCTTGGGATAAAACATTCTTCATCGTGAAGGGTGTCCTACTAAGAAAAGATTTTTCGAAGGAATTTTTAATATCGGATGTACTCTTTTACAAATGGAAATACATGTTGACGCCCTCTTGCAAAATTGTAGATTATGAAAAATACAAAATAAGCACAAAATATTCTTTATTGCGAAATATATAAAACGCAAAATAAAACTTTTAAATAGGAAATGTAGGTACGGAGATAGCAAGGAAAAAATTGTTACAGTATGCCCGCTACTGAAAAAAGATATGCACCATTTAAAAACCATAATGTTCGCAATCTTTTGTTAAGGTGTTTGTCTACGTTAAAATACCCCTTTTTGGCAAAATTTTCGAATTATTTTTGTTATATTACTTGAAAGAGTAGACTTTTAGGAATCCAAAACACTTTGATTTTTGTTTCTACGCTTATTAGAACAGAAGTTATAGCCAATTGAATAAACGAGAAGTGAGATCGACCGTACAGTAAAAAGTTAAACATTGTAATTCATAAGTGATTTTCTTCGCTTATATATTTTTAAATGCTAACAGAATTTATTTGTAATGATTTTGGATTCATTTATTTGCATTTGGCAACACTTAATTAATTAAATAATATATTTTATGTTCTGTGGAATGGCAATCAGCATTATTCTGAGATTTGGTTATGTTTTCTTCGCGCTTTGTTTAGTCATAATTTCTGGTGAAATTTTGTATGTTCCGTTGCTATTTTAGTAGTGAGCTTTCTTTAGATTTATTGTTTATCATTTGAAGTGAATTAAGATGCTAAAAGTAAGGTCTAAGAGATCGAAAAAACGATCCTTTCACGGCAATCGCTACACTGCCCCTAAGCCATGTGATAGTGACGATGTAATGACTGCAAGTTCAAATAAGCTAAATATTCCGAATATTCAAGTAAATGTATCAGACAATGAAACAGATGCGCCCAAAGGCAATAGAATATTTGATATTGAGACTTTAATATCTGTGTTGTCCAAACTATCTTGCCCAGAATGCTTTCAAACTGATTTGAAATTGGTTGAAGATTCAAAATTTGGACTGTGCTCAAACTTGTGTTTAATTTGTAAGTGTGGTTTTAAACTGGGTTTTTGTTCAACTCGCAGGGAACACAACAAAAACTTGATAAATTCAGCATTAGTTCTTGGATTACGATTAATTGGAAAGGGTTATTCTGCAGGGAGAAAGCTGTTATTCACTTTGAACTTGCCTTTTCTATCTAAGGCAGCTTTCAGACGGCATGAAGGCCACCTATTTGAAGCTGTACAAGCTGCAACTGAACAAAACAAGCAAGAAGCAGCAACAGAAGTAAATAATTTAAAATCAAGGAAGGTTGTACATATAAGAGTGGTGAATTTTAAATGTGATGAACGAGTAGTATATAGACTTTTCTTCAAATCAAATCTTTGAACGCGTTTTCTGAAAAACTAAATTTTCAGCTATATTTCCGTACGAGAAATATGATTACTCAAAAAGTTTTCAGAATATTGTATCGAAATTTTGTTCTATTGTTTCAAACATTCTCTTCTATGCTTTGAACTAAAAGTTAAAGTGTACATGCATATTTGGTGATATTATAAGTGTTTAAACATGATGCGATAAGATTTTTTCAATAAATTTTCAAAAAAATTTGCAGTTTTTGTTCGATTTGCTATAATAATGTGAATTTAAGGAATATCACAAAGTTTTTAGTTCATTGCACAGGAAAGGGTTACAGTAATATACAGTATCAAGGAAATTGAAATATATAGAGTTTAATTGACTGTACAGTGTCTGGCGTCCTTATGAAATTTTACTTAATTTTAACTCACAATGACACGTTTCATAACATTTTAAAGACATTTTGTCAAAGTTATATGTTTTTTTTTCATGTTTTGCATTGCATATTACCTCGAATTGTGTGTATTTAATTACTTTTGTGTTAATTTAAAAAAAAGGTTTCTAACGTAGACAAATACCTTAAGCGAAAGGCACGCAGTAGAAAAATGTTTTCAACAGGATTTTTAAAACAAAAATATAGTTGCAAACATAAAATATTAAAGAATGCCACTCAGCGTCAAAACTGTGAACCACAAAACATCCAAGAGTATATGAAAAATATTCCACAAAGTGAGTGCTTACCATTGTTAGCACAATTTTCCATATCGGACATGTAGAAGCAGTGACATGCAGATTATAAATTTCATACTTGCTTCATATTGCGGCTGAAGTGTATATTAATCTGGGAAAGACATAAGTACAAAATGTTTACTCAGTAATCAGTATATGACAGAAAAGGAATTTTTCCAATCGCGTTTTTAAACGAGCTGGTGCTTCTGGAAATAAGCTGCAAACATAAATATCCATTTGCGCACTCTAGTGGCAAAACGGTGGGTTACAGCAATCACTGTAGTAGCCTCAATAAAATAAGCCCGTGTGTACACACGTGTTTCCAAAATTAAAAATTATATGCAACATATTCTTCACCAGGTTACACACACACACACACACACACACACACACACACAGTAGGTAATTTTGTTCACATTCTATAAGACCAGCAGTTTTGCTTAATTTCGCACACTCCTCCGATCACCCTCTATAATTCCACGATTTATAATTTTTAATGATTATATATTATATTTTGATCATAATGATATCAACTCTTGTCAGTTTTCTGATTCATGAGTTCCTTTCTCTCCCTTTCTTGTTCACACCAAGCATCAATCTCCATGATTCTTTGAATTGCCTGTAGATAAGACAGCATACACTAAAATGCCATTTTATTTACGGTTTCCAACCGTAGTTTGAAGAAGCGTATATGCTCCAGCTTTGTCCGTCCGCGTATAAATGGTTCGATTTCGATGAAATTTTAATATGTGGTATGGGACCACCTGGGGATACATCCTATTGAAAATGGGCGAAATGGGGTCAAAGGCCATGACATAGGAGCGGGATGCATTCCATTGCCCTTATGCGTCATAACTTGCGCAAATATGATTAGATTTCAATGAAATTATAGTATGTGGTAGGTAACCACCTGGGAACAAGCCCTATTGAAAATGGGCGAAATGGGGTCAAAGGTCAGGGCATAGGAGCGGGATGCATTCCACTGCCCTTATGCGTGATAACTCGTGTAACAATGGTTCGATTTCAATGAAATTTTAATATGTGGTAAGGGATCACTGGGAACAAACCCTATTGAAAACGGACAAAATGGGGTCAAAGGTTAGGACATAGGAGCGGGATCCATTCCATCGCCCTTATGCGTTATAACTTACGTAAAAATGCTTCGATTGAGACAAAACTTTATCATGTTTTTCAGAAAGTATACTTTACCAGTTCTGTTTAATATCATCGAAATGGGGTCAAAGGTCAGGTCATAGGAGTGAGATTTATTCTACAGCCATTATCCTCATAACTTGAGTAATGTTTTCTGGTATGATGGAAAGCGTATCATATAATCAATGCATTGCATGATTTTATTAACTTGTAAGTTATACCTGCCCTCATCACATCAATGACACCACCACGTAAGTGTAGGTTGTGCGGTATGCATTACGAAGATGTGATGGTGTGCTGTATACATTATCATTTCACTCCAAAACGTAACAGGGCACATACGTCTAGGGTGTGCGGTGTACATTATGAAGCAGTGATGGTGTGCGGGATACATTATCATCTCACTCCAACACCGGCCACATAAGTCTAGGATGTGCGGTGTACATTATGAAGAAGTGATGGTATGCGGTATACATCATCATCTCACTCCAACACGTAACAGGGTACATAAGTGCAGGGTGTGCAGTATATACACATTTTGAAGATGTGATGGTGTGTGGTATACATTATCATCTAACTCCAACACGTAACAGGGCACTTAAGTGTAGAGTGTGCGGTATACATTGTGAAGATTAACTCGTTGAGTATCCGTAAACTCTGTATTGAGCGTCGGAATGAGGAAAAAGAGTGATATGAAGAGTTTTGAGTGTGGAATGAAAGTTGGCGCCAAGCGTCTAGTTCGAGCATTTCCAAAACATTCTTCCTCTTGGGATTTTCACAGACAGCCATACCATAGCAAAGGTTACCTTGATTGGTGCAACACGAAGAAAACTTCCAGCAGTGTTGTGGGTCGAACAACTGGTGGATCACAGAGCTCGTATGAGACCGGCGAGAATCATGCAAGCGAACAGACGGGTCAGAACGCTACAAATTTGTGCAGGGTTCAAGCATAGCAGCATCGGATCCTGCTGCGAATTGCATTCAGCAGCTGACGACCATGCGGAAGGCCGATGCTGTCAGCGCAGAATATGAAAGCGGGCCCTCATTGCGTGTGAGAGCATCGACACTGGACCGTGAAGGACTGGTAACTGAAAAGAAGGAAGGTCACATGGAGGGCTGAATTAAAGTTCCTCCTGCATCATGCAGATAGCAGGAATCGAATTAGGTGCAAGCAACATGAGTCCACATTGGCATCCTCTCGGATGTCAACAAAACAAGCCGACGGAGGCAGCTGGCGTTTATCTCTCATTTCACACCAAATTCGAGCCTTCGTGGATACGGTTCATCCTAAAGTACATAAACACATCCAACAGATAAAGCATGATCTCACAAGGTTCGTATCGCCACCAAATGCTGCCAGGGACATACCGAGGAGTTTTGCTGGCTTCAGTGTAATGCACAGTGCCCAGATTTATACTGCTGCGAATATCTCTGGAATAAGATATAGCACGTTGTTTATTATGAGACTGTGGGGACGACCAGTTTGCAGTAAATGCGCTACTTAATAATGTTCGCATGGTACAACTTTCCTGCAAGATGATTTTAGCATGTTATACGTCCCTTGTCCCGTACGAATGCGGGCTGCCCTGCAAGCCAAGGGGTGTGTAACACAACACTAGATAGGCTTTCCGCATAAACTGGCTTCTCTCTCTCTCTCTGTGTGTGTGTGTGTGTGTGTATACAAGCTGTGTCAAAGAACTCAGCCGTATCGATACATATACGCATGAGTTCTTTTGATACAGTATTGTTTCAATTTGGAAGTATTCGATAGAATTTAACTGAAAAGAGGGAAGATGGGTACACTGTGATTCTGGGGGTGGTCATGTTATTCTGATACGACAGTGTATATATACACATGAGTTATTTTGATGCTGCAATTTTTTAATTTGGAAGAATGCGATGGAATTCAACTAAAAGGAGAGAAGATTCAGAGAAAACAAGCAACACACACACAAAATACAGTAAATATCAGAAACGCTTAGCACGAATACAACATTTAATTACTTATTTCACAGGATATTTATTCTAAACAAAATAATTTAGAAAAAGATTAACTACGATTAACTACTAGGAATCTCCATCGTTCAGACCAGATGAGTCATTCTGGACTAGAGTTAGATATGACCTGCTATGGCGTTAAATGTAGTCATGTCGAGCTGATTTCGGAGGTTCTTCACTGAATGTTCATCATGCCAAAGAAGGATACTTACATGATACAGAGTAATCCGTTCTTGAAATTTGCACAACAGCACACTGTAAAATATGCACGGAGAGAGAGAGAGAGAAAGAGAACGTGAAGCGGGTTTTGGTGGTTGCGATAACTTTGCTTCGATCACATGTTGAACCCGGTGGAGAGATTGTACAGGTGTTTGGGGGTAACCTGTATGCATTCGAATCCTGTCTCTTCGGCTTCCGGTCGAGTACGGAAAAACGATGGATTCCTTGTTCTTATTTCGGCCGTAGTTAATTGCAGGAAGGTGGTGTGGGTGGAGGAGAAAAGCAAAAGGCAGTGCTGAACACTCCCGCAAGCGACACGACGGCTGACATCCCGACAGCTGATTACTCGCAGCACTCCGTGTCTTCCTCCTTGTGTTAGAGGAGGAGGAATATGAAAATATTGGTTCAGATGTTTCCGTAGAATTAGGTACCGAAACTCAGCAGCCTATGTTTTACGTTGTTTTGGTGGTTTAGGCTTAGTTTGTTGTTCCCGGACCTGTTTCTCGTTCATCGGAGAATATCTCACAGATCCCAGCAGACGATACCTGCTGCTATTTCACTCTCATTCTCCTGTCACTCCCAGGATGGATGAGATCTACGACTTTCAGCCCTTTTTTTCTCCTGAAGGAGATCGGAGCAGACCAGCGTCTCTGTGCTACAGTGGGATATCCAAGACCGCCTGTTGCTAGACGCATTTATTCTTTGGTCTAGTAGTCAGACTCGTAAACAAGCCTTCTTAAAATGTTCTCAACAGCTGTCTGATCCTTTCCATGGTATCTTCCTGCATGGAAACTGCAAATTTTTGGCTGGCCCTTTAACAAGCGCGCCGTCTTATCGACGCTAAGCAGCTTCGAACCCGAAAAGCATTTTCCAAGCTACGAGCAGGAGCAACACCAACAGGTAAAATTCAATGGAGTCCGAGCAACCGAAGACACGGAAATTTATTTCATTCATTTTCTAGCTACTGCGAAGATCGCTGCTGGTAGGTCCGAACGCGGAATTAGGCTTCCAAAGGCCCCTTACTTTCTTGCAAAATTCGATTCATTTCTCCGGGCATTTTAGACGCTAAAATCGTTTTTCAACTGTATACAAATGCTCTTCGTTACAATATATTCCACGTTTCATCAAGATGTTTGCAAGAAGTAGTATATATTTACATACTTTTACAAATATCAATATATCCTCATCATCATCATCATCATTGTTTATCATTATCAATCCACGCCTCGATGAAGATCTCCCCAAGTTTTTTCCACAACGGTTTGTCTTGAAACTTTCTGACAAGAGTAAAGAAGTGTGTATAAAAGTAAAACTTAGATAAAATAAAAATAATGTACGGATAGTGATTTAGTAATACAAGAACTAAGGTTTTAGCGTTTGATTGACCAAGTCTAGAAGTTATCAATGAGGACATTTAACTTGGACAACAGATGCCAAACAAGGCCCACATTGAAGGGTAAATTTATAGGCGTACAAACCTTGGACGGAGAGAACTTGGAAGAGACAGTACAATTTTCAAGAACAATTTAGCATTATATCTTTAAAGGTAAGTATTTAATCAATGCATCCTTGCAGTTCTTACTTATGGATCAGAGACATGAAAAGGGCATTAAAAGAACATCCAGAAGTTTCAAACTACTGAAACAGGCATAGAGATGTGCATGGTTGGCATAACCTGGCAGAACAGGAAGGCGAACTCATGGATCAGGGAAATGACAGGAGTTGACATCATGTTCAAAGTGAAATCCGTGAATAGCAATGGGCTGGATATACTGCAAGAAAAAGTGACCACCGTTCAGCAATTGAAATACACGATTTGTAACGTACCAGGAGATGTGACGTACCTGCCAGAAGGACGCACACGACATAAAGGCAGATAGGAATCAGAATAAACGTCCGCGTAGCTCAATTGGTAGAGCAACTTATTCCGGAGTGAGTGGACCCGGGTTCGAATCCTGGCGCGGATAAAAATGACGGAGAAATTCACTTCATTATAATGGCGCCCGAACTATCCGGATGACCCGACCGTTCAAAATCTCGCATTGGTGTGATGTTATTTCCACACCGCAAGATAGGAAAAATAAGAGAATCCCTTCTCCAGCACTTCGAAAAAAAAAAAAAAAATAAGGGGAAGATGATATAACGTACCAGGCCGCCCCGGTGGCGCAGTGGTCTAAGGCGCTGGCCTCTGATCATTCGTCCGTAAGGGGTCCGGGTTCGAATCCCGGTCAGGCATGGATGTTGTGTTTGTCTTACGGCACTGGCTCTCTCCCTTCCCTGGAACCAGTGACCCTAAATTAGGGACGGGCGACTGCTTATAGCCCATTGAGTTGCTCACGGTGGTCGTTAAACCTCCAATCAAAAAAAAAAAAAAAAAAAAATATAACTTACCAGGAGATGTGACGTACCTGCCAGAAGGACGCACACGACATAAAGGCAGATAGGAATCAGAATGAACGTCCGCGTAGCTTAATTGGTAGAGCAACTTATTCCGGAGTGAGTGGACCCGGGTTCGAATCCTGACGCGCCTAAAAATGACGGAGAAATTCACTTCGTTATAGATTGGATTCCAAGGGACAGGAAAATACCCAGAAGAAGACAATGCTGGAAATGAGTGGATGGCATTAGAAAGAATGTTGGAGTGATATGGAGGAGAATGGTTCAGTAGAGAAAGTTGTAGAAGAAAATTGGGGAAACCTTCACCCAGCAGTGTGCTGATAGTTGGTGATGATGATCTTTATACATATAAATCTTGTTGGAAGGGAAAGCAAGCTATGCATAAATATCTCATCACACTTCAACGAAAATTTCTAAAGATTAAACAAAGATCGCCTCACTTCAGAGCAGGAAAACAACAATTTGATTTGTATGAGGCTTTCTCGTGTAATTGTTTCATAATTTAATTTGTTGTTATTTCATAATTTGAAATAATGTTTCCGAACATTTTTTCTGTGATGTTCATATGACCTCAAAAAGGTGCGGCATTTTGAAGCACATATAGCACTTACGCAACTCAAGCAAAATACTCTAAAAAACTTCCTCGACAAATTAATTGTCTCCAACTTCCACGCGCCATTTCCGTACAAATATTTGTCCCATTTCCGTACATAGCAGATCGGTTAGTGCCATTTTCGTACAGTTTTACCGCCACCGGTATCAGACATGGGGAGTGCTAAGGGGAAAAGTTAATGCTGATCCTCTGCCAAATTCTTCCGATGTCACAGTGAATCATTGTGTTCGTCAACAAATAGACACCCGTGGTAAGGTAAGCGGGAGCAGCAATAATAACTGAGGGACAAACAGGCTGTCCATTAATCCCCTCTCTACGGTTTTCAAGATTCGTTGCAGATGTTTAATTTTAAAACCGCGAAAAAAGAAAATTTCTTTTCTATTTAGTATTTCGTTCAAAGTAATATTAAATAGAAAAGCTGTTGTCAAAAATTACGGACTATTTCTTTATCCAGTTTCGTATGAAGTTTTCATAAAAGATTTTGCAAAATCTTTTTCCTGAGGCTAAAGGCTCTTACAGCTGTGAACCCTCCCGCAGTGGGGAGGGGGTGGCGGGGGATATCATTACACCCCTGTTTCTCTATCTGCGTTACGCATATCTCACTGCTTACGGATCTTCACATCTGTGCACGAAAATGGCACTAGATGATATGGATGTGTACAGAAATAAGATAAAAATTCATTTGTACGGAAATGGCACGTACGGAAATGGGACGACACCGCCAAATTCGTGAATTGTGTCGGAACTCCTCAGCTCTTCAGCAACACGTCGACCCGATATTTGATTTTGAATTATTTGTACGTACAGTTTAAATGTTTTGCAAGCTCTTGTCTGGTTTTTAATCGGTGTGTGGGAAAATACATTTCCTTTGAAATAGAGATGAAATAGGACGAAAACTGATATTTCCAAAAAAGAACGAATTGCGAAAGAAAAAAGAAGCCATGCAGTCTCTCATACTTTGGATTTTGTATTCAGATTTGTTCAATAAAAATCAAGCTTAAAGGGAATAAAACCACACAAAAAATTCAGGCACACAGACTGGTCTCAAGATCTAAACTATTTCACTGCATACGCCTCAGGACGTACGCCCGACGGTTTTGAAACGCTTGGCACGTTGTCAACTATGTGTCAACGAAATTCCCGAGTGTCCGGCGTAAAATATGAGCAATAAGTAAGCGCAACTTAGGGATAATGCAAGATTTGATTCAGAAACATAAGAATATTATGCATTCACTCTATTTTATTTTAACCTTTCCCATGCCATTTTGAAACGACCTTATGTCATTCTGCGAGATTGCAAGATTTATTTATATTCATATCCGGATAAAAGTTTTCATCTTTCTGCAACTATTTTATACAAATACAAACTAACAAATTCAACTCTTACTAGGCAAAAGCGCAGAAACATTATATATAGAGAGAGTGAGTCAAATTAATAACCTTATTGCTGAAACGTATTTCGCGAAATTTAATCAGCCTGCAAAAATGGAACTTTTAGAAGTACTACTCAAAAGAACAACGGAAAGAATTTTATATCACACTTTACGAGATTTCGGTACAAGCTTCACGATTCTGGCTGCGAGACTAAAGCCAACTTCCTGATAACGCCTTTCAAAAAATGACGATCAGTTTGAGCAACATTTATCCACATTCGGTTCTTCCAGTTGTCAGACAGCTTTGGCAATAGCAGAAATTAAACACAGTTTCACAAAGCCATGAACACAGAAAGTAAAAGTTATCATCACATATCCAGATTAAAGTTTATCTTTCCTGAGATGAACTTTTATTTCGATATGTGATATGAAGACGCCACCCCAATCCAGAGTCTTAGGTAATCCCGTTTCGTAAAATGTTGTAATGAATTTGCGATGTACGAACGAACCTCCATCATGTTACTAAAACAGTTTATTTTTCTTTTTTGATTAGAGGTTTGACGACCACCGTGAGCAACTCAATGGGCTATAAGCAGTCGCCCGTCCCTAATTTAGGGTCACTGGTTCCAGGGAAGGGAGAGAGCCAGTGCCGTAAGACAAACACAACATCCATGCCTCACCGGGATTTGAACCCGGGACTCCTTTCGGACGAAGGATCAGAGGCCATCGCCTGAGACATCTGCGCCACCGGAGCGGCTTAAAACAGTTGTCTGAGCTACCTTGCGTAGTTCGGGGCTGCCACGGAGAAAACTCAGGTTCGATCCCCGGTTGGTCCGAACGCTCGACCACTAAATATCTGCCGCGTGTCGGATTAGCTCGTTAAGCGGTCGGATCCCGGACACTGGCCCCCGCTAATATAAATAAGGGCTTCTTCCTCCTCTTTCTACCTCGCTTCCGTTTCACTTTCCTATCGGGCATTCTAGCTCAAATCACCTAGCTTCCTGTTTCTAAGGGTGATCTGCCACCATGAGCAAAGGGATATCATCAGTTTTTTGTCTCTATGCTGGTTGCATAGAGGGAAAAGACAGCACGCATGTCTCAGCCGTAACTCGAAACCTCCACGCTCGGACCACTAGATAGAACTCAGAGCTTCTGACCAATCATCTCGGAAAGCATTACGACTAAAACTTAGCTTCAGTGAACGTATATTGTTATTATCATTATTACAATGATGCACGGCATGAAGTTTGTAATTTTGTGCTGTTTTTTTTAGCTATAATCTCATCAATATGATAACAGAATTAAAACCAAAATTTAATTTTCAAGGTACCTCAAAATATCGCCTGTATTATGTACAATTTATACCCATTTTAGGTCACTTGCCAACCGAATTTACCAATTAAACACTGGAGCTATAAAATAAGTTTCTTATAATACTGTATTACTCCAAATGCGTCCTAAACTATTCACTGTAATCTGATGAGCAGCATAACATTTAACACCACTGTAACCTGATACTCACTCACTCAGTGATCGTGTCTCATGTTTTTTTATATCTTGTTTCCCACCCACACAATGATCATACTCCCTATTTCGCAAATATTGCGTACTTTCTTTAATGTCATATTAGTTATAAACCGTTTGTCATATTGTTAAATCCTACGTATTAAGTAGTTCCGCCGTTATTGCATAACTTTCTATGTTTTTTTAGGTATTAGCGTTTTACTCCCACTGCTAAGGGATATCAAAATATATTTTCATTTGGAGCAGCTCTTTTTTAGCATTTTTTTTTTTTTTTTGCAAAAAAAGATCGTGCCTATGTTATCGGTTTGTCCGTCCGTCCGTCTGTGGACACCATATCTCTGCAACTATTAGTCTGATTTGAAAAATTATTTTTGCATTTGCAAGCTTGAAATATGCGAATGATGACCCTTTATTTCGTTCCTTCCTTTTTTTTTTTTTTTTTACGATGTACAATTCCTTCGCTAAAGGGCGTAATTGCAGATGATATCAAATTCATAATACATTTTATTCCATATCTGTATTTGCTTCGAAATACCCGTTTGAAAAAAATACTGTACCTTTCGATTCCATTTATGTCGAAGAGAATTTTAGGTATAGTCACTTTTTCAAGTTACGCATAGATTTTGGCTAGGGGGTGTAAAATCGAATTGCGTTTTCCGGGATATCTCTAATTCTAAAACTACGATTTGATTTTTTTTTCAGCGGATACAGCTCTTAATGAAAATTATTTTGCATATAATTTCTGATTTTCAGTAAAGAATGGTTTGGCCACAAGGAGGCGTAAGTGTTAATTTCTGCTTCTAATGTATCTGCCACAAAATCTGAGCTTTTAAATTCTCAATTGAAAAATTTCGTTCGTGAACCGATGCCACACACGTCGATATACCTTTTGGGATATTTTTCTTCTTAAAATATTGCATGGTTTTAGAGTTTCTGGTGCTACATGTTTTTCCTATAATTTCAGAATTTTCTAGTAATTCATAGACTTTCCGCTAGGGAGCGTATAGGTAATTTGCGTTTCTTTTTTTACGCTTTCCAACCGTAGGTTGAAAAAGCGCATATGCTCCAGCTTTTTCCGTCCGTCTGTCTGTCGGCACGATAACTCGCTTAAAAATGGTTCGATTTCGATGAAATTTTAGTGAGTGGTAGGGGACCACCTGCGGACGAACCCTATTGAAAATGGACGAAATGGGGTCAAAGGTCACGGCATAGGAGCGGGATCCATTCCATTGCTCTGTTTCGTCATAACTTGCGTAAATATGGTTCGATGTCGATGAAATTTCAGTATATTGAAGGGGACCACCTAAGAATGAACCCTATTGAAAATGGGTGAAGTGGGGTTAAAGGTCGGTACATAGGAGCGGGATGCATTCCATTGCTCTTATGCGTCATAACGTGCGTAAAAATGGTTCGATTTCGATGAAATTTTAGTATTGGTAGGGGACCACCTGGGGACGAACCCTGTTGAAAATGGACGAAGTGGGGTCAAAGGTCAGGACATTGGATCTGGATCCATTCCATCGCCCTTATCCCATACTATTAAAGGAGCAATTCTTGTATGTATGTAAATTTTATTCTGAAAAAGGCTCTAAGGATTTTGATGAAAGTCGTTAAGCTACCGTTTTCTTTTATTAGAAATCGATTTAGCTTGATGTTGACTTTAGGAAAATTCGTTTAGTGAGTTTAATAACCACCCCGAATTAACAGGTTTTTAGTGTCATGGCGCCCTATTAATGTTACCCATGCTTAGAAATCTTATGACGTCACAATCTCGCGATTGAAATGCTGGCGCGCTGTCACGCCATCTGTCTCATTGTGTCACGCGTTGTGTGTGGATCCTATTAAAGTTTTATGACGTCATACTCTTTCGAGCAGGTGGTCGCGATTCCCATCTGCCTCATTACGTCACGCGTTGTGTGCGTAAGTCCGTCCGCACGATAACTCGAGTAAAATCGTTCGATTTCGATGAGATTTTAGTATGTGGAAGAGGAATACTTGGGAAGGAACCCTATTGAAAGTGAACGAAATGGAGTCAAAGGTCTGAACATAAGAGCGGAATCTATTCCACTGGTCTTATGCGTCATAACTAACGTAAAAAAGGTTCGATTTCGATTAGCTTTTAGTAAATGGTAGGGGACAACCTGGGGACAAACTCTATTGAAAATGGGCGAAATGGATCAAAGGTCTGGACATAGGAGCGGAATCACTTCCATCGCCATTTTGCGTAATAACTTACGTAAAAATTATTCGATTTGGATAAAATGTGAGTATGTCGTAGCGGCCTGCCTGGGGACGAATCCTGTTGAAAATGGGTGAAATGGGGTCAAACGTTATGTCACAGGAGCGGGACCATTCCATAGCCCTTATGCATCATAACTTACGTAAAAATGCTTCTATTGCGACAAAACTGTCATTGGACATGCCCTCTCAAGTTCCTCAATTTTCGCCCTGTTTGCTCGGTCCAAGAGCCCATTGTTTCAGACTCCTGTGTTCCGTGTGTGTCTATGGGTATGTGTTACCTTTCCTGCTACTTTTCTGAGTCAGAAAGTCCGTATTTACTTCGAATTTTATCACAATATTACCTGCCGACTACACCCTACTGCGTTTCTGAAGTGTGCGCCCAAGTACATGTTCCAACGCCTGCTGTTTCTTTCCTGCATACTCTGCTCAAGAAATAGGCTGCCAGCAATCTTCCCAGCTATACTTTTCATCACCAGTAAGTGAATTTTATACCGATATTCCTTCATTTTTCATCTCGGTGGGTACGTTTACATCTGCCCATCGTGACTTGCCTTGACGTCCTTCTGTCTTCTCACCTGCATTCTATTCAGTTACCTTCCGTGCTTATCTTCCTGTTATCTAGAAACCTTCCCGTTTACGTCACCCTCTGATACTGGTCCTTGGGGGACGTCATCGTTACTGTGCTCCATCTGTCTCTCGCCGTTCTTCCAGTGACGTCATTACCTCGCATCTTCCCATCGTCCGCCTTCTTTACGTGCCTTTTGCCATCTCCATTGTCTTACGCTCTCGAGATTGTGCTGCTTTGCTCTACAGTTTCTGATTTGTACTATGTCTACTGCTTTTTTCTACCACTGATGATTCCTCCGGATGTACTACTTGACAGTTCATCTCATCTCTCTACGCCCGCAGTCACTGCTTTCCCCTCGGATTCTCTCTCAACTGCCTTGGGCTTCCGGATTTCTCGTACCGGCTCCGTTTTAACAGCTCATTTATTAGAGTCCTCGTCACCGGGGAAGTCTTTCTTCGCTTCTTTAGCTCTCGGTGTAAAATATTCCGCGCTTCCACATACTAAACTTACAGCTTACACTTCAGCACTCCATCAGATTGTTTCACCTGATGCCATCACGCACATCGCACGAAAGCCTCGCTCGGTGTTGGTTTATTTTTCTAATCCCGCTCACTTTCAGTTGGTTCTTTCTTCTCCAATTTCAGTCGGCGACCAAAGTTTGTTCGCAATTCCTCTTGCTCATTGCCTTACTCTCGTTAGTTTATCTCCAGTTCCTCCTGAACTCTCCAACGATTTACTGCATGCTTTCCTTTCTCAATGTGGTTTAGTTATTGGCCCTATTAAGACTTTGCCTGCTGCTTCAGACGATCAAGGGAATCATCCCTATTATAGTTTTCGACGTCAAGCTCTCGTCGTTTTTCCTGACGAAAAGTCCATTGTTTCCTGCCCAACAGCTTTCCACGTTATTTGCGATCCACACACTCGCACTGTCAATGTTTTTACCGCCTATCATTGTTTTTCTTGCAAATTGCCTGGTCACCATAGTTCTTCTTGTCCAATTCGGAATTTTTCGACTTCCATTTGCCCTTCTGCCTTGCCAGAATCGTGTGACTTTTCTCTATCATCCACATCTTTGTCGGCTTTTCCTTCTACATATTCGCAGCTTCCGGTTTGGAGTGGTTTGTTACTGGCCCCTGATTCTTCTACTACACGTGTTTCTCCGGAGAATATTTTTCCTGATCATCTACTACCGACAGCTCTCCTGGATGTTCTCCCTTCTGTTACTACTACACCACTTTGCACGCCTCCATCGAGCCCGTCTTGTGCCCAGATCTCGTTGAAATGCCCTCAGGCACCCTCTCCGCCTTCATCTCCTGCTCCTGTCAGTCCATTTTCTTCATGTTCGACTGCGGTCTCCACTTCTATGATTCCGCTCTTTGTCTCGACGGAGCCAGCGTCTACCATCTGTTTTAAATCTCCTGCTTCCTCACCGCCCCAGTGCAACTTATCTGTTTCTGTGCTAACAGATTCTACGTCATCTCATTTTCCTTTACCGACGGCTGATGTTGCTTCGTCTCCTGCTCGTCACCTCCAGTCATCACTCCTAGATGCTCCTGTTACAACTTCATGTTCACCGCCGTTCTCCCTTCAAGCAAGTTTATTTTCTACAGGGCCCTCCACTGACAGCCCTGTAGTGTCTTCTGGGTTGCACTTGTCTTCTGTTGATGTCTCCATTCGGCCTTTTTCTCTAGACACTTCTGCTTCGCCAACTCCTGAGTCGCCGGTCGCCGGACGATGATCCTACTCCGCCTCTTATCACCTGTATCATGCCGATCGTCTCTGTGAGTTCTTCACTCCCAGCAAAACTTGTCATGCCCATTGAATCTGTATCCTCCGACTCACAGTGTGCTCATTTGCCTTCAGACGTGTCATCTTCCTCTACAGCCGTTCTTATCGTCCTTCCATCAGCTTCAGCCACTGTTTCTGCCTCATCGATTGACCCTGCCAGTGCTCCTTCACCTGTGCTTCATCATGCTCCATCGTTGCCTTCCTCGACTTCTGCGGATATTACTTCTCTTACTTTTACATCTTCTACGGCTCGACGTTCCCGACGGCGGCGTAAGCCTCTTGCTCCAGATCCTCCTTCACAACAAGACTTTGCTTCTTATGGTGATTATTTCCGCGCTTATGAGCGTTGGGTGAAACGTGCTATGTATAAATATCCAGACTTCTCCTTCCCTTATCCGCTAACACCAGTTCCTTATTATTCCAGTATCTTCCAGAGTGTGAGCCCTTAGACTTTAGCTTGACTTTTGCCATGCTTAATGTCCTGTGTATTTCATGTTCCTCAAAATATCTCTGTGTTTGAGAGAGTGGCTTGCGCGCCCATAGCTCTTTTTCTTATGTTTTGTTCTCCTTAATGCCTCACGTGTAAGCCTGTGATTTTGTCCACGTGTTTTTAGCCTTTTGCCGATGTTATATGCCCCGTTTTATTGTACACTATTAGTTGTCTAATAAAGCGATATTGAACGACAAAACTTTATCTTGTTATTTCGGAGGTATACTGAACCGGTTCTGTTGAATATCATCGAAATTTATCACAGGTCAGGGCACAGGACTGAGATTTATTCCACAGCCATTATCCTCGTAACTTGAGTAATGATTTCTGATATGTTGGAAAGCGTATCATAATCAATGCATTGCATAATTTTACTAATTTGTTTTTTTTATTGGAGGTTTAACGACTACCGTGAGCAACTCAATGGGCTATAAGCAGTCGTCCGTCCCTAAATTAGGGTCACCGGTTCCAGGGAAGGGAGAGATACAGTGCCGTAAGACAAATACCTTACGGGATTCGAACCCGGACCTCTTTCGGACGAATGATCAGAGGCCATCGCTTAAACCACTGCGCCACCGGGACGGCGTAGTTTGCGTTTCCTCCGATATCTGTTTCCAAAACTCCGATTTAAAAAATTATTTCCGCATCGGATACAGCTTCTGATGGGAAATATTTTGCATATAATTTCTAGTTTTTGGTGAAAAATGGTTTAGCCATCAGGGGGTGTAAGTGTTAATTTCTGCTTCTGATGTATTTGCATCAAAATTTGGGCTTCAAAAATCTCGACTGAAAAAATTCGTTTGTGGACTGCTGCTACCCACGTCGACAAACCATTTTGGAATATTTTCGTCTTAAAATAATGCATTGTTTCTCCGCCAGGGGGCGTAGATATATGTCCTATTTTTTCCATTATCTCTACGTCTAAGAGTCCGATTTGAAAAATTACTTCTCCGTTGGACAGCGTTTCCGGCGCGAAATGTATTTCATATAATTTCAAAATTTTCAAGTAAATCGTAGACTTTCCGCTAGGGGGCGTTAAGGTGAATTGCGTTTTGCCCGATATTTCTGCTTCTAAAACTCCGAATTGAAAAATAATTCCTGTATCGAAAAAAGCTCCTGGAGGAAAATATATTTCATATATCTAATAATTTCTAATATTTGGTAAAGAACGGTTTGGCCACCAGCGGGCATAAGTTTTAATTTCTGCTTCTGACGCATTTGCAGTAAAATCTGAGCTCCTGAAAACTCTACTGAAAAAATTCTTTCCTGGACCGATACCGCACACATCGAAAAACCTTTTCAGAATAATTTCTTCTTAAAATAATGCATGTGTTTTCCGCCACCGAACGTACATACATATCATATATTTGTCAATATCTCTGCTTCTTAGAGTCAGATTTGAAAAATTATTTCTTTGTTGGAGAGCGTTTCCGCTGGAAATGGTTCTCATATAGTTTCAAATGTTTCTTAACGCGCAAGTCTGCCAACAGACGGCGATTCCGATTGTTTTTTTTATTGGGGGGGGGGTAACGACCACCATGAGCAACTCAGTGGGCTATAAGCAGTCGCGCGTCCCTAATTTAGGGCCACTGGTTCCAGGGAAGGAGAAAACCAGTGTCATAAGACACACAAAACATCCATGCCTAACCGGGATTCGAACCCGGACCGTCTCGGACGAATGATCAGAAGCGATCGCTTAGACTACAGCTTCACCGGGGCTGCCCGATTCCGTCTACAGCAGTATCTGTGGGATTACAAACCCGATTGAAAAACTTTTTTCCTTCTGTCAGATACTACTGTTTTCCATACTGGTTCCATTGATTTTGAATAGCTTTGATAGGCTTAATTTGCGTCAGAATGGATTCAAAGTGCTCATTACACCCGGAAATTCGGTGTCATCTTTCTTGTTTACAGTTACTGAGAACAAGCACAAGCTCATTTCGACTTGCGAAATATCGCAGGAAGTGAGAAACAATTTTAGACAATATAAAGATGTAAAATATTAATATTATTCACCCAATGGACGTAGGCATGTCCCAAACGTTTTTTTGGGTGGCAATTGTTAAGACTGAACAAATATTTGTTGTTATGTGTATGTACAACAAACAGACAAAGCACTGTGACCTATGGGTCGTTGTGCTAATTAAAGCAACTGCAGGAAACGACGGTTATCATTGTTCTATAGATCGGGAAACGGTATAAATAACACCTGTATTGAACTCTGTTATTCTTGTTCTTCACACCGGAAAGACAACGGACTCAAAGTTTGAAAAACGCCGGATTGTAATGGCCAGATGATTGAGTCAGAGCATTTCCCAGACGGCAAGGATTTTGGGGTACTCAGAGTAAGCCGTGTTTAGTCCTTTCCAAAAGTGGTAAAATGAGGGAAAACCCACGAACCGCCGCCAAGGTGTGGGTCGATCAGGACTCATCGATCCTAGAGGTGAGAGAAGGCTATCCCGTACGGTAGGAGCCAAGAGAAGCAATACTGCTGTTAAACTCGTCGGAAATTTGAATGCTGGTGACGGGAGTACTGTATCGCAATACACAGTACATCGAAACCTGTTGAAAATGGGCTGCGTAGGTGCAGGCCGTTTCAAGTGTGCATGTTAGCTTGCGTTCACCGTCGAAGGAGTCTTCAATGGGCAAAAGGGCATCAAAAACTGGACCTTGAATGATTGGAAGAAGGTCGTGTAGCCCATTGAATCTCCTTTCCTGCTGCACCATGTCGACGTCCGGGTACGTGTGGGTCGTTTAGATGGGAAAGTGCTTACACCAGCATGCACCATGGACGATAGCAAACTGGTGGAGAAAATGTAATACTTTAGGTTACGTTCCGTTGGGAAACACTGGGTCCAGTCATTCATTTTCAGGAAGCCATGACATCTACTGCCAACGTAAATATCATAGCAGACCAGGTGTATCGTTTCATGGCAACGGTATTCTCCCTCTATCAGTGCCTTCTTTCAGCAAGATAATGTGTCATGCCACACTGTCCGGATTGCTCGAGAACGGTTCGCAACAAACACGAATAAGATTTCTTGTTATTGCCCAGGCCTCTACATTTCCAAGACATGAATCCAATAGATCATCTATGATTTGTGTTGGAACAGCAAATCCGTTCTACGGTGGCTTAACTACGTAACTTACAAGAGTCAAAGGATACTCTGGTAACGTGCTGGTACCATATAAAACTAAAATCCTTTAGATATATTGTAATGTCGATGCCTCGGCGAGTAATAGCTGTTGTGGTAGCACGTGGAGTACCAATATAATATTGGGTTGTCGGAAAAGTCATGACGTATTTTAGCCATGTTTTGCAAAGGTCATTTATTGGTGGAAAGAACAAAGATCAATCAATGATATAATGCCCGTTTTGTTCTATAACCGTTTGCCATCTTTCAGTGAGATGCAGAATGCCTCGTTCATAGAAAGACCTGTCTTTCGTGGCGGAAAACTGTACAAGGTGCTGATTTACAGCATCATCTTAATTTAACGTTATACCACGCAAGGACTGTTGAAGAGAGCGAAACAAGTGAAAGTCTGACGGCGCAAGTTCAGGCGAGTATGCTGGGTGTGGCTATACATCCCACCCAAGCTCCAATAATTTTTGGCGGCTGATCAAACTTTTTGTGGTCTCGCGTTGTCGTGATGGAACACAACACCTTTACGATGAACGAGCTCTGGACGTTTCTGGATGATGGATTCGTTCAAACTGTTCCATTACCGACAGTACACATTCGAATTGATTGTTTGGTTCCGTGGTAGGAGCTCGAAAAACAAGACACCTAAAATTAAGGGGAATTAGAAAAGGTGCAATGCTTGAGAGTGGCGGCTCTGAGGTGAGACTATGCCCTGTACACCCACACATTCAGTAAAACCCTTTTCCATGATATTACATAACGTTTTGGTGTATTTGCTTTCAGATAGCAGTTAAATATTATATTACATCAAAACACTAGCATTAGTTTAATGTACATACTGTTCGTGCTGAAACGCTCCATGAAGTCAAGCCGCCCTATGGATAGCTTACATATGTATTACAGAAATAACTAACCACTTAATGGCTTTAAGGGCCAGGTAAAATAACGAGTCCTGTATTTACACGTCAATCAATGTTTTATTGGTCCTTATTACTCATTAGTTAGCATAACGTAACATAATAGAATTCACTTCTTATTTAATCAGTGGTTGCTTTATTAGCTGAATACGTGACAACTCATAACACAAAATACTCTTCTTGTCTTACTGCACTACAACAAATTGAGACTTCACAAGCAAAGAAGTATATCAAACAACGTAAGCTCCTGTGTAACATTGAACTCTAATAATAACAAATCACTCGATATAATCTCACTCCGATCTCTCAACTTCTTTCCATTACAATTACAAAGATCTCACACTCTAGGCGACGTCTAACGACAGCGCTCTTACTATTGTAAACATAATCTTTATTAGTCTCGTTAACATACGTCACTCACTCTTTCCCTAAAATTAAATCTGGTTGTCAAATGGACATTCAACGAGCAAGAAAATGTAGCGTTAAAATTGCAAAATGCTTAAAGAGAATGAGCCAAAATTTACATGAAATAACAGGAACCGAAAAGGAAAGTTAAATTGGATATTACGTAACACACACGCATTGGTATGAAGTTATTCTTAATTTTAATTTAAATTCTAGAAATAATGAGTTTTTGAAAATGAAAAAACTAAGGAAGCATTTTGGGGGACAAACTAAAGCCAAATGTTGACGGGAATGGTCCCTACCTAAGAAAAAAGTTGTCCAGTAACATCTACCCGTCTCTATACGTATCTGCGTCCGTGAATGACCCCATATGCCTATTTCTTGAATTAAAGATAGAACTGCGCCAATGGTAGACGTTACTCACAATCGTTTGATTGTTTGGCGAGGGAAAATAATGGGTGCTTGTAATACCCATGAATTTGAATTTCATCATGAATTTTACATCTCAACTGAAAAAACGTACTATTCACAAGTACACATCATACACGATATTTTACGGTATAACTAAGTTCTTGTACCCCTGTACGGAATTTGCAAATCGAATCCTGCTAATTTAATCTGAGTTTAAGAGTATTAAAATTACATCCATCAGTTTGTATGAATGCAAAGGATCTCAAATCTTCTCTACTGAATTATTTGAGATAAATTGCTGTAAACTTAGATATATTCAGAGAAAATAGTTCGTCCTTCATTTGTTTCTCATTCTTTGACATTCAAAGAGATTTCATTCGTGTGCTTCAAAGGCGTAGTCAAAACCAAATTGCTTTAAGGTATCTTTTAATACCCATTATCATATGAAAGCTAAAGTTGTTCTTTAATTCATCTTGCATGTATTACACGAACCCTCCCAATTCCCGCGGAACATCAATTACTGAGAGCAAATAAAGCGTACATATCGTGACCTGATCAGAATTATAGGGAAATGGGATCTGTCCTTTAAACCACAGCAAATGAAATCAGACTCAAAACAAAATTATCCGTAAAGAGATTCCGAAAATTTAAATATTTAGGAAGTGATATTTCATTTTGCCTTTGCCTGTAATTATAGAATATTTCTAATTTGGTTAACTCATTTACATTTCTCAGTAATTTTTCAGCGAGATGTTCTTACCTCTATCTCAGCGGTCTCTTAACTTGGAAACAATTTTCAAAATCAGTTGTGGAATGCGTGGATTTTAATTAAAACATGAAAGTGCCGAGATTTGCGCGTTTTTTTTATTACCCAGATACTCGTTGCTAGAAATTTCATTTATTCTCCCACTTTTTTTCGCTAAGAATTTTAGAAACGATGTATTTAAAGCGAAGATATATTAACGAAACTGTCTTTTATGGGGACGGAAATATCTAATCTGAGCTAAGAAAGCCATCTAACTAATTCCTTACAATGAGCTATGTAGAAAGAATTTAGGATGGGAAAAAGAGAAAAAAAAAGGACAAAGATCCATAATCACGTTTTCCAAGACAAACCGCACTTCGTGAAAAACCTTTTATTACCTCGGAATTTTTCAGCATTTTATCGCTGGCAGAAACATATTTATTTTGCTTTCTTTACAGGAATTCTAAATATAAGTGGTTCCATTTGTCATGGAACGCAGACGCAGATTTGATATACTGATTTAATTACGTTGCTTTCTGTTTTATCGCCACTCTTGCGTAATCATTTTCATAGCCTGCTGTTTGACTATAAAAATATGAATATTCACCCGATCATGTTGTAATTCCTTCTTATTTTCATTCATTTTTGTGCTTTCCCGCCGGAAAGCCACACTTTACACAGCTCGTAGATTTAATTTAAGGCCGCAGCAAAGAAGCACTAACGAATTACCTTTAGTGAGTAATTTATTAGAGCCCCGTTCTCCTTTTAGCACTAGGAATAGCTTTGCATTACCATCATAAGACCTGGGTAGTCACAGAAGCGTTCCATGTGGCACATATACCTCTCGGCCTTCTATCATTCAGCAATTAATGCGCTGTATTTACATCGCTACTGGAGCATTAAATTTTATATCATGAGGAAAGTCATCTTCTGAAAGAGTTTAAGCGAGAGATGGAATGGAATCGAATTTTTGTGAACAACAGCGTGTGAATGAGCGGGGTCATCGTCGGTAACAGCGGATAGACGGGCCACAGTGCAAGAAATCACTCGGCAATTTAACGCTGGTGCACAAAAACGTGTAAGCAGCCACACCATCCAGAACCATCTCCTCGCTATGGGGTACATAAGCCATCGTACCACGAGGGTACCGCTGCTGACCGCACATCACAGAGTGCAAAGATTAGCATGTGCGCTGTAGCATCGCCACTGGACCCTAGACATGTGGAAAATTGTTGCCAGGACTGATGAGTCGAGATTCACGTTGGTACATGCGGATGGCAGGATACGAGTACGGCGCAAACCAAATGGATCCTTCTTGCCAGCAGGGTACTCTTCAAGCTAGAGGTGGTGGCATTCTCGTCTGGGGACTGTTTACGTGGACTGAAATGGCACCCCTGGCACGTGTGACATCGCCCCTTACAGGTCAACGTTACCGGGATATCCTGGACGACCATTTCCTCCTGTTTGTGCGTCTTCAACATCCCACTGGGTTCCTCATCCTACAACAAGACAATGCACCGTGCCATCGCTCTCGAATTGTATCCGAATGGTTGGATGAACACTCCTCCGACGTGACCTCGCTTCCTTGGCCAGTTAGGTCCCCTGACTTTAATCCCATCGAGCACATCTGGGATGTCATCGAGAGAGTTGTTCGAAGCTCTGACCCCCCTCCATCAAATCTCCGTGAACTGTGGGAGCTTGTTCAGGGGTCGTGGATCCGTATGGCTTCCCAACGCTTCAGGTGTCTTGTCGAGTCCATGACGAGACGAATCGTCGCCGTCATCAGGGCGAAAAGTGGTACTAGACGTTACTAGACCGGTATCTCTAACTCAATTGCTTTTTGGTGTATATAAGCATTAGAGTCAAACACTGATACCTAAAAGTGTAAAGTGTGGAGGAAACGATGTTCTGCGCATTTGTCGCGGACCAAAGTCATTCTTTTTGTTAGTTGATTTTATACAATTGGTGGTGAATTATTTGACTCATCGTTTTCAGTTTTGTAGTATGTGCTACTACTCGAACATGACCGTGAAACGTACAACATCCGACATTCTGTGTACAGAAAACTCACTGCATGCACAGCAATAATTCCTATGGAGTCCTTCCAGCCGATGAGATATAAGAAATCAGCAATTCATTTTATGTTAAATCGGGCATTTACGCACAGCTCTTCCCACTCATCACGACAGCACGAGATTAAAATTATCAAGGATATTGCAGCAAGACATGGATACAATGAATCTATCGTAAACAATGTACTTGATAAAATAAAAAGAGCCCGAAAAACCACTCTATCCCGGGACAACAATAAAAACAGGTTCGTTGGGTCCCTTGATTATAACCCCGGATTAGGCCTATTGTGAAAAATATTTGCTAAAGAAACCTTATTGATTTTGGTGTTAAAACAGAAAATACACTATCCATGATCAAAAAGGACAGAGATCCCATCGAAATGTCAAACGAATTTGGTATATATAAAATTCCTTTGAAAGTAGAGTCATCTATAGTAGCCGATAAGGTGTACATAGGATCGACCTTTCGTTCCCTTGAAACTAGAATTAGGAAACATCGATATAATGTTAGAACTGGATCAGAGGCAACAGCCCTCTCACGATTATTGAATGGAGGTGAATATTTCCACAACTCGAACGAGGCCTCGATCTTAGTCACACGCTTTAAAAATCATCCTTGCTATTTACAGAAAGCCTCTTCATACATAGCCTAGGACATTTATGCTGCAATGGCTTCACACCTCTATATATACCACAAGCTTGGAAACGCCTATTCGATAAAACTGAAAACGATGAGACAAATAATTCACCACCAAATGTATAAAATCAACCAACAAAAATAATGACTTTGGTCCGCGACAAATGCGTAGAACATTGTTTCCTCCACACTTTACGCTTTTACGTCACAGTGTTTAAAATCTAATGCTTATATATATGAGCTTCGAACTACGTTCCACAGTGTACTAACATCTGATGATTGACCCATAGTGGGTCTGAAAGCATTCATGTTTTTTAAGGCATTTTTAACCTGTATATATTACATACATACATATCACTAAGCTGTTCTCTGAGATTCAGAGGTTAGCTCCAAAAAGAAATACAAACTTCCAGATATTTTTACTTATTGTTGTCGTATCAAACTTCGCCATTTACAGCGATCTTGACATACAACTCGTGCTTCACTGATATCCCTTACACGCCGTACACAAGATCTTTTATACTTCATACTCATAATCTTTTTCTCATGCAGACACTCCTGAATCTGATCCACTCATGTCTTCCTTGGCCTTCCTCTGCCTTTCCTTCCTGCCACTTGGGCTGAAAATATTTTCTTAGTAAGTATTTCATCACCCATTCTTTCAACATGGCCAAACCACCGAAGCATATTGGTCTCCACCTTGCTAACAACATTTTGCTTTACATCAGACAACTGCAATACATCTTCATTCCTCACACAATCAGATCGTGTCTTGCCACAAACCCCACGTAAGTAACGCATTTCTCCAGCACACAAACGACTCCTATGTTTCTTCTGCAGTACCCAGGTTTCACTGCCATACATCAGAGTAGGAACAATTACTGTTTCATACAGAGCCATGCGTGACTCTCTAGAGAACCCATCATTCCTGCGAAAATCTCCCAGAGCAGCTATGACTTTCAAAGAAGAATTCACTCGCCTACTGATTTCACCATCCAACTTGTTCTCTCTGTCAAACATGCTTCCTAAATACACAAACTCACTCACCTGGTCAATCACAGTGCCATTTATACTTACATTACATTCAGTGCTACCCATTCCTCTCTCAAACACCATAACTTTAGCTTTTCCCTTATTTATACTCAGTTTGAATTTCATGCAAACTTCGTGCATCCGAGTCAACATACTCTGCAACTCACTTTTGCTCTCTGCAAACAGGACAGTGTCGTCAGCATACAGCAATCTGCACACACGGATATCACCAAGACATAAACCACTATTATCTATTTTGGCCTCACGCATGCATGCGTCCATAAATGTATTAAACAGCCATGGTGACATTACACAACCTTGTCTAACTCCTGCACCAATGGAAAACCATTTTGATAAAACACCATTCATTCGTACACAAGCTCTAATACCAGCATACATGGCTTTTACACTATTACGTAGATTCCCAGTAACACCATACTCATTCAATACCTTCCACAAAAGTGTCCTATTGACTCGGTCGTAAGCTTTCTCTAAATCTATGAAGGCAGTAAAACCTTTCTTCCCAACAGCCAGATACTTTTCAATCATCATGCGTAATGCAAAAATCTGGTTAGTGCAGTCTTTACCAGGCATAAAACCACTCTGAACATCCCACACTTTCTCTGATGTAAGACCCCGTGCTTTTTCAATAACAACCTTACCAAACGCTTTCCCTGGCACACTCAGTAGGCTAATACCACGATAGTTCTTGCATTCAGTCTGATCACCTTTTCCCTTATACAAGGGAACAATGATAGCATCCTTCCAATCCCGAGGGACCATTCCTAACTCCCAGCACAACTGGCAAATTTCAGTTAACCAGTCAATTATAGAGTCAGCACCATACTTCAACATCTCTGCAGTTATGCCATCAACTCCTGGAGCCTTACCATTCTGAAGAGATTTTAGAGCTTTACACTTTTCTTCTCTTGAGATCCCTCCTGTGCTTTCATCCTTCTTTGTGACATCATCTGCATCTGTCTCAGAATCATTTTTGCTCTCCTGATCTAATAACTCATAGAAGTATTTGCCCCATCTGTCACTTAACTCATTGGGCTCCCATATCATTTCCCCAATCTCATTCTTCACACAACTTACAACTGAGTCTCACGTGCTTCCAGAAAGACTTCCTATCTTTCCAAAAAGCCAGTTCATGCCTTTCCACTTCCTCTTTCCTATCTTTTGCCTTACTGTGGCGAACCAGCTTAGCAGCTTCACGCTTCTTACAGCGACATTCATCCACAGAGACTCTACCTTGCAACATCCCCAAATATGCTTCCTTCTTTTTCTTTACTGCCTCGTCAATCTCACTATTCCACCAAGCATCACCTCTATTGTTACCCACTATTGTGGTGCCACAGACCTCTTTAGCAGCAGGTAACAACACAGTTCTTACAACATTTCCACTTCTTTTCTACATCCCTCTCACAAGATTTCAGATCATTCAGTCGTTCTCTGAGTAAACCAGAATACCGCTGATGATCTTTAAGGAGCCTACCAACCTTTATTATTTCTATCCTGGGTCTCTTCCTATTCCTTTTCCTCCAACGAACATTAAGTTTCACTCGTGACACTACCAAGTAATGATCAGAACCAACATCCGCACCTCTCATCACACGGGTGTCAACAACTAAGTGTTTCAAACGCTGATCGTAAACAACAAAATCTATCACACCATTTTGACCAAGAGTACGTTTTTCCCAAGTATGTGTATATACTTGTGGTTGAAAAATGTATTAGATACACACAACTCATTCTCAATGCAGAGTTCAATTAATCGTTCACCATTATCATTCACACAAGGTTCATTAAACTTACCCAGAACATTGTCATAAATTGCATTCTGCACACCTACTCTAGCATTGAAATCCCCTGCTATTATAACTTTTTCTTTAGCACCAAACTGGCTCAAAACAGCTTTTAGCTCATTCCAGAAATCTTCTTTCTTATCAGAAGGTTCCGAGTCACAAGTAGCATACACTATAACACTACAATTCTCTGAAGTTTCACTTTCAAACGAATCCAGAGAATTCTCTCACTTATGCAACTATAGTGAATCAAGTTGTTCTTCATCTTTTCACTTAAAATCACACCTACACCAGCCTGTCCTCTCATATTATCCAATACTCCAGACCACACATTCACCGGGTCATTCACTTCTTCTACCCCAATTTCCTTCTTTTTGGTTTCACTTACACACAGCATATCCAGTCTATACTTATTCATCTCCTCAATCACCTCACTCATCTTGCCATTTATACCTCTAGTATTCCATACACCAATTTTACATTCACTCAGCCGAGATCGCTTTCTCATACGCCGTTTAGAAAGTCCAGGTCGATTCCGTGGTGGACCGTCCTTCTCAAGTGTGGTAGGTCCACCATATCCCACACTTGAGTCATTCTTAATATTTCTTTTTGTCTTTTTAATCAGGTAAGTACATCAGTGTGGGGGATTAGCCCACAGCTGAGGGTTCCAGTTGGTCATTCAACCTAAGGATTCTGGAACAAAACCCATTGAGTTGGGGTCTTTTCGCCAATGTCACACAGAACTAGCTTGCACCTCTTCAAGATTCACAGAGGCCCTAGTTGCTGTTGTGTGTGTCATTGTTACCACGGAGCGCCCCGAGGAGGCAAACCCATCGCTCACTACGACCGCCCGTACCTTTATATATTAAATGTATATATTAAATGCTTTTAATTTGTGATACAATTTTAATTTCTTGTTAATCGTGCTCAGACGGCGGAATAATGCTATGTGTAATTAAAGGCTTTACATGTGTGCCCCTTATGTAGCCGTGCAGTCAGAAGGAGAAAGGATATCACATATTTAAATTGCTTTAAATGTTGTATTTCATGTCAAAAATATTTTTTAGGGTTTATGACCTGTATATATTAAATGCTTTTAATTCGGGATACAATTTTAATTTGTGTTAATCGTGCTCAGGCGGCGGAATAATCCTATGTGTAACTCATAGCACGAAATTCTTGGTGATGCCTTTAATTGCATAAGTTTTTCACTTATTCTTCTGTGCAGTTTTTTTAGCACCGAAGTAAAGTGGGTTCGCTTTTGCGGATATCTCTCCTTTGCTTAGTTCTGTCCTGTTCCAGTTCACTCTTTAAATAGTTTGCTTTCGTGTTGCTGTTTATGAACTTTTGCGTCTCATTCTACGCCTTTCTGTGTTTTTCTCCCGTAAAGTCTGTGTTCTCTTGCAGTTTGTTTCTACAGAATGCGCATCCTGTTAGTCAGTCTTGCCTTCTGGGCCTTTTCTGTAATCTTCGCCACTTTGATTTTGTCTTTTCTGGTGCAATTACACATTTACCTGAGCGTCATCGTTTCTTTGGCGAATGTATTTTTCTGAATAGGTTTCGTTTGCGGCTAAATCTCAAAAGTATTCAGAATTTCTTATCTTAGTGTTGAACTGACAGCAATGGCAGCTTTCAATCATAAATTGTGGCACTGTTTACCTCCATTCCACCTGCAATTTGCCACTCACTCCTTCTTTCGTATTTTTAAACTATATCAACAATGATTTCAGGTACTTAATTACACTGGTCTACAAAAAAAAATTGTTTTTTCTCTCCCAAAGATGTTATTGGCTAATCTTTATAGTATTTGTAGCACTGAATTCAATAATGAAAACCATTTTTCTCTATCACGTAAGGTTTTTATGGTACAGTTACGTAAATATTTTACATTAATAACATGTAGACTAAGGAAATTAATGTTCAACGTACCTAAAAGGTCTTAGTTGAAGATTTCCTGGAATATTTTGCCTCAGGAAGTTTCCTTTTGAGAGTCCAGTAGTAATCTGCTAACATACTTGAACTCCACTTTCCTTTACATCTTTTTTCGATGCTTGAAATGTCCTGATGAAAGCCTTCACCGTGTTCATAGCTTACAACGCCCAGGTTTTCGGGAAAGAAATCTAAGTGACAGTGAAGAAAGTGGATCGTCAGAGACATATTGCAGCCTAAGTCTTCATATGCTTTCAGCATCTCATGTACTACATCCGTATAGTTGTCAGACTTTTTGTTGCCTAAAACGTGTTTCACTAAATTCGTGAAAGAAACCCATGCGCGTCTTTTTAAGTCATTCAAACGTCCTTCAAGAGTTTCATCTTTCATTACTTCTCTAATTTCTGGTCCTACGGAAATTCCTTCTTTAATTTTTGCATCGCTAATTTTAGAGAACTTCTCCTCCAAGTACGAAACAAGAAAAATGACACCGAATTTTCCGGTGTAATAAGCACGTCTTTGAAATCCGTTCTGACGCAAAATAAATTTATCAACGCTATTCAAAGTCAATGGAACCGGTGCGGTAAACAATAGTACATGACGGAAGAAAGAAGTTTTTCAATCTGGTTATTAATCCCTCAGATATTGCTGTAAACGGAATCGTGAGCTTACGCCCTTTGGTTGCAGACTTGTGCGTCAAGAAAAAAATGACTTTATATGAGAAACATTTCGCGCCGGAAACGCTCTCCAACATAGAAATAATTTTTCAAATCGGTCTCTTAGAAATAGAGATATCGACAAAAATAAGAGGTGACTTTACGTCCCCTGGTGGGAAAACCATGCATTATTTTAGGAAGAAAGTATTCTCAAAAGGTTTTTCCATATGAGCACAATCGGTCCAAGGAAAAAAATTTAGTCGAGTTTTCAGGAGCCCATATTTTGCTACAAATACATCAGAAGCAGAAATTAACACTTATGATACCTGGTTGCCAAACCATTCTTTACCAAACATTAGAAAACATATTTAAAATATTTTTCATGAGGTCTTGTATGCGATACAGGAAGAATTTTTCAAATCGGAGTTTTAGAAGCAGAAATAACGCAGAAAACGCAATTTACCTTTGTGCCCCCTAGCGGAAAGTCTATGATTTACTTGAAAATTTGGAATTTATAGGAACAACATTTCGCATCTTAAATGCTGTCCAACAAAGAAGGAATTTTTCAAATCGGACACCTAGAACTAGAGATATTGACAAAAATAAGATATACATCTACGCCCCCTGGCGTAACAACCATGCATTATTTCAAGAAGAACATGGTCCCAAAAGGTTTGTCGACATGAGTAGTGTCGGTCAACAAACCACTTTTTTTTCAATCGAGATTTTAAGAGCTCATATTTTGCTGGAAATACATCAGAAGCGGAAATTAAGGCTTACTCCCCCTGGTGGCCAAACCATTTTTTAAATAAAAATTAGAAATTATGTGCAAAAGATACCCCATCAGAAGCTGTATCCGGTGCAGAAAGAATTTTTCAAATCGGAGATTTAGAAGCAGAGATATATGGGGAAAGCAATGTACCTCTACGCCCCTAGCGGAAAGTCTATGAATTAATTGAAAATTTCGAAATTATATGAAAAACATGTCTCACTGGAAACACTATCCAACAAAGAAGGAATTTTTCAAATCGGACTCCTAGAAGTAGAGATATTGACAAAAATAAAATATGCATATACGCCCCCTGGCTGAGAAACTGTGGAATATTTTAAGAAGAAAGAACTCCGAAAGTGTTTATCGATGTGAGTGGCATCAGTCTAGGAAAGAAGTTTTTCAATCGATATATTAGAAGCTCAGATTTAATGGCCAATGCATTAGAAGCAAAAAATAACACTTACGCCCCCTGGTGGCCAAAGTATTCTTTACCAAAAATTTGAAATTATGTGTAAAACGTTTTCCATCAGGAGGTGTTATCCGTTGAAGAAAATTTTTTTCAAACCGGAGTTTTAGAGGAAGAGTTATCGGGGGAAATGTAATTTACTTTTACGTCCCCAAGCGGAAAATCTATGCGTAATTTGAAAAAAGTAACTATATCTAAAATACTCTCCGACATAAATGGAATCGAAAGATAAAATATTTTTTTCAATCGGGTGTTTAAAAGCAAATAGATGGAATAAAACGTATTTTTGAATTCAACATCATCTGCGTTTACGCCCCCTAGCGGCGAAATTGTACATTGTAAAAAAAACGAAATAAATGATCATCATTCGCATATTTCAAGTTTTCCAATGCAAAAAGAATTTTTCAAATCGGACTAATAGTTGCAGAGATATCGTTGGTACAGACGGACGGACGGACGGACGGACAAACCGGAAACACGATCTTTTTTACGATCTCTTTTACACGATCTTTTTTTACAAAAGACGTGCTAAAAACCACTTCCATTTCTGTCCATGGCTTTTGCAAAATTTTTCATCAAACCTAATTTGATATGAAGAGGTGGGAGATAGATGTTTTGGGGATCAACTAAAGAAGCATGCATTAAATTTTTTTTTCACCAGGTGCAAGATATTTACGTGAAGGCCATGTCTTCCTTTTGAAATGACTTTTACGATCCCGGCTGTCCCACTCACACAAAAAACAGCAAACTTTTGTGTACGAAGACTGTAACCCGAGCAGCATAGCGATCACCTTGAGGTCTCCACATATGTTCCAAATGAATTTTTCATACTGTATCTTGTTTAGAATAATCTTCATACATTAATAGGTTTATTTCCTGTTAATAACATGTGCAAATGGAACTGATGGGAATTGGTTTCCATTGTGCAAAAGGACAGCTTTAGGCTAACGTTTGACGAATCTATAAACATACGCCATTCCTGTGCGTTATGAGTATGTCCTATAATGTCCATCACTGATGAAATATCATTTCAGCATATTATATCTTCTTCTTGTGTGAAAAACTCCTTGAAGTCTTCTTGACGATTTCGAAACTAGCATACCCTATAGTTCCGCGATCAAGAAGGTTCCACCCTTTTAGTCGTGATCCAAAAAGTTCTGCCTTTTTTTACATAAATTTAAATCACGCACTAAATCATTTAGGTCTCCTTGTGTCTATAAATGAGGCTCATAAGAAATGTCGAAACATGCATCATGTCGACCAGCGTGATCTTCATTCTGATCCTCTTCAGAACTTGAATTTTCATATATATCGGTTGATACCGGGTGAGGTGGTATTGGCATATCATCACTGTAGGGAATAGGTCGCATCGCTGAAGGTAAGTTGGGATATTTCAATCTGTGTTTCGATTACTTGTGATTCCCTATGTGCTTGTTATACAAAAATAGATGTCCGAAGAACGATCTTTCGTTTCTCTCCACACCATGGGGACTACAAATGGCATATGGCGAGAACCGTTCGTCCACCCCGTTAAAAGTCTTGAACATGTAACCCAACAAACATGTAAGGCCCAACTCTTTTCCTGATCTCCTACATTGCAACCAAAGTAAAGCTGATAACACTTTCGTATTAACTGGGTAAAGTTCCGCCTTTGAGGTTGGAATGGCAATTCACCGCACACATAACAAAACGTTTCCGGATGGTTGAGGCATTTGCGTGGCATTTTTCAGTTTTCACATACAAACAAAAGCTACTAATAAAGAGCAATAGCGCAGCGTTCACTTCGGCTTTCTGCAGAGAAGTGAGACATAAGACGCAGTCGAGCAGTCAAGTGAGTAGCCGGGAAGGGTGCAGGTGGCGCCATGTCATGACTCATTCGTCGTGCGGACTGGAACCCCCCTCCCTCCCTTTGATAAAACACGAATGCAACGTAGTCTGTATGCCACCTGCAGCTTTTTTTATTTTATTTCCTCATATGAATAAACGATGCTATGTGCTCCAAATCAATACTGGATTTATTTCTCGCAAAAGAAACCAACTTATTTTTAACGTAAAAAATTGAAAAACCCGTATTCTTATATCTCTAAAACTATACGTGATAGCAAAATTAGATAGCAAATCTGGATTCCTCGTTACTAAATACATAACAGGAGAGGAGTACAATTTATTCTGATAGGCGCATTCCAATATGCATAACAAACTCCCCTGTCTGATGAATAGATCTGTAGTTGTTGTGACACACAGAAATCTCTGTACAATTCCTTTCTCAGATTAATATATACACAGTCGAGTCATATTACTGTGATCATCTCCTACTTTTGACGTCAAAAGCGTGTAGCCAATAAAAAAACGCACGTGTCGTGAGCTGGCTTGGAGTGTATATGAGGGGTGCTGTAGGCATTCTGGAAATATATCACTCGTTGCTGTCATGGACAATAGGAACGATTTATCAGATTTGCAAAGAAGGGGTGATTAACGGCTTTCGGGCCAAGAGTGCCAGTATTTCGAAAGAGTGCAGTTTGTGAAGTGTTCGTGTGCTGCTGTGGTTAAAGTGTATCGTGATTGGAGAAATGGCACCATTCCGAATAAGCGACGTGCAAACTGCAGAGCACCAAATGCCACTGATGTGAGATGTGAACGTAGGCTTCGAAGGTGCGTGAGAGCCAATCAACACGCTACAGTGGAACAACTCACTGGTCGAATGAACCAGGAGGGATAACAAAAGTTTGTCCAAAACGACATTTCAGCAAACCCTGCCGTATTAGGCTCCAATGCAGACTGATGTTCACTGCAGCTGTGCTAACGAAAGTGCATCGGCAGAAAAGGCTTGCATTTGCACGCCAGTATTAGAATTTGAACTCCGCTGATTGGCAAATTCTCCGATGAGTAATGTTTTCTGCTTCATCGAACGAATGGACGTTGGCGTATGAGATGAAAAACACCGGAGAACAAACACTCTTCGAACATTGCTGACAGAACACAAGCTGGTGGGGGCAGCGTTATGGTCTGGGGAATGTTTTAGTGGTATACCCTGCGTCCACTGATACCTGTGGAAAGCATTATGGACCGAACTCGTTATGAATCCATTCTTACAGACCACGTACACTCATGCATGCTGATTGTCTCCCCTGGGACGGATGGGATCTTCTTGAACGGCAATGCGACGTGTCACACAACTAAAAATGTCTGAGAGTGGTTGGAAGAGCACAATGAAGACTTCAAAGTACTTCCCTGGTCCCTTAATTTCCCAGACTTAAACCTAATTGAACATCTGTGGGACCACCTTTGGGCACGTTAAGCCGTCGGGCTCCGGGTACTGGCCCCCCGGTAATAAATAAAGGCGTCTTCTTCCCCCTTTCTATTTCGCCTCCATGTTACTTTCCTATCGGGCACTCTAGCCCAAATCTCCTAGCTTCCTGTTTCTAAGGGTTGCTTAAGACCTGGGGTCAGACACTCCCTTCCTAAAATCCTCTACATCTGATCTGATCTGATCTGTGGGACCACCTCGATCTCATTGTTTGCTGTATGGTTCTTACACCACACACCCTCCAGTAGCTGTCAGATGCACTTCAGTCAGAATTGCTCCACATACCTGTGAACACCTTCCAGCCCCTTATTGAGTCACTCGCAGCCCATCTAGCTGCTGTCCGCGCTGCACACGGCGGTTAATCTGGATATTAGCTGGTGGTCACAATAATGTGACTCGACCGTCTATATGCGTGTGTGTGTGTGTATGTAAACTGTACCGTGTATATCCGAACGGCCGATATTTATATAAAATTTCCAACCCACGGCAGTTTATATATAAATTTACAGTATATATCATCATCATCATCATCATCATTGTCAACCATTATCAATCTACTGCTGGATGAAGGTCTCTCCAAGTTTCTTCCACAACTTTCTATCTTCTCTCCTCCATGTTTCTCCAGCATGCTTTCGAATTTCATTCATCCATCTTCCTTGTGGTTTTCTTCTGGGTCTTTTTCTGTCCTTTGGAATCCAGCCTACAATTTCACTTGTCCATCCGTGGGCCGTTCTTCTGGCAACATGTCCAACCTATTGCCACTTCAGGGATTTTACTCTCATCATGATGTCTTCCACTGTTGTCATTTTCCTTATCCACAAGTTTCTCTTATTATCTCTCCTGGTTACACCAAGTATGCATCTCTCCATGCTCTTTCAGTTGTCTTCAGTCTTTGTATGTATTTTTTAGTTAAAGTCTATGTCTCTGATCCATACGTAAAAACTGGAAGGATGCATTGATAAAACACTTTTTTTAAGACATAAAGGAATATTGCTCTTGAAAATTGTACTGGTTTTTTTTAAAAGCTCTCCAACGACATTTTACACGCCGATTAATTTCCTCATCAATGTGACTCTTGCTTGATATCTACTGTCCAAGGGAAATGTAGATATCGGTTATCTCCAGCTTTTCCCCGTCAACTGATAAATCTTCCTTTCTTGTAAAATCACTGTACATCTCTTTTGTCTTCTGAAAGTTCATTTTCAGTCCCACTTCTTTACTCTTGTCAGCGAGTTCCTGAATCATATTGTGCAGCTCTGAAGGGGTAGTTGCAAAAATGACTATGTCAACAGCAAGCCGAGGGTGAAATAAAATAAAAATACCAACGTTTACCGCAATTAAAGGTTTTATATATATCGATGATATGGATATACTGTACAATAAACCTTAGATTGTGGTAAACGTTGGTATTTTTATTTTATCTCAAAACCATAAGTTTTGTAGTCATATATTATATAAAACGAGGGTGCGTTAAAAAATCTCCATTACTTCTTATTCCCTTTTTCCCCAGTGCAACGATTGAAAGACATTTTGCAATGTGACATTGAAGAGTTTGGAGAAATTGTGTCACCTCGGTTCCCTTAACAATTTTTATTGGTGCTGTATCATCAAATAGGCAAACCTTTGCTCTTGCATTTTCATAGATGTTACTAATAATACAAATGTAGGCGTCTTCAATACCGCAGGATTTCAACGCCATTGTAACTGATGATAGTTTCACTGAATCAAAGACCTTTTCATAAAAGCCATGCATAATGGGAGTTCATATTCCCTCGTTGTTTCAGTTAGTTCTCTCGGTATATGAACATGATCTATGGTGCTGTAGCCACTCCTGAATCAAGCTTGTTCTCTTGGTTTAGCCATGTACAGTGTCACCTTCAAGCGATGTGAAAGAACCTTAGTGAACATTTTATAAACTACTGGTAGGAGGCTGATGGTCCTGTAGTTCCTGAGATAATCATTGTTACCTTTTTTATGTATCATCATCATTGTCAACCATTATCAATCCACTGCTGGACGAAGGTCTCCCCAAGTTTTCTCCACAACGGTCTGTCCTGTGCCAGTCTCCTCCATGTCACTCCCGCATACTTTCGAATTTCATCCACCCATCTTCCATGTGGTCTTCCTCTGGGTCTTCTCCCGTCCCCCGGAATCCAATCTAAAATTTCGGCTGTCCATCGATGGTCTGTTCTTCAGGCAGTATGTCCAGCCCATCGCCATTTCAGGGATTTAACTCTGATCATGATGTCTTCCACTCCTGTCATTTTTCGGATCCACGTGTTCCTCCTCCCATCTCTCCTGGTTACACCAAGCATGCACCTCTCCATGCTGCTTTGAGTTGTCTGCAGCCTCTGTATGTCTCTTTTAGCTAAGGTCAACGTCTCTGCACCATACGTTAGCACTGTAAGCACTTTTCCTCTAAGACATAATGGCATATCGCTCTTGAAAATTATGCTGTTTCCCCCAAAAGCTCTCCAGGCAAGTCCTGCACGCCGACCAATTTCCCCACCAATATGACCCCCACTCGACATCTGCTGTCCAAGATAAACGTACGTGTCTGTTATCTCTAGCTTTTCTCCATCAATCGATAAATCTTCATTTCCTGCAAAAGCACTGCACATCACTTTTGTCCTCCGAAAGTTCACTTTTAATCCCACCAGTCCACTCTTGCCAGCAAGCTCCCGGATCACACTCTGTAGCTCTGATGGGGTAGCTGCAAAAATGACCATGTCATCAGCAAAACGAAGGTGGGCCAGATAATCTCCATTAATCCCTATCCCCCTGCCCTCCCAGCCCAGTGACCGAAAGACATCCCCCAATGTGGCATCAAAGAGCCCCGGAGACACGGTGTCACCCCGTCTCACTCCCCCTCCAATTCCCATGTGTGTTGTACTTTTAAACAGCCGAATCTTTGCACACACACACATATATATATATGCTTAAGAGCATAGCCGAAAAACATAAGAAAAACTTAAGAATTTAAAACGAAAGTTGCAAAATAACCTGAAGATCAAAACGCGCAACGCAGCAGTTATGAAAATTCAGAATTCACATTCTATTAAGAAGAGACTGAAGCAAAAATTTGTTTTGACTCATACCAAGTACAACATAGAAAAGGTTATGTATTGACCGGTGTGAGTAAAAAGAGAAAAAAATAGAACAACTGAATGTAGAAAATGTCGAGAATACTCAGCCTTGGCTTTATCAAGGACCAGCAAAAACTCTGCATTTTCTCACTTCCACAAAGACTTATTTGGAAATGGGTTTCTGCAAAGTCATAGATGCAAGTAATAAGCCCACCAAAAAATTTTTTAAAAAATATAAATATATGTCATAACCTCCACAGTGTTGTATGACCAAGTTTTAGTTAACAATTTAGCTTGCATCCATAACTTTCCTGGCCCGACCCATGCTCTTCATCTGTTACTAATAAACAGAAAGAAAATGATTATAGAAAACTCAAGTTGTAAGAGTGACATAATGAATCAGAAAAAATGTTCAGCAATAACAAATTGCCAAGTTACCTAGTCGTCTGAGAGAGAATTTAAACCTGAATAGCAATACAAAAGTACTACAAACTCTTAAACATTGCAATAAAATACTATATTGACAAAAATCACCGGACACCAAGAAAATAAACACAACATAACAGTTATTGACATGGCATTTATTGAGTACGGTGTCGGTCCACATTTGGTCTTAATGCATGCACTGACCTTTCAAGACATGCTTTCGACAAGGTTTTGGAACGCAGCGATATGAATGCGCTTCCATTCAGTACATAATGCTGCAGCTAACTGTTGCTTAGTAGTAGGCCTTGGTTCCAAACACTTCTTATGCGGCGCTCTAATTCATCCCATAGGTGCGCTATGGGATTAAGATCATGGCTCTTTGCTGTCCAGTCCACACGCGATACGGAATTATCGTCAAACCACGCCGTAACAATCCTTGCTTTACGGCTTGGTGCATTATCCTGTTGGTACCAACAAGATTCGGTCCCACAGTATTGCCACAGAGTTGGTAGGTCATAATTGTCCAAAATATCGAGGTAGACGTGCTGGTTAGCAGGTTTATTCACGATAACCAATGGCCCGCGATCATACCGCGAAAAGCACCCCCACACAAGTACCCTGCCAGCTCCACACATGACCGTAGAACAGTACACCATGGTACATAGCGTTCCCCCGGCTTGCACTGTACCCACACACGACATCAGACTGACGGATCGTGTATCTGGATTCAGCAGTCCATAGGATCCGTTGACCCTTCAAGACATGCCTTCGACAACGATAAATGTTCTTTATATTATGCTGAACGACAAGTGGCATTTAGAGTGGGGATGAGAGGCTTATGAGCAGGGCACGACTGCGGTAACCCATGGAATGAAATTCTCTGCGAATGGTACGTGCACATACCGAAGTTCCAGCATTTTTACTCGCCTGTACACTGAAGTCTTGTGCAGTACTCCGTCGATTAGCTCTAACGACTGTCCTGAGTCTTCAACGTCCTCTATCACTGAGTTTTTTGGTCTGCCGGTACGTTTTGCTGCTTCAGGCACGCCATGTGTCTTCCACTTATTCAGTACATCAAAATCAGTTGACTTGGATATGTTTAAACGCCTCTCGGTTTCTCTTATGGACAACCCACTAATAAAACACTCAGCAATCTTTCCTTTCTCAAAGTCAGTTCTCTCTCGCCGCGACATTTTCACTCAACCTCACAGTGCGATATGATCGCGGTGAGGAGGATCAGCGTCATTTTCTTGTAGGACTTCCGTCCACAGGGAGTAGAGTTTAGGTCCCAGCCACCTACAGCGAGATCGCCTTTTGGGCAGGACACAGAAACGGAAGGAATGAGAGCAAGTCTAGCGACTTTGACAGAACAGTTTGTAGTGAGATTAGAGTACAGTAGATGGCGCCACCGTACAAGTACGATATTGCACATAGAGGGGTGAGAGAGCTTCAGGTGGGGTATAGGAAAGGATACCCATTTAACCAGTGGGTTCAGCCTGGGGGCCGTCACTTAACGTGCTCGTCCGATGCACGGCGGATATTCAGCGATTGTTAGTAAATCACACCATCTCTGAAAGATCAGCCCAGGCTTGAACCTAAGGACCAAGCATCGATAGTCTGAAACACTAACCACTAAGCCATCCGCGGCATGATCGCGGTGAGCTGCAGGCTTGTCTTTTATACCGCTTGCAGCTGTACCGCGCATCTTAACAATGCAGCGGATCCGTTCATTTGCTTTTGAAGGGGTGTCCGGTGACTTTTGTCAATATAGTGTATATTGAATATGAATCTACACCTCAATACATTCAGTGGACAAAACATTAGAGATGCCTACCTAGCAGCGTGTTGGTCCACTTCTAGCTCGAATTACGGCCTTTACACGCCAAAGCATCGACTCTACCAGATGTCAGAGTGTCAGAGGGTTTCCGGAGGTCATGCCAGCCATGCCTGTTTGAGCATGATGATCCACTCAAGATTTCTATTTGCTCTGAAGGAAAATTTCCATAGTGCCACGAAGCGACGCAGTAACATTTTGTTCCGGGGAAAATACAGTAGCACCGACTTCCACCACTAGGTGAAAGGAAAAATGGCGCTGATCGGGAAGCGTGATGTCATCCAACAAGGTGACTCAGAAGAAAACGGGGAGGGGGGTTGAAATGGCGCTGACCGAAAAACGTTGAGCACAGAAAAGAATATGGCAACGACCGCTGAGAAGGTGATGCTATCCAACACAGTGATTCAGCAGAACGCGTGGAAGAAAAAATAAAATGGCGCTGACCAGAAAACGTTGAGCACAAAATGAAAATGGCGCTGTCATGGTCGTCCACGTGGGCGAATATGATGTCATCATCCACCAGAGCTGTGATGCCGTCATCCAACCAAGCTCACATCGGTAGGACATTTTCTTGGGGAGCCGTAGGCCGCAGCGGCACACGACGGGAATAGCAGCAGATCACATTCCCATATACTGAAAAGTTAAATATTAAACAGTGGGCCGCGGTGGCACCAGTGATTCTGCCACAGCGGAGGTCTCATAGACCTCCGCTGTGGCAGAATCGATCCTTTTCCTCTACTGACATAAGCCAACAAAAATAATTCCCACTAAGTATCGTATATTTTACTACGCTTGAATTGTGAGTAGCGCACATTTTTAATAACCTTATTTTGAATCGTACCCATAACATCAAGGATCCGCTTATTGTGATATACACGAAGAAAATGAAAAGTTATTTTTAGAAAAGTTAACTTCATTTAAAGTACATCTTAGTTTTAGAAGACGCCTTTTTCTGTAAAACTAAGATATCATCATCATCATCATTGTCAACCATTATCAATCCACTGCTGGACGAAGGTCTCCCCTAGTTTCCTCCACAACGGTCTGTCTTGTGCCAGTCTCCTCCATGTCACTCCCGCATACTTTCGAATTTCATCAACCCATCTTCCATGAGGTCTTCTTCTGGGTCTTTTCCTGTCCCTTGGAATCCAATCTAAAATTTCGGCTGTTCATCGATGGTCTGTTCTTCTGGCAGTATGTCCAGCCCATTGCTCGTTCGTGATAGACGTAGTGTTGGTGGCTCCAATATTTTATGCATTTTAGTGTGGAATACCTCGTCCCTCACTCACCTGTTGCGTGGCACGGCTGTTTAAAGGTACTGTGTACGTTTTGAGCTACTTTTCTAGCGTTCTCATCCTCATATTAGTTCATATTCATCCGTTTTCTTATCGTTTGCTCGTTTGTTTACGTTTGGAAGCTGCCAACATGGCGGCTTCCGGTATTTCCTTATCATCTATGGGCGTGGCGGATGCACGTCACGTCACACTTCCCACGTCCATGGAAGTTAACATACTCTCGTCCTCAGATGTGTCTGCTCAGATGCCTTCCCACTTTTCTAGTGCTCCTGCACCGGTGCCTTCACTGGACTTGGCTGCGCTTTCTTCTTCAGCTCCTGCATCTGCCTCGGTGCCCTCCCTAGGTACTACTGATTCTACTCCCGTGCCTTCGGCCTGTGCTTCTGTTCCCTCACAGCCTTCTGTGCCTGCCGGATCCGAGGATGTCATTTGCCTCTAAACTGCAACGAGGCGCTACTTCTACGTCCGATTCCTCTCAACCAGATGGTCTTTTGCAAGCAACACCTATTATTCAGGTATCCAACCACAAGGTGAAGGTAACGATAGATGACAATTCGCATATTGGCCGTGAGTTCCATAACCTCCTGGATAGAGGTGTGCTCTTTCATGCTTTACCAAATACTCCATTGCCACGCTACATGGAAGCCCTCTCTGGACATGTGTCGTCTGCGTCTATTGCAGGAATTTCCCGTACTCCTCGGGGTATTTCGGTACAGTTCAATTACAAGGAGGATGCTGACTTTTTTCTTGCAAACGGACTTTCGATTGGGACAAACCATCTCATCCCGTCGCCTCTTTCTAAGCGACCGGTGAACATCACGTTCTATCCTGTTCCACAGGAAGTGCCTAATACTGCACTTCCTCTCCTTGTCAGTCATGTTTGTAAAATTGTTGGCAAGGTTCGTCGCCTCTCTGACGCTCCCCGCGGAACTCGATTTGCACATGCTACCGGACCTCGTCGTCAGTTATTGGTCGTCTTTCCCACCGAGACAGCCTTGGCGGATTGCCCTACAGAAGCTACTGATGAAATTGGCGCACGATCGTACAGTTTCAAGATTTTCACTGCTCACTATTGTACACACTGTTTAACACAGAATCACACCACTGCCTCCTGTGACCGCGTTCGACGTGGACGTTCATCAAGCTCGCATCCCACTGCTGACCACATTGGTCTTTCTACTATCCCCACTACCGGTAGTTTGCCTGACGCGAATTCTTCGTTTCTCCGTCAGACGAACATTTCCGTCACGGACAATGCTGCCTTTCCTCCTCTCCCGACCCGTACGATTGGGCATCCACCTTCAAGATTGACAGAGTTGTCTTCGACTACCGATGTGTCTACAGCGGAGTGTTCCGATCCGGGTTTGTTGAGTGATGGTTTGGCAGATCGGCCGTCTGGCTCTTCTCCTAGCCTCTCGGATATCGCATCTCCATTTACAACCTTGTCTACTATACCCTTGTTGCAACATCTTCCTGAAGCCTCGGCTGTTGTACCAATATCCACTAAGGCAGCTCAGCTACGTACTGCTTCTTCGGCGACGTTCGTTTCCTCGTCTCCTGACTTAGGAGGTGAGCCTGATCCACTAATGGATACATCCGCCTCAGCTTCTTCTTCGAAGCGGAGTGGAACTTCCAAAGGCGCTGTAAAACAGAAAATGTTAAAACAACTTTCCGTGCCACCTTCTGAGGATTCATCTAGTGTTCCCGAGGTTTCCGGTTCCGGTGTTTCTCCACCTGATGATTCTTCAAACAGTATGCTTCTCCGCTCAGATCCTGTCAATCCTCTCTCTGATGCTGAGGTTCTACAGGCCGTTGATACGTTTCCTCCTGTTCCTGGACCACTATCCAGACAGCACCTTTTACGTCTTTTTCAACCTGCACGTACGATTGTTGATTCTGATGAATTCCTTCACTCACCTGATCTGGACCTGTATGCAGCGGCAACGCAATTCGAATCTTATGTGTCACTTTTTAAATCTCTGTGTGCCACCGATCCTCGGTAACAGCCTTTTTGAGACGTTACACGCGCCGTCTCGCCTCCTTGAAGGAGCTCGTTGAGAAGCATATATGTGATACCTTCTATCATTTTACCGATGACCTTTAGCTCTCTTCCTCACACCGATTACTTTTTGTTCTCACAATGCTAGGGGATTTGCGAACCCGTTCACAGATTCCCTGGTTTTGCAGACTTAGTGCATGTTAATTCTGATGTTTTCATTGTGTGTTTTTACTGTGATTCACAAGTAATGTATTGTAAATTTGCTTTATTTGTGTCTTTGGCTGTGTTTCACAAGTAATGTATTTTAAATTTGCGATAATTGAGTGTTTTTGCTGTGTTTTCACAACTAATCGGTCTCGTTACTTGTGTGATCTCCTCATTATCTTATCTGTTGTTTCCTGAATTTGTGCCTGGTTTTTTTAAATTACCTATAAGTGTGAGTGTTTGCTATATTAGTGGTTTCCTCTATCGAGGATTATTATAGTGGTACGTTTGTTACCTGTGTTATTTTTATACAGTTGCTGAGGTACTCAATGTTGTTTTGCGCTCTAACCACATTTCAGCTCCGTTCGGTTGATTTATGATAGCATAGTACATTGCATGCATTTGTGCACATGTGTTATAGTGTTTGACATGCCGTTAGGCCATTCATTGTTCGTGTGCATATTCATTTCCTTTCTGTGTAACGTTGTGATGCATCGTGGATATACTGACTTTCCGCACTGTTTTTTTCTGTACTGCAGCTTTTAATCAATCTCCATTGTCTGTATTTCGTTATTGCAATAAACTGGGTACCACTATGGTACCCACAGTTACCAATACCAATACCATTGCCATTTCAGGGATTTAACTCTGATCATGATGTCTTCCACTCTTGTCATTTTTCGGATCCACGTGTTCCTCTTCTTATCTCTCCTGGTTACACCCAGCATGCACCTCTCCATGATTCTTTGAGTTGTCTGCAGCCTTTGTATGTCTCTTTTAGCTAAGGTCCACGTCTCTGCACCATACGTAAGCACTGGAAGGATGCATTGATCAAACACTTTTCTTTTAAGACATAATGGCATATTGCTCTTGAAAATTATGCTGTTTCTTCCAAAAGCTCTCCAGGCAAGTTTTGTACGCCGATTAATTTCTTCACCAATGTGACCCTCACTTGATATCTGCTGTCCAAGATAAACGTACGTGTCTGTTATCTTCAGCTTTTCTCCATCAATCGATAAATCTTCATTTCTTGTAAAAGCATTGAACATCACTTTTGTCTTCTGAAAGTTCATTTTTATTCCCACTTCTTTACTCTTGTCAGCAAGTTCCTGCATCATACTCTGTAGCTCTGATGGGGTAGTTGCAAAAATGACTATGTCATCAGCAAAACGAAGGTGGGTTAGATAATCTCCATTAATCTTTATGCCTTTGTTTTCCCAGTTCAGTGATTGAAAGACATTTTCCAATGTGGCATTAAAGAGCTTCGGAGTATGGTGTCACCTTGTCTCACTCCTTTTTCAATTTTTATGTGTGTTGTATTTTCAAATAGCAGAATCTTTGCACTTGCATTTTCATAGATGTTATTAATAATATTAATGTATGCATCTTCAATACCGCAGGATTTCAGAGCCATTGCAACTGCTGATGGTTTCACCGAATCAAAGGCTTTTTCATAATCGATAAAAGCCATGCACAATGGAAGTTCATATTCCCTCGCTCTTTCAATTAGTTCTCTCAGTACGTGAATATGATCTATTGTGCTGTAGCCACTCCTGAATACAGCTTGTTCTCTCGGTTGAGCTATGTCCAGTGTTACCTTCAAACGGTGTGAAAGAACTTTAGTGAAGATTTTATAAACCACTGATAGGAGGCTGATAGGTCTGTAGTTCCTGAGATCCTCAATGTCACCTTTTTTATGTAGCAAGATCATTGTAGCGTTGTTCCAATCCTCAGGAATTTTTCCTTCATTAAGGCATCGAGTGAAAATTTGGGCGAGTACTGCTTCGATTTCTCCACTTGCTTCTTGTATGATGTCTACAGTAATTCCATCTTCTCCTGGAGCTTTTCCCCGCTTCATGTTCTTGATTGCATGTGCAACTTCTGCTGGAAGGACTGGAAGAACTCTGGTACCTTTCATGATGCCTGGAGTACATGTATCATCCCTTTCATATAATTTGGAGTAGAAATCTTTCACTCTTGTCAAAATTTCGCCTCTATTTCTTGTTACAGAACCATCTTCTTTTCTCAGTGCCATAATCTGTTTTTTCCCTTACTGAGATGTCCCTTTGCTATCTTTAGGCTTTGGTTGTTTTCAGTTGCTTTCCTTACTAGTTCACAGTTGAATTTCCTTACGTCTTCAGTGATACTTTTTCGTACTGTCTTGCATAGCTCTATATATTCCACTTTGGAAGTCACATCTTCTTTAGTTGTCCTCATCACTCTTCTTTTTTGCATCAACATTTTGGTTTTTCCGGATAATTTGTTCACATGCAATTTGTTCTTAGACCCAGCTAATTTTGTTGCTGTTTCCATAAGAGCTTTGGTTACGTTTCTGTTAACTTCAGAAATATCCACTTCTTCCAATGTTAGGCCTTCTAAAGCAGAGAATCTGTTCTTCAATTCCAATTTGAAGGTATTATGGTGTTTTTTAAGGTTGGTTATGTCAATACATTTTGTTTGTCTTATGAGCTTGCTACGTTCGAGTTTAGTGTTGAGGTGCATCTTACATCTCACCAATCTATGGTCACTGCCTGTGTTGAACTTGTTTAGCACACTGCAGTCTTCTATGACGAATTTTTTGTTACACATAATAAAATCAATTTCACTTGTCGTCCCATTTGGATGTCTCCATGTCCATTTCCTGTGTGGCTTTTTCTTGAAGAAGGAGTTCAAAATGAAAAACCCTTCTGTCTCTGCAAACTCTACGAGAGTATTTCCACGCTGGTTTCTGTTGCCGTGACCGAATTTACCAACTGAAGTTTCATTCTGTGGCCGCTGCCCTATTTTTGCATTGAAATCTCCCATAATTATCTTCAACTGCTGCTTACCTTTATTATTTAGATCACGAATTTCCTCATAAAATTCTTCAATTTCTTCTTCAGCATGACTTGTGGTGGGTGCATAAGTTTGAATAATCTGAGCCTGGTATCTTCTCGAGAGTTGGATAACGAGTCGTGCAGCTCTGTCAGAGGAACTTTCAAATTCTACAACTTTATCCTTCAGTTTCTTGTTTATTATAAATCCAACACCACTAGTTCTGCCAGTATCTGTCCCACGATAGTAGAAGAGATGTCCACTTTTCAGTTCAATGAGATCTTCTCCTTTTCTCCTTACCTCACTTAGCCCGACGATGTCCCACTTGATCCTTTGTAGTTCCTCTTCCAATTCAAGAAGCCTTGAATCAGAAGATAGGGAGCGTCCGTTATACGTAGCCAAGGTCAGCATCAGATGGCAGCCTAGTCCGGTCCTCCGGGGATTCTTAGCACCCTCTGCTTCATGTCGCACTGGCCGCTGCCTTGGCCAGGTACATTCCAGCTGCCGGAGACTAAGGGCCAAGATTTAAGTTGTGGAGTCATTTTGGAGGGGTTTGGCCATAACTCACCACGCTGGCCAAGCGGGTTGGTGAGTGTGGGATAGCATTTCCTCTAATCCCGATGGTATAGTTATACCGCTATTGGCGGTCGTCAGAGCCCCTTTAGTGGGATCAGGATGTACCACGAGAAGGCGGGGTTGACATTTGTCAAGGAGAGGCTGTGATGTTACGCATCACCTGACCTTACATCCTAAAACTAAGATATAATTCCACTTATATGGGAACTCCGTTTGTGTAAAAGTTTCATCTGTAAATGAAAAACCTAGGTGCAAGTCTTCCTAAAAATGCTAGTTTCATCACTCAACTTCCACTGATTTGTTTTTTTTTTTTGCTCCCCTACTGGTATCCCATTATTGTGTTTGTTTCTGAACGCATAAACTGATTTATTGCTTCGTTTATTTTTATAGGGATTGCAATTAAGCTATGGACTTTCTTTCTGGCTTTAGGAAGACAACTTTACTCTTAAGTCAACGTTTGACGCCCTAAATTTCTAGAGGTATTTACAAAAACAAATTATAAAGCTACGGTATTTTATCAGCATGACCTAAAGGCGTAAGCATACAGAGAAGACAAATATGTTTTTATTATGGTTCTGTATGAAGGAACTATGCTCTCAATTCATGAAACTTGATTTGTGAAAGATATCCTTTAAACTTAACTGAACGTAACATCCATTGCTGGAGAAAGAGCCCTTTCTCTCTGAAAGTTAATGACAATAATTACAGAAAACAACTTGTTTTAAATGTTATTATTCGTTTACCTGCCTACTCTTAATTTATTATCGTTTTATGTGCAAAAAATTCTGAATAATATAATTTTGCCTAACATTTTCCCTCACAAAACTTCAAAGGCTCTTCGCGAACGCTTTTCTAAACAACAAGTTTTATCAAATCGAAGTAAGAGCACTTTTCGTATGACTAAAATAATGTAACATTTTTTGAAGTGCAGATTATAAAAAGAAAGAAACTAACTAAGTAGATAAAAGTCAATAAGACAGGGTATTTAGGGCAATATTCCATTTCAGTGCGTCATATGTTTAAATTAAATTTTTGCTACAAGTTTTATTCAGAATTACACTGAAATGCTTAATGGAAATCTCCTCCAAACACACACACATATTACTTTTTCAGTTCACTTTTTCGTTTTAATGCGTGGAATAGTTTAAATGGGATTTCCTATGAATTTACAAAATGCATCGCTGTAATCACTTCGTCAGTTTTAATCCAAGAACAGACATGAATTGCGCCTTCCAAATTGAAACTGGAAGAAATTTGCATTTGTAGTTTATTCTTTTTGCTACTCGGAATACTAATGTTATTTTTACGGTAAATTACATTTAACATAAAATAAAATGTCGCTTTAACATGAAATATTTGTTAATATACACTCTACTAATGCAAAACATATGGACGTATTCTATCTAATTTCCGTTGCAATATTTCTTTCATTAGTGCTACGCCGAAGAATTTGAAAGACCTTTCCTCTAAGTTTATGAGTTACTTACATATACACTCACCGACAATTAAATTTGCGCACCTAGAAGAAAACACGCTACAACCGCGAATGCAAATGATCCACATTTGTTGCTAGTGCGCATGACCGCACACCCTGTGGTGGCGCTGCAAGCACGAACCGGCAGCCTCTTAAACCGGCGTGCCGTCGATGCCCCATGAAAGCGAAGAGCACCGTCTCACGCAAGCAAGAGTACAGAGTGACAAGAATGCCGGGTCAACGCCAGAGACGTCGATTTACGCAACTTACGGACTTTGAGAGAGGCCGGAGTTTCGTGCTGAAAATCGCAGGGTGGTTGGCGCGCCGTACGGCCCACCACGTGGATCATTCTGACCATACCGTCCGAATGTGTTGGAAGCAGTGGACACGTGACGGCACTGCCACACGGTGGAGCGGCTACGGACGGACCAGGAAGACTACCGGTAGAGAGGATCCACGGATCGTGCGCCATACACAAACGGATCCCACGGGGACCCGGTCCACTATTTAGGCTGATGTAGCGGCTACTGTGGGCCCAAGAACCATTTCCCGACGCCTCGCGGAAGCGAATCTGCGATCCCAGCGCTCCTTATGTGTGCTTCCATTAACACCGGAACATTGCTGGCTCTGTGTGCTGTGGTGCCAATCCAGAGCAACGCGCGACGTGTGGTGCTTAGCGATGAGTGCCGCTTCGTTTTGGGGACAGATGATCATCGTGTCCGGGTGTGAAGGGCACCGGTTCAACGGCACAATCTCTACCTCGCTATCGAGCGCCACAATTCCCCCACTGCAAGCATTATGGTCTGGGGAAGCATTGCCTACGATAGCTGATCAGCTCTAGTACTGGTACGTGGATCATTGACTGGCCAGAGGAATGTGGATGAGATCCTACGGCCCCATGGGATCCCATTCCTGGGCGAGATTGCAAGTGCGCTATACCAGCAGGATAATTAATGCCCGATCACGCACGGCTCGTGACTGCCACGTCATGTCAGACATTTTCATGGCCTGCCTGCTCCCCGGACATGTCCCCTATCAAGCATGTGTGGGACTAGTTGAAACGTCGGTGCCGCCTTGCCGCACTATCTGGGATATGGAGCACACCGTACAACAGGTATGCGCCAGTCTTCCGCAGGAAAACATCAGGTGTCTGTTCGCCTCCATGCTGGACCGTATTGCAGCATGTATCGCCGTACGAGGTGGTGCGATGCGCTAGTGAAGGTAACCGGACTGCGTGCCACAGATCCCTCTGTAATTGTCCTGCAGCTCTGTTTTTGCCATGATGTGTAGCATTCATCTGTATCATTACGTCCATAAAATTTCAGTTCAAGCCGATGCTTCCTTCTTGGTGTGCTAATTTCATTGTCAGTGAGTGTAACAACCTGTAAAGAACATCTCTCTTCCCACCTCTTTTTAATATAGCTGCGATGGTTCGATCTACAGAAATATAGAGTTCGGAGCCTTCCGTGTAATAATAAACACACACCGTTTGTTTTGATACATCTATGTGGCTTGAAACTTATCGCAGGGCATGTTAATGAAAAATTTGAAATTGACCTGGTCTCCGTCCGCGCTATGGACCCTAGACATGTACTTCGTGCTGCTGTTAAACTGAACCTGCAACTGCGCCGACGCAATACCAACAACGCTTTAAGAAAATATTTCATCTCTTCTGACGCCAATTCCAAAATGCCTTCTCCGAATGAAGGACTCTTCTTGCTTTCGTGTCCTCCAAGGACGTTCCTTCTTAAAAGCTTCAGAAAATCTCTAATTCCACTTAATCGGATTTCGGCGTTAATCCTCACCTACTTTAGGCTATCCGTGAACTCCGTTCAGTTTGCGTCTGTCTCATTAACGCACCCTATGAAACATTCCAATGTCACCCAAGACAAGTGCAATACGCTTCAAATATTTAGGCATACTTATGTACTAAGCCGACGGTAAGGCGGCTAATCGCGTGTATCAGGCATAAATAGCCTTAAAACATGCTTTTTTCGTTCGCCCTGCCCTAAAATAAAGAAATTCTACATGAGAATGAACAAATGCATACATAATTATTTTTCCTGAACTCGGGGTTAGCGATTCTTACAATCACCCATACTACAGGTGCATTTATCCTAGCCATAACACTCACTTTCGCACATTAATTAAAAGTTAATGACATTTTACATTTTTACATTTAAATATAACCCTGCCAAATGTTGATAATTCTTACAAAAAATACAATTCTTGTTTTGCATAAAAAATTAAATGTGAAATGTTAAACTGAATAAAAGCTTTAAAGAAACATTGTTTCAGAGGTAGCCGTAAATGCAAGTAAAACAGGTTGAAGCAAATAACTTTGAGTGTATGTATCTGTTCATAAAGTGATTATATCCATCAGATGCTTTCATCAAGTTGAAGCAAATAACTTTGCTTCAACTTGAAAGGCCTACATATAACTAACTAGGCCTACATCCCGTGATCACTGAATTATGACCACCCCTGTCAAAAGTGGTTGTGGTCCGTTGAGCACGTGATTTGCTTGAGGACGTGATTAATCGACCAGCGCAGCTTGTACACAGTCGTATCAGAATAATATGACCACCTACCTAATAATGGGAATAACCATCATTGGCCAGGATGACTGCGGCAAGAGGCGTGGCATGGGTGAAAAGAGGCTCTGAAAGGTTGCCTGAGGCACACGTGCCCTTCCGGTTTTCAGCAGAGCACGGACGTCCCGAAGATGACGTGGTTGCAGGTCTGCAAGCCGAATCTGTGGATCCAAATATTCCCACATGTGCTCTATGGGATTGAGGTCGGGCGATTTCCCCGGCCAGGGGAGAACGGAGACATCACTCTCGGGTTCCTGGAACTAGTCACACACACCCTTCGCGATGTGGAACGGCGCATTGTTCTGTTGGTAAACACCATCACCACCAGAGTAAACGTCCAACATGAAGGGATGCATGTGGTCAGCGAGGATGGACTGGTAGCCATTGGCGTTCAGGGACCCATCCAGTGGTCACAGGTCATCCCAGGAAAATATCCCTCAGACATGCACACTGCTACAGCAGGCATGTACTTGACCGAGAAGCGTGTCCGGGTATTGGTTCTCATGTGTCTGGAGCCGTATCCGCTACCTTCTGTGGAGTAGAAACCTCGATTCGTTGTTGAAGGCAACCTTTTCCACTCTTCCACTGTATAACGAAGTAACTTTCTCCGTCATTTTTTCCACGCCGGGCATAGAACCCGGGTCCCCTCATCCCGGAATAAGTCGCTCTCCCAACTGAACTACGCTGACGTATGCTCTCGCTGCTATATGCCTTTATCTCAAGTGCGTTCTGCGCTGCATGCACGTCACAACTGTCCAATGACGGTAATCCCATGCTAACGGCAGACGTCGTTGCCGATGGACCTTGGTTAACATGGGCGCCTTGACGCAGCGTCGACTCCGGAGGCCCATGCGCAACAGGGTTAAAAGGAAAGTTAGACCTATACGTCACAGATAATAATGATATTTATACTGTAATATGATAAGGTTTAAGTGATACAGGGTGTGTCTGAAAAGTGTTAGGATTACATTAACAAAAATATTGAAATTTCAAGGAAATAATTTATTGCCAATTAATTAGACTTTAAAGTACATCTCTCCGTCCTACCTCGAAACACCTCTTTGCACGGTCTAACATCACTTTCATGGCTAAAACAGAGCTTCCCTCGTCACGCTCTTTTGAATATCTGAAACGCTGTCACAAAATTGTTGCCCCCCGGTGGACCAGTGTCCCTAAATTTGGGACGGGTGACTACTTACAGTCCATTCAGTTGTTCGCAGAGTTTGTTAACCCCGCTTCCCCCAAAAAATAGAATACACTTTGGGAAACAGGAAAAATACATCACGTTCCATTTTGCGGAGAATACTAGGAATGCATGCTAATGCTCTTCTGTGCGGGATAGTGCATTGCGATGATAGTGCAGTGTGCAAGCATATTGTCGTGAAGCAAGAACTGACAAGATCACGCTATGCCTAACTAGCCGAACTCTATTCAACAGTCTCCCCATCAATGCTTAGACGGGCCGAGCCCGAAAGCCTGAAGTCGAGCCGAATGATTCGAATGATTTAGCATATTCTTACACTTTCAAGCTAATAATGCGAATTCCTTGGCTACTGGGCCCATTTACTCTGGGTTTGAATATTTATTCTTGGATCTATTTATTCGAAAGGGCTATTTATTTAGGGTTTGGATATTAATTCTTAGATCTATTTATTCGAAAGGGCTATTTATTTTGGGTTTCGATATCAAACGCCACGGGACACGCGTCAGTGGATTTCCGCGTAGTAGGAAAAGCTTCTTCAAGAATAATGTAGACACTAGATAGCAGAAGTAGCACTCCGACGGAATTTTGCCCTGTGCCTCCACGTGGCAGCTTCCTGCTAATTCTAATAAGCAATGTGCGCAGATTGCAGAGCCGTCTGATCTTTTTGTATGCCCGGCAACTCGAAATAATTTCAGAACGAAACGAACTGGTCAAAAACAATATGCGACTATGCTATAGAAACAGATAGATATCCCTTCCCCACTCCCCAGTTGAAAAAAAAAGCATCGGTTAATTACAGGGGGAAGACCAGGGAAAGTATGCAAGATGATTTTTTTTAATTAATTGTTAAACTGATTGGTCATAATTTTCGTGCACGTTCGGGGCAGGACTCTGTCTGGCAATATAAAATTCGGGTTCGGGTGGGATCGCGCTGACATACTTCGGGCTCCGGCTGACCCTACTTAGTGGCCGGGCTGACATACTTCGGGGTTGGGCTGATATACTTCGGGGTCGGGCTGACATACTTCAGGGCCGGGCTGACATACTTCGGCATCGGGATGACATACTTCGGGCTCGGGATCTTAACATTGAACCCGAACTCAGCATTGCTGTCCATCACTTATCTGTAGAATTGAATGATAAATGTCTGTCATTTCAGCAGAATTTATGTGCACAATTCCTTCCCAATTAAAAAGAAAAAGTTCCCAACATCCTTTTTCTTCCAGACTTCTTGAACTCGAGTTTTTCGGCTTTGAGGAATATTCCCTAACTTGTGCAGCTGAATGCCTTTGTTGTTTCGGTGTTGAAAGCAAAACAGCAGGATTATTCACCAGAAATGATCGGGTTTTTTATATATACAGTATATCTGAGTCACGGTCTGCCATCGCAATCAAATCGTGGCAAGCAGAAACACGCTGCTCTTTCTGTTCTAGCGTCAATAAATGCGGTGCGACGCTCAAGCATTCTTTTCTTTTTTTTTTTTTCAACACTTCGAACTCACTGTACCCTTATTAATGCGAAGCTCCTTTACTATTATTTGAAAGAGCAGGGGTCAATTTTTCCTTAAAAGCTGCCAAACTTTAACGATGTTTGGGTCAGTACGTGATTGGATGGGCTGACCGCTCTGTGCGTCGTCCTGAACATTTTATCCGCGCTTCACGGAGCCGCCGATGCCAATGAAAAATTCTGTATCAACATTATGCATCATCTTCATAAGTTATGCACACCGTTGCTACATTTCTCAGCTTTAAAATAAAATATGATTGCTACTCTACGCTCAGTACTTGATTTCGTGACGAGAGGAATTTACTGCACTAACTTGACGAGGAGATTTTGCTGCACCGATTTTCAGGTAGATCCGCTTTGTGCACTCAAATGAAACTTGGCACCGAGACAGATCAAATTTGATAGCGAATAGCTGCAAAACTCTCCAACGAATGGCACTACTAGAATCACCCAAAATCCGTTACTAAAGCTTTGAAACATACTTTGTTCATTCACAGAACCAAAACTTGGAACAACCATTAGGAGACATTTTGTGAGCCATAATAGCATCATCGATAACATATGTGATACTGTATGCATAAGTAAAACAACAATGCGGAAGCTATCAGAACCTGTATATATCTATATGCCACGACGTTTTGCTGCGTCTATCGCCAACAAACAGAAAGATGTGGTTAGTTAAGTTAACCGGAAACAGCACCATGGATTTACTTGATGTGATAATTTGAGACTACAAATTTGGCAGCACTTCCTTGATCCACTAGTATGTAGCAGTTAATACACGGTTGCCATCTTGAGGAAAAAGTAGCAAAAACTCATTAAAGAGTAATATTTCATTTATGAATACTTTGAAAGGGGACGAATGGCTCTTACCATTGCAAAATGTTAAATTCAAACCATTTGCCAAGACTTTTAGATTTCCACCAAAATGTAACGGCTGAAGAACTAATTAACGCTTCCAATGAATAAATATTGATTGCAAGATGGCGCTTTGATGATTTTTAGTGAACTTGCACGAAATCAGACTTCCGAAATCATCTTTTACGCTCCGCGAAATTTAGTCAGTTGTGGAATTGATGTCGATATGGTTTCACAGAATACAGACAAGCTCCAAAATTGTTTCCGATATTTAGAAATTGGGTCATCAAAATGTATCACTGTACATTATGACCATTTAGAATAGATTCAGTGAGACATTCGCAACATTTTGTGCAGTTATATTAATTTAATGATGAAGAATATCTCGACCGCTGAAAATGTTATCAATGAATATAAAAAAATGAACCACTGCGAAATCATGTGCGTAGAGCACGAGTTCACGACCCACCGCAGCCGGTAAAGTAATGTCGAAAACTTTTCGTGACAGCAAGGTGTAGTTCCTTAACACCTGTCCACTTCCTGTGGACACTCAAAATGGGCATATTGACATCACAATGATAGGTCAATGACGTGATGTATTCCGTTTTGTTGCCGTATGTCAATGGCATCCGTGATGCCCAGTTTCAAAGAGATAACGCCACTTTCGGCTTCAGCCGATAGTATCCACTAGGTGACCTTGTGCCCTTTAATTCAGAGACTTTGTTAGACTTTGAAATCAAATCACGATAGGCGACGGGTGGGCGGGCATTGTTTTTGCTGAAGCAAGTTTGATAGCAACTTTATTTACAAAACACGGAAAGAAAGAATTTGTTTTCCTTTTTCACAGGTATTCGCAATACCCCCTTTGGAATATAAAAAAGTCTAAAGTTCGGAGTCATTTTTTGCTAATGTTCCGTCCATCCATTTTTAATAAAATTAGTAAAACCTAAAAAGTTGCATTCCCGTATGATAAACATGACACATTGCCACCAGCGCCAGTAAAACGTCCTGATTAAAAGAAAATTTCATGACCAGGAGAAAGATCTTAAAGCAAATGTTTTCGTGGTTTAGGGATGAGGGGAAATGTTCAAGTTGCACTGCTGGCCACCCAAATTGCAACACCAAGAAGGAAGCATCCGACTGGCCTGAAATTCGCAACATGCGTCGCCCGCGAGAGGACATGCGAACAATTAGCATTGCAGGGCATATGCAAATCATGTTCGCCCGGCACATCTCCGAGAAGCACTATCAGAAGGGTGCACAGAAGGCGGGGTGTAAGCAGTGGAAGTGTGTTGTGCTGCCGGACCTGTGCGTGGGAAGCTTCCTGATGTCTCGTCGCAGAATACGACAGTCATTGCAGCACGTTTCGAAGTTCGACAGATGAAAAATAGTGGCTTATCGCGACAGCGGTTTATCGTACCGAGACATCGGCGCCCGTGTGGGACAAGATCCAGCCACAGTGAGGCGAGTATGGATTCGGTGGATGCAGGAGGGACGGAGGGACCGACGTGAGCGATTGCCGCGGCTGCGGCACACCACCGACCAGAAGGACCGGCATGTTGTGCGGCGGGCGTTGACGGCTCGCACCGCCACATCACGAACGTTAGCGCAGGAATTAGGGTGCTTTTGCGCAAAAACCTGTAACAGCACATACCGTTTGACGTCGTGTGCAGGAGTAGGGACCTGTCGCACTGCGCCCATTACTCCGATAACCATTGACGTTACACCACCGGCAAGTGCGGCGGCACTGGGCCGTTGAACGCCGCACCTGGACTACGGAATGGCATGACATTGTCTTCTCCGACGAATCCCGCTTCTGCCTGAAACACCACGATGGTCGGATCCGCGTGTGGAAGCACCGCGGAGAGAAACTGTATGATGGCTGCATTAATCATCGCCATACCGGTCGGTCGCCTGGTGTTATGGTTTGGGGCGCAATTGGATATGACATCCGCGCCCCTCTGGTACGCATCGCCGGTACACTCAACAGCCACTGCTGCATCTCCGACGTTTTGGAGCCTGTAGTCCTCCCTTACCTGCAGGACCTACTGGTGGCCACGTTTCAACAGGACAATGCGCGCCCGTACCTGGCACGCATCGTGCAACAATTTTTCACGCCCCACCAGGTGTCACTGCTGCCGTGGCCCGCTTGTTCTCCCGATATGTCGCCAATCGAACACGTCTGGTCGCTGATCGGCAACCGAGTGGCCCGGCAAGCACCACCCGCTGCCACGCCTGATGAACTGTGGCAACGTGTGGAAGCAGCCTGACCGACATACCCCAAGCACACATCCAAAGCTTCTTTCGTTCAACGCCGCGGCGTGTAGCGGCCGTTATTGCCAGCCATGGGGGCCACACGAACTATTGATGCCTCCGTGTTCCGCAAGTTGAACGGGTCTGTAAGCTCAATCGTGTCATCTTTGTATTTGTTATGTGCCCAGTAAATCTGGCTTTGCTATCTCGTGTCCTGGCCAGCAGTGTATGTTGATAACATTTCTACGGAGAAGGAAAAACACATTTTCTAGGGGGAAATACGTACGACTACACGACGGAGTCATTAATCCTTGACAAATTCCAGATTATATTTTAAAGTTTAAAAAAGTTGAAGTATGGCACATCTTGAACTGGGTGGGCAAGACAATTTTCAGGGTGGGGTAGGGCCCACCCTCGCACCCTCTTGGCGACGTCCTTGCTCTAGTGGCACACATGAAGAACCTCTTACACATGAAAAAAAAAACCCTTATACACGAAGAACCCCTTACATTTGTGCGTTAAGAAAAATTTCAAATTATTTCATAAACATTTCGCACAAGACCTGCTCTACAGCAAAGGAAGAATTATTCAAATCGGACATAAGCAGAGATACTGAAATATTAAGACGTCTACGCCAGTGGCAGATATACCGTTCATTAGTTTAAGAAGAAAATATTCATTCCGAAAAGTCTTCTTGAAGTGAGCGGTATTAGTCCACGAAAGTAATTTTTCAGTCAAGTTTTTAGAAGCTCAGATTTTGCTGCAAATGCATCAGAATCCAAAATTAACATTTACGCCCCCTGTGGCCGAACAATTATTTACCAAAGTTTAGATATTGGATGCAAAATATTTTCCAACAGGAGTTGTGTCACCGGTGCAGGAAGAATATTTCAAATAGCAGTTTCAGAAGCAGAGATATCGGCGAAAACGGGATTTACCTTTGCGCTCCCCAACGGAAAATGTATGCTTAACTTGAAAAAGAGACTGTACCTAAAATAGTATTCGACATAAATGGCATGGAAGAATAAAATACATTTTTAAATTGGATACTTAGAAGGAAATAAATTGAATAAAATGTATTTTAAATTAGATATCATCTGCATTTACGCCCTCTAGTAGCGAAATTGTGCATCATCAAAAACAGAATACAAGCGCATCATCTTCACATATTTCAAGCTTCCGAATGCCAAAAGAATTTTTCAAATCGGACTAATAGTTGTCCACGGACGGTCGGATAAAGTGATACCATAAGAATTATCTTTTTTAACAAAAAACGTGATAGCAAAGCCAAGGAATACACAGCCAGAACAAAGACGTAATAAATAACTGGAATATACACTGCCGGACAATTGCTAAGGACGGATGACAATAGCAACGATAGCAACCATAAAATGGAAGGCAGGAAAATGAGGAAATTAGCATAAGTGCGGGATACAGTAAGACGTGTTGTGCGTATGCAAATTTTGGATTGCCGAACTTGTTCGTGACGTCATAGCGCTGATAACAGATATAAAGGATTTGACGCGTATTCATCGTTGTTGTTCAAACGCAAAGTTGAAAAGGAAAGAATCAATTGACGAACTTGCAATTTTCAGTATGTCTTCCCGACATCACCTAGATGATTTTACGCGTGGCCATATTATTGGCAAGATTGAAGAAGGGCGAAAAATAACAGATGTTGCCAGGGAGTTCGACGTCAGCCACAGTGTTGTCTCAAGGCTTTGGAAATCATTTCAAACAAATGGAGAGTGTAGCAAACGTCACGGGGGAGGTCGTGTTCGCAGTACGACACCTGCAGAAGATCGGTACATAGTGCTATCAACAAAACGACACCGGCGCAGCACAGCTAGTGAGGTAGCAAATCAGTTTATGGCTGCTACTGGCAAGCGGATCTCCCGAAAAACTGCCGCCAGACGTTTGCATGAAGGAGGACTATACGCCCGCCGTCCTGTTGTGTGCATCCCATTGTCCAGACGTCACCGTACCACCCGTTTGCAATGGTGCCATCATCATCGCAATTGGACTGATAACGACCGGTCTGCTGTCCTCTTCTCAGATGAGAGTAGATACAGTCTATCGTCTGATTGTCGACGACAACTGATCTAGCGTGATAGTGGTACTGCATATTGTCCAGCAGACATACAGGAAAGGGACCGATATCCGACATGTAGTGTCATGGTATGGGCTGGCATCATGATCAATGGCCGTACGTCCCTCTATGTGCTTCCAACTGGGACTATGACTGGCCAACGATACATTAATGATGTTCTGCTACCTCATGTTCGCATGTTCCGTGGTGCTGTCGGTGATGGATTAATTTTCATGGACGACAACGCAACGTGTCCTTGAACAGTCGCTGTCTAGCAGTGTCTTGAGAGCGAGAATATTCAATGCCTCGTATGGCCAGCACGTTCTCCAGATCTGAATCCCTTTGAAAATGTGTGGGATGCTTTGGGGAGGAGTCTTGCTGGTCGCCAATGCCCTCCAATAAACAAGGACACCCTCATACGTGCACTGACAGAGGAATGGGATAAATTACCCCAACAGCTGCTTGATAATATTGTGCAAAGCATGACACGACGTGTGGAATCTTGCATCGCCCTCCATGGTGGCCATATCCCGTATTGACATCTTACGCCGGAGCGCCTGCGGACGGTAATTGCATTTTTTTCACGTTTACGTATTCTGCACAAAATGGCCTATTTGTCCCTTGAACACGTTCCAAAGCCTTCTGGATTTCAGAGCACAATAAATTGTCTTTCTTGTAAAGTCCTGGCATTCTGACATTATTTTATTTCACTTGGTATCCAACCACACTTACTTTTCTATGCGCTATATAGCCGTTTATAATCCGTCCTTAGCAATTGTCCAGCAGTGTATTAGGTACTATGTCAAAACCAATGATGAGACACAGGCATGTTCAATGAAGAAGGTAATGACTGCTCTTTGTAGATGGCGCTAAGAATAGCTCTTGAAACTATGACATGTACGAATCGTGATATCTGTAGTTTTCAAACATGAGGAAAACTAAAGCACATGAAGAATGTGAGAGATCATCTACAAAACGTTTTGGGATTTTGTGATATCGAAAACTTTTTGTGCGACATGAGATTATTCTATTTCAGGCAACCCTGCAGCCAACTCTAAACATACAGGAAAGGGATTCGAATTCTATTTATAGCGTTTAGCTAGTGGCGATTTATGTGCATGGCTATTTGCACGGATGGATGGCCTTGTACACTGAAGAGCAAATGAATTAGTCATACCTGTCTAGTAACGTGTAGCACCGCCTTTCGTCCTGATGACGGCTGTGATTCGTCGTGGCATGGACTCGACAAGACACAGGAAGCGTCGGGAAGCCATACGGATCCACGAACCCTGAACAAGCTCCCACAGTTCACAATGATTTGATGGATGGGGGTCAGAGCCTCGAGCATCTCTCTCGATGGCATCCCAGATGTGTTCGATGGAATTGAGGTCAGATGACCTAGCTCGCCGAGGAAGCGAGGTCACGTCGGTGGAGTGTTCATCCAACCATTCGGATATAATTCGGAAGCGATGGCACGGTGCATAGTCTTGTTGCAGGATGAGGTCCCCAGTGGGATGTTGAAGACGCACAAACGGGAGCAAATAGCCAACCAGGATATCCCGGTAACGTTGACCTGTGAGGGACGATGTCACACGTACCAGGGGTGCCCTTCCAGTCCACGTAAACAGCCCCTAGACGAGAATGTCACCTTCACCAGCTTGAAGAGTACCCTACCGCCAAGAAGGATCCATCGCTTCATTTGGTTTGTGCCGTACTCGTATCCTGCCATCCGCATATATCAACGTGAATCTCGACTCATCACCCCAGGCAACATTTTTTCACATGTCTAGGGTCCAGTGGCGATGTTCCCGCGCCCATGCTAATCTTTGCACCCTGTGATGTGTGGTCAGCAGCGGTACCCTGGTGGGGCGATGGCATCTGTACCCCATAGCGAGGAGATGGTTCTGCATGGTGTGGCTGCTTACACGTTTTTGTGCACCAGCGTTAAATTTCCGAGTCATTTCTTGCACTGTGGCCCGTCTATTCGCTGTTCCAATGCGAGCTAGCCGGCGATGACCCCGCACATCCACACGCTGTTGTCCACGGCAGTTGGCCCTTGCAGGGATGGTTTTACCGGATTCGATGTACTCACGGTGCGCCCGTTACACAGAGGCTCGTGAAATTACCAGTGCCTGCACGACTTCCGAGATGGAGTGACCCATACGTCGGGCCCAGAAAATTTGCCCTCGATCAAATGCGCTTAGATCCTTCGTCTTATCCATACTGTGTCCGACTCTTACTGATTCCCGTCGCATCACTCCTTATATTGTCGGATTGCTGCATCCGTTTACTGTGTCGCCCACAGCGCTACATTTGCATAAAGCGAGCTGTCTCTAATTCAATTGCTCTTCAGTATATATGCCCATCAGTTATCAAAACTTTTCCTCCCAGGAATGAGAATAGGTGAAAGTCTTATTTACATTCGACCGTCCTGGGTAAAATGCTGGTATTATCCAAGAATAAGAAATGGTGAATTATAAGCATACTACATAATCCAAAGTATAAGCACAGCATAATAATCCACAGCGTCTCCCGAGCCAAACTTTCGAATAGCACTGGTTTTTCTCTTTCTCGGAGAGAAAGCACTTACGTAGGCTGTCCACCCAGCGATAGCACGTCGACGGTGCCCAGGTAGCGTTTCCAAAACAAGAAGAGGTCCGAATACTTTGGGAGATTTTCGTCAACTGCCTCATTTTCTTCACAGAGCTCTCAACGCTCTTCTTTTTACCATCATGAATCTCTGCTGGTGTGGTATTCCTTTCTCACCGTTGGTCGAGGTACAACAGACAGACAGTATTGCACTTTTTTGCACTTTCCTTTTAGTCTAAAATGCCGGCGTGTTTACTAATATTGTAAACATCGGTTCCATCCGCGGCCACTCAAACTAAAGGAATGCGCTCCTAAAGAGGGCCTCCTGTCTGCATGTGAGAGAAAGCGTTCCGTTTCACTTTTAGCACCCAAAAATCTGTAAAAATACATCCAAGAGCCAAACCACTATGACTTCCTGCCTAATATGATGTTGGTAATCGACGTGATGCCAACAGATTATTTCCGGGTATGTCATGGATGCTAGAAAATTTCCAAAGGTGTCTTGTGGTATCTGATACCAACAGGTTACCAGCATATCCTTTGACTCTTGTAAGTTACGTGGATGAGCCGCCGCAGACAGGATTTGTTGTTCCAACACAAACCACAAATTCTCGATGGTTTGATGCCTGGGGAATTTGGAGGGCAGGACAATACCTAGAAGTCTTCGTCATGTTCCGCGACCCATTCTCGAACAACCCCGGGAATGAGGCACTGCGCATTTTCCTGCTGAAAGAAGGCACCACTGGAGGGAAATACATTTACCCTGAAAGGATGTACCTTGAGTAGTGATGTTTAGGTAGGTGGCAGACGTCATAGTTTCCTACATATGAATAACTGGACCCAAGGTTTCCCAGAGAACGTTGCCCAAAGCATTACACTTCCTCAATCGGCTTCTTTTCGCCACACGGTGCATCCTGGTGCCTAAACTTCCCTAGGTAGTTACATGTACGCGGATGTCCCCAAGGTGCAACAGGAAACGAGATTTACCGAACCAGACGACTTTCACGTAATCATTGGAGGTTCATTTTTGAAGATACCATTCCCATTGTAGACGCTTTCCACGGCGAACCAAGGTTAGCATGAGTACTTGGAGAGGCGTGTGGCTACGCAGCCCTATTTTGAGCAATGTTTGATGCAATCTGTGTTGTGAAATATTTGTCACCATCATTCAAGTTACCGGTAAGGTGCACCATTGTATGTCTTCTGTTGGCCCGTACTTATATGGAGTAGACTTCATTCAGCTCTAGCATCGACGAGCCGTGGTTTTGCCGTTTCGGAAATGCTCTGACCCAGTCGTCTGGCCATTATAATTTGGCCTTCGTCAAACTCGCTTAAGTTCGCTGCCTTTCTCATCTGAAGAACAAGAATGACACTAATCAAGAAATCAGGTGTTACTTATAAAGTTTCATGACCTTCACATGAGCCTTCGCTTACGGGCAACTGCTGCGATTTCCATAAAGACGCGCTGGCCATAATAGTTTGGCTTTTGGGTGTAAAATACATGTCGTTTGATGTTGCAATGATTTTCAAAAGAAAGAAACAAAACCATTCTCCTGTCATTCAGGACCTAATTTGTTCATGCGTTCTTTCTGTGTTTGAATCAGTTTAGAAAGCTACGTCATAAGTCTTATCATATATAGAAAATTTGGTCATTTACGGATTAATAAATTTTTCAAATTTTCGGTTATTCTTAATTATATGAAAATGATTTTCAAGTTCCACAATAGCTGATCTTTAGTGATTGGTTCTCTAAATGTAAGTTTTAATTCACAAAATGGCATTTACTTCAGAGTCAGTTATGTGAAATCAAGTTGATTTCTTCATCTGCGTGAAGGTAGGAGTTATTTTCAGGAATATCCTTTATACAGCGATAACCCCATATTTTTGTGGATAATGTGTGGACAGTAGTAAATATTTTACGTATTCCAGAATATACTATAACAAATGCGTGTATTGATTTTAAAATAGAGTAAAATTCTCGAATTTTGAGATACCGTACTTCTGGGAAAGTTCAGTGAACGGAAGTTCAATAAAGGTCAAATTTTTGACAATCACGTCAAATGCCATAAATAGGTTTACATGTGAGGGTAACTACTACTTCACGGTGTAGCTGACATATAATCGCATCATCTATCATTTGAATGCCGCAGTTTTATTCTGAAGTTAATTCTAGCAAAGTGAAATTCTATCCCGTTTAGTAATTCAAACGTTAATTTTAAGATCGTATAAAGTTTTCAAGTCTCTAAGAGGTAGTTCTGGCTGATAATACGCTGCGAAAGATTCAAGCTAAGAAAAATTAAGGAAGACTAGTAAAGATATAGAACTTCCAAAAAGCATTGTTTTCATTGATAAATTGTTGTTGGTTATAAATACGAATTGAATGATTTCGTTAGATAAGTGTGAGAAGAACCCTGTCGGGGGAAAGATATCAGTTCGAGTAGGAAATTTTTTGGAAGGCTGTCTAGTCTCTGCCGTGCATAAGTGTATAATATCCAAGCGAAGTTCATTAAAGAAATGGGACACAGCCTTGCGGGGAATGAATTTTGGGGAGCCAAAAGGACGAGATGAACGTTCAATAAATACGTCTTAGTCTTAAATGGAATGAGTTACATTAAGAGTTTGCAACATCTTAACCATACTTTTCTGTGTGATCTCGTGTCATATTCAAGCATCAGACTTACAGCCTCGTCGACTTTTGGGATTTCTAAGAATAGAAATATGTACCCAGAATACGGTGCGAATGACTTTCTTGTTCCAGTAAGCTATTTTTTGATTCACATATTTCTCGATGAATACATGTCTTACATTACAACTACAACAACTCTTTTGAAACATGGAAAATGCTGTAAATTTAATAATTTTTCTCTGCATTATTTTATCATTCTGCCTCTAAGCTTTCTGTCGATCTCAATTCCTCATTGACCCAAGTTATCATTCATAGTTTCTCTTGATCTCAATTTTTCCTGAAATATTCCTTTCCCACTCATATTTCTTGTGGAAGGCATATTGTATGAGACACAGTGTTCACACATACAGGGCGACAGCCGTACTTTTGACGTCCACAGTAGCTCCAAAACATAAATGTTAACCGTAGTGTCCTAATTTACACAGTGATTGGCACACCTGTAGAAACACGCTGATCCATTAAGACAAGACTATTTAAAATCTACAGCTTCCCGAGCCACGAGAGCCAGACGTGAAGAAGGAGAGATGTTCTATATTTTTAACGCAGATATCACCTTTTTAATAAACTGGAACATATTTAAGAGACCCACGAAATCCATTTCCTGCGCATCTTCCGTAAATATCTTAACAATCAGACACGCACCACTAAATGGTGACTCGAGGCTCGCAGAGCACTCCAGTGCTAGATTTTATACGTGGATCTTATCCAGTCAACTGCTAGAGGCCTTGGTGGAATTGGAAATGTAAATACAAATCCGTTCTCTTCACCGAATCGCCTCAGTTTAGTGTAGACTGGAATGACAATAAAACAGTGGGATTGAATACCTGTCTAGAAGAGTGTTTGAGAATACGTATAATTAAAAATTGTGTTTAGTGTAAAAAGTTTCACCGCGAATGACAGACACACACACATGCAACTGTAACATTCACTCCTTGATCTCAAGACATGACATTATGCGTCACTATTTTGGTAAACTTTTAGGTTTGTCATTCCTCTGAAACGAACATGTTGCACTGTGAAATGCAGCGGAAGGTGTCATAACAAACCTGTACTTGGAATTATCATCTTGTCAAAGCCTTCGCTCGCTATTGGCGAATCTCTTCTTAAGAGGGTCGCATCACCTACGACATTCTACAACAATGCTGTCGCTGTTACTTACCCTCCGTAGTAAAAAGATATTAAGTCGATTTTGATAATCTACAAAGAAATTACTAGTGTTAATGATGTACTATATGTTTTATTGTTTAAGCACCGCCTTTACTGATGGAAGTGCGTATTTTATTTGTGCGGCAGGCTTTAATTATTTTGCAGTCATTGTTTTACCTAATACCATTACATCTTCAAGATGTCCCTGTCACGTGTACGTCCTCAACAGATTTCTTCACTAATTTCATAACGTTACAGTTTATACGTTGCGTAACTCCACGAATTTCGTATGATTTCATTTTTCTTGTTACGCATAGCATTTGCATTGGAAAGACACTCGCTGGAAAATCTGAAACCTACCGACTCTGTATGACAACACTGAAGGTTCATGTCTTGATGGATGACACAAAAGTGCTCACAAGGAGGAAATGCTTCCTGAAGAAATGGATGGTGCAAAGTTTATGCACATACGTGTTACTAACTTGCAATTATTTGAAAAAACTGCTGCTTGGGAATCTTTCATTTTTCACATGATTGTATTTCAGAAAAATTAATAAAATCTCCTTGTAGCTGGCGCGGATTTGTTCAACCTCCCCGGTGGCTCAGTGGTCTACTAAGCACTTGCTTCTGACAATTCGTCCACAATGAGTTAGGGTTCGAATCTCGGTGAGGCACGTATGTTCTGTTTGACTTGCGGCACAGGATATCTCCCTTCCCTGGAACCAGTGGACCTAAATTAAAGACGAGAGACACCTTATAGCACATCGAGTTGCTTTTGGTGGTCGTTAAACGCCGCCTTCCGGCCAAAAAAATGAGATTTGTTCTCTTATGTGGGAGAACCAAATTGAGAAAAAATATCTTAGCATATTTAAAGCAGTAAGCGATATAACTTACACATAGGAATGGCAAACAATGGGTTGTCACGGACCGGAAAAAATTAGCTTTTTTGTTACTGACAGAAACATTGGAAGCGTCATCCGGGAGAAGAAAAGAGAAGGAAATGTTTTTTCTTTCTTAGTAATTTCGAGGAACTAGAAAGGAGCCTGCCATTAGTTCCTTGAAAGCCCACGACGACCTATTAGAAAATAATGCTAAGATGTGCACACTTTAAAAATTAAATGTGTGAACGATGATATTTTTAGAAGTACAGCAAAATCCTACTTTTTTAATTTTTTTGCACGCAACATAAATTTCTTGAACTTTTTTCCGATAAATTATTTTACGTTAGGCTACCAACAGTTAGGTAACCGATGCTTTGGCATAAATTTGATGCAGTGGCACACTCATCGCTCGATGAAAAATGTTCTTCGGCATGCAACAAAATTTTATTCAAAATTTAAGTTCGGAAGATCTTAGAGATACTGCCATCCGTGTGATAATAGTATTCCCAAGGACGTCACACAGGTATTCTCAGTTCTTACACGTGTTTTTGCCACCGAGATCACTCCAATGCAATGGTCCATAAGAAAAGGTTACAATGATCAAACTTAATTACGGTGGTTATTTTTGGGTCCCTAACCTATCCCAGTATTGGTATGTCCCTAACCTATCCTAAGAGTATGTCCCTAACCTATCCTAAGAGTGTGTCCCTAACCTATCCTAAGAGTATGTCCCTAACCTATCCTAAGAGTATGTCCCTAACCTGTTCATGGATTGGTTCACAACTGGAATAATTTATGTATCCCAGTTGTTGACACTTGCCCACTATATGATGGTGTTTTCCATGTCAGGTAGTTTACACTGTAACGTTTCCTTGGAAAAGTAGTTCATGGATTGGTTCACATCTGGAATCATTTATGTATCCTAGTTATTGACACTTATCCACTATATGATGGTGTTTTCCAAGTCAGGTAGTTTACACTGTAACGTTTCCTTTTAAAAGTAGTACTTTTGGCCTCATTTTCTGGCCACAAAATTACTGAAACGTCAGTTTCGGATGAACCAACAGATCAGAACAATAATGACCAATTAAGAAGAGCCTCTGGGAGTAGATAGTCGTTACCGAATAACACCTCAGCATGACCAGTGCAGTACGTTAGTTTGTCAAATGATTAGTTTGTAGTAAATATTAATTTAAGGTGAAACTTACGGAATATACTGTAAAGTGCTTTATCAATTTAAATTTAACTGTAGACTGAACACAAGTCATGCTCATTTTTTAAAGCTCCCACACAGCTCTACAATAATCTGAGATCTCCTATTCCACTCCTTCGACTTTATCCTGCAAGTATGTTTAGCCTAGTGTTAAATTACATACGTAGTTGCAGATACCATTAGAAACGATTTCCTTTAAGTTTATTTCTGTTCAGACAGAAACTTCGAAGTTTATCAACTAATACAAGACCTTTACAGCGTGCATTCTTTCCATATTTTGTGATTTATTTTAATACGGCTTTCACGCTGAGATGTTATTGATGGCCGAATAGTGCCATGTTCACTTTGAAAACGTTCAGATCTAGGACAGCCATGAGAACGATGTAACGTGTCCATCGTACTAAAACCTATGCACAAGTATTACGAAGAACTGGCAAACTTTTAAAAATGACAGCCGAAATCAATCGTTAAATATGTTGTACGAAAGAAAAAAGTTCCGCTTTTTAATTAACAGCCTGAAAGTGTCATTCACAAACCAAAGATGAGGGTAGAACACTATTTAGTTTTCACGTCTCGACGTTTTAGTATTCTGAAACGTTTGCAATATGTAAAAATCTCCAAAAATATTTCGTACGTTTTCCTTTTATTTTATTTTCATAAATATGGCAAACCAGAATCCTATCATCAGTTTTGTATGTAAAAATACTGTGTTCTCAAGCGAGAGGCATTTTCAGCACTAATTTATAATCCTGCGATGTTGGTCCATGTCTGTATAAAATAACGGTGCGTCATCCAATTTAATTTCAAGCTGCACAATGTTGCATCGAAATGTTTAGTTGAGTATTATATTTATGAATAAAGAATGAACACGCATATTATTTTGAAGTTTAACAGGAGCTGCAATTGTGTGCGTTCCTAAAATATTTCCATTATTCACGCTGTCAACGAAATACACAGAATACAAATTCTGTAAAAAGGAAAGTTATTTAAATTTTTAATATATGTTGTCATGTGGAACTAAGCAACACTAAAGTAAATATGAATATGAAATATTTTCCTTAACAATGACGAAGGCACTGTAAAACAATAGCTGAATTTTTTAAACGAAACAAAAGTTATAGATACAAAAATTTATCGCATTGGTTTCTATGTATTTAAACATTTAGGAGTTATATTTTCACTAAACACGCAAAATATTTCTGTGATAAAGAATATTGCGATACGTTTGAACTGATATTGCAAGAAAGCTCATTTTTAATAAATACTTGGAAACAAAATTTCCAGTCTTTGGATACAATGAAGAGGTGTAGAAAGATTTTATATTTGTTTAAGGCGATTAAAACTTAGAAATGAAAAAATCCACTTTCATTGGCAAGAATTTAGATTTTCACACCCGTAGAGAATTATATCAAGATAAGATGTGTTTCACAGGTTACAAAACACTGACTCTTGGGATTAAAATGCATCACAGCGCATCATACTTTCCGTCGGTTTTCAGTACCTGTTTTTTCTGTTTTAATAAACTGGCATTTCGTAGAAAAAGTTTAAGACGTACTTGATTTTTTTTTCTATTAGGTATCGGAGCGAGCACAGTTTTTCATAATTCCCATGGTAATACAACATTGAACGTCGAAAACTAACAAATGTTTTACAGATACTTACGATTCTACTTACAGCATCAAAATGTAAACATTGAACAATAAAATGTATTTCTCTTAAATATTTTGCTCGGTAATTCATTCGAAATGCATTTTAGATTGGTGACAGCGTAGTGATAATATCAAGTTTCCTTTTTTTTCAATAAGTTAGAAGAAAAACGTTCTGACATAAATATTGTAATCATGTCACCTGGGAATTTAGGACGCCAAGTTTTTGATTGTGACTAGAAAAATATCCAGGTGTTGAAAACCCCGGACTGCAAATATTCATAAAAATACTGAAAACCCAAGAATAATAAAAATTTGTTCTGACAGCTTAGTATCTCTGCGAACCCATGGGCAATAAATCGGAATTCCCTTTTTATACCGTTCATACATGAGGACAACTTTATATCAGTGGTGATGTATCTGATGCCTTACACGGAGTGTGCATATTAAAGTCACAATTTGTTTATGGCCTCTATTCAAGCGTTCTAAGAAATAATGATTTTTCTCGGTTTTCATAAACAAAGACAGAGACATCAAACATTTATGTTGAAAGCATTTAATATGGACAATAAAAACTCCTCAGGTATTTCTTGCTTTCTCTTAACTTCGTTACATGAAAAAGAGAAATACCAGAAACTTCAAAAAAGAAATATAGGCGTATTTTCTTGAAGAATTTTTTTCCAGTGTAACAGAAACGCTTTTCATCTATTATCTTCGTAACTGCAACATGAAGCACTTTTTGTGAAGTCCCCGAAAAGAACATTCTCGTGTTAATGTTGCAATTACTCGACCCGGAATTTAATTTAATTTCTAACTGTCCAGTAGAGAAACATTAAAAATTCCTAAGGCAATGAACATTTCTAATTCGTACCAGTCAAAACATCAGCTTTAATTATCAGAAATGAAAGAGTAATAAACCTTTTGCTCATATTCGTATAAGGGAAGCTCAGGATAACAAATTAGAACACAGTCTTTCAGACTAATTTTTTTGTAAATGTCGTAGTCCAAATTCTCTTATTATACATCGCAAGCTCACTTTTATATCATAATTTAGAAAATCTAAGACAATTATCATTAAACTAAATTTTCTCGAATGAAATGATGAGATAACATCCTTACATAAATCTCAGTATTTTTTTCTTGATTTTTTAACCCCCACAATGAGTAAACCATAGAGCTATAGGCAGACGCCCGTCCATAATTTGGGGCCACAGGTTCCAGGAAGCGGACAGAGTTTCATCTGACACCATCGGATAGGTCTCATCGTGGACGAGAAACAGGGCCCAACTGGAACAAATGCTTAGCATCCAGCTCTTCAGATCACTTGGCCGCTAAGGTGGCATTTTAGTTATCATTAAGTATATTTAGGTATTAAAACGATATGTTCCTATTAACAGAGTGTTTCTCCAGACTGATTTCTGTTTCTTAAATGAAATTTGCGTTCGATAGAAAAATGCATGCTGTAATGCTCATAGATCAAAAGCTGCTTCATATGTCAGCAGCCACAGGTAGTATTGGGGAACAATCAAAATTTGAGGGGTATGCATTATTTCAAAAACTAGAGTCAATTCTGCAAAACTAGTGTCATTTTAGTATTCAGCACGTGCGTTTATGTTCTTTGAACCAAACGTAAATTGCATCTCCTCATATTTTTGTAATTTATTTTCTACAGATAAGAGTTGGCCAACCGTGGATACGAAATTAGAATAAGATTACTTGCTTCACTGGTAGCCGAATGGTCAGAGGGAGGATCACTTAACTAATCGTTCGAGCTGGGACAGTGGCGTAACCATGTTTCAAAATCTGGAAGGGGGGGGTCCAATCACACATTGTATGTATGTATATATATATATATATATTCTATAAAGAAGATACCTAAGCAAAAAAATACATATATAATTTTGACTCACGCCTAGTACAACATAGAAAAGGTGATGTATCTACCTGTGTGAGTAAAAGGAGAAAAGATAAAAAAATAAAATAAAACAACTGAATGTAGAAGGTGTCGATACATAACATTTTCTATGTTGTACTAGGCGTGAGTCAAAATTATATATGTATTTTTTTGCTTAGGTATCTTCTTTATAGAATGTGAATTCTGAATTTTCAAAACTGCTGCGTTGCGCGTTTTGATCTTCAGGTTATTTTGCAACCTTCGTTTTAAATTCTAAAGTTTTTTCCTTAGTCTTCAGTTTTGCTCTTAAGTATATATATATATATATATATATATATATCACCATCATCATTATCAACCATTATCAATCCACTGCTGGATGAAAGTCTCCCCAAATTTCTTCCACAACTGTCTGTCTTGGGCCTGTCTTATCCATGTCACTCCAGCATACTTTCTAATTTCATCCATCCATCTCCCATGGGGTCTTCTTCTGGGTATTTTCCTGTCTCTCGGATTCCAGTCTAAAATGTCGGTTGTCCGTCGGTGGTCAGTTTTTCTGGGAACATATACAGGCCATTGCCATTTCAGTGATTTCACTCTGGTCATGATGTCGTCCACTCCTGTCATTTTCCTTATCCACAAGTTCCTCTTCTTATCTTCCCTGGTTACACCAAGCATGCATCTCTCAATGCTTCTTTGAGTTGTCCGCAGTCTTTGTATGTACGACAAGATTCATGCATGACGTACGACAAGCATTCCAAAGCAGCGAAGAAAGTTACATTTTCCATATAACGTTTTCAAAGGAACTACAGTTCCATGAATTGAAGGCACCAATTACATTTAATTTGATATGTTTTACCATTTATTTAACTTTTCTGTTATAATCTTCCCACCAGTGACGGATATTGGTTATACAAACGGCAAGATAAAGGGAAATACAAATTTTTCTTGATTTTCGTGGCACAAATTGCCTGAAATTGCCGGAAAGCTTGATCTACACGGATTATAACAATTCGGCACATACTGTTTTGCAGCTTGGCCGAAAACGGGCGTGTACACTATTCAATCAATTTGGAATGCAAAGCACAGAATACCGCCGAGTAGGTTCCATTTCTTTAGGTTACAGATCAATTAAGAAATGAAGATTGCAACAATAATGAAAATATGTTCATGAAAATTTATCCCTAATATAATTGCATATCAGTATTCCTGGATAAGGTGAACATAGCAACAAATTTTGTATAGCAAGAGGAATACGCTGTATCCATACGATAACAACTGCACACTAGAATAGTAAAATTTATGAAAGATCCATTATATTTAGCAATAACAGTTATACTAACCAATCAAGAAGTTAATTGATTGGGTGAGATATACAAATGTTCTTCACTTGTGGCCCTGGTTATCATAAATTATCCTAAATAGCTCACAATTTACATTCGTTTAAGGTTTCATTCAAAGCGAACAGTTTCTCCGATTAAGGTCTGCTCTAGGTGTCTTTCTACATAAACCAAATGCATCAAAGCTTTGAATAAAGTCAATTATCGATTCTAGATCAGAAATTCTTGGAGGATCTTAGGAGAGGAATATTCCATAAATTCACGGTCCCGAATGTCCACTCCAGATCGTCTTATGGGACGGCAAAGTCTCCAAGCACTGCGCATATATTCTTTAACGCTCCGTGATCGTCTAATGCTCACCTCGCTTCACCTCCTGTCAACAACTTTCACTTCTTTGGCCAAACATACCTTTCCTCCGTGATTTTTCGTCATTACGGGAAAAAAGGCCTGGGCATCACTCCTCCCCCATTAAACAGCGTGAAGAGCGTCATCCACTCTTGCTGTCTGCGTGAGAAGTGACCTCTGACCTCGCTCTTCTCTTATCAAAGCACAAAGCATACACACAAAAAGGGTGACGTTATCTGCTTGACGTTGGCAGCATTTCTCTCTCACTCTCTATCTCTCTCCTTCCGAGCGAACGAGAAAATAAAACAAAAATGTCAGGCGAACGGCGATGAAAAAAACATATTTCTTTTTTAGAGCAAAAAATGAACTGTTTAAGGAAGTTGAAACGTACGCAACGGTATAATCACTACATTATACACTGAGTGGCCACTTTATTATGACCACCCCCGCAGTACTTCGTTGGGCCACCTTTTGCCTTTAATACTGCGTCGATTCTTCGTGGCATGGGCTCCACGAGATGTTGATAGGTGGTTTGTGAAATCTGAGACCATGCTTGATGACTAACACTTTGCAGGAGTCTGAGATTGCAGGGTTGTGGATCCAGCTGTCTGATGGTTCGTTCAACTTCATCACACAAATTCTCAATGGGGTTGAGATCTGGAGATTGTGGGGGGTCACCTAAGCAAAGTAAACTCACCGGCATGTTCCTGAAACCAATCCTATACAATACGAGCCCTATGGCAGGACGCATTATCTTGTTTAAAGTAGGCATCGTCATTGGGACAAATCACCCACATGACAGGATGCACTTGGTCCGCAACGATGTTTAGATATGATGTGCCAGTCAGACGTTGATCAACACGAATTAAAGAGCCCAAAGCAAGCTAGGAAAACATTCCCCAAACCATAACGTTGCCTCCACAAGATTCAAGGGTTGTAGCAATGCATTTCGGGTCCATGCTTTCGTGCTGTTTCCGCCAAATTCTCACTCGGCCATTGGCATGGTGCAACTGAAACCGTGATTCGTCGGACCACATAATTTGTTTCCAACTATCGACTGTCCAATCCTTGTGCTCCTGTACGAACTGGAGACATTTTCTCTTGTTAACTGCAGGCAGCAAAGGTGTTCGAACAAGCAATCGGCTGCCATATCCCATCCGATGCAGTGTACGGCGAACAGTGCGTGCAGAGATCATTTGAGGGGATCATTGATTAAGATGGTCTGTAATTTGCTGCACTGTTGCCCTTCTGTTGTCTGTTACCAGTCTGGACACTCTCCGTTCCGCCTGAGCATTCACTAGTTGATGACGACCACACGTTGCACGTAGAGACCCAGTTTTTTGGTTGACAGTCCAGTCTTTAAACACTTTAACAACAGCTGCTCTGGAACATTTCACGAATGCGGCGGTTTCGGTGATACTCGCTCCATGGCTCCAAACTCCTACAATAATCCCACGTTGAAAGTCCGTCAAATCGCATTTTTTACCCATCTCGCCACCCAAAAAATCACTTCTACTACTGTCGCAATCACTAAGCTTTCCCTTTTTTACTCTTTCCAACCGTAGGTTGAAGAAGCGTATATGTTTCAGCTTTGTCCGTCCGTCCGTCCGCACAATACCTGGCCTAAAAATGGTTCGATTTCGATGAAATTTTAGTATGTGATAGGGGACCACCAGGGGACGAACCCTATTGAAAATGGGACAAATGGGGTCAAAGGTCATGACGTAGGAGCGGAATCATTCCATTGCCCTAATGCGCCATAACTTGCGTAAATATGATTCGATTTCAATAAAACTTTACTATGTGGTAGGGGACCACCTGGGGACGAACCCTATTTAAAATGGATGAAGTGGTGTCAAAGATCAGGACATAAGACCAGGATGCATTTCATTGCCCTTATGCGTCATAACTTGCGTAAAAATGGTTCGATTTCGATGAAATTCCAGTATGTAGTAGGGGACCACTTGGGGACGAACCCTATTGAAAATGGACGAAATGTGGTCAAAGGTAAGGACATAGGATTGCGATCCTTTCCATTGCCCTTATTCCATATTATTAAGGTGGACGTCAAGTAATTTTGCTTCCTATACTTCCAATAGAAAAGTTTTGTACACATTTCCATCAAAATTAATGTGTTTCCAAGGATGAAAATTTGAACATCGATTAAAATATTTTCATATTATAACTTGGAAAACTTAATGTGTTCTAAAACATAACCATAATCATATTAAAAATCAATAACTTTTCTTTTGGTGGTGTTGAAACCAGAGAAAAGATGGCGCGACCTGTACTTTGATGACGTCAGTGGACAAAAAAATGTTGGATTTCATAATTACAATTATGGTTTAAAAGATATTAAGTATTACAAGTTATGAAATGATGCTATTTTAATCAACGTTCAAATTTTCATCCTTGTGAACGCATTAATTGTCCAGAAAAAAGATGGCGCGACTTGTGTTTTCATGACGTCAGTAGACAAACAAATGTTGAATTGCATAATTATGGTTATGTTTTAGAAAATATTAAGTATTGCAAGTTATAAAATGAAGATATTTTAATCGATGTTCAAATTTTCATCCTTGGGAACGCATTAATTGTGAAAAAATGTGTACAGAAGTTTCTCCATTGGAAGTATAGGAAGCAAAATTACTTGACGTCCACCTTAAAGTAGCGATTCCTGTATGTATGTATGTAAATTTTATTTTGAAAACGGCTCTAAGAATTTTGATGAAAGTCGTTAACCTACCGTTTTCTGGTACTAGAAATCGATTTCAGGAGAATTCGTTCAATGGGTTAAATAACCACCCCGAATTATAACATTTTTAGTGATGGCGTTGTTCCAATATTCCATTAACGTTACCAATGCTCAGAAATCTTATGACGTCACTCTCGCGTTTGAGAATGTTGGCGCGCGGTCACGCCACCTGTCTCATTACGTCACGTGTTGTGTTTGGATCCTATTAAAGTTTTATGACGTCATACTCTTGCGGCGAGCGATGGTCGCGATTTCCATCTGCCTCATTACGTCACGCGTTGTGTGCGTATGCCTGTGCGCACAATAACTCGCGTAACAATTGTTCGATTTCGATGAAATTTTAGTATCTGGTAGGAGATCACCAGGGAAGGTACCCTATTTAAAGCGAAATGGGGTCAAAGGTCAGTATATAGGAGCGGGATCCATTCCACTGTTGTTATGCGTCATAACTAACGTAAAAAAGGTTCGATTTCGATGAAATTTTAGTATGTGGTAGAAGACCACTTGGCGACAAACCTTATTGAAAATGGGCGAAATGGGGTCAAAGGTCAGGACATAGAAGCGGAATCACTTCCATCGCGATTATGCGTCATAACGTACGTAAAAATGCTTCGATTTGGACGAAATGTTAATATGTTGTAGGGTCTTGCCTGGGGACGAATTCTATTGAAAATGGGAGAAATGTGGTCACAGGAGCGGGATCTATTCCATACCCCTTATGCATTATAACTTACGTAAAAATGCTTCGATTACGACAAAACTTTATCATGTTATTTCTGAGGTATACCAAACCGATTCTGTTGAATATCATTGAAATGGATTCAAAGGTCAGGGCACAGGACCGAGATTTATTCCACAGCCATTATTCTCATAACTTAGTAATGTTTCTGGTATGTTGGAAAGCGTATTATAATCAATGCATTGCGTGATTTTACTAACTTGTTATACTAGCCTCGCCCTCTTGCGGCAACAGCGGGCAGCCATAGCTCATTTGCTTAAAACTGTCAGGTGGTCATAATAAAGTGGCCACTCAGTGCATACCTTTTGTGTGAACACATATATGCAGTATATTGTACTTAAAAGACAAGCGTATTCAATAGTATAACAGTAGGAAAATAATATAAAACACTCTATTAAGCTCTATTTTGAAGAAGATGAAACAATAAAACCTTCGATCTCATTTCAACACAAAAATGTTCAGGCACCTTTGCCATTGAAACTGTGATAACTTCTTTGCAGCAAAATCACGTCACCTTTTAACGAGCAGAACAACTGTCGTAGAGTTGCCTGTTTTTCTTGTTCTGTGTACCATGTAAATATTTTCAATGTGTGATCAATGTAAGTGTTAAATATTTGTGAGAGGGGTGCATGGGACCTTCATACTTATCGTGCATGTATTTTGTTTGAAGCCAATTAAAAGACATTAGTCCAAAAAAAAAAAAAAAAAACTCGCGTTGGCGGGCTATCTCCCGGCCACGAGATGGGATAATTATTGAAAAGTTGCTTGCCCCAACTGTCCATAGCACGTCGCACACACGGGTTGTGACAGAAGGGTGTAAAGTACCGGTCCCGTGGGGGAGGCAGATCCCCACAGGTCTCTAGACCGAATCTGTCCGAGTGAAAGACTGTGGTTTCTGGAGACTGACGGGCTAGCTATCGCAGCGCCGTCAGGAACTTTAAAAGCTCCAAACTTATGAGAGAGTTTAACATTTCCCTGTGAAGTCCTCACTTGGACGGTACAGGTAGAGTCATCAGCTAGTATTGTTCTGTGTAGAACAAGGATGTTTCATGGGCTGCTATTCCTTTCTTTTTTTTTTTTGTCTGTTTGGAAGTTTTACTAACACCGTGAGCAACTCTGTGGTTTCAAATCGATTTTATTTTCAAGGTAGGGTTCAGGAAGCGAACTAATTAGAACGTCCTGATACATGTTAAATACAGTAAAATAGGCAAAATTCTAAAAACTATGTACATTTAAATACAGCACGGTGCAGTGATCTACAAAGGAGCATCGTGGTGAAGGGTGCATTCATATTTTGCACGAGAACATAAGAGACTGGCGTAACAGTGCGTCTCAGAGTAAAGGTACAAATTCAGTGCTGACAGATAACAGTGCAGGTGTACAATAATTGAGCACTGTGCGAAAAGAAATTACTGAGGACAAAAAAAATTTAATAATCTGAGACAGACGGAATTAGAATATCTCAGTACTGGGGGATTTTGTATCATGCATAGTAAAGACAAGAATTATTTACACATGTACAGCATTGTGCAATTGAGAAAAGCATTGGTAATAAGAAATCAACGTGGTATTGTAGTTTGAGTTAGATGAAAATCTGACTAGTATATCTGGATACAAGTGAAATACAGTTTAAAATGTAACAAGATTCTAAATTTTGTACAATTTATGTTCAGCTCGGTGCAATGGTCAAAATAAGCAAAATAATGATGAAGGAACTCATAGTGATAAACTGATACAAGAGATGGACAACATCGCATTTCATGGTAACTGGCGCAGTAATGCGATAGGAAACAACATAACGTATTTACAAAATATGTACTACTTTGTGCAATTCACAACTGAAATGAAGATAGTGATAATGTGAAAACATGAGACTGACGTGACTTGATCGTCTCAACACATGAGCACATTACATAGACGTGGAAAAACTTGAGCCAAAACGGAACTAAGATATCGCAATCAATAATAGTGAAGACGATAACTAATTACACATGTACAACATTGCGCAGTTTAGAAATACATTCGGTATGAGAAAGCAACTTCATTGAAGTATGATTTAGGAAACAATCCGACGAGTATTACTTAATACAAGTAAAATGCAGTAAAGAAGTAACGATATTCTAAACATTGTACAATTTGTATACAGCACATTGCAATGGCCAAATTAAACAAAAGAGGGAAGAGGGCAAACATATCGATGAACAAATGAAAGAGACGGACAAACAGGCCGTCTCAAAAGAAAGATGCAATATGGTGATAACAAACAACACAACGTAATTATAATATATGTACAACATTGTGCAAATCACTATGAGAAAAAAAAGCATTAAAGTGAAAACATGAGACAGACGGGAGTTGTTCATCTCAATATATGAAAGATTCACGTGGATGATAGAGACTACAATAATTAAACACAAAAACGGTATTGCAAGAATTACATAAGATTCAAATTGAGGAGAAACAACACGAAAGGTCTAGTGCAATGATGATCATGAAAATTTAAACAAAGCTCATCAAAAGCAAGTATGGTCGAAATCATAGTCGGCCAACCGTCAGTTGTAGCGACATCGGCGAGCCAGCGAACCAGGAGGCAGCCGGAGACCATGTGGAGAGAAACGTACTCTCGCAGTGCTGAGTAACAGCTACTTGGTTCTCGAAGCGGAGACGAGAAAGAAGGCAGTCTCGAAAGTGACACATTAACATCTCAGAAGCTTGAGGCACTGTATAAGGAGTGATAATATCTCGGCAGCGTTGGTGAAACACGTAGATAACGTGCTTTACTAAAACAAAAATGTAGGAACAAACTAATGGTAGCTTGACTGGAGGAGAAACTTGAAGCAGCAGTGTCTTGTAGGCATCGAAAGTAAGATCAGCTGTAACTGAGCGTTGGATGATGGAAAATGCTAAATGCAGGAGCGGGAAGTAAGATGACACAATGGAGATATGCATAAGAAACATCAGCTTCTTGAGCACAGAAGGGGCAAAGAGGTGAGTCAAGAAGTGTCATGCGAAGGAGGATGGAGGGGATGGGAGACGGCGGTGAAGAAAAATCCAATGAGCGTTGATCTCTAGTGGAGCGGAAAGAGGAAAGAGGGCGGCTGACCACACGGCGGTGGTGGAGGATAGGGGGACGTCGGGAATGGGGATGGGAGAAGAGGAGGGGGACCTGTAAAGGAAACGGTAGAGAGCCGGCGACGGACAGAAAAAAGGGAACAGGAAGGGAAGCAGAAGTGATAAAGGTAAGGCCATAGGGAGTGGCGAGGTGGGGGAACTGAGAGATAATAATAGAAAGGAGGGAGTCATAGACAGAGCGAGAGGAGGGGGATAGAAGAAGAGTGGAGAGAAGACTGGCATAAGGACGCCAGGTAAGGCCGAAAGTAGTGAGGTCTCTGACTGTTAGGACTCCTGCACGGAGCCAAGAAGGATAGGCAAAGTGCGACAGATGTGAAGGGTGGAGAAGAGACGAGAAAACGAGGGGTTCGGCGAGAAGTTCCGTAGTAGAATCAGGCGAGGAGCGAGAAAGGGAGAGAGAGAGGAGTAAGTTGAGAGCTTCTCGGTAGACAGGGGGACAACGGGAGGGAACAAAAGATCAACGGTCCATGAGTAGTAACGAAAGGAAAGTGAAGCTGACGTTTCTCGGATTAGTGCTGACATCTCTTACAGAAATAGCATCAGGTACATGTGACGTGATGAGGCGAAGGAACGTAGTAATCTTGAAAGCCTTGTAATACAAATGTCTGTTGACAAGGCTGATGCGACCGTGGTCTGGAGCAAGACAGAGCTTTAGGGCGCTGATCCAGTGGTGGCCAGTCCAGATTACGAAAGTGAAGCAACGGGTGATGTCTTGAAGAAGAAGGAGTGGAGTTTTGACTGCGTGCCAGGAGTGAGTACATAAAGAAAGTAGGTAAGTACGAGTGAGACGTGCTCGTAGGAAGTAGGATGAGCAGAACTGCGCTCTGCACCAAAACGCAGGTAACTTGTGCAAGCGTGGGTGAATGGTATTCCACGTGGAAAGGGAGGCATCGCCCGCGATACCAAGATGGACGCCAAGGAAGCGTTGTAAGATGGAAGAACAGTTGGCACCCCAAGGGGAATCCATACGATCAACACAGGAACCGCACCACAATCCTGTGCTTTTGGAAGAATTAATCGCTGCGCCGGAGCACGAGGCGTATTCTGTGAAGAGACTTTGCAATTGAGTGAACTGTGCTTCGAGACGAACGCAAAAGGTTACATCATCTGCAACGGAAGTGATGCCATGATGTCTCGTGCGGCCGATGAGTGGTGGAAGAGCAGGTTGAAAGGAACGGTGCACTGTGCGAAGAAATGGTTCGATGGCTATTAGAAAGAGTTGGCCGGAGAGTGGGCAGCCTCCCACGGCGGAATGGAAACGGCGCTGTGAGAAAGGTGGGCAACTTAACCTGAAAACTGGCGTTCTGATAAAGCGAGGAGAATAGGGAAACAAAAGAAAGGAGTGTGTCAGGAAGATATGAATGGGATATATTATCGAAGGCTGACTGTTGATCTAGTGAGAGGAGGGTGAGGGGTTCAGAGCGAAGTCGAGCAAGGTGGATCAGGTCGTTAAGGAGGTGGATGTTGTGTGAAAGAGAGCGGCCGGGGACTGTGTAAGTTTGGTTGGGGGAGAGAATGTGAGTGAGGATGGGATTGAGTCGTTGAGAAAGAAGCTTAGTATAAAGTTTGTAATCAAGAATTAGTAAGGAAATAGGGCGCCAGTTCTGCAAGTCAAGGAGATCACCTTTCTTGGGGAAAAGGACTACATATGAGGCTGTAAATCTCCTCGGGAGGGGGAGACAGTAACGGCAGCTGAAAAAGCAGCAAGGAGAAACGGAAGAAGTAGAGGTAGAAACGTTTTGTGAAAGCAGAAAGTTAGGCGGCCGGACCTGGAGCGGCATTGTAATTCAGGGAAAGGAATGTGGAGGAGAGTTCGGAAAGTGTGGGGGGAGAAGGAGAGTGGTAGCAAGATGGGGGAACTTGTGGTAAATTAGAAAGGAGAGATGCCATAGCTGTGGGTGATGGCGGAGGAGGTTCAAAGAACTTTTCAGTATATTGCTTACGGACATGAGAACAAAGAGTGATCGGGTCGTCTGACACCTCACCAGAAACAAGGCGGAGGTGATGAAGTGCACTTGATGCTCGTCGTGTGCGTTCCACTGATGTAAGAAACTCATAATTCTGCGCGTCTGGCATCCGATGTTGAAGACGGAGTCGACACAGAGCTTGTTGAGCCAGTGGAAGGAGAAGAGATCGAAGTTCTGCTTTATAGGAGGAGAAGAGAGGATCACTTAAGCTAAGAAAAGAGAGCATTGAGCGAACATGGTTAAGACGCATGTTCTGAATCGTCTTTGCCGTGAAAGAAAGGTTGCGGACATGAAGAACAAGGTGTTGTTTGATCTCCATCCACAAAGTTAGACCACAGGAGGCAGATCAGATTGGAGTTGTGGTCGTCTTTTTTCTAGGAATGATCGAACTGACGAGCAGAAATCTGGATCTGAGAGAAGAGCATTATCAAAAGTCCAAGGACGAATTGTCCTGAGTTTTGTCGGAGCAGTATGGACGGTGAGAGCAATAGTGCAGTGATCAGAAGAGGCTGTGCGATGAATGCACGATTCAGTCACAGCTGGAAGAAGGATACATGAGGCATAAAACCTGTCAATACGGGCTGTAAAAGGACTGTGGTCATGGGATGAGCGCTAGGTGTGAAGAGTCGTCGTCGAATGGAAGTGGCGGTGAACATCAGTGAGTGAGTTGTTTGAAACAATTGACTGTAGAAGATTTACCAAGGCGACTCGGTGCTCTCTGATGGATGGGGACCGATCAAGTTGAGGATTGAGGGTGCAGTTAAAATCACCTCCTATGAGAACGTGATCTGTAGGAGGGATGCGAGATAAAGCACGACGAAGACGGGTGAATAGTATTGACAGGAAGTTTGTAGAACATGGAATGTAGATATTGAAAATATGGTAACAAGTTGACTCAATGGTGAAAGTTGCAAGCTGTAGGAGATCTCAACACAGGTAGCTAACTGAAAGGGAGGTGACAGTAGAGTTGAAGGTGTTGCGGACGTCAATTGTGAGGCCACTATGAGGAGATAATCCAAATGCATGGTGAAACGTATAGTTCCACGGCCGCCATCTAGAGAAGAGAGTGGTAGATTTGCAATTCGTTTCCTGGAGTAGGAGAAGATCTGCCCCTAACGGGTTGAGGTCTTCATAAACCAAGGCATTATTGAGGGGGGATGCGAATCCCCTGCAATTAAGTGATACGATCTTGAATATGAGGTTCAGTTAATGCTTGCTGAAGATCTTTCAGGACTGGAGGAAAAGACTTGAGTCGGTTGAAAAACGCTTTCGCCCACGGGTGGGCAGGTATGTTTTGACAGCAAAAATGTGACAGGTTACAAATCTGATGTGGCACGAGATGCAGAAGTGAAATATTCTTCATGGCTAAGGCATGTGTGATGGTGTAGGCGGTCTTGTTCGTTAAATATATTTATGGAGATCTTCATAGGAGAGTGGTGCGGGAGGTATATTGGCTTTCTGGAGAGATGCAGCAAAGTCTTCAACCGTGTGCAAGGAGACTTCAGCTTTGGATGGGGAGGTATGACGGGTAGAACTGCCGGATCGGGGTGAAGTTGAGTTCTGCTTCTTCGCTGATCGCCGACGGGAGGAACCACGGCGCTTCAACGGAGGCTCAGTCGAATCATCATAACCTTGAGACTCTCTGCCAATGGACTCTGTATCTGCTGCGACGGAGGTACCAGTAGTAAATGCGGACTGAAAACCCTCTGAGGGGGATTCAGAAGCCGAATGACGACTTTGGGGAAGTGCTGAGGCATCCGTTGGAAAATCCTTTTGTAAATCATAGGAAGCTGGCGTGGAAGCTTCTCGTTGACCAACGGCTGTAAGTCGACGAATTTTCTCAAATCTCAGCTCTATGGCTTGCTGTGCTGAGGTGAATCGTGGGGTTTGCTTTGAGGGAGATGCAAAAGCTGATAGAGAGCTAGTTGGATCCGGTGGAACTTGATGGGGGCAATGCACTTGAAGATGAGTTTCGCCATGACATAGTGTGCAGTGTAGGTAGGTAATCACGTCGATTCCCCGACGCTGTTGTCCACAGCGCACATTGAGGATCTTCGGGCACGCCATCAGATGTTCATCCAACGGAAAGATGACTTGGGCACTACGACGAAACCCTCCAATGGTTTTGTCATCTGGATCTCTAGGCGCCGCTGAGAGAGTCGTCACCGGTCCCACTACTCAGCCAAATTTGCTAAGTAAGGTACACAGTGCAACATCAGAGACTTCAGGTGGAACTGGATAAAAAGTAACCTGGATATGCCGCTGCGCAACAGGCTCTCAGGTAGAAGATGAACATCTTTGATGGACAAGCCGTCAGTCATTACAAGATCGGCATGTTCCTTACGAGTAAAATACACCAATACGACCCGTGGTTTGCGGGCCATATGAGTAATGTGGGCTCCAGCGGGAAGCATCTGCTTAAGTGCAAGACTCTACTCTTTGAGCTTCGTGTCAGGTAGGGCATCGAAACAGACGCCAAAGTCCATGGTAGACATAAATTGTTTTCCTGCTGGGGATTTTTCCGGGATGTCAATATTAGCGGAATTGCCGTCAACAATGACGTAGGAGTCTGGAAAGACTGTCTCCACAAACTTAGAAGGAGCTTTCGCTTCGGAGGTAACCTTGGAATATGTACGAGAAGGAGAAACGACGAGAGAGGGCTGCGACAAAGCGCCAGTTGCTGGAAGCGGCTTTTTGAATTTAGTGGAAGTGGAAGGCAGCGGACCTGCGCCGTCAGTCACATCCATGGCATCGTCTGCAGTACCAGAGACATGCGTCAAGGCGACGTGACTATCCTGGACAGGGCAAGCAGCTTGAGCCTTTACAGAGGAGTCGCGCGCCACATCCTGTGTGCGCACTACGTCATTGACAAGCATTGGAGATGATTGGTCTGCAGAGGTTGAATAGGAGGAGGTTAAAGGAGCCTTACTGATAAGGGCGTGAACATTACTCTTATCAGTTGCCGCCATTGTTAATGGTGAGGGTTAACGAAAGAATCGATCAGCTCTATCGAAAATTTAAATGCTTGTTACAGAAATAATAAGTTACTCACCACCTTGTGAGACGAACCAAAAGAAAACTCTCACCTTCGTCTTGAAGGGACACGCAACAGAAATGGACGACACACTCTGGAAACACACTAATTCAGGCACAAAACTGGAGCACAAACAACGAGCAACTCAATGGGCTATAAGCAGTCGCCCGTCCCTTATTTAAGGAACCCCGTTAGCACCGACCTTATTAAAAAATTCCCCGTTAGCACCGTGAGACATCCTTCTAGTCAGATGATATGGGGCGCTATGTCAGCATCCGGTACTGTTCATTATCCTTTTTACCGAGAGGCACTACCATAACTGGTCCTTTTTATATGGAAACGTTACGTGAAAAGCTGTTAAGTCATATGCAAGTGCACAGATGTACAGTCTATACGCATTGTGGTGCTTTATGCCACAGATCAAAGATAGTAAAGAACTACCTACAGAGGAAAACATAACTGTGCTTGACTGGCCCGGTCTTAGTCCCGACCTTAACCTTCATCGAAAATCTGAGGACCATTTTGAAAGACAAGGTAGCAGAAAAACAGCCATCAAAATCCCAAGATTTGATTGACGGGATAAAGTACGTGTGATGCAAAGACATTTCAAGTGACTGCTGCAAATATCTCATTGAGAGTATGTCTCATCGTATTCTGTCCGTTACAAAAAAACGAAGGTGGAAACACACAAAGTACTGATTTCGGTATTTTTGTGTTCTAAAAAATTTAAGTATTCATCTGTGGTGTCATTTTTTCAAATATCTCTGACTAGTAATTAGTTCATTCTTTGAAAATCTTAATTTTCAATAAATTGACAGGTGACTTTAAACTTTTGCAAATGACTGTATTTTCATTTTGCTGATTTTTTTTACTGACAATTTGTTTTGAAATATGTTTTTCGTGTCGGAAAAAATTCGCAGGATGTGCTCATTGCAGCCGAAGATTTGGTGTCATCTTGTTTTTGTGATAAAAGTGAAATGATAAACATTAGCACGATGTTATTTCGTTTTTTCAAGTCTTTTTTTTTATATAATTTTGAAACATGAAACCAGAGAAACTTCAAATCATGCTAAGAAGATTATTCAACCTTCAGGTACTCAGAATGGACATGGCTAGTTCACAATAAGACATAAATACCGGTGAAGATACGTTGTCATTTTGTTTCTCTCATTTAAAATGCAATTCCAAAATTAATTTACTCCATGAAAATGCTCCTTATCTTGATCATTTTACATCATTTTACATCGCAAATTCTATTCGAAGTTGGAATTGCATTTGAAACTGTATTGTCAGTGAAAATCGCAATCAATCTTTCAACACTGTTTGATTTAGGCACAATTGCCTTCGTTTCAGCTTGAAAAAAAAATGTCTAGCTGAAAGGCAAAGAAATTGGAGATATTAGATCATTTCTACCCATGCGTTATTTTTAGCTCAGATGGCTTCGAAGCCAAACATATAAGCGGCATTAAAAGAACGAACGATTTGATGAATAACTTGCGTAAGAAAGCCTCAAAGCCTCACATCGACAAATATATTTTTTAGTTCTAGAGAAATAAGGTTGAAATACACTATCCAGTAGTTGGTCTTCCCATCGATCGAGCTGGAATTCGTGAGGTTATGTTTTCAGACTGTGTTCCAGAATTTCACCAAAGGAAGACTTTGAAGTTTGGTTACTCTCCTATATTTTTCAAATGCGCACGTAAATTTTGGGAACTCAATTTAAATTCGTCTACAAGTAGTCATTGCCTTTTTCATAGACAAACATTAACACCAATATCAGCCAGCATCTGAGACAGCTGTTTTACATAACAAAATTTTTAAAATTTGCTAAGGGTAGAACTTTAAACTTACAACATTTGTACTTATTTCTTGTAATTTGAGCAAGAGGCACGAAACCTTAATGTTTTGCAACTTTTGTAAAAAATGGTAAGCACTTAAAGAATCACTTTGTCCTGCCGTCCAACTGCTGATAACCTATCTCTTCATCTATTAGTCCCATTTAAAAATTTATTTTTGCATTTGTAAGCCAGAAATGGGAGAACGATAATAATTCTTTCTTTCCGATACTTTCCCAATGCCTTAGGTTTGCCGCTAGAGAGATAAAATCAGAAGCTATCGAGTTCAAAATACATTTTATTCTGTATCATTGCTTACATATATCCGATTGAATTTTTTTCTTTCTTTCGATAGCACTTACAGCGAAGATTAATTATTTTAGGTAGTTTTTTTAAATGTAAAGCACATATTTTTTATCACGAGCTAGTATAAACATAATTTGCCATTTTACCTGTTATCTCTGCTTCTAAACGTCCAGTTTGATCCCCTTCCCCCTTTTTTTTATCTGCAAGAATTTCCCGAGGGACTTTTTCTGCATACAATTTCTAATCTTTTCTAAGGTACACTTTTTATCCTTTGGGGGCGTATAATTTTGTTTCAGACGTACCGGTAGTAATATTTGCGCTTCTAGAATTTTTTTTTTTATTGGATTTTTAACGATCACCGTGAGCAACTCAATGGGCTATAAGCAGTCGCCCGTCTCTAATTTAGGGTCACTGGTTCCAGGGAAGGGAGAGAGCCAGTGCCGTAAGACAAACACAACATCCATGCCTCACCGGGATTCGAACCCGGACCCCGTTCGGACGAATGATCAGAGGCCATCGCTTAGACCACTGCGCCACCGGGGCGGCATCTAGAAATTCGGATGAAATTCCTTTGTCGTCAGGAATTTCTTTTCGCATAGGGGTATCGATGTACATCGTGTTTTTCATGATATATCTGCTTTAACAGTCCGATTTGAAAATTTTCTTTGTCGGACAGCGTTTCTGGTTCAACATATTTGCATATAATTCGAAATTTTTCTTATCACACAAGTTTGCCACTAGGTGGCATAAGCTAACGTTTCCGTTTGCAGCATGTCTAGGAACACGGTTGAGAAATTCTTCTGCAGTCAGGCATTACTAACGGCGATAACATTTTTGGGCGCGTTTCCAGCTGAAAATAATGAAGAATATCCCAGCAAAGAGGCCGCAAATGTTTAATCTACTTTTCTCGATATCTCTGTTTTTTTGTTGTTAATTTTCTTGGGGTTTAACCACCACCGTGAACAACTCGGTGGGCTATAAGCAGACGCACCTTCCTAATTTCCGTCCATTGGTTCCAGGCTAGGGACAGAGCCAGTGCCGTTGGACAAACAGAACATCATCTATGCTTCACAGGGATTCGAACCCTAACCCATCTCTGACTAACGGTTAGAAGACAGCGCTCAGATCATTGCTCACTAGAGTGGCTCTCTTTTGCCAAAAAGACCAACTCAAAAAATTATTTTCACGCTGCATATCATTCACACTGTAAAAGATTCTGTTCGTGTCAGTCAGTGGGTTTTTCGTAGTTGAAAGTTCTGGTGCAATACAATGTTAGTGTATATTTCTGTTTCCAACTATATATCCGCTTCCAAAACTGGTTTTGAAAACTTTCTGTTTTTACTGCATGCCATTTCCTATAGTAACAAGAAAGATGACACCGAATTTTCTGGAGTAATAAGCACGCCTTGTGAATCCGTTCTGACGCGAATTAAATTTATCAAATACAGTATATTCAAAGTCAATGGAACCGATATGGAAAATAATAATATCTGACCGAAAAAAGAAGTGTTCAATCGGGTTTTTAATCCCGCAGATATTGATGTGAACCGAATCGTGAACTTACGCCCTCTGGTTGCAGACTTGTTCGCTAAGAAAAATTTTAAATTATATCAGAAACATTTTGCAGCGGAAACACACTCCAACAGAGAACTTTTTTTTTTTTAAATCGGACTCTTAGAAGCAGTGATATGGGCAAATATAAGATATGCATCAAAGCCCCCTGGCGGAAAAACCATGCATTGTTTTAGGAAGAAAATATTCCTAAAGGGTTTGTCGACGTGAGTAGTATTGGTCCACAAACGATTTTTTTTCAATTGAGATTTTAGAAGCTCATATTTTACTGAAAATTCATCAGAAACGGAAATTATGACTTACGCCCCTTGGTGGCCAAACCTTTTTCTACCAAAAATTAGAAATTATATACAAAGGATTTCCCATCCGGTGCAGAAAGATTTTTTTAAATCGGAGTTTTAAAAGCAGAGATATCGGAGAAACGGAATTTTCCTTTATACGCCCCGTAGCGGAAAGTCTGTGAATTACTTTAAAATTTTGAAATTGTATGAAAAACATGTCGCACCGGAAACTCTATTCAATAACGGACTTTTTCTAATCGGACCATTAGAAGCAGAGATATTGACAAAAATAAGATCTACATCTACGCCCCTTGGCGGAGAAATCATGCAATATTTTAAGAAGAAAATATTCCGAAAAGATTTATCGGCATGAGTGGCATCGGTCCACGAAATAATTTTCTCAATCGATATCTTAGAGCTGAGATTTTGTGGAAAACACATCAGAATCTGAAATTAACTATTACGCCCCGTGGTGGCCAAACCACTCTCTACCAAAAATTATAAATTACATGCAAAAGGTTTCTCACCAGGACCTGTATCCGTCGAAGTAAAAATTTTCCAAATCGGAGTTTTAGAAGTAGAGATATCGGGGGAAACATAATTTACCCTTACGCGCCTAGCGGAAAAGCTAAGCTTAATGTGAAAAATTTACTATACCTAAAATACTCTTCGACATTACATATAAATGAAATTGAAGGATGAAGGAATTTTTTTCAATCCGATGTTTAGAACCAAATATATGGAATAAAATGCATTTTGAATTCGATATCATCTGCATTTACGCCCTCTAGCGGCGAAATTGTACATCGTAAAAACAAAAAACAAAATGAAGGATCATCATTCGCATATTTCAAGCTTCCCAATGCAGAAAGAATTTTTCAAATCGGGCTAAGATTTGTAGAAATATGGTGTCTACAGACGGACGGACGGACGGATGGACAACCCAATATCATAAGCACGATCTTATTTTACAAAAGACGTACTAAAAATTGGGAACCGTGTCTTCTTTAAATAACTCGCACTTTACCCGTTAGTGTCACAAACGTAGAAACATTGTATCTCTATGTCTGTTTCCAGAAGAGCTGATTTTTTTTTACCTTTGCATATTTTCTGCTTTTCCTTAATTCAAAATTCTTTAGTCGGGGGCACCAGCTTGTATTGCTGTTTGACAGAGTTAATTCGATTTAGTAAATCCTTTAGAAGAGTCCATTTTTAATAGGATAATTTTCATTATAAAAACTATTTAGCACTAATTTCTTTTCTTTTTTACGCTTTCCAGCCGTAGGTTGAAGAAGCGTATATGCTCCAGCTTTTTCCGTCCGTCTGTCAGTCCGTCTGTCGGCACGATAACTCACGTAAAAATGGTTCGATTTCGATGAAATTTTAGTATGTGGTAGGGGACGAACCCTATTGAAAATGGGTGAAGTGGGGTCAAAGGTCATGCCATGAGAGCAGGATCCATTCGATTGCCCTTATGCGTCATAACTTGCGTAAATATGGTTCGATTTCAATGAAAGTTTAGTATGTGGTAGGGGACCATCTGGGGACGAACCCTATTGAAAATGGGTAAAGTGGAGTCAAAGGTCAGGACATAGGAGCGGGATCCATTCCATCGCCCTTATCCCACACTATTAAGGTGAACGTCAAGTAATTTTGCTTCCTATATTTCCAATGGAAAACCTTATGTACATATTTCCTTCACAATTAGTGTGTTCCCAAGGATGGAAATTTTAACATCGATTAAAATAACTTCATACTATAACTTGGAATACTTAACATTTTCTAAAACATAACTATAATTATATTAAAAAACAATAACGTTTCCTTTGGTGGTGTTGAAACCAGAAAAAAGATGGCGCGACCTGTACTTTGATGACGTCAGTGGACAAATAAATGTTGGATTGCATAATTACGGTTATGGTTTAGAAAATATTATTACGGTTATGGTTTAGAAAATATTAAGTATTCCAAGTTATGAAATTAAGCTATTTTAATCGATGTTCAAATTTTCATTCTTGGGAACGCATTAATTGTGAAGAAAATGCGTACAGAAGTTTTTCCATTGGAAGTATAGGAAGCAAAATTACTTGACGTCCACCTTAAAGTAGGAATTCTTGTATGTATGTATGTAATTTTATTTTGAAAACGGCTCTAAGAATTTTGATGAAAGTCGTTAACCTACCGTTCCCTGGTACTAGAAATCGACTTAGCTTGATCTTGACTTTAAGAGAATTCGTTTAGTGGGTTAAATAACCACTCCGAATCATAACGTTTTTAGTGTCATGGCGTCGTTCCATTAATGTTTCCAATGCTTAGAAATCTTATGACGTCACAATCTCGCGTTTGAGAATGTTGGCGCGCGGTCACGCCATCTGTCTCATTACGTCACGCGTTGTGTGTGGATCCTATTAAAGTTTTATGACGTCATACTTTTGCAAGCAGATGGTCACGATTACCATCTGCTTTATTACGTCACGCGTTGTGTGCGTTGTCCGTCCGCACGATAACTCGCGTAACAATTGTTCGATTTCGATGAAATTTTAGTATCTGGTAGGGTATCTCCTGGGAAGGAACCTTATTTAAAGTGAACAAAATGGGGTGAAAGGTCAGTACATAGGAGTAGGATCTATTCCACTGCTATTATGCGTCATAACTAACGTAAAAAAGTTCGATTTCAATGAAATTTTAGTATGTGGCAGGGGACCACCTGGCCACAAACCCTTTTGAAAAGGGGCGAAATGGGGCAAAGGTCAGGACATAGGAGCGGAATCACTTCCATAGCCATTATGCGTCATAACGTACGTAAAAATGCTTCGATTTGGATGAAATGTTAGTATGTTGTAGGGGCCTGCCTGGGGACGAATTATATTGAAAATGGGCGAAATGGAGTCAAAGGTTAGGACACAGGAGCGGGATCTATTCCATAGCCCTTATGCATCATAACTTACGTAAAAATGCTTCGATGCCGCCCCGGTGGCGCAGTGGTCTAAGCGATGGCATCTGAGCATTCGTCCGAAAGGGGTCCGGGTTCGAATCCCGGTGAGGCATGGATGTTGTGTTTGTCTTACGGCACTGGCTCTCTCCCTTCCCTGGAACCAGTGACCCTAAATTAGGGACGGGCGACTGCTTATAGCCCATTGAGTTGCTCACGGTGGTCGTTAAACCTCCAACCAAAAAAAAAAAATGCTTTGATTGCGACAAAACGTTATCATGTAATTTCGGAGGTATACCGAACCGGTTCTGTTGAATATCATCGATATGGAATCAAGGGTCAGGGCACAGGACCGAGATTCATACCACAGCCATTATTCTCATAATTTGAGTGATAACTTGAGTAATTATTTCTGGAATGTTGGAAAGCGTATTATGATCAATGCATTGCATGATTTTACAAACTTGTTTTTTTTTTCTTAAATTTACAGCTTTCTCGCTAGGGAGTAAAGTTATATCACGTTTTCCTCTACATTTCTTTACTTCTTATCGTTCGATTTGATTTTTGTGTAGGATATCTTCCGCTATGAGAAAATTTTCTGTGGACAATTTGTAAATTTTCATAACACAGTTTTCAGCCGCTAGTGGAAGTGTAGCTGCGATTAACTATAGAATCAATAATTATCCACAGTGTATTTATAAAATACTCATGCTTTGAGTGTTTTCCCACGGACTGTCTACGAATATAATTTCATGTTCAAAAAAGGTTCGCACAATGGAACACATAAGGAAGGAGTTGGGCCGCCCCGGTGGCGCAGTGGTCCAAACGCTGGCTTCTGACCATTCGTCTGAGATGGGTCCAGGTTCGATCCCGTGCGGCATTGGTGTTATGTTTGTCTTACCATTCGCTGTAGTGAGTGGCCCTAAATTAGGGAAAGGCGACATCTTTACAGCCCATTGATTATGGTGCGGTGGTCGTTAAACCCTGAAACAAAACAAAAACATAAACAATAACGAAAAAAAAATGATGGATATGGACACCTATCCAAGTCCATTGCTGGTTAAAACTGTTGAAGCAGCAAATCACATGCAAATTTGCCATGGTTTTGCGCATGAAATTATCGGTCACAGTCTTCATTTTCGTGGTCTGTGCAACATGGATCCCAAAATCTGTCACAGAAGTGTGCAAAGCAATCATTTGAACATTTTTCATTGTCTTTTATACCAACTTGGTAAAAAAGATGACCCATTTTCGAATGAAAAAGCTACGTTGATGATGAAACATGGATCCATCATTACTAACCGAAATGTCATACTTTGGAGTGGAAACATCCGGGATCTCCAGCAAAGTTCAAAAGGCAACAAAGAGCTGAAAAGTATTTCTCATTGTTTTGGAAGGCTCGAAAGAGCTAATACCAGAAAATGATCAAGAGCCGGTAGTATAATTTACTAGTTCGTTGCAAAGAGCTGCCTGCTATTTGACAAACTCAAATCCACAATTGAAAGCAAATGCCAAGGACTACTTGCGGAAGGAGTTTTGTTCTTGGTCTGCCGACTGTGCCTTTTTTCACACTACTGTGCACTCTAATGAAACTACACAGCTAAAGAACCTTGAGGTATTGGAGCATCCTCTGATAATCGTGACCTTGCCTTTTGGATTATCACCTGCTTGTTTCTTCGAAGATGCCCAAAAAGACCGTCGATTTACCGAGAAAAAGAAGTTTAAGAAGGTGTGTATGTTTGGAACGTTTCTCAGCATTTTTTTCTGATTACATAGAAATGTTCGTCCAAGTACTTTGAAATGCAAGAGAGATTGTGTTGAAAAATGATGCCATTGTTATATTTTAAATTGTTTTATCATGTTTTCTAAATACATTACGGATAATTATTGATTCTACCTCTCGCTTTCTTGATACATCCTACCAGGAAAAGTATACGTAAATGAGATTATAATGGCATTAGGTCTTCTCAATTGCATAGTGCAGGGAAGCAATGGATTTTCAGGAGACCTACTGTACCGAAAGAAGTAAGTCGCCCCAAAACACTGACAGTAGCCTACCTTTCTCAAGAAACCGGATTATTGCAGCTTGACAACAAACCTTATAAAACCAGAAGTAGGGAGGTCATTTGAAAATGTCAGTTTTCTTAGCAAGTACAGGGGCGACATGGAACTGCAGTTTTTTGTTGTCGCTCTTTTTTCATAGACTTGAGTTAGCGCCCTCCTTAACGTAATCTTCTAGGTCTACCCCTGACTTGGGATCCTCGGTATGCTGTGCATGTGAAGCATATTAAAGCGTATCGTTCATCTCTTCACCACGACAGAAGAGTGAAACTTGCATATATTATTTTTTTTTTTATTTTTAACTACTGAGAAATTTTTAATACCAAACTTGATTTCAAAATCAGCCGTCCCGGTGGCGCAGTGGTCTAAGGCGTTTGCCTCTGATCATTCGTCCGAAAGGGGTCCGGGTTCGTATCCCGGTGAGGCATGCATGTTGTGATTGTCTTACGGCACTGGCTCTCTCTCCCTTCCCTGGAACCAGTGACCCTAAATTAGGGACGGGCGACTGCTTATAGCCCATTGAGTTGCTGCTCACAGTTGTCGTTAAACCTCCAATCAAAAAAAAAAAAAATTCAAATTAGTGGTGCTTTCATTTGCAAGGAAACTAGAAGGCGTTTCAGAAGTTAAATAGTCTAGAATCAGAAGTCTAGGAGGTACGTTTTTAGCACGTCTTTTGTAAAAATAGATCGTCCATCCGTCCGTCTGTACCCACGATATCTCTGCAACCATTAGTCCGATTTGAAAATTTTTATTTGCAATGGGAAGCTTGAAATATGCGAATGATGATCCTTTATTTTGTTTTTTTTTACGATGTACAATTTCGCCGCTAGAGGGCGTAAATGCAAATGATGTTCAATTCAAAAATACGTTTTAATCCACATATTTGCTTCTAAACATCTGATTGAAAAACATCTTTTATTTTTCGATTCCATTTATGTCGAAGAGTATTTTAGATATAGTTACCTTTTCAAATTGCGCACAGATTTTCGCTAGGGGGCGTAAAAGTAAAGCACATTTTCCCCAATAACGCTTCTTCTAAAACTCCGAATTGAAAACTTTTTTCTTCAGCGGATACACCTCCTGATGGAAAATATTTTGCTTCTAAATCTCCGATTTGAAAAATTCTTTCTTCACCGGAGATAGCTCATGATGAGAAATCCTTTGCACACTATTTGAAATTTTTGTAAAAAATGGTTTGGCCACTAGGTGGCATTAGTCTTAATTTTCGCTTCTGATGTATTTGCAGCAAAATATGAGCTTCTAAAATCTATACGAAAAAAAAGTCATTTGTTGACCGATACTACTCATGTAGACAAAACTTTTAGGAACATTTTCTTCGTGAAATAATCATTTGTTTCTACGCCAGGGGCGTACATGTATATCTTATTTTTGTCAATATCTCTACTTCTAGGAGTCCAATTTGGAAAATTCCTTTTCTGTTAGATAGTGTTTCCGAAATGTTTTAAAAAAAAAAAAAATAAAAAATAACTTTTATCTTTCGATTATGTCGAAGAGTATTTTAGGTATAGTTATATTTATGTCGAAGAGTATTTTGTATAGTTATATTCATTTATGTCGAAGAGTATTTTAGGTATAGTTATATTTTCAAATTACGCATAGATTTTCCGCTAGGGGGCGTAAAAGTAAATCCCATTTCCTCCGATAACGCTTCTTCTAAAACTCCGATTTGAAAACTTTTTTCTTCAGCGGATACACCTCCTGATGGAAAATCTTTTGCATATAATTTCTAGTTTTGGTAAGGAATACTTTGGCCACCAGGGGGCGTAAGTGTTAATTTTTGCTTCTGATATATTTACCATAAAATCTGAGCTTCTAAATTATAGATTGAAAAAATTCTTTCGTGGATTGATGCCACTCACATGTCGGTAAACCTTTTCGGAATATTTTCTTCTTAAAATATTCCACAGTTTCTACGCCAGGGAGCGTAGATATAAATCTTATTTTCATTAATATCTCTACTTCTGGAAGTCCGATTTGAAAAATTTCTTCTTTGTTGCAGAGTGTTTCTAGACTGACATGATTTTCATATAATTTCAAAATCTTCAAGTAATTCATAGACTTTCCGCTAGGGGCGTAAAGGTAGATTGCTTCCCCCACCCCCCGCTATATCTCTGCTTCTAAATCTCCGATTTGATGTATTTGCAACAAAATATGAGCTTCTAAAATCTCGATTGAAAAAAACGTCGGTTGTAGACCGATAGTACTCATATCGACAAACCGTTTAGAAACATATTCTTCTTAAAACAATACATGGTTTCAACGCCAGGGGGCGTAGATATGTATCCTATTTTTGTAAATATTTTTACTTCGAAGAGTCCGATTTGAAAAATTCCTTCTTTGTTGGATAGTATTTCTTGTTTGACATGGTTTTCATATATTTTGAAAATTTTCAATTAATTCATAGACTTTCCGCTAGGGGCGTAAAGGTAGATTGCTTTCCCTCCTATATCTCTGCTTCGAAATATCCGATTTGAAAAATTCTTTCTGCACCGGATGCAGCTCCTGATGAGAAATCCTTTGCACATTATTTAAATTTTTTGTAAAAAATGGTTTGGCCACCAGTTGGCGTAAGTCTTAATTTCCGCTTCTGATGTATTTGCAGCAAAATATGAGCTTCTAAAATCTCGGCTAAAAAAAGTTATTTGTTGACAGATACTACTCATGTAGACAAACCTTTTAGGAACATTTTCTTTTTCAAATAATGCATGGTTTCTGCGCCAGGTGCGTCGATATATGTCTTATCTTTGTTAATATCTCTACTTCTAGTAGTCCGATTTGGAAAATTCCTTCTTTGTTTGATAGTGTTTCCGATGCGAAGTGTTTCTCCTTAAAATGCAAAATTTTCAAGTAAATCAGAGACTTTCCGCTAAGGGGCACAAAGGAAAATCGCGTTTTCTGCGTTATTTCTGCTTCTAAAACTCCGATTTGAAAAATTCTTCCTGTATCGCATACAAGACCTGATGGAAATTATTTCTCACATAATTTCTAATGTTTGGTAAAGAATAGTTTGGCCATCAGGGGGCATAAGTGTTAATTTCTGCTTCTGATGCATTTGTAGCAAAATCTGGGCTCCTGAAAACTCGACTATTTTTTTCTTTTAACCGATACCGCTCATATGGAAAATACTTTTGAGAATACTTTCTTTCTAAAATAATGCATGCTTTTCCCACCAGGAGACGTAATGTCACATCTTCTTTTTGTCGATATCTCCGTTTCTAAGAGTCCGATTTGAAAAATTATTTCTATGTTGGAGAGCGTTTCCGGTGCGAAATGTTTCTCATATAAATTCCTGTTTTTCTTAACGCACAAGTCTGCAGCCAGAAGGCGGAAGATAACGATTCCGTTTACAGCAATATCTGAGGGATTAAAACCCGATTGAAAAACTTCTTTCTTCCATCAGATGCTATTGTTTTCCATACTAGCTCCATTGACTTTGAATAGCTTTGATAAATTTAATTTGCGTCAAAACGGATTCAAAAGACGTGCTTATTACACCCGAAAATTCGGTGTCAAAACGATTTGCAATACGAGAGCGAATCAAAATGTCTTTACTAATATTTTTTCGTTAGAATATTGTGTTGCACCTTGCAGTACGTGCTAATAAAGGGTGAACGCAATACTTTTGGGCGAACTTTTATGACCTAAGGATTTCATATCAACTGACAATGGAAATGTGTAATATGTACATGGTTTCTCACCACAGGGAAAAAACTTTCTGATGCCTGAATGTTTGTAAAAGATGACACAATGTATGATTTAATCCCTGTTTGATAGAAATAGCTAACATGGATAAATTGGAGTTAAACCTCACCTGTATCCCCCTAAGACTACAAACGTAATTGCCGTTTCTCTGTTGTATGCTAGGACGGAGAGGTACTTACCATCTTAGTCATGCTGTTACCACACGGCATGTACTGACACCTGGCTAAAAAATATCAGCGCACGTTTAAGGTTTTAAACTCCATTAAACACATGTCTTTCATCGCATTCTTTAGTTCTTAAATTTAAATAGGTATGCGACAAAGAAGCATACCACAAATCCGGAAAGTTCTCATCTTGCGTTTGCACGAAGGAAATTACATTCCTTTTCGTACGCATGTTTATTTAAAGCTTGTGACGTATATTGTAAATTAACTTTCCTTTTTAGTTAATTTTCCTATGTAAATTTTTAATTTGTTCTCAGTTATACTTCACACTTAACGTCATATCTTCTCTCTCAAACAAATACTGTTGGCAACACAATTGAGATTGAGTGAACGTGACGTATGCCTGTTGTGAGATAAGAACCAGAGATATAAAGTACGAGACAACAATTGCTCATGTGGAGTGTTGATTTGTGTTAGAGATGTGTTATGTGATTTCTATACTATTCTGAAGTGCTATAATCTGTGCTGGTGAAATAAAGCCAATTTCCGTAAGTTTGACTTCTGTTTTAAATGTTTCGTCTGGCCGTTAAGGTTTAGTTTAGGAACTCTTTCATCGTATGGTGATGTTTTTAAAATAACGTAAGAAGAGCGATAAAAGCTCTGTACGAAAGACATTTACGTTATAAACTATTATTATATTTAAAGCACGCATTATATTTACGGCAACTATATTTAAAGTCATATTTTGTGCATTTTCATCAGCGTTATTTTAATATGATAAGATGTTTAGCACTTTAGATTGTACGACCGCGTAAAATGTTACAGGTTCTAATCAGTACCATTTAATTCAATCCCAAGAAATCTTATTGATATGAAGCAAAATGTTTCACTCAGAATCAAGTTAAGCAGATCTAAAAGTTTGGTGGGAAGCATACTTTTTCCAGTTGCCATAAGCTGATTAATTAATGTACCAGACAGTCATTTTCTGCCCAAATTGGTTCTTCCAATGTAAATGGCTTTACTTTTAAGAACTTTGCAAAATGTTCCGTGAAATGCGGCTTTGGAGATTGGTTGCCAATTGTAATCCGAATGCGTCGACAAATACTTTACGAAACTTTTATGAGATAATAACTATTTTCGAAAATCATTTCAATCCCTTTAAGGCAAGCCAGCCATTTACGTAATTAATAACGACTTAAAAGAGAATATATAATTAACTCAATACACTTGCAAAATAAATAATACCGCACAAGTATTATAATTGATAATTCGAACAAGTGATGCAAATATTGCACACGAACAATATGGAGCGTCAAACTTTCTCCTCTGAAACTGAAATATAAAATTGCAGTGTGATTGTAATAACCATGCTTACAGATATCACTTATATCTTGTTGAAAAATGAAGGCAGATGTTGTTCATGAGAAGGGACGAACAGGATTTCATTACTTTAATACTGCTTACAACACAGAGTAAAAATTTATATTTCTGATTCATCAACAAATAAAAGTCGAAATTGTTACTGACAGGGTAATACGGTGTATATTTTATTGATCAACAGATCAATAAAAGCTTCTATATTCCAACTGTAGAGTAAGTAAAGAGTAAAGTTTTTGTTTTAAGGTTTATATATACTGTATGGTACGGTAAAAGGGCTTAATCCAGTGATTATGCATAATTTCCGGTTATTAGGCATATTCACCGATTATCTTGGTGAGTTTGATAAATTTCACCAAAATTTCTCACTTTTACCGGCGAGTTTACAGAATTCCCAAAGAAAGATGGTAAATTTGATAAATATCCCAGAATTTCTCACTTTTACCGGAGATTATGTGTAATTCCGAAATGAAATCGGTAAGTAATTGTAGATTTAAACTGATTTTAATGAAATAAATTAAAAAATGAATTTTTTTATTAATATTAGAACGATTTAATGAATATGAGGAAACTAAGAAAAATCTGTTTCAACTTAATATTAGAATTACGTGCACAGACATTTAAAAAATTACTTTGGGAAAAATGTAAAACCCTAATAATTCTTACTGCGTATTCAAACATGACAAACTATCATGACATTTTGAGTTAATAATTTTTCATTTGTCTTGTATTTGCATTTGGTTGAATAACACTTTCCTTTACTCAATGAGTACCTTTGGTAACCCTGACCTGCTAAATTGGAGGTTCTTCTTGCGCAATTCCTAAGAGACAGAGTGATATTTGACACATTCTTTACTGTAAGAAATTGTTCGTCACATAGCAAAACCTAGTTTCTGCTATACAATTGTGAAAGACGTACCCAACTTTGATCCCAACTGATAGTACCCATCATTTTCAGTAGCTAATATTACTGCCAATATGTTCCGCGAATTGCCACTTCCCCTGACCACACGGGGTTATTCTTAGCTTCACTGTATTACCTACTTTGGCTAGAGGAAACTTCAGCTATGGCATTTTCTTTATTTGTTTGCTTGAGCTGATAATATATATACACATAATTCTAACATTAAGTTGAAACAGATTTTTCTAAGTTTCCTTATACTCATTAAATCGTTCTAATTATAATGAAACAAAAATTTATTTTTTAATTTATTTCATTAATATTAGTTTACATCCATAAGTAGTTACCTATTTCATTTCGGAATTACACATAATCGTCGGTAAAAGTGAGAAATTTAGTGAAATTTATCGAACTCACCAAGGTGATCGGTGATGATGCATAATAACCGGGAATTACGCATAATCACTTTTCCCGTAACATATATATTATTACTCCGTCTGTCGTGTAACAGAAGGACTAATAATATACTGTATATAAAACATGAAAAATATGTATAGTGAAACTTTGCATCAATCAACTTTTGTTTTGTCAATAATTAAAAGCAGCTTCATAGATTTTTCATTCATCGTAGTTGCATGATCTTGAAGGAGGAAAACAAAACAGCACTAAATATAACGACCAGACAATGAAACGTTGTTGCCAATATTTTAGGTTCGTTCGAAAATGGGGTGTGCGTCCCTTAATTTACTGCTATAGATATCGCAGATGCATCACAATGAATTCTAACAGCATATTTATGTTCTGAGAGTCTTGTGTCCAGGGTACGCGGTGTAGATCCTGTATATGCTGTTTCGTCATGGTCGTTATCATTTGGTTTCATTAGTATAAGGTAAACACCGTGTCGACGGTGCATGACAGTGGGATCTCGATCATTCTTAACTATTGAAAGGATGTTTCTGGTCTGCTAAGCGAATTTTATGTGGTTCCTTTTGCAAGCATTGCGGTGCCTTGTTGTTATGTCAGGTATATAAGTCCATTGTTCCGGCAAACCTGATTGATGTCGTGTCTCTAATTAAGGTTCTGCAGGTGGAGTGTTGTATATGTGTGTCTGTGGGGGGGGGGTGTACACTCAATGGACAAAACGTTAGATATACTTACCTAACAGCATTTCGGGCCTCTTCTACGAGAATGACAGCCTGTACATGACAAGACATCGCCTCCTCAAGATTCCGGAGGTAATGCCCGCCATGCCTGTTGCCGCATTGCCCACAACACCTTCCGAGATATCGGTCCATGATCCATGGATCTGGTCGGCACATAGGCATCCCAGGGAGCTTCCACAGTGTCTAAATCCGGGGACCTTGGGAGACCCTAGATGGTTCGAAATTTAGATAAGTGTTCCTCGACCCATGACTGGGTGGTTGAGGCGAAATGGGACTGCGTATTGTCCTCCTGAAACAGACCATCGGACGCGAGATGTGCGAAGGCTATGTAAGCGTGTAGGTAACCAGCTAGCACATGCTGGGAGAAATCAGCGGTTAAGAATCTCTCCAGACACATACTAGGGAACCTAATGTGCGACATGAGAAGGCTCCTCAAGCCATTGCAGAGCCACCACCACCTTAAACAGAGACAACCTGATACGACGGGACATGGCCTCATGCTGTCGACGCCGAACCTGTAGCCATACGTCAGCTCTGTACAGCTGAAAACAGGATTCCTCTGACCACACGACGGGGCGCCACTCCACAGAGGTCCAGTTTTGATGTTCCCAGACCAGGTGAGGCGTAATTTCCGATGACGAGCTGTCAAAAGTGGCACACGAGTAGAGTGTTGGCTTCATTAGTACCCAGGATATGCAGCGTGCGTCATACGATTCACTCGATGAAGCTGCTTGGGCCTCCAACATTTAATCAGCACGTGTTTTATTCCGCCGTTGCCAAAGTGTTGGTCTGTACAACCCAGGATATTCTACGTCGACTCAGGTCATCAAAGGCGTGTGTCAGCCACCGATTTCTCTCTGGGCGCTGGCACGTCCGCCAATGGTAAACTCACGGTACCCACTTGATACGGTTACCCTCGGAATCACTAGTGTTCTTACCACTTGGGCGGTGGCATAGCCCACCTGTCTTGTGCCGATAATGCGTCCATGATCAAAGTCCCTCAGATTACAACATTACCCATGTCCGTCGATTGCAATACATTTCTGGGAAGCCATGCTGTCCGCCTATATATCATCTGCGTTCGGGTTGGGTCTGTTCCACTCTGCGGGGGTGGGGGATGTCCATGTCCACTGTCCATCGACATAGCTACAAATGGTGCCTTTTGCACATCACCAATGCTGTTAATAGTACGCCAAATTTAAGCTTTCTGTGAAAGTGCAGAGGATATTTTGCAAGCATTTCACAGGACAGAAACCGCCGGCTGCCAAGAATAGCATCAAAGAATGATACGACCACTATTGATTCATGGAAATTTCGAACGTCAAAATGCCGGTGGAGTTCCAAAGACTACGACTCAGCACGTGGAAGCCATCTGAAAGAAGTTTCAGAGGAGCCCTTCCGAAACGTGAGGCGACTTTCCATGTATCGTGGTGAGTAAATCGGAATAACTGTCGCATTTGGGGATCAGGAAATTGTTGTTCCAGAGACACGAGCGCGGTAGTCCCAAATTAATGTGTGGCGCGACTTGACAAAACCCAACGTCGTGGGCCTGTTCTTCTTCTGTGAAAAGTATGTAGCCCGAGAAGTGTACCTACATATGTTGGAAATTTTTACAGAGCCCAAGATTCCCAATGGAATCTGGAGCTCTTCAAAGAATTTCCAACTTATCTATGTACACATCATCTGTATTGTGCGCTACCCCATTTCTGGGGCCCGGCCAAAGAGTACCTCCAGCAAGTCAATCGTGCGAGAGGGGGCGGGGCCTCTGTCCTTGGTTACCAAGGTCCTTCCCTTGACATCTTGTGACTTCCTTCTCTGTGGAAATGTCAAAGACAAAGTATTAAGTACACCAGTATCAAACGTGATTAAAATTCGAAAGAGGATAGATGCTGTTGTTGCCTTCATGATGTCCAGATGCTCAAAAGCATCTGGGTAGAAATGGAATACCGTTTGGAGGTTTGTCGTGTCACATATGCAGCACACATCAGGAAATATTATTATGATCATATATATCACTCTCTGTTCTAAAAAAAAGTAACTGCGGCCGCTGCTGCTGCCGCTGTTTTAGAAATTACGCGACACTCTTGCTTTCCTAGCTCGCAGCGCAAAACGTAATGAACACAAAAATTCGAAATTTACATCGTTTGTAGATAATTGTTTGGAGAACACGCTGAAATAAACTGTTTTTCGATTCTCGCGATACTTCGAGAGCTATCGTATTTCAAACTTAAGGTAAGCAAAAAAGTGTTATCAGGTCGCGTTCCAGACACACTAACAGCAACAGAACCACGAAACTTTGCAGGCATGTAGTGCAATGGCCGAAATTTTGCTCCTCGTCGCCCTTTTTTTTTTGAATTTCGATTTATTTTACGAGAAATTAAATTTCTAAATTTCACAAAATTCTGTATTTCGCGATGGGATCCATTTAAAAAAACGGATATATGGCAAACTATAAATTATAACATTGCAATTTTTACAGCAGAAACTTACAACTATCATCCCAGTTTCACAAAAAAAATATTTAAGAAAAAGTCATTTTCTGATTTTTAAGCATTTTTTAAAGACGCAAAGAAAAGAAACGAACTGCTAGTCTGTCTTCACGATAACCACAGAGGAACGTTCTGGTCCCGTGACTTGCTGCCATGGTAACGCAGAGAATTTGTTATGCATGTGTTTTGTTGGTAAAGCTATCTCCATTGTATTAGATGGACGTCAAATAATTTTGCTTCCTGTACTTCCAATGGAAAAATATTCTGTACACATGTTCTTCACAATTAATGCGTTTCCAAGGATGAAAATTTGAACATCGATTAAAATAGCTGCAATTTATAAGTTGGAATACTTATTATTTTCTAAAAAATAACCGTAATTATGCAATCCAACATTTGTTTGTCTACTGACGTCATCAAAGAACAGGTCGCGCCATCTTCTTTCTGGACAAATAATGCGTTCCCAAGGATGAAATGTTGAACAGCAATTAAAATAACTTCATTTTATAACGCAAAATACTTAATATTTTCTAAAAACATAACCATAATTATGCAATCCAACATTAGTTTGTCTATTGACGTCATCAAAGAACAGTTGGCGCCAGCCATCTTTTTTCTGGTTCCAACACCACTAAAGGAAACGTTATTGATTTTTTTATATAATTATGGTTATGTTTTAGAAAATATTAAGTATTCCAAGTTATAATATGAAGTTATTTTAATCGATGTTCAAATTTTCATCTTTTGGAACACAATAATTGTGAAGGAAATGTGTACAAAAGTTTCTCCATTGGAATTATAGGAAGCAAAATTACTTGACGTCCACCTTAACGGTTTAGCATAAAGGTTTACGATTAACGGAAATGTTTTTTGGACTGTTTTTGTTTTCCTTAGTGGTAAATTAGTAAGTACTATAATTTCAAACGACAAAAGTCCGACTTTCCAAAAATTAACGATAGTAAAAAAAACAACTGAAATTTCGGAATAATAAGCCTTATTTGCTTAGACATGCAATAAAAATTGAAGTTTATATGAATTTTCCAGTTTTTATTTCATGTGATATACTTGAAGATCGGGCTGCAGGGCCCGAGCGCTACTCTGGAAACGAGCGCAGCGAGCCTAGAGGCGCAGCCCCTAGTATATATATACAGAAATAATGCAAAAGCCGAAGCAAGAAAAATATTTTTAAAAATAAGGAGGAAAAATAAAACAAATTATAACCGAGAAGAAATCAGAGAAAAAAATCTAAACGTCCGAGGCAAACAAGCTCCGAAGCAAGCGAAAAAACAAAACAAAACAATTAAAAAGAAAACCAGAAAAACATAGGGATGCAGACCAATGACTGATTCTCTAATGGCTTCGTCAGGGGCAAGCATGAAGAAAATCACTCACGTATCTACAAAGACCAGAAACGTGTGGGTTCCTGCCAATTTAGTTTGCTATAAGGACATAAAATTTAAGTTAAAATTCAACTGATGTTAAAAGGGACAAATAACCCCAAACCAGCAAACTAAACCACATTGCCCAACTTATACACTAACAAAATAACCAGTCCAAGAGAATTTACTGAAGAAAAGTGAAGAGCTTAGCCTAAAGAAAAGGTATACATGAACAGTAACATTTGTCCTGAAACCTTGAAATACTAAAAAGTATATTTTTGATTAATACACTAGTTAATTATGCACGAGTATTAAATCACTGTCGTAATATGAGAGATTTAATCCATGGGACCAAGGTGTAAAACTCACAAAAGTAAGAGGGGAACCCAAACCACACATAAAAATTACTAAAGAAGTTAAGCTTAGGGCACACCTGGAATTTACGAAAAGGCACCTCACTTCTAAAATAGTATATAACAACCAAAAATTTAAAAATAAATAATATGTCATACAGAGTGTTGCTAGTAAAAGGTAAACTATTTAGAAACATATTTTTCCAATTAGTCAATTACCAGCAGGAAGGCCCTATGCCTGCAGTGTATTATTATTGAAACAATAACCCTGGTTACTTGCAACAAAGGAACCCTAGACGCTGACCATATATAAAATACACTGGCGTGCAAAAATTAAGGACGAGATAGTTTTTCGAATGTAACGTCGTTCAGAAGTGCTCCACATCGACTCAAATCATACCATAAGATTCCCAAGATGTAAGAATACGGGACAAGTGAGCAAAACCGTCCAAACAAGGAATCCAAAGTATACAAAGGCACTTTATTGAAAAGGTAGCTTAGAGCACAACTGGACAGAAGACAGAAACGTCCATGTGACAGACGGCTGCCAAGAAAAATTCCGTCTTTAGTAGGGGATAGGATCACCCCTGACTGCGTTGCAGGATTTACAACGTCTGTCCATGCTGAGGACGAGGTTGTCGAGGAGATATTGAGGCATCGCGGCCCATTCCTCTCGTAGCTCCAATCGCAGCTGCGGGATCGTTGCTGGCGGCTAGTGACGTGCTGCCAAGCAATCTCCCAAGAAGTCCCTACACGTGTTCGATTGGATTTAGGTCCGGGGACCTTGCAAGCCAATCCATGCGTCGAATATCTTTACTCTCCAACAGCTCTGAGACAGCCACTGTACGATGATGTGTAGCGTTGTAGTCCATGAACAGGAACTCAGGACTCACAGCACCTCTAAACAGACGCACGTCAGGCAGGAGAACCTCGGTACAATAGCGGACACCAGGGACTAAACCTCTTTGGAGTTGAGGAGTTAGCGTGCCGATCTCGAAAACTATACGAGATACGGAAAAATAGTCAGATACAAAGTTGTAGAGCAGCATTGATTTAGTACGAAAAGACACCTTGCGCACACGAATGATAAGAATAGAACGCGTTCAACGCTCGTTTGTTTGTTCGCGATGTCGAACACTGTTACGTCACGAAACGCGTCAGAAAGGAGCAATTACTTGTCACTAGGCACATTTATCGTCGGTACTCAATGTGCTCTACGTCAGCCACAGTACACATTTGGACTCTAGATTGAATCTCACGCAGTATAGTTTGCATCATTTCAGGTAACAAGCTGGAACAAGCATGAGTTACACGGCGTCGAAGGTCCTGCAACGTTGTCGGAGGGGTCTGACACACCTGCTCTTTGAGGTAGCAGCACCTCAGGAAGAAGTCCAATGGGGTGAGGTCCGGTGAGCGTGCAGGCCACTGTACGCAACCACCATAGCCGATGATTTGTTGCTCGAATGTCTCGAGCAGGTACCTTTTACGTTTCCTGCCTTGTGCGGGGAGGGGGGCGTTGTCATGTTGGAACCAAACATTCTGCAGTTTAGTCGGGCTAGTGCTTTGCCGAAGGCGATGTTATCTCCTTTCTGACGCGTTTCGTGACGTAACAGTGTTCGACATCGAGAACAAACAAACGAGCCTTGTACGCGTTCTATTCTTAGCATTCATGTGCGCAACGTGTCTTTCTGAACTACATCAATGCTGCTCTACAACTGTGTAATTGACTATTTTCCCGTATCTCGTATAGTTTTTGAGATCGGCAAGCTAACTCCTGACTTTGCCGCTAGGTGGCGCTTTGAGAGGTCTCATCAAATAGCGTTTAGCCACTTTACTATACCTGGAAACCGGTTTTATGGCAATAGCTGTCGACGTTCGAAAGTTACGGTGCTGAGAAAGGACTTTAGTGCACACCCTATGCAAGACAGTACGAAAAAGTATCACTGAAGACGTAAGGAAATTTAACTGTGAACTAGTGAGGAAAGCAATTGAAAACAACCAAAGCCTAAAGATAGCAAAGGGGCATCTCAGTAAGGGAAGAAAACAGATTATGGCACTAAGAAAAGAAGATGGTTCTGTAACAAGAAATAGAGGCGAAATTTTGACAAGAGTGAAAGATTTCTACTCCGAATTATATGAAAGGGATGATACATGTACTCCAGACATCAGGAAAGGTACCAGTATCAGAGTTATTCCAGTCATCTCAGCAGAAGTTGCACATGCAATCAAGAACATGAAGCGGGGAAAAGCTCCAGGAGAAGGTGGAATTACTGTAGACATCATACAAGAAGCAAGTGGAGAAATCGAAACAGTACTCGCCCAAATATTCACTCGATGCCTTAATGAAGGAAAGATTTCTGAGGATTGGAACAACGCTACAATGATCCTGCTACATAAAAAAGGTAACATTGAGGATCTCAGGAACTACAGACCTATCAGCCTCCTATCAGTGGTTTATAAAATCTTCACTAAAGTTCTTTCACACCGTTTGAAGGTAACACTGGACATGGCTCAACCGAGGGAACAAGCTGGATTCAGGAGTGGCTACAGCACCATAGATCATATCCACGTACTGAGAGAACTAATTGAAAGAGCGAGGGAATATGAACTTCCATTGTGCATGGTTTTATCGATTATGAAAGAGCTTTTGATTCGGTGAAACCATCAGCAGTTACAATGGCTCTTAAATGCTGCGGTATTGAAGATGCATACATTAATATTATTAATAACATCTATGAAAATACAAGTCAAAGATTCGGCTGTTTGAAAATATAACACACATAAAAATTTGAAAGGGAGTGAGACCAGGTGACACCATATCTCCGAAGCTCTTTAATGCCACACTGGAAAATGTCTTTCAATCACTGAACTGGGAAAACAAAGGGATAAAGATTAATGGAGATTATCTAACCCACCTTCGTTTTGCTGATGACGTAGTCATTTTTGCAACTACCCCATCAGAGCTGCAGAGTATGATCCAGGAACTTGCTGGCAAGAGTAAAGAAGTTGGATTAAAAATGATCTTTCAGAAGACAAAAGTGATGTTCAATGGTTTTACAAGAAATGAAGATTTATCAATTCATGGGGAAAAGCTGGAGATAACAGACACGTACGTTTATCTTGAACAGCAGATATCAAGTGAGGGTCACATTGATGAAGAAATTAATAGGCGTACAAAACTTGCCTGGAGAGCTTTTGGAAGAAACAGCATAATTTTCAAGAGCAATATGCCATTATGTCTTAAAAGAAAAGTGTTTGATCAGTGCATCCTTCCAGTGCTTACGTATGGTGCAGAGACGTGGACCTTAACTCAAAGAGACATACAAAGGCTGCAGACAACTGAAAGAAGCATAGAGAGGTGCATGCTTGGTGTAACCAGGAGAGATAAAAAGAGGAACTCGTGGATCCGAAAAATGACAAGAGTGGAAGACATCATGATCAGAGTTAAATCCCTGAAATGGCAATGGGTTGGACATACTGCCAGAAGGACAGACGATCGATGGACAGCCGAAATTTTAGATTGGATTCCAAGGGACAGGCAAAGACCCAGAAGAACCTCATGGGAGATGGGTGGATGAAATTCGAAAGTATGCGGGAGTGATATGGAGGAGACTGGCACAAGACAGACCGTTGTGGAGGAAACTTGGCGAGACCTTCGTCCAGCAGTGGATTGATAATGGTTGACAATGATGATGATGATGATGATGATATATATATGGGATGTAAGGTCAGGTGATGCGTAACATCACAGCCTCTCCTTGACAAATGGCAACCCCGCCTGGCCGTGGTGCATCCTGTTCCCACTAAAGGGGCTCTGTTAAAGGAAATGCTATCCCACACTCACCAACCCGCTTGGCCAGCGTGGTACGTTATAGCCAAACCCCTCCAAAATGACTCCAAAGCCTAAATCTTGGCCCTCAGTCTCCGGCAGCTGGAATGTACCTGGCCAAGGCAGCGGCCAGTGCGACATGAAGGCAGAGGGTGCCAAGAATCCCCGGAGGACCGGACTAGTCTGCCATCTGATGTTGACCTTGGTTACGTATATATAATGGACGCTCCCTATCTTCTGATTCAAGATTTATTGAATTGGAAAAGGAACTACAAAGGATCAAGAGGGACATCGTCGGGCTATATGAGGTAAGGAGAATAGGAGAAGATCTCCTTGAACTGAAAAGTGGACATCTCTTCTACTATCGTGGGACAGATACTGGCAGAACTGGTGGTGTTGGATTTATAATAAACAAGAAACTGAAGGATAAAGTGGTGGAAGTTGAAAGTTCGCCTGACAGAACTGCACGACTTCTTATCCAACTCTCGAGAAGATACCAAGCTCAGATTATTCAAACTTATGCACCCACCACAAGTTATCCTGAAGAAGAAATTGAAGAATTTTATGAGGAAATTCGTCATCTAAATAATAAAGGTGAGCAGCACTTGTAGATAATTATGGGAGATTTCAATACAAAAATAGGGCAACGGCAACAGAATTAAATTTCAGTAGGTAAATTCGGTCACGGCAACAGAAACCAGCGTGGAAATACTCTCGTTGAGTTTGCAGAGGCAGAAGGGTTTTTCATCTTGAAATCCTTTTTCAAGAAAAAGGAACACAGGAAATGGACATGGCGACATCCAAATGGGATGACAAGTGAAATTTATGTTCTTATGTGTAACAAAAAATTTGTCGTAGAAGACTGCAGTGTGCTAAACAAGTTCAACACAGGTAGTAACCATAGATTGGTGAGATGTAAGATGCATCTCAACACTAAACTCGAATGTGGCAAGCTCATAAGACAAATAAAATGTATTGACATAACCAACCTTAAAAAACACCATAATACCTTCAAGTTGGAACTGAAGAACAGACACTCTGCTTTAGAAGGCCTGACATCGGAAGAAGTGGATATTTCTGAAGTTAACAGAAAAGTAACCAAAGCTTTTATGGAAACAGCAACAAAATTAGCTGGGTCTAAGAAGAAGTTGCATGTGAACAAATTATCAGGAAAAACAAAAATGTTTATGCATAAAAGAAGAGAGATGAGGACAACTAGAGAAGATGTGACTTCCAAAGTGGGATACATAGAGCTATGCAAGACAGTACGAAAAAGTATCACTGAAGACGTAAGGAAATTCAACTGTGAACTACTGAGGAAAGCAATTGAAAACAACCAAAGCCTAAAGATAGTAAAGGGACATCTCAGTAAGGGAAGAAAACAGATTATGCCACTGAGAAAAGAAGATGGTTCTGTAACAAGAAATAGAGGGGAAATTTTGACAAGAGTGAAAGATTTCTACTCCCAATTATATGAAAGGGATGATACATGTACTCCAGACATCATGAAAGGTACCAGTACCACAGTTTTTCCAGTCCTTCCAGCAGAAGTTGCAGATGCAATCAAGAACATGAAGCGGGGAAAATCTCCAGGAGAAGGTGGAATTTCTGTAGACATCATACAAGAAGCAAGTGGAGAAATCGAAACAGTACTCGCCCAAATTTTCACTCGATGCCTTAATGAAGGAAAGATTTCTGAGGATTGGAACAACGCTACAATGATCCTGCTACATGAAAAGGTGACATTGAAGATCTCAGGAACTACAGACCTATCAGCCTCCTATCAGTGGTTTATAAAATCTTCACTAAAGTTCTTTCTTTCACACCGTTTGAAGGTAACACTGGACATGGCTCAACCGAGAGAACAAGCTGAATTCAGGAGTGGCTACAGCACAATAGATCATATCCACGTACTGAGAGAACTAATTGAAAGAGCGAGGGAATATGAACTTCCATTGTGCATGGCTTTTATCGATTATGAAAAAGCCTTTGATTCGGTGAAACCATCAGCAGTTACAATGGCTCTTAAATGCTGCGGTATTGAAGATGCATACATTAATATTATTAATAACATCTATGAAAATACAAGTGAAAGATTCGGCTGTTTGAAAATATAGCACACATAAAAATTTGAAAGGGAGTGAGACAAGGTGACACCATATCTCCGAAGCTCATTAATGCCACACTGGAAAATGTCTTTCAATCACTGAACTGGGAAAACAAAGGGATAAAGATTAATGGAGATTATCTAACCCACCTTCGTTTTGCTGATGACGTAGTCATTTTTGCAACTACCCCATCAGAGCTGCAGAGTATGATCCAGGAACTTGCTGACAAGAGTAAAGAAGTGGGATTAAAAATGAACTTTCAGAAGACAAAAGCGATGTTCAATGCTTTTACAAAAAATGAAGATTTATCGATTGATGGAGAAAAGCTGGACATAACAGACACTTAGGTTTATCTTGGACGGCAGATATCAAGTGAGGGTCACATTCATGAAGGAATTAATCGGCGTACAAAACTTGCCTGGAGAGCTTTTGGAAGAAACAGCAGAATTTTTCAGAGCAATATGCCATTATGTCTTAAAAGAAAAGTGTTTGATCAATGCATCCTTACAGTGCTTACGTATGGTGCAGAGACGTAGACCTTAACTAAAAGAGACATATAAAGGCTGCAGATAACTCAAAGTAGCATGGAGAGGTGCATGCTTGGTGTAACCAGGAGAGATAAGAAGAGGAACTGTTGGATCAGAAAAATAAAAAGAGTGGAAGACATCATGATCAGAGTTAAACACCCTGAAATGGCAATGGGCTGGACATACTGCCAGAAGGACAGACCATCGATGGACAGCTGAAATTTTAGATTGGATTCCAAGGGACAGGAAAAGACCCAGAAGAAGACCACATGGGAGATGGGTGGATGAAATTCGAAAGTATGCGGGAGTGACATAGGGACAAGACAGACCGTTGTTGAGGAAACTTGGGGAGACCTTCATCGAGCAGTGGATTGATAATGGTTGACATTGATGATATATATATATATATCATCATTGTCAACTTTTGCCTATCCACTGCTGGTTGAAGGTCTCCCCAAGTTTCTTCCACATTTGTCTGTCTTGAGCCTGTCTTCACAATGTCACTCCGGCGTGCTTTCGAATTGCATCCGTCCATCTCCCTTGGGGTATTGCTCTGGGTCTTTTAGCACCCTATGCCTTCATGTCGCACTGGCCGCTGCCTAAGCCAGATACATTTCAGCAGCCGGAAACTGAGGGCCAAGTTTGAAAATGTATAAGCATCTTGGGGGAGGGGTTTCGCAATAACTCTCCACTCTGGCCATTCTGGTTGGGTTTGTGAGTGTGGGATAGCATTTCCTCTAATCCTGGTGGTGCCGCTATACGGCTGAATAGCCGTATAGCGGCTATTCAACCGTATAGAATAGCCGTGTAGCGGCTATTCATCCAATCCTGTTCCCACCTTCAGTGGAAACAGGATTGAACCACGAGAAGGCGAGGATGACATATGTCAAGGAGAGGCTATAATATGTTGCGCATCACCTGACATCCATATATATATATCGAAGAGCAGAGTCAAAGATTTAATTTTACACCAAAGTATTTAAAACTAAATTTGCTTAAAAAACAACCTGGAGATTATGACGCGCAACGCAGCAGTTGTTAATATTCAGAACTCACACATTACTAAGTAGAGACAGTAAAAAAAAAAATAACAAGAACTAAAACAATATAGAAAACTTCAAAGCCCAACAGGCATGAGTAAACAGTAAAAAATAAATAATAGCAAACCTGAATGTAGAAAGTGTTGAGAATGCCGAGCCTTGGCTTTATCAAGGACCAGCAAAACTCTGCATTTTCTCACTTCCACAAGGACCTAGTTGGAAATGGGTTTCTGCAAAGCCATAGATGCAAGTTCAAAGCCCACCAAAAAAATTTCAATTAGCTAAACATCCTCAGAGTTGCATGAGGAATAATTTGGTCAATGTTTTTGCATGCATCTATAACTTTCCTGGCTCATATATATTTATATATAAAATAGTTGACACAATGAAGCTGAAAAACCAGATTTCAGAGACCAGCTGCGCAAGTGCGGCACACCGGAACCTGTCTTAATATAGATGTAAATTCCGACAACTAAAAGAAAAATTCAGACAATTCAACATAATAATAGACAACCCATTCAACGCACACACACACACACACACACACACACACGCACACAAAGAATACGAAAACGCACACTCGAAAACCAGATTGAAACCAAGCAATTGATGCTCAAGCTTGCAGAACATACATGCCAAGACAACCTAAAAACAGCAATAAAGTAATAAAAGACAAGCTCTCGAAACCACGTAAATGCAAAACATGAAACACGAAAGATAAAAAGTCGAAATCTCATAGTATGAGACAAATACATAGCCCTGAAATGACAGAAGTAAATGAGGACAAAGTTTCAAAATGCCAACCTCTAAAGTTGGCATTTTGATACTTTTGACACTACGAAGATCCATTTGTCCGAGATGTTGAGGTGCGGATTGGTTCTGTTATGAAGTAAATCGACGATATTATCGTCTTTAACTGGGAGGAGTTCTGCTTTCTAGGTGTTGATATTTACCCTAGGAACTTACTTTAGAGAACACAAAATCTACTCTTGGCAAAATACACTACCTAGATCTTGAAATACAGGTTGAGGATGGCAAGCTTATTACATCTGTTTTTGATAAAAGAAGCATCTTCAAGTTTACAATCAACTATTTTATTCACTGGGACTCTAACATTTGCATATCAGTCCATCGTAATCTCATAATTTCCCAATTTCATCGTTGCTTGGATATTTGTAACAATTCGATCGTTTTGTAACAATCACTCAGAAGACTTTATGGCGCTTTTTGTTCTAATTGTTATCCTGCTTCCTTCGTTATTAGTTTATTTCGACAACTATCACCTGATTGTAGGTCTCTAGTTTTTTTGCTGGTCATTCCTCTTTACATATTTACGGATATCATTAACAATTGATCCCACAAAATTAAAATTTTTAGGTTGCTAAGCGCTGCACGTTGGGTCACGTGCAGATGAAGACTTCTATAACATACATAGTCCTATTGGTTTTCACACAGATGCACCTAACCGCGACCATTTTCGACTTCCAAATCTTGGTTTGTGTCTTTCACCTTCTGTCGTGACTTGGTGTTTGTCTCTCACTGCCTTTGGCTTCTGATTCTCATTGCTTGTTGTGGCCTTGAGAACACTCAGGCGGGTTTTTGGTTTATTTCGGCTCTTGCCGTGATTTGAAAGGCCAACGCCATTGGTTGTTCCCCTGATGATAACGAGTTGGCATTTTGAAAAATGGGTCTATTGCGACAACCCCGTACGCAAGCAACCCAGGGTCGACCCAGGCCAGTCATCATCATCCACTGTAAAACAGGATATCAACGGTGAAAAAGGTGATGTTGTGTGTGTGTGTGTGTGTGTGTGTGTGTGGTGGGATATGCATGGAGCGCTGTACTTCGAACTGTTGAACCGGGGGGAACAATAACTGCACAGCGATATAGCGATCTGTTGATGAAACTGAACGCCGCAATCGAGCAAAAACGCCCATGGACAGGTTAAAGACGCCGCCCAGTCATCCTCTTACACGATAATTTAAGACCCAATGTCGGTGCTACCATCAAATTAACCCTTGAAATGTTACACTGGGAGATTTTACCGCAACCAGCTTACTCCCGGGACATTGCATTTTCAGAATTTCATCTGTTTCGCTCTATGCAACATTTCCCAGCCCAACAGCGATTCATCACAGTTTCAGAGCTAGAAAACTTTGTCACTGCGTTCTTCAGCTCAAAACCCAAGTCCTTCTATCACAGTGACATTTATTTGTTGCCTGAAAACTGGCAAAACTTCATTGATGCTTACTGCCAATATTTCGTTGAATAAATGTGTTCTGGTTTGCTCATTGTTCCTGTCTCCTTTCTCCTTAAAATGGCTGAAACTTTTGCGTACCCCTAATATATATATACATACACTATATTAACAAAAGTCACCGGACATCCCTTCAAAAGCCAATGAACGGATCCAATGCTTTGTTAAGATGCGCGGCACAGCTGCACACGGTATGCAAACAAGCATGCAGCTGACACTGTGAGGTTTAGTAAAAATATTGCGGTGGGAGAGAACTGACTTTTAAAAACGAAAGATTGTTGGGTGTTATATTAGTGGGTTGTCCATAAGAGAAACCGAGAGGCGTTTAAACATACCCAAGTCAACTGTTTTGTATGTATTGAATACATGGAAGACACATGGCGTACCTGAAGCAGCAAAACCTACCGGCAGACCAAAGAAAATCAGTGATATAGGACGTTGAAGCCTCAGGAGAGTCGTTACAGCTAATCGACGGAGTACAAGTGAAGCCTCAGGAGAGTCATTACGGAGTGAAGCCTCAGGAGAGTCGTTACAGCTAATCGGCTGAGCACAAGACCTCAGGGTACAGGTGAGTAAAAATGCTGGAATCTCGGTACACGTACCATTCGCAGAGAACTTCATTCCATGGGTTACCGTGGTCGTGCGGCTGCTCATAAGCCTTTTATCTCCACTCGGAACGGTACTCGTCGTTTAGCATAGTGTAAATAACATTTGTCGTGAATCGGGTCCTATGGACTGATGAACCTATACACACGATCTATCAGTCTGATAGTCGTGTGTGAGTATGGCCGCAGCCGGGGAAACGCTATTTACAACAATGTACTGTTACGGTCAAGTTTGGAGCTGGCAGTGTACTCGTGTGGGTGTGTTTTTTGTGGTATGGTTTCGGCCCATTGGTTATCGTAAACAAACTGCTAACCAGTATGTCTACCTCGATATCCTGCACAGTTATGTACTACCAACTCTGTGGCAATACTATGGAACCGAGCCTTGTTGTACCAGCAGGATAATGCACCGAGCCCTAAGGCGAGGTTTGAACATCGCTTTAATAGTTCTTTGGGACCGGTACATCGATATAACGGGAAAGACATTGCAATACAATAAAATTGGGCAAGACATAAAAAAACCGCGCATAAAAAACCGAAGCAGGGGAAACATTACAGTAACGTGAACACACAAAGATGAGCATGGATCACGAGGCAGGACTCAGTCAGTAGAAGTTCATTACAGAAATGTTGACACCAGCCGGAGAAACACAGCGACAACAGGGCGGCAACATATTCCATATCGAACCACATACAGACAAGCTCTAGTGGTCGTCAGTAAAGAACGTGCAACAAATCTGAGTGTCATAAGAGTTCGAAGTTTCATCCGAGGCAACAGCACCCTTGTGGAAATAAATAGCCTGATGCAGGATGCCTAACCGGCGAGTGGAATGAGCCAGCCAAGGGACAAGAGCAGGAGTCGTCGGCTGCAACGCATCAAGGATGTTATAATGCCGACCAAGCTGTTCAAAATGGAGGGCCAGTTCTTGCGATCATGGGTAGAGAGAAGACATCGAGCGAAATCACTATGCGACGGTGCAAAAACGCAGTGATAGACATCGTTCAATCAGAGCGGATAAGTCAGTAGGCAGGGCGGGTCCATGATCATCCGAAACTGAGCGAACGAAAGAGGAGGGCTGGCACGCAGGCGTAAGGTCCGGGAAGTAATTGAGGAAGATGCGGAACAAAGCCTCTGGGCAATAGAGTCCAACAAGGGCAAAGACGGCCTCTGGAACGAAGAAACAGCTGTGGTAAGCGCGCTAGCATGCCCAGAAGGCGTGCTGAAACATATTTCAGTAGAAGCAGAAACTGGATACAGTGGAGATGAAGACGCGCGTTGAGAAGAGGCTGTAACTGACTGTTGATAAGAATCCGGCCCAGAAGGCTGTGAATGCGAAGACACGCTTTGAGCAGAAACTGTAGATGACTGTTGTAGAGGATCGGGTCCAGGAGGCGACGAGAGCGAAAACAAGCGTTGAGCGGAGGCCGATTCGTCAAATGGAGAGGCAGAAGGCTGCGGATGCAAATACACGCGCTGAGCAGAGGTTGTAAATGAATTTTGCAGCAAGTAGGTCCGATAAGGAGGTGGAAGCGAAAATACGTGTTCAGCAGAGGCTTTAAATGACTTTTGCAGCAAATCGGGCCTAGAAGAGGTTGGAAGCGAAGACACGCGTTGAGCAGAGGCTGTAAGTGACTTTTGCTGAAATGAAGGCTCAAAAGGCAGGGACACAAATCCAGAAGCGGGAGCAACACATGAAGCACTTCCAGAGGGCGATGGGTTAGCCGCAGAAGAAGGCAAAGACGTAACTTCGATGCTTCGCTGCTGATGTCCACAACAGACAATAACAACAGTACGGCAGTCTCGAAGGTGGGCATCAGAAATGAAAAACGACTCGAGCTTGGCGGCGAAGGCCACCGATGTACTTGTTATCAGGACCCTTGGGAGCAGTTGAGAGTTTGGCGATGGAGCCCACCACACGTCCGCACCTGCTGAAGGCAGCACGAAGTATCCCATTTGACACCTCGAGAAGCCCATGGTACAAAGATATAGAAACTGGACGGAGGGAAATGGACTCTGGGAGCAGATGGCGAGAACCCAGGGAGATATTCTGGGTCACCTGAGCAGCAAACTTTTGAGTAGCAAAATACACAATGGCAGACCGAGGCTTTCTGGTCATGTGAGTGATGGCACCGGGAGAGAGTGTCGTCTTTAAAGCTGAACAATATTTCTTCAGGGGAGTGTCAGGCAAGGCCTCGAAGGAAACTCCGAGGTCAAGAGCAGTGTGCAGCTGTTAACCAGCGGGAGAGTCTTCAGGAACATCAAGGAAAACTACATGGCCATGGAGAGTAACATAGGAAGCCAAAGCACTTACCGAGGAAGACGTGGACGCTGAAGCAGTAGACGGGGCAACAGACGAGTATGTGCAGGCAGTTGTTGGAGTCCTCGAGGAAGGCGAGGCTGTTCTGAGAGGTGGACCACCAGGTGATGAAAAAGGAGCAACGTCCGGTGCAGCACCTAGTAGAGCAGGCAACAACGAGGCTATGGCCGTACCTATGGCTCAGTAGGCTAAGCGATGGCTTATGACCATTTGTCCGGAAGCGATCCGGGTTCAAATCACGGTGAGGCATGGATGTTGTGTTTGTCTAACCGCACCGGCTCTCTCCCTTCCCTGGAACCAGTGACCCTAAATAAGGGCTGGCGACTGCTAATAGCCCACTGAGTTGCTCACGGCGGTTGTTAAACCTTCAATAAAAAAACGAGGCTATGACGCAGCTGGAGGGCACAGCAGCAACGGCATACAGGAGAAGATGAAGTATCCATCACACTGCCTGACGTACGGCGAAGGCAGGACAGCGGAGGCCGCAGCTGGGGAAGAAAAGGCACCTTTGGCACCATCATGGCAACGTCTAGGAACGCGGTAGCAACATCAGTTTTAAGTAGGGAAGAAGGAGGAGACTCAGAGAGATGGGCACGGCCCTTAGCCAATCCGGGAGAAGACGCCATTTGAATGACGAAGAAAGTTCGTAGAACGACCAGCTTGGTCGAGAAGTAAAACGAGGATAATAAGAACAAATGAGCACTCACCGATTTGGAAGATATCTCAAACGAAAGGCGAGAACTTAATGAACATCACACGCCTCAAGGCAGATGACGGAAATCACAGAATAAGCGCAGAAGGGCACCGAAACACGGAGCAAAGGCACACACGGCTAGAGCACCATAAAGCATGGACTGTTACGGCGTGGTTTGACAATAATTTCGTACCGTGTGTGGACTGGCCAGCACAGAGCCCCGCTCTTAATCCCATATAGCACCTATGGGATAAACTGAAGCCCCGCATAAGAAGTTTGGAACCAAGGCCTACATCTAAGAAACAGTTAGCAGCAGCATTATGTACTGAATGAAAGCGCATACCTACCGCTGTAATTTTTTTTTTTTTTTTTTTTTTTTTATTCGAGGTTTAACGACCACCGTGAGCAACTCAATGGGTTATAAGCAGTCGCCCGTCCCTAATTTAGGATCACTGGTTCCAGGGAAGGGAGAGAGCCATTGCCGTAACACAGACACAACATTTATGCCTGACCGGGATTCGAACCCGAAACCCTTACGGACGAATGATCAGAGGCCATCGCCTTACACCACTGCGCCACCGGGGTGGCAAGTACAAAGATGGACCAACAACGTACTAATGTACACTGAAGAGCAATTGAATTAGAGATACCTGTCTAGCAACGTGTAGCACCACCTTTCTTCCTGATGACGGCGGCGAATCGTCTCAGCATGGACTCGACAAGGCACCGGAAGCGTTGGGAAGCCATACGGATCCACGACCCTGAACAAGCTACCAAAGCTCACGGAGATTTGATGGAGGGTCGAACATCTCTCACGATGGCATACCAGATGTGCCCGATGGGACTGAGATCAGGTGACCTAGCTGGCCAAGGAAGCGTGGTCACGGCGGTGGAGTGTTCATCCAACCATTGGGATACAATTCGGGAGCGATGGCACGGTTCATTGTCTTGTTGCAGGATGAGGTCCCCAGTGGGATGTTGATGATGCACGAACGGGAGCAAATGGATGTCCAGGATATCACGGTAACGTTCACCTGTGAAGAATGATGTCACCAGGGGTTCCATTTCAGTCCACGTAAACATCCACCCCAGTGGAGAATGCCACCCCCACCAGTTTGAAAAGTACCCTGCTGGCAAGAAGGATCCATCGCTTCATGTGGTTTGCGCCGTACTCATATCCTGCCATCCGCATGTACCAATGTGAATCTCGACTCTACAGTCCGGGCAACATTTTTGCACATGTCTAGGGTCCAGTGGCGATGTTCCCGCGCTCATGCTAATCTTTTCACCCTGTGATGTGCGGTCAGCAGCGGTACCCTCGTGGGACGATGGCTTCTGTACCCCATACCGAGGAGATGATTCTGGATGGTGTGACTGCTTACACATGTTTTTGTGCACCAGCGTTAAATTGCCGAGTGATTTCGTGCACTGTGGCCCGATTATCCGCTGTTACAATGCGATCTAGCCGACGATGACCCCGCTCATCCACACGCAGTTGTCCACGGCAGTTAGCCCTTGCACGGATGGTTTTACCGGATTCGATGTACTCACGGTGCACCTGTGACACAGTGGCTCGTGAAAATCCCAGTGCCTGCACGACTTCTGAGATGGAGGGACGCATTCATTGGGCCCCAACAATTTGCCCACGATCAAATGTGCTTAGATCCTTCGTATTACCTATACTGCGTCCGACTCTTAATGATACCCGTCGCATCACTCCTTATATTGTCGGATCGCTGCATACGTCATGTTGTTTCCGTTTATAGGGCCGCCCACAGCACCACAATTGCATAACGCCATCTGTCTCCAATGCAATTGCTCTTCAGTGTATGTCAATAAATGCTATGTTGTGTTTCTCTTCTAGGTGTCCTGTGATTTTTTAAAAAATATGTTTTCTGGAAACCCAAACGCGCAAAAACAACAGAGAAGAATTCTCAGAAATAACACCCATTTGTGTAGGAAGAATTTTCAACGGGGGCCAAAAGCAGGAGGAAAAAACTATTATTGCGCACAAGCAGGGAAGAGAATGCAAGAATGCAGAAAGTTTTGAAAATGCTTTATCAAGGACCAGCAAAACACAGCATTTACTCATCTCTACAAAGACGTAGTTTAATATGGGTATCTGCTATGTATGAAACTCAACATTCCATCGTTTCATACTGGGGAAGTGAGCTGTATAAACACTGAAATGCCAGAAAAACTGGTACACCAGTCTGATACTTGGTAGGTCCCCCACGGGAGCGCAAGACTGCAGAAATACGACGGGGCATGAACTTTACTAGCTTCTGGAAATATGCTGTAGGCAATGCACGCCGTACTTCCTGCATAGTGTTCCACAATTCGGGTGTATTCCGGGGTCTCGAATTCCTGTGTTCGATACCGCGTTACATGGCATCCCAAATGTGTTCTATCACGTTCAGATCAGGGGACCTGGGTGAAAATGGTAACACCCCAAATTCAGATGAATGCTCCTCTATCCATAATGTGGCGTCTCGACACATTTGTGGAGGTGCATTGTCGTGTTGGAACAGGCCCAACCCATCAGCATGAATGCAGGACATGAACGGGTGTACCTGGTCAGAAAGGATGCGCACATAGCGTTGGCCGGTCACAGTCGTTTGTAGACGTACCAGGAGTTCCAGTGAAATCCAGCTAAACACACCCTATACCATTACGGACCCCACCAGCCGATACAGTTCCCTGTTGACAGGCGGTATCCATGGCTTCATGGGGTTTGCGCCACACACGAATCTTTCCATCTGCTCGATACAGTTGGAAACGCGACTCGTCAGACAAGGCTACTTGTTTCCAGTCATCAAGTGTTCAGGGGCAGTGTTGCCGTGTCCCAATAGAGGCGCATAGCTCAGTGTTATGCACCCATCAAGGGAACTCGAGTTGGGCGTCGGCTCCCAAAGCCCATATCGTGCAGTATACGTTGCAAACTCCGGACGCTAATGCTTGTTGACACTCCAACATTGAATTCCGATGATACCTGCGTGAGAGTTTCACGACTATCCCGTGAAACGATTCTTGACAGCCGATGATGGACACGTTCACCCAATGTCGTGTTACGGCGACACTGGTATGGCAGGTTGTAGGTTTTTGCCGGAATACTTGTAGTCACGGTACACCCTCGCAATGGTCGTCCGTGAAAATCCGAATTTCGTTTCTACCTCCGAAATACTATCGCCCATCTCACGAGCGCCAACTATGACACCGCGTTGAAAATCGCCTAAATCGTTATTACTTGTCATTTTCATGCCGAAAACAGCTCTGACAGCTGACAAGGATGTCTATCGCTTTATATACGTACTGGCGGACGCAACCGAGTGCGCGCATAAGTGACGTTGCTATGTATTTTGCATAAGCTCGTCTGTACCAGTTTTTCTGGCACTTCGGTGTATATATACAGAGGGTGAGTCATAAGTAATGAGCCATGTGAGAGATAGTTTGAGATGGCGTTGTTATTTTTGGAAATAAACAATCGTTTGGACTAGAACTTTTATATTGGTAGAAAAAAATATTTCATGGACTATCAGAATTAGCTTTGGTGGTGGACATGAATAGAAATAAAGTGTGTTTTTTATTTTGCTTTCTGAATATGCACGAAAAAACGGCAGTTCAAGTACTATTGCGTCATTATTGGAAAAAAGGACTATCTGCGCATGCTGCTGTCGCCGAAATTTGTGCAGTGGAAGTTGTGGGTGTAGTCAGCTATGTAACGTACCAGGAGATGTGACGTACCTGCCAGAAGGACGCACACGACATAAAGGCAGATAGGAATCAGAATAAAAGTCCGCGTAGCTCCATTGGTAGAGTGACTTATTCCGGAATGAGGGGATCCGGGTTCGAACCCCGGCGCGGATAAAAATGACGGAGAAATTTACTTCGTTATAATGGCGCCCGAACTATCCGGATGACCCGACCGTTCGAAATCTCGCAATGGTGTGATGTTATTTCCACACCGCGAGATAGGAAAAATAAGAGAATCCCTTCTCCAGCACTTCGAAAAAAATAAAAAATAAAATAAAAATAAGGGGGAGATGATGTAACGTACCAGGAGATGTGACGTACCTGCCAGAAGGACGCACACGACATAAAGGCAGATAGGAATCAGAATAAAAAGTCCGCGTAGCTCAATTGGTAGAGTGACTTATTCCGGAATGAGGGGATCCGGGTTCGAGCCCCGGCGCTGATAAAAATGACGGAGAAATTTACTTCGTTATAGCTACGCCACAGCAAAAAGATGGTTTGTTCGCTTTAACAAGGGGGACACCAGCCTTCAAGATGGGTCTGGCTCTGGCAGATCCCCAAGGGTGGATTCGGAAGCCCTGCGTGAAGCCGTAGAGGCAACACCAACCACAAGCACTCGCAGATTATCGCACGAGATTGGTGTATCACAATAAAGTGCGGTTCGACATCTCTACAAGCTTGGGAAGGTCAATAGGAGCTGCCGCGTTGTACCCCACGAATTGACCACAGCACAAGCTCAAAGGCGGAATGAAATTGTGCAGAGAGATGGTGAACCACTCCACGAACGAGCGTTTCACCAGACGAATTGTTACGTCTGGTGAAAAGTGGATCTTTTTCCGTAATCCCAACATGCGAAACCAGTGGATTAACTCAGGCCAGCTTCCTGAACCCGTCGCTAAGCGACGACGCTTCGAACACAAAGTTATGTTGTGTGTTTGGTCGAATTTTGAGGGGCTCATACACTTTGAATTCGTTCCAGCTGGGCGAGGCGTCTCCGCTACAATCTACTCTAAACAACTACAGAGGATGCACGAAGCTCTGGTCCGTAGGTACCCGGTCCTGGTCAACAGAAAACAGATAACGCACCAACCCATACTGCCCGTTCAACGAGAGATAAGATCCGAGAGCTGGATGGAATCGAACTTCTTCCACATCCGCCCAGACCTTGCCCCAAGTGACTACCACTTGTTTCGGTCGATGGCACATTCCTTTCGTATTATGACCTTCCGAAACCGTCATGAGGTTGAAGCCGGAGTCCAGGAGTTTTTCACCTCAAAACTCAAGGAGTGGTACAGAGCGGAAATTCACAATTTGGCAGAAAGATCGCTTCAGATTATAGAACATAATGACTTGTATTTCGAAGATTGAATTGTATTCGTTTGTACTTTACACATGTTTGACATTTTCCTAACCAATGACTCATTTTTGTTTGATCATTATTATCATCATCATCATCGTTGCCAGTCATTATCAATCAACTTCTGGACGAAGGTCTCCCCAAGTTTCTTCCACAACGGTCTGTCTGGTGCCAGTCTCTTCCATGTTACTCCCGCATACTTTCGAATTTCATGCACCCATCTCCCATATGGTCTTCTTTTTTTTTTTTTTTTTTTTTTTTTATTGGAGGTTTAACGACCACCGTGAGCAACTCAATGGGCTATAAGCAGTCGCCCGTCCCTAATTTAGGGTCACTGGTTCCAGGGAAGGAGAGAGCCAGTGCCGTAAGACAAACACAACATCCATGCCACACCGGGATTCGAACCCGGGCCCCTTACGGACGAATGATCAGAGGCCATCGCTTAGACCACTGCGCCACCGGGGCGGCCATATGGTCTTCTTCTGGGTCTTTTCCTGTCCCTTGGAATCCAGTCTAAAATTTCGGTTGTCCATCGATGGTCTGTCCTTCTGGTAATATGTCCAGCCCATTGTCATTTCAGGGATTTTACTCTGATCATGATGTCTTCCACTCCTGTCATTTTTCTGAACAGCGAGTTCCTCTTGTTATCTCTCCTAGTTACATCAGGCATGCACCTCTCCATGCCTTTTTGAGTTGTCAGCAGTTTTTGTATGTCTCTTTTAATCAAGGTCCACGTCTCTGCACCATATGTAAGCACTGGAAGGATGCATTGATCAAACACTTTTCTTTTAAGACATAATGGCATATTGCTCTTGAAAATCATACTGTTTCTTCCAAAACCTCTAAAGACAAAGTTTTATACGCCGATTAATTTCTTCATCAATGTGAACTTCACTTGATATCTGCGGTCCAAGATAATTGTAGGTATAGGTTATCTCCAGCTTTTCCCCATCAATCGATAAATCTTTATTTCTTGTAAAATCATTGTACATCCTTTTTTTGTTTGACATATATTGTATATATGAGATTATCTATCTCACCTTTGTTTTGCTGATGACGTAGTCATTTTTGGACCTAACCCATCAGAGCTACAGAGTATGATCCAGGAACTTGCTGACAAGAGTAAAGAAGTGGGAATAAAAATGAACTTTCAGAAGACAAAAGTGTTGTACAAAAGTGAATGCTTTACAAGAAATGAAAATTTATCGATTGATGGGGAAAAGCTGGAGGTAACCAATATCTACATTTATCTTGGAGAGCAGATATTAAGTGAAGGTCACATTTATAAAGAAATTAATCGGCATGTAAAACTTGCCTGGAGAGCTTTTGGGAGAAACAGTATAATTTTCAAGAGCAATATGCCATTATGTCTTAAAAGAAAAGTGTTTGATCAATGCATCCTTCCAGTGCTTACGTATGGTGCAGAGAGGTGGACCCTAACTAAAAGAGACATACAAAGACTGCAGACAACTCAAAGTAGCCTGGAGAGGTGCATGCTTGGTGTAACCAGGAGAGATAAGAAGAAGAACTCGTTGTTCAGAAAAATGACAAGTGTGGAAGACATCATGATCAGAGTAAAATCCCTGAAATGGCAATGGGCTTGACATATTGCCAGAATGACAGACCATCGATGCACAACCGAAATTTTAGAATGGATTCCAAGGGACAGGAAAAGACATAGAAGAAAACCACATCGGAGATGGGTGGATGAAATTCGAAAGTGTGTGGGAGTAACATGGAGGAGACTGGCACAAGACAGACGTCATTGTGGAAGAAACTTGGGGATACCTTCCTCCAGCAGTGGATTGATAATGGTTGACAATGATGATGATGATATATATATATATAAAACAAAAAATGAGTTTGAAACTTAAGAAACTACTTTCCATGATTTTATTTTCCACGAGCACATTTATTTCATGGTGATGTTACCCAGAGAAAATTGTATGTTTGTGCTTGCGTGTGTGTGTGTGTGTGAGAGAAATATCTTAAGACTTTCATTTTTGAGTTTAAAGTTTCATTTGAGGAAATAATTCGAAGTAAAATCCTCCCTGGGATAAATTGCGCACCAAGTTTTCCCGTGGGATTTTATGCACATAGTTACAGTAAATTTAAACATACGGCAAGTTTATCAGGAACGTTTGAATTGCGAAATAATCGTGACAGAATATTTTCCTCTTAGTGTGCAGAATTTAGTGCAGATGGAAAGTAATGTTTCGCAAGGTTTCTTCCTCTTTCCACTGTACACTTTATAAATTAATACATTCCTTAGAGATCTTAAAACGGATATTGTACTGTTTTTTCCCTATGTATAAAGTAATGTTTTTGTTTCGTTTCCTTTTTTTCTCTGTATTCTTTAAACATATTCAGCAGGCATGTTCTCCTGCTTGTCGGAGCTATGTACTCAAGGACGGAAAAACAAGAAATATAATGCTTTCCTTTTTGTGTAAAGAAAGCAAAGAACATTTGAAAACTTCAGTGTTATTATTCAATGTGGCAATTATTTCTTACCTTTAGAACTCCCGAGAGATGGAGTCGGATTGCGAATACGATGCATCTTAGAGCGTGCAACGTTTCGAAAATGTTCCTGACACAATATCGCTCTCCCTGAATATGCACTCAAGAACATTATAATTAAGCCTCACGAGACGCCAGAGTTTAAACCAAAACTTGGTTTCCAACGACGCAGTCTAATGAAGTCAAACTGCGTACGAATATAAAGGATCATTTACCGTGTTCTTCTTTTTAAATATTTTGAGCTAAAACACATTGATTTATTTTGTCTAAATTTCATTTGAGCAGTATTTGAATTTCAGTGGCAGTAAAACACATTTTCAATTTCTGTCAGCTGCCAGTTCTTTCAAATGAAGAATATCCTTGCCTACTAATAAAACGATATTTTCCTTTTTATTAATTTCATTTGGAATGATTACCGGACACCTAAACAAAATTAAGACGCGGTCGATTGTTTTCTTATTATCTAAACTGTCAATTGCTGTTCTAGAAAGTGTCTCTGAAGGTATTATTGGGGCGACAAAGATGCCAAAATCGACAGCAAAACATTTTACCACTTAAGATAGGTTGACAGTATTTATCTCACATTGAGGCAGGAATTACTAATGATACATATATAAGATGACATGGGTGAGAAAAGCACAAATAATAATCTGAAAATAAAGAGAAGACAATGGTAATAATAAGCAGATGCAGTTCAACTCCCTTAAAGGGGAAAATCGTAAGTGACACTGCTTTAGAGATAAGTAATTAAAACTACAGAAGCTTGAGAAAAGATATAAAACTGGCACTTTAAGGGTTAAGTAACTGTAGATATTAGGTAAGTAAGTGATATACAGGGTGTTTCGAAAAGGAATTGTCAGGTTTTGGGAACGCGCTTTATGATGACGAAAATCGTTCCTTTTGATATTGTTTGGTTGGCTTTTATTGGTGCTAGACCCTCGATGGCCGATAGAGGGCCAAACTAGAGCACATTTTGAGAAGGCAAGTAAATAAGCCTGTAGTTAGAACGTACGCTTCTTGGTAAATTTGAATCATTTGAAAATCTGACGGCATATTACGTATATGTTAATACTGGACAAATTTCCACCGTTCCTTGGTGAGGTAACGTAACATAAATTGAATAGCCAAGTGTTCTGTCACAGTTCTGTTTGTTTTCTTTGTTACTCAACTCCGTTATTCTGTTTTCTCCGCCAGAAGCTTGCAGGTTTCGAACAGCACAGTTAACATCAAATAAGAGTCACTAAAATGAAGGCAATTTGACTAATATGGAATTGCCAAAAGTGTGCAGGTTTCGAACAGCACCGTTGATATCAATAAAAGTCGCTAAAAATGAAGGCAATTTGACTATTTTGTGACTAATATGAAATTATTTTATTCAGTGTTTTTTTTAATTTTAATTCCGGGGTCACGGGCCACAACAGCTTAAGTTGTAGGCTTGTCTCAATCCATTCCTACATAAAAAGTCGGGTTCCTTGTTGTCCCGCGTGCGCCCAAAGACCTCCCCTTTCTCTAATTCGCAACAAAACTATCTATTGCCTCGGTCAATTTATTCCTTGTTAAAAGTCATCTTCTTCCATTATGTCTTCCTCGATCTTCTGACATTCCCTTCACGGCCGTCTTAAAAAATACTTCCACCCACTATCAAATGAACAAACACGGCGAGATTCATTTAGGTGGTAAGACGCTAAAAGATAAATCTTTTTCTGGACGTTTTTCTGAAATGTGTGATGAAAAATATTATAAATGTTTGACTCCGCGCCTCATACAGTCTACGAAAACATTGTCGATAGAACTTCAGTTCATTGCACAACTTCTATGATGAGAATACAAACTATTGGAATGGTCCCAAAACCGTATCAACAGATACCACGTTAATTATCAGGCAAGAACCGAATGGACACACTGAACACAATCGAATATCTGCAAACTCGGTACAAAACGAATACTTTCATGGAACAATTGGAGCCTGAAGACTGAAAAACTGGGTGCTATACAAGAATATTAAGCGCACCCAATCTTTTTGCAAGAAGAAGGAAGCTTCAAGAACGACTCAAGAAACTTACCTCCCTCAAAGGATGTCATGTCTTGTGTTTGGTGGGTTTACAAGGGAATTATCCATCATGATCTGTTGGCACCTAACTAAATAATCACTGTGAGTCTGCTCTCAGCAGTGATAAGCACTTGTCGGTTTAGCTTACTTTCGAAAGCATTCCTCTCCGGAGCAAAATGATGTGAATTCCAGTCTCACCATCGGGAAATTTGAATTTTGCCGGATTGGCTCCTGAACGTAAAAATGAATCTATTGGCCGTTACGTGCTTAGGAAAATGTATAATGTTCCTTCTGCACATCGTCTGCATTTAAGAATAATTCGTTCTTCGCTTTGAAAAATGTGTGATTCCTCTTCCACCCATCGTCTGGAATTGGTGAAAATTCCTTCTTCTAGAAAGAGTTACAATAAGCTTGATTTGCGGCGGTCCTGAAACCTGCGATTTCCTGCCCCTATATTTGTGAAGTGGGCTTATGTGTGACGTACTACAGAAGTAACGCACATGTCAGTACGACAAGTACCAGGGGCAAGCACTTATCGGTGTAGCTTAACTGGGAAATATTTCGGCTCCTGAGCTGGAGCAAGTGGCATCGAGTTTGTCCACTGCAAATTTGTGTTTTTACACACTGAACCGCATACGGCTAATGGCAACACAAAGCAAATTGCAGAATGTTTTCTGGAAAATTTTGTCTCATCTGCTATATTCATCGGAGTTAAAACCAACAGATTTTTGCTTCTTCGGGTCACTGCAAAATTATACAGCTGGGAAAAGCATGAAACGTCGCATAGAAGTTGAAACTTCGATTATAATGTTTTTTGACTGCGAGGACTATATCTTTTTAATAGGGGAATTGGACATTTAGCCCAAGGACGGGAATGCGTTACTTCTACTAACGGTGACTAACAAAATGAAATAAAACATTGTGAAAGTAAAAACAGCTTTGCATTTCATGTATTAAGACAGCGAGAACTTTGCACGTATCCAATATGCATGTATATCCGATAGGTCGCAATTTGAAATCATCGCTCTGTACGGCGAAGGAATTGGTAGTATATGCTAGTATTCGAGGGTTTATAGAGCTGCAGTAATTTTGATTCGATACCACATAAAATTTCAATATTACGTGTTTTTTTTAGTTTTTTACAAAGTGGTAATTAACAAATTCTGACTAGGTTTTATAATGTGCAAGGAACTTCTCAGTTATATCCGCATAAACGCTTGTTTGCATGGATGTTTTAGTCAGGATATTGTTATTTCTGTAAGTGTCAATTTACAAGCTGTAAACAATGCCGAGGTAACGTAATTTTGAAAGATGAGCAGACTAGAACCAGTATTGAGGTGACTGTTAGTTGGTCTGTGCAAACCAATACTCTAGTAAGCCCACCGAATTGGAAATGTTTCGCAATGAATCCTTGGATAGCACCAGGTGCATGAGAATGGTATCCACAAGGCATGCCGTTTTCCATTTCCATATTCAGCTGGAGCATGACTCATTTCATTGGATGATGATTTCCTCTTCTGGATTTAATTTGCATGTGCAATTGAGCAGCGATCATTCCATTGCATGTTGATACCTTTTTGGGGCTTCAGTTTTCATGAGCAACTTGAGAAAGGTTCAGTTTGCTTGACGATGATTTCTTTTTTGGGCTTCTATTTAAATATGTAACTGGAGCAGGGTTCATTTCATTGGATGATTATATCCTCTTTGGGATTCCATTTCCTTGAGCAACTGGAGCAGGGCTCATTTCACTGCACGATTATTTTATTTTCGGGCTTCTATTTAAATGTACAACTGGGGTAGGACTCATTTTAGTGGATATCAAAGTCCTCTTTGGGCGTCCATGTCCATAAGCAACTGGATCAGCACTCGTTTCATTGGGCGGCGTTTTCCTCTTTTGACTTCAATTTACATATACGTATATGCAATTGGAAAAGGGTTCATTTCATTGGATCTTAATATCTGCTTATTCGTACATCATTCATTCGATTGATACCTTTCCGGAGAGGAAATTAAATGCAAGAACTTGAACAGTTTTCCTTGACTTCAGTACACATACAACATCGTACTTAGATTGTTCGTCAATTTTCATCTTCTTTTAAAGAGCTCCATGATCCTAGAGGAATCCTGTCAACACAGTGTGGCCGCCTCGATGGCGAAGTGGTCTAAGCGCTGGATTATGACCATTCTTCCGAGATGGGTCCGGGCTCGAATCCCAGTAAAGCAAGTTGTGTCTGTCTTACGGCACTAGCTCTCTCCCTTCTCTAGAAGCAGTGACAATACATTATTGGCAGTCTGCTGTTTACAGCCCAATGAGTTTCTCCCGGTGGTCGTTAAACCCCCAGTTGAAAAGAAAAAAAATCAGAATTTCCTGCAGTTTAAATTGGCGACATCAGTGATGTTGAAGTACACGTTTCCCGTCCTGCACTGTGCAGCTTAGGCTGATCAATCTGCTGTTCATTTATATGAGAAATTTTCACCAAGCAGCATTTTTCTGAAAATATTTAATTTTTAAAAGCATTTCGAACAATTCATATATTCACTGTTAGAAAAGTGACTTTCAATCTCAGGAGCATTTATAACATGGACAAGTTTGAATGTGCAGTAGAAATTTAAAAAATCGCACACAATATATAATAGTCGATCAAATTCTGTATTTGTCATAACCGTTTGAATGTGTTGACGAAACATACAAATTTTACTCAGCCTGAAATGAAGTCGTACACGCCTGCTACTGCTCCTACGAACTCGGTTTTTGAACTGCAATGATTAATTTCTACCGCAGTTAGAAAAGTTGTGCTTTGGTTTAAGGCGGTCAGCGATTATGAGGCTGAATTCATAGGCGATTTTACCAAGGGACCAAGTGTGTCCTAGACCAGGCCGCCAGATTTAGGGGGGGCAAGCTGGAAGGGTTTTTTATGAATGTTTTGGCACCGCCACCCAAGAAAATTTTACTTAAATAATTTTACAAAATTTATTGATTTTTTAAAATATTATTTATAGTCGACACTCCATATGCGTAGACGGAGAAAATTAACTGAGCAAGAGTAAAAACGTTTTTTAAGATTATGGATTATTTAATCAGTACCCATAATATAGCAAACAGAAGGGAATCAGTTGTTCTGGAAAGGTTTGAGCTTTTCAGGGATTTGTAATAGACAAGTGCTCGTGACCTAGAGGCTAGATCCAATAACCTTGTTCATAGGCACCAATGAGACATAGAAAACCTTCTCAGTAACGAATTTCTACATTTCCAGTCATATATGAATGCCGAAGACGTGAACACACCACGGGATATGTTATACTTTCATCATAATAATATCTTCAGAGTACATTTCCAAACTTAGAAATAGCTTTGAGAATGTTTGTACCCTTACCAGTAACGAATAGTTCTGCTGAAAACCTATTTTCAGCAATCTCCAGAATAAAAAATGAAAAAGGACGTTATTGAGAGAAAAAAAGATTAACTTACTCTTGGTAATGTGTGCATAAAAGGACATAAGTCTGGGTATAAACTACTTTTCAGTAATTGACAGTTTTTGTACATGCAAAGAGCTATCAAAAACCAATGATCATACCATAAGTATGGTGCAGTCAGACATTGGGTGGAAAAGTGAGAAATTAACTTAAGTGTTAATCAAATTTTCATTTGCATTGTAAGTGTTAATTAAGATTGTTTTAATATTTGTATCTTTTCCACTTTATTGTGTCTTATTGTTTTATAATAATAAATGTTATTATCATAATGTATTTATTTTTCGAAAAATCCTGAAGGTCAATAATTTGAAACGTACACTGGTACACTATGAAATAGACCTGCTATATTTTTCATTAATAAAAAATATCATTGCAAAGTCACTTACCCCGCACGGGGATAACTGGTTTTCCAGTTATTTGGGGAGCGGCGCCCCCACGGCCCGAGCTGACCTTGTGACTGGTCAACATATGATGTCATGCCACCGCTTGTTTTTTATTTTGGTGTTTGCAAGGACGGCTGTTCATCCAGCTGTTGGGGAGTCGCGGCCCCACGATCCCGAGCTGGTCTTGTGTCTCGCTTTTTCGTTTTTCCTTATTTTCTCCACTGGCTAGTTGCCCGTGTTGTGTTCTCTACCTAATCTCTACCACGTTATGTACTAACACCCCGGTCTTGTGGTTTTGTTACCCTCCACCACTAACTGATTTATATTAACCGCTCAGTTCGTAGGTTGCTGAGATTCCGTTTAGGTTCCCTGCCAGGAATTGTCTTCTTTGGATTTCTTTTTTTTTCCTTTTAGCTGGTTTGGGTGCTTGACCTACCTGCATGTTTGCCGCGTGCGGAGACCCGTGAGGCGGAAATGGGATGTCTGGCGGCTGAGGTCGCAGGAGACCGGTTAAGTGCCTCCTGTGTACCAACACTCCTCTTCGACCCCGGCTTCGCTGTAAACGGGAGGCTAGAGACTAACCCACCTCTAGTCAGAAGTCTTGTACCAAGTTGTGTACAGGGCTTTAGCGGCTTTTTTGTCGTATGGCACGGCAGGGTGAGCCCGGGGGCTGTGGGATCATGCCAAAGGCGTTGGCATGACGGTACCAGGAGGCCGAAGTGTCTGCCGAGTGCGTGTGATCACAGCCAACGGACTATATCTGCAACGTATAAGCTCCAGAACTGTGTCTAGCGTCATTTTCTTGGCTTGCGGACCTCCAGTTCTCCCTTGTAGGGCTCGGTGGTGGGTGGAGTAGTCTGCAGACGAATCTTCCTTCTTTTTTTCCATGGGTAAACCCAAAAACAAACGCTCCAAATTTAAGTCACCTGAGACAATGATCGTTGCCAACGACACTCCTTCATCTTCTCAACCTACCAGGTCTCAAAACCTTAAACGTTCTTTAGACCATGACCTGGACCAAGAATGTAAAACCTCTTCTTCGGCAGCTGTACCAGTCGCTCCGAAGCGTCGTCTCCCCTTGATTGCTGTGACTACGCATGCTACACACTTGCTTGTAGAATCCATCGATCCGAATGAGAGACTGTCCACCAGATCTCCATTTTTCATTTCTAAAGCTTTGGACGCTGCGGTTGGCCCCTTGAAGTCTGTGAGGAAGCTTCGCTCTGGGGACCTGCTTGTTCAAACTTGCAGTGTTTCTCAGAGTAACGCTTTTCTGCACCTCACTAGTCTTCAAGGCATTCCTGTCAAAGTGACACCTCACCCGTTTCTTAACACCTCTCGGGGTATTATTTCGGAGTTTGATCTCTTGCCATGCAGTGAAGAAGAATTAGTGACTGAACTTGCAGACCAAGGTGTTATTGCTGCACGTCGTATGATGTTCCGGCGTGATGGTTCTTTAATTAAGTCTAAAAATGTGATCTTGACTTTTAACTCCCCGAAAGTTCCGACCGAAATCAAGGCTGGCTACTTGGTCTGTGGAGTTCGCCCGTACATTCCCAGTCCTCTGCGCTGTTTCAGGTGCCAGAGGTACGGGCATTCACAACGTTTCTGTAAGAGTTCCGCTCGTTGCGCAAATTGTGGCTCCAGTGAACATGACGGGGAAGGCTGCACTTCTGCGGCCTGCTGTGTTAACTGTGGTGAGGCCCATGCAGCTTACTCCCGCAACTGTATGAAATGGAAGGACGAGATGGCGATCCAGCGCATCAAAACCCTGGAAGGCCTCTCGTACCCTGCTGCCAAGACCAAGTTGGGTATACCCACCACCCGACAGCGTACTTTTGCCGCAGTAGTTCAGTCTCTGCCACAACCCGTGCAGCCCTTTGTTCCGCGCCCTGTAGCTCTCGCCGCACTTGCCAAGCGATCTACAGTTGAACAGGCGACACAGGTGGATTTCACCGAGCTCCAGCTTATTCGACCAGCTGAGTCTGCGCCTTCTCTTTTGAAGACGCCCGCCTCTTCCAGTTCCCAGCAGACAGCCTGCACGTGCGGGAAGACCCGGCCCTCAATCCGCAAAGGTGTGCAGTGTCCATCCAACTGTATCGGCCTCAGCGAGGTCCCCACCCTCACCCAACATTATAGAGGAACATGGGGGGAGGAGAGTGACAGTTCGTCCCCAGCCTCAACCAGCATTGCAGAGGAACATGGGGGGGAGGAGAGTGACAGTTCTGTCCCCGCCCTCTGCCAGCATTGCAGAGGAGTGTGGGGAGGAGAGTGACTTTTCGTGTCCCTCAATTAGTGAATTTTTTTATAAATCTAGTTAACTACCTTGTCTTCCCTGCTTTCCTCATACTCTTTTTCAACTTTTGCCAAGCCTGTCTGCTTTTACTCTTTTTCCACGCTTTTAAGATTCTGTGGCTGATAGTTCTTTGTCTGGCGCTCTTTGGCCAAACCTGGCCCTTGCGCCACTAAAATCCACTAACCAACCAACCAACCAACCAAAGTCACTTAACATAACGCAATAAAACACACTCCTGAAAAGCTGACGTCATGAGCCCGCACCATTTAACAAGAGAACAAATTTGGTGACGGGGGCCACCATCTTTTCTACTGCCCATGTCGTCAGAGACACTAACTTCGTCTCTGGAGCTTGTCCTTTCAATACATAGACTTCCAGTACTGATGTCGTGTCGCAAATATTCTTATTTATGCTACGACTGCTGAATTATCTGGTCTCATTGTCACACAAAACAAACTCAGAATTTCCTTCAGTTCTAATTGGCGAAATTGTGGGCGTTGAAGTACACGTTTTCAGTCCTGCAATTTTGCAGCGAAAGCCACACTGGCTTTTGCTGCAAAATTGTATGAAAGAGTAAATATTTGCTATTCATTTCGAAATTGTCCCTTTAAGAAGTGGTTTTAAGACAGAATCCTGGCTGGATATGAATAAATTGGTGACTTTACTCAGCATTTTTGTGCTGCAGGCAGTTTAAAAATAGTATGAATGGGATCCAGTATGGGATTGAGGGTTTGGTACCTTCTGACATGTGGAGAGCAACCGATTGAGAGTTGATGTTTTGATATTCTCGGACGACATTGCCTAACCTAGGGGATGTGATAGGTTGATGATATGTGAAATTATCATTATCAGTGGAAATACCGAACTCCGTATAGCTGATAAAGAAGTATTAATTGGCGCCAGAGTAGCTGAAATGACATCCTCAAAATATACCTGCTTTCATTTCGAAGTCAAATAAGCACCGAGTTCAGTAATCAAGGCAGTCTGTTCATGAAAAATAAAGTTGAGTTTTTTGCAGGAACTAAAGGCGAAGTCGAGAATAAAGGAAATGCTGTCTCTGAGTAGCAGCCACTAAATCAGTCTAGAGCAGCTGAAATTTTCTGGAAAAATTTCTTCCGGTTAAAGGTTGCCTTGAAAAACAATCACCCACCATTGTCAGGTTTTTTCTGGCATGGCTTATGGAAGGCTGAAAGGTGAATCAGAGTGCGAACTAATACCGCATCAACAGAATTAGGCACTTATTTTTCCTATCATATTACACTTCCCTTTAGTATCACAGAAACATCTGAATGACTAAAGGCCTGGAATAATAAGTGGATTGTAAAAAAGCGTATTTTTAATGTTTTGCTTTTAATAGGGATTGTTTTCAATTTGTTCTTACAAAAAACGAGCTTTCTTAATTGAAGTAAAGGCCCAGCTATATTATAAAGTCTATGCTGCAGTCACCGTGTTATCTGGATATTTTGCTATCAGATTTCTCTTAATCTCCGTACCTCAAACTCTAGCTAGATGTTTTATAGCAATAAATTTCATTGCATTGGTTATGTTTTGAGGGGAAATTTAGTTAAACAAAAATTAATTCAAAAGTTGATGTACCTAATCTTTTGGAGATGCATGTAGTTGCGTTTTTTAACTAACCTGTACGCTCCTTATGGAATAGTGTGTGTATAAAGGCATTCACAGCTTCATAAAGGACAGGGAACTGATCAAGGACGATAAGATTATAGAAAGGAACGTAGTAGAGAAAGGAAAAGATCCAGAAATATGTTTTATGGCATTAGGCGATAGGGATTCAGCAAAGAAAACCAAAATGGATTAAGAGCCATTGTTGTGGGATAAGATGAAAGCTGAATGTTTGAGCTCCCAAAAGAGAGGATTAAAGTGGGATCAGGAAGATCAAAGAGAGCAGCGCTGGTATGAATAACGGATCAGGTACACAAATAATTTGTGGTTGTTTTCTCTCCACAAGTATGCAGCATATGTAAGTAAAATATTTAAAAAATAAATATGTAATGGCCACATCTTATCGCTCTAGCTCAAAAGAATGCATGATAATATAAGATGTAATAATTCCTGAGAATTTAGTGGCATATGACATTTTATAGCTGAGGATAAGTTATCATTCTTACACAATGTTTGTTATAAAGACTTTCATAAAGAAAGTTTGGTATCTTTTTATTACAAAAGAGAACAACGAATTACAATTAAAAATTTCCGTATTTGGCCTCAATCAGGAAACTCAAATACAGCAGTAGAAAATTTGGGAAAAGTATATTGTAGAGAAAGGAATCTATCCCCAAATAAATTTTAAAAGAATCCAATCGTACTTGCAGAAAAGTACACTGCTGGCCACCCAAAATGCAGCACCAAGAAGGACACGAGATAGCAAAGCCAGATTTACTGGACACATAACAACAGATACAAAGACGAAACGATTGAGCTTACAGGCCCGTGCGACTTGCGGAATACGCAGACATCAATAGCTCGTGTGGCCCCAATGGCTGGCAATAACGGCCGCTACACGCCGCGGCATCGAACGAAAGAGGTTTTGAATGTGGGCTTGGAGTATGTCGGTCCAGGCTGCTTCCACGCGTTGCCACAGTTCATCAGGCGTAGCCGCGGGTGGTGCTTGCCGAGCCACTCGGTTGCCGATCAGCGACCAGACGTATTCGATGGCCGACATATCGGGATAACAGGCGGGCCACGGCAGCTGTGACACCTGGTGGGCCGTGATGAATTGTTGCGCGATGCGTGCCACGTGCGGGCTCGCATTGTCCTGTTGAAACGTGGCCGCTGGGAGGTCCTGCCGGCAAGGAAGGACAACAGGCTCCAAAACGTCGGAGATGTAGCGGTGGCTGTTGAGTGTACCGACGATGCGTACCAGAGGGGTGCGGGTGTCATATCCAATTTCGCCCCAAACCATAACGCCAGGCGACGGACCGGTATGGCGATGCATAATGCAGGCGTCATACAGTCACTTGCCGCGGTGCCGCCACACGCTGATCCGACCATCGTGGTGTTGCAGGCAGAAGCGGGATTCGTCGGAGAAGACAATCTCATGCCATTCCGTAGTCCAGGCGCCGCGTTCAACGACCCACTGCCACCGCACTCGCCGGTGGTGTAACGTCAATGGCAATCGGAGCAATGGGCGCCGTGCGACAAGTCCTCGCTCCTGCAGACGACGTTGAACGGTACGTGCTGACACAGGTTGTTGCGCAACACACCCTAATTCCTGTGCTAACGTTCGTGATGTGGCGGTGAGAGCCGTCAATACCCGCCTCACAATATGCCGGTCCTCTCGTACGGTAGTGTGCCGCTGCTGCGGCAATCGGTCACGTCGGTCCATCCGTACCTCTTGCACCCACCGAATCCATACTCGCCTCATTGAGGCTGGATGTCGTCCCACACGGGCGCCGATGTCCCGGTACGATAAACCGCTGTCGCGATAAGCCACTATTCGTCCTCTGTCGAACTCCGAAACGTGCTGGAATGACTGCCATATTCTGCGACAAGGCATCAGGAAGCTTCCTTCGCACAGGTCCGGCGACACACCACACTTCCACTACTTACACCCCGCCTTCCGTGCACCCTTCTTATAGTGCTTCTCGGTACCGTGTCGGGCGCACATGATTTGCATATGCCCTGCAATGCTAATCGTTTGCATGTCCTCTTGCGGGCGACGCATGCTGCGAATTTCAGGCCAATCGGATGCTTCCTGCTAGGTGTTGAATTTTGGGTGGCCAGCAGTGCAGATATAGCAAGCTCCCTTATAGCTATTTCTGAAGACAGAGAAAAGCACAAGATCTCCTAATAGAAAATCTACGCATCAGGGGATCAGAAAGTGTATACAGAAATCTCTGTAATCGTGACTGGCATGCTATCCAGAAGAAATTCCTTCAATCGATAATTTAGGAATATTATATGACTTTAGATTCAATTATACATATTCCATAAGTGTAAGATATTCCATCGTAAACCTTTCCAACACATTTTTCTTTAAATCGGACTTTTAGAAAAGAAGATAATCACAAAGAAACAATATATGAAGTTGTGATCTGTAGCCGAAAATTGCGCATTGTTTAAAATACTCAAATTCCAAATTTTCTTCATATGGAATGGTACCCGGTACAAAACAAAGCTTTTAAACCAGTTAGTAGAAGAATAAAAACGCTAGTAAATAGAAATATGGACTTGTATTCATTAGCAATACCACTAGGCTTTATGGAGGGTCAGAAAGTTTATGCAAAATTATTCTCAGAATGAAAAATATATAATACAAAAGTTGATTTTTCAAATCAAGGTATTAGAAGCAGAAATATCGGGGAAACTCGTCGTATAACTTTATGATCCATTGAGGAAAAGAAATTGCATTACTTAACAAATAAAATAAGTTCCATATACTACTGATTGTAAAGGATATGGAACCAAAACAGGATTTTTTTTCAGTTGGATTTTTCCAAGAGAGGTATAGTTGACAATAAAAACCTACACTGACACTCCCAAGAGGCAGAACTGTGTATTATATTAGAAACAGCAGAAAACACACGCAAAATATTTGCGATTCTTATGGCTACACGTTGAAACTTATTTCGGCGCTCCGGTGGGGCAGTGGTCTAAGCGCTGGCTTTGTAAAGGTTGTGTTGACCTGTGCTCCGTGTTTGACCTGCGTTTATTGGTGTTCTTTTTTGTGTGTGTGCCGTCATTTTGTGTATCTCCTGTGTTGTGAACGTCTCCTGTGTCGATTGAGTCCGACTTTGACGTCCTGTAAGTAAAACTTTACTTGTACTAACTCTTTTTCCGTCCTGGCTTTGCCCAGGGTCGGGTTTAGCAAGCCAGCCATTGCAAATGGCGGCGACCGCATCTGATAGGCCAGGTCTGAAGCTTGATAGCAAAGCTCCGCCCCCACCTGGCCACGTTCGGTCATCGTCACTACCACACGCAGCTGGTTTCAAGCCGCGTTATCTGATGTTACCACTTCTTCTTCCAACTTTATGGATGTTGATTTCCCGACATTTTCCACCACCGTGACGTCATTAACTTCTTCAGTATCCGTTGCCTCTGGTACTTCATCTGCTCCTGCGAGCACTGCGTCTCGACCTTCCCCATCTCCGCCCATTCCTACGGCAACTCTACCTTATGCTTCCGTTGTGAAGGGTACCAGTTCATCTTCCTCTACAGCGAAGAATCCATGTACAACGCCTCTTGATATGATTGTCACTAGAGACAACAAGAAATTACGCATCGAAATTCCGGAAACTTCAGCTGCTGGGCAGGAGGTTTTACGCACACAGAAACTTGGCATATGGTTTGATGCCCTCCCGGACACCAGCCTTAAGAAATACTCCTTAGCCGTCCGCCAAATCCTCCCTAAGGGAGCGATCACCCATATGGCGAGGAAGCCTAGGACTGTTCTCATCAATTTTGCGAAGCCAGAGTTTGTGGAGCGCGTCTTATCTGACGGACTGCATGTTGGGGATCATACCTTACTGGGAGTCCCGCTCACGCAGCGCCCCGTACTTGTTACGTGCTACCCCGTACCACCAGAAATCAAGGACCATTACTTAATGGCGGCCCTTTCCCGTTGTGGAAAAGTAGTTGGATCCATTTCCACTCTGTCTTCCGCACCAACAGACCCAGATGACAGGAACATCTTAGGTCTGCGTCGCCAAGCAAGGATCCTGTTTCCTACTGAAGATGCCATTGCTGATTGCCCTACTGACCTCACTGTGGTTGTAGGGAAGCAGATTTTTCCGGATCGATATCGTTACTGCCTTGCATTGTTTTAAATGCAAGGCATATGGCCACATCCAATCACGTTGTCCACATGTATCTGCCAAGCCCCCTATTTCCATACCACCCAAAGTCAACACCCCAGCCTCAACACCAGTTTCTCTGGCCACACCAAGTTCGGCTCCACAGACGTCCTTGATCCCTTCTACTGTTGTTCCAGATGATTCTCCCCCAGCAAGTGATGATTCATCATCAGTCTCCAAGTCTTCGATATCTACTGCAGGTACTTTGGCCACCTCTCCATCGTTGGACCCACTTGCTGCTGTGGTACCTCTACCTTCTTCGGAGGGTATTATCTCAGAAAAGGAATGGCAACCCCTCCGTCGTGTTGCTTCATCTTCTTCCCTAGGATCCCCTAATGTGAAGTCAGATCTAACTGTCCTACACCCACCAGCTTCTCCCGGCGTTCCCACGTTGAAACGTACCAGACAGAGTTCCATCTCGCCAGTGACGTCTTCTCCACGCTGCTCTCGTTCCCGTTCGCCAATTCGACAGTCTTTCTCTCCAACAGCAGTTCCTACATCTCTTAAGTCCCCAGCTGTTCCAAAATTGTTGGATCAAAAAGCTTTCGCTGAATATCTGGAAACTTTCCCTGCATTAGACGGGCCGCTGGCGCCCTCTGATCTTGCTCTCATTATACTCAATCAACCGTCACGTCCTCTCAAGCAGCTAGACTGCGTTCAATCACGTAATGCTCAGCTTCCCACTATTATCACCCAACTTCAGAATCTACTTGCTCTTTTGCCAAAAATTAACACAGTCACTAATGCGCAGACATCTAACTTAAAGAAACGTGTAACCAGTCTTCACAAAAGTGCTGATAGTAATATTCAACCACTACAACCTCTTTCAAGTTAAAATTACTTTCTTTCAACTGTAAGGGATGCTCCGTCCCTCCTACCAATGCGTTAGTGTTTGAAGACATTACACCGCATGATGCGGATATATTATTGCTACAGGAGACTAACTGCCATCCTAACACCCCATACCACCGGTGGCGAACCTGGCCATTTCAATTCTACCATGCCCATCGACTTAGTCTTCACGCAGGACTTGCGGTGGCCATCAATTTTCGTCTTCGATCCTTCATTACTGATATCACGGTCAAACCGATTTATCGTGACCTCCTGCAGCTTCTGTCTTTCCGACTTCACAACTTCCGATACCATATCTTCAACATCTATGTTTCCGGCAATCAACAGTATGCAGACTGTCTTTTTGAGCATTTTGTTTCCTGTGTTCAAGGTCTTCCGGCCTCTGATATTGTCATCTTAGGTGGTGATTTTAACTGCACCCTTGACCCATCCCTCGACAGATCGGACGGTTCCACGGATACCAGGTGTTTTCTTACCAGAGCACTTTCTACAGCCATCAACCAGCTACAACTCCAAGATGCTTTTCGACACCTGCACCCATTTCTTCGTTCGTACACCTGGCGCTCCTACTCCACTTCCGCCCCAACAACTGCCCGACTTGACCGGTTTTATGTTTCTTCAATTCTTCTTCCTTCAGTTATCTCCTTTCTCACACACCGACAGTTTCTTCCGACCACAGCTGTGTCGTAATGTGTCTTCACACCGGTCCATCTCCTCGGCAATACTACCGTACTTGGACCCTTGATGATGATCTTTTACTTGATTCAACTTACGTAAATTCCATCCAATCGCAGCTCCAACAAGCCTTATATACGCTCCCTTTTGCTTCTTGTCCCTTGCAACATTGGTTAAATGTTAAATCCCAAATTCTTCTTTATACCAAGCAATATTCCCACGAAAAACGTACCACCGCCTCTATGAAGATTGATGCTGCACGCTCGATTTTTTCCACCCTAGATCTTGATTCTCCGCTGTTTTCTCAGTAAAAAGCTGAACTTCGTGCCTTGCTACTTCCTGTCTCCCAACAAGCTCTTCACCGCCTCAAGCTCCTTTATCTCCAGCCAAATGACTATCTATGTGAACAGGTTCAACAACTGGAATTCCACAAACGTTCTGCTCATCACCTCCGTAATCTGAAGTTACCCGATGGAACTGTTACTAATGACCCCACTCTCATTTGCTCCGGTGTTAGAACATATTTCCAGTCACGTTTTGCTCAGTTCCAGTCAAGTTCTCCGCATGCTGATTCGAATCTTCGTGCCTTACCCCATATTCCATCGCATCTTGTTACATCTCTTTCTATGCCTATCATGCCAGCAGAAGTAGTACAGTCACTTGCCTTACTTAACTGTCACTCGTCACCTGGTCCTGACGGGTTGACAGTTAATTTCTTTCGTACGTTTTCCTCTTTCTTACACCCTCTCCTATTGCCTTGCTTTACAGCTGCTTTTTTCCTTATCTGTTCTTCCCCCCGCTTTTACTCTAGCTCACATCATTCTTCTTCCAAAGAAGGGGTGTCTGCTGGAGTTGGATAACTGGCGTCCTATATCCATCCTTAATGTTGACTACACGATTTATACTAAAATACTCTCTCTTCGATTGAACCCTGTCCTTCCCACCGTCATACATCCCGACCAAACGTACACCATCCCTGGCCGAAGCATTCATACTAATATTAATCTCCTCCGTGACTCATATTGCCTTGCCCACCTTTCCTCCGAACCTTTAGCCTTCCTCAATCTTGATCAGAGGCAGGCCTTTGATAACGTGAGTCATCAGTGGCTTGCCTCTGTGCTCTCTGCCTTCGGTTTCCCATCTGTCTTCATCACAGCCCTCCTTGCCCTGTACCAGGACTCAGTTGTCCATATCCGGACGGCCTCCTTCCTTACAGCCCCCATTCCGTTTCGTAAGGGCATCCGTCAAGGATGTCCTCTTTCCGGACAACTTTTCTCTCTAGTCTTTGAGCCTTTTCTTTGCTCTATCCGTTCTCTTCTACAACCTCCCCCTCCACCATTCAGCATAGCACCAGGCACCATTCTATCGTTCTTACTGCCTACGCCAATGATATCACAGTTCTCATCCGAGAAGAATGGCAATTCACAATTGTTCTTGCATGGTATCAAGTGTATGCTGCGGCTTCCGGCGCTTCGTTAAACCTTTCAAAGTGTACAGGCTTGTGGTGTGGCTCCTGGAGACATCGCCCCGATACACCGTGGGGCGCTCATTGGACTTCCACTAGTCAAAAGATACTTGGGGTGCACATTGGCAGCCGGGTCTCAGCAGCGGCTGCCACCTGGAGACCCTTCGTCAGGAAACTACGTCACACCGCTGCTTACTGGTCCAAGCTCAAGTGCTGTTTGACCTACCGCAGTCGTGCACGGCTTTCTGGCACCCACATCCTCTCGTTAGTTTATCATTCCTGGATTGCACAACCGCCACCAGCCTACGTTCAAACTGCAACAACATCAGCAATGCTCAGCATTGTTTGGTCATCTACTCATTGGTTATCTTCCTCAGTATTGTCTCTGCCTTCGACTTGTGGTGGCCTCAATATGCCAGAGATTACCGTACGTTATAAAGCTGTAAGAATTTTCAATTTCCTCCGTTTGACAGTTCAACCAGACTCTTCCGCTTCCATTCTTCTGCTTAATGTTCTGACTTCCCCCTTAATCCCTGCCTCACCGTCCATCTTCTTCTCAAGATGGATATTCACACTGTCATGCCCCCCCCCCCCCCCGTTTTCCTCTAGTCTACCATGAAGCTGTTCAGTTCCTTCGTTCTTTACCGCTCATTCGTCAACCCCCTCTTCCACTCTTGATCTTCTTTCCGAGCCTCTTTTTTTTCTCCGTCCTCCACCCCCCTACTGCCAACTTTTTCTTTTTCCCCGCATGGCTACACGCTGGTGTAGTCTCCGTTTCCCAACTGGTCCTCCTCGATTTTTCATGGAAACCCGTTTCCGAACTTTTTCCCACCCTACCACCCTCGTCCGAACTCTCTGATAACTTCCTCCAACTTAAACATGCTCTTCATTCACTTTTTCCTTCCCTAGTCGATTCCTCTGGCCTCCTTTCCGTTTCCTCTGCCTCTCTCCCTTTTCCGTTCTTCCTTCCCTTTTCCGGTGATCTCCTCCCTCTCCACAGTCTTTCCACTCGCACCCTGTACCGTTTTCTCCGTTCTTCTTCTGCGGTACCTTGCCCTATTCCCTCTGTTCCTTCTTTTGCACTAACCTCCCTGAACTTAATGTGCATTGGAGGTTTTTGCACAATCGACTGCCTGTCCCTTCGACTTTGTTCCGGAGAAATATAGTATCATCAGATCTCTGTCCTTTTTTTAACGTCGTTGGAGACGTCTTACACATGTTTGTTTACTGTCCGACGCTGCTCCCACTATTTCACAGTATGTTCCAACTTGCACATCCTTCTTGTACCAGTGATCTCACCCTAGAAGATTATCGTTTCCTCGGCCACAGTTCTACAAGTTTCTGCTCTATTTTACAAGTTTGTTCGTATTTATTTATTCTAGCTAAATATATTATTTTCTCTCACCTGCTACAGTTACAAGATCCAGATCCTATTACATTCTCTACCTCATTGGTTGCACACTACCGCAACAGGGTTAAAGCCAGACTCACCCTGGAATATTCCTTGGCGAAAGATACGGCACGGTTACCTGCCTTCTTCGCAACATGGTCGCCGTGTCGTCCCTGGTTTCAGTTTTCTAGTGCCCAGACTGTTCATCTGCTGTTTTAATAAACCTACGTCGGAACTTTCAATTTTTACTGTTCCCTCACCATGTTTTCTCCTGGAACTGGATTGTGTTTGCTTCCTGCTGATGTCACCTTTTGTACACAGTTCTCTTCATCCGCACAGTGACTCTCTACCACCAGTGATTCCCATGTCACTAGAACTGCACAGATTTTTTTTTCTGTAAATTTTTTCGCTCCAGTGATGTTCCAAGACTTCGATGAACATTTATCCCAGAGCTACTGCTGTTTACAGCAAATAATGCAATGCCTGTCATTGCTCATCTGGTACAATTATCATTTCATTGTAAATATCTACATTTTGTTTTATTTCTCCCCTTCTCTCACACTGCGTGTGAGGTTGGGGAATGTTCTGTTGTAATTCTTTTACGTGAATAAAAGCGAATATTGAAACTAAGCGCTGGCTTATGACCATTCTTCCGTAAAGGGTCCGGGTTCGAATCCCGGTGAGACATAGATGTTACGTTTGTGTTACGGCACTGGCTCTCTCCCTTACTTGGAGCCAGTGGACCTAAATTAGGGACGGGCGACAGCTTTTAGCCCATTGAGTTGCTCATGGTGGTCGTTAAACCTCCAATAAAAAAAATACTTATTTCAAACCGAGCATTCAGTATCAGAAATAACAAGAAAGATGACGCCGAATTTTTGGGTGTAATAAGCACGCCTTTTAAATCCGTTCTAACGCAAATTAAATTTATCAAAACTATTCAAAGTCAATGGAACCGGTATGGAGAACAATAGTATCTGACGGAAGAAAGAATATTTTCAATCGTATTTTTAATCCCTCAGATATTGCTGTAAACGGAATCGTGAGCTTATGCTCTTTGGTTGCAGACTTGTGCTTTAAGAAAAACATGAATTAATATGAGAAACATTTAGCTCCACATAGAAATAATTTTTAAAATCGGACTCTTAGAAATAGAGATATCGACAAAAATAAGATGTGACTTTACGTACCCTGGTGGGAAAACCATGCATTATTTTAGGAAGAAAGTATTTTCAAAAGGTTTTTCCATATGGGCACTATCGGTCCAAGAAAAAAAAAGTAGTCGAATTTTCAGGAGCCCCGATTTTTCTAGAAATACATCAGAAGCAGAAATTAACACTTATGCTCCCTGGTGGCCAAACCATTCTTGACCAAACATTAGAAATTATGTTAAAAATATTTTCCATCAGCTCTTGTATGCGAAACACGAAGAATTTTTCAAATCGGAGTTTTAGAAGCAGATATAACGCAGAAAACGAAATTTAACTTTGTGCCCCCTAGCGGAAAGTCTATGATTTACTTGATAATTGTGAATTTATAGGGAAAACATTTGGTATCGGAAACACTATGCATCAGAAGCAGAAATTAAGACTTCATCAGAAGCGAAATTAAATACATCAGAAGCGGAAATTAAGACTTACGCCACCAGGTGCTCAAATAATTTTTTTATAAAATAGAGAAATTATGTGCAAAGGATTTTCCATGAGGAGCTGTATTCGGTGCAGAAGGAATTTTTCAAATCAGAGATTTAGAAGCAGAGATATAGGGGGAAAGCAATTTACCTTTACGCTCCCTAGCGGAAAGTCTATGAATTAATTGAAAATTTTGAAATTATATGAAAAACATGTCACACTGGAAACACTATCCAACAAAGAAGGAATTTTTCAAATCGGACTCCTAGAAGTAGAGATATATTAACAAAAATAAGATATACATCTACGCCCCTGGCGTAGAAACAATGCATTATTTCAAGAAGAAAATGTTTCTAAAAGGTTTGTCGACATGAGTAATATCGGTCTACATACGACGAAAAGCAGTCACCCGTCCCTAATTTAGGGCCATTGGTTCCAGGGAAGGGAGACAGCTAGTGCCGTAAGACAAACACAACATTCATGCCTCACCGGGATTCAAACCCGGACCCCTTTCGGACTAATGATCAGAGGCCATCGCTTAGACCACTGCGCCAACGGAGCGGCAAGCGGAAATTAAGATTTGCGCCCCCTGGTGGCCAAATCTTTTTTTTTTTTTTTTTTTTTTTTACGAAAATTAGAAATTATGTGCAAACGATTTCCCATCAGGAGCTGTATCCGGTGCAGAAAGAATTTTTCAAATCGGAGATTTAGAAGCAGAGATATAGGGGGAAACGCAATTTACCCCTACGATCCCTAGCAGAAAGTCTATCAATTACTTGAAATTTTTGAAATTTTATGAAACACATGTCACACTGGAAACACTATCCAACAAAGAAGGAATTTTTTAAATCGGACTCCTACAAGTAGAGATATTGACAAAAATAAGATATACATCTACGTCTCCTGGCGGAGAACTGTGGAATATTTTAAGAAGAAAATATTCCAAAAATGTTTATCGATGTGAGTGGCATCATAAAACGAAAGAAAGTTTTCAATCGACATTTTAGAAGCTCAGAGTTTATGGCAAATACATCAGAAGCAAAAATTAACACTTACGCCCCCAGGTGGCTAAAGTATTATTTACCAAAAATTTGAAATTACATGCAAAAAAGTTTCCATTAGGAGGTGTATCCGCTAAAGAAAAGATTTTTCGAATCGGAGTTTTAAAAGAGGAGTTATCGGGGAAAATGTTATTTATGTTTACGCCCCCCTAGCAAAAAATCTATGCGTAATTTGAAAAAGAAACTATATCTAAAATACTCTTCGACATAAATGGAATCGAAAGATAAAAGAATTTTCTCATTCGGATATTTAGAAGCAAATATGTAGAATAAAACGTATTTTTGAATTCGACATCATCTGCATTTACGCCCCCTAGCGCCGAATATTGTACATCGTAAAAAAAAAACGAAATAAAGGATCATCATTCGAATATTTCAAGCTTCCCAACACAAAAAGAATTTTTCAAATCGGACTAATAGTTGCAGAGATATCGTGGGTACAGACGGACGGACGGACAAACCGGTAACATAAGCACGATCTTTTTTTACAAAAGACGTGCTAAAAAGGAGACAAGAATGCATCCTCTGCAGAGAAAGCTATGCAACATGAAAAAGGCTCAATGTGGGCAATCTTCATCGTAATGGATGGCATCCAATTCAGAAAGGCTTTTTTTTAGGTCAAAGTTTGGAAGTAGTCATAAATAAAAATCTTGCGTTTACGAAATCTAGTATCAGAACTGAGGATTACGAAAATTTGTAAAAATATATGAAAAATGTTCCCGGTACTGATTAATGTAAGGAAAAAAGAGCGCTTTTCAAATTGGTCTTCTAGAAGTAGAGATAGAGAGCGAATTTGTATTTAGGTTTACGCCATCTAGAGGAAAAACGTAAAAACTTTTAGTTGAAAAGTATTTTTCCTATTGTGTGACGTCTGATCAAAAAAAAAAAAAAAAAAAAATATTTCAGTCTGGGTTTTAGGACAGGAGGTACCGCTGCAAATGTAAGTACAATCGGAAAATCAAAAAATACATGCAACCCATTTCCTACTTTTTGTTTTCTCAGCGCTAGAAGAATTCTACGAATAAAACTTTTAGATGCAAAAATGGCGAGAAAACTCAAATATTCATTGGATCCCATTAGTGAGAAAATTGTGCATTATTTGATGTAGAAAGTGTGAGCAAAGATGACTTCCTGGTATAACTTATTCGGGGATAAAAATAATTTTCAAAGTGACCATTACTTTTAAAAATAATAACATTTTTAGAAGCAGTGGTTGGGAAAAGGTAGCATTTCCAGGTCAATAGTATCTGCATTTTCTCTTCCTAGGAAGAAGACTATTAATCGGTTTCGAAATAGAGCTAATAGGTATATTGTGTTTATATGTATAATATGTGCATTCCACTGGTTTTGTGTGCCAAAAGGCAGGACGGGCAGACGGACATCTTTCAGCACTCTGTTTTCCGAAAGACGTGCTTATAAACAAAACACAAAACTAATTGAATGCACATATTATACATATAAATACAATATCTTGATTCAGATTAAGTTACATAAATGGATGCAATTGCATGTATGTGCACTCATAGGAATACAGTATAATAAGGACTTCAACCCTTTAAGTGGCCGATGTACCTGAACCAAATAGTGAACAAAATTGTCGGCGGAAATGCTCACATAGAGATCGGGTTTTACGAAAGCTAATGAAAAACATTTATTTTTATCCCTTTTTATTTCAGCAGTGCTGACCATAAACCTGTAAGTTTTACTCACTTCTAGTTCTTATTCTAGTACTCATTTCTAGTCGTTTATTCTCTGGTCTATGGCCAGATGCATGATGGGAAAGTCTATTTTCTCTGACACAGATACCATGCCACTGGCTAGAAACCAGGAAATCAGACATCTTCTCCCTCCTATTTTAGGTTCATTGCCATTGTTATGGTCCTTTAATTAAGCAAATGATCAGAAAGGAAATGATCAGATCTCAGATCTCTGTTATGGTCCTTTAATTAAGCAAATGATCAGCTTTTCCCTTAGCTTTGTCATTTAAAGTACTGATTTAGGGGATGTCAATCATCCCCTAAATCAGTACTTTAAATGACAAAGCTAAGGGAAAAGCGCGCTTCGTGTTGCGCCGGTTCACTAGTTCCAATCCGGTTTGGCTTACTTCTTAGACAACGAATGTTCGAGCTTATTTCAGCCCATTTGATAACTCCAAGTTTATTCATTGTAGCCGTTTAAAAGTCAAAATGAATTACAAGAAATATATATCCCCAAGAAATAAAAGAGAGAACTCTCTTTGGCTATTCACTTTTAGGTAAATACAGGGTTATTCAGAACTCATGGGACAAACTTTAAGGTGTGGTAGAGTACACTGCAACAAACATTTTTGTATAGGAATGTATGGGCGCAAGTGACGCGTTGAGGCACACACACAAGAAATAGACATGAAAGGAAACATAAATTGTGTACTTACAGCATCGTAGCAAAGTTTACAATAATTGCTCAAAATTGCGTCGACCAACAGTAATACATGCGTGGCAGCGTCGACGGAGTGATTGGCGTGTAATGTTGCCGCTAGAGCGCAGTAGGTGGCTTGCACATTATGCATCTGCTTGGCCCATATCTACTACCAACGCGACTTGATGGCAGATGTTATCGATTTTTCTGGAAGAGGTTTTACCAGAATTGCTTCAAGATGTACCACTAGCCATCCGACAAGGACTGTGGTTTCAGCATGATGGGGCGCCAGCCCATTTCAGTATTAAGGTGCGCAATTACCTGGATGCCACTTTTGGGGCGCAATGGATTGGCCGTGGTGGACCAGTCCGTTGGCCAACCCGATCGCCCGATTTATCGAGTCTCGATTACTTCTTATGGGGACATCTGAAGACCCTCGTTTACGAGACTCCAGTTGACTCTGTTGAGGGCCTCGTCGCTCGAATATCCGCTGCAGCTGCACGTGTGCGAGAAATACCTGGCTTCTTTGAAACTCTACTCCAATCACTCCGTCGACGCTGCCACGCATGTATTACTGTTGATGGACGCAATTTTGAGCAATTATTGTAAACATTGCTGTAAAGAAGCACTTGTCAACAATGCTGTAAGTAAACAATTTATGTTTCCTTTCATGTCTATTTCTTGTGTCTGTGCTTCAACGCGTCACTTGCGCCCATACATTCCTATACAAAAAATGTTTGTTGCAGCACCACCCCTTAAAGTTTGCCCCATGAGTTCTGAATCACCCTGTATATCGGCTGCTATAAATTAATTCTCATAGCGTAGTATATTTCATTTTTGATAAGGTACGTGGCGAATGCTAAAATTCTGATACATTTGCATCTTAGAATTAGCTTTGACGCCGCTCAGCTGTCTCAAAATGCAAGAGTGAAACAACCATTTTCAGTTATATTTAATGCACAAGATTAAAAAAACATTTTAGAGAAAACCGATTACGTTTTTAACAGGATGTAACAAAAACCTCCAGCGCAATGGATACCCATATTTTACTGAGAGGGCTTCAAAATGTTCCACAGTTGTACACAAACAACGGAAGCCAAAACATAAGAGACACTACGTATACTCACGAATACGTAAATGTTATTTGCGTAGGTGTTTCATGTATCTCTTCATTTCTGGTCAGGAATGATTTATTTTTAACTTTTGAAACTATCGTATTTCTCATCATATTTAAACTCATAAACGAGATGCCTGCCTCAAAAACACGTTTCTCTGAAAACATATTTTTGGAGGGATGTTTCTCATACAATTTAGTTTGTTTTAGTTTGGGGTTTTAACGACCACCTTGAGCAACTCGATGGGATATAAGCAGTTGCCCTTCCCTAATTTAGGCCCACTGGCTACAGAAAAGAGGGAAATCCAGTGCCGTAAGACAAACACAACATCCATGCTTCACCTGAATTCAAACTGATCTCGGACGAATAGTCAGAAGCCAGCGCTTAGACCAGTACGCCACTGGACTCGCATGTTCCTTCATTTTTAAGTGATGTTTTTGCAAACCGATTTCACCGATCACGTTGGCGCAGGGATCAAGGCGTTGGGTTCTGATCATTCGCCCGAGATGGGTAAGCGTTCAAATCCCGTGAAGGATAGAGGATGTGTTTGTCTGCCGCATTGTCCTGTGACGTGACTGCCCCGCCGGGCGCGCATGAGATAAAGGCAGTGAGCTCCAGGTCAGAGAGTTGTGGGTCCGAATCCCAATCCTGGCATAAAAATGCTGGAGAAATTTTCTCCGTTATAGTCTCTCCTCTTTCCCTGGAGCCAGTGACTCTAAATTAGGGATGGGCGACTGCTTATATCCCATCGAGTTTCTCAAGGTGGTCGTTAAGCTCACAAACAAACAAAAACAAATTTCTTGTTTCGTGTACTTTTGAAAATGTCAATCACCTTCAAATAAAAGAATTAAATTTCCCTAACACTGAAAAGTCATTAAGATATGCAAACATTAGTAGCAATTGAATAACTTGGCTATTATTGCTAAATAATATCAAGCAAACATAAAGCTGGATAAAAGCTGCTACAGATCAATTAATACTAAGTAATAGAATAAAACCCCTTAAAGGCTGAACTAATAAAGCACTGCACGAAATTTATATCAGGTAACAATACACCGATGCAGAATATAATTCATGGAAAGACCAAGTGGATTCCCTTGCGTAACTGAGTTCAAAGCTTGGATTGTTAAGAACTATGAAAAAGTAGTTGCAAATAGAAATTTAAAAAAATCTGTCAAATTCCATGAACCCGGCATTATTTTGCGTTACAGCACCAACAACACTGAAGTATTTTCAGATTTATGCATTAACTTGCCAATATGCAAAAGAAATAAAACAAAACGAAATTTATATTATCTTTGGTGCATGCTAACAATGTAAATTAATCTCCCAGGAGCCAAACTAACAAATTGGGAGATAATTATTCGTGTGAAATCCATAGCCAAAGGTGACAACCAAATACTCATCATAAGGAATTTTGTGGAAAAAACAGCACAAGGTAAATTAATGAACACAGCCTACCGACACTGCAATTAATAATGACTCTTTTTTTTTTTTTTCGTTTATCACGATTCGGTATATCGCTCTTCCAGGGACAATAGAATGTTATACAATATTTGGTTTTCAGATTGCGGCAGTTGCCTTTAAACACGTTATTTTTTAATTTGGTCCGATCATTTTAATTCATGTTCTTCAGTAAAATCCCAAAAGAAATCTCTTACAGTATTCTGAATCACGATTTTGGTCATGTTAAAGTTAAAAAAAGTATTAATCAAATTAAAATATATTTCCAAATTTGTTTTTAAGAAATGCGTAATTGAAACTGGAAAGCTCGATCGAAAGATCAAATCAAATAGTCAAAAGTTGAGATGATACGTTGAAAAGAAATAAAATATATTTGCTTTGTGATATATGAAAGCATTTTCTTGGTTGTTTATTGTTTTTCTGATTTACGATTCTTTTTCTTAATAACAACAAAAGAAAATGTTTCTCGGCACATTATGGCTTTGCAGAATGCTCTCTAATAGAGCAAAATAAAGATTAGTACTTTAAAACACATTTTTATTTCATATGCCTATATAAAATCCTTTAAAATACAGGCAAGAAGCATTCAAAAGAATAGGGACATTGCACTATGTGGTCAAAAAGAAAAGTGAGAAGAAAATAAAATTTATAATTTATTACTCAGAGACATCTTTCTTTTTCATTTCATGACTTTTATTTTGACGTACCACATTTACTTTCTTTAATAAATATACGCTGGTCCGGGGAAGAGAGAGTATGCTGAACCGGATGAAACAGGTTTTCCATCACCGCAAAAGTTGCATTGCATATCGATACAACAGCACTGGTAGTTCGGATCACAATTTCTCTCATCAAAGTTATTTAATTTAAAATTCGATGACACAACAATGGTATCGTTATTTCGTTTGCCTTGCTGATACCGTCTTGACCGTCTTTCGCGAATTATCTCTGAACTTTATTTGAAAGCGCCCATGAAAGTAGAGAATTTACCTGTCTTGGAAGACATCGCACTAGAAATATATACAATACTGATTGTAGAAATTGCAACGCCATGGTGGACTGCTGGTATAACCTTGAAGCTTACAGGATCAGTGCAGTACAACAGGTTAAAACACGCAAATCATTAAAATGTCAGTGAAAATGCATATGCGGTTTCGGAGCAACGCCCTCTGAACTGTCTGGTCTTGGGTATAAAGAGCTGGCTCAAACCAGATGTTGCAGTCAGTGAAGAGCCAACATTGGTCGAAAAGGAGTTTCTTATGTCTCACTATGCCGAAGGTCGCGTTATGAATATCTAAATAATAGTGAAAATATTCGTGCTGGTCATAATCACAAAGAACAACTATGTTTAATCTAAAAAAACTGCCTGAGCACGATCAATACTTAGTCTCACACTGCAAATAAAAACTTTATTTACAGACTAAAAACTAAGTAAAAGAATTAAAATGGCAGGAACTTTTGTGGTCGCAACGACCACATTATCAGGCTTAAACACCCGAACGTGAGCTAACATTAATGTCCATATATATAAAGGTAACATACAAGGCCCTCCCACCTTACACCATGCATGTTGCCATCGAATGTCACATAGAACAATAACTTACTCAGTAAATGAACCAATTAGCAGAGTCCAATTACTCATCGCAGGGTTGGAGTCGGTAACTGGTCCATAAGGCGTTTCCATACTGCAGGTAGATTGTAGGGCAGTTCGTCATTGCAACACAGCGGTCCAAAATAGGTAATCCAAAATACTTCTAGTTGAAAAAGAGTTTGTCGATTATTTGTTGCGCCCAGAATGCGAACGTTATCCCAATCTGGGTAGAAGTCACCACTTTTACTGTTCCGGAAAGAGCAGAGGCTGACTTAGATGATCTAATGGAGTACTCCTGTTCAGCCATCCTCCTAGATAAGTTCCTAAAAGTAGAGCCCAAATGCACTTTATTTGGAGATGAAATATCCGTTGATTGACGCGGAACACTGTCGACCCCATACCGTTTAGCCAGAGGAGTGGGTCTCGGTCGTGACAAATCATGCTATAGAGATTCACCTCAAGTTTATTGAGGTGAATCTCTATAGCATGGCCAACGGCTATGGAATCAGTCTCGGAAACTGCAACCATGGCCAACGGCTATGGAAAAAATTGTGTTCAGTCCATGGGTCCTGAGGTTCAAAGTCGATGTCTGCTGAATCAGTAACCGCTACGCAGAACGTTTATAAATCATAGTAGGGTTTGAAGATGTTGCCGAAATAATAGATAGCACTGCCAAAGGTTTGCGGTAAACAGAGAACCGGATACGATGTGTCCCAGGGTCCCGCCTTAACGAGATATCTAGGAGAGGAAGGAATCCGGAAATCTCTAATTCGACGCTATACTTGACCGAAGGATAGACGGACGTGAAGGCCTCAGCCAAAGTTGTTAACATTGTGAGGTCATATTGCCAAAAGACTAAGAGATCATTCACATAACGAATTATCAGGGGGGGGTTCAAGGGAAACTAGACGATACTCGTTCTTCGAGGAATTGAAGCAGAATCTCTGTCAACACAGGAGAAAGGGGATACCCCATAGGTGTCCCACCCTCCTGTTTATAAATAAAGCCATCAAAAGTAGAGAACGAGCTTTGAGCAACCAGTTTAAAGGCTGAAAGAATAGCATGAACCTCAAGTGGTGAATAGAAAAGAAAACATGTTTCCTCAATGATCTGGTGCACCTGCTCCACAGGGACACTGGGGAACCAAATGGATGGATCTAACCAAACGGGTGAACTTTTTTACGTGATCCAAGAACTGTGCTTGGTAGTTTATCTACCACCCTTGAGCTGGCAGGAGCGGTATAAAAGGCATTGGCGCCCTCCGCATGCGAACGATTGCGCACGTAATGCGGAATCTCATATGAGACGGGTAGTCCCCGCGCGCAAGACTACGTTCGGGCCTCATATGAGGCCCGTAGTCCACGCGCAAGACTACGGTGGGGCCTCATATGACGCACGTCGCACTCAACAGGTTGAGCACCAAACTTAACGTTTACATTTTTTCTCTCGATGGAATGTTTTTGTGGCCACAACATTGAGGTGGAGTTTGAATGACGTATGAGAAAAGCAGGGAAAAGAACGAGGTTTACGATGTATGTTTACCTTGACTTTCGTTAGGCTATTTTACGAACTAGATGGAGTACTAGATGGTTGTTTTCCGATGCTTTCTAACATAGTTAATCTATGTACAGTTACTATTTCACGTTAACCGTTTTGGATGAGTCTCTCAATTTTGTGGCTCGAGTTTCTTAAAATCTGATTGTAATATTACTTCGAGATTACAGTATTTATCTGTTGACGATTTTATCGTGTTTGAAGACAACTTCACCCTACGAATGTTATGAATCATTATGATAATTCCTAAAGTGACCAATCTTGGATAAAATAAAGGAAGTGAATGTTTCCGTAAGTACGCTGTTTCACTAAATCTCTATACCATAGTGGCACTCTCTGTTCTTATTTAAGAACATTAAATTTTTAGCTATCCAGGGTTTCAACTAAAAAGAACCAGCTACGATAATTAACCCCTTAGCCAGCTGCAACGAATTAACTCGGGGTTGGCGTAATGGATTGAAATCAATTCTGACGAATATATTTGCTGTCTAAGAATTGGGTAGAAAACTGTTGGAAGGAGTGAACTTTCGCATCAGAAAGTTGTTTTCCTTTTAACTTTGTTATTCAAAGTTGTCATTTAGCGAAATTATTGACGTTGCTCTTTTCTGACCGATTAACAGATGAAAGAGCTATCACGACAGCGACGAACCTAAGTAAGGAGAGAGAATATGTTTTAGTCACTCTTTTCTGTGTAGTGGCGTGATGTACGTGTGAGGAGGGGCTAGGCACTGACACCATGACACTAGGCAGAAACAAGCCCTTTCCTCTCTTTCAGTAGATCATAGAGCAGACTAGAAAAGAGCGCTAGAATGGAGGACTAGAAGAGAGCGCTAGAATAGAGGGCTAGAAAAGAGTGCTAGAATAGAGAACTGGAAGAAAGCGCTAGAACAGAGGACTAGAAAAGAGCGCTAGAATAGAGGACTAGAAAAGAGCGCTAGAATAGAGGAAGAGAGCGCTAGAATAGAGGACCAGAAGAGAGCGCTAGAATAGAAGACTAGAAGAGGGCACTAGAATATAGGACTAGAAAAGTGCACTAGAATAGAGGACTAGAAGAGAGCGCTAGAATATAGGACTAGAAAAGAGCAGTAGAATAGAGGATTGGAAGAGAGCGCTAGAATAGAGGGCTAGAAAAGAGCACTAGAATAGATGACTAGAAGAGAGCGCTAGAATAGAAGACTAGAAGAGAGCGCTAGAATAGAGGAATAGAAAAGCGCGCTAGAATATGGTCTAGAAAAGAGCACTAGAATAGAGGACTGGAAGAAAGCGCTAGAATAGAGGAATAGAAAAGAGCGCTAGAATATGGACTAGAAAAGAGCACTAGAATAGAGGACTGGAAGAGAGCGCTAGAATGTAGGACTAGAAGAGAGCGTTAGAATAGAGGAATAGAAAAGAGCGCTAGAATATGGACTAGAAAAGAGCACTAGAATAGAGGACTGGAAGAGAGCGCTAGAATGTAGGACTAGAAGAGAGCGTTAGAATAGAGGACTAGAAAAGAGCACTAGAATAGAGGACTGGAAGAGAGTGCTAGAATAGAGGACTAAAAAAGAGCACTAGAATAGAGGACTGGAAGAGAGCGCTAGAATAGAGGACTAGAAAAGAGCACTAGAATAGAGGACTGGAAGAGAGCGCTAGAATAGAGGACTGGAAGAGAGCGCTAGAACAGAGGACTAAAGAGAGCACTAGAATAAAGTACTGGAAGAGAGCGCTAGAATAGAGGAATAGAAAAGAGCGCTAGAATATGGACTAGAAAAGAGCACTAGAATAGAGGACTGGAAGAGAGCGCTAGAATGTAGGACTAGAAGAGAGCGTTAGAATAGAGGACTAGAAAAGAGCACTAGAATAGAGGACTGGAAGAGAGCAATAGAACAGAGGACTAAAGAGAGCACTAGAATAGAGGACTGGAAGAGAGCGCTAGAATGTAGGACTAGAAGAGAGCACTAGAATAGAGGACTGGAAGAGAGCGCTAGAATGTAGGACTAGAAGAGAGCGTTAGAATAGAGGACTAGAAAAGAGCACTAGAATAGAGGACTGGAAGAGAGCGCTAGAACAGAGGACCTAAAGAGAGCACTAGAATAGAGGACTGGAAGAGAGCGCTAGAATAGAAGACTAGAAGAGGGCGCTAGAATATAGGACTAGAAAAGAGCACTAGAATAGAGGACTAGAAGAGAGCGCTAGAATATAGGACTAGAAAAGAGCACTAGAATAGAGGATTGGAAGAGAGCGCTAGAATAGAGGACTAGAAAAGAGCGCTAGAATAGATGACTAGAAGAGAGCGCAAGAATAGAAGACTAGAAGAGAGCGCTAGAATAGAAGACAAGAAAAGAGCACTAGAATAGAGGACCGGAAGAGAGCGCTATAATAGAGGACTAAAGAGAGCGCTAGAATACAGGATTAGAAAAGAGCACTACAATAGAGGACTGGAAGAGAGCGCTAGAATAGAGGACTAGAAAAGAGCGCTAGAATATGGACTAGAAAAGGGCACTAGAATAGAGGACTGGAAGAGAGCGCTAGAATGTAGGACTAGCAGTGAGCGTTAGAATAGAGGACTAGAAAAGAGCACTAGAATAGAGGACTGGAAGAGAGCGCTAGAACAGAGGACTAAAGAGAGCACTAGAATAGAGGACTGGAAGAGAGCGCTAGAATAGAGGACTAGAAAAGAGCGCTAGAATATAGGACTAGAAAAGAGCAGTAGAATAGAGGACTAAGGAGAGCACTAGAATAGAGGACTGGAAGAGAGCGCTAGAATAGAGGACTAGAAAAGAGCGCTAGAATATAGGACTAGAAGTGAGCGCTAGAATTGAGGACAAGAAGAGAGCGCTAGAATAGAGGACAAGAAGAGAGCGCTAGAATAGAGGATTAGAAAAGAGCGCTAGAATAGATGATAAAAGAGAGCGCTAGAATAGAAGACTAGAAGGGGGCGTTAGAATAGAGGACTAGAAGAGAGCGCTTATCACTAGTGACAGGTTCTTGGTCGGTACTACTGAGATGAGAAGGTGAATGGCCGTGTTCTGTCGTAACTTTGGTCAAACCCGACAGCTATGTGAGCATTTCTGTTTGGGAAGCGCTGTAAATGTTTAGTACCATTTGATCCAGGTGCATCGGCCGCTTAAAGAGTTAATCAAGCTTCACCTAATGTTGATATTCTAGGTAAACTGATATTTTTCACGTTCATATTGGTTCTTAAAACCAAAAAATACCACATATTTAAATTGGAAAATTGTAGGAAGGAATTCAATGTTCTGAGCATCAGTGATCACGCTTAGGTGATTTGAGATGTCCTGGATGTTTGTTTTTTTTTTTGTGTGTACAGGGTATAAAGACCACTTTTATTAACTCTATGAGCTATAAACAGTCGCCCGTCCCTAATTTAGGGCACTGATTCCAGGAAAGGTACAGAGACAGTACCGTAAGACGAACATGCCATCCATCCTGATTCTTGATTCGGGCCCATACCCTTCTCGTACGAATGATTGATCAGCGCTTCGTACCGCTCGGCCACCGTTGCTGTCTCCATGAATTCACGCTATCTTTTCAGACACAACTACATGATAACATGACGCAGTGGTCAGACACTTTTTTGTTAAAATTATGTATTCTGCATTTTGATATTCAACTCTCACATTACCTGTTTTTAGCACGTCTTTTGTAAAAAAATATCGTGTTTCTGTTATCGGTTTGTCAGTCCGTCCGTCCGTCTGTACCGACGATAACTCAGCAACTGTAAGTCCGATTTGAAAAATTATTTTTGCACTGGGAAGCTTGAAATATGCAAATGATGATCTTTATTTCGTTTTTTTTTACGATGTACAATTTCGCCTGTAGAAAGCGTAAATGCAGATGATGTTGAATTCAAAAATACGTTTTATTCCACATATTTGCTTCTAACCATCCGATTGAAAAAAACTTTATATCTTTCGATTCCATTTATGTCGAAGAGTATTTTACATATTGTTACTTTTTCAAATTACGCATAGGTTTTCCGCTAGGGGGCGTAAAAGTAAATTACATTTTCTCAGATAACTCTTCTTCTAAAACTCCGATTTGAAAATTTTTTTCTTCAGAGGATACATCTCCGGATGGAAAATCTTTTGCATATAATTTCAAATTTTTGGTAAAGAATACTTTGGCCACCAGGTGGCGTAAGTATTAATTTTTGCATCTGATGTATTTGCCATAAAATCGTAGCTTCTAAAATATCGATTAAAAATTCTTTCGTGGACTGATGCCATTCACATCGATAAACCTTTTCTGAATATTTTCTTCTTAAAATATTCCACAGTTTCCCCGCCATGTGGCGTAGATGTACATCTTATTTTTGTCAATATCTCTACGTCCAGGAGTCCGATTTGAAAAATTCCTTCTTTGTTGGATAGTGTTTTCCGTGTGACACGTTTTTCATATAATTTAAAAATTTTCAAGTAATTCATAGACTTTCCTGCTAGGGGCGTAGTGGTAAATTGCGTTCTTCCCTATATCTCTGCTTCTAAATCTCCAATTTGAAAAATTCTTTCTGCGCCGGATACCGCTCCTGATGGGAAATCGTTTGCACATAATTTCTAATGTTTGTAAAAAAATAGTTTGGCCACCAGGGGGCGTAAATCTTCATTTCCGCTTCTGTTGTATTTGCAGCAGAATATGAGCTTCTAAATTCTCGACTGAAAAAAACGTCGTTTTTTGACCGATACTACTCATGTCGACAAACCTTTTAGGAAAAATTTTTTCTTGAAAAAATGCATGGTTTCTAGGCCGGGGGCGTAGATGTATATCTTATTTATGTCAATATTTCTACTTCTAAAAGAACGATTTGAAAAATTCCTTCTTTGTTGGATAGTGTTTCCGATGCGAAATGTTTTTCCTATAAATTCAAAAGTTTTCAAGTAAATCATAGACTTTCCGCTAGGTGCCACAAAGGTAAATTGCGTTTTCTGCGTTATTTCTGCTCCTAAAGCTCTGGTTTGAAAAATTCTTCCTGTATCGCATACAAGACCTGATGGAAAATATTTTTCACACAATTTCTAATGTTTGGTAAAGAATGGTTTAGCCACCAGGGGTCATATGTGTTCATTTCTGCTTCTGAAGTATTTGTTGCAAAATCTGGGCTCCTGAAAACTAGACTAATTTTTTTTTCTTCGACCGATACCGCGTAAACCTTTTGAGAATACTTTCTTCCTAAAATAATTTCATGGTTTTCCCACCAGGGGACGTAAAGTCACATCTTATTTTTGTCGATATCTCTGTTTCTAAGAGTTCGTAAGCTCACGATTCCGTTTACAGCAATATCTGAGGGATTAAAAACACGATTGAAAACCTTCTTTCTTTGGTCAGATCTATTGTTTTCCATACCGGTTCCATTGAGTTTGAATAGCTTTGATAAATTTAATTTGCGTCGGAACGGATTCAAAAGACGTGCGCATTACACCCGAAAATTCGATGTCAACTTTCTTGTTGTATTTATAGTTGTGGCGAGAAGATGTGCGGTACCTCAGAAATTTGCACTGTATTCAGTTGCGTAATATCATATCAGAGATCCCTTTTCCAAATTGTTAAGTTCTGTTCTCTTGGCGATTGAGTTGAAACTCAGAGTGAATGCAATACTGACAGACGCCCTCCTTATACACAGTAGTGTACAAAATTATCGGCACCTTCGGTATGTTTGAAAAAAAAATAGTGAAAAATATTTATAAAAAGAAATTTTTCTCCAAAGAAAAACCATGTATACATAATGAAGCATAATATAAAGTACATTGCAACATTTTAAACAAAAGTTTCAAATGAATACATTCTTAGAAAGTTGATACGCATCAAAACAAAGGACAAAGGTATTAGCACAGTAAAACATAAAATAACAAAAATATTACAATTATTATTTTGTAGTCAGCCCCTCGTTCCTAAGAACAGTTCTTAGTCTCTTTGGCATTGGAAGCATTAATTTTTGCGTTGTTTCGGTGGAAAATTTCCCCCATTTTTCAAGGGAAGTATTTTCTAGTGTTCCATGTTCAGTATCTCATGTTTTCTAACTCTATCGTCAAATTCTTTCCGTAAGGATTCAAATCAGGAGATTGTGGGGAATGTTTGAAAGTTTGGGGCGTACGACTTACTAAAAAAGTATCCATTCACGGGCAATATCAGCCTTATGTTTAGGGTCATTGTCTTGCTGGAAGTAAAAGTCACTTCCCAAATTTTGTTAATCGGCCATGTCTTGCACATTTTCCTGGAGAATATTCAAGTACACCATTTTTTCCATTGTACCGTCTATGAATAAAAGTTTGCCCATATCAGCAGCCGACATGAAACCTTACACTATTACCCTACGTCCCCCATGCTTCACTGTGGCTTGAACATTCTTCTCCTGTAGCTTCAAACGAAAGTGTTCCATTGCCGCTCATTAGGGTGAATTTACTTTCGTCTGAAAACAACACTTTAGACCATAAATTACCTTTATTGAAATGTTAGTTTTCAAAGGCAAGCCTCTTCTTCCGAATAATGTTACTGATGAACGTCTTTGTTCTGGCTACTCTTGCTCCGTGACCAGCACGATGAAGGACTCTGCAGACAATTTTGGGATGAACCACCTTGTCCAAATCTTCCTTGAGCATTGTTGGAACTTCAGTTGACGAAATATTTGATTTTTCATGATGTAACGGACTACCTTTCACTTTTTGGGGGGTCAACGTCCTAGTGCGGCCACATCTGGGTTTCTTTTCCCAGATGCGAGTCGATTTAAAACGCTTAATTACATTTCTGACCGTGAATTGACGTTTTCGAATTATTTATTCGATTTCTGAATACAAGTTACTAAGATCATTCAAACGTATGATGGGTTTTCTTTCCTCTATTGTTGTTTCAGCGCCTCTGCAATCGGTTTCGGTAGTCACAAGAAATACATTGAATTAACAACAATTTTGATGCCTAATAAGGGCAGAAGAGACTTCCAGTATTATATATCTACCGTATTGGGCACGTTACATGACGTAAGTGAAATATACGTAGTGCGATCGAAAAGTTCGGAGACTAGGTACGTAGTGCGACAACACATGGCAGTACGCGAGGGAAATGACCTTCATGGGTCATTGTGCCGAGTGGCGTCCTTCTGTGAACATCGCGAACTGTGCTACACGATGTTCATCGAAAGAGGGTTCAAGGCGACCGTCCACGAGCAAAACTCCCTAAAATGTAGGCATTCGTGAGGTTGTGCACCGTAAATTCACCACCAGAGCCAGACAATCACCGCCCTTTATTACTGCGATGTTTTGCAGCGTCTTAGGGAGGACATTCGACCTGAAATGTCGAGCAGGGGAGATTTCCTGCTCCATCAGGACAATGCAGCAACTCACAGAGCGTTAGCAACACGCCAGTTTCGCAGCCGCAACAGCATGACTACCCTTCCTCACTCGCCTCACTCTTCGAATTTGGCCCCCTGCGACTTCTTTCTGTATCCGAAGATGAAGCTAAAGCTCAAGGGGTCGCCATTTTTACACCTTGGACGAGATCCAGCGCAAATTGCAGACGGTGCTTGACACGATTCACAAACAGGACTTCCAGGGAAAATTCCAACAGTGGCAAAAACGCTGGCAGCGGTGTATCGCTGCCCAAAGAGACTACTTTGAGGGAGATCACAGCCAAACTTAAGTGGCGTAAGTATTTTGTTGTATATCGGCCTAGTCTCGAAACTTTTTGATCGGGCATCGTATTTGCATAAATATCATCACTATACCAGTACATTTTCCGTGCAAATATTGTATCTGCAAATACTTTCAAAGTTTTCAAAGGCTAAAAGTATGTAAACACTATTTTTCTTCAGCATTATTAAGTGACGAGCAACATCTAATTCTTACGCGACCAGTTCATTCGGCTACAATTGTTTCTACTATTAATTGTATACAGTGACTTTAGGAATTGGCAGTGGCCAATACTTTTTCCACCACTGCAGGCATATTAAGGGAAACATCATCTAAAGTATTTGCACAGCCTTTGTTTGCATGTCCTTTGTATCATATATTCTGGAGTTCGTCTAGTGTTTTAATTTTTTAATCACAGCACCGTCCAAATGATATAGAGATAGGGAAATGTTACTTTTCGGCAACAAGCAAATTTTGAATGCAGTGTTTAAAGTAGCAGGAATTTAATTTTTCTGTCAAACAGACTTGACAAGTTAGGGAAAAAATACATGTAAGGTTTCCAAGCAATGAAATTGAGAACTAAATCAGTAAGAAATTCGTAAAACGTATGAGATAATTCAATATTTCTGATGTTCTAGGCTTTTTTGGACTCATTTTGTGTTATCTTGTCTTTTAAATTTCTGTAAATACTTTAATAGGATTAGCTGTCATTATCTCGAAAGTTTCTGAACCTCCGTCGATTTTTAAACTCATGGCAAAGAATTTTTGACATGGAGGTAATCAAAACCGAAAAGTTGTTTCAAAAGTGTGAAATTTCTTACGTGCATCAAAGTTTAAACAAAACCTTGTCTCTGGCGTTCTTTTCTAACGTTATATTTGCTTTAATTGGAGATATTTCAAAAGGAACACATTATTTATGGAACAAATGTGTCAGAGCTATGGATTATTTGAGTGCGTTTAAAGTAGAAATACATACTTCTCCTAGGAAAGAACTGAACGTATACATTCAAACACGAATTATTTATTAGATTAGAACATTTACTTTTATTTTGATAAATATAAATTAGAAGTTTTACGCTATCCTTTCAAGTTTTAGTTAATATATTACTTGATAAAGTTCCTTAAAAATTAGAGAGAAAAACATACTGCATTCTTTATGAGGATTTTTTTATATTTATCTCTTTCGTCATTCACTGAATATTTGATCTATGAAATGTGGAAAAGGTGACAAGAACGAAATAAATCATTCTTATGCTAAAGTCATCTACTTTTTCACTTCATTACAAAATTTGAAAGGCGTCATCTGTTGGAGTCAGTCTTTCAGACATTTTGGCAAATTTTGCAGTAGAACTTACGAATGAGCTTAGCAAAAGTAAAGGTACGTTAGTTTTTTGGAGGGGGCCGGTAATCACTGTGAGTGATTCAATGGGCTGTAAACAGTCGTCCGTCCCAAATTTGGGGCCACTGGTTCCAGGAGAGGAATAGGAGAGACCATGTGCCTTAAGACAAACATACCCTTCATGCCTCACCCGAGTTTCTGGCTCGGACCCATCTCAGACTTCAGAAGCCAGAACTTAGACCACTGCGCAAACAAAGCAGTGCTACTCAGATCTTTTTTGTATGAATAATTTTTGTTCAAGTCTGGCTGAAACCGAGCAAAAAGATTGGTTCTCTTTCTTAATCAGATCTACAGTAAACTCTAGAATTACCACCATTCCACAAAAGACCTTCTCTGTTATCAAAGGCATAAAGTAATTTATAATATTTCGAGCCATAGAAATTACACTTTTAATGCTGTATGTACACCGAAGAGCCAAAATATTATGACCAGCGGCCTAATATGATGTTTGTCCTCCACGTACCGCCAAAACAGCTCTTACCTGGCGAATGATGGAGGCTGCAAGATTGCTAAAGATGCATTGTGGTGTATGGTATCAACACATTATAAGCAGATCGCTTAACTCCTGTAAGTTACGTGGTTGAGCAGCCGCAAATTCAATTTAAAAACACCACTGAAGCTCAATTGGATTGATGTCTGTGGAATTTGGAGGCCGGGGCAATGCTCGAAAGTCGACCTCATGTTACACGAACTTTTCTCGAACAGTTCGGGCAGTGCAGCGTGGCGCATTATTCTGCTGAAAGAAGGCACTACCAATGGAGAACAGCATCACTATGAAAGGATGAGCCTGGACTGCAATCATGTATAGGTATTTAGTAGGCGTCATTGTTCTCTGCACATGAATGACTGGACCCAAGGTTTCCCAGCAGAACATTGCCTTAACCACAAACCACAGTGCATCCTGGTTCCAACACTTCTGCATATAAACGATGCACACGTACCCGGCCGTCCACATGGTGCCACAGGAAACCAGATTCATCGGACCATACGACGTTCTTCCAATCATTCAAGGGCCAGTTTTGATGGTCGCGTGCCCATTGTAGGCGCTATCGATGGTGAACGTATTGTAGCAAAGGCAACCTGTGCCGCCTGAGGCTACGCAATCCAACTTTCAGCAGGGTGCGATGTACTGTGCCGTTTACATCCCGTCGCCTGCATGCAAATTACCGGTGAATTCCACCACAGTATCCGTTTTGCTGGGTCGTACCATACGGTATAGTTTTCGCTTACCTCTAGCACCGATGAGCCGTCGTCGGCTCACAATTTTCCGGCTCTTAATGGTTTGCCCATTACCCGACCACTTTTTGAAGGCAGTAAGCATGGTTGTTCGTGACCGCGCCACAGGCCTTGTCGTCTTCGAAATGTTCTGACTCAGTCGTATGGCTATTACAATTTAGCCTTTGTTAAACCTGCATATCCGCTACCATTTCCACCTGAAGAGCAAGAATTACACTGAATAAGAGAGCTCAGTATTAGTTGTTATTTATACCGTTTCATGACCTTCACACGGGCAGTCATTTACCTACAGTTGTTTCGGTTTGCGTAAAGACGCGCTGGTTACAAGGTTTTGGTTCTTCGGGGTATATACCGGTTAAACAACTGTTAGCCTTATTTTCGTATTGCCCCTGTTTTTGACACAACAAAACTAGTCTAAGCGTTTCGACTTTATGCTCCACCTGAGGAAATCGCAGGTTTTGTTCTGCCATTTCTACATTTAATGCACATTTGCACTTCTTTGTATTCACTAAGTTTAACGTCTAGTGCCATTTACAGAAGAAATACGGTGCTCTTGGTCAAAAGCCAGAAATGAAGACTTTAGAACATATGAGTGCCTGATAACAAAACTTTAGTCAATATTTTCATCCATGTATGGTACAGAATGACAATGTTTTGTCGGTACCCGCTTACAGATTTTCAAATTTAGTCAACATTTTCATCTATGTCTGATACAGAATGAAAATGTATTGTCGGTACCCGCTTACAGATTTTCAAATTTAGTCAACATTTTCATCTATGTCTGATACAGAATGAAAATGTTTTGTCGGTACCCGCTTACAGATTTTCAAATTTAGTCAACATTTTCATCTATGTCTGGTACAGAATGAAAATGTTTTGTCGGTACCCGCTTACAGATTTTCAAATTTAGTCAACATTTTCATCTATGTCTGATACAGAATGAAAATGTTTTGTCGGTACCCGCTTACAGATTTTCAAATTTAGTCAACATTTTCATCTATGTCTGATACAGAATGAAAATGTTTTGTCGGTACCCGCTTACAGTTTTTCAAATTTAGTCAACATTTTCATCTATGTCTGGTACAGAATGAAAATGTTTTGTCGGTACCCGCTTACAGTTTTTCAAATTTAGTTAACATTTTCATCTATGTCTGGTACAGAATGAAAATGTTTTGTCGGTACCCGCTTACAGTTTTTCAAATTTAGTCAACATTTTCATCTATGTCTGATACAGAATGAAAATGTTTTGTCGGTACCCGCTTACAGATTTTCAAATTTTGTCAACATTTTCATCTATGTCTGGTACAGAATGAAAATGTTTTGTCGGTACCCGCTTACAGATTTTCAAATTTAGTCAACATTTTCATCTATGTCTGATACAGAATGAAAATGTTTTGTCGGTACCCGCTTACAGATTTTCAAATTTAGTCAACATTTTCATCTATGTCTGGTACAGAATGACAATTTATTTTTAGTCGGTACCCGCTTACAGATTTTCAAATTTAGTCAACATTTTCATCTATATCTGGTACAGAATGACAATTTATATTTTGTCGGTACCCACTTACAGATTTTCCACTGAAGACAGAAATTCCTTCACATGCGTGAAATAACACAGCCCAACAGTAAAAAACAATTCTGGTGCCTCGGAAGTTAAACCTATTCTTCGGTACATTTGGGGCGCTGATTCCACAAATGACACTAGTTTTGCTCTATCAGCTCTAGTTTTGGAGATAGGGCATATCCGCCCTATTTATGTGCGTAAAGTCAGTGTATATTCGCAAATCATGAATTCTAAATCCGTTTAATGGTGTAAAATAATAAAGTAGACAGACAGCAACCTTTCACCACTCACGGGTGGCTTCATCAGGCATAACTGAGAGAAACACCGTAAACAACAAACAGAAAGTAAAGAAGTTCTGAGTAATTCCAACTTAAACTTAAATATAAAATCAAAGCTCATTAACGCTTATGTCTTGTCTCGTTAAATCATCAAACATGGCAGATAATCATCAAACATGGCTCATGCAGAACCCATAAGCTAGCATGGATGATGACCTGGATCTTTTATTAGCATGCGCCAGATATAGGGAAGATCAGTAGATATTTCTTCTTTGTATGCATCCTTGCTAGTTATTATTTATACTGCTTCTCGTATTGCTGTGGCCCTGGGAGTTATATAAGAAGATATTTTTCGAATTTCCTTCCAGTCGAGTTTAGTGGCATTGTTCTCGACCTTTCTTTCCAGAGCTGTGGTAAGCTTTCCGAGTTTGACGTCACGTTTATGATTTCTTGTTGTTGTTAGCCAGGATGAAATTGATTTAGGCGTTTTTACTCCTATGCCAAATCCTAGTTTTTTAAAGGCAATTTTTAGGAAAAAGGTGAAACCTGGGATATAAAGGTACGCACCTATTAAATTGATTTTAGGGGTAATTGTTTGACCAGTTGCCTTATTAAACGAAACTTCTGCTTGTTTGATAATACGCTCAATAATATGTATAAGAATCAAATCCTGCTGCAGATTCCAAAGGTTTCAAAGAATCAGTTTCACGATGTTGCGTGTGTTGATCTGAGCTTTGTACCGTGTTCTTTTTCTGTGTCGAAATAAGGCTAACTTATGCGTAGCTGGATTTGCTGAAGAAAGTGGGATGACTTGAGGGATATATGTCGGTACATTTGGGTATGGAGGTCTTCAGACTGCGACTTTTTCACAAAAACATCAAGGAAAGGCATTCCTTCTTTTTCCTTTTCAATCCAAAGCTAGCATCCCTTTTTTATCCTTTTCTGCGACTTTGTTAAAAAGTCGCAGTCTGGTGATCTCCATACTCAAGTATACTATAAACCAACATATATCCCAGAGTCATCCCACCTTCTCCTGCAAATGCAGCTACGCATAAATTAGCCTTATTTCGACACAGAACAAGAAGATCCAAGACACTAAGCTCAGATCAACACAAGCAACATTTTGAAATTGAATCTTTGAAATCTTTTGCAGCAAAATTTGATTCTTATATTATTGAGCGTATCATCAAACAAGCAGGAGTTTGATTTAATATGGCTACTGCTAAAACAATTACCCCTAAACTCAATTTCATAGGTACGTACCCTTATATCCCAGGTCTCACCTTTTTCCTAAAAAACTGCCTTTAAAAAACTGGGATTTGGCATAGGAATAAAAGCGCCTAAATCGATTTCCTCCTGGCTAACAACTAACAAGCAATCTGGCACAAACCTAACAGACGCAGGAGTTTATGCTATACCCTTGCAATACCCAGATGGATCCAGAAAACTGTGCATAGGAAAGACTAAGCGCTGCCTTGAAGTGAGACTTTCGGAAAATAAACGTGATGTCAAACTGGGAAAGCTTACCACAGCTCTGGAAAGAAAGGTCAAGAACAATGCCGCTAAACCCGACTAGAAAGAAATTCGAAAAATAGCTGCTTACACAACTCCCAGGGCCACAGCAATATTGGAATCAGTAGAAATAATAACCAGCAAGGATGCATGCAACGAAGAAATATCTACTGATCTTCCCTATATCTGGCGCATGCTAATAAAAGATCCAGGTCATCACCCATGGTAGCTTATGGGTTCTGCATGAGACATATCTGCCATGTTTTATGATTTCACGAGACATGACATAAGCGTTAATCAACTTTGATTATATATTAAAGTTTAAGTTTGAATTAATCAGAACTTTTATACTTTCTCTTTGTTGTTCACGGTAATTATATCTCATTTACACCTGATGAAGCCACCCGTGAGTGGAGAAAACTTGCTGGCTGTTTACTTTATTATTTTACACCATTAAATGGATTTAGAATTCATTTTTGTGATCAATTCTGGTGTAATCTACCAGATTCTTATTATCTTGTTAGTGTATATTGTTTTTTTTTAGTGCAAACCCAGTGTCTGTTAATCTAATTGGGAGTTTCTGAACAACTATACAACCGGATAATCTAATGTGATATAATTTTGTTTGCAGATTGAGTAGACGCCGTAGCTTCCCCAGGAAGAAGTTTCTTGAATCATCCAGATATCTTTTGCTACGTTTGTGGCGAGTACACCCTTAAAAAAAGTAGGAAACGTATTTCTGAGTTTGTGAAGAGGGCATATCTTGGTTAATTCGGTGTTCAGCTTGGAGATCAAGATAAGTCGTGGGCTCCCCATATTGTATGCAAAACTTGTACGGAGCATTTACGGCTGTGGACAAATGGAAGAAGAGGCGCTCTGAAATTTGGAATACCAATGGTGTGGAGAGAACCTAAAAACCACCATGATGACTGTTATTTTTGTTTTGTCAACATCAAAGGCATCAATCGAAACAATCGAAGCAATTTGACATATCCTGACCTCGATTCAGAAAGGTGACCGCATCTACACTCAAATGACGTACCCATTCCACCTTTCATCCTCCTACCAGAACTTCCAGATGTTGAAGAATCAAACATGTCTGGTCACATACAAGATAACAGCAGTGGGAAAAGGTCACAGTGATTATATAGGAACTTCATTAAGTGCTTAGCCATTTAACCAACTTGAACTGAGTGACCTCATCAGGGAACTGAACCTCTCAAAGGAGTCTTCGGAATTCCTGGACACCAGGTTGAATGAAAAGAATTTACTTCAATCTGGAATCAGCATTACGTTCTAACGTAGCAGAGAAAAGGATTTTCTGCCCTTTTTCTTTAAGGACTATAACCTAGTGTTCTACAATGAGGTCAGTGGCATTCTCAGGAAAATGGGTCCAAGCTGAGTTTAAAATGTGTTCTTTTACACAACAGCAACAAATATGGCTCAATTCCAATTGGTCACTCAGCCAGTATGACAGAGACGTACGGGACAATCTCTCTAGTCTGGGAAAACCTGAAGTTTCAAGAACATCAATGTATGATTTGTGTAGACCTAAAGATGGTGAAGGTTCTCCTAGGTCAGCAAAGTGACTGAGCAAAATATCCGTGCCTTATATGTCTTTGGGACAGCAGAGCCAAAACCGACCACTGGATAAGAAAAGTGTGGCCTCTCAGAAAAGATATAGTAGTTGGAGAACAAAATGTCATTAAGGAACATTTGGTAAGCAGAGACAAAATCATCCTGCCACCTTTACATATCAAGCTAGGCCAAATAAAACAAGTTGTAAAGGTGTTGAACACAGAAGGTTTGTGCTTTGCCTATTTATCACGTACATTTCCTGGACTGAGTACCAAAAAACTGAAAGCAAGGATTTCGATGGTCCCCAGATAAGGAATCTTATAAACGATCCATATTTCATAGATTCAATGGACAACATTGAATTAGGTGCCTGGACTTCGTTTTTTCTAGTTGTCAAAAACTTTCTTGGAAAACATAAGGCAGACAACTACTCTGAACTAGTTGAGGACATGCCCTCTAATTTTAGTAAGCTCGGGTGTAATATGAGCATCAAGGTCCATTACCTACATAGCCACCTAGATCGCTTTCCAGAAAACCTTGGTGATTTAAGCGAAGAGGAAGGTGAAAGATTTCACCAGGACATAAGAATTATGGATAACAAATACCAAAGTAGGTGTGATACCCACATGATGGAAGATTACTGCTGGAACATTCATCGGGAGTGTCCTCGTAGATCTCACTCTAGAAAGTCCTATAAAAGACGTTTCTCATATGTTGAATGACTGACTATTTTAGACACTGTGTGTGCTTATTTCAATAGTATGTATATGATATCAATATTTGTAAAGATCATGTCAAAAATAGCAGATCATGCGATGTAGGATCCCACAATTTGACGGATGACCGGTGGAATCAGCATATAAGGTAGGTATGCTCTATATCCAAACCTAGAGCTGATAGGGCAAAACTGATGCCATTTTTGGAAACAGCGTCCCAAATTTATCCAAGAATAGGTTTAACTTTCCAGGCACCAAAACGTGTGCTGGGCAGTGTAATCATTGGATAGCTGAGTGTATCGCATTAAGTTTTGTCTCTGTGTTCTCATAAAGGAATATAATGAGTAAATATAATGAGTTATATGCTAATATAATGAGTAAGGATAGTTTAATTAATAGTTTATCGCTACGTAATATAAATTACATAACTGCTGCTATCTGTCTTTGATTCAAAATCGCTGAATCATTCTCATTCTTTATCTTTTCTTGGTGGTAGGAGTGTTCAAACTCTCCACAATTGCCATAACTTTTGGGGTTTTTTTAATAAGAAAGTAATCTCTTGTTTACTTTTTTCAAACTTTTTCTGAATTCTCATTATCTTTCCATATCACATTTGAATCACTAAATGGAAGTTTCGACGTCATCGTGTTTGAAGTTTATCTTTCACTTATTTTGATCTAATTACCTTCGGATCAATATGGGTTCATGACTGTTCTCAATTTTTCTGAATTTTCTTGTTATGAATTTGCATGATGTTAGAAATAAGGATTTGTGGTCGATTACGAAAAGGTAAGATCTACTATACGGCACATTATGTTGGACCTTTTCAGACTTAGTTCACAAACATTGAAACTTTTGTCCCATTCACATTTAAAATCACACTTCTTTTGTGAAATTTGCATTGGAACCATGTTACCACAATTTCATATGCACATGCATATGGGCTACGGTGTCTGAAAACCCTTTATCACAAATGCATATTTGTGGTCCACGTTCTTGAACGTTAGAGCTATTTATTTTCTGTAGTTCTGACCCTAAATAAAATTTTTAACTGATTATTTACTTACTGTTGCCGTATCAAACTTTTCCATTTACAGCGATCTTGCGTTGTGTTTCAAGATTGCTATAAATGGAGAAGTTTGATACGGCAACAGTAAGAAAAAAATTAGTTAAAAATGTATATGGTAGTTTGTCCTTCTTTGTGGAGCTAACATCTGAACCTCAGGGAAGAGCTTAGTGATATGTATGTATGTATGTATGTAGTTCCGACACAGGTAGCGCAACAGCCTTGCAATTTAATGAAGGCCCAACATTGAGCTACCGATTTTTAGGAATAGAAGACGGTGGCTCGGTGTTGGGCCAACGTTAAATTTCAAGGTTGTGCTACCTGGGGATGCAGCACTTCCTTTTAGGCATGCGAATTTTATTCAAAATAAAGGTTCATTATTCATTACGTTGATTCCGGTTCTAATGGATTCTTTTGAATAAAAAATCGTCTTAATGTCAGGCAATAGAAAAAAACATACACAAATCTGCCTGAAACAAAGCGCAGAGAACAAAAACTGTTCAAATTTTATTTTTGGTATTTTAATGACGTAAAATAGTTTCTTAATCATTAATTGGAAATGTTTCAATTGCTGTGTTACAAAAACAAATCCTTCCAAAAACAAATTTTTTTATCGATATAATTTTTGTTACGTCCTATTTCTTCGTTTTCATTGGAATTCTTATTGAAATCAATTTTACTTCCGGATGCAGATTATTCGACAAAGTCCTGCGACCATGATTATTTGACAAAGTCCTAAACTAAACAAAACTTATTTCTGTTTACAATAAAAATCGGTCTGTTGCCAGAGTCATCTGAGACAACTGCTCACAAAACCGGATCATAAATTAAACGAACAAATCCCAAATGTTGTAAGCCACCTCGGTAGCGCAGGGGTCTGAACGCTGACTCTCCACCATTCGTCCGAGAAGGTCCGCGTTCAAATCCCGACGAGGCATGTCGGTTGTGTTTTTCTTAGGGCACTTGTTCTCACCCTTTCCTAGAACTAGTGAATACAAATTAGGGACGGACGACTACTTATTACCTATCGACCCCCATAAAAATGCTACATTATCCGAATTATTCAAAGAAGCTCAAATGAAATGAAGTTCGTCGACATTTACTTATTTGATGAGCTAGATTAATCTTGTGTTAAATGGAGGTACACACTTCCTTTTAATTCTTTCTCAACTGTTCATTGCTCTTTAATATTTCTCAACTACCTATTTACTTATCATAGTTTCGAACCCCTTTCACCCAAGAGGCTCGTGTCAAATAGGCATATATTTTGAAGATAATTTCATGGACATTGACCTATGTGCTCTCAGTGCTTTAACCATCAACATGTTTCCCAACAAGTTCTGTTCAGATGAATTAGTGTCATCATAATCAATCTCTTCTCAATTCATTCCTTCCTACTACAGCGAAATATCTAAATTTCTTAAAAGATTAGATAAACGATTTCTTGAACGCCAATACTTCAGTTGTTTTAATCAAGTAAAAATAAGCTACTTTAAAGCATCTCCACGTCACGAAAACTAAGGCATTTTCTTTTGTGATTGATGGTACATGGAAAACAACAGTAAAATGCGCGAATACGCTTGGGACCTCTTAAAGCAATCTCGATATAGATATGATTATTTTGGCCTATTATTGCAAAACCTTTTATAGATGGTATACTTAGAGTAATGCCAGCTAAGGAGGTTAGGATAAAATTTGCAGATGCAGGAGAACACATTTATTGACACAAAACGATGCTTACTATGAATAGCTCAATATCATGCAAAGCCACCTCAGTAGCAGGCACATTGACCTAAGCGGCTCGACGTGGATTTCTACAAAGGTTGAATATTGTCCTACGGTGTTTCCAAAGAAATGTTTTGCACCTGGTCCAGCTGAACAGCCGTGGTCCATGTTTCCTTCGGGCGAGTATGTAAAGGGTATTCAGTCATTTCTCACACCAACTAAATTGGGAAGAAATCAGAGAACGTGGCTGGTTAAAGCATTTTGTATAAACCACAAAGGTATTCAATCTAAACCTCTAAAGTATATACACTGGCGGAAAGTGAAAAAAGAACACCAAGAAGGAGGCGTCTAATACCAACGAAATTTATACAGCATAACAACGGAATACAGAGAATAACGTGATCCAAACATTATGGCAAAATACAGCTGTATTTGCTGGTAAACTGAAAAATAACATTTCCATGTAACATGGTTAGTACGAGGTTGAACCGCCATGAACTGCGTCACACCGGGCAATTCTGGCATGGAGTCTGTCGTACAGATGTTGGATGTAAGTTAGGGGTATTGAGTTTCAAGCATCCTCAACCTGGACGCGTAAGTCGGGGATGGTCGTGGCTGGCCGTGGAGACCGGATAAGTCGTTGTCCCATAAAATCCCACACGTGCTCAATGGGGGACAAATCCGGTGAACGTGCAGGTCATGGAAGTTTTCTTACACCCTAAAGTGCATGTTGCGTTTCACGTGCCGTGTGTGGGCGTGCGTAATCTTGCTTGAAAACACCACGATGAACCGACCTTACAAATCGCACAACAACGGGATGAATGATGTTGTTGATGTAGGAGGTGCTGTTTAACGTACCCGGTTCAAACACTAGTAGTGTACGGGAGTGATAGCTGATCGCTCCCCACACCAGGAGACCAGGTGTAGGCCCTGTGTGTCGCTGGCGGATGCAAGAAGGGTTGAGACGCTCCCCTGTGCATCTGCGAACACGCATACGGCCATCGGAGGATCCCAAGCAGAATCTGCTTTCATCGCTGAACACGAACAGATCGCCATTGCGTTCTCCATTGCAGACGTTGGCGACACCACTGCAGCCGTTCCTGACGGTGGACTGGAGTCAGAGGTATGCATGCCAGAGGCACGCGTGCACGTAGTCCTGCATCCAGCCAGTAGACGGTTGCGGATTGTTCGCACAGTCACCTCAGGTGCAACGGCAGCTCGGATTTGCGTCGCAGTAGATGTTCTGCTTGAGAACGCCGCTCTTCTTATGCGTCGATCGATCCGCTCATCAGCTCGTCTGCGACTCCCGGTTCCACGTCTTCTCGTGTTGGAATGTTCCTCGGACCATCTACGCCACCATCGTACCACCACCGATACTTCTCGTCCAATTCGCTTCGCAATACAACGATACGACCACCCGGCCTCGCGGAGTCCGACTAGACGACCTCGCGCAAAGTCCAATAACTGGTGAAATCGTACACGACTTCCATGTCCAGGCATTGCAGCTTCTTCAGGGTCTTCGCAAGTGTCCGTACGCCGACGACTGATTACATTCACTTTACCGTACTCCTTAAATACCACCGACGATAATTTGCATATTTTGCCGTGTTGTTGCGTAAGCGCTCCCCGATTGGTCCCGAAATTAATATCACACCTACGTAAACTCGACCCAATTAGCATATGTAAGTTTCATGATCGTCCGCCAATTCCTTCTTTGTGTTCTTTTTTCACTTTCCGCCAGTGTATGTATGTTGGAATTATCATACCGAAAAGTTATATCGGGTTTCCCTGTAAGAAAGGAAAGAGCAACCTTTTTCAAGTTCTCGGTATGGTAGTGGCGAACTGTCAGTTTTCCATTAAGGAATACGAATCGTGAACGACTGTCGTAATTAATCGCACCCCACATCGCAATGCCAGCAAAACGTGCTAGCATTACGTCGTTCCACAATGCCATACTTTTCGTTGAGTTCACCACGTCATAACTACACGCGTGTATTCTGATTATCTGGACCTGAGCAGAAGCAGAATTCATCGAAGACGACGTTTTGCTATTCTGTACCAAAGGTGCACGGTTCTGAAGATTCCAGACGATTCTGATTATGAGAAGCTGTAACTATTGTAGTAATCGACGAAATGTCTGGTATGCACTCGAATCCCCTTCCAGAAGTCGGGGTGCAATGGTTCGATGTCACACGGCGTAACAACCAGCGCAAGGAAGAGCTCGATGGATAGCCGTTAACTTGGCTGTATGTGCAGTTGTTAATGGGTAAGATTATCTTTCCGTTCTTCATCTTGCCCCAATATCAGTTGAACTAGCACTCTGACCTTCCTGAAGCCACTCCTGATAACATAGATGCTCTGTGCTTTTGTCACATCCCACACGTTCTCTTGTACAACAGAGACGATCCCGCCTTTCGAAAACCAACAATCGTCCCTGCGTCGGAGTTTCAAAGTTTCCGGTATCGGTGTCGTAGTGACATTTTGGCCTTCTCGATCATTTAATTGAACTTTGAAGACGGTCTCCGCGAGATATAAAGATGCAAACTGCCTCACACACGCGTTGCTTTAACACCAAGCCATGTACATATATTTTCATATCAACCAAAGTTTTCTCTTAATTGGTTCTGTATTTTAATCATTTGCATATCTCGTCAGAATTCACTCGCCTGCTGAATTTAATGCACTTAAAATCAGTCTTTCGCAGTACTGCAATCTTAGTGTCACAGAACGTAATAATCCATTCCTATGCCAGTTCCTGTGATAAAGAAGGGAATTTATGGAAATATTTCTGTGCTGGATAGTCTCTCTACTACTGTGAATGGGTTATAGAGCCCACTGAAAAAACTGGCGTTTATTCAGACAATAGGATTTGGAAAACTTTTGTTACGGGTTGATAGAAAAAGCAATATATCCTAAAAGACGCTTTTTATACTGAATAAAATATACTGCCGACCTAGTGAATTATTAAAAAAGATTTCAAGGAAAACTTCACAGATACAGGTTTGTTTTATTGGACGCGTTTCGCAATATTTTTATAAATTTTGTGTTCAGAGGTGACAAGCCTTACCAACGGTATGAATGAATGGCTGATGATGTGCCATGTTTTAAATATAAACATACAAATTTCCGTTGTTTACTGTAAGAACATACTCGTCATTGTATATTATGCATATTATTTATTACATACTGTGACACATCACTTAGGGAATGTTAGAAAGTGACGACAGATGCCCTGAAAAAGAGCTGAATAAGAGGGTCTAAATAATAATGAGACTGCGGCAGCATGGTTTGACTGCCAGCGTCCCTCAAGACGAAAGAGATATTTGTTTGTTTCCTGTGAGTGTGTGTGCGTAAACGAGAAGCAGGCATTCGCTCCTTTGCATGTATTTTGTAGTTTTTTTTAATTCTGTCGATTGATTTACATTTCATTTTAAAAAGAGCAAAGCATGTCTAAGCAAGAACTCTTTCTTTATAAGAAAGTGCGGAAGTATATGTTTCAAGCCAACACGCATGACTGTCTGTCAGTGTCTTTTCAACTTACATTAAAGGCTTGAGTTATAAGGACTTAAATTTCTTCGGCGTTTGCGTTAGTAATTTTTCAGCTTGTGAAAAAGTATTTTAAAGACAAGTTCCGAAAATGAAAGCAGCAATTTTCTAAGGACACAACTTCCGAACGCTAAAATCAGAGCAGGGAAGGCTTGTCGAGTCACGTCTAGTCTCTTTGTATTCTTATAGGTGTTTGGAAGATGGAAAGAATCAGTAGTAGGAGAAATGCCGTAAATTTATTCTTTTTATATTACCTGTTATTTTCATTCAGATGCTAGAAATTCTCACTGTGCTTAACTTCATCGCACATAAAATTTTCTAAGGACACAATTTCTTTTACATTTGAGACTGAAAAATACCTCAATTCCAAGAAGAATCTCTGTTTTTGTCAGTAATGGAATACATTTACCTTCAACGTTATGTTTCAAGTGAAACAATGTGCTTCAAAATATTACTAGAATCTGAATAACTACTTACAAAAAGTTGTTTTCATTATTATTCAGTGCATTCTGAATGGTATTCTGACCACCGTCTCTCCTGACCTACAGAATGCTGATAATAATTTTATCCCTGAAGTATTTTCATGGTGTTCAAGAAGTGTACGCTCCAGGTGCTTCGGGAATCATATCCTACTTTCTGAGATTTCAGTATAAACTTCCAGTGCGTTCTCGTTTTCCTATATTTTTTTCTAATCTCTCCTAGAATTTCTTCACAATAGCCATTTCATATCAGATTAAAGCCATATATGAATCAGAACTCAGTGATTCACTTGTATTTTTACTGTTCTTTCCTGAAGAACTTCTATTAAAAGAACTTGGAAGTTTTCATCAAACGTGATCAAAGAATTCTGCTTTGGAAAAATTATTTGAAGAATGAATTTATTTTAAATTAAAGAACTTCCAAACGATAAAATCATATTCTGAAAGTGCTTAACAATATAACCTGAAGCACGTATGAAAGGGTTTTGAATCTGCATTTCAATTCAGAGACAGTTCTTTGCACTCAATACATTGAAAATAAAATGTAATACATCATATTGGCATTGTAGTCCCGTAGGATGAATGTTTTCCTTTTAGTCTTTGTAAAGTAACTTTAACTGTGCCAGGATTTTTCATGATCTTTGTCCTTTTATCACGAAAGACATTCACCAAAGTATCAAATTAATAGGAACATCTACTTAATAACATGTTCGTCCACATAGTCTTGTTTACTTGTGGCATGGATGTAATGAAGCAATGACATCGTTTTGCAGGTATGTTTAGCCAAGTGGAAGTGATGGCATCCGTCAATTCCAGAAAGTTCCCTGAAGAAGGATCTCTATTACGATGACTTTCTCAATCTCATCGCATAGGTCTTCTACTGGGTTAAGTAGTGTGGACTGTGGGGGCAATTTTAGCACTTTGAGGTTACTGTCCTACTCCTGGGACCAATGTGTGACGATCCAAGCCTGTAGAATGGTGCATCATCCTGCTGAAAGTAGCCCTTCCCATCAGGAAACACTAAGCACGTGTATTGGTGGGCTGGACCGCGGTGATGCCAAGATACTTCGTTGCATCCACATGGAATTCCAGAGGTATTAAATAACCCAACTTGAGCTACAAAAACACACGTCAGACCATTACATAGACTCCACTAGCATGAACACTTAAGGATGGGCAGCTGGGATCCATGGATTCCTGCTGCTAGCTCTATATTGTGGGCCGTATGTCTGCATTATTAACTGGAAATGGGATTCATCGAACCAACCACCTTTTTTTACAGTCCTCAAGGGTCAATTTTCGTGCTCTCGTGTCTACTGTAGCCACATTTGTCGGTTTCTAAAAGAGGCTAGTGTATACGAAAAGAACGTCAGCCTAGTTATAGCCCATTGGCGCCAACATGCAGAGGGCTATGTAATGTGGGATTCTCTTCTGGATCCAACTGTTGTGCTGTGCGGTTAACTGACGCAACGAAGCTCTTCTGTTATCTCGTACAATTCTCTCCACCTGCCGTTGTCCTCAAACATCAACCAGTTGTCTCTGCATACAAAAAAACCGCTGATCGCATGTTTCTCCAACACCATTGTACATCCTCAATACAGTTGTTTTCGCACAGCCTAAAAGTTTTGCCACTTCTGAGATGCTTGCACATGACTGCGTAGTGCCAGTCTAGATACTACTATGTCGCCTCTTTCAAAGTCACTTTAATTACCAGTCATTACTGTGTTACCGCTGTCAACGCTTCGTGCTCGTCTGAGTACTTCACAGCGTGCTGTCTCTAAAGAGGTCTCAACGCCATAGTTGCGCACATAAATGAGGAGGGCTTCTGTCGGATTGCTATTGGCTTTTCCTAATAATTTGCTTCTTCAGTGTACATATATCGCATTACAGAAATATACGTGGAGAACATTAAGTTTTGTCATCGTTCAGTCTCCTCTCGTGCAAGCGTAATGCTGACTGATAAACAACGCACACCGCTGTGAATTGTAGGCACTGGGGCGTAAAGTGAACTCACTCGTCTAATTGTGAAGAATTCTGGGGTTCGATCCCAGTGGTGTTGGATGAACAATTTTTCAGTTACTATGCGTTGTTTATAAAAATAACATGGACAGAGCGATGTCATCGCCTATTTGCATTATCTCCACGCCTTTCAAATTTATTCACGCTTGTAATTTTTGCGTTGACTGTAAAAAGTTTTTAATCCATGACTGAAATGGCTAAAATAGAATAAACATAATGATTTCTGTTTCACCAAAGATATCTATTTTAATAAAACAAGACAAAACCCGTCGGAATCGACGGTTAGTTTTTTTTTGTTTTTTTTTTTTTTTAAAGAATAAACTCATATGAAATAACAAATGTAAACTTTATTTGATTGCCAAATTCATTCAACCACTTCAGTAAAGACAATAGTCTAAGTTCGTGGGGGGGGGGTTTGTTTATTTTTTAATGAAGGTTTAACGACCACCGTGAGAAATTTAATGGGCTATAAGGAGTCGCCCGTCCCTAATTTAGGGTAACTGGTTCCAGGGAAGGTTGAGAGCCAGTCCCGTAACATAAGCACAACATTCATTCCTCACCGGGATTCGAACCCGGACCCTTCACTAACGAATCATCATAAGCCAGCGATTAGACCACCGCGCCACCGGGGCGGCCAGGTTCGCGATGAGCATCTCGACTGCACCCTTTTTCAGCCGTAAAATGTGAGGCGGAAATCCACTCATCTCGATCGTGTGCAAAACTTCAACTGGATAGCGTACTCTTTCAGTCTCATTTTCAGTCACAACTGCGTTTGTAAATATTGTTGGAATGAGATTGTCGTTGCGCATACTCTTCATTCTCTCTTGTCTGAGACATATATTTGCGACCCATTTATTGATCACGCCTTCCAGTATGGCTCTTACGTTTTCTTTTTTTCTTTATTTTTTTCCTGCGGTAGATACATTCAGTTAAGGGTAAGTATGCAATAAAGTATTTACTTACTTTAGGACTGATCATAGAACACCGTGCACACATCAAGTCTGATACTAAACTGAGCGCCTGATGTAGATAAAGACCGCACGCTACTCCCATGGATTTTACATGGGAATTTTGCCCCCCTCCACGCCCAAACCGTTGCCCCAATCTCAGTTTTTTCTGCATCTAGCACATCTACATGGTACCACCTTTATTTTGATACCTGAACCATATTTTTATGTTCAACCGTTCGCTCAAAATAGGTCTCATACTAAAAAACCTTATAGAATGAAGATATAGATGGAGCAACTCAATATGTACATTCTAAATACTTTTACTAACAATGGTGAAAGCAATGTTTATTTAGATATTTACATAATGGAAAACGTCTTACCTACGTGAATAAGCTGGATCGAATGAATATTAAACTATATATATACATCATACTGTCCAAAGGCAAACGCAACTAGGTCCTCGAGAGTGCTCGCTGTTCCGATGAGAAAAACTTTGATACGAATGCTTGCCAGCGTTGCTTTGCGCAACGGTTCGCTCAGAAAACAGAAGACTTCGGACTTTGGACTATCTCAGTCCCTCCATGCGTTTGCCTTCAACAGCGCGGAAGTTAACTGCAGGCAATCGAATGTCAACCGCACTCTTCTCCCATGGGCTGTACATGGGAACTTTGCCGCCCCACAACGCCCGAACCGTTTTCCCCAATCTCATTTTTCTCTTCGACTGGCACATCTAAATGGTAAGACCTTCATTTTGATACTTTAACCATATCTTTACGTTCAGCTGTTATCTTAAAACAGACAATATACACTGAAGAGCAATTGAATTAGAGATACCTGTATAGTAACGTGCAGCACCACCTTTTGCCCTGATGACGGCGGCGATTCGTCTCGGCATGGACTCAACAAGACACCGGAAGCGTTGTGAAGCCACACGGATCCACGACCCCTGAACAAGCTCCCATAGTTCACGAAGATTTGATGGAGAGCCTCGAACATCTTTCTCGATGGCATCCCAGATGTGCTCGATGGGAATGAAGTCAGGTGACCTAGCTGGTCAAGGAAGCGAGGTCACGTCGGTGGAGCGTTCATCTAACCATTCGGATACAATTCGGGAGCGATGGCACGGTGCATTGTATTGTTGTAGGATGAGGTCCCCAGTGGGATGTTGAAGACGCACAAACGGCAGCAAATGGTCATCCAGGATATCCCGGTAATGTTGACCTGTGAGGGACGATGTCACACGTACCAGGGGTCCCATTTCAGCGCACGTAAACAGTCCCCAGACGAGAATGCCACCCCCACCAATTTGAAGACTACCCTGTTGGCAAGAAGGATCCATCGCTTCATGTGGTTTGCGTCGTACTCGTATCCTGTCATCCGCATGTACCACCGTGAATCTCGACTCATCAGTCCAGACAACATTTTTCTACATGTCTAGGGTCCAGTGGCGATGTTCCCGCGCCCATGCTAATATTTGCACCCTGTGATGTGTGGTCAGCAGCGGTACCCTCGTCGGACGATGGCTTCTGTACCCTATAACGAGGAGATGGTTTTGAATGCTGTGGCTGCTTACATGTTTTTGTGCATCAGCGTTAAATTGCCGAGTAATTTCTTGCACTGTGGCACGTCTATCCGCTGTTACAATGCGAGCTAGCCAACGATGACCCCGCTCATCCGCACGCTGTCGTCCACGGCAATTGGCCCTTGCAGGGATCGTTTTACCGGATTCGATGTACTCACGGTGCACCCGTGACACAGTGGCTCGTGAAAATCCCAGTGCCTGCACGACTTCCGAGATGGAGTGACTCATTCGTCGAACCCCGATAATTCTCCCACGATTAAAAGCGCTTAGATCCTTCGTTTTACCCATACTGCGTCCAACACATACTGATTCCCGTCGCATCACTCCTTATATTTACAGGGCCGCCCACAGCGCCACATCTGCATAACACCAGCTGTCTCTAATTCAATTGCTCTTCAGTGTATTGTAGATTACCGTGTCTGTCTGTTTGCCTTTCGATCGCCTACAAGGGAACTACTGAACGTACAGACTTGAACTTTGGTATGCACATAGCGGTGAAGGGGGTATAATGCACCTCAGAGCCCCTTTTTTTATATTCCAATTTATTGATTTTTAATTAATTTATTAGTTTTTAGAGCATTTAACCATAATTGAAATCTGATCGTGTGATATGATGTCCCATCAAATAACGCAACAGTAGTTAGTTTAATTATCAGGCAAAAACATATCTTGCTAAATTAACGGCTAACATTATTTCCTCACGTTTTACTTAAACGTAACGATATCGCCCTTGCAATCTTGCGAAAATTACAAGAGTCTGATGCTAAATGTGATAGAAGACATTATAAAAACGCATTTTTTTATTAGCGTAGCCAATTGCAATTTTTGCATACTTCCGGGTTGCATTATTAAGGCAGATTAATACTACAATCTATAAGAGAGAATAGAAGCGAGGATGCGAATAGGCTGCGCAGAAATGTTTTGGAATGCACTTCCGAATTTTGACGTGTGTCATTTCGCCGCAGTTGCAGTTGGGTTTGTTTACCAATCTCTCCATATGTTAGCACGCACCGAATCTCTCCATATGTTAGCATGCACTGTAAGATAATCCAAGCTATTTCTGCTGGATGATTTTGACTGTCTTTCTCTAACCATCGCTTCGAATTTGACACAACGCGTAAGAATTACAATTTGAAATTTCATCTTGATGTTCACTGTGTTAGACTTCCGAAGTGTTCTTCGCCCGAAGTGGTACCCCGGTTTGGTTACATTTCATACCGCCGCTCGCATTGTGTAACTAAGCACTATATACAGTTTCAAGCTATTTTTACGGGAAGTTTTCCTAGGTTGCTTCAACCATAGTTTCGAATTTGACATAAAGCGCTCTATTTACAATCAGAAATTTGATCTTTCTGTTTACTGAATTAGACTTTCAAAGTATTAAGCATATCCTTCGATCCCAGTTGCCTGCGGGTTTGTTTACATTTCAGACCATGGCTTTCCGTTTGTTACAACTCGCTATAAATGGTTCGAGTTATTTCGACGGGGAAGATTTTTCTAGCTTTTTTCAATCATTGTTTCGAATTTGAAATAGCTCGCGGGATTTACAATTTAAAATTTAAACTTTCCGTTTACCCTATTAGACTTCCGAAGTTTATCATTCCTATGCGATTGGCCGCGCTTTGCTTACGTTTCAGACCACGGCTCCCATTGTGTTACTCCAAAAACATAGCTAGATATAGTTCCAAGCTGTTTTGGACGTGAAGATTTGGATTTATTCACCCATTGTTTATAATTTGACATAACGCGGCTATGTTCAATTAGAAATTTGCTGTTTCAGTATAGTGCGTCCAATTTCCAAAGTATTACGTTTATCCTTCCACCCCAGTTGCATGCGGATTTGTTTACGTTTTAGACTACGGCTCTCCATGTGTTACAACTCGCTATAAATAGTTCCAAGTTGTTTCGACGGAAAAGTTTTGACTAGGCTTTTTCAATCATCGTTTCGAATTTGACATAACGCACAGGATTTATAATTTAAAATGTGATTTTTGTTGTTTACTCTGTGTAACGTATACTCTAGATTCACTTTCCTTTTGATTTTTACTATCTCTGGTTATTTTATTTTCCTATGTAAATTATCTTCTTACTGAACGAGATGTTATTTCTCCCGCTGAATGAGATCTGGCAATGAGTGTAAGTCATGACGTGGTGGTAGCCAGTATAAATAGGCGCGTTCAACGATACCGAAGAGAGCTGTTGTTTATGTGCCAGAGAGCTGTTGTTTATGTGCCAGAGAGCTGTTGTTTATGTGCCAGAGAGAGAGCTGTTGTTGTATGGTGAGAGCTTTTTGTTGATGTGCGTAGGGAGAGCTTCGTTTATGTGAGTAGAGCTACGTTATTTTGTGCCAAGAGCTTCGTTCTATGTGATTAGGTTTTTTCTTCATTATTGTGATACGATTTTTGTGACTAGTGTGTGTGTGTTGGAGGATACCAGGACTTTCTCTGAATAAAGCTTGTGTTGTAAGTACGTTTTCCTCAGTTCATAGTTTTGTCAGATCTCTGTCTGGCTGTTAGGTTTATTTCATTAGTTGTTATTTTTAACAACCAGCATATGACTTTATTCATCTTAATTACTACTACAACATTACTAGCAGTTAAAAGCTTGTTCATTATTATTATTACTACACTACTTGCAGGAAAGTTTATTCATGATATAATTAACACAACAACCATTAGGAGAAGCTTAGAAGAAGCTGAATTCATTATAATTTAGAAGAAGTTATATTCATTATATCTGTTACACTTCCACGATACGTGTGCCCTTTGATGACACTTGTCGGCGAGTTTGCTTACGTTTTACACCGTGGCTCTCTGTGCATTACTTCAGTACTTATAAAACCAGGAATTTCGCAATTTTTAGAGGACATATATTTCAGTGAAATGTAAATTGCATACATGAAATGAAATGAGAGAAAAGTATGAGCTTTCTTTCGTCTCATTGTTATTCCTCCATCATATTGATATTCCTCCGATTGCACATTCTCCCACATCATCTTAAGATGCTATTTATTTTATGGTGATGAAATTCGGATCCACCGCCGCTCTATAATGAAACAGAATTGACTCTCAAGTAACTCGTGTTAATTGGCATCGGAACTACTATAACCACTGGCCATGCTGCAGGAGACCAATATTTTATTCCAAGACTTTATTCCACTCCACCTTACATTTTAGTTTAAACGCCTACATTTTTTTGTTGTTCTCAGTTTTGTTATGAGTGTCACAAAGATCCAGGTTTGATTGTTGAAAGTTGTTGGACTCAAAGTGCAACTCACGCTTTTCCCATGACCACCTTTATATTGGTTGATTGGTGGCAAATAAAACTTCTTCATCTTGGGTACAAATAAAGGACCACAGAAAGTCGTTGTTCCAAAGGCTTTTCAAGGATAAACTTACTTGCGCTTCGAATTTAATATACGTTACGATGATGACAACACGATAGAAAAACGTAGATGTTTCAGATATCAAATTTATTATGTTCGTAGTCATTACAGATTGCTGGTTTAAGCCAAATTTGCTGCCACAAGTATAGATTTTGTAGTTTTTTTAATAATTTTCTTTTCATTACCGGAACACCTTTCAGTTAAATGTTTTCGTGCAATGTATCCTATTCACAAATTCAAGAAAGCTCAGAAAACGCTGGCCCAGAAGCTGATCCATGCATTTTTTTGTTAAACCCGGTGCTTCCGTAAGTAATGAATAAAATTAAGCTGCTATTGAACATCAGTTTGCATCTCACAAACTAAATAGTTTCGGCAAAAATTTTAGAAACATACTGTCCGAGCTTTGTTGCAGTGGACAGCTCTTCGTTCACAAGGAAATAAAAAATTTACGGGGAAGTTCAACAACAGTAATATCAGAAATCAAATTAAACTTTCAATATATTTCTGAAATCCTGCAAAGTCAGACATAGTTGTCAAATCAGCCAGGCATTATCAAATTCCCAAAGAAAGATCTGACTGGAAGCTAGAAGAGAAAGTAAGATATCATATACCACACTGGAGCGTATTCTGTGTAACTAATTTACTCAAACGGTGACGTTAAACACAGTTTTTCCCTCACAAAGCGAGCACACGACACCTTTAGTATATTTATGACGATGACAGCATAAGAAAGTCAATAGCCCTTACTGCAGAGTTTTCGGTACCACTAATTTACCTCGATGGTGACGTTAAACACTGCATCGGACTAACAAAGAGATCATTCGGCACCAGCTAAGCTAGGCGCATTTATGATAATCACAACTTAAGAAAGAAAAATGCCCTTACCAGCACCTTCACGGCTGCAAATGCTAAACAAATGCTGATGGAAGGAAATGGAGTAACTGCTGCCCCACCTTTCGAAAGGAGCTTCTCCTAGATAGAAATATTCGGTGACTGAGACAGAAATGTTCGGCGGCTCATATGTACGAAGAACGTTTTCGACAAAAATTCTCTAGACTGCATAGCAAAGTATTTGTCGCAATACAAAGAAGGTAAAATTTAGTCACGACACTTCTGCAGTGTGAGAAAAAAAATCGTACGAGGTTTGTGAAGATAATCATTTTGTTACTTCCTCGTTTTTATCATGCTATTCCGCAGCGCGAGGATGCAATATAAAGATTTTGTTGTTTAAACGTTCCTCCCGCCCGATAAATTTGCTGTTTATTTATGGCATGCTAACCGTGTTTTTAGCACGTCTTTTGTAAAAAAAGATCGTGCTTATGTTACCGATTTGTCCGTCCGACCGTCCGGCCGTCCGTATCCACGATATCTCTGCAACTATTAGTCCGATTTGAAAAATTCTTTTTGCATTGGGAAGCTTGAAATATGCGAATAATGATCCTTTATTTCGTTTTTTTTTTACGATGTACAATTTCGCCGCTCGAAGGCGTAAATGCAGATGATTACGAATTCAAAACTACGTTTTAGTCCACATATTTGCTTCTAACCATCCGATTGAAAAAATTATTTTATCTTTCGATTCCATTTATTTCGAAGAGTATTTTAGATATAGTTACTTTTTCAAATTGCGCACAGATTTTCCGCTAGGGGACGTAAAAGTAAATTACATTTTTCCTGATATCTCTTCTTCTAAAACTCCGATGTGAAAATTTTTTCTTCAGCGGATACATCTCTTAATGGAAAATCTTTTGCATATAATTTCAAATTTTTGGAAAAGAATACTTTAGCCACCAGGGGGTGTAAGTGTTAATTTTTGCTTCTAATGCATTTGCCATAAAACCGGAGCTTCTAAAATATCGATTGAAAAATTTATTTTTTCGTGGACTGATGCCACTCACATCGATAAACATTTTCGGAGTATTTTCTTCTTAAAATAATCCACAGTTTCTCCGTCAGGGGTGTAGATGTATCTTATTTTTGTCAATATCTCTACTTCTAGGTGTCCGATTTGAAAAATTCCTTCTTTGTTGGATAGCGTTTCCAGTGTGACATGTTTTTCATATAATTTCAAAATTTTCAAGTAATTCATAGACTACCCGCTAGAGGGCGAAGAGGTAAATTGTGTTTCCCGCTATATCTCTGCTTCTAAATCTCCGATTTGAAAAATTATTTCTGCACCGGATACAGCTCTTAATGGGAAATCGTTTGCACATAATTTCTAATTTTTGTAAAAAAAAAATGGTTTGGCCACACGGGAGCGTAAATCTTAATTTCCGCTTCTGATGTATTTGCAGCAAAATATGAGCTCCTAAATTCTTGATTGAAAAAATTCGTCGTTTGTAGAGAGATAGTACTCATGTCGACAAACCTTCTAGAAACATTTTCTTTTTAAAATAATGCATGATTTCTACGCCAGGGGGCGTAGATGTATATCTTATTTTTGTCAGTATCTCACTTCTGGGAGTCCGATTTGAAGAATTCCTTCTCTGTTGGAGAGTGCTTCTAGTGTGATATGTTTTTCATATAATTTCAAAATTTTCAATTAATTCATAGACTTTCCGCTAGGGAGCGTAAAGGAAAACTGCTTTCCCCTATATCTCTGCTTCTAAATCTCCGATATGAAAAATTCTTTCTGCACCGGATACAGCTCCTTATGGGAAATCGTTTTCTTATAATTTCTAATTTTTTGTAAAAAAATAGTTTGGCCGCCAGGTGGCGTAAGTTTCAATTTCCGCTTCTGATGTATTTGCAGCAAAATATGAGCTTCTAAAATCACGATTGAAAAAAAGTGGTTTGTTCACCGATACTAATGCCGACAAACCTTTTAGGAACATTTTCTTCTTGAAACAATGCATGGCTTCTACGCCAGGGGGCGTAGATGTATATCTTATTTTTGTCAATATCTCTTTTTCTAGGTGTCCGATTTGAAAAATTCCTACTTTGTTGAATAGTGTTTCCGATGTGAAATGTTTTTCTCATAAATTCAAAATTTTCAAGTAAGTCATTGACTTTCCGCTAGGAGAGCCCAAAGGTAAATTGCGTTTTCTGCGTTATTTCTGCTTCTAATAAATCTGATTTGAAAAATTCTTCCTGTATCGCATACAAGACTTTATGGAAAATATTTTTCTCATAATTTCTAATGTTTGGTAAAAAATGGTTCTGCCGCCAGGGGGCATAAGTGTTAATTTCTGCTTCTGATGCATTCGTAGCAAAATCTGGGCTCCTGAAAACTCGACTAAATTTTTTTTTTCTTGGACCGATAAGGCTCATATGGAAAAACCTTTTGAGAATACTTTTTTCCTAAAATAATGCAATGGTTTGCCACCATGGGACGTAAAGTCACATCTTATTTTTGTCGATATCTCTGTTTCTAAGAGTCCGATTTGAAGAATCCTTTGTACGTTGGAGAACGTTTTCGGTGCGAAATGTTTCTCATATAAATTCATGCTTTTCTTTACGTACAAGTATGAAACCAAAGGGCTAAGCTCACGTTTCCGTTTACGGCAATATCTTAGGGATGAAAAACATGATTGAAAATCTTCTTTCTTTTGTCAGATCTATTGTTTTTCATACCGGTTCCATTGATTTTGAATAGCTTTGATAAATTTAATTTGCGTCAGAACGGATTCAAAAGACGTGCTTATTACACCCGAACATTCGGCGTCATCTTTCTTGTTTTGTTTTGCTTTGTTTCTTTGCGCGGAAGTTCAAGAATTACGCATCAAATTTTGTACGAAAAAAGTATACAAAGAATTTTAGATGTATAAATTTAATTTAAGAAAAACTTCTGTAGTATCATTGTAACGCTGTTGTAGGAATGTTTGGGTAAGCATAGCTATCTTCATTATAACTTTGTTGAAGGAACTTAAATGTAAGTAAACATAGCTCTTTTCACTATAACGTTGCTGAGAGAAATTTGATGTAAGCAAATCTGAATTCACCATATTGTGCTGAAGTAAAGTCGTAGTTTGCATTTCTGTGTGGATCCCGCCAGCTGAAAACTGACACCTATATTTCTGGGTCTAGCTACTTCCATGCTTTTGAAAACACCGATGTTTCACGCGTTTTACGAGACATTTTCCCTCATGAAAAATGCATTTGCTATTTACTATATATTCACTGTAGAGTATTTGCGAATGTCTTTCCGTCTGCAGCATGTAGCTTTGCTTATAAAATTTACTGCCTTCAGTGTGAAATCATTTAGTACAACGTTTACTGTTACAGTTTTTTCTATGACCCATAATACCTGGTTCTCCCGGTTTTTCCGTTAAGTTATGCAATACGTATTCGCAGCCACTGTTTCTTTCAGGACTTTTTGTCCGAGGGGGGCAAATGGAACCTTAGAGGGGGCAAATTTTCCATTTGCTATATATATATATATATATAACTACTATATTTATATATATATAGAAGTAATTACTATATATCTAGCACAGGGGCGCATTTAGAGGTGCCTCCCCCCCTCCCCTCCGGAAAACGTTTCATTTTTTTTATTAAAATGCGACTACATTAGAAAAAAGTGCCTTAATTTTATAAAAAGTTATCAACTTACATTAGAAAAAAATGCTTTAATTTTTCTTCAATTTTTCATTAACTTTAATTTTGTTCCAGATGATGGATTTCAAACACTTCCTTTTTTCGCCCCCCCCCCCCCGAAGAAAAATTCTATATACATCCCTGTTATAGTAATTACTTCTTCAAACATTTCAGAAATACCAAACTTTTTTTAGCTAAAGGAGGGGGGGGAGTCCGCCGGCTTGAAATTTTTATCTATTAAAATGCATTATACGCAATCTTGATCCTGAATCACGGTTTCCAGACAATTAGGTATGATTAGTCTACTTATTATATTTTGAAGAATATCATGAGTCGTAACACACTTTTAAATAAAATAATCTGTAACTAGTACCATTTGAACAAATATTTAAAAACATATAATTGGAGAAATATTTGTATGATAAAAAGGAACGAAACTTCCTTTTTCATCATAGCCTGAATTTATTGAAATTTGGTTCGGTAACCTAAAATGTCTCCGGGGGTGTGAATGGTCGTTTCCGGGAGGTTTTCGCCCCCCTGGATGTATGCCTGAAAGAAACAATATTCGCAACTCCTTGAATTGACAACAATTTAGGATTTTAACTACTAACTTCAAAATTCAAGATAGTTTCGGGGAGCGTTATTCTAGCGAACTGAGAAAGTCTGTTGGGTATCCTATGGTGTAGGTAGGTAAACTTTACATATATTTCATATGTCACTGGAATAACTTGCTTTAATCCTTGTTGTATTTTGAAAAAGTTTAAAATTTCTGGTTTACTCCTTTTCTGTTTCCTTTACTTCCTTTTAAATTTAGCGATCCAGGCGGTAAGAGGAACCACAGTGTACAAAAATCTAATGCTTTAGAGAATGGTTACCTAATTTTGCAAAAATGAGGCATAACTTTTTTCGTAGAAAGCAGGAAAAATCTAATAAAACTTTTGTCAAATTCCTATCAAGTGCAGTTAAGAAACGAAGATATTAGATTCTCGTATCTCTTGGCCTAGGAAATTGTAGAGCTTCAAGCAATTCTTCTTGTGCTCGGTGTTGTATGTATGGGAAGAACATTTTCCCGAATAAGACTTTCAGAATTATTTTAAGAACTTTGCAAATTATAACAACTTCGTCATTTCGTATGAACCCACTTCGAGCTAAAGCGATCTTCAAATGAAAACCGAGTTTTTTCAAGAACTGCGTACTACTAATGGAACTACTTAAGTTTTCAAATGTCGTCATCCTCTCGTGCAAAAAATCTTAAAGAAGAAAAGACCTGAACTATCGTGGAACATCTTCAGTTAGTATGATTTCTCGTTCTTTCGTAGACAGCCCTCTCGATTCCAAAAACAAATTTTCTAATCATTTGATGTTCCTCTGATATATTATCACCAGTGTGATGACTATGCTTTCATCACAGACAACTTGGAGGTAACTTTGCCCAGAGGTGAACTGAAGTCTTCTCGTTCATACTTAATTTGGTTTTGAGATAAGGTTCTACCACCAGATGGCATCACCGACCGGACTTTCTCAGCCGTCTTCCAGCACGCAGAGGGGAGAACGGCGTTTGGCTTTCAAAGACGATCTCAAATGACTTCTCTGAAACTTCCGAAGAGTGGAGATGAATGACTTATAAAGTTCTACCTAAGTAGGTGAACGAACATATGTTGAATGCAATCTGAGACAGAGCACAAAACGTTCCAAAGTCACTCATTCCAGTATAATTTTAACTTGCTCACTTAACCCTTCCGATTTACCGAAATGAAAAGGAGTGGGAAACTTCACAACAGCATGTGCGTATTAGAATAAATGCTACATGAAAGTACGCAAAATTAAGAAAGGAGATATTCCAAGATGACACCTCAGGGAATCAAATTTAGAAATGTAGTTTCATGAACTCGCATTGTCGGGCAGCGAAACGACTCAGCTCATTAAATGGAAATTTCTGCAGTACAATTTTAAAGTACCGGCCCCAACCCATCCCAACCCCCGCGTTATCATCGCACTGTTACGGGGGAGAGATAAGTGATTTTCTGTATACAGCACTGTATTTTTTAACCAGAAAAACGAGAGGGAAAATAGGATCTAAAGTATGTAATTATCCATCCGTCTCACTGCTAATTCTGTTTCAGAGATTTTACTTACCGAAACTTTAAAATTCCCCTAGTAGCTAACTTTTGGAAGGCATTGTAACCTGAAATATGGGAAAATGCCAAGTACGGCGATAAAAATGGCTAAAAATAGTTAATATGAGAGCAAAAGGTCTGGTGATTCATTTATTTAGTGATTTAACACTGTAGTGAAATTCACATGTGCTCTTTACCGAGAGTATGGTTATTATTTTATTTTATTTTTATTGGAGGTTTAACGACCAGTTTGAGCAACTCAATGGGCTACAAGCAGTCACCCGTCCCTAATTTAAGGCCACTGGTTCTAGGTATGGGAGAGAGCCAGTGTCGTAAGACAAACACAACATCCATGCCTCACCGGGATTCGAAACCGGACCCCTTTCGGAAGAATGATCAGAATCCATCGCTCGCTTAGACCACTGCGCCACCGGGACGTAATTGTGAATAATTTACAGTCCATATGGTGTGAACTACAGGCTAATATTTCAACTCCAATTGTTTTTCTCTATCGACCTTATACTGGTGCTAACACTCATGCCGGTATAATTATTTTGATTCTGAACATGTAAATATGCTTCGAAATTTGAAAATGAAATACCATTGAATGTTAGGCAACATAAGATGCTACCGAATTCTCGTATGTAGACTATTGGGACTGATGCTAGCACCCGTAGCTACAGCATGCAGGAAGCTGCACAACAAGGATTATCACAGTCAGACCCTATGTGGGACCATTGGGACTGCTTTTTTTGTTTTGTTTTCTGTATTCTGCTTCTTTTCTGATCTGTAATTACATTTATTCCACAGCACACGCACAGGTTTACAAAGAGTCGAAGACACGATTTCCGAGAAGACGAAAAAAAATCCCTTTCAAACTTCTACCTGACATGGAACTAGTGATGCAATACAATGCTGTGCCGCCTGGCTGGCTGGCCCAAAAAAGGGAGGAGAAGCGGACATGAACTTTGAACTTTGGACACCCAAGACTAAAACAACTTCTCTGCCTCGCTTTTGGAGCCACCCGAGTTTCCCATACTGCGTTGGTGGGTTAATTAACTTGCTTATGCCCTCTTTTTACACGAGTTTCGAGTTATCCCAAAAAGTTACAGCAAGTGACAGTTACGCAAATGAAACCTGTGCCGGGTCGGGTCTGACATTAACTGGGTGGGAACGGGTCGGGTCTGGCATTAACTAGGTGGGCCCGGGCCTAAAAATGTTGCCTCTGCAGGGCTCTTGTCCCAATAGACTGGCATAGGGTTTGACAATGGTAGCCCATGTCGTGCAGCGTCCTGCACGTTGCAGTGATGCTAACATCAGTTCCGATAGTTTCATATAGTATTTGATAGCAGTCACCCAAGTCGCATTCTTTGCACTACACTAGTGCTAACACCTATCAGAATTGTCTGTGGGATTCGAGACAATGCTGATTTGCGTTCTGGGCTGACAATCCTTTGCAGACCTCTCCTGTGACGTTCTGTTTTCTTCGGAAGTTTACAGGAAAGCTTCTTGGCAGATTCAGTTGCAGTCCGCTTCTATTGCGTATCTCATCAATCACCTATCTTCGGTGTCATATTATCAATCCACTCTGGAAATCAATCAACTCTGTCGATCGAGTCATCTTGCGTTCACTGTCGTGTTATTGACTCATGATAGCCTAACAAGCATATTTATAGTTAGGTCTGGGACGTAGTATTTGCGTAGGAACAAATTCATTGTCAACTAAGGGGTGTCCGCATATTATTAGGTAGAGTAGTATATATATGAACGGTATATCTATATAGGTACATGTTCATGACATAACCAGTTTTCTACACGAAACAATCCTTCCAAACATAATCTTTCACTTTACTTTTAATCAAACGGAAGACCATGGACAGTTTGGTTTCACTGTCTTCATCTCAGCACGGATCATCCAAACACATAATGTTTATCCGAATGTATAATAATAATAAATAAGCATAATTATAATGTGAAACAAGCTTGGCTCAGCATTCAAGCTCATATGGATTTTTCAAAAATGATACTTTGCTTAAAAACGTTAAAATGTTATGCTTCTTATTGACTTCTATCAGTTTACCGAGAATTATCTTTTCGCTGCATTTTCCCTTCTCTGTCTCAGATTTTACGTAAAGCAAGAGATATTAGCTCTCGTTGTTCGATTTCCCATTAGCTTTTATCTGGACTAGTCCGATACAACGTTTTTTTATTCCAGATAGTGCAAATTTTCTCTAATTTCAAATGTTACAAAGTCATTTCCAGTGAAAACGAGAATAGCTTTAACTCAGCAGAAATGATCTGTATCCATTGACGACAAAAATAATTTCTGCAAGAACTGCGGACAGATAATATTCCAGTCAGGCATTATTAAATTATTATTGCTACTTTTTCCTATTCTGGCACACTTTATTATTAATCACATTAATTTAGATCACATTCATGTAATCGGAAAGAAGCAATTACGGCTATGAAAAAGATTTAATTAACTATTCTATAATTAATTTCCTCTTTGGGAAGTACGGTACCAGTAAAATCGTAATTAGTTAATTGATTATTAATTCGTATGTATCGTAATTAAGAAGAATTTAGATTCTTTTACGAATTTCGCTTTACTGAACCTCTAAGCAGCAGAAAAGAATCGAAGTTACCCTTGCGTGCTTGTCAACCTTCAAGACAACTATTTTTGCTGCTATTAAATATCTAATTAATGAGATTAAGTTATATGCCGAACTTATAAAAAAATCGTTTATCAAAACCTACTGTAAAAGTCATGACGTCGAGTGATTTCAATCCTGTCTGCATTGTAATTTTGCTATTTAGTTTTGTTCCGCGCAACATAAGGCAGGAAAACTCTTTAGTGCATCTTCTTGTCTGTCTGTGTTTTTCAAACACCAGTTGCGGAGACATTCTCGCTATTACGCGAGATTTAAAAAACATGCTTTTAATCTTTAACTTGCTCTGTTTATATAGTGTAAAAGAGTGCTTTCTTCAAATGTGTTTTCTAATGAGAATGTAAAGTGTTGCAAAATACGTAAGGATCACTTTCAAGTTTTATATCAAACAATACAGGTTGGTTTGTCAAAACAGTTGATACATGATAAAGCATAATTGGAAACAAGAGTGCATGCATGAAATACCTGAAGAAGGTAAAATGGGAAAAAACGTCACCTGTTTATTCACGCTAATACACGTATAATCGGGAAAGCTCTGTCAACAGAAAAGCCACTAAGGATTTTCAAGTGCAGTAACCATAACTCACATCTCGTATTTCGGAACATCTCATAACACAGGAGTTATACAAAAAAATGAATCTACCAATATCGTTACATCAGTACTTCCATAATGTGCTGTTCACCTTTAAGCGTAATATTAGAAATTAGTCTTTCGTTAGGTAGACTGAACTGGGAAAAATTATGATACATACATTTAGAATCCTGGGATCATTAATGTCAGCGGAAGTTAACATTAGTAAGTTTTTTAATATCTCGAAGTTAAAATTATTTCCCTTTTTCATCATCTCTTGGAAATACATGGGGAGTTCTCTCCCCATGTGATGGATAGATAGCCGGACGCTCCCTGTATGCTGCCTAAGGTCCGAAGAATACTCTTGTTGTCCGTAGATATCGCGAGTTCACTTTATACGTATTACCTTATTGCTATGCTAGAGAATGATCAATGATGTTATCGTTTTATAGCATCAAGGTCCTCTATAGGAAGAATATTAAGCACATGGCTTTTCTTGCATCTTCAGGTTTTAATGAGGGAATTCTCACGATGGTCCAAAGAAGGCTTTAACGGGATTTCACCAACTCGCTAGATGTCCGTGAGACGACATGCACACTTGGAAAGTAAATTGCTTACGAAGGGTGTGAGAGGGGTAGTGAAAGTGAACATGGGAGACTGTAGTCAGGTCCTTTTCCAGGAGAAGAAGGGAGAAGACACAGAAAATAAGAGATTCATCTGGGAATTGAAAGCGGTAAGGACTAGAGATTGGAGGTGGATTTCCATACTCCGTATGACGGGGCGAAAATTCTTTGATGTCAAGTGAAAGACTAAGATTTGAAAACATACCAAGGGCCGCCCCGGTGGCGCAGTGGTCTAAGGCGCTGGCCTTTCATCATTCGTCCGTAAGGGGTCCGGGTTCGAATCCCGGTGAGGCATGGATGTTGTGTTTGTCGTACGGCACTGGCTCTCTCCCTTCCCTGGAACCAGTGACCCTAAATTAGGGACGGGCGACTGCTTATAGCCCATTGAGTTGCTCACGGTGGTCGTTAAACCTCCAATAAAAAAAAAGAAAAAACATACCAAGGTGTCAAAAATATAAAGTAACCAGGACAAACTCTCAAACGTGATATTTTCCATATACAGCATTGAATATAGAATACTGCTGCAATGAACAAGTTTTCATTTAGAGTTAAACCTGGGATTGTTTAATTTTCTTACAATCGAAGGTTTAGTGAACCCACGCTACAGGGCGCCAAAAGAAACGAACGCGTAATTGCCCTATAAAACATTTGTCATTTTTATTATAGAAAATCCACCACCAGGAAAAGAAGATTCACCAGATTACTTACCTTCATATTTAATTTGTTACATATTCTCCCTCCCCCCCCTCCAAAAAAAGTTGTCGGCATTTCCTACTTGAAATAATCGTGAGTTTTCTCGCTAGATGGCACAGATACATATAAACATTTTCTTGGCTACTTATATTATTTTTAATGTACGATTCGGAAAATTCCTTTTCTGTCGCATCTTATTCATCTTGAAACACATTTTTAGTTCATTTTATTTTTTTTTAAGAACAGCACGGTCTCTGGGAGGCACAAATATATACTCGTACTTCTATTTAAGGTAAGTTCTCCTTCTACGGTATGACTGGAAAAATTATTTATTGCGTCTTATAGATGTTTTATAAAGGAAAGTTTGCATGTTTCCCTACTTCCAGTAATTTCCTCAAAATAAACCATGATTTACTGCAATTTCATTTACGACCAGCCTCTTTTATCTCATCTTATTTTTCATTTACGACCCCATCGCCTCCAAATTACTTTTGCATCACACTCTATTCCTTATGACAAACATTTTGCGCACATTTTCAATCTCTAATAATGCACATTTATTTTGCTAGGGGGACGAATATATATATTCTGATTGTATCGTTGCATCTATTTCTAAAAATCAAATTGTAAAAAAAATTCTGCCGTCGAAAGCGTCCACTGTGAGGAATATTTTGCACATATTTTCTTCTTCCTTGTACTGCATAATTCTTTCATTTTCGACAATCAGCGCATCATTCTATGTAAGACAGTTTGCTCTGACTCGCGTCGCCATACATCGCTCCACAGTGCCGTCCTATGAGTCAATTCCAGAACGGGGAATAACAGGAATATTAATTATAAGTTCACATCGAACGTTTTGCGGCAAATGAAAGCCACATTCGACTAAATAATAGTGTCACTCCAGCATAATTTCGAATTTCATCCACCATGTCACTCCAGCATACTTTCGAATTTCATCCACCCATCTTCCATGTGGTCTTCTTCTGGGTCTTTTCCTGTCCCTTGGAATCCAATCTAAAATTTCGGCTGTCCATCGATGGTCTGTTCTTCTGGCAGTATGTCCAGCCCATTGCCATTTGAGGGATTTAACTCTGATCATGATGTCTTCCACTCTTGTCATTTTTCGGATCCACGTGTTCCTCTTCTTATCTCTCCTGGTTACACCAAGCATGCACCTCTCCATCCTTCTTTGAGTTGTGTGCAGCCTTTGTATGTCTCTTTTAGCTAAGCTCCACGTTTCTGCACCATACGTAAGCACTGGAAGGATGCATTGATCAAACACTTTTCTTTTAAGACATAATGGCATATTGCTCTTGAAAATTATGCTGTTTCTTCCAAAAGCTCTCCAGGCAAGTTTTGTACGCCGATTAATTTCTTCACCAATGTGACCCTCACTTGATATCTGCTGTCCAAGATAAACGTACGTGTCTGTTATCTCCAGCTTTTCTCCATCAATCGATAAATCTTCATTTCTTGTAAAAGCATTGAACATCACTTTTGTCTTCTGAAAGTTCATTTTTAATCCCACTTCTTTACTCTTGTCAGCAAGTTCCTGCATCATACTCTGTAGCTCTGATGGGGTAGTTGCAAAAATGACTATGTCATCAGCAAAACGAAGGTGGGTTAGACAATCTCCATTAATCTTTATGCCTTTGTTTTCCCAGTTCAGTGATTGAAAGACATTTTCCAAAGTGGCATTAAAGAGCTTCGGAGATATGGTGTCACCTTGTCTCACTCCTTTTCCAATTTTTATGTGTGTTCTATTTTCAAATAGCAGAATCTTTGCACTTGCATTTTCATAGATGTTATTAATAATATTAATGTATGCATCTTCAATACCGCAGGATTTCAGAGCCATTGCAACTGCTGATGGTTTCACCGAATCAATAGCTTTTTCATTATCGATAAAAGCCATGCACAATGGAAGGTCATATTCCCTCGCTCTTTCAATTAGTTCTCTCAGTACGTGGATATGATCTATTGTGCTGTAGCCACTCCTGAATCCAGCTTGTTCTCTTGGTTGAGCCATGTCCAGTGTTACCTTCAAGCGGTGTGAAAGAACTTTAGTGAAGATTTTATAAACCACTGATAGAAGGCTGATAGGTCTGTAGTTCCTGAGATCCTCAATGTCACCTTTTTTATGTAGCAAGATCATTGTAGCGTTGTTCCAATCCTCAGGAATTTTCCCTTCATTAAGGCATCGAGTGAAAATTTGGGCGAGTACTGTTTCGATTTCTCCACTTGCTTCTTGTATGATGTTTACAGTAATTCCATCTTCTCCTGGAGCTTTTCCCTGCTTCATGTTCTTGATTGCATGTGCAACTTCTGCTGGAAGGACTGGAAGAACTCTGGTACCTTTCATGATGCCTGGAGTACATGTATCATCCCTTTCATATAATTTGGAGTAGAATTCTTTCACTCTTGTCAAAATTTCGCCTCTATTTCTTGTTACAGAACCATCTTCTTTTCTCAGTGCCATAATCTGTTTTTTTCCCTTACTGAAATGTCCCTTTGCTATCTTTAGGCTTTAGTTGTTTTCAATTGCTTTCCTTACTAGTTCACAGTTGAATTCCCTTACGTCTTCAGTCATACTTTTTCGTACTGTCTTGCATAGCTCTATATATTCCACTTTGAAAGTCACATCTTCTTTCGTTGTCTTCATCTCTCTTCTTTTTTGCATCAACATTTTGGTTTTTCCTGATAATTTGTTTACATGCAATTTGTTCTTAGACCCAGCTAATTTTGTTGCTGTTTCCATAAGAGCTTTGGTTACTTTTCTGTTAACTTCAGAAATATCCACTTCTTCCGATGTTAGGCCTTCTAAAGCAGAGAATCTGTTCTTCATTTCCAATTTGAAGGTATTATGGTGTTTTTTAAGGTTGGTTATGTCAATACATTTTGTTTGTCTTATGAGCTTGTTACGTTCGAGTTTAGTGTTGAGGTGCATCTTACATCTCACCAATCTATGGTCACTGCCTGTGTTGAACTTGTTTAGCACACTGCAGTCTTCTATGACGAATTTTTTGTTACACATAATAAAATCAATTTCACTTGTCGTCCCATTTGGATGTCTCCATGTCCATTTCCTGTGTGGCTTTTTCTTGAAAAAGGAGTTCAAGATGAAAAACCCTTCTGCCTCCGCAAACTCTACGAGAGTATTTCCACGCTGGTTTCTGTTGCCGTGACCGAATTTACCTACTGAAGTTTCATTCTGTTGCCGTTGCCCTATTTTTGCATTGAAATCTCCCATAATTATCTTCAAGTGCTGCTTACCTTTATTATTTAGATCACGAATTTCCTCATAAAATTCTTCAATTTCTTCTTCAGCATGACTTGTGGTGGGTGCATAAGTTTGAATAATCTGAGCCTGGTATCTTCTCGAGGGTTGAATAACGAGTCGTGCAGCTCTGTCAGAGGAACTTTCAACTTCTACAACTTTATCCTTCAGTCTCTTGTTTATTATAAATCCAACACCACTAGTTCTGCCAGTATCTGTCCCACGATAGTAGAAGAGATGTCCACTTTTCAGTTCAATGAGATCTTCTCCTTTTCTCCTTACCTCACTTAGCTCGACGATGTCCCACTTGATCCTTTGTAGTTCCTCTTCCAATTCAAGAAGCCTTGAATCAGAAGATAGGGAGCGTCTATTGTACGTATCCAAGGTCAGTATCAGATGGCAGCCTAGTCCGGTCCTCCGGCGATTCTTAGCACCATCTGCCTTCATGTCGCACTGGCCGCTGCCTTGGCCAGGTACATTCCAGCTGCCGGAGACTGAGGGCCAAGATTTAAGTTGTGGAGTCATTTTGGAGGGTTTGGCCATAACTCACCACGCTGGCCAAGCGGGTTGGTGAGTGTGGGATAGCATTTCCTCTAATCCCGATGGTATAGTTATACCGCTATTGGCGGTCGTCAGAGCCCCTTTAGTGGGAACAGGATGTACCACGAGAAGACGGGGTTGACATTTGTCAAGGAGAGGCTGTGATGTTATGCATCACCTGACCTTACATCCCATATATATATATATGGGATGTAAGGATATATATATATATATATATATATATATATATATGTTCAGACTGCAGTGTGCTGAACAAGTTCAACACAGGTAGTGACCATAGATTGGTGAGATGTAAGATGCACCTCAACACTAAACTGGAACGTGGCAAGCTCATAAGACAAACAAAATGTATTGACATAACCAACCTTAAAAAACACCATAATACTTTCAAGTTGGAACTGAAGAACAGATTCTCTGCTTTAGAAGGCCTAACATCGGAAGAAGTGGATATTTCGGAAGTTAACAGAAAAGTAACCAAAGCTCTAATGGAAACAGCAACAAAATTAGCTGGGTCTAAGAACAAGTTGCATGTGAACAAATAATCAGGAAAACCAAAATGTTGATGCAAAAAAAGAAGAGAGATGAGGACAACTAAAGTAGATGTGACTTCCAAAGTGGAATATATAGAGCTATGCAAGACAACACGAAAAAGTATCACTGAAGACGTAAGGAAATTCAACTGTGAGCTAGTGAGGAAAGCAATTGAAAACAACCAAAGCCTTAAGATAGCAAAGGGACATCTCAGTAAGGGAAGAAAACAGATTATGGCTCTGAGAAAGAAGATGGTTCTATAACAAGAAATAGAGGCGAAATTTTGACAAGAGTGAATGATTTCTACTCCAAATTATATGAAAGGGATGATACATGTACTCCAGACATCATGAAAGGTACCAGAGTTCTTCCAGTCCTCCCAGCAGAAGTTGCTCATGCAATCAAGAACATGAAGCGAGGGAAAGCTCCAGGAGAAGATGGAATTACTATAGACATCATACAAGAAGCAAGTGGAGAAATTGAAACAGTACTCGCCCAAATTTTCACTCGATGCCTTAATGAAGGGAAGATTCCTGAGGATTTTAACAATGCTACAATGATCCTGCTACATAAAAAAGGTGACATTGAGGATCTCAGGAACTACAGACCTATCAGCCTCCTATCAGTGGTTTATAAAATCTTCACTAAAGTTCTTTCACACCGCTTGAAGGTAACACTGGACATGGCTCAACCGAGAGAACAAGCTGGATTCAGGAGTGGCTACAGCACAATAGATCATATCCACGTACTGAGAGAACTGATTGAAAGAGCGAGGGAATATGAACTTCCATTGTGCATGGCTTTTATCGATTATGAAAAAGCCTTTGATTCGGTGAAACCATCAGCAGTTACCACGGCTCTGAAATCCTGCGGTATTGAAGATGCATACATTAATATTATTAATAACATCTATGAAAATGCAAGTGCAAAGATTCGGCTGTTTGAAAATACAACACACATAAAAATTGGAAAGGGAGTGAGACAAGGTGACACCATATCTCCGAAGCTCTTTAATGCCACATTGGAAAATGTCTTTCAATCACTGAACTGGGAAAACAAAGGGATAAAGATTAATGGAGATTATCTAACCCACCTTCGTTTTGCTGATGACGTAGTCATTTTTGCAACTACCCCATCAGAGCTGCAGAGTATGATCCAGGAACTTGCTGACAAGAGTAAAGAAGTGGGATTAAAAATGAACTTTCAGAAGACAAAAGTGATGTTCAATGCTTTTACAAGAAATGAAGATTTATCGATTGATGGAGAAAAACTGGAGATAACAGATACGTATGTTTATCTTGGACAGCAGATATCAAGTGAGGGTCACATTGATGAAGAAATTAATCGGCGTACAAAACTTGCCTGGAGAGCTTTTGGAAGAAACAGCATAATTTTTAAGAGCAATATGCCATTATGTCTTAAAAGAAAAGTGTTTGATCAATGCATCCTTCCAGTGCTTACGTATGGTGCAGAGACGTGGACCTTAACTAAAAGAGACATACAAAAGCTGCAGACAACTCAAAGAACCATGGAGAGGTGCATGCTTGGTATAACCAGGAGAGATAAGAAGAGGAACTCGTGGATCCGAAAAATGACGAGAGTGGAAGACATCATGATCAGAGTTAAATCCCTGAAATGGCAATGGGCTGGACATACTGCCAGAAGGACAGACCATAGATGGACAGCCGAAATTTTAGATTGGATTCCAAGGGACAGGAAAAGACCCAGAAGAAGACCACATGGGAGATGGGTGGATGAAATTCGTAAATATGCGGGAGTGACATGGAGGAGACTGGCACAAGACAGACCGTTGTGGAGGAAACTTGGGGAGACCTTCGTCCAGCAGTGGATTGATAATGGTTGACAATGATGATGATGATGATGATGATGATATATATATATATATATATATATATATATATATATATATATATATATATATATATATATATATATATATATATATATATATGTACACTGAAGAGCAGTTGAATTAGAGACAGCTGGCGTTATGCAAATGTGGCGCTGTTGGCGGCCCGGTAAACGGAAACGACATGACGTATGCAGCGATCCGACAATATAAGGATTGATGCGACGGGAATCAGTAAGAGTCGGACGCAGTATGGGTAAGACGAAGAATCTAAGCGCATTTGATGGTATGAAAATTGTCGGTACCCGACGAATGGGTCACTCCATCTCGCAAGTCGTGCAGGCACTGGGATTTTCACAAGCCACTGTGTCACGGGTGTACCGTGAGTACATCGAATCCGGTAAAACCATCCCTGCAAGGGCCAACTGCCGTGGACAACAGCATGTGGATGAGCGGGGTCATCGCCGGCTAGCTCGCATTGTAACAGCGGATGAACGGGCCACAGTGCAAAAAATCACTCAGCAATTTAACGTTGGTGCACAAAAACGTGTAAGCAGCCACACTATCCAAAACCATCTCCTCGCTATGAGGTACAGAATTCATCGTCCCACGAGGGTACCGCTGCTGACCGCACATCACAGGGTGCAAAGATTAGTATGGGACACTGGACCCTAGACATGTGGAATAATGTTGCCTGGACTGATGAGTCGAGATTCACGTTGGTACATGCGGATGGCAAGATACGAGTACGGCGCAAACCACATGAAGCGATGGATCCTTCTTTCCAGCAGGGTACTCTTCAAGGTGGTGGGGGTGGCATTCTCGTCTGGGTACTGTTTACGTTTACTGAAATGGGAACCCTGTTACGTGTGACATCGTCCCTCACGGGTCAACGTTTCCGGGATATCGTGGACGGCCATTTTCTCCCGTTTGTGCGTCTTCAACATCCCACTGGGGACCTCATCCTGCAACAAGACAATGCACCGTGCCATCACTCCCAAATTGTATCCAAATGGTTGGATGAACACTCCACCGACGTGACCTCGCTTCCTTGTCCAGCTAGGTCACCTGACCTCAATCCCATCGAGCACATCTGGGATGCCATCGAGAGAGATGTTCGAGGCTCTGACCCCCTCCATTAAATCTTCGTGAACTGTGGGAACTTGTTCAGGGTCGCTGATCCGTATGACTTCCCAACGCTTTCGGTGTCTTGTTGAGTCCATGCCGAGACGAATCGCCGCCGTCATCAGGGCGAAAGGTGGTGCTACACGTTACTAGACAGGTATCTCTAATTCAATTGCTCTTCAGTGTATACAGAAAATGAAATCAGAGCTTGTGTCGTTCAAAAACATTACTCAACATGATCCTTTTGTACAAAGTATCAGCGGGTGTTTTGTATCGATAATGAAACAATAAAGGTAATGCAATAAGCACGGATTTTTTCCCTGTATAGGGGTTTAAGGATTAGCGTGATCAAATCAATGAACTGCAGGCAAGCGCCTGTCCGTAATTTAGAGAATTTGTCCGAGATGGGTCCGGGTTCGCATCCCTGTGAGGCATGGATGTTGTGTTTGTCATAAGGCCCTGGCTCTCTCTCTTCCCAGTCAGTTGCCCTAAATTAAGAAGGGGCGAGTGCTTATAGCCCATTGAGGTGCTCACGGTTGTCGTTAAACCTTCACTCAGTCAATCAGTAATTTAGAGCTACTGGTTTTAAAGAAGAGAGAGAGCCAGTGCCGTAAGGCAAACAGAACATTCTTCCTTCTTCTAAGATTCAATCCTGGGCCATCTTAGACGAACGGTCAGAAGCCAGCGTTGTGGCCATTGTGACACTGCTGTGGCTCAGCATAGTTTGTGTAAAAACTTGCAGTAGTTTATGATATTGGCTTAGTTGTGCCTTCGAGCGGAAAAAAAGATTGGTGCTTTTCATCCATACTTTCAAACAGTTTAAAAAGGATTATATGTTCCACCACTTATTCTGGCCGTATTCTGCGGTCGGTCTCTAGGTTACAGTTGCTCTATGTTGTTCTGCGTAATATACCTATTATTCCAATAATGGTAATGGGATCGTCTTAGTAGTGGATAAAGATTTTCCTAATATGGTAAAACTCGGGGTTTATTCTGGAGTTGTCAGGGCCGTATTAAGAGGAGGGTAAATAGCGGGGCTGTAGTCTAGGAGCCTACCATTACCAAGGGGCCCAGGAGAGTGAATTGCGGGGCTGTAGTCTAGGGACCCACCACAAATAATACACGTCTTATATATTTACACATGGAGAGTAGTAAAATATTTTTAGTTTTGTCTTGTACGATTTCCACTCGATCAAAAACAGCGGCTAAAAGACGAACATTTTTCAAGTCAGTGACTCATACGGCTAAACGTTTCATGTCGCTGTGTACAGCTGAGTCAGGGAAGAAGTTTCAGTTTTTTCACTATCATCTGCCCACACATCCGTGCATGCACTTTGATCCCTTAATGGGTGAAATCCACTGTGACTCTTCACATTGCATAACGAAAAAAATGCACTAACAAAGGTATACTGTGCTAAATTATAAAAAATTCCATGACAAAATCTTGGAATCGTAAGCTTTTAAATGCTGTTCTTGTGAGAGCAGTAGAAAATACAGTGAGTTATTATAAAAACTCTGCAGATAATATAATATATAGATAATTTATTAGTTTGAAGAATTCACCACACGTATTAATTTTTACAAGCATATTGCTACAGTCTCGTGTTTTAACGGACTTCAATAATGTTTGTCCGTCATAAGTTCTTTGGGGGCCCACTGAGATCTCTTAGCTTTGGTAGCCCACTGAGATGTCTTTGCCTAGGGATCCACTAAGGCTTTAGTTCGGCCCTGGAAGTTGTCCTTTCTGAATCGTTTGGTTAACCTGCTGTTTTGTTTCAGAAGCAGACTCCTGGTGTGTGGAATTAATATACCAAGTCAGAGGTCTGCCTCACATAGATCCTGTTTCTAAATTCGATTAAAGCGGGAAAAGGAGAGAAGAGAAATAGAGAGCGGCCTTGTCTATATTAATTAAATACATGAGGAAGTGCGGGTGGTTAATTTGTTTTCAAGAATTAGAGTAAACATATTTCTACGGGAAAAATAGGTCGGTCATGTTTCATTACGTCAGATCAGGTTTGTTATGTCTTCATTGCAGTCTTTCAATATTTGTGTTTAAATAATTCCACTGAATAAGAGTGTTTAATTCCAATGAAAAAATATCATGTTCATTCTAACCATTGAGATCATCTGAGTATGAATCTGACAAATGAATTTCAAAGACAATCCAATCCACTATGCGAACATGTGTGTGTGCATTGAGAAAGATTCTCACTGAATCTGAATGGAGTGGACTTAGCCAGAGTGTGTGGTTCCCATAGTCAAGCGGAGTAGCATCTGAATTTTGTTTTTCACTGTGATTAACAGGTGAAAAACAAAGTGTTTATCACTTTGTTTCCTAATTTTTCACCATGGTGCACGTACAACTTTCTGCAAAACAAAGTAACTTTAGTGTACACAAATGTTAGGTATGATAATCTTCACCTTGTTTTAGATATTCATACGGACTGATAAATTCCAGCAATGAGAAGAAATTAAAATGAAAATTGCATCCAAAGTGTTTCCTATTTTAGATAAAATTAGGCATGAAAACAATCAAGGAAATGTCAGAAATACCCACTGCTGACCATAAATCTGAAAATGCAAAAAAATATCTCGGCTTAATTCCCGTTTAAGAAATAGCTGTTTGTGTCCTATATCTTATCTCCTCGAAGGGGTGAAAAGTGGTAGACAAATTGCATTTATTTATTCTCAGATATCCAAATAATAATAAGAAGAAGAATAAAAAGAAGAACCAGAAGAACAAGAATGTCACGGAGGGCCTACTGTATGGCGTAAGCAGCTTCGAACCAAGCGGTCCCAGGTTCAATACCAACTAGAACCATCGCTATCCGCCGTGGATTTTGACTTCAGATTAGCTACCTAAAAAGGTGGCAACACAGTTGTAGGAATATATGACGCCATCTAGTGCTGAAAACATCAGTTAAAAAATAAAATATCTACTAGTTAAGAACCCGCACACTGAAAACCCCCAACCCTATCAGGGTGATATTAAGCAAGATATTAGTACATACTGCATCGACTGTGGAGCGAAATAAAGTCACTTGCATTCGAGACTTAGGTAGAAGGTACCGTTCCACAAATATATTAGTTACATTCTCCGGAGGGAAGCAAGTGCCATTGCACCTCTCATGGATACCACAATAAACAGTCAATAATCGGCTGGAGTTGCTTCTGGTGTTACAAAGTCCAAGACCAATTCGGACCGACGTATAGGCCAACACATGAGATGGAGTCCAGAAATAAACATGTACATCATACGAACATAACACGAAGTGACTAAAATGGAGACAGAGATGACAATGTGCAGGAAGAGACTGTATAACAAATGGCAACCTCAAAACCCAGACATTCAAGTCAACTAACAGCGACCAGCTACAGTCGCGAAGAACATGACACCATCTGCCGTGCTGGAAGTCATTTAGTAAGAACTGGGTAATCAAATACAACGACAGAGCATGCTTCAGAAAAGAATACAAATGCCTGAAAACAAAGATGAGACAGTATCACAAGAACAGACCCAACAAAGCTAGTGGAAACAATCAGTGGTTGCCAAAAAAATTAGGACAACCGTCTTTCCTAGAGTTCGAAAAATGGGCCCCACCATGAGAAATAAAATACCGAGGCAAAGACCTAACAGAGATCTACGGCAAATAAGAGAACACCTCAACGGATCTGTGATACCAGCCCACCTAACTGGAAATAGCCCCACATTGGAATCCATCCACACAGCTGAACCGAGTTTATGAACTGCTGGAGAAAATCGGCCAAATCACACAATACATAAAGGGAAATACACTGCTGGCCACCCAAAATGCAACACCAAGAAGAAAGCATCCGATTGGCCTGAAATTCGCAACATGCGTCGCCCGCGAGAGGACATGAACACGATTAGCATTGCAGGGCTTATGCAAATCATGTGCGCCCGGCACGCCACCGAGAAGCACTATAAGAAGAATGCACAGAAGTGGTGAAAGTGTGTTGTGCTGCCGGACCTGTGCGTGGGAAGCTTCCTGATGCGTCGTCGCAGAATACGGCAGTCATTCCAGCACGTTTCGGAGTTCCACAGAGAAAGAATAGTGGCTAATTGCGAGAGCCGTTTATCGTACCGAGACTTCAGCGCCCAAGTGGGACGACATCCAGCCACAGTGAGGCGAGTATGGATTCGGTGGGTGCAGGAGAGACGGACGGACCGACGTGAGCGATTGCCGCAACCGCTGCACACCACCAAACCAGAGGACCGGCATGTTGTGCGGCGGGCATTGACGGCTCGCACCGCCACATCACGAACGTTAGCGCAGGAATTAGGGTATGTTGCGCAACAACCTGTGTCAGCACGTACCGTTCGACGTCGTCGTCTGCAGTAGCTAGGACTTGTCGCACGGCGCCAATTGCTCCAATTACCATTGACGTTAAACCACCGGCAAGTGCGGCTGCAGTGGGCCGTTGAACGAAACACCTAGACTACGGAATGACACGACATTGTTTTCTACGACGAATCCCGCTTCAGCCTGCAACACTACGATGGTCGGATCTGCGTGTGGCTGCACCGCGGCCATAGACTGTATGACGCCTGCATTATGCATAGCCATACCGGTCCGTCGCCTGGCGTTATGGTTTGGGGCGGAATTGGATATGACATCCGCACCCGTCTAGTACGCATCGTCGGTACACTCAACAACCACCGCTACATCTCCGACGTTTTGGAGCCTGTAGTCCTCCCTTACCTGTAGGACCTGCCAGCGTTCACGTTTGAAAAGGACAATGCGCGCCCGCACGTGGCACGCATCGTGCAATAATTCTTCACGGCCCACCAGGTGTCACTGCTGCCGTGGGCCGCCTGTTCTCCTGATATATCGCCCATCGAACACGTCTGGTCGCTGATCGGCAACCGAGTGGCCCTGCAACCACCACCCGCGGATACTCCTAATGAACTGTGGCAACGTGTAGAAGCAGTCTGGACCGACATACCCCAAGCCCACGTCCAAAGCCTCTTTCGTTTGATGCCGCGGCGTGTAGCGGCCGTTATTGCCAGCCATGAGGGACACACGAACTACTGATGTTTGCGTGTTCCGCAAGTCGCACGGGCCTGTAAGCTCAATCGTTTCATCTTTGTATCTGTTGTTGTTTGTCCAGTAAATCTGGCTTTGCTATCTCGTGTCCTTCTTGGTGTTGCATTTTGGGTGGCCAGCAGTTTAGATCCAAAAGCTGGTAGGAAAAATAAAACTCATCCTAAGTCCACACCAAGTTCGAAAATCCCAGCGAATGGAAGAATACTTGGACAATCTGAAACAAAGTCTTCTAGCTATCAACAAGAGACAAAGACAATACAAAGAAAAAACACAGCGACGGAAGGACAATAACACATTCGAAAACGATAAAGCTTCTATTGTAGCATTACCAAGAAGGACATTAAAGACCAAGGGCCAGCAGAACATAAGGAGGTAGAACCCTGAAGTAATCTCTGGGGTAGGACTACGAGTCACAACAACAGAGCCTCATGGCTACAGCGAAATAAAAGGACTGCAAGCCAGTAGCAGCAAATGACCGACTGGAAAATCTCAGTGGAGGACCTTCAGGAAGCAATAGTTAAGATACGCTTCTGGAAAGCAACAGGTGTCGATAACATCTAAAACTTCTGGTACAAGAGGCCCACATGCATATACAAAGATTTGGCAAATCAACTGACCAATATAACACAAAATCCAGCCGTCATTCGGAATGTTCTCACCCAGGAAGCAACGATACTAAAGACTAAAGACAAGGACACAAAACATCCAGCCAACAGCCTGCACACCTACGCTCTATAAGATCCTAACAGCGTGCATTGCCAATAAGATGATGAGGCAAATAGAAGTACAAGCAATTATGTAAGAACAGCAAGAGGTTTACCAAAAGGACTGTAGAAAATAAATGGAAGGGATAGCTTACCATCGACGCGGCTATAATGGAAAAAGACTTTAAACGCACCTCAATCTGTACACAACATATATAGATTATCATAAAGCTTGTAGTTCCGTACCCCACGGATGGCTGATAAAGGTCCTTGAGATCTACAGAGTAAGCCTTATTGTCATTAATTTCCTAAAGGCGCCATGGCAGAGTATAAGACAACCATCGAAGTCGAGAACATCACGACCAAACCCATTCGCTTAAGGAGAGGCAGGAAGATTCACTTAGCCCAGTTCTGTCTAACACTCAACCCGCTGTCAACCGTGCTTAACGAAAGATAGTATGGGTTTACCATCAATAAGACCAACGAGCACAAATCTCTACCACCTCATGTACATGGATGACATGAAGCTGTACGCATCCTTGCGGAAACAACTACAGCAGGTAATCCAACTACTCGAGGGCTGCAGCAATGACAACGGGGTAGAATATGGTCCAGAAAAATGCAAGATACACGGTACGAACCGATTAGAGCACGATTCCCGTAGAAGACCGACCGAAATAATGATCGCTGCTATAAAGCAAATAGAAGCCTATAAACATCTTAGTATTCTTCAGGCCCAACGCCTGGGACACAAATAATTCAAAAACGATCTAATCGCCGAATACAAACGCTGAAGATACTAATAAAGACCATGCGCAACGCTCGTAACGTCACCAGAGCCATCAACACATACGCGGTTCTAGACCTCTCGTGTTTCTTCGGAAACATCAAGTGTACCACCACAGAGCTAGACGAAATAATGCGCAATACCTGCACAACCTTCACTAAACATCGCCAGAATCACCCGAAGTCAGCAGCAGAAAGGTTGTCCATTAGACGGGCAGAAGGAGAACGAGGAATGATTGATTCCCTGGAACACACTGAGACATAGATATCAGCAGCCTTAGAAAATACTTCCCTCACATTATGGTGTTCCTTCACACAGCGATAAACCTGAGTAACCAGAAACACACAGCCCTAAACCTATCTACCTAGAACGTTGAAATTAGAACGAGGGGGCCAAAAGAAGCTTGGGGCAAGAAAGTTCTACAAGGAAGACACTACAGTGATCTGCAACCTTACGATGTGAATAAGACTGCCTCCAATGCATGGCCAACAAACTGTTCAATCTTCCCCGAGACCGAAGTGTTCCTGATGACTATACAAGTTCAAGCTGCAAACACCAGAAACTATCGGAAGCATATCCTGAAAGACACGTCAGTAGAAAGCGACAAATGTCGGCAAAGCCATCAAGTGCCAGAGACTATCCAACATATCACAGCAGGGTGCAAAGTCCTCACACACAGGGTACACAAACAGGAACAATCAAATCGCCAAGAGCCTTCATCATAATTGGGAAGAAAACCCCATTTGCGAAAGTCCAGAAGACGCACGTTGGGAAGCTGTCAAAGTATAACCTCCTAATATGCGAAGTCAAGGAAATGTCACATATGGAGAGCGTCACCACTCTCCCCGACATAATATCAGATACGAGAGTTGTACCTTAGACCATTCACAGCTCTTTGAAGATACTAGATATTAACCCTAACACCTACATCGAATTACAGAAAGCAGGTATCCTGAACACTTGTAGGACAGTAAGGAAGATCTAGGACAACTAAACCAATATCACTTCTCAGACTTGGTACATCGTACCCTTCCGGAAGAAAGAGAAAAATCCCTCCAGAAAGGGGTGGAATCTTAATGATAATAATAATAATAATAATAAATATTGCAACCAAAATTATAGGAAATACATTCTAAAGGAGGATCTGCAAAATGACAAATGTAGAAGATGTGTATGCGCAGTGTGACCATTGAATACATCTGCGGAGGATGCACCACGCGTGCAAACGTTGATAATGCAGCCACGTAATAATTTTGCTAAGACTATACATCAACAATTATCGCACTATACAAAACACTCAGCGTCAGAAGTACCATGCTATAGATATCAACCCACTGAGGTACTCGATAATAAACAATACAAATCATGTTGGGACCGTAAGATTAAAACAGACGTAACCATCTCTGCCATTAGTCCACACATAGTGCTATATCACAAAAGGCATAAGGAAGCAGTATTTACATATAGGACCGCAATATTCAAAATCCCTATTCAACAAAAATCAACAAGTATGTGGAACTGGCTGCAGAGATTAGACAGATGTGGAAACTGAAAACAGTTCGCATACGTCCACTGATTATTTCTGTCATTTTTATAATTCCTCAGACTCTTATAACTCAGCTTGACACTTTAGGTCTAAAACACCCAAGGTCCAAAATGCAAGAAGCACTTATTCTCGATACGTTCCACATCTTACGACGATTTTTAAACCATGAGTGACTATATCTTTATTTGACTTTTTGTCCATACTGACAAGTGGACCATGCTACAGATCCCATTGCTGTAGATGAGAAAATTACATAAAATATAATAATAATAATAATAATTATTATTATTATTATGTTTAAATTGTGCAGCCAAATAGCACATGATAAATAACTATCACTCTCGAAAATACCTTACTGTAAATATCAACCCACTGAGGTACAAGATAATAAACTATGCAAATTATATATATTATATATATATAGAGAGAGAGAGCGAGAGAGACGTGGACCTTAACTAAAAGAGACATACAAAGACCGCAGACAACTCAAAGTAGCATGGAGAGATGCATGCTTAGTGTAACCAGGAAAGATAAGAAGAGGAACTCGTGGATCAGAAATATGACAAGAGTGGACGACATCATGATCAGAGTAAAATCCCTGAAGTGGCAACGGGCTGGACATATTGCCAGAAGGACATACCATCGATGGACAGCTGAAATTTTAGACTGGATTCCGAGGGACAGGAAAAGACCTAGAAGAAGACCACATGGGAGATGGGCGGATGAAATTCGAAATTATGCGGGAGTGACATGGAGGAGACTGGCACAAGACAGACCGTTGTGGAAGAAACTTGGGGAGACCTTCGTCCAGCAGTGGATTGATAATGGTTGACAATGATGGTGATATATTTTATTGTAGGTTTAACGACCATCGTGAGCAACTCGATGGGCTGTAAACAGTCGCCTGCCTCTAATTTAGAGCCGCTGGTTCCAGGGAAGAGAGAAAACCAGTGCCGTAATACAAACACAATATTCGTGCCTCATTGGGATTCGAACCCTGACCCTTCAAATTATATTTGGACAGTGCGATTAAAACAGATGTAACCATCTCTGCCAACCGTCCAGATATGAAACTACATAACAAAAGGCAGAATAAAACAGTCTTTATCGACATATCGATACGGACGAACCGCTATATTCAGAATACATATGCAACAAAATGAACAAATATGTGGAACTGGCTGTAGAGTTGTGGAAGCTGAAAGTAGTTAATATACGTCCACCAATTATCGCTGCAATTGATAAAATTCCTCAGAATCTTATAACTCAGGTTGATGGTTTAGGTCTACAAAACCTAAGGCCCAAAATCCAAGTGGCAGTGGTTCTCGATATGCGTCACATCGTACGATGATTTTTAAACAATGGGTGACTATGACTTTACTTGACCTTATGTCCGTACTGACAAGTGGACCATGCTGCAGATGCCATTGCTATAAATGAGAAAACGAAATGACATATAATTTTATTGTTATTATTATTATTATTATTAAGTTCTTCATTACGGTAGCTAAACCGAGGACAGCTCTGTACAGATACCAAGAGATTCTTCACTGGGATTCAAGACTATTTTGCATAAAATACATAATCAACGTTGCAGATGTTGACACCTGTAGAATGTGTTTAACAAAAAATCGAAACTATGGAACGTATTTTTACTACGGAACCCCATTAAACCTCTGGAACCCTTTGCATCAAAAAGACACGACCAAGTAACTAAGATACTTGTAACGTATATCCTATTTTAACTTTCCTTTTGAGCTTCTTTTTCTATGTAAATTTGAGTTCGTTCTCTTAGACATTTTCAAGCCTTAACGTTATGTATTTTCCTTCAAACGAGAATGATGTTGGCAACACACTGAGCTTGAAACAAGTGACGTATGTGTGGCTGGATAAGAACGATAGATAAAAAGGCAATGCAGTGGTTGTTTAAGGAGATTGATGTTATTGATGATAGACGTGCTGTTATACTGTGATTGGATGTTAAATCACTGATACTGTATTGAGTACGCCAATAAACCGGATGTGAGTGTGGAGTACAAACCATGCAAGCAAAATAAACGTATTTGTAAGTACTACAATTGACCTCTTTCTTGTAATGCGTATGGATACCTTCTAATATTACATTGACTTTAGCACACATAACGTAATTACTGACGTAAGGACTAAGTTAAAGCGGAAAGACAAGTTACGTTATATACTTCATTAAGCGCTTGGCAGCAACTACGGCCTAATTTAAGGTATACTCTCTTTATTACAAGTGCCAACCAGAACCTCTTCTTGAAAATCAAAATTGCCGCCCCGGTGGCGCAGTGGTCTAAGGCGTTGGCCTCTGATCATTCGTCCGTAAGGGGTCCGGGTTCGAATCCCGGTCAGGCATGGATGTTGTGTTTGTCTTACGGCAGTGGCTCTCTCCCTTCCCTGGAACCAGTGACCCTAAATTAGGGACGGGCGACTGCTTATAGCCCATTGAGTTGCTCACGGTGGTCGTTAAAATTCCAATCAAAAAAAAAATCAAAATTACATTATATAAAATTACATTAATACTATTGGCAACAATCGACCTGCCATTGTAATTGTAAACAAAAAATTAAGACACATCTAGCTAATAGATGTAGCTGTTCCGCTAACAGAAAACATCCGAAGAACAGTTAATAGAAAATATCGATATCATAATTTAGCGACGAACGAAAGCAATCAAGAACTGCTGGTTTTAATACTCGATTCGATATTTATTTAGCAAACAATCTTTCCGGTTATAAAGGTGTTTAGTAACTTGGCGAACAAAACACTTCACATCCATTTATTGCATTTGTTCTTTTCTTTAGAATTAAAAATCCGAAAAACACGGTTGTTTGCTGTTAACGAAAGTAACAGTTGATCGTATTGTTAAAGAAATAATATTCAAGTAAATCTGTCGAAGGAAAACAACTCATAAAGGCAAAGGCATATTTTGAAAATGAGAACGTTTTGAATAACAGAAAGCAGGAAAAAGATAAATCTCATTAATTTGGCTCCTTTGCGGATTCGATCTTTTGTTTTGGTTGATAAAAGGGTAGCATTATCTTTTTCCTGCTTATAAATTCACTAATTAACCGGAAGAAGTTTGCTGCCTTACCTTTAAACGTTGCATAACATTTCTATAATCTTAAATACTTATGACATCGTCGTCATTAACAAAAATTCTTTGCATTACGATGCACTCAGAACAAAGGTCTGAACTGAAGTTGTTTCTGATCCCCTGCGCTGAAGGTGATTCTACTATTGTCCATTGTGAAATAGATTACTTTTCCGGTTTGTGAATAAAGACAAGTATAAGCTTTGCAGGGATCGATGCCTTTCTATTTATGGCAACTCAAACAATTCGAAAATTTTTGTATTTAAATTTTTGTATTCTACATTGAAAGGTGTTCATTTCACAAATGGATGTCGTTAGAACCTTTTCAGGAACATGCGGAAAGGAAAAACATAGGACGTCTAAACAAAAGGACCAGAAAAGACATGTAAAAGCTACTTGCTGAATGTACAGATCTAAATATGTTGTAATTTTCTTTTTATTTGGGTATTTAGAAAGCAAATACGTTGAATTGTCACATGTTAAAGGGAATGTACATTAAAGAAATGCGTTTTCTGAAAATCGATCTGCACGAAATTGGTCTAAATTACATATGTTTATCTGAACTTCTTTATCAGATCATAAAAGTACTGAGCTCTAAACATAACGAAATCAATCGCATGTGTTCTTCTTGCATTTTTTACATACTTACGGCCTTCCAATAAAATATATCATTGTTAAACAACACATTACCCATTCAGACATAAATCAAGCTGTTATACAATGTAACGCAACCACAGAAATTTGAAAATGTTTTATCGTCCTCGAACGGAAATCGAAACCGCAACTCCCGATTTTGAGCTTGGGCACGCTCAAGCTCATTCAGGACGATAAAAAAGTTTAATTTCTGCGTTTACGTTACATTTGAGAACAGCTTGATATACACTGACGGAAAAAAATCCCAACACCAAGAAGGGGTTGTGTTAGATAAACGACAGTTGGTAGGCGGTGAGAGTACATCTGTAAGATGACGTCTATGCAAATTTCGCGCTCGGCGCATACGTGTGGCGCTAGTAGCGCCCCTCGGAACATGCAAAGCAGGTTTGCTGTAAATACGCGCTGTAACGTTCGTGAGCGTTAGTTATCGTTGAGATTCGACGTAGGGTGTTGATGTTAGTCAAGAATGCCTCTAAGAAGACGAAGAAGCCATTATCAACAGCTCACGGAGTTTGAACGAGGTTGTGTAATAGGGCTACGAGAAGGTGGATTTTCTTTCCGCAATATTGCAGAACGACTTGGTAGGAAGGTAGCCACTGTGCATGATTGTTGGCAGCGGTGGTCAAGGGAAGGTACTGCCTCAAGAAGACCGGGTTCCAGCCGGCCACGTGGCACTACTGAGAGGAAAGACCACCGTGTACGGCGTGTGGCCGTGGCGCATCGTACCGCGTCTGCAGCAGCAATTCGAGTTGCAGTTGTCGCCACAGTGACACAACGAACTGTTACAAATCGGTTACTTGAAGGACAGCACCGAGCCAGACGCCCTGTAGCGTGCATTCCACTTACTCCAAACCACTGCCGTTTGCGACGCCATTGGTGTCAAGCTAGAGCTCATTGGAGGACGCAGCGGAGATCTGTTGTGTTTTCTGATGAAAGCCGGTTCTGCCTGGGTGCCAGTGATGGCCGTGTGTTGGTTAGAAGGAGGCCAGGTGAGCGCCTGCAACCAATCTGTCTGCGGCCGAGACACACTGGACCTTCACCTGGAGTTATGGTCTGGGGAGCAATTTCCTATGACAGCAGGTGCACTCTCGTGGTTATCCCACGCACCCTGACGGCACAGTTGTACGTCGGTCTGGTGATTCAACCTGTTGTGCTGCCATTCATGAACAGCGTTCCAGGTGGTGTTTTCCAACAGGATAACGCTCGCCCGCATACCGCTGTTGTAACCCAACATGCTATACAGAGTGTCGACATGTTGCCGTGGCCTGCTAGATCACCAGATCTTTCACCAATCGAGCACGTATGGGACATCATTGGACGACAACTCCAGTGTTACCCCCAACCAGCATTAACCGTTCCTGTATTGACCGACCAAGCGCAACAGGCATGGAACTCCATCCCACAAACTGACATCCAGCACCTGTACGACACAATGCATGAACGTTTGCGTGCTTGCATTCAACATTCTGGCGGTTACACCGGTTATTAATGTACCAGCATTTCACATTTAAAATGGCTCTTCTCGCGCTTTGAATAAGCTGTGATCTTGAAACCTTAATCGATTAAATATGTTACCTATACAAATGTATTGCCGCCATTTCATTCCTCTACAACTATTTTTTCGTGGTGTTGGGATTTTTTTTCCCTCAGTGTATGTTCCTTATTAATTATTCCATGTGTTTTCAACTTGACACTTTGCAAATTTATTGGCTCGTGCAGTTTCAGCCAAATTATGTCCACCTGCACACATACTTCTGCTCATTTTTATGATCACCTTGTTCGTGTATCTCGAATTTCAATTTTAATATTAAAAATTGCTCAAATTAACTAATTTTAGCTTTTTTAAATTTGAAGAGATTTTGCATATACACTCATTGTCATAAAAATTCGCGCAACAAGAAGGAGGCATCGGATTGAAATGAGATTTTGGTAGTGAGATGGTACATAACAAGGACAGAAATGACTGCCATATTACAGCAGCAGGACGGCTTCCCGTGGACATACGGTACACATTACGGTCAGCTTTAGTACCACGTCGGACAGCCTCGTGCTCGGATACATACGGTACACATTACGGTCAGCTTTAGTACCACGTCGGACAGCCTCGTGCTCGGATACATGCGGTGATACGGTCCGACATGCAGTCAAAGAGACGCTGTATGTTATCCAGGAACAGATTGGCTCACACTTCTTGCAACTGACGCTCTAAATCCCGAACACTGAGACATGAAAAAAGCTGGCGTCACATCTGGTCCCACACGTACTTGATGCGCAAGAGATCAGACGATCTGGCTGGCCACGGACGCGTCGAAACATGACGTAGACAGTCCGGGAAACCCGAGCCGTAAGCAAATGGACGTTATCTTGTTGGAAAATGGCTCCAGGCCGCCCCGCCAGAAAAAGAAGCATATGGGGCCGCAGGATCTCCTTTTCGTAGCGCTGGGCTGTCAACGTCCCTTGGATCACTGCGAGGGAAGTCCGGCTGTCATACGCGATGGCTCCTCAAACTATCACGCTTGCAGTTCGGGACGTGTGCCGTTGTACAGTGAGATTGGGATTGTAGCGCTCACCTGCGGTCCTCTACACTCTGACACGGTGGTCGTCCGTTTCCATACAGAAGCGGGATTCGTCGCTGAACACTATACGTGGCCAGTCCGTAGCAGTCCACGTTGCTCGCTGCTGACACCACTGCAATCGACGCTGACGATGATCAGGTGTTAATGGCAGAAAACGTAAGGACCGTCGAGAGTGCAGATTTGCCCATGTCACTTGTTTGGAAATGGTTCTGGCGGACACAGGAGTCCCTTGTACAGCCGCCACATGTGTCTGAATATTGGACAAGGAAGTCGTTGCATCTGTGTGTGCCACTCTCACAATCCCACGGTCTTCTCTGCTGGTGGTGTGTCTGAGTCGTCCAGAGCCAGTCCGCTGTGTCTGGGTGCCTTCCCGTATCCATTGGTCCCAACACGATCGCACCGTACTGTCCAACCGGCACAAATGGCGACCGATTCGGCACGCCGGACACCCTGCTTATCTCATTCCGACGATACGGTCTCGTTTAAACTCCATCAGTTGCCCGTACGCACATCTACGGCCGCACTTCTGCATGCCTATCACTCAGTGACTTGCCTGACTCTTACCGTGCACTTCGGCACGAATGTGGAGTTCCCTGCGCGGTGCCTTATAAGGCCCAAGGATTGCGATTGCAGAGCTGGTCTTGGACGCGACGGCATGCGGAATCGCACGAAACTTTAATCATTTGCATGTATGTCCGCCCCGTAGCTATTCGTCGTGTTTCGCGTTAATCGCACAGTTTTTCCTTGGTGCGCGGTTTTCTATGACAATGAGTGTATGATAGGACACACATTTCACTTCAGTACAGATTTATTTTTACGTTTCAACAGGTTTTGAGGTTTCCATTCCTTTTCCAAATAAAATAATAGAAAAGGAAATAGTTGGATGCTTTGTTTCTAATTGTTTTTACTGGCCCGTATCTACATTAAGCAATATATGGATGTTTTCCCAATTGTTTTCACTGACATAAGGAAATCGATGGATGTTCGAATTGTTTCTTCATCCCTGTATCTACTTAAGGAAATAGATGGATGCCTTGTTTCCAATTGGTTTTATTGCTCCGTATCTACAGAAGTAAATAGATGAATGTTCCCGATTGTTCTTACTGTCCCGAATCTGCATAAAGAAAAAGATGAATGCCTTGCTTCTAATTATTTTTACAGCCCCGTATCTACCTAAGGAAAAGATGGATGCCTTGTTTCTAATTGTTTTTACTGTCTCGTATCTAAATTAAGAAATAGATGGATGCCTTGTTCGCAATTGCTTTTTCTGTCCTTTATCTACAAAAGGAAGTAGATGGATGTTTCATTTTTTTTTTACAGACCTATATCTACTTAACGAGATGGATTGCTGTCTTGTTTCCGATCGTTTTTACTGTTCCGTATTATTATATTAGAAGCTCATACATACAGCTTCCAAATATAAAATTTCTGTAAGGAGACAAAAGGTCAACTGTGTAACGATGATTAATCTTGTATTCCTTTCTAGAATTTTGCTGAACAGAGACATTGAGTATGTGTGTGTGATGTGACGAGCCTGCACCGCAGGACGCACATGAGATAAAGGCAGATAGAAGTGGGTGCACATGTTCGTGTAGCTCAGTTCGGAGAGCGACTTACTCCGGAGTGAGGGGACACGAGTTCGATTCCGGGTGCGGACAAAGTTGTCCGTTATATTGGCGCCCAAACTTCCAAGATGACCTGGCTGTTAAGTTCCTCACAATGATGTGATGTTCTTTCCACACGGCGAGACAGGAAAAATGAGAATCCCTCCTTCAGTGCTTCGAAAAAATAAATCAGTGTGATCTTATGTTCCACACACCAAATTGTCTGGGTTTCCCCAAATGCGCATTCTTCACGGGGTGACTGCCTACAGTGACACATGGTTCTGGCTGACCCGTGGGCTATGCTCCCGGCCCTCTTTAGGGTGGGGGTGGGGGTGACGTACCTGCCCCGCAGGACCCACATGTGATAAAGGCAGATAGCAGTGAGAGCACATGTACCCTTAGCCCAGTTGGGAGAATGACCTACTCAGGAGTGAGGGGACCCGGATTCGATGATCGGCGCGGACAAACTTGTACGTTATAGTAATCTTTTTTCAATACATTTCTAACGAACTTTGCTTTTACAAGATGAATATATCGTTACGTAGCTGTTGGAAATATATTGAACAGTGTGTCTGTTAATCGCCAGTTTGCAGTCAGTCAAAGGGAACTTCACAGCGCCATCAAGGGCATATCAGTAAAAATAAAAATATTTAGTAAGAGTTAAACAGTGTTCCCTAGAGCGATAGCGCATTGTATGTGTTTCACTGAGCATTTTATTGCACTAAAATGTCAACTATTGCAATATGCCGAAGCTAACAGAACACGGTGAACGAAAGTGATCCACAACGTAATAATTTAACAGCTCAAGACTCCAAATGCCCTTTTCTTCAAAGCAGGAAGTAGCGTGGAGGGCGAACTCGAGGAGAAATTCAGTAGGTGGCAGATGAGATGTTTAAAAGTAAAGTAAGACAGCCGAAGCTTCTCTTGGAGTGCGAGAAAGAATGAGATGATGCAAGGAAAGCGTAAAGGACGATGATTAGAGAAATAAATAAGTATCATAATAACTGAGAGAGAAAATAAGTAACTAATTTCTGAACAGCCCACTAATTTCGCATTATTACAAGCCTGACAATAAATTGCAATTGCAGTTGTTCTCGTTCGTTCCTTCTGTATGCGATATCTTTTATACAGTATAATAAGAGCCGCGTTCTAAATCCAATACGTACAGTCACTTCTCTTCTCTTGGCTCTCCATCAACTATGAAACATGTGCACTAGTGTCCAAAACCTAAGGACGAACGAATTGTTTGAAAAATTATAACCATAAAATCAGACGCAGCATCTTGTGGCAATTTGCATAACTGGGGAAGTTCTGTTGACAGCCAGTGCATATGCAAAATATCGAATCGTTCGCACAAGGGTCACGTGGTATCACTTAAACGGATAAAAGGTAAAAAGGAGCTGTAAGTGATATGTGTTTGAAGGGAAATCTGGTCGTGAAGGCACAAAGGTACGAACGCAAAATGTGTGTTATGTCTCAAAGACAACATCTGGATAATTTTACGCGAGAAAAAAGCATTTTGTTGACAAACTTCTGCATAATTACTCAGTTTTAACCACGTGATTTAGCAACATAAAAGATGTGTTCAAGTTCTTGATTACTACACTGAAAATTTGACGAATGCGCGAACGAACGTCGGACAAGGTACTGGATAGATGCAGGTTTATATTTGTGAGGATGTGATGAATTTGTAGGAATAGTAGTAGACGTAGCAATAAGTTTTCTATATACAGAAAACGAAATGTTATTGGAGTTGGGGTTCCGTTTTAGCAAGATATCAAAAAAGTGGCAGAGTATAAATAGTTTCGTACTCTATGGTAAACTTGATAATTTGAAATTATGATCCAAGTGCTTTTACAAATCCCATCATGTCTTCCTTATCGTCTGTTGTAGTTTGAACTTTGTTTGGATCCATTCTGTTGATTCTAGCACATGAGGATGGTGTACATGGTATTCCGAAAGACCTTGTACAGAAGTCTTATGAATTAAAATGGTTATTGGATTGTGTACGGTTATGTACTTGCACTATTATCGCGTAGCGACAGCATATTGGTTGCTTGTCTGACAAAACAGTAACTCAATCAACAACTAAATGCGAAGATAAAAAAGCATCACTGATGCTTTGCCAGGTGAAAAAGAGGATGGAAAAAAAAGCTATGCTTCTTATTTTTTCCTGTGTCCCATCAGGTATCAGCATTCTCACAATGCACATTCTCCATGTCCCTTCTTTTTGTACTTACTCGCGTATGATTTCCAAGAGGAGAGTAGACGATTTTTCTCAAAGGAACACTTCAATTATTATCCAGCCAATGAATTACAAAGAATTTTTTAGGTGAGTTCGCTCCGATTAGCATACGAATTCCTTACAAGAAGATTCGCAGATGTTGATCACCCGCAGTCATCGGAAAAATCTATTCATATCGCAGCATGTGTCGATGAGAAATTCTTCCCTATTCCTCTCACGGGTGTTTGACTATCCAGCCCGCTCAGCATTGATGCAGCCAATCTTGCATTCTTAGCTCCAGTTTTTCTCTGCCCTTTATCCAAGACATTGAGGAAGTTATAAAGAGGAGCGTGTGTGTGTGGGGGGGATGTGTGCGGGGTTCCTAAATAGTCGGACTCACGCCCATGTTCCTCACTGGGCAGGGCAGGTGTTCCTTTCCGTTGGATTTTACCTCTGACCCCGACTTGCTGTTGTGACCTTTGTATTTCATAGGTTCCGAGCAGAGGCGAACGCGTGTGGTAAAGCTATCGGGAATTATCCCGCCCGTTGCGAGCATTGTTGGTTGTTCAGCCAGTACAGAAGCCAGGCAAGACACTTCACAACAATATGGACGCACAGGCACGCTAAGCCGATTTCGAAGTTTAATCCCATGTTCTTGAAAACATATTTCTTCAACTTTAAGTGCCGTTTGAAGTGCAGACACTTTCAGTTAACAAATGGGATCAGAACTTTTCTTTTACCTCTTGGTTTTATCCATCAATTCTTTACCCATATTTGCCGAGGAAATTCGAAAACAGGTGGTGATATTTTTTCTTTTGAACGTAAGAAAAAAAAAGCAGTCTTTCAGTGATAGAATTTTTCTGCTTCAAAGAAGCTCTTGACGCGACGGGAATGCCATGACGCAAGGATATTAGGCTGCATCGAAGACTTTATATTTCCATTGATATTTTCTTTTGATGCACTCTTTTAAAAAATAATAATTGCATGATTTCGAACACTGACCTAAATATACTCGTGCAAAGAAATTAATTAGTCATTCATTTCTAAATAACCTTTGTTGTACAAGGAAACGAAACATTTTCAACTAGATTAATTGAAGCATTGCAAATTTGGAAAACTTGCCTTCAGTTTTTTTCATAACTTGTCGAATTTGGAATTTTATCTGAATGAAATTTCTCTTCTCTTCAAATGTTTTATACCTTTTTAACTTCTCTATTTGGACATTGTTAATTTTATTTTATTATCAACTACAATAGATAGGTTTTAGTATAAAATATATATTTGAGAAGAAATCATGGTCTAAAACATAAATTAAAATATGATCATTTTAATTTACTGTATTATTTTACAGAAAAAAATATCTCTTTATTTTTCCATATTTCCGGAGAACATTCTGAAGACACGCAGACATCGAATTTGTTTCCCATAATTATGCGTACACTTTTCATTCCAGCTGGATGGATATCATGAGTTTCCTTTCCCGTGTTCGAAAAACAATACATGCTTGTTAAAGCTATAAGAAGGATGTTTTAACTCCGTTAGAATTGAAACAAATACTGAATCAGTTTGCCTCGTAGCCAATAACATACGTAGAACGATCAAAAAGTTCCGAGACTAGGAACGTAGCTCACCAACAGATGGCTGTACGCGGATGCGCGAGCATTGGTCCAGGGCAGGGACTTTCATGAGCCATTGTGCCGAGTGGCGTCGTTCTGTGAACAGCGGGAGCTGCGCTACATGATATTTGGTGGCCACGTGCAGAACACAGCCGCGATTTTGGTATGGACTGCAAACTAGAGCAGCGAGCGAACACCAAATTCTGCGTCAAGCACGACAAATCGGGAACGGATAAGCATCAAATGATGCGGCAGGCTTATGGAAATGAAGCAATGAGTCGTGCAAGGTGTTTTGAGTGGAACTCATGGTTCAAGAGCGGCAGAACGGCACTGGAAGACGACGAGAGGTCAGGGCGATCGTCCACGAGCAACACCAGCGAAAAATGTGGACAACATTAGGGAATTGGGGCATGACGATCATCGGAGCATCATTCAAGACATTGCTACCACTTTGCACCGCATTGCTGCAAAGTGTATGCCAAAGATTCTGAACCCCGAACAGAAGGCGCTAAGTGTTGAACTCAGTCAGGATCATCGTCAGCTGGTGGTGAATGAACCAACATTACTGTCGCGGGTCATCACTTTGAACGAGACTTGGGTCTACGGTTATGACCCGGAAACCAAACAACAGTCTTCGCAGTAGAAAAGCTGGGCATCTCCACGACCGAAGAAAGCCCGACAGGTCCGGAGTGCAACCAAAGGCATGCTCATCGTGTTCTTCGACGTTCGTAGGGTTGTGCACCGTGAATTCGTCCCCCAGTACCAGACCGTCACCGACTCTTTTTACTGCGATGTACTGCTGGGTCTTAAGGAGGACGTTCGCCGCAAACGACCTGAAATTTGACGCCGGGGCGATTCCCTGCTCGATCACATCAATGCAGCAGCTCACAGATCGTTAGCAACACGACAGTTTTACAGCAGTAACAGCATGACTACTCTTCCTCACCCGTCTTACTCACCGGATTTGGCCTCCTGTGACTTCTTTCTGTTCCCGAAGATGAAGCTGAAGCTCAAGGGTTGCGGTTTTGAAACCGTGGACTAGATCCAGCGCGAATCGCAGACGGTGCTTGGCACGATTCGCGAAAAGGACTTCCAAGGAGCGTTCCAACAGTGGCAAAAACCCTGGCAGCGGTATATCGCTGCCCAAGGAGATTACTTTGAAGGACATCATAGCCAGACTTAAGCAACTTAAGACCTTTGTTGTACATGATTGGAATTTGTACAATGCCAGGTTGTGAAATTTAACGCCTGCGAGAGAATTCTGTAGTTCATAGTGAAAATTACGGAGAAAAAATTGATACATATCTTCAAATATGCGAATTTGTATGAAATGCTATGTAAATTGCGATAAAACGTTTTTAAAAGATTTTCACAGTCAAACTTACCCTCAAGTTTGTCAAGTACAGAGAAATGTCTCACCGCTCTAAGGAAGGAATGACTGCCGTCATTGTGTTTCTATACTGGAGTAAACCCAAAGAACATCGCTCAGTACGGGTTTTCATAGTTAATGAGCGATGACCGTAGATTAAACTTTGCGATGCACTTGATAACATTTTTCTGTAAACGTAATCAATTAGACACCCAGTTATTGCTTTTTAATAGAGTTTTTCTTTGTTTTAACTCGCTTTATTCAGCGATAGTCACGTGAAAATACGAGGAGTAGGTGTCAAGAAATCTTTCCCTTAGCAAACAGGGTTCCAAGCGTGAATCCCTAAAACTACGATTGACACAGTTTTTTGCTGGTACGAAATCGGCGTTTGGGCATTCTTTGGCCCTGATTCATGTGTTCATGATCCATGGGTCCTCCTCGAATACAAACTCTCTGATATTTTTTGACGTAGGACTACGTCTAACTCCGCGGATAGTATGGGGCGACTTAGGGCCGACAGCCTGTGACAAAAATAGGTCCCAATTGAAATCATTATAGCGTTAAAAATACGTGCCACACACTAATAGTGTTAGTACATTCGTAAACAACATGGAGTCCAATTCGCGTACTGCACAATACATCGTGCGCAGGGAAAATGATACAATACTTCTGGGTGTGCCGCCACGTTTGACTCAGTCTATCTCGGCAAACGTGAGTGCAACACAACTGCGCGTGGTATCGTTTTAAAGCTCTGGACGAGATATATTTAAATATAAAAAGAACATGTCGCAGTGGTTTAAACTAAAATTAAAAAAAAATATTTTCCTGTGAACGGGTTAACATTTTCGACAGTGCCACAGAATTAGCAGAATTAACGCAATCAAAAGTGGAGAAAATCAAAACGAGAAGCAAGAGCAACAAGTTATGAGGAATGTAAGAAGCCGAAGAAGACAGAGCACCAAGCTGGGTAATTCGTGCATCGATCTGATTAGTGTTCACAGTGTATCCAGCATTATTTGTAAAAATTATTTAAGCTACTTTTCATATGATAGACCTGTATTGGCTATAACAAATTAAATAAACGCTTTGAAACCATTCTCGACTAGCTCATTTTAACTCTCTGATCTGCAAGTCGTAGTTCTACCTTCCAAACTGACGGCTCAATCAGAACTGAGCCCACATGTTTTGTTGTTTTTTTATTTGTAGGAGGCTGGGAGTTAATGACCACCACGAGCAGCTCTCTTAGAGGAATAAGAAGCTGCCCGTCCCTAATTTGAAACGAATGATTCCAGGAAGTGGACAGATCCAACGCCTTCGGACAAATGCGCCACCCATTCTTCGTCCGAGATTCGAACCCTGACTCATCTTGGAAGACTGGTAAGAAGCCAGCGTCTCAGACCGCTCAGATAATGGGGTATCACTCTGTGATTTGAAACACCTCTGACTCATCATCGTGAATCAAGTTACGAAAGCTGGCGTTCGAGTGCCGATCACTTTTACAGCTGATCAGCAAAGTCGAAAAAGCAATCGCCATCTTTGCCTGAGGAAAGTAAGATTACTCTGTTCGTAGACACGCTCCAAGGTAAAGGTTTTAGCTTAAAAATGCTTAGTAGAATATTATTTCTAACAGCATTTTGCATAAATTTACGGATTCGAAACTGTATGTATCCCTTTTAACCATAATTCCCTGCTAAATTAACATTTAATTTCCTCCGAATAGTTTAGGAAGCTCAACTAGGAGATTATTTGCGTGAATTTGCAGAAGAGGCCGAGAATCGCACACGCTTTCCTGCTGCGGCTTTCCAGGTTGCATGAGGTTCGAAATCCAGAATTAGAGATTAATATTTCATCTTCTCATGTGAGAAGTTAGTCACACTGCCAAAGCACAAGGCTATCCTTTACTGTAAAAGCACAAGGCTATCATTTACTGTAAAATTGCCTGCACATGAAAGCTAGGCATATCGAATAGCAGTTTCGTTCTGATAGACTATGGGGTCGCTCGTGCTTGTAAGAGAGAGAGAGAGCGAAGGACAAGGCAGTTAGTTACAGAATTTTAAGTTAAATACGCATGCTAGTATCATCAGAATGCAAGACCATACTCTTCTTGCAGGTTTAGTCACCCACTACGACGGAAGAAGTCAAACCGAAGGCAAACTCTTGCTTCCAAGTTTCGTATGGAATCTAATTTTGAACTAAGACTGGTGAATGTGGAAAAGATATAGTGAGAAAATATTAATCATTTTCTACATTATAACTCTTTTTTTTTCCTGAAAGATACAGTGAATTCCGGTTAATTGGGTCATCGGTTAATCGGAGCAGCCGTTTATTTAAGACAATTTTTGAACATCCCAAATTAACTCGTCGGGATAAAGCTTCGCATAGCCGCCCCGGTGGCGCAGTGGTCTAAGGCGTTGGCCTCTGATCATTCGTCCGTAAGGGGTTCGGGTTCGAATCCCGGTGAGGCATGGATGTTGTGTTTGTCATACGGCACTGGATCTCTCCCTTCCCTGGAACCAGTGACCATAAATTAGGGACGAGCGACTGCTTATAACCCATTGAGTTGCTCACGGTGGTCGTTAAACCTCCAATCAAAAAAAAATCTTCGCATAACTGGGGCAGCCGCTTGATTGAGTCAACGTGTACTGGCCGTGGTGTGGCCCAATTTACCGGAATCTAATGTAATCTAAAAAAATTTTTTATAAATCCGATAACAGTTATCCTACACAAAACATGTAAAGGGTGTATTTACTTTGCTAGAATTTTAGCTAACGAGCAATGGCTAGTCCCCGTAAACACAAAAGAAAACAACCCTATAGCATTATTTTCACTAACAAAAACCCATAAACCCACACTAAAATACATCAGGCCTAAAAAAGAAAAAGAAAATGTGTTTCACTAACGGTGAGATTACTTACTCATAAAATTTTCATCTGATTTGATTTGACCACGTAGATTTATCACTTCATTATTTCCATCAGAAAAAGTGATTTATTCAAATTCACTTTCTTCTGCCATTTTTAGCCATTCTTTTGTAATCCTCTAACAGAAAGTGGTTTTCACTCCTCATCATATCATCCCAGCACAAAATTTCTTGAATTAACGTACAGTGCATGCTTGGAGTATTATTCCTGGAGCAATGAAAATACATATCAGAGGTAATTGCATCATCCTGAAGAAATAATTCTTCACAAATGTACATGGAAGGCCTTTCAAATGTCTTGGGTCGTCTTCGAATACAAATTTTCTGACATTTTTTCTGGAGGAAAATTTGATTTAATGACCGTAGGTAGTGATATATGGCTACTTTGGTTGTCAGTGTTTGCACGTTTGTGCCAACAATCGCAACGAAATACAGTTACACATAATTGGAACTGTACTTTTTTTATTTTTCCCTTCAGGTGTACCAAACTGGATTTCAGAGAGAATCCCATTGAAAAAACTACTGCCGGAATTCATCTTTAAACGGCTGATTCACAATAATATACAACTTTGGTAGCTGCGGCTCAGTTCCTTTTGCAGTAATCACCAGATCCAAAATTATGACACCGTTTTCCGCTTTAACATGGAAGTAAAATGCTATTAAAGGCACGTAACCGCTGGTTTATTGTTTTATGAGCAAGAGTTCTGCACCGCCTGTTACGGCTGACTGAAGACCACTCTCTTATTGATCCTTTCGTCATCAAGCTCTTTTCTTGGAGCTTCACACTTGTGACACATTGAGGTGATCCATTTGGAAGCGCCTTTCGCCTTAAAATTTTATAAGGCGGAACTTTCTCTCGTATGGCCGGTAGTAATCCATTATCTGTTGAATCTATGAGGTAGTAGTTGTGATGATGATGCTCTCATAAGCAAATGTTCGTTTCTTCTTATAAACAGTCACATTAACTAAAGCTTGCCGAAAATTTTAACACAGATATATTCGACGTTGTATAACTTCTAGTTGCTAGAGCTGAAAGATTTCGTGACCTTTGTGTTTCTCTCTGTTCTGACACTCGTTAAATGTGACAAAGTGTTTAGAAATGTGCAAAGTCATCCCGGAGGGATTACATCCTTACATCTGACAAATTGAAGTGTAGAAACGTGATAAAACACGTCATAAACAGAAAGCGCAGAATAGTAAAGAAACTAGAGATCAAGAAATATACGTTTGCCTGTTAAAAGGTAGTATGAGGATCCTGTGAAAGTAAAATAAATAATTCAAAATACATATGCCACCCTGTGAAAGCGAAATAAATGGTAATATGCCACCCTGTGAAAGCGAAATACAGTGCAATTCCAATTATTCAGACTCCGATTATACGAATATCTGATTATCCGGATCAATTTTCAGAAACTACGAAAAAAATTGTAACAGCCACGGCTCTCGGAAAGAAATATCGGAAATCATACCCGCTTCTAAACAACACTTCCTCGAAAATAGACACGAGCACAGCTTATAGTGCGCTCATGTTAAGAACACCTTCCTACAGAAATTCAGCTGTTTACATCACCATAGCAACGGTAGTATTAGTCCAATTTAACGTAGGGGGTGCATGTGTGTTTATGCTTTTCTTCCCTCCGAAAAATGGATTTTCCTCTTTTAGTCACCCTTTTCTTGGGTGAACTGACAGCGGGCATCATCAATTTGCCTTCTGCTTTCATTGTGAGATGTAGTGTGCCGTTCTAAAATTCATTAAATTTTTTCTGAGCTTTGGCGCCAAAAAAAAAACGTGTGGTGTTAACAGTGAAGGAGAAAATGATAATCGTTGATCGTCTAAGGAAAGGTGAATGTGCGAAGAAGCTGGCGGATGTTGTCGGAATTTCAAAGATTTCAGATATAAAAAAGAATGTCGATTCATTAAACACATTCGTTTCAAAAATTGAAAATGAAGAAGGATGCTCAGCGAGAAAATCTATGAAAAGACCTGTAAATCACAAAGTTGAGGATGCGGTTTACACCTGGTTTGTACAGAAACATTCGCAAGGCCAGCCGATATCAGAACCGGTACTTTCAGAAAAAGCCTTAATGTTTAATGAATAATTAGGTGAAAATCCACAATTCAAGGCAAGTCAAGGTTGGCTCAGAAATTTTAAAGAAAGGCACGGAATTCGCAAGCTTCAAATTCACGGCGAAAAGATGTCTGCCAAAGCGAATTCCGCAGATACGTTTGTTTCAGAATTTACAACAAAGTTTGCAAGACAATTCGCCAGAGATTGTACCTACAAAACTGATAAAACTGGCCTTTACTGGAAAGCTCTACCTAAAAAAACTCTGGCCTCATAGAAGGAACTTACGGTACCTGGTCATAAAATGAACAAAGATCGGGTCTCTGTGTTGACTTGTGCAAATTCAACAGGAACTCAGGAACTGACTGCTTATGATTGGGAAATCAAAGAAACTCAGAGCCTTCAAGAACGTTAAAAACCTTCCCGTGGTGAACATGAATCAACAGCGAGGTTGGATGAACTGTCGCGTGTTTCTGGTAGGAAGAAAACGGAAAACACCTGTTTTGTTCCACAAGTCAAAATATTTCAAGATAATATCGGTAAAGAAGGTAAGGCTTTGCTGCCGTCTCCTGAAAGTTTAGAGCGAGAGAATGGACAGTTTTCCGTTGTCTTCCTACCACTAAATGCTACAAGCCTCCTGCAGCCCATTTTCCCAATCATAAGCAGTGCATTACCGAGTGTATGAAACGCCAGTACAGAAAATCATTTGCCGCCCCGATGGCGCAGTGGTCTAAAGCGATGGTCTCTGATCATTCGTCCGAAAGGGGTCCGGGTTCGAATCCCGGTGGGGCATGGATGTTATGCTTGTCTTACGGCACTGGCTCTCTCCCTTCCCTGGAACCAGTGACCCTAAATTAGGGACGGGCGACTGCTTATAGCCCCTTGAGTTGCTCACGGTGGTCGTTAAACCTCCAATAAAAAAACATTCCTACGTAAACTTCTTCTCTCCGATGACGAAAATCAGGTTATGAATTTCTATGAGCGTATAGACTTGAAGGAATGTGCTTACATGACGGCAAATGTTTGGAATCAACTCAAACTAACAACATAAAAGAGAGCTTGTTGAAAAATCATGAGTGACATAGAAAGTGATGTAGAATCAAAAATCACAAGCATTAATGAACTAGCGAATATTGCCACCCAAATTCCTGGTTCATCTCAATGTGAGGAAGATATGTAAAAGAATGGCCGACATTTGACTGCTGACATTGGCTACCAAATGACGACGAAATTGTAGACAGCTTCTTAAATGTGGATGCATCGGAAGGGGAAAGTGAAAATGAGGGAGAAATAGAAGAGAGAAACGTGCCTTCTTACAATGATGCATTTCATTCTTTGAAGCTAGCAGCGTGGATAAAGAATAAGGAAAACTGCGACGCTTCCAATTGCCTCATGTTAAAAGAGTTCGCGATTTGGAAGCTAGGAAGCCATGTAGCTTTTCGAAACAGAAAAAAAAATAACGGACTTCTTTTAAATATAAATATACAGCATATACAGATATAAATATACAAGTTAATAGGTTGGGGTTTTTTATTTATCTTTTTGTACCCTATTTCAATGAAAAATCCAGTTATCCGGTTTTTTGAATTTCCTGACCGACCCTGGTCCCAATTAATCCAGATAATTTGAATTGCATTGCAAATGGTAGAATGCTACCCTATGATAGCGAAATAAATTATTCAAACGAAATTTGATTTGGACTTTATTAGTTCAAGATGAAGATTTCAAGGAATCAGTAAATAAAATGCCTGGTTTTCTGATTAGAGAAGAATGGAAGAAAAGAAAGAAAAACAGCAGTAGTAATTAGGATGAATACCGTCTTCACACGATTTTAATGATCTTAAAATATGAAATATATGTACAATTAAAATACTCTAAAACACACTAGCACTTTCAGACCGACAGTAGCCCCATCATCAGGTATGATCGGATCTCCCAAACCGTTCAGTATAAATATCTGAAGTGCGCCATAACTGCAATCGACGTAACAGAATTTTGCGACGATCTGTCACGGCGGTTAAACCACGATAAGAGCGACGCCACATCACAAATCGTAAACATGATTATAACTGCAACATTAAGTATTAAAGTCTAAAAAAGGAAGATAGTTCTGCGGATTGTCCAACACTTGTAGACAAAATACGTCTCCAAATATCAGGTAGATCCCAAGGGCTATTATCATTAAAGCAACTTCGTTTGAACGCGGAAATGAACAAACTCTCAGTCACCAGTAGCACGTGTGTAGAGGCTGGGGTTATCAAAATTTTGGCATTGTCCCAATAAGGGATTAAATCTTCTGAATCAATACACTTGGTAAGGCCTGTACAGATATGGCTTGCTTTTAAACTATATTTATGTTCCACACATACAGTTTTCGACGAGTAGAACCTATGTAATAGTTAATACTCTCATGCGAGTCATTGTCCAATAGTGGGATGCAATAAATACCCCTCCTCTGTGAATCATCAATTCCTTGGCGGTCTTTCCTCAAAACAGATGATAGGTTGTTAACACCCACGCCAAAATGTAGCCGGTTTCTAGAGCAAATTTTAGACATTAAAGTAGTAAAACCAGGTAGGAAATCCATTTTTCCAACAAACTTTTTAATAACATGTGGATCACCGACCAAAAGTTGACAGAGGTCGACGGGATGCAAAAACTCGACGAAATTTTTTACAAACAATCTGTCGAGGATAGACCAACGAGTGGGCCAAATCAAAAATGTAATGATTTCCTAGTTAAAGAAAAACCTGGTGGAAGCATGTGTAAATGCTCTATGAAACAAAGAGTAAAGTGCAGCAACTTTATGTTGCATTGGATGTAAAGAGGCAAATGGGATTAAGGAACCCGGGGCAGAAGACTCACGATAGACCGAAAAAGATAAGGGATTCGAAATTGGGTGCCTGTGGATACAAAAATCTAGAAAAGGAATTTCACAGTTAGACTCAAGTTGTACCGTGAGTTTGACAGTTTGAAGAAAGTACGTCGGCGAAACAAATTAAATCATCTTGGGAGTGAGGCCACGCTACCAAGATATCGTCAACGTACCTTAAGCCTCTACACACATGCTACTGGTGACTGAGAGTTTGTTCATTTCCGCGTTCAAACGAAGTTGCTGTAATGATAATATCCCTTGGGATCTACCTGATACTTGGAGACGTCTTTTGTCTACAAGTGTTGGACAATCCACAGAACTATCTTCCTTTTTTAGACTTTAATACTTAATGTTGCAGTTATAATCATGTTTACAATTTGTGATGTGGTGTCGCTCTAATCGTGGTTTAACCGCCGTGACAGGTGGCGCGTAAGTCGCAAAATTCTGTTACGTCGATTGCAGTTATGGAGCACTTCAGATATGTATACTGAACGGTTTGGGAGATCCGATCATACCTGATGATGGGGCGACTGTCGCTCTGAAAGTGCTAGTGTGTTTTAGAGTATTTTAATTGTACATATATTTCATATTTTAAGATCATTAAAATCGTGTGAAGACGGTATTCATCCTAATGGTTCATGTGCACGAATATTTTTCTGCATTTAGCAGTAGTAATACTCTGTCATACAATCACATTCAGAGCAAATCATAGGTCTGTACCATAACCAGGGCTAGATTAAGAAAGGGTCTATAGGGGTCTATATAGCCTTGAGGCCCACCATGACCAATGGCCCAGGAGGTATGCCTGGGAAAGTGATAGATAGATAGATAGATAGATAAATAGATAGATTTATAAAATAGTTTTACTTTCGTTTCGTATGATTTCCACTTCATGGTAGTTACTTGCCAAGGGTGAAGGTTTCATGATACTGTATACAGGCGGGGTCGAAGAGTGGTTTCATCTTCTTCACGTAATTCCCCCACACCTCCTTATTTGCACTTGGGATCTATTAGTTATCACAAGCATATTTCTAAAGTTTCGTGTTTTAACGGACTTCAGAAATCCCCTGTGGTTTCACATTGCATAACATAAAAGATGCACTAAACTTTGGAAATTAAATCAATAAAACCTGGATCTTGTATTAAAATCAATAAAATCTGGAAATTAATGAAACTTTGAAATTTAAATCAATAAAACCTGGATCTTGTATTAAAATCAATAAAATCTGGAAATTAATGAAACTTTGAAATTTAAACCAATAAAACCTGGATCTTGTATTTTAGAAAATACAAGATCCAGGAATCTTAAGTTATTATCTCATGTTCTTATAAGAACAATGAAACATACAATGACTTATTACGAAAGCTTTGTAGATAATGTATTAGTTTGAAGAATGCACTATGTACAATATTAATTATCACAAGCATATTACTACAGTTTCGTGTTTCAACGGACTTCATAATGATTGCTGGTCATAGCTCTTTGAGGACCCACTCAAGTGTTTTAGCCTTGGGGCCCATAGAAATGTTTTAGCCTAGGAACCCACTAAGATCTTAATCCTGCCCTGACCATAAGTTCAGAAGCGCATATGAAAGTTCCACCTGAATACTTAAGAACACACTTAATTCTAAATACTTGACTGTTAATTCAATTAAAATTTTTGTTACTTCCACATCGATGACTAGAAATTTAGCAGAAAACTTTGGAATATAAATCAGTAAAATCTGGAAATTAATGAAACTTTTTTTTTTAATTTCGGCTTTCAGCAATTTTTTTATTCACTTCCTAATTATTGCTACTGCTACATTGAAAGAGAGAGAGAGTGTGTGAGAGAGAGAGAGAGATGTAATCTAAATAGCTGCATCATTTTTCTTTATTTGCCACACGGGTATCTTGAAGATTTTTCTGAGTTACAGAATTGCAATATGTAATGTACTAGTAGTGATAGATTTTTGCAGGTCACATTAGGTTAGGAGCGATAACTTTGTCGGTTTGCTACAATAAGAATACGCACAAACACCTCATGAAAGGAAAGAGCCTGATTAGAGAGAAGAGAGAGCCTCTCTCTCTTTCTCTCTCTTGTGCCCTTGTGCCCTCGCCAGCGCCTGCAGCTCTTTGAGGAACTCGCAGCGGGCGACTTATGAAATCACAAACAGCAGTCGCACCACAAGAAAACTTGCAGCACTTTGGGTGAAGAAGAGGGCAAAAAACTTCAGGTTTTCTCAGGATATAAATTTGGACCAAAAAATGAACAGTCAAGTATCATCTGCTTGAAATATAATTTAACACAAAAATCGCGTAACGACACCTGCGTACAAAGTTTGAGAGGAGTGGAAGCCAACTGGAGCTACGTGCCTTGTGGTTAACCCTGTTGTTATCATCATCAACCATTATCAATCCACTGCTGGATAAAGGTCTTATAACGAAGTGAATTTCTCCGTCATTTTTATCCGCGCCAGGATTCGAACCCGGGTCCACTCATTCCGGAATAAGTTGCTCTACCAATTGAGCTACGCGGACATTTTATTCTGATTCCTATTTGCCTTTATGTCGTGTGCGTCCTTCTGGCAGGTACGTCACATCTCCTGGTACGTTACAGTCTCCCCAAGTTTCTTCCAAAACTGTCTGTCTTGTGCCAGTCTCCTCCCTGTCACTTCTGCATTATTTCGAATTTCATCCACCCATCTCCCATGTGGTCTTCTTCTAGGGCTTTTCCTGTCCCTTGGAATCCAATCTAAAATTTCAGCTGTCCATCCATGGCCTGTCCTTCTGGCAGTATGTCCAGCCCATTGCCATTTCAGGGATTTAACTCTGATCATGATGTCTTCCACTCTTGTCATTTTTCGGATCCACGAGTTCTTCTTCTTATCTCTCCTCGTTACACCAAGCATGCACCTCTCCATGCTTCTTTAAATTGTCTGCAGCCTTTGTATGTCTCTTTTAGTTAAGGTCCACGTCTCTGCTCCATACGTAAGCACTGGAAGGATGCATTGATCAAACACTTTTCTTTTAAGACATAATGGTATATTGCTCTTGAAAATTATGCTGTTCCTTCCAAAGGCTCTCCAGGCAAGTTTTGTACGCCGATTAATTTCTTCATCAATGTGACCCTCACTTGATATCTGCTGTCCAAGATAAACGTACGTGTCTGTTATCTCCAGCTTTTCTCCATCAATCGATAAATCTTCATTTTTTGTAAAAGCATTGAACATCACTTTTGTCTTCTGAAAGTTCATTTTTAATCCCACTCCTTTACTCTTGTCAGCAAGTTCCTGGATCATACTCTGCAGCTCTGATGGGGTAGTTGCAAAAATGACTACGTCATCAGCAAAACGAAGGTGGGTTAGATAATCTCCATTAATCTTTATCCCTTTGTTTTCCCAGTTCAGTGATTGAAAGACATTTTCCAATGGGGCATTAAAGAACTTCAGAGATATGGTGTCACCTTGTCTCACTCCCTGTCCAATTTTTATGTGTGATGTATTTTCAAAAAGCCGAATCTTTGCACTTGCATTTTCATAGATGATATTAATAATATTAATGTATGCATCTTCAATACCGCAGGATTTCAGAGCCATTGTAACTGCTGATGGTTTCACCGAATCAAAGGCTTTTTCATAATCGATAAAAGCCATGCACAATGGAAGTTCATATTCCCTCGCTCTTTCAATTAGTTCTCTCAGTATGTGGATATGATCTATTGTGCTGTAGCCACTCCTGAATCCAGCTTGTTCTCTTGGTTGAGTCATGTCCAGTGTTACCTTCAAGCGGTGTGAAAGAACTTTAGTGAAGATTTTATAGACTACTGATAGGAGACTGATAGGTCTGTAGTTCCTGAGATCCTCAATGCCACCTTTTTACGTAGCAGGATCATTGTAGCGTTGTTCCAATCCTCAGGAATCTTCCCTTTATTAAGTCATCGAGTGAAAATTTGGGCGAGTACTGTTTCGATTTCTCCACTTGCTTCTTGTATGATGTCTACAGTATTTCCATCTTCTCCTGGAGCTTTTCCCCGCTTCATGTTCTTGATGGCATGTGCAACTTCTGCTGGGAGGACTGGAAGAACTCTGGTTCTGGTACCTTTCATGATCTCTGGAGTACATGTATCATCCCTTTCATATAATTTGGAGTAGAAATCTTTCACTCTTGTCAAAATTCCGCCTCTATTTCTTGTTACAGAATCATCTTCTTTTCTCAGTGCCATAATCCGTTTTCTTCCCTTACTGAGATGTGCCTTTGCTATCTTTAGGCTTTGGTTGTTTTCAATTGCTTTCCTCACTAGTTCACAGTTGAATTTCCTTACGTCTTCAGTGATACTTTTTCGTACTGTCTTGCATAGCTCTATATATTCCACTTTGGAAATCACATTTTCTTTAGTTGTCCTCATCTGTCTTCTTTTTTGCATCAACATTTTGGTTTTTCCTAATAATTTGTTCACATGCAACTTGTTCTTAGACCCAGCTAATTTTGAAGCTGTTTCCATAATAGCTTTGGTTACTTTTCTGTTAACTTCAGAAATATCCACTTCTTCCGATGTCAGGCCTTCTAAAGCAGAGAATCTGTTCTTGAGTTCCAACTTGAAGGTATTATGGTGTTTTTTTAGGCTGGTTATGTCAATACATTTTGTTTGTCTTATGAGCTTGCCACGTTCGAGTTAAGTGTTGAGGTGCATCTTGCATCTCACCAATCTATGGTCACTACCAGTGTTGAACTTGTTTAGCACACTGCAGTCTTCTATGACAAATTTTTGGTTACACATAATAAAATCAATTTCATTTGTCGTCCCATTTGGATGTCTCCATGTCCATTTCCTGTGTGGCTTTTTCTTGAAAAAGGAGTTCAAGATGAAAAACCCTTCTGCCTATGCAAACTCAACGAGAGTATTTCCACGTTGGTTTCTGTTGCCGTGACCGGATTTACCTACTGAAGTTTCATTCTGTTGCCGTTGCCCTATTTTTGCATTGAAATCTCCCATAATTATCTTCAAGTGCTGCTTACCTTTATTATTCAGATGACGAATTTCCTCATAAAATTCTTCAATTTCTTCTTCAGGATGACTTGTGGTGGGTGCATAAGTTTGAATAATCTGAGCCCGGTATCTTCTCGAGGGTTGGATAACGAGTCGTGCAGCTCTGTCAGAGGAACTTTCAACTTCTACAACTTTATCCTTTAGTTTCTTGTTTATTACAAATCCAACACCTCTAGTTCTGCCAGTCCCACGATAGTAGAAGAGATGTCCACTTTTCAGTTCAATGAGATCTTCTTCTTTTCTCCTTACCTCACTTAGCCCGATGATTTCCCACTTGATCCTTTGTAGTTCCTCTTCCAATTCAAGAAGCCTTGAATCAGAAGATAGGGAGCGTCTATTATACGTAGCCAAGGTCAGCATCAGATGGCAGCCTAGTCCGGTCCTCCGGGGATTCTTAGCACCCTCTGCCTTCATGTCGCACTGGCCGCTGCCTTGGCCATTTACATTCCAGCTGCCGGAGACTTAGGGCCAAGATTTAAGTTGTGGAGTCATTTTGGAAGGGTTTGGCCATAACTCACCACGCTGGCCAAGCGGGTTGGTGAGTGTGGGATAGCATTTCCTCTAATCCCGATGGTATAGTTATACCGCTATTTGGCGGTCGTCAGAGCCCCTTTAGTGGGAACAGGATGCACCAAGAGAAGGCGGGGTTGACATTTGTCAAGGAGAGGCTGTGATGTTACGCATCACCTGACCTTACATCCCTCTGTTGTTATATCTCATGAAAATATCATCGAAAGTTTTTGTTTTATACAGGTTTAACTTGATTCGTGCTTGACAGAGAGGGGAAATTCTTGAGATATGGCTCCCACTCTTGTCAATAGCCGGAAGATCTTTTTCTTTTCAGAGATTTAAGCTCATTTGTTTTTTTTGTGTGTGTATGTCTATTGTTTGCCGCTATGAGATTGCCCATGTGTTTAAATTTATAGAATGAAATATAGAATGTCATTCGCAAAATATCTATAAAAATAAGCCCTAATCCTATATTAAATGGATCCCATTTAAATACCTTTCATATCTAAAGCCACAGCCCAACTTCGACATTAGAAGCCTTCAGGCCTAATTGCAAATTGAAACACTTACATTTTACAGAACTACACAGAATGTTTTTGTTAGCAATTTTGGAAAAAAAAAAAAATAAAAATTGAAACTAGGTGCTGTCTATAAGCTCAAATTATATTTGCAGAAAACAGATTTAGTTTATTACAAAAGGTGAAAAACTGCATTTAATGTCTGTTCGTATATGTCATCTGTTTTGTTTCACTTATCTTCCACCACTATCATCCATGATGCAGCTCAAGAGAACCGGTTTTTCTCCATTTCGCATATCACCTCTGCCTAATATACTTCGAAGGTTTAATTCTCATTAGAAACGCATATTCTACTTCAAGCAATTTTTTTCAACCTTTTATAATTCACTGATAAAAATTTGGACCAAAAAATGGACTTTTGGGGCTCAATGTTTTACTCTGCAGTACTGAAAAACAAGGCAGATTATTTAACTTTTGTCCACCAATTTGAGCCGTCCAAAGTTTTGTTAAACAAATGATACGAGTTAGAAAATCATAAGATGTGTGACTCTAAGTAAACGCGCGGTATGTTAAGTGTTATGTACAGTTATCTTTAAGCGCCGTATCAGCCTCACGCAGAGATCTCACAGAATTTTTTTATCAGAGCGAGGGAGAAGTAAAAGATAGCACTGTACTACAAATTTGATATCAGGCATTCAAAATTTGATGTAAAATTGTTAAAATATGCCGCACAACAGCACTGATGTTAGCAATTTTGAAAAAATCAATCTATTAATTACGGTTTTTCTACGCTGTAAAAAATAATAGTATGAATTCACGAAAAATTCCTGAAAACAACGTACGGCAAAGTTGCCGGTAAGTGTACATTTTTTAACCAAATTTCAGTGTTTTAAATTTTCCGTTTACATCTGAAAAGTTAGTTTCTGGTCTTTGCCTGTTTACATTTACGTTTTTATTGTTTTATTAGGGGTTCAAAATTCTATTTATTGGACTTGGTTAACAGATAGATTGACACATACAGACAGACATATATACAATACAGACATTTTATGTTTCTACGTTAGCAATATACATAGTGAACATTCAATACAGTATGCCGGGTGAACAAGGAACACGGCGAATGAACCACCGAAAGACAAACACAAACAGATATGCCTCATCCGGGATTTGAACCCAGACCTCTCCGTTGAGCGAATGATCAGAAGCCATTGTTTACACCACTGAGCCACCGGTGCGGTCCAGGTATTCTTCTTTTCTGAAATACGAAGTCTTCCCCTTTCCACCCGGCGGGGTTCAAAGCAGATGCGTATTCAACGACATTTCAGCGTGCATCTGATTGTGCTAGAAAGACACATATCGCATACTCATATATTCACCGATGGGCCACTACATTATGACCACCTACCTAATAAACTGTAGGACCCCCTCTATCCCGCAAAACCGCGGCCACTCAGCGAGGCATCGATTCGATGAGGTTGCGATAGGTATCCTGGGGTATCTGGAATTATAATGTCAGCAGCATGTCCTCCTGTTCCCGTACATTTCGGGGTGCTGGTGATTTAGCACGAACCCGTTTTTCCAAGTCGAAACACAAATGTTCGATTGGGTTCATGTCAGGTGAATTTGGCGGCCAGGGCATTAAGAGAAAGTCACCAGCATGTTCCTCCGACCACTCCTTAACGATTCTGGCAGTGCGGCATGGCTCATTATCCTGTTAGTAATGTCCATCATCAGCAGGGAACAAAGTTGCCGTGAATAGGTGAACTTGGTTCGCAACGATGTTCAGATACCTGACAGCTGTCAAGGACTGTGCTATTGGGATAATGGGGCCTAAAGTGTCCCAAGAAAACATCGCTCACAGCATAAGAACGCCGGCGTCGGCCTGTTTCCTCCCAACAATACATCCAGGTGCCATAACCTCCGTTGGTAATCAGCGTATCCGCGTTCGGCCGTCTACGTAACGCAACAGAAATCTTGATTTGTCAGATCAGGCCACTTTCTTCCAATCATCCACGGTCCAAACTCGATGATCTTGGGCCCATTTCATGCACTGTTGGCGATTACGAGCAGTGAGCATGAGGACTCGGCTGGGTCTTCGGCTACTCATGCCCATGCGCAGAAGACTGCGATGAACTGTGTGCAGTAATACAATGCCCTGATCACCTTCTTTAAAAAACTGCCGTCGTAGCACGATCTTTAACAACAGGTCTCAAAACACAAGAATTTTAAAACTTTATTAAGTTAAAAACACATATGAATTATAATGACACATGAGCGCTTTCGGGGTCGCTGTATTTGAGACCTATTGTTAAAGATCGTGCTACGACGGCTGTTTTTTAAAGAAGTTCCTATCAGCACGAAAACCTTCTACATTTTGCCCTGATCACCACTGTTGTAGTTGCGGATGATTTGTCGCAATGTGGCCCTGTGGTCGCTGTGAACAATGCCAGTCAGTCTCCGCTTCCCTCTGGCATGAAAGAGCTGTGGGCGACACAAGGCTGGACGAAGGTTCGTTGTTTGGCTATCTATGCACCACTTTCGGTAGGTACTCACTACAGCGGCACGTGAACAAACCACAAGCTGCGCCGGTTCCGCGGCGCCATGCCATCACAATTCGTCCTTTATCAAATCCGATGAATCGGCAGCTTTTGCCATCCTGACTACGAACACTCTATTAACCGAAAGTCAGTCCTGGGGTTGTATATATACTATTCTGCTAACTTCACGTGCGTCACCGTTCGGTCTCCAGGCGTGCTCATTTCTCTAGGCTGGGGGTGGTCATAATCATTTCTCTAGGCTGGGGGTGGTCATATGGGTGGTCCTCTTCATTTCTACTATACACTGATGGCTCCTCATCAGTGTATAGTAGAAATGAAGAGGGACTCGAATTGTGCGATGATGAAATGTTTTTTTCTATTAATGCCGGTGAATTAGTCATTTTATTTTCTGTTGGAATTTATTATTTTTCTCAATAGATTTGTAATTGTCTTGTTTCTACAAGAGGACTAAATGCAAATCTCGTATTTTTTTCATCGTGATTTTTCCAAGCAGCAGGATGCTTTGCAACTCGAGGTATTTTTAAACAGAAAAATTTATTTACATGATCATTAAGAAAAGGTGAAATGCACGGCTTTATAGTGTTATTTCGCAAAACCCATAAATATAAAATTTCATCTTGAAAACTATAATAGCTTTTGTTTTAAGGGGTCCACATTCTGATACATATCGACAGCATACAGTCACGGATACAATAATTTAAGTACCCGTTTTCTTTCTGTAACACAGAATAGAATAGCTGGTGCATTAAATGGGGTAGGGGAGAGGAGGACGTATATCGGACGCCACGGTAACCAAAATACTATCCATAACATCTGATTTTGCTACAGAACTTCAAATTACAGAACTTAAGATCTTAGACATACGATTGAAATTTCATAGTTAATCAGTCTTCAAATACACTCGCGAGTCGCTCCTATTAACGGAAATTTTCCGTCATGGATAAGGAAAAACTGAGAACAGAGTTTTTCCAATAAGGAATTGAGGAAAGATTTTTGAAAATTCAGAAATTTTCATTAACATATCTTAACAAGTTAGTAAAATCATGCAATGCATTGATTATGATACCCTTTCCAACATACCAGAAATCATTACTCAAGTTATGAGGATAATGGCTCTGAAATAAATCTCGCTCCTGTGTCCTGACCTTTGACCCTATTTTGATGATATTAAACAGAATTGGTTCGGTATACCTCCGGAACAACACACTAAAGTTTTGTTTGTTGCAATAGAAGCATTTTTAGTCAAGTTATGAGAATGATGGCTGTGGAATAAATCTCGCTCCTGTGTACTAACCTTTGATTCCATTTCGATTATATTCAACAGAACCGGTTCAGTATACCTCCGAAACAACATGATAAATATTCGTAGCAATCGAAGCATTTTTACGTACGTTATGACGCATAAGGGCAATTGACATGATCCCGCTCCTATGCCCTGACCTTTGACCCCATTTCGCCCATTTTCCATAGCGTTCGGCTGCAGGTAGTTCCCTACCACATACTAAATTTCATCGAAATCGAACTATGTTTACGCAAGTTATGACGCATAAGAGAAATGGAATGGTTCCCGCTCCTATGCTCTAACCTTTACCCTATTTCGCCCATTTTCAATAGCGTTCGGCTGCAGGTATTCCCCTGCCACATACTAAAATTTTATTGAAGTAAATCGAACCATTTTTACGCAAGTTATGACGCATAAGGGCAATGGAATGGATCCCGATCCTATGTCCTGACCTTTGATCTCATTTCACCCATTTTCAACAGGGTTCGTCTACAGGTTGTCCCCTACTACATACTAAACTTTCATCGAAATCGAACTATTTTTACGCGAGTTATCGTGCGGACGGGCAGACGGACAGACAGACGAACAAAGCTGGAGCATATTCGCTTCTTCAACCTACGGTTGGAAAGCATGAAAAACGACAATTTGCGGTTACTATAAGAAAGGAATTGCTGAAAGATTTTTGAAAATTGAGAATTTTCCTGGTTTAAAAAAAAGTCCGTGAAATTCGGGGTTCATTTCGCAGAACAAGTTGATGAGGAACATGTTTTGTTTAGTCTCGAAAAGAATCACGGAAAACGGGTCGTGAATTTTATAAAAACATTTATAATTTATACTGGTTGGTTCCCGGTAGCAAATCCGAGCGATATGGCAAGGTACTTCGTGATAGCTCTTTGTCTGTGCAAGTCTGGAGGGAGAAGGGGAAAAACTTGCTTCATGTCTCAGTTTCCACTAAACCTCTTCTTGCTGCTAAGTATCGATAGTCTGACTCAACCCAGACTTCAACGTCATATTCAGCAGCGATGCGATTTGTCACCAAAACGCGCAACCCTTTTCCACCCCAGAAAACTCTCTAAATGCTGTACTTCTATCATTAATGTTGGAACTAACGCATTGTTTTAACATTCAATGGCGTTTTATACAACAAATTCATTCGAACATGTAACCATTCAAATAAATATACCGAAATTATTTTAAAAAATGCGTAATACGTACGTAGTAAATCAATGCTACTGTCATAAAATTGGTACTGAAATTTCTTCCTTATGCATGGTTTCTTCTGGAAACTAAATTTTAGCGTAAAAACGAGAAATAAGGGTGCGAAAGATAAAACATAATGGCCAATTAAAATCGTAATCACACATTGAAAACCAATTTCAAACTGAAGGAAATGCGCTCTGTGTAAGAAAGCGAGAATCTGGTCGGATAAAAACCCTTTTCCTAATTTCTGGCAGTTATATGTTTCCGTACTACGTTTTAGTGGCTTAATCTGTTACATGAAAAGAACGTAAGTCGTTTTACTTCCACCGCTCATTGCACTAGAATACCCATAGAAATAAAGCAAGTAGTTATATATATTTTTTTCAATCATGGTCATGTCACAATAAAAAAGATGGAGTGCCAATGTTTTCCCTTTACCTTGCTATCTGCTTACGAATGCGATATATTCCCGTTTCTAACATTAAGAAAATTTCTGTTATAACGGTTAGATTTAATCCTATTCAAAGTCCTATATTTAGTCTTTCCGATGAATGAATATAGTATATATTCGATTTGCACTTTATCTCGCTTCGAAATTACGAACTAGAAAAAAATTTCCTTGTTGGAACCTTCCTTCTCCTCCCAGCTAAGAAATTCCATTTGTCTGTATTTCTATCAATCAAACTATCTCCCTTTCTGTGTGTGAAGATATATTTGTCGCTATGTTTTCCTTTCAGGTTTCCGTGAGGTCTTAATTTCTGTCTTTGCTTCTGTTTATCACGATATCGTTGTTTGTATAATACAATCGTTTCTAACATTCTGACCCATATTTGCCACGGTATCTTTGAAAAGATTTTGCAATTTTTTTGCGAAAACTGTATATGGAGCTGGTTATTTGTAAAATAAACTCATATAAAGCTAGGAAGTTTTAACGGCAACTTTGAATGAAGTTTAAAAAACAAAAGGCATTTTTTCCAATAAATAAGAAAAATATTTAGAAAACATTTTCGGCGTTTTGGTTTATGAAAACTGAAGACGGAAAAGCAGCTATTCCAGATGACTTGAGGCCTCTTTTCTCAGTCACAGCAATAGTTCCTATACATGTGTATTAATAAAATAATGTGAAAGAAATGTCAGTTCAATGAATGAAATTTTTTTACCAATGAGGTTAAAGTTTTTATGTATTACAGTTGCATGTACATAACAAAGCATCCTTCAGAATATAATGAAGTGAAAATTGTTTTTGCAAGAACGAAGAATCGAAATAGAAAGACTTGATTTATTCTTGTTTTTTGGTGACAAGAGAAAACCTTTTGTTATGTGCAAAACATTGGGACATAATGGTGTGTTTTTCATATTCAAGAGTGAATAGTGTGAGTGGTTTTTCATTTTTCGTGCCATATTTATTAATTGCTACTTATTTATTTGCTTACTTATGTTCCGTATTTTCGTAGAAATCGGAAAAGGTCATTAGACACTGTCAGACGACAGTTATATATATATTTTGTTATTCTAAAATGAGCTAGAAAACATATATGGCTTTTGTAGGAATGTGTACACGAAATATAGTACTTCTCAATTTCTTTTGTAATTCTCCTATCAATAGTTTTACTTTTATTTCAGAATTTGATACCACTTTGTAATATTTAGTGGATGAATTTTCTCTCATATTAGGGTTTCTTATCTTCGTGTTGGTTTATAAACATATGATAGAGTTTCAATGAATACTGAATGTTTAAACGCTCCCCTTGCAGGCCCCCCGACATACCTCTTTCTTCGTGTACTCGGAATTTATGCATTTACCTATCATGAATCACCCGGGAAGACAGGTATTCGAAGACGCAGTTAAGCCACTTTGTAATGTTTGTCTATATTTGTATGTATCCATGTATAGATCTGCATGGCATCAAATAGGAACGAAACAAGAATGTGCTGAAAGTGCGTCCCTTTCCTCTCCCGTTTTCTGAAAATAAAAGAAATGAAATATTTCTATTTAGTTCTTGTGATTTCAAAACGAATTTCTTTGTGTGTTCGCGGTTATGTCAAGGTCTCCATATTAATGATTCGCCGTAGAAATTGGATGACCTCGGTTCTTGTGGTTTTACCTTAACCAGAGTTCTCATCGTAGTGAAGTTGTGAAATAATTGCACATCCTGTTTCTTTTGTCAGCTCGGCACAACTGGTGTGTGTGTGTGTGTGTGCGTGCGAACAGCATCTCCTGATTACTTAAGCGAAAAATACCACGGAGGTCAAATTTCACATTTTCAGTACTTTAATGCTTCATTGACATACTTTTTCTTCTCCATAAAATGACTTGTTTCTCGAAAGCTGACGAAGTGAATATTGAACACTTAAACATGGAGTATATTGGTTGTCGCAAATTATTCTAAACAAATGCTTAGTTCTGAGTTGCATTAAGCAGTTAAAAGAGAAGTCGTTGCGCTTATATTAAGCTTCGGAAAAATAGCGCCATAACACATGCGCAACGTTGTTGGAGTTGTATTACAGGTGTGATGTACCCGATCTTTGGAATGGCACATGACGGCCATTGAAATAGAAACTTTTATTCCATACCTGATTGGATTTCTTTTAGCCAGAATCACAGCACATATGCGGTTTGTCATAGATTCCACAAGGTGTTGGACTAAATCTACATCTGGGTGTTCACAAGCCAGTTTCTCAACTAGCTCATATTTGGCAGAAGAGCATGTTTCTCCCGGATCTGCTTTCTGCTGAATAATAAGTCAACATTGCAGAATCGACTTGATCGGCTATAATATTCAGATAATTTTTGGAGGACACATGACTTTCCAGTCATGTCAGGGAACCCGTTCTCTAACAACAGAACGTTCTCCACACTACGATACCACTTTCAGAACCTTGAGTTGCGTTTACAAGGCAAGTTGGGTCCGTTGCTTCATGGGGCTCAAGCCAAACACTCTGCCTACCAATGAAACAGAACGATGTGTACCGCGACACGTTGGACTGCCTGACTTAATTTTTTCAGTCTTCCTGTGTCCTGTCATGGTGTTCCTGACACTACTACATACGAATACTTAAGTTCTTCGCAGAAACCAGTGGTTTCTATATAGGTATGCGACTGCCGATACCAATCTTCTTGTATTACCTGCGCATAGTTCGCTGAGATGTGCATCGGAAGCAGCGTTCATTGAAGGCTTCTGTCAATATCTGCACACATGAAATCCTGTTTCACCGTATAAGCCGTTTCAAACGACGGCGATCTCGTTCCAGACAGATTTTAATCGCACCACAGTTGCGCCTCTTATACACTATCTACCAACAAGTAATTGGTCACCCCTGCAATCGACGATATCTGCGGTCCTGATACACGTCACGGCCGCCGCCGCCGTTAAATATCGTGCGGAAAACAACAACGCAACCAGTCGCATGCAAGATGCCACGCAGTTCGGAGCTCTCTGATTTCTAGAAAGGTGTAATTGTCGGGTATCACAGAAATGGCCGATCCATACGTGACATATCCAGTAAGTTGAAGTACCCAAAATCGACAGTGACCTACGTGATTGGCAAGTGGAAGATGAGAGGTAACTGTCGGAATGTGCCCCGACACGGCAGACCCACAAAACTGGGAGTTAGAGACCGACTGATGCCGGCCAGAGAAATTCGAAAAAACGGCACCAAACCGACGGGCCACATCCGTGACGAGTTTCAACAGGCATCCGGGAGTGTTTTTTCGATGAATACTATACGTAAGGAAGCCCATCTGCTCGGTTATCATGGACATGCTGCCGCCCACAAGCCTTCGATCACAAAGTCCAATAGCGCTGCTCGACTAACGTGGTGCAAAGAACGTCGACAGTGGACCGTTGAACAGTGGAAACAGGTTCTCTGGAGCGACGAATCAAGGTTCAGCCTCTACCGTTCGGATGGCAGGGTCTGGGTTTGGCGTCTGCCTGGAGAACGTCTCCGGCCGGAATGTATTGTGCCAACTGTGAAGTTCGGCGGCGGTGGAATTATGCTATGGCTGTGTTTCTCGTGGTATGGCACGGGACCCTTTTTCGCAATTCCTGGTAGACTCAACGCCGAGACCTACTGCACCATTTTGGATGACCATGCGCTTCCTACGTTGTGGCAGTTTTACGGGGTGGACCCATGATACTTTCAGGATGACAATGCCACCTGTCATGTTGCGAGGTCTACCCTGGCTTGGTGTGGTAACAATGGGGTTAATCGAATAGACTGGCCTGCACAGAGCCCGGACCTTAACCCTATCGAGCACCTCTGGGACGAGTTGGAACGTTGACTTAAGGGGTGCCCCACCGTCCGAAATCGGTGAAGGAACTGACCTGTCTTCTCCAAGCCGAGTGGAAGAAAATACCGCTAGCCATCCTACAACGCCCTGGTTGAGATTATGCCCCGTAGGGTCGCAGCTGTATTCGCCGCTCGTGGAGGCTCCACCAACTATTGAAGGTAAATAAACTTCGTTTTCCTTTGCTATCACAGGTGTCCAATTACTTGTTGGTAGATAGTGTATAAGCAATGTGGGTTGTTTTCCCACTGATTAATGACCCAGGATGTCTCACGCTTTGAAAAACGAGGCAGCTCTGCTGTTTTCAAAATCGTTACTCCAACCAGACGGGCACATGAAATAAGCCCTTTACCAAACTCCGAGAGATCCTTTATTTTTACCATTGTGATTAACACTACTAACGATTACTCACGAGCAGCAATTTTAAATAGTTGCCAGGATCACGTGGTGACGCACGTGATCACGTATTTTGCATATAAATGACGTTTACGTACATCTGTTTAAAGGTGTTAAAAATGCTTAAGCCGGGCAAATAAATATCATGATCCTTCTCATAGGATGAAGCTAAACCACCATAGTGTAAATACCGAGGAATACTAGTGCATTATATTGAAAGATAAATTTCTTCTTGCTGCTAAACTCATTAAAATGCTATCAGATTACTGAGGACATGGTGCAGGGTTTTGGTCTTAAGAAGCAGGACTTGAAACACGGTTATGTGATTATGCGACAAGAGTTAAGAAACTTTTGATGTTCACGAACGTAACGCGTTCGATTTTTACTTTCCCGTAAATGTTATAGATACCACACATGCTACGACTTGACATTACAAAATCGAACAAGTAATTCAAATAATAACAGAACGGTTGATATACCAACAATATGAAAATAGCCTATAGCAATTATCTGTTTATCGGCGTAAGGTAATAAACAAACATTTTTGCCAAGCTTTAACACATCAGGTGGTGGCTTTTTCAAGGCTGAGAGTAGACTACAAATTTAATACTAAAACGCTAACAGTATGATATGACTAAACAAATAAGAACTGTTAAATCTGCATTTTAAGTCACGAGGGTACGTGATATTTTGCAAGCAAAAAAATAAATAAATAAATACAGAATTAAATCATTGTAACGAAATATTTTTGACATTCTATGGATAAGCTCTCAATGCACACATCTCACTTAGTGATAATATTCAGGTTTTTCGGAAGCCTGATGATTTTGGAGTTGAAGAAACAATTATTTTACAATTCGTCCCACATAAGGGTAATGGTCAAGTATTTCACTTCTCTGGAGAGGGCTGTGCACATTTTACCTACTTTAGCGTCTCTTTTGTGCTCGCGGAATTTGGTCTCGAAAGAACGTTTAATCATTCCGACGTAATATCATTGAGTGCCATCAGGGTGTGACAGCTTCCATAGTTCTCACCATGGAAGTGAATTCAAGTCCACTGCTCCTATGAGGGAAGTTTAAAAAATTATCTCCTTACTGCAAACCAAAATCAACAGTTTTCCTAGAACCCTTGTATATCATCATTAGCGCCTCCCTAGAGTTGCCAAAAATTTCGTAATGCCTTTATAATGATTTCCACACTCTAAAATCCTACGTTCCTAAGCAATGTGTATCTCATGCTTTCAAATGCAAAACTCTGTCCGCATTTAATCATTCTTTAATTGTTTGATGAACTCATACTCATCGGAATTGTAACATATTGCTATTCAGTTTGTATTCTCTTGTCAGACTGGAAAAATCCATCGTTTGACATGCAAAGGCTTGGCAAAAATGTTTGCGTAATTCCTTACGCCAATAAACGGTATGTTGCTCTAGTTGACTTTGAATTTAAGCAAACGCTTTCGCTTTATATGATTCATTTCTCATGCAGCTGTTAACGAGCCCTGTTTTAAAAACAATTCAGGAGTGCTGTGCTCATAGGTTTGAGCAAACTAATTTCTGTCGATCGAAGAAATTACGTGAATGTTTTTGTAACTAGTGCGTTTTCTTTCATAACACTTGATAAACCATGTGTTTTACTTAACGCGACCACATAGTTCTTCAGATTGCTTTTAAGGGTTGTGTACCAAAATGTCCCCGAAAGAAGCAATTTCAGCGTGTCCCGTGCAATGCAAATCTCCAAAATTATCTCATCTCAAAAAGGTTTCTATAAACTCTGTACAGAATTTTCTGAAATTCACGTACCATTTTCCTTGTTTTCTTTTGTTACAGGGCTTGGTGCTGAACGATATTACCGCGCCGTCCTTTGTGAAGGGTTCGTTTGATGCTTCGTTTGCCGCAAGCTCTGTATCGGGGGCTTATCCCGTATTTCTCCTTATTTCAGCAGATAGATAAAGTATTAAATAAACACAACTAAAGCTAAGCTTTGCTCTTGCAGTGGGGAAGACTTTTATTCAGATGTTATGTGGAATGTCTCATAGCAATTCCCTGATCTCCTCTCGTCTATTATCATCAACAAGCTGATCGCCCTTTTTCCTCCCGGCCAGTCTTCGCTTCATACTTTCTCATTCTCTCCCGATTCCTCGCATCTTTTCTAATTCCCACTCACCGGCGAGATTTCACACCTCCTCTCTCCCTTCCTTTCCTCGGAAATCTTCCAAACCGTATGCCACGTCCTCTTGCCCCAAAAAGACGTCCCCTGCCGAAGAGTGAAGTCCACACTTCCCAGAAAGCGCAGACACTCCTTAAAATGCCTTCTCTCTGAAAACGCAAAGTTACTTAATTGGCTGAAACTGTCCCCCTCTTATCCCATCCACGAAACCATAATTACCCCCTCATTTGAAGGGACACGTAAGAAAGAGCACGCTTTGACCGTTCGTTGCCCAGCTCATTAAAATGGCCAGGTTACACTTTCGTAAATTAACGGAGCATATTCATGATACAAACTTTTCCGTAAAATGACGGAAAAAAATCTGAATTTCACGGATTTTTTTACGCCAGGAATATTCTGAATTTTCAGAGAACACTCTGCAAATACCTCCGTCTATTTGCGGTATATATCCGTTTTTGAGAGATATTAACAGAAAATTTTGAATTTTGAGAAACATTTCAGCAATTTCTTTCCCACATTAACGGAAAAATTCTGTTTTCACTGGTTCCATAGCCATATGACGAACACATTTCGGAACTGGGAGCGATTAGCGGTAATACTTAAGCTTTGATTATCTGTTAAGTTTCAATCGGCAGTTGGAGGATCCGATTTCGAAATTTTGTAGCGGGATCGGTTGTTGTGGATAGCCTACGCCAGAACATTTGGTTATTGTGGTACAGGATATTTCTTCCCTTAATCCCCATTTCGTGCACCAGCTGTTGTGTGCTGTGTTACCGTAAGAAAGCGGGGATTTAAAGTATTGTACAATTGATTATATTATGTCTATGTACTAGTCCGTGGACTCCTTGAGGCAAAAGCTATTGTAGCTTTCAAGAGTAAAATTTTCATATTTATGAGTTTTCTGAAATAATATCATAAAGTAGTGCGTTTCATCTTTCCTTAATATTAACTGAAAATCATTGTCAGTTTCATAAGAGCTCAAGTTCCAAAGCATTCTATTGCTTGGAACAATTTCACAGAGAAAGGCACGTAACGCAAGGTCAGGTGTAAGGTAAAATTCTAATCGTCAGATGATGAAGTATTTTTTATTCTTAATGGGGTTCGGACATTCGGGCACCGGACTTTTGGGCACCGGACATTTGGGCACCGGACATTTGGGCACCCGGACATTTGGGCACCCGGACATTTGGGCACATTCCCTTTTAAAGCAATGAAATTGCGCTGCGTTAAAAATTATAGTGTTCCTATATTTCTCCCTACTTGAGCAAGTGGTGTGCACAAAAAAGTTTTCACTTATATCTCATAATCATTAAGAAATTGAGACATATTTACGAATTTCTGTCTGAAAGACTGGGCGGACATTTGGGCACCGGACATTTGGGCACCCGGACATTTGGGCACCCGGACATTTGGGCAAATCTTGAGGGGCCGTACAAAAATTGCCGTTTTTTTCGCTGTGAGGGCAATTCAATGGAGAAAACGTTTCCAGTAAGACAAACGACAATTGGGTGTCCACGTGGGGAAGAGCCCCCCCCCGCCGTTAATATAGCCAAATTTTTGATAAATTTAAAACACTAAAATAGACGATTCCTTTTTTTAAATGTTTGACAGCCTTGAAGGAGGTAAGGATTTTCTTAGCCCCCCCCCCCAGCCCCCAGCACACATAAAATGTCCGTAATTTCGTATTTTCTTATTTACGATATTTTTCTATAAACTATAACTAAAAAAATTCTCTGCTAGTATGAGGAAACCCAGGACTCTTGTCGAGTGTATGTGTGGGGGGGGGCTTAAAACCTTAAATATGAAATATAAAAAATTTCTGGTCCGATCGGGAGATTTTCAGCGATATTTTTCTATAAACTATAACTAAACAAATTCTCTGCGAGTATGAGGAAACCCAGGACTCTTGTCGAGTGTGTGTGTGGAGGGGAGGGGGGCTTAAAACCTAAAATATGAAATATAAAAAATTTTTGGTCCGATCGGGAGATTTTCAGCCATTACAAGCTATAAGTCATCGAATTGTCTGAGAGCATCTGCTACCTCAGGAAACTAGGGGGGGGGATACCAAAATATTAAAATATCAAGATTTCTCATTACCCTTCCGATCGGGAGATCTTCAGCATTTACAAGCTGCAACTCGACAAATGTTCTCAGCGCATGCATGTGCACTCTCTGGAAACCTGTCGGCGATGGGGGGGGGGGGGGTTAATACCAAAAGTGTAAAATATGAAAAGTTCCTCCTCCCATCGGGAGATTTTTGGTATTTACAAGCTACAACTCGACACATTATTTGAAGGCATGTGCCTACTCAGCAATCCCGTGTATGTGAGGGGGAGGGGATACCAAAAGTGTAAAATATGAAGACTTTCTCGTCCGATCGGGAGATTTTCAGTATTTAAAAGCTGCAGCTTGACAAATTTTCTGTATGTACCTACGCAGCAAACACGTCCGGGGGAGGGGGGAGGGGTAATTTCAAAAGTGTAAAACATGAAGACTTTCTCGTCCGATCGGCCGATTTTCGGCATTTACAACTGGACACATTATTTGAGGGCATGTGCCTACTCAGGAAACCTATCGGGCGAAGGGAGGGGGAGTTGTAGTTTGTAAATGCTGAAAATTTCCCGATCGGAAGAGAAATTCGTCATATTTTACACTTTTAGTATTACCCCCCCCCTCCCCGACAGGTTTGCTCAGTAGGTTCATGCCCTGAGATAATGTCTCCAGTTGTAGTTTGTAAATGCTGAAAATCTCCCGATCGGACAAGAAATTCTTTATATTTCACAATTATCATATACCCCCCCCCCCACCGCCAGGTTTGCTGAGTAGACATGTGCCCTCAAATAATCTGCCGAGTTGTAGCTTATAAATGCTGAAAATCTCCCGATCGGGAGAGAAATTCTTCATATTTTAAACTTTTGGTGTAACCCCCTCCCCCCACACACACAAGTTTTCAGAGCAGGCACGTGCGCTCAGACAATGTTACGAGTTGTAGCTTGTAAATGCTGAAAATCTCGCGATCGGACGAGAAATTTTTTATATTTCACACTTTTAGTATTACCCCCCCCCACCCCGACAGGTGTGTTCAGCAGGTTTATGCTTTGAGATAATGTCTCCAGTTGTATTTTGTAAATGCTGAAAATCTCCCGATCGGATGAGAAATTGTTCATATTTTACACTTTTGATATATACCCCCCCCCACCCCCGACAGGTTTGCTGAGTAGGCTCCTGCCCGTAAATATTTAGTGCCTAAGTAATTTACGGCGAACATTTTCTCGGTCAATCTCTTACTATTGGGCCAAGAAACGGCAATTGTTATACGGCCCCTTAAACATTTGTTCCTAAATGTCCGGGTGCCCAAATGTCCGGGTGCCCAAATGTCCGGGTGCCCAAATGTCCGGTGCCCAAATGTCCGCCCAGTCTTTCAGACAGAAATTCGTAAATATGTCTCAATTTCTTAATGATTATGAAATATAAGTGAATTTTTTTTTGTGCACACCACTTGCTCAAGTAGGGAGAAATATAGGAACACCATAATTTTTAACGCAGCGCAATTTCATTGCTTTAAAAGGGAATGTGCCCAAATGTCCGGTGCCCAAATGTCCGAACCCCGGAGAAAACGTTTCCAGTAAGACAAACGGTGTAACGATTTCAACTATGAGGCGATATTAAAAACGGTTATTAATGTTAACGTTCGCTGAAATTAAGGGACCAGGGAAATTAGGGGTTATTAATGTTAACTTTCGTTGAAATTAACTGTAAGTGAAATTAGTTCGTGGGAGACTCGAATGTTAGAGCCGACTTCTCACGCAGGATGACATCAGACACATCGCCGCTTCTGGCACTACTGATTATCGCAGAAACTACAACTGATTAAATCCTGGATTTTTTTTTATGTCACCCGTTTTACTTTCCCGCGGAGAAAAATTTAGAACTCAGGAAAACGAAAGAGTTGTTCTTCTAGTTATTTTTGCTGATATTAACAGGAAAGTGCCATTAACTTGTTATGAAACATTATATGCATTGTAGCTTGTGTGAAAAACACAAATTTCAATATCTTCAAAGTAATTCATCTTAGTACCGCAGTCTTCAACCCATAATCATGCACCAAATAAGTAATAATTGCCTTTAGATTGGGTGCTGCAGAAGCTGACTGTTTGGTTTAGCTTTAAAGATCTAGTTCCTTCCCCTCTCTTTTCGTTAAGCACGCTGCTAACTCATCAACTCACGTCATCTTGAAAATGCTTTAGCATGCGTCTTAACACCATCAAACCGGAGACAGTAATACTTATAATATTTTTTTTGGCGTTGCTCTCTCTGTTTCTTTCCTTGAGATTTATTCTTCCGCATCAATTTATCATCTTGACTGTTGCCTTTGAACAAGGCCCCAGACGCTGCCGAACTACGTGGGCGTGTTGAGGGAGAAGAGTAGGTCAAGGCAGAGAACACGGACCAACAGCTGCTGATGAGCAGAGCCCCACCTTCTTTCACCGCATGAGAAATGGTGGATCAGAGGGGATCGTGTCAACACCAGCTGCTCTGGGGGCTATCTTCGGTTGCAGCACTCTACTACGAAAACCTATGATGGATGTGGAAACACCACTAGAAAGAAGATGGAGCATGTGGCAAAGCAGAGAGAGTGAGAGAGAGACAAGAATCTTAAAGAGCATCTGAACTTCACCGAAGAAAAATCTCCACACACCAGTGACGAAGGTTGAGTTAGTCGCTTCGTCCATCAAAATGAGAGCATGGGAATGAGGATGAGTCAAAACACCCACAGGTTTTGACATCTTTTTACCTAGCTTTAATACTACAGTACATACTTACTAATACATTAAGTTTATAGCCTGAATCCAACTATTTCGTATGGGTAGCTCTAAGATATACCAGTTTTGTACAGCGTACTAGTGTGAGGTTAATTTTCCTTTATCGAAAACCAAAATCAGTCGTTCAGAAATTTAAATCCATTTACGTCCGAATCACTACTGGTTTAAGTTAAGTTCAAACACAACGAACTCTTCTTCTATATCCGATACCAACAAATGGTATGAGGAAAGAATGCCCACGGAAAAAACGCCCACGGAAAAAACGCCCACGGAAAAATCGCCCACGGAAAAAACGCCCACGGAAAAAACGCCCACTTCTCGAACGTAGGAAAAAACGCCCACGGAAAAATCGCCCACAGACAAAATGCTCACGGGAAAAATATGTGATCGACTGATAAGTTTATATGTCTGTTATAAACGGTGACAGGACAACTGGTCACAGACTGCTGGCCAAAAAAATCGTTAGGGGTCATATAAAAATTGCGGTTTCTTGGCCACCTCACCTACATAACGAAAATGGGTGTAGGAGAATTGGCCACAAAAGTTCAAGGGTGTGTGTGCGGTGGGGGGGGGGGTAAGTATTATCGATTTTTGGCCTACATTGAGAATTGAATTAGGAACTCCAAACAAATTTCGAGAAAACGTTCTATGTAAGCCAAGCGAGAATTACAGCATAATTCATGTATGTTCGGAAAAGGACCCTAAGGGGTGGGATTTTTTAATAACGCTGCACTTTTACGTAGGTACTAAATATTTACATAACATGTCAAGTTTGCAATATTTTTCTTTTACTTAATTAATTCTTTTTTTTTTTTTTTTTGATTGGAGATTTAACGACCACCGTGAGCAACTCAATGGGCTATAAGCAGTCGCCCGTCCCTAATTTAGGGTCACTGGTTCCAGGGAAGGGAGAGAGCCAGTGCCGTAAGACAAACACAACATCCATGCCTCACCGGGATTCGAACCCTGATCCTTACGGACGAATGATCAGAGGCCAGCGCCACCGGGGCGGCACTTAATTAATTCACAGGCGAAGAAAAAGTGTTGAATTGGCTTAGGCCTACGGCCTATTAATTAACGTATGGATTGAATGTATGGTGCATAAGTAGAAGCGCAATATTATTGACAATTAATACAGACATTTGACGTGGAATAGGAATAGCTGTGGTGCCGTGGAAGCATATCCGGCGCGTAACTGGAAGACCCTGAGTTCGATTCCTGGAGGCGGCCACTGAGAATTTTTCAGTGACTCACTTATAAACGTGGAAAGAGCGATGACTTGCCGCCCCGGTGGCGCAGTGGTCTAAGGCGTTGGCCTCTGATCATTCGTCCGTAAGGGGTCCGGGTTCGAATCCCGGTCAGGCATGGATGTTGTGTTTGTCTTACGACACTGGCTCTTTCCCTTCCCTGGAACCAGTGACACTAAATTAGGGACGGGCGACTGCTTATAGCCCATTGAGTTGCTCACGGTGGTCGTTAAACCTCCAATCAAAAAAAAAAAAAAGAGCGATGACTTTTGTTTGATTATTGACAATACTTGTATACTTGTTATGTAAATTTTACGAATATGGGAATGACGGAACGAAAACTTTTAGAAGGGCCTAAACGTTAGTCCTAATATTATTTTGTGCCTGAGTAATACCGCAATATTAATAATTTGATGTGTTACGTAAACGTTATGAATATAACATCGTTAGAATAAAAACTGTTAAATAGGCCAAGGCCTAGGACTTATGACTTAAGGGCCGCGGATGGCCTAGTGAAGAACCAAATAAGATTGTTAACTTTCAACTTCCTACTGTAGAGTAGCTACTTTCTTAAAAAATTCCAGTTCGGCTGTACTATAATAAATTTGTGACTATTCTTATTTTTTAAAGTAAGGTCTTAATTTTTATAAAACTATGCATGTTTATTATTTAACTATATCAATTAAAAAAGAAATCATTAAAAGTCAGATTATTTTATTTATAAATACTTTTAAAGTTTAATGCATTTAATTGTAAAAGCGATTTTCGTAAAAGCCGCAGTGTACTGATATAACTTTGTGTAATGTGCTTTCTTTCCACTGTTGTCTGTTGAGTACGGCGAGCGGAAGGGGGGGGGGACATCTGTCTTTCGTCAAAGTGATACTTTGCAGCTGCAGCTTGAACGTTTGCTAGAGACCGCACCTCAAATAACAAGCGATATATTTCATTTAAATTTATCGGTTGGCCACCGGTCGGGGTGTGTCTTCCCCGTGAGTAGTATAATCTCAAGTTACAGGCATACTTCTTTTCTTCCCAGTGTAAAGAAAAAAATACGCACTCATAGCTTCCTGGGAGTTTTCCAAAGGACAACTAAAACAGTTAATTTCTACATGACGGGTGTAGGAGAACTGGCCACAAAAATTTTAAGGGGCCGTATAAAAATAACGTTTTTGACCGCTTCGTGCCCACAATCCCCAGAGGTTGGTAATCAGAGTCATAAATAGTTTCCGTAATTTCGTCTTTTCTTAATTGCGATAATTAATGTAATTCTTTATAAGAAATGTTTATGATCTACATCTGAGCAAAAGATTTAAGGGTTTTCAAACTACAAGTCTGCAAATTATCTGAGCGCATGTGCTGACTCAGGAAACCTGTCGGGGGGGGGGGGTGTAATATCAAAACTGTAAGATTTGAAAAATGTATCGTCCCATCGGGAGATTTTCAGCATTTACAAGCTACAGCTGGACAGATTATTTGAGGGCACGTGCCTACTCAGCAAACCTGGGGGGTGGGGTGGGGTGGGGTGGTTATATGATAATTGTGAATTATATAGAATTTCTTGTCCGATCGGGCGATTTTCAGCATTTACAAACTACAACTGGAGACATTATCTCCGGGCATGAACCTACTGAGCAAACCTGTCGGGGGGGGGGGGGGGTAATACCAAAAGTGTAGAATATGAAGTATTTCTCTTCCGACCCGGAGATTTTCATCATTCACATGTCTTCAGATAATGTGTCGAGTTGTAGCTGCTAATTGCCGAGAATCTCCCGATCGGACGAGAAATTGTTCATATCTTACACTTTGGTATTACCCCCCCCCCCTCTTCGCCGACAGGTTTCCAGAGAGTGACATGCGCTAAGAAAATTTGTCGAGTTGCAGTTTCTAAATGCTGAAGATCTCCAGATCGCAAAGAGATATTCTTGATATTCACGATTTTGGTATTACCCCCCCCCCCCGACTAGTTTCCTGAGGCAGCAGATACCCTCAGATAATTCGACGTGTTGTAGCTTGTAAACGCTGGAAATCTCCCGATCTTACCAGAAATTCTTTATATTTCATATTTTAGATTTTAAGCACACCCCCCCCTCCCCAGACAAATTCCCTGGGTTTGCACATACTCGCAGAGAATTTTTTATTTGTAGTTTCTAGAAAAATATCGTATAGCAGTTGGCTTGAAGACAACGGTGAATCATTAGTGTGTTTTAAATAAATGTTGCATAAGACTACCACGGCTTTCAGGCCAAGACCATACAACCTCTACAGTCAATCAGTGCAATCCGAACTTTCCTCTCATATTTGTAAGGTTTGCAGAAAATATTTTACACATCAAATTATTAATATTGCGGTATTACTTAGGCAGAAAATAATGTTAGTACTAACGTTTAGGCCCTTCTAAAAGTTTTCATTCCGTCATTCCCATATTCGCGTTATGTAGGTGAGGTAGCGAAGAAACCGCAATTTTTATATGACCCCTAACGATTTTTTGGCCAGCAGTCTGTGACCAGTTGTCCTGTCACCGTTTATAACAGACATAAAAACTTATCAGTCGATCACATATTTTTCCCGTGAGCATTTTGTCTGTGGGCGATTTTTCCGTGGGCGTTTTTTCCTACTTTCGAAAAGTGGGCGTTTTTTCCGTGGGCGTTTTTTCCGTGGGCGTTTTTTCCGTGGGCGATTTTTCCGTGGGCGTTTTTTCCGTGGGCATTCTTTCATACAATCCAACAAATAATTGGACACATGTGATAACCAACAAATAATTGGACACATGTGATTGCAAAGGAAAATGAAGTTTATTCACCTTCAATAGTTGGTGGAGCCTCCAAGAGCGGCGATTACAGCTACGACCCTCCGGATCATACCCCCAACCAGGCGTTGTACGACGGCTAGCGGTATTTCCTTCCACTCGGCTTGGTGAAGACAGGTCAGTTCCTTCACCGATTTCGGACGGTGGGGCACCCCTTAAGTCGACGCTCCAACTCGTCCCAGAGGTGCTCGATAGGGTTAAGATACGGGCTCTGCGCAGGCCAGTCCATTCGATTAACCCCATTGTCACCATACCAAGCCATGGTGGACCTCGCAGCATGACAGGTGGCACTGTCATCCTGAAAGTAACATGGGTCCACCCCGTGAAACTGCCACAACGTAGGAAGCGCATGGTCATCCAAAATGGTGCAATAGGTCTCGGCGTTGCGTCTACGGAATTGCGACCAAGGGTCCCGTACCATACCAAGAGAAACACCCCATAGCATTATTCCACCGCCGCCGAACTTCACAGTTGGCACAATACATTCCGGCAGGAGGCGTTCTCCAGGCAGACGCCAAACCCAGACCCTGCCATCCGAACGGTAGAGGGTGAACCTTGATTCGTCGCTTCAGAAACCTGTTTACACTGTTCAACGGTCCACTGTCGACGTTCTTTGCTCCACGTTAGCCGAGCAGCGCTATTGGACTTGGTGATCAAAGTCTTGTGGGCGGCGGCACGTCCATGATAACCGAGCAGATGGGCTTCGTTACGGATAGTATTCATCGAAAGAACACTCCCGGATGCCTGTTGAAACTCCTCGCGGATGTGGCCCATCGATTTGGTGCGGTTCTTCCGAATTTCTCTGGCCAGCACCCGTCGGTCTCTAACTCCCAGTTTTGTGGGTTCACCGGTTCGGGGCACATTGCGACAGTCACCTCTCATCTTCCACTTGCCAATCACGTAGGCCACTGTCGATTTTGGGTACTTCCACTCGCTGGATATGTCACGTATGGATCGGCCATTTCTGTGATACCCGACGATTACACCTTTCTCGAAATCAGAGAGTTTCGAACTGCGTGGCATCTTGCGAACGCAGATATCGTCGATTGCAGGGGTGTCCAATTACTTGTTGGTAGATAGTGTATATGCAATACCTTCTATATCTTCTTCTTTCTTCTTCTGTATGCTCTTCTTCTATATCCTATTCTGTATTCTCGTAATGGTGCAAATAGTCCCTGATCTCTTTCTCTCTCTCTCTCTGTCTTTCAAAAAGTAAAAACGGTGTCTTCGCGTACACCATTAAAACATTAAGGATGAAATACTATACACGTCAACATTTTATCTGCACACACTCACTTTGTTTTGAAAAAATATGTTTATAGCTTAAATTTGGCAAATTCCTTGCCGTCTCACCCGTGCAAGGCTGGTCGATGATGTTGGACAAGAAACGAAAAAAGAAAAAAAAGAGAGAAATTAAATGGTTTTGGTGCCACGCACTTTGCCCTCTCACATTTTGTTTATCTGTAGCATCGGGCGTACTAGTTCTTCACACCCCGATTGCATTTGAGACTTATTTAGGTTCACTTAGCCTTTCATTAATTTTTTGTGTACGTTGATAATGCTGCAGTGTTTTCTATGTGTGTCCTTCCTTCGTTGGCGTAAACTAAAAGGCGTTTTGAGAAAACAAATCTTTACCTTACATAATGCAGGAATCAAACAATCATATGTACATGTTTGTAGTGTTCGGGTTAGAATAGTTATATTATTTAATTTTCAATAAACTGTGATTTAAAAGATTTCTGCATCGCGGGTTTGCGAAGACTCTAGTTGTTCAGGTGAAGGGATAAAACAAGAAACACGTTCTATCATAACAAGCAATGAACCACACACCAATTACTTGCATTTTGTGGTTTTGAAAATTTCTGGCACGACAAAAGTTTCCTGGATGATTCTTACTCTGCTCGACATAGAAACTGAAACAACAGCAAGCATTTTTCAGAGCGCCATAAAAAATTCATGTGCATGCGTCAACAGTTGGGTTATGTAAATGATCTTAGTTGGGACCCAATTGCGTTGTAGGTAAGGGAGATATGACATGAGTGTTATACGCTAGGTTTGGTGATCGCCTACACCTGGGTTTGTGTACAAGTGTATCAGAGTGATCTCGGTGGCGAAAGCACGTGAAAGGAGTGAGAAAGCTTTGATGTCATCAAGATTCCTAGCATCGCATGGACGTTTTTATCCAAGGCTTCATCATATGGCACGTTCCACTGTTGGTCCCTCCGTCGCATAGCGACTGAAAAGCGCCGAGTTGCAACAGCTAACGTCCAAATGTGTCGACAGTGGTTGGACGAAGGTAACATGCACGTAGGCGGACTTCAAACTCTTCAATTGCTGCATTCGACGGCAAGCAATAACAGTCCTACAATCCACAATGGACGACATTCGACGAGTTGTACAGGCAGCTATGGACATCCCCGTATCAATACTGACAGTGAATTGGACGATGTCTGAGGCAGATTTGCTCTCTTGCCAGCCTCTCCCACTGCAGTACATCGTCGCGCTAGGTTGCATTGATGGCGTAATACACATTCGTAGCGAGACGAATGAAACCATTTTATAATCAGCGTAGATTCTCGCTTCTCGACGTGGTGCCCGCGCTAATCTGGAGGCGAGCTTGGTACGGTTTTTCAGCCTGGTGTAATGGTTTGAAGTGTTATCAATTGCAGCATCCATTGTCCCCCACGTACGAATAGTGGGTATAGTGAAAGCGCGCTGATACGTCGCTGAGCTTCTGCATCCCGTTTTGCTTCTGAATATACGTGGCATCCACGATGCCGAGTTACAATGTGTGGTATGTGCTGCATTGGCCAGCGCAATCCTCAGTAGACAACGTGCGTGGAATCATTGGCAGGTTACATGACGATGCTGCACCAGCCCGTCGCGTTGTCGATGAACTGTGCACACAGGTAGAAGATGCATGGTCACCGATACCCCAGGGCACCATGCTGGGAATTTTCCGCTAGATGCCATGCAGTGTTGTCAATTGTACAACCCAGAACGGCTGGCATACGGCCTATGACTCAGGCCACATTGTAATGTCGTCTCTCCCATTGCGTATATGTTGTTCTTCAGAAATCTATTTTCCACCTAGTTGTCTTTATGTGTGGTAATACTCCTTTGGTATAATATATGTTTGCCACCCCGGTGGCGCAGTGGTCTAAGGTGCTGGCCTCTGATCATTCGTCCGTAAGGGGTCCGGGTTCGAATCCCGGTCAGGCATGGATGTTGTGTTTGTCTTACGGCACTGGCTCTCTCCCTTCCCTGGAACCAGTGACCCTAAATTAGGGACGGGCGACTGCTTATAGCCCATTGAGTTGCTCACGGTGGTCGTTAAACCTCCAATCAAAAAAAAAAAAAAATTTTCCGAATCATCTGTTCAGCATGTAACGCTACTCATTCTATCCACGACTATTTGTTTCTTTTCGCACGTGACCCTAGCACAGCTTGCCGTTCTGATATCTGCCCCTTTATTTTTATTTTGACCAAATCAATCATCTATCATGTCCAAATGAAACTTCTTAATTCAACCTCCCATTTTTCTTCAAGAAGAGCAAGCAGATTTCTATGTATCGCTTTTCGTAATTTTTTTTAAATGCCAACTACAACTAGAATACAGTCATGCACTTCAAATCTAAGCTGTTTTTCAATTTCATGTTAAATGGTCTACGAAAACATTCGACTCAGAATATAACCCCCAATTATTTGGCGATAATGTGTATTTCAACTATTTTTCAGGTTTTCTACGTTTCTGGCTTCATATCACGAGAACTCTGACCTTGGGCATTAACCCCGCATGACTCATCTCACTTTTCACGTTATTTGTGAACTCGCATTGCATTATATTTTTTTGCTTCTTTTCTGCCATCCAACTGTTATCAAAGAACTGGTGATCTGAATATCCAAACCTCAAAGGTAGTTTGTTCGAAATCACACTCACTACCATCTGTAAATTTGCATATCATCAAGTTCACACTCTTCGCTTTATGTAAACACGTATTTGTTTCAAAGGCATTCGCAATACCATTTGTAAAAAATGTATAGTTTTCGAATTCACACTCATCAACATTTGTAAATATTTTTCATAACTATTTAACACCCATCTCCATATGACTCGGTTTTAATCTGCAAATGTAATATTTAATTTTTTCGTCATTCCGTGAATAAATAGTACACTGGCGTGCAAAAATTAAGGACGAGACGGTTTTTCGAATGTAACGTCGTGCTGAAGTGCTCCACATCGACTACAATCATAACATAAGATCCCCAAGATGTAAGAATATGGAACAAGTGAGCAAAACCGTCAAAACAAGGAATCCAAAGGATACAAAGGCACTTTATTGAAAAAGGTAGCTTTGAGCACAGCTGGACAGAAGACAGAAAAGTCCATGTGACAGGCGGCTGCCAAGAAAAATCCAGTCTTTAGTAGGGGATATGATCACCCCTGACTGCGTTGCAGTATTTACAAGGTCTGTCCATGCTGAGGACGAGGTTGTCAAGGAGCTGTTGAGGCATCGCGACCCATTCCTCTTGTAGCGCCAACCGCAGCTGCAGGATTATTGCTGGCGGCTGGTGACGTGCTACCAAGCGTCTCCCCGAGAAGGTCCCACACGTGTTCGATTGGATTTAGGTCCTGGGACCTTGCGGGCAAATCCATGCGTTGAATATCTTTACTATCCTACAGCTCTGCGACAGCCACTGTACGATAAAGGGTAGCGTTGTCGTCCATGAAGAGGAACTCAGGACCCACAGCACCTCTAAACAGACGTACGTGAGGCAGCAGGACCTCGATACAATAGCTCCTTGAAAGATGTGGAGGTCAGTACGGCTACCAAGCATGATACCGCCCCAAACGAGAACTCCGCCACCTCCAAACCGGTCCCTTTCGACGATGTTGGAGGTGTGATTGCGTGTTCACTGCTCTCTCCAGATGTGTATACGCCCAGATTTGCTCGTCAGACTAAATCGGCTCCCATCCGTAAAGAGGACTCGACTCCATTGCTGATGTGTCCAGTTCTTGTGTTCCTGGCACCACAGAAACCGCCGTCTCCGATGAGCAGGCGTTAATGGCACACACCGTACTGGTCGTCGTGCAAATAGACCACCTTTGTACAGTCACCTGGCCACGGTAAAACGCTATAACGGACGTCCAGTTGTCTGTTGCATGTGCCTTGCGATTTCTCCCTCTGTCTGCCGTCTGTCTCTTCTCGCCTGTAGGACAATATACCGGTCGTCCGCCGCCGTGGTTGCTCGTGGACGACCACTGCTAAACTCTCGGACAGCTGTTCTTGTAGTTTGAAATGCTCTCCAAGCTTGTGAAACGATGCCGTGAGCGATCCCGAACTCCTCGGCCACACTAATCCCAGTTCCACCTTCTTCCAACTTCCCAATGACACCACCTCCAGTAAAGTCATCCAGATGTCGTCCACTGGATTGCCTGTTGGCCATATCACACGGTGGCAGCAACTCGACGTCGTTCAAACCCATGGGCACCGTACAATAGCTTTCACTGAATTGCTGAACGTACACCGCCCGTGTGCTTTATACTCTTCCGACACTCCCCCCACCCTCACGTCATGATTCATATATGCGCATGCCCTACCGTATCAGACCCTAGTCTATCTCCTGAGTGGTATTTCGGTCCGTTATGCCTGCTCGTTTCGCTGTTATGATAATTTCTCCTCTTCGTCCTTAATGTTTGCACACCTGTGTACTTGAACTATATGTGTGGTAAGTTTCGTCTCATTCCGTTAATTCCTTCTACGCGCGCGCGCCGCGCTTGTGTGTGTGTTTGTGTCGGCTTGTTTTTGTTGTTGTCCGAGTTTCATTGGCCGATTTCAAGTCGAAGCTCCAAACGGAGCAATAGTACTTGTTAGAAGCAAAAACATTTATGACACTATTTCTACAGGAAAGCGGACAATAAATATGTAATCTTGAACGTACGTGCGATGGTTGAAGCCCCAGCTATGGAAAATAAATAAAGAAACCTAAGAGGAAAAAAATATTTTAGCACTTATTAGAAAGACGTACAGAAAATAGTAAAACTATACTAGTAATCCGATTTATTGTTGTAAAAATATAAATATGCGTTTCCAAGCTTTCGCACATAAACCATATGGCTTTTTCAAGGAAGGTAGATAGAAAATTACAATCTGAATAACAGAACGCTTCAACAATTTGTACGCGGTGACTTAACTCGACAATAAACAAATAGATGCGAATGGAATTTTCATTCAAAGACATGAGGCGTCAGGTTTGTTGGGCACACAGTATTTTGGAAAATAAGCGGTTGTATTTGAAGAACTGGTTTTACATTCTTGGCAAGCTTCGCTGCTGATAATGATCTCCAAGGTTTCCGAATGGCTGTAAATTTAGGGGTGGCGCAGGAAGCTTATTACCTTAAACAGAAACATCCCTCACAGGAGAGGGCATGAATTTGTAGCGGACATGAATCTAACTCCTCTGGATAGGGTCGTAATTACTTTACTGTAGTTTGTATCTCTTTTATGCTTATTGATTCTAATTCTAAACGAACGTTTGGTCATTCCGATGTAGTATCGTCTGAAGCCGTACGGATACTTTGAAGGGATTGCATAAACCTCGTTGGAAAGAGGCGGACTGGTAGCAGTATTTCTCTCAAGCATGGTACATAAACATGCAGGAGATCATATGCCAACACCGTACTTCATCTATTTGAGTGCATTCTTTAGTTGATAGGAAAAATTTGGTACGTTTGGGAATTCAGTCGAGGTAGCTGGTGCATAGAACGTACTAGGTAGAAGCTGCGGCATGTTATTGCATTAGCTGCGGCATATTATGATATTAGCTGCGGCATATTATTACATTAGCTGCAGCATATTATGATATTAGCTGCGGCATAGAAAGAATAGAACATTTGATTACAATTGAGGATTTTTATAACTCATGTATTACAATGACATTGCTACAAATGTGGGAATTGCTTTTCCTTAAATGTGAAGCAAAGGTGACAATTCAGAAAATTCCGACCATTCCGCTTCGGGTTTCATTCTGTATGTGTGTGGTTTCACAAATTTGAATCGGAAGAGTGAGCCACAAGATACCTCACAATATTATTACTGTACTTCTAACAAGATTTGGACACAGCTGTATATGAAACGAATGTTTTTCGTGTTCAAGAGGTTCGAATGTAGTACTATCAACATTATTATTCAGTGCAATAAAAATCAGAATACAGGTTGCATCTTAAACGCTATACCCGAGCAATGTCAGCAAATGAAATCGAAAGAAAAATATTTTCGAGACGTCTTCTGAATCTGGTATCTTGAAGAGACTGCGTATCCATTAACGACGCTTCAGTTCAACATATCTTGGATTTCAAAATAAAAATTCATTTATACCTGCATCAAACTGTTTCTGGAATTCAAATAAATCCCCGATAATTGCATCACTTTTCGTGACTTTTATGTTCCACAGAAATGTTTACTCTCTAGAGCCGGGCTCAACAATATGCCCACAATTTTCTCCTTTGTTGGGAAAATTGTTTATGAACAAATATGAGTCCATACTGCTTGCTCTCAACCGTAATCCAGCTCTGATTACGCTATCTCAGCAATATATTTCCCACCCTTGACAAATAGCCCAACAGCCTTAGACAGATTTCTTACATCAAACAGCCACAATCCAGACATTTCTTTCATCGTTAAAACAAAAACTACTCTCCTCTGCCATTCTCAGACGATGGAGCCATAAAATCTGAGTCTGGAAAATTAAGTACTTGGATTTGCTGATTTTTTTAATTCCTAAACCCCACGCAAAGGATTTTCTTTCGTCTTATAAAGTCTCAGCGTTCAGCTGTTTCATCGAAGGAACGATAAATATGTATTGCAATAAAGATCTTTGAATGAAATGGTATTTGGAAATTAATCAATAGTTTGCCTTTTACTAGAAAGCCTATTTATATGATAAAATTATCGAAAACTCTAAAACTGACCAGCGAAATCATATTATGTAATGTTATTTTATAGAATAATTAAAATGGCTTGGTAGCTTTAATTATTCTCTATGGTAATTCCGTGATTACAATAAAATGAGGCAAAGTTTTTTCCTATTTTTTCGAAATGAAAATTTCCTTTGGAAAATTCAACTTAAATCGCCGATATTCCTACTTTCTTTTAAATCTTTGATACAGAACAGAGAAAGTTGTGTATTTTGCAGCACTATGTACCTGTCTTAAGCAGGGCCGGATTATAGGAGCCCAGGGTCCTTTATGCAAGAGGAGAATCTACAAATGACAGATTAATAATTTTGTAAAATGCCAAAGGGAATCTAGGATTTCGGACCAGTCGAATTTGTAACGTGTCTTGCGTTCAGTGGACCAGTTGGATTCTTGTATATTTTCTATAAAAACAAATTGAAAATTGAATCGTGAATCGAAGTAAACTGGTAATTGGGTAAGTACTTTCGTATTTCAGTATTTAGTTTACGGTAAATTATTCAAGTAAATAAACGTTCGTTGTTTGTTAATCTGTAAAAGTGTGTGGCGACAGCCGTACCTACCTCTCGCGCGGAGTGGAGGAGGTGCACGGCGGACGAGTACAGAGAGAGGAGGTGATGCGGTTCGGTTCATGCCACATCGAGCCAATTCAGTTCCGACTGGGCGGCTATGAAGAGGCTCGGCTCACTCTTGAGGATACTTGTAAGTGAAATCCTCTTCCTCACCTTTCGCTTAAATTAAAGTGCAAATTAACACACAATACATTATCTTAATCCAATAGAAAATATTAACCTTCAATAAGAATGAAATAATATCAATTAATATTTAAGACTTAATTTTCTGAACTAGTTTCCAATTACTTTTAGGTGGGGGTCCACATTGTTCGCCGCTCCGGGACCTTGAAATTTTTAATCCGGGCCTGGTGAGCAAATTAGCATTTGAATTATTTGGTGGTGCGTTCATCCACGACCACTAAAGATCAAGATGGGTCACCGAAAGAAAAATGAAAGAGGTTCTATGAACCAATGACGCTATTGAGAAACGTCCTTTATTTTAGAAAAAACTATTCTTTTTCTACCCCGTGAAAGGACATTATCGTACATAGCACATAATGAATTAGTTATGATTATCTCTCTCAAATCCAGAGGGTAAACATTTCACAGTATATGCATTTGTGAGGGAAAATCCTGAGTATGTTAAGAGGGAGAAGACCCAGGCAAGCGGGAGAAGCTGCAGATTTGGAACCCAGCTGCCCAAACAGGTTGCTCATAATTCCATTGCCGAGTGGGTAAGGAGAAATATTGGGAGGTAAAACAAATGAATGTCCTTAAAATCCATGACATCAAGGGCATTCATGCAAACATTTCTGTATCCGTAATTATGAAAGCTGTACATATACATACACATCGATAAGTGGTTCTAGGAATATGCCCCACATTATGACCACCTAACTAATAAGCTGTAGGACTCCCTTTAGCCCACAAAACAGCGTCCATTCGGCGAATCATCGATACGATGAGGTGGCGATGGGTATCCTGGCGTACCTGGTACCATAACGTCAACAGCAGGTACTACAGTTCTCGTCCATTCGGGATGGTGGGGATTTAGAGCGAAACCGCTTTTCCAAGTCGAACCACAAGAGTTCGATTGTTTTTTTGTTTTGTTTTTTATTGGAGGTTTAGCGACCACCGTGAGCAACTCAATGGGCTATAAGCAGTCGCCCGTCCCTAATTTAGGGTAGCTGGTTCCACGGAAGGGAGAGAGTCAGTGCCATAAGACAAACATAACATCCATGCCTCACCGGGATTCGAACCCGCACCCCTTTTGGATGAATGATCAAAGGCCATCACTTAGACCACTGGGCCACTGGGGCGGCAAAGTTCGATTGAATTCATGTCAGGTGAATTTGGAGGCCATGGCCTTAACAGATAGTCACCAGCATATTCTTCGAACCACTCGTTGACGATTCTGGCAGTGTGGCATGACGCATTATCGTGTTAGTAATGGCCATCACCTGCAGGAAATACAGTTGCGATGAAGGAGTGAACTTGGTCCGAAACAATCGTTCAGATACCTGACAGCTGTCAGGATTGTGCTATTGAGAAAATGTGGCCTAGAGTGTCCCAAGAAAACATCGCCCACAACATAACACCGTCGCCGCCAGATTGTTTCCGCCCAACTGTGCTTACAGGTACCATAACCTCCGTTGGTAATCGGCGTATCCGCGTTCTGCCGTCTACGTGAGGCACCAGAAATCTTTGTTCATCAGACCAAGCCACTTTCTTTCAATCATCCACGGTCCAAACTCGATGACCTTGGGCCCATTTCATGCGTCGTTGGGGATGACGTGCAGTGATCATGAGGACCCGGCTGAGTCTTCGGCTAAGCTGGCCCATGCGCAGAAGGCTGCGATGAACTGTGTACTGTGACACATTGCCCTGATCACAACTGTTGTAGCTACAGGTTATTTGTCGCACTGTGGTCCTGCGGGCGCTGTGAACAACGCGCGATAGTCTCCGCTCCCCTATGGCATCAGTGAATAGCAGACGACAAACGGCTGGTGACGGTTCGTCGTTTAGCCATTTGAGCGCCACTTTTGATGCGTACTCACGACAGCGGCACGTGAACACCCCACAAGCCGCGCCGATTCCGAGATCGTAGTTCTGAAGCGCCGTGCCATCACAATTTGTTCTTTATGAAACTCCGAAAAATCGGCAGCTTTTCCCATTCTGACTCTGAACACTTTACTAACCGAAAGCCGGCCCTCGTGTGGTATGTATACTGCTGTGTGAACTTCAACTGTGCCACCATTCGGTCTCCAGGTGCACTCATTTTCTGGGCTGCGGGTTGTCATAATCCAATGGCTCATCCGTGTAAACATGTATGTGTGTTCTCTCCGTGGATCCAAACAGAAATATGTTCGAAACGGGAATTACAGGACTGTGAAAATCACTTCTTTCAATTTCTTGGCTAAATAATTGAGCAAATGAAAGCTAGGTATCATGACATCAATGGAAATACAGTGAAACCTCCATTAAATTACACCCCGAATAAACGTAACCTCCAAACAACGGCCAGTTTTGGTTGGTACAGAATAGCTGCGATAGTATGAACACTAGAGATAACCTATGAACAACCGAAAGTCTTAAAGGGCGGTCAACGGACACCTTGTCCTTTAAAGTTTATCCTTCGGTACATGATTTGTGTTCAGGCTTAGTCCGATATGTGACGGTAATTGCTTTGAACGAGCTCCAGATTCCGAGTATTCCTCAGTTCCACATCGTGGCCGGAAGGAGTGAGTGCTTGTGTCTGAAATATCGCCAATTCGCTGCGGTGTCTCTTGGTTTGGTCCCTTTCGGTTCTCTCCATTTTTTACCAGCGCGAGGCCGCTTAAATGTGCAGTTACACTTCACGTCTCTAAAATTCTTATGTTTTTCTTTCCTATCGGATGCTTAACCATGATCTCTTAATTTGCAAATTCCTGACGGCAGTTTAAGATGAAGGGTTGGACACTGCTTTCCTAAACGCATCTGCACTATGATTAATTGTTAAAGTTTAGCTGCATGTCATCCAATTCTTAAAATTTAGCTGCATGTCGTCCAATTCTAGACATTTTCGATTTTGAACTAAGCTCAGTTTTCTGTAGAACAACACTACGCAATCTGCATTCTGGTCCCCACATCCTAAAATAGCTGTCTACCCCTATCTCTAATTCAGCATTGACCTCCAAAATTGTCTCAGCATAAACACAATTGACAGGCAATATTAATTTAGGCTTGGCCTCCAAACAACGGTCACTTTTTTCCGGTTGAAGCGATGTACTGTGTAATTTCGGTAGGAAGGGCCTTACCTTTCTCTGAATGGCCCCTGAGACCATGTTTAGTGAACTTTGGGAAGTAGGAAAACAGGGCGCTCATTAACGGTTACAATGATATTTCGCTGAACTCAAAATTCAAACAGTTAGTGCGTCCACGATAAAGTCGCTCAGATCACCCTGAATGGACAAAACGTTAAGTATACCAAGCTAACAGCGTGTTGATCCTCCTCTAGCTCGAATAATAGTCAGTACAGGCCGAGGCATCGACTCCCAAGTAACAGAGGGTTTCTGGAGGTGACACCAGTCACGTATGTTACAGCATTGTGCATTATCTACAACTCCGTCCGAGACGTCGGTCCAGGATCCATGAATCTAATATTCCCCTGCACGGAATCCCAGACAGTTTCCATATTGTTTAAATCCATGGACCTTAGGGGCCATTCTATGGTTCCAATCTCAGATGAGTGTTCCTCGAGCCATGTCCAGGTTGTGGCGGTCTGGTAAGCATTGTCCTTCTGAAACAGACCATCGGTCGCACGATACGCGAAAGCCATGAAATCGTATAGGTGACCAGCCAGCACGCGCTCGAAGCGCTCAGCTGTTAAGGGCCTCTTCAAATACACTAAGGGGTTTAATATATCCCATGAGAAGGTCCCCAAACAATTACAGATTCACCACCGCACCACCACCTTGAACGGAGCCGACTAGGCACGAGGAGACCATGACTTCATGCTGTAGACTCCACACCTGTCCCCTCTCGTCAGCTCGGTACAGCTGGAAACGGGATTCATCTGACCACACGACGAGGCACCACTCTACAGAGGTCCAGTGTTGAAGTTCCCTGTACCAGGTAAGGCGCAATGTCCTACGACGAGCAGTCAACAGTGGTGCACGACTATGGCGTCGACTGCCGTAGTCATTGGTATGCAACGGTATGTATTCAAGGTATGAAGAGTGTGCCATACTGCTCTATCGCTGACGTTGCTTGGGCTTACGACATTAAAACCTCGATATGATTTGCGCGGCCGTCACCAAGTATCTGTCTGTACGAGACTGGATAGTCTACGATTACCCCGGTCATCAATGGCGTGTGATTGGCCGTCACTTGTTCTCTGGGCCCTGGTACGTTCATCGATGTAATACTCGCTATACACCCTTGATACGGTTGCTTTCGGGAACCCTATTGTTCTTACCACTTGGGCGATGGAATGACCCATCTGTCTTGCGCTGACACTGTGTCCACGATCAAGTCGATCAGATCACCACGTTTACCCATGTTGGCCGATTGTGATACACTGTCGGGAATCCCTGCTGTCACACTACTTCTTGCCTGCATTTGGTTGGGTCTGTTCCACTCTGCGCGAGGAAGGCTCATGTCAACTGCCAATCAACCATATCTGTAATGTTTTGTCTGCTGAGTGGATGTTCTTTGAAAAGTCGTTGTAGGAGTATTCTTGTACTGTAGAGGCCAGTTAATTATCACGTTCAAAGATAAATTGGAGTTTCATATTGGGCATGGAAATATTTCGGCTGTGACAGATGTTTTACATTCGCATATCAGTCCAGTGTGAAGGGATGTTTAGAAATAAGGAGAAATAAAAATTCTGGTGAAACATATTGAATACAAACTGTTTCAGACTTAATAAATACCGTATATATACTGCACAATTCAATCTACTTTTGACAGCGTCCCTATGGATCCAATCAGGTGAAAAGCTAAAGACAAAAAAAAAAAAAGGTACTGAAAACTTTACAACCGTCTGTAAAGTTAAATGTGACTCACACGTTAATTCGTTGAAATGCAAATTGTAATCAGTTGGAAAATATTTCGTAATACTTATGCTCTATCATTTAGTTAATCTGAAATTAAGGTTTATGCTTCAAAATACCTCGCTTTGAGAAAGGACAAGAAAACATATAACAGTGCAGACCAGCAACGTCTGATATACTTTCAGGAGCAATGAAGTATTTTTAACAAATCTACCACTGCCAGTCATAAAACTTGTGTTTTCAGACCAATAGAAACTTGGCCATACTTCCCAGTGAGCGTAAACAAAGGATTAGAAAAACAAACACCACCAAAAGTCTGCCGTACGGTAATAGTGAAATGTCATTCATATCGACTTAAATGACACGTTTTTTCATGCCTTAATTCTCCTCCTGTCTTCAACATATAAATACCAAAAAAGTTCTTGGAAATATTTACCGCTTTCTTTTTTATTTCATTGCAATTTAAATCAACCACTCAATGTTTCGAAAGTCTTAGGAAACCGTTAACAGAGACTTTATTTAATATATTTATTCGAATGAGTGCATCATCGTTGTTTTATTCAGGAACATTTCCTATTGTTATCTGAGAAGAAAATGTTATTTAATCATTTTACTCTTCCATTGTTTAGTCGTAGAAACAGCAATACCTCTAACGAAGACCGAATTTTTGTTTTCTCAAACCACGACAAGCTTTCATTTATTTTAGCTATTTCGAAGTTATTACATCCTACAAAAGAAATGGAGTACAGCGAGACCTCGTTTATACGTGTTTCAAGGAGCCAAGAGCCTTCCACGTGGAAAGAAATATACACGCACCCCATGCGTGGTTGTTATAAAGAGTAAGAAAAGCGGACTCTTTTATATTTGTAAGGAAACCTATTTAATAAACAAAGAACTCCACTTGAGTTATGTTTACAACAAAAATCAGTGCAGTGCAACAAGCCTCTCACTATATGCATGGAAGCATTACTCTTCCCAAAAACTCGTAGGCAATAAATTTACAAGCACCCTAACTCTCGCGTATGATCACAACTTCGTGGGTTCTCCTTTTGCATGATACACTTCGGCAATTCCCCTAGGAATCAATTTGACGTAGGCACTAGAGATGAGTTCGGGTTCAATTTTAAGTGCCCGGGCCCGGACCCGGACCCGGCCCGCTTTCTTTGATTACATGTGTTTGCTGAGCCCGGGCCTGCCCGGGCCCGGATTCTTGGAAAAATTTGCTTATCAAGGCTTGCATTTATGCATTATACACTGGCCAAAGATATGGCCCAAGCAAGGATTAGTTTAAAAATCATTAGTTTGAAAAGTTTTGTTCAGTTAATCCACTTCACAATATTAATATGTTTTTAGAAATACTACGCATAAATATTACATGTTATTATATGTGATCTTTTATTTTTATTCTGAATAAATGCTCTAAAATGTGGATTTGAAAATAAATAAATAGTCAACATGCCCTTCGACCGTATCAGGGGAATCAGTAATTTTGGTAAGAGCTGAAGAAAAGCAAATCGTTTAGAAACAAAAAATTCCATTCGTTATTTCTTTTTGATTTCTAAATGTACTTTTATTTTGAATAAATTGCATTATAAAATGCACAACGCTGTACAGACAGTTGCAAATGTTTGAAATTTTCACTCTACAAAACTAATATTTGCAATATAATTTACATATATGCTAATTGGTAAAGGTAGTTTAGAGTGATGTAGTAGAATATATAACAAAGCATGTAGGGAAATTTCCAAAATTAAAAAAAAAGAACGTAAAAGCATTCCAGACCAGATTATTCTGCATTTTGTAACATTAACAAAGCTTTGCGCTTAATAGTATAATAATCACAATATTATCATATGTGTGTGTAGTTTCCAGATCAAGTTCATCATGAAAAAAGAGAGAGAGAGAATTGCACCTAATGCCTCAGCGCTTCAACTTGATCTTCTTTTCTCTAAAACTCAACCTGCTGCACTAAAAACCAACGTCACCCCAAAGATCGCGGGAGTGAGGAACTTTAAAAAAATAAATAACAATACTTCTAACTGCACAATTTTTGAAATTAATACATCATTTTAAAGATAAGATTCTTGATTTTTAATTATATACAAAAAATGGGAATGTGATTTTTTCCCAGTTTTTCGGTACCAGACCTCCTTAAACTAATTCTTGCTTGGGCCATAGCTTTGGACAATGCATAATGCAAGTCTTGATAAGCAAAATTTGTCTTGCAATGGCAGCTAGCTTAGAAAATTGAAAATCCTTCCACCATGGTAACAAATCCACAATGAAATTCAAGACGTGTAATTCAACCGGGCTCTGAATTACAACGTGTTGAATTAACTACAGTAATGAAATTCAAGAGGTGTAATTCCGAGCCCGGGCCCGTGCTTTTAGGTAGTTGATGAATTCTGAGCCCGTCCAAGCCAGGGGCCGGGTCTGAGCTCATCTCTAGTAGGCACGACAAATATCCCACGCTTTATGAAGAACCGTCTTCAGCTGACCTTTAGCTCCGTACTTAACATTTCACACCTCTTTCTTGAAGACATACCACAGGTCCTCCATTAGGTTCAGATCGAGCTAATTCGGGACCCAGTTCACGACATATACCCCATTTTGGCGAAGCCAAGCAGTGGGAAAACGCGCATTATGCGGCTTGGCGAGATCTGCACTGGTTTCCATAAATTAAGCAACAAATGGAAAAATCGTTATAACTCAACAAGTATGAAACCGATTTGGATGAAATTTGGTGGTAAGCTTTATCAGACCAAATGCAACAACAACAACAACAACAACAACAACAAAAGTAAGAGCATGTGATACAAAGCATTTACATTTTGTATGAGTGATGCAGATATGAAAATACAGAAATATCGGTATCAAGATGAAATAGGAAAAGGTACTTCAACAAAGTGTGTGGTTACCCCGACCTGCAATACAGACCCGACAGCGATGTTCCATGCTGTTAATTATGGTGTCGAGCAGTTCCGTGGTAGCTGCGTCCATTGCTCGAGCAAAGCAGTGCGGAGCTCATGCAGGGTTCGGGCAGGTGGTTGGAGGTCAGCAACACGCCTCCCGAGAGCATGTCAGATATGCTCAATGGGATTCAGATCGGAAGAGCGAGCTGGCCACTCCATACGGACTATATAGTGTTCTGTTTCAAGTACTGGTGCACGAGGCAAGCTGTGTGAGGCCGGGCGTTTTCTACCTGCAGTACAAATGTATCGCCAATTGCTGCCGCATACGACGAACAGTAGGTTCCAGGATGTCGTCTTTGTACCTTTGAGCATTCAGGTTTCCATGTGGCAACACATGGAGGTCGGTACGGGGGCCTAACGATATGCCGGCCCACACCAGAACACTACCAACCCCATATGTGGCCCTTCCCTGGATATTAGAGGGAAGATAGCGAGTACCTGCTTCTCTCCAGATGTAAACTAGGTGAGAATCACTCTGTAAACATCACCGCGACTCATCAGTGAACAGACCGAAGCTCCACTGATTTTGAGTCCAGTTCATATGCATTCGTGTCCAATTGAAACGTTCCCCCCGGTGGTGGGGGTAGGGCACGCATAATATCGGTAGCCGAGCTTACAGTCCTCCTCAATGTAACCTTCAGCGTACCGTCAAAGCTGACTGTCAGTCCGGTGGCTGCCACAAGCACATATCTGAGATGAGTCAGCGTAGACATCCTGTTCCGCCGTGCCGAAAGCCGCAAATACCGGTCATCCGCGAAGGTCGTCAACCTTGGACTACCTTCGTTGTTCCACTGGGAAGCTTAACCCGTGGGTTGGAACTGCTGCCACATCCTGGTGACCACAGAGAGATCAACGTTGATCCATCTTGCTACGTCCGCCCGCCGTTGCTCTGCTTCGAGTCGGCCTATCGCCCTGTAGCGTAACTCCGCTGGTAAATGACATCTCGAAGCCATATAAATATCTATCTCGAAATCTTGTCATTCACCGCCATACATGAATTGGCGTCTCCCTCAGAAAAAGCTGGTTTAAAGCTCTTGCGTATTTGCATAAAACGCTGCCAGCGCCATTCATTTGCCTTCCGTACATTGATGCTGTATGCCTACCAACAAGTAATTGGAAACCTGTGATAGCAAAGGAAAACGAAGTTTATTCACCTTCAGTAGTTGGTGGAGCCTCCACGAGCTGCGATTACAGCTGCGATCTTCCGGGGCATTCTCTCAACCAGGCGTTGTACGAGGGCTAGCGGTATTTTCTTCCACTCGGCTTGGAGAAGAAAGGTCAGTTCCTTCACCGATTTCGGACGGTTGGGGCACCCCTTAAGTCAACGCTCCATCTCGTCCCAGAGGTGCTCGATAGGGTTAAGGTCCTAGCTCTGTGCAGGCCAGTCTATTCGATTAACCCCATTGTCACCATACCAAGCCATGGTGGACCTCGCAACATGAGAGGTGGCATTGTCATACTGAAAGTAACATGGGTCCATCCCGTAAAACTGCCACAACGTAAGAAGCGCACGGTCATCCAAAATGGTGCAGTAGGTCTCGGCGTTGAGTCTACCAGGAATTGCGAGCAAGGGTCCCGTGCCATACCAGGAGAAACACCCCCATAGCATAATTCCACCGCCGCTGAACTTTACAGTTGGCACAATACATTCCGGCAGGAGGCGTTCTCCAGGTAGTCGCCAAGCCCAGTCCCTGCCATCCGAACGGTAAAGGGTGAACCTTGATTCGTCGCTCCAGAGAACATGTTTCCACTGTTCAACGGTCCACTGTCGACGTTCTTTGCACCACGTTGAACTTGGTGATCGGCTTGTGGGCGGCAGCACGTCCATGATAGCCGAGCAGATGGGCTTCCTTACGGATGGTGTTCATCGAAAGAGCACTCCCGGATGCCTGTTGAAACTCCTCGCGGATGTGGCCCATCGATTTGGTGCGGCTCTTCCAAATTTCTCTGGCCAGCACCCGTCGGTCTCTAACTCCCAGATTTGTGGGTCTGCCGGTTCGGTGCACATTCCGACAGTCACCTCTCATCTTCCACTTGCCAATCACGTAGGCCACTGTCGATTTTGGGTACTTCGACTCGCTGGATATGTCACGTATGGATCAGCCATTTCTGTGATACCCGACGATTACACCTTTCTCGAAATCACTGAGCTCCGAACTGCGTGGCATCTTGCATGCGACTGATTGCATTGTTGTTTCTCACACGATATTTAACGGCGGCGGCCGTGACGTGTATAAGGGCCGCAGATATTGTCGATTGCAGGGATGTCCAATTACTTGTTGGTAAATAGTGTATATTTTGCCCAATTGTCGTGATGTTTCGGTTTGTTGCTCAATTTATGGAAACTTATGTAGCTGGAAGATCGCGTCTCCTTGGAAACAAAGGCGGGCCATGGAAGGCAAGAAATGCTGTTGCAGAATTGCCTTGTAGCGTTATGCATTGACAGTATCACCAATGCCAGAGTACCCAAAACATCCCCACACTTGCACAGTGCCTGGGAACTTGACTTCTTGCTTCACAGAGTTTTATGGCGAGTCCTTCATCAAAACATAATTTGATATGACAGAATGCTGTTGATCCGACTGTTGCAGATAACGTGATGAGAATTAAAACACACGCAATGTTTTAGTGAACAATTAAACGTCCATTAAACCTAACCTCCAACACTACGGAAAAGCATGCCTCTGAAATCGAAGAAATGATAACCGCACTGTCATCACAAAAGCAGTCAAAGGTGGGCAGATGGTGATCCTCGATAAAGGGAGATACACTCATCGTCAAAAGAATAGTTGCCCCCAGAAGGACGTATCGGATTGCAATGCCATTCGGGAGGAAGATAAAGGTTACAAGGAAAAATAAATGATTAAACATTGAGACTGATAAGAGCAATATTTATTGAGCTACTCGCCAATAAGTAGTGTCTCACAGTATGGCGTCGGTCGCCATGTTTGCTCACACAGCATGCCAGATTTCTTGGCATGGTATTGTACAGGTTCCTAATGGTGTCCTGCGATGAGCCACCGAGCTTGAATCTTCTCACGCAGCTCCTGCAGATTGTGCGGTAGAGGTGGAGTGTGGATAGCGCGTTCAACAGCATCTCACACATTTTTAATCGGTGATAGGTCTGGCAATACGGCTGACATAGCAGAGTGCCAGTGCCTTGAAGGGAAGCTCTCGGACGAGCTTTGTCTTGTTCGAAAATCGCACTAGAGTGTGCGTTGAGAAAAGGTAGGGTCACTGGTTGCAGGACCTCATTAACGTAACGTTGGGCTGTCAAAGTGCCTGTAATGAACTCCAAAGGTGATCTGGCACCGTAGGCAATTGCACCCCACACCATGCCACCAGGCCATCTCGACGTGTGACGCTCGACAACAAACCGTTCGTCTTGGCGCTGACCACGATGCCTCCATACATGGTTTCGTTGGTCGGCTCGTCCAAGACGAAAGCGGTAATGGTCGCTGAAGATCACCTGATGTCTTTCAGAGAGGCCCCATGACAGTCTAGCACGATAGCATTGCAGTCTTCGGCGACGATGCAATGGTGTTAAATGCCGTCTTCGTAACGGTCTGCGTGCGTGTAGTCCTACGTCACGCCGTGCAGCCGTCTGCCAATGGTGCTGGCACTAATCGGACGATACATGGAGGGCGGCATTGCTCGCTGAATATACGTAGTCGTGGGTGTTGTGTCACTCCGCGCATGTCCGACAACCCTTCGGTCATCTCTCTCTGTTTTTCGTCTAGGTCTCATAGACGCTTCCCGTCGCTACTGCATGCCTCGTTCTATCCACTGCCGCCAACAGCCTGCTACGGTGTTAACCGCATGACCGGTATGGCGCGCAATACGTCAATAACATCATCTCGCTTCCCGTAGCCCGACGATGCTGCCCCCTTGAACTCCTCCAACTGATCGAATTGATTTCAAACTTTTCTTCAAGGCATATTTCACTTGCAAAGGATGCAACCAACACAACAGCACGAGTCAGAATGGTAAGCACGCGCAACGGGGCGACCTTATATAGCCGGTGAAACACAGCGCTACGACCCCTCGTTGCTTGCGTCACGTGCGCAGTTGAGCGTGATACTTGAATCATTTGCATGTCTCGTGATGTCAAACCTACCCACCAAGTTTCATTCCTGTCGGATACATCCCTCTGGGAGCAACTATTTTTTTGACGATGTGTGTACGTAGACAATATTCACAATCTTCTGTAAGACACTACAGTTTCCCCCGAAGTCAAGAAGCAGATTAAGAAGGGTTTTTTTCTGAAGAAATTGCATTAATATATCAAAAATCAAATAAATTCATGCACATCCCTGATTCCTTATGAAAAAAATATTTTGATTCCTGAGTACTTCAACTTATCAATATATCTTGCTTTACGAAAAATACGTAAAACAGAAATGGTTTTCAGACTCATTGTATCTGACATTTGTTCATCTCACCTTTTTGCTAAATACGAGTGTTGTACCGAGAGTAATGCAAAAGTGGGCATAACTTTTATTAACTGACTGAGGTCGTTCGAATTGCACATGTTTATAGAGTAACTCTTCCTTTATGAAATGGTATTACTCACCATAATCTCCATCGGAAGCGATGCACTTGCCCCTTCGTTCAACCCAATTCTTGAACCCTCTTTGAAAAAAATCAGGTGTGGACTGTTGTACCCACTTCTTCACAGATAGTTTGGCTTCGATTGTGTCATCAAATTGTTGTCCCCGGAGGCTGTCCTTCATTGACCTAATAGGTAGAAGTCGAAGGGCGCCAGATCTGGGCTGTACGGTGGAAAGGGGCCACAGATCAGCCTAATTTGCTGATCAGCTGATTTGTTCGCAAAGATGTGTGTAGTCTGGCATTGTCCTGATTTGTTGCCAAATATGTGTGTATGCTCTTGCATTGAATGCGGATCCTTTTCAGATTCTTGTTCGGTCTCTTCCTCCTTATTGCTTCTCTAAGCTTCTTGATTGTCTCAATGTACCACTCGCTGGTCACGGTACGGCCACGTTTCAGAAATTCAAGGAGAATGACACCACTGTCATCCCAAAAAAGCAGTCACCACGACTTTTTGTGCTGATCGCTGGCTCTTGAACTTCTTAGACCTTGGTGAAGAGGTGTGACACCTTTCCACGGTTTGATTCTTCGTTTCGGGATCGTAAAGATACACCCACGTTTTATCCTCTGTCACCAGATTGGGACAAAAAAGTGTCTCCATTGGCTTTGAATGCTTCCAGCAGATTAGAGCAGACTTCCACTCTTCTCTCCTTCAAATCGGGTGTCAACTCCTGAGGTACGCACTTGCACATACTTTCCGACACCCTAGGTCTTCCACCATCTTCTGTATGGCATATTGACCACAGTCCAGTTGTACGACAGCCCATGGATTGTGACTCGTCTTCCGGCGCAAATTCATTCATCTACTCGCTGATGATTCCTAACAGTGGTCGCAGATGATGGTCTCCCACTGCGTGGTTCATCTTTAATGTTGGTTTCCCCTTCTTTAAGCCTCTTCATCCATCTGCGCGCATTGCTTTTGTCAATGGTGTCATCTCCGTAAACATTATGGGGCCTTCTGTGGATATCGGGCAGCCCGCACTCTTCCTTCGTCAAGACCTCAATGACAGCATGCTGCTTCTGCTAGGAATCCATTATTTACCTGGTATGAAGAAGAAGGGTTTCTATAGAAGAAGAATTACTTTACAACATGTGCAATTTGAACGATCTCTGTTTCTTAATAAAATACTAGTTATGCCCACTTTTGCTTACCTTTGGCACAACCCTCGTACTTAGAGCAAAAATACTCATTTGTGGCTATGTCCACTCGTATTTCACAAGGAATTCCACTGATTTCTGCAAAAGAATTAAATATTTGATTGTTTGACCTCAGAACTTACTTGTTTCTTTTCATGTGGTGTCGTTCTTCAAGAACCTCCCAGTCACTGAGGGAATGGAATGTTTCCATTCTCAACACCTTGTAGCCAACCTATCACCAAATGAAATTGGCGATGTCATTCAGCTTCTTTAAACCTCTTCATTCATCTGCACCTCATATACACAATTTGAAGCTCATAATAAAAATATTCAGTCATGTTACAAGCCTTTCATGGGATGCTCTCTCATCCTTACTTTGCGAGCTTTTCATAGATAAATATGAATCAACTTTACTTTCATCTTCTACTGAGAAGCCCATAATTTGGCTATGCTATGTTGATGATGTATTTGCTATCTGGAAAGATGGTAAAACATCCGTGGAACAGTTTTACAGTGTTATCAAGAACAATCATCCAAGTATTTCTATTACAAAAGATGTGGATACCGTCTCTTCCTTACCGTTCTTGCATTTTGAAGCCTTAAGACTGAATTTGGCAAACTCAGGACCAGAGTGTACTAGAAACCTTTTTCTGTTGAAATGCCAATTTACCGTAGGTCATACATACCATGGCGGTACAAGGTTTCGGCATTTCAAAATTGCGCTGTCCGAGCGATTAGCATATGCTCTAATGCCAAGGAACTCTTTAATAAAATACTGTTCCTGAAAAATGTTTCCATTGACAGAGGATTTCATCCAAACATCATAGACAGAAGTTTCAAGAAATTTAAGGCTTCTGCTAAATTGAGTGACCATAGTTAAGTTCGATAAAAGAACCACACGCTTCGCCATGTTCAGGTATGACTCATTACTTTCTACAAGGATTGGCGATGTTTCTTCAAATTTACAAAGTAAAAAATCTTGTTTAAAATACACGCCGCACCTTCCAAATTATAAAATTCTCTTCCGTCACCCAAAACTCCGATTCCAGATTACTGCATTTACAAAACACCTTGTGTTTCGAAAAACTTCTGTATGGGCTAATTACGAAGAAACCTGTCCATCCGAACGTGCACTAAGAGATCAAAACACCACAAAATCTGCTCTATCGGAACTATCAAGTGAACCAAATAATATTAGATGGAAAGATGCGAAATTAATTTTTCATCTTCTATTCTTCCTTAATTCAACATTAGAGAGTCATTGAAAATATTCAAAAATAAAAAATTGAATTTCAAACAGAGATTTAGGCACAGCTGCATACTTCTGGGAACTGTTCTTGAGCCACCGGTATGATGAACGCGCCTGATTTCAATTCCTAGTCTGTTTCTAACGTTTCTTCTTTTCAAACTCCTGTTTCGCTAACTGAACGCATTGTTAGACTTACTCTTGATGAAGACATAACGGTATATTGGTCAAACCTTATCGAACTTATTATTTTGGAAGTTTTTTTAACTTACGTATTTAGAAGGTATATGGTATATACCTTAACGTTACAACCCGGTGTTTAGCGCGATCTTGTAATAGATCCGTCGTGCCATTCCTCTTTGTTATAACTTGTTTTTCCTTTCAGTGGATTTAATGCAAGATTGATTTGTGTTTCATATTTATGCACGATTGTTGATCGAACAACCCATGCTCTTTTTGAGTCTCGTTGAAAGCTTTGTTTTGACACGTTTATCTCTCTGGCCTGAATATTGTGACAGTATTAATCTGTTCTGAGTGTTGTTACTTTACATGGTTATTTTTTTCCATTTAGTATTAAAATTACTGATCACTCTTAACTGAATCCATAGATGAAATCTGAACATGGCAAGCAGTAGTGGCGCAGCAGATGTGTATTAGAAATGCTGCGGAAATTTGGTTGTTTGGAGGGACACTACAATCTATAACTGGATGCAAACTTCCGTCTAACAAACAAGTATTAGACAGTTACTTCCACTTGCATTATCATGAAAAGAAAACTATTCGATCCTGTGCTACAACTACAGCTAGGAAAATATCTACTTTTTGGGAAAAGGCAAAAATTCCCACAAGAAAGGAATGCCACGTGATTAAAAAAATTAAAACAAACTTCACTTAAAGTGGCAAAATTAAAAAAACGTGCTTCAAGATGAACACCACAACAAGTAGAGAAGGGATATGCATTCGTCAGTGTCTTTGATTACTTATTTGACACAGCTCACACATATGCTTTGACCCTCAGAACAGTAGCAGAGGATAGAGTTTCTCCTAGCGCAGAGAGAGGAAGGAAGTCGTGGAAGCATTGGCCCTGTTGACACTACACTTGCTAACAATAAAGAAGAGCGATGCCAAAATTTACAGCTGCCAATTGAGTCAAGGAAAAAGAAAGGGGCCAAAGGAGCAAAGAAAGAAGCAACAGTTGCAAATAGTTGTAGCGAAAACAGCGATAGTAAGGATGACCACAGCATCAGTAGCGGAAATGGTGACATGTCTCCAGCGGAAATGGTGACAGGCTAAAACAAGGTAGTAGTACCTTTAGCACGGTCAACATTTCCAGAACATTAAGCATTTTAACTCCTGAAGTTGCATCTGCTTGGGTAGAACGAAACTAACTGACGGAAATGCTGTGTATGTTTTGTCAGCTACTGCACAATCTTTGGGACTCAATCCTCAGGAATTGGAGTCAATTAGAGAAGCGCGTCGAGAATATCACCAGATAGTTGCCAACGAAAGGAAAGCTTCGTTTCTTCCAATTATTCCATTGACAGTTCATTGGGTTGCATAATTACTTCCGTCTCCGGTGTCGAAGGAGAAAGTTGATCGTCTCGCAGTTATTGTATCAGGTAAAGGTGTCGTGAAGCTATTTGGTGTCCCACGAATTTCAAATGGAACTGAAGAGGCACAAGCAACTGCATATTTTAATTTAACATAAGAGTTGAATTTGAATGAACGCATTTGGTTCATGTGCTTCGATACAACAGACAGTAACTATGGAGTTAAAGCTGGTGCGTATGTTCTTCTTGAAAATAAATTCCAAAGAGACCTGCTCAGGTTAGCTAGCCAACACCACGTTATGGAGCTTATTATTGAGAGTGTGTTTAATGCGTTAATGGGGGCATCAAGTGGACCAAATATCCAGCTTTGCAGCGATCTTCAGAGAATTGGAACAAGATTGACAAATACACATACTAGAGTGGAATTATAGAAGATTTTGTGGCTGAACAATTAAATCCACTGGAAGATTATCTCGTTGAGTTAATCAAGGATCAGCTTACAACATTTCAACCGAGGAATGACTAAAAGGAATTACTACAACTCTCTCTCCTATTCTTAGAAGATGACGATGCAAAGCGGTTTAACATTCATGCTCCTAACCTTACGTCTAGCTAGGTGGGTGGCTAAGTTAATATACAGCATGAAGATACTTGTCTTGCTCGCAGTTCAAACTAACTGCCCGGGAACTCTATAGACTTCGAGTATTTAACGTGCTTTTGCTACAGATTTATCTCAAGAAGTGGTATACTTCCCCCTGTGGAGCATCGGCTCCTAATAATGACCTAAACGGAACATGATAAATACGAGAAAACAAACAAAATCTTTGCTGATGCTGCAGCTAAAATCATTTCAAGACATTTGTGGTACTTAAGTAAAGCACTTCTTGTATAAGTCTTTTTCGACTCCAAAGTTTCGTCTGAAATGAAAGTGAAGTTGGCAAGATGGTAAAAGCATTGGAAAAGAAAGGTGCCGGCGACACTCTACGCCGTATCAAAGTTGTGGCAATAGCTGTTCAAACGAAGCAGTTTTGTGATTTTGTGTCACAATACACTCTCACATTATTTACGGCTTTGGATATACGTCAAGAGTTTTTAAATCAAGATCCAAATACTTGGGAAAGCAGCAATGATTTCCTTAAAAGTCATCGAAGAATACAAAAACTGAAGGTTTTAAATGATGCAGTCGAACGTGGAATCGCGCTAATTCAGTCGTTCAGTGGAATTCTTACCAACCAGGAAGAGCAGAAATAGTACCAAGTAATACGAGTAATAGAAAAACATCGACGGGTCTGTCCAAAATAGAAAAACACCGATAGGACTGTCAAAACCGAAATACGTCTACTATGCTTGCCCAACATTTTCTTTAAGCAGTGATATATGACACTTTCCTTAATGTTGATATGTTTCTATTACGAACCCTATGCTAATCGCATCAAAATTTAAACTGTGTTGTGCAACCAATAAATATTAATATTTTTTCTTGAATTTTTTTGTGAGTGTTTTTTTTTTTCAGTTAAATGAACAATCCCAGGGGGTGGAACCTTGAAAATAATGAACTTCATTTTTTATTGTCACCCTGATATATATACGTATATACAGGGTGCATAGGAAAGTCCCTTTAGCCTGGAATACCTTGCCCATTGAGAGAGGTGCAGTTATGCAAGTGAGATAACTGCATAGTGAAGAGACTACGCCCGATCGAATGCAGCCGATAGCAGCGCCACTACTGGCGAAATGCGGAAGTTAGCCATTGCAAACCGAAAACGAAAAGAGATAAAGCAAAATTTCCAATTACAAAGTTGTAGACAATCAATTAAATAGTACAAACGACATTTGTCGCCTGAATACCGTAAATTGTCCGAAATCGATGCGCGACTATTCGAATCTGCATATTCACATTTCGCAAATGTAGCCGTATGCAAATGCAGATTGAGACGTTGTAACGTACCTACGATATACAAACCATTAGTAGGATTTACCCTGATCAGAAGTTTAGGTCTACGTACGCTGTGTGAGAACGGCGAACGTAAATAAATCAGGTGTATGCAACAGCGCCTACAAGTTTGCTGGATCTATGTCGTCGGGTTACAGATACTTGCAATAGTGTGAAACCTTCCATGCTGAAGAATGTGCATGCAGAGTTACTTTCACGAATACAAATGTGTATCGTGGGCAATGGCGAACTCTTCGACATACTCGACATTAACTTTTTATCACTGGGCGCCAGTTTGCCCTTTTTGTTTTGGTTTTGTCTGACGTCATCAAACTGTATTGACATAAGTGCGCATTTATGCAATAAATTGTGTGTATTTGCTCATACCTATGCCTGTTCCCTTCAAACGTTCACACAAAAGGTCGCGCATCGATTTCGGACATTTTAGGGTATTCAGGCGACAATTTATCTTATCCGTGTGAAACAAATGTCGTTTTGTACTAATTAATTGATGCTCTACAACTTTGTAAATGGAAATTTTGCTCTATCTCATTTTGTTTTCGATTTGCAATGGCTAACTTTCCGCATTTCGCCACTAGGGGCGATGCTATTAGTTGCATTCGATTGGGCGTAGTCGCTTTGCTGTACTGTTATCTCACTTACATAACTGTACCTCTCTCCGTTTGCAAGTTATTCCAGGCTAGGGACTTTCCTATACAACCTGTATATATGTAGGTCATTTCAAAAGTTTTGCACACTGCGCAGGTGCTACCGGTGGGATGATGCAATCGCTCCAATCGTTGCACCGGTTGTGAGTCAGACTTCTGTATACAAAGTTGTGTCTCCGTTTCCTGACTAATTTATTTCCTGTTCAGAAAAATTCTGCCTAGAAACGGAGGAAGAAAGTGAGTAAGGTCAGATCTCGCGTAGCGATCAGCGATCCTACATTAAAAGTGAAACTTTGCAAAAAAATTCTTACCGAAATCCTAAAAGCTTTGTGTGAAGACTATGACTTGCTCTTAAAACTGAAGTAGACATTCTGCGAGAAACGATTCAGAACGATTCACGATGTTTCTAATGAAGTGACCTGAGTAATCCGACGCCTCAAAAATGGAGGTGTCCTGACTGGAATACAAGAGGTGCCTAAACGTTAGGCAGCTGTCATAAAGAAACATGGAGATTACTTCAAAGGCCTGCAAAGTATGTTGCTAAATAAATTCGTTTTTAAGAGATAACACACAGTGTGCAAAACTTTTGAAATAACCCGCGTATATAATTTGAATTAAGCAGGTCAAGTAAATACCCGGATTGCTATCGTAGTGATTGGTTGGGTAATTAGCCGAATTTAATAGGCCAAAATGAGCTAATTACAGCCTTTTATAGGATGGGAGGAAAAATTTGCTGTACGGTTGGGAATTGAAAATTTAAGAAAGAAAGTCGCCAAGAGACCAAGCCGTCAAAGAAAGCTTGGATTTCTTATATTGCTGCCTCTGTGTACGAATCCCAGGTCAGACCATGTGTGCCGCGTTTCTTCTGTGGATCACATCCTTCACTAGAGTCAGTGGCTCTAAATTAGGAAGGGCCTTAAAACACTTGACTCTCGAAATCTTTTTTTATGTATAGCCCATTATCCCTCAAATCAAAGTTTCTGACAGAAACACAGAAGCATAAGATCACTGATCACGGTGTGTTACTCTGCTCTTACTTGTACATCTGTAGGGGCTCGGAGAAAGGCATCTCATGGACAAGGACTTTTCTAGGTAGTTGTCCATTTCAAGCAAATCCCATACAAAAAGGCTGATCCCCAAAATGAGTGAAGGTAAAGGAAGAATTGCAATTTTATTCGTAAAGCGTATATTCCAGCCGGCTAACTTTCTAATACAGTTTGACATTATCCTTAAAGAAGCATCGTATTCAGTTCTTATTTTTTTTTTGTGGGAGGTTTAGCGACCATCGTGAGTAACTCGGTGGGCTATAAACAGTCGCACATCCCTAATTTAGGGCTACTGGTTCCAGGGAAGGGTGAGAGCCAGTGCCGTAAGACAAAACACAACACCCATGCCTCACCAAGATTCGAACCCGTACTAACCTCGGACGAATGGTCAGAAGCCATCGCTTAGACCACTGCGCCACCGGGACGGCAGATTCAGTTCTTTATATTTGATCAAGTTCTGCAACGTTTGCTTATTACAGCTGCATTGGAAGCACATATATTGTACAAATCATGACGTGTGTGCCGCCTTAACAGAACTGGCACAGAGGTGTCCGAGTGGGCAAAAGCTCTGGTTTCTGACCAGTCCGAGCCTTCTATTCGGCATGGGCGGTGCGATCGTGTGGTTGCGCCGGTTTAGTACCCTCCCTGGAAGCATTATCCACAAAATAGAAACGGACAATTGCCCCCCAGCCCTGCAAGGTTTTAGTAGTAGAGGTTAAACCCCGAAGTAAAATAAGCGCAGCAGGAATAGGATTTTCTCATGTCGCTTCATTTCCTCACTCTCTCTATATAATGCAATATTTGGTTTGCAATATTTGCATAAGCGCATGAGCTGGGACGGGCATGTCACGTGCTTAAACTAGTTCAATTCGCGCACTGCAGTCACGCGAAAGGTATATAAAATAGTAGTCGTTGCTCTGAACAGCATTGTATGTTGTCGTTCTGCCTGTGGTTGGGACGCCTAAAAGATAAACAGCCACAACCGGCTAATTAGGGAACTTTTGCTTTACGAGTTTGCACTCGGCTATAACGCTGCTCAAGCAACACGAAATATTTGTCATTCGACAGGGAAAGGTTCCGTGGAGCACAGCACCGTAAACAGATGGTTCAAGAAATTTCTCTCAGGTGACAGTAACCTCGACAATCAGCCAAGGGCAGGTAGGCCGCGAACCATGGATTCGGTGGCCATGCGCCAAATTGTATAGACAAATAAAATAACCAGCACTCGGGGATTATCAGGCGAGCTGGGCATATCCCAGTCCACCGTCGTTCGCCACCTTCAGGACCTCCGCAAGGTCTACAGGAGCTGTCGCTATATCCCTCACGAACTGTCGCCTGCTGAAGCAAACCGTCAAGTGGAAGTGTGCATGAATCCCTTAGAAAACTCGCGCGATGTACGTTTCAGCAAAGTAATTGTTACGTGCGATGAAAAGTGGGTCTATTTTCGTAATCCTAACACACACAACAGCAATGGTTGAGCCCAGGCCAGCTTGCAGAACCTGTTGCCAATCGTGGGCGCTTCGACCACAAGGTGATCCTCCGCGTCTGGTGAAATTTCGAGGGGATAGACCTAATCCATTGTGAATGTGTTCCAGACGGCTACGCAAACCTCGCCTCCGAACAGCTGGAGCGGATGTATGCCGTTTCGGAGGAAAAGTACTCGGCACTGGTGAACAGAAAGCGCGCTCCCCTACAGCAGGACAACGGTGGGCTTCATACCCGTGAATGTCCCGGAGAAAACTCCAGGAACTTGAGGGCATCGAAGTGATGCCACACCCAGTATATAGTCCGGACCTTCCCCGTCGGATTATTACTTGTTCTGGTCCGTGCCCCACTTCTTCGCGGGCGGCACTTCAACAACCAGGAGGAGGTGGCAGCTGGGGTGAAGGAGTTCTTCGCCTCGAAGGACAAGGTCTGGTACCGCGCGGAATCGAAGAACTGTCTGACAGATGGCTAAAGACGGTGCAACACGATGGCATGTACTTTGAATGCTAGTCAGCTTTCGAATCAAATACAACCAGGGAGAGGAAGAGTCGGGCGGAGTAAGCCGCGGGAAGATTACATTGGAAATATGGAATAATTAAAATTTCAAGCATGTGACTATTTAATAGCCCATTTTAGCGCGCGTTCCAAAAAATTAGTAGTCCACTTGACTTTCAGTGTTGATCAAAGAATATTTTCACTGTGTATTCAAAAATTCTTAAACGTTTCCTGCAAACCAGACTTCCGACTAATCGTCCGAGCTGGGAGTGGTCCAGAATCCCGGAAGGGGCACTGCACTTGGTACACGCCGCTGAATCTCTCAAACTGGAGACGCTGGCTCAACCAGTGAGTCTAATTTAAAGACAAGCGATTGCTTATAACCTTAGGCGGTCGTTAAACTGTGAAGTAATATTTTATGTGCATGTGTGTGCGTGATTGACAGGAGATTAAAAAATTCTCATTAAAAGCATAGGAAAAAATCTGCCATCCCCTGAAATATTTCGTCCTAGTCACGTACTTAGCTTGTCTATGGATAAATAAAAGTACATTTCTGACTGCATCAGGGGTTGAAACCGCAAATACTTTTTTCCAGCATTTCCATGTTCTGATGGCTGCGGTATATCTTCTGTTCTAATGATTTCTTAGCTTACAACAGAGTTTTGCTTTCTTCGGAAAAAAAATTGGAGGACACAAAAAGCTTCTCTACTTCTTTTCCAACAGAAATATCAAATAAACGCGGGGAAGCTACGCTTCGGATATTTCAGAAGAAAGTGTACGCGCGGAGTAAGATTATTCCGTCGGCAATGAGAAATCCCTTGCGACCTGTGCCAGCTGTTTGATTGCAGATCTCTAAGAAGCCCGGCATATCCAGCAGAGAAATGGCCTCTATTTGGGTGGTTCGAGAGGATTGGTTGACATTGCCCTCAAAGGCACGGCGGGATAGAGCTTCAGGGCGGTAGACACAGAAGTGAGGCCGTTCAAGTAATGAGTAAACAGTGAAAGCGAGCCTCAGTCTACAAGTCAGAATCCTGCTGAGGAACTTCGTCCAATATCCTCCGATGTTGAGTGCCTGTACTTTGTTCCCAGCTACTACACTCCTTGTCTTAAAATAGATGCCTTGTGCACAAGAAATGTGGAATAAATGAGACAAAAAAATAAAGGAGGAAAACAGAAAGAAAATGGTCGATCTGCTTTTATGTCACTTAGTTAAAAATGTATGCTGCACTTTTTGTTTATTCTGTATCAAAATTGCCTCTCTCATGTCAACCTTTTGCAGTCTTTATAGCTATCAAATTTAAAATAGTTAGTATGAAGTAAATTTCGTTTGCTTAAAAAGCTAAAGACAAAAATAAGATTCAGGAATACAGCGGAACCCTGTTTATATGGTAGCATATTATTGAGTTGCAACATACGGCGTAGCCGTAGTATTATTACACTAGGTACTGTATAGTGCATAGTACTTTATTTTCTGGTGTACTGGCATTGTCAGTTACGCCTCCACCCCCCCCCCCCCCTTTTTTTTGCAATTTCTATGGTTTTGTTATATGGAAATATTAAAACTATATTTAAATTGCAACTTTTGTCACTTTGTGGGCCAACGACAGTGAGAAAGTTCCTCCCCAGTCAGAAAGGCGCCAAGCGCAGATCCATTTCGGAGAAAGGTCATTCTCTCGCCGGACCCCCTCCCACGGGCAAAAAGGATACCACCATTTCTTCCCCAGCCGTCGCCAGAATCTCTCTCATAGCCGACGGGTATATGCAATGGACCAAGCAGTTAAGAATTTCTTCTTACGTCAAAAAACACAGAACGTGTAAGGGAATGGGACAGAGAGGAGCTTCATGGCGATCTCGAGGAAAATGTAGGAACGGTTTTGCTCTGAGGCAGAGCAGGAGAAACGACGAGGTAGAAAGAGATTTTCACGCGGGCTGGTAGCCACATAAGATAGGAACAGATTTGGCTGGAAAAGCGTACAGTAGGCCATCGATAACATCTAACTCCGGCTGGAAGTATTTTCTATCCGATCTGACCAACTATTATTCCAATATTTCCTCTTCCCTCCATCTGATGAATAAAGATATGTGCAATAGGAAACATCTGTCATAATGTTCAATTTTTAACTACTTGTTTATTTGCTTCCCTGCTTCAACGACAGGGACCTGCAAATGATTCTTCTGATAAGTTGGCGTCTACCACAATACTTAAAATAAATCAAGCTAACAGTTTCTAACTTTGTTGAATTCAGTCACATTGCATGGACATAGGGCACTTGTAATTACAATGCACAGTGCATTTACTCTATTCACGCAGTATAGCAAGTATTACTGCTAAAGAGGGGAGGCGAAAGTTTTGCAATATTTGTTTAACTTTATGTTTTCATACGGAACATTTTCGACGTAAGCTGACTAGCATTCAAAGAATAAGCCATCATGTTGCCCCGTCTTTAGCCATTTGTCTGCCAGTTTTTCGATTTCGCGGCACACCAGTTCTTGTCTTTCGAGGGGAAGAATTCCTTCACCGCAGCTGCCACCTTCTCCTGGTTGTTGAACTGCCGCCAGCGAAGGAAGTGGGCCACTGACGAGAACAATTAATAATCTGACGGTGCAAGATCCGGACTATATGCTGGGTGTGCCATCAGTTCGATGCCCTCAAGTTACTGGAGTTTTGCCCGGGTCACTCGCGCGGTTTGAGAGAAAGCGTTTTCCTGCTGTTGGGAAGCGCGCTTTCTGTTCACCAATGCCGGGTACCTCTTCTCCGAAACGGCATACATCCGCTTCAGCTGTTCAGAGTAGAGGTTGGCGTTGCCGTCTGGAACACATTCGCAATGGATTATCCCCTCGAAATTTCACCAGACGAGGAGCATCACCTTGTGCTCGAATCTTCCAGGATTGGCAACAGGTTCTGGAAGCTGGCCCGATCTTAACTACTGCTGTTGTGTGTTAGGATTACGGAAAAAGACCTACTTTTATCATTCACGACAATTCACTGGGTGAAACGAACATCGCGCGGGTTTTCTAGGGATTCCTGCACACTTCCACTTGACGGTTGGCTTCAGCTTGCGTCAGTTTGTGATTGACTCCTATAGACCTTGCCGAGGTCCTGAAGGTGACGAACGACGGTGGACTGGGATATGCCCAGCTCGCCTGATAATCCCCAAGCTCTGGTTATCAGATTTGCCTCCACAGCCTGGCGCACGGCCTCCGAATCCATAGTTCCCGGCCTACCTGCCCTTGGCTATCGTCGAGGTTTCTGTCACCTGATCAAAATTTCTTGAACCATCTGGTTGCGGTGCTGTGCTCCACGGAACCTTCCCCTTTCGAATGACGAATGTTTCGTGTTGTTTGAGCAGCGTTATGGCCGAGTTCAAATTCCTAAAGCAAAAGTTCCCTAGTTAAGCCGGTTGTGGCTGTTCATCTTTCAAGGGTCCCAACCACAGGCAGAACGACGACATGTAATGCTGTTCACATCAACGACTACCACTTTATATTTTTTTTTCGACTAACTGCAGGGCGCGACTCGAACTAGTTTAAACACATGACATACCAGCTACAGCACATGCTTTTATTCAAATATTGCAAAACTTTCGACTCACCCTCTTGTACTAAATTTATCACTGACATATTTAAAAAGGAGATCATCATCATCATCATTGTCAACCATTATCAATCCACTGCTGGACGAAGGTCTCCCCAAGTTTCCTCCACAACGGTCTGTCTTGTGCCAGTCTCCTCCATGTCACCCCTGCATACTTTCGAATTTCATCCACCCATCTCCCATGTGGTCTTCTTCTGGGTCTTTTCCTGTCCCTTGGAATCCAATCTAAAATTTCGGCTGTCCATCGATGATCTGTCCTTCTGGCAGTATGTCCAGCCCATTGCCATTTCAGGGATTTAACTCTGATCATGATGTCTTCCACTCTTGTCATTTTTCGGATCCACGAGTTCCTCTTCTTATCTCTCCTGGTTACACCAAGTATGCACCTCTCCATGCTACTTTGAGTTGTCTGCAGCCTTTGTATGTCTCTTTTAGTTAAGGTCCACGTCTCTGCACCATACGTAAGCACTGGAAGGATGCATTGATCAAACACTTTTCTTTTAAGACATAATGGCATATTGCTCTTGAAAATTATGCTGTTTCTTCCAAAAGCTCTCCAGGCAAGTTTTGTACGCCGATTAATTTCTTCATCAATGTGACCCTCAATTGATATCTGCTGTCCAAGATAAACGTACGTGTCTGTTATCTCCAGCTTTTCTCCATCAATCGATAAATCTTCATTTCTTGTAAAAGCATTGAACATCACTTTTGTCTTCTGAAAATTCATTTTTAATCCCACTTCTTTACTCTTGTCAGCAAGTTCCTGGATCATACTCTGCAGCTCTGATGGGGTAGTTGCAAAAATGACTACGTCATCAGCGAAACGAAGGTGGGTTAGATAATCTTCATTAATCTTTATCCCCTTGTTTTCCCAGCTCAGCGACTGAAAAACACCCTCCAATGTGGCATTAAAGAGCCTCGGAGATATGGTGTCACCTTGTCTCACTCCCTTTCCAATTTAAAAAGGAGATACGATGAATTATATTATTCGAGTAAATGTATGTATACATTAAAATGGTTTTAATAAAAGAAACTTTTTATTGTTGTTTACTTTTAGATTAAAACATTTTATTTTTAAGGCTATTGAGAGTATACATTGTGTACTCATCAGTATTATAGCTATACAAGTCCCTAACGGCGCCGAAGAATTTTAGTGCATTGCTAAATTTGGGTGCTAATGCATTTAGCTGGAAATCATCACGACTGTTGTCAATGGATACGTTCTCATTGGACTTTTTGTTCTCAATGATTGCATTTAAAGACATAAGTGATTACTCTACATTAAAATATTGATATCCGCGTTGATCTTCAAAACTCATCTTCTTCTTCAGCCATAGCGTTCTTTTCAGATCGGGAAACGATACCTTTCGGGGTGAAGATTCCTATGGAAAAACAAGTGCAGTCTCAGGTCTCAAATAAAGTGTCCGATGTTACGATGTCAAACAGGAGTAGGTGTCTACTGCAGGTGTCAAATGAACTGAGGAACGGTAGCTCAGATGGAACACGCGCATCCTGCAGAATGAATCATAAAGCAGGTGGATGACATTAAATAGGGAAAGAGAAAGGCGGAGGGAAGGAGAAAGACTGGAAAATGGAAAATGAAATTCGCGATGAAGGGGAATGTTTAGACGAGAGTTTGGTAAACGGAATTCGCGATGAAAAGGAATGCTTAGAAGAAAGTTTGGTAAACGGAATTCCTGTGATTTGAATTTCTAATTCGCGACATCACACCATTGCACGTATGAATCAGAAAAAATTAATTCGATTAACTTGTAGTTGATAAAATTTAACATTAACGAGAATTCAGAATGTTCGGTCCGGGGACATTTTACGTATAAATGCGAATCACGCAAAGGTGAGATGCGTATAAACTAAGTTCTACTCTAATACATTAATTATTTAGTATTCACTGTCAACTCATGTTTAAATTCCCAGCAGACTATCTGGATATTATCTCTGTTGAAAACTTTTAAGCTTTTAATAAAACAGTTGCTCAATGATGTTTGGTGGTGCTAGCATTAATTTAAAACATTAAATTGCCATTTTGTGTTATTTACTCATGAGATATCTCTTTCTACATTAAATATTTAGAGAAAACAAATCACAAGTATCCCATTTGCTGCGACTGAACTACATAAGTGAGACCATGGTTAGTTTTCTAATCCAGCACTTTAGCTCGTCTTTCGGCATACAAATGAAAATCGAAACAAGATGAATGCAACGGAATTCTCAGCGACATGAACACATCTACTGGTAAAAAAAGATCAGCTAAATAAGTAAAGGAAAAAAAAATTATTAATTGCAATAAGAGATTTTGCAATAATAAACAAAAAATGTCCGTTTCCTACACATGTAGGTAAACCTGATAATTTTTCGTTATCTCTAGTGCGAACATTTTTTTTCCAATTAGCTTTACAGTAGCAGAGGCTGCGGAAAATGCAAATGCAGTGGACCCTCTATTTCGGGAAGCTCTGTTTCACGAAATTTTCTACTTAAACGAGTTTTATGGGGGAAGGGGTAACCTTGAAGTTTGAGCTGAAATGCGCAAAAAATATCTCCATTTAACTACGTGATTTTTTATTTGACCCTTTGAGCATCAGCGATGCTTCTAGAGCTTTCGAAACTTCCTTTACCCAGTGTCGGCGACGAGTCAAGCGCGTGCAAAACGTTTTTTTACCCAGTGTTGGCGATGGGCCTAGAGCGTACAAAGCCTTCCTTTATCCAGTGTCAACGACGCGTAATTCGCGAAACAGAACTTCCTGAAATAGAGGGTCCACTGTATTTGCATTTACCGCAGTCTCTGCGTGCAAAGATTTCCTGCCGCCCCAGTGGCGCAGTGGTCTAAGCGATAGCCTCTGATCATTCATCCGAATGGGGTCCGGGTTCGAATCCCGGTGAGGCATGGATGTTGTGTTTGACTTACGGAGCTGGCTCTTTCCCTTCTCTGGAACCAGTGACCCTAAATTAGGGACGGGCGACTGCTTATAGCCCATTGAGTTGCTCACGGTGGTATTTAAACCTCCAATCCCAAAAAAAAAAAAGATCCCAGTCGTACCTATCGAACACATGATATCGTAAAACTAAGAATATGAATTTAAGGATTTTTCGAGCAAAATTCTTTACCTGAAAAAATATGGGATTATACAAGACTTTTGGCGCAATAACATGTTTTAGAAGCCAAAAATATTTTTATTATTCGTGCTTTTAGTAGCAAAAACATCTTGCGAAACGCAAATACAGTAGATTTCGAAAAAGCTTGGGTGCAGATGATTATGGGTTGTTATTTAGAAAATACAGTAGGCTTCGAAAACAACTTGAGAGCAGATTATTTTCGATCTTTATGTAGCAAATTGTTTTTTGCTTTTCAACGAAAATATTCAACCACAGCTGTGATTTGATTATGTTGCATGATTAAGTAATACACGGAACAACAGAAAAACGTAGTTCTTTCATAAAACGTTATGCTGGAGTATATCACACACACACACACATACACACACACACACACACACACGCACACAAATAGGATCTACAGAAGCAGTAAATTTGCATATTTTAAGCTTGCATTACTCGAAGTTTAGATGCAATTGTTCTTATGCCGTGATGCGTAACAGCATACGTTTACTTATAGTTAAAAATATTTCGGATGATAAGAAGCTACTATCCATCCAAAGCAAAAAGAAATAAAAAAATAAACAATTGTCTAAGTTCGAAGTTAAACTGACCCCATCTACGTATATACAGGGCGATTCCTAAAGACCTAAGTCACCTCAATAACTTGGGAACAAAGACAGCTAGAGCTATGGAAGTAAGGTTTGGTACAGTAAAATAACCATGCGCTATCGGATGAGAGTGACTGCAGCGCCCCTAGTGGCAAAATGTGGAAGTTAGCACTCCTATCTCGGAAACCATACGAGATACGGGAAAGAGATCAATTAGAAACTTGTAGAGCATCAACGAATTAGTAGAAACTGACATATGGTAGAAACAGCTGGGGTAAGTAGAAGGCTGGAAATGTGAGGGAAGCACAAAGTTTATTACACTCAGGCATGAATACAAATGGAAGCCGGTTTGTGTCGTTGTCGTGGTAACAGTGCGAAGCCGGTTCGTGTAGTTGTCGCTGTAACAGTGCAAAGCCGGTTCGTGTCGTTGTCGCTGTAACAATGCGAAGCCGGTTCGTGTCGTTGTTGCGGTAACAGTGCGAAGTCGGTTGTTGTCGTTGTCGCGGTAGAAGCCGGTTCTTGTTGTTGTCGCGGTAACAATTCGAAGCCGGTTCGTATCGTTGTCGCGGAAACAGTCTAGCAGAGAGAAATGTATGACGTATGCGACTGCACGCCTGTGAGTGTCGTATGCAAATTCTGGTGTGACATAACGCCTCACCTGCCTTATCAGGCGTGGCGTGTCAATGTATAAAGGATCGTCGGTCAGGAGCTATGCCGTTCGCAAAGTGAATATCGGATAAAGAACAAGCATGGCAGGCTATTCGAATGAACAGTATTGCAAGACGGTACTGCTATATGGAGAATTCAGACGCAAAGCGAGGGAAGCTTCACGCCAGTATGGCTTACGATTTCCGACTCATCCATCGCCAACAGCGTGGACCATCAGTCTCGCGGTTCGACGGCTACGAGAGACAGGCAGTATTGCAGCGCGTCCTCGTTCAGGCCGACCCACTGGAATGGGTAGGGATGTGCAACCAGTCGATGTTCTGCCATACGATTTGGCCAACCCACACACCAGTACAAGGGAAGTCAGCATGGTGCCCACCCGTACCGTACAGTACCGCTGCACGTACTGATGCCAGGGGATAAAATGACGTCTAGATTGTTGCAATTTTGTAATGAACACCGTAGAAGAAAATGCGGCCTTTCTATCAAACATCATTTGTACTGACGAGGTGCAGTTCACACGCGCCGGGTAGCTGAACAAACAAAACACCCATTACTGGGCAGTTCAGAATCCATATTTTTACACGGGAAATGAGGCGTCAGGTGCGCTGGTCGATCAATGTCTGGTGTGACATCTGGAAGGACCGACTTGTTGGGCCTGTGTTCTATGAGGGCGCATTAAATGGACGAAAATACCTGCAGCTGTTACAAAGCACATTACCTGAGTGGTTAGATGATCTGTCTCTGCAAGATGTACGCTCATTATGGATTCAGCATGACGGCGCTCCGTCACAACAACCAACAGTGGTACAGCACCTTCCTGTCCGACACTTTCGGGCAACAGTTATGATGGTTCCGTAGCGTGGCCTCCACGATCCCCGGATCTAACTCCCATGGATTTCTTCCTCTGGGGTTACCTAAAGGATCACGTGTACAGGGTGGAACCGACGAGTCTCCACGATCTCCGACTGCGTATCGTCGCTGCGTGTGAGAGCGTGACACCTGTTATGCTGGCGAACGTACAACGGAAAGTTCTGTCTCGCATTCAAATGTGTATTGTGGCAGATGGTGGCCAACTTGAACCCTCTTTACGTTAAACGCAACGTAATGTAAGTACCGCTGTTGCATTAAATACGACCAATGTACTCCATTTGTATTCATGCCTGAGTATAATAAACCTTGTGTTTCCCTCACGTTTCCAGCCTTCTAATTACCGCAGTCATTTCTACCATATGTCATTTCCTACTAATTCGTTGATGCTCTACAAGTTTCTAATTGATCTCTTTCCCGTATCTCGTATGGTTTCCGAGATAGGAGTGCTAACTTCCACATTTTGCCACTAGGGGCGCTGCAGTCACTCTCATCCGATAGCGCATTGTTGTTTTACTATACCATACCTTAGCTCTAGCTGTCTTTTATCCCAAGTTATTGAGGTGACTTAGGACTTTAGGAATCACCCTGTATAGCAGCTCGCTGACAGGGGGACCCGTTTGACCCGCCCTGTAGGTGCGCCGCTGGATGTCAGAACCTACAAAAAAGTTAATATTAATGACACTAAGGTCGAAAGTGTGTGTTATGAAGTATCGGACGAAATGAGAGATTACGAACTTCACAACCTCCACTTTAAACGATTACTCAGATATTAATAGAAGCTCCCAGATAGACAGACAGACGGACGGAAGAACGGTCAGGTGCTTACATTGACTTAGAGTTACGTAGTATACCTAAAGCCTATTCAGAAATTTTCAAGTCTTCATTTCAAACTGCTCCCGAGATATTCTTCGAAAACATAAGACAGGCGGACGCACGGGCAACTGACAGACGAAGAAAGTGCGAACATGGTGTGATAGTTACGTACGGTCCTTTATGATCTATAAACAGAAAATTTGAAATCAACTTTTAACGGTTCCCGAGAGCAGAGTTATTTATCAAAAAACAGGCGAACGTAGAGACAAAGTAGTAGAAATGACAAAAAACTGCTGACGTCGTGCCTGGAGAGAGATTTGCTTGCTGTACCTAAAACCCATCTCAGAAGTTTCAAATCTCCATCTCAAATGGTTTCAAACGCATGCCGCGTAAAGCCCCTGTGGTAATATTCGACTAAGGTGGCACGACGAATTACAAGTGTGTAGTCCATCATAATTTTACTAGTCAGTAACTATCTAATAAGTAGGCAGCGAATCGAGGCTGCGTGTGTGTATTGAAATCAAAACCAATATTTTGTGAACTTCCTTTGCCAAAGCCCTTGCTGATAAGTAGTATAAAATGACCGATTCTGCGTCACGGATGCATCCTTCTAGAGAAGGATGGGGGGGGGCGTGGCCTGACGCAGAAGGATGGGGGTGTGGTTTGTGCAGAAGGATGGGGGCGTGGCTTGCTGCAGAAGGATGGGGCGTGGCGTGTGACCGAAAGATGTGGGGGCGGGGCAGATGACGCAAGTGTGTTGGGTCGATGCTGCCCCCTAGCGGTGCTTCTTGGAACTTTCGATGGATTTTTGAGAGATGGCAACGACCGAGTGGGGGAAAGGAGATGTGCTGCCCCCTAGCGGTGCTGCTTGGAACTTTTAATGGACCTTTGAGAGATGGCAACGACCGAGTGGGTGAAAGGGGGTGGATATAGGGGGATGTCAACTCGATGTGCTGCCCTTAGCGGTGCTTTTTTGGAACTTTTAATGGATCTTTGAGAGATGGCAACGACCGAGTGGGGGAAAGGGGGTGTACGTTGCCCCCTAGCAGTGCTTTTTCGAACTTTTCTCAGGAGATTTATTGGACGTTGACAAATTTTGGGGAAGTCTTTCCAATATTTATTTATTTTTTTATTTTCTCTGGAGATTTACTGGACTTTGTCAAATTTTTGAAGGAAGTTTTTTTGTCGTTTCCAATTTTTTTTACTCGTATTTTTTTTGTCCTATTTTTTCTCTCTAATTTATTTTATTAAATTTATATTTTCAGGAATTCCCTGCGGTATTATAATTTTTATAGACGTTACATTAGTTTTTTATTTTCTCGGGAGATTTACTGGACTTTGTCAAATTTTTGAAGGAAGTCTTTCCAATATGTTTTTTTTATTAAATTTATATTTTTAGAACTCCGTGAGGTGTTATAATTTTTATAGACGTTGCATTATTTTTTTTAATTCTTATATTTGTCCTCCCTCCAATTTTAATTTAGACGAGGAAAGGCTTTGTTTGAAAAGATTTCGTTCCCGTTGATTCATGTTCCGCTATCTTTTTTGTGAGCCATGTGTTTTGGGATGAGTCATCATTTTCTCTTTGACTCAGAAAATTTTATATGACACGTGTTTTGGGATGAGTCATTATGATGAGTGACGCATTCGTGATAGCAGACATGACATCAGACAACGTCGTTTTCTCCTCAGCGGGGTCGGCTTTATTTATTTTTTTTATTTTCTCGGGAGATTTACTGGACTTTGTCAAATTTTTTGAAGGAAGTTTTTTCAATCGAAGCATTTCCTCAAATTTGTTTTATTAAATTTATATTTTTAGAACTCCGTGAGGTGTTATAATTTTTATAGACGTTGCATTATTTTTTTCATTCTTATATTTTTCTTCCCTTACAATTTTAATTTAGACGAGGAAAGGCTTTGTTTGAAAAAGATTTCGTTCCCGTCGATTCATGTTCCGCTATCTTTTGTGAGCCATGTGTTTTGGGATGACTCACCATTTTCTCTTTGACTCAGAAAAACTTTGTATGACACGTGTTTTGGGAAGAGTGACTATGATGTGTGACGCATGTCGTGATAGCAGATATGACATCAGCCAACGCCATTTCCTCCGCGGGGTCGGCGGTTGACGTCATTTGAGATTCTGTAGCCACATTAAGTTCCAAGACTGATTTTTTTCAATAACTTGATCATTTTGAAACGAATTTATTCCTTATTTTTTCCTCATAATTTCCCATTTTATATTCATAATTTTTCAACGTAACGATTTTTTTATTTTCTTTGAGGAGACTTCACGCATTTTCAACGGACGTTCCAACATAAAAACGTTTTCCAAAGTTTTGTGCTGCAGACATAATCTTAAAACACGATTGTTTATTAACGTATTTACGTGTTCATGGCATTTTTTTAACGTTTTACCGTTTTCCACCGTACAAAGCCACAATTTTTTATGCATAGTTAAAATGTTTATTTTTTATTTCTTCATGATTATTCAGTGAAATGTACCTTTTAATGCATTATCTTAATCTTTTTTTCACTAAATGCTTGCATACTCATTAAACTTCTCGATGTACCAACATTATTTTATTTTCAAACTAACAACTACTTTTATCGAGGCTTTATTTTTTCTGTCTACGAAGAATTTTTTAGTTTATTCTCTCAAGATATGAAAATTAATTATAACGAAATCCTTTCACTTTTCTATCGCTAAGAATTTACCTTAAAATAAGTCCTGAGCTATAGTTCGCTTTGTCTGGTTAGAGGTGATTCATCAATAGTATGTTTGTGACCAGATAACGTCTCCGTGCAGTTACTGCCTGAAGCGATGACGCATGGGTGACGGGTACGTCGTGATGTCATCCTTGTGAACTTGGAATGTCATCATACTGCTTGAAGCGATTGACGCATGGTGACGGGTTTTTCGTGATGTCATCTTTGTGAACAGATGCCAGAAGAATTTCAGAAACTGTTTCAACTTCGAACCAATGACGTTTCTTCTATTGTCGGGGGTCAAAAAGGCATCCTGTTTGCTATAAAACTGGCGTTGTTCATTCCTCCTCCTCAGTTTTTCTCCTGCTTTGGTTTAGTACGTGCGTTTAGTTTTCAACTACGTTTAGTTATCGACTGTCTTGCTGTCTGAATATTGTGGCGTGTTTTGGAATGGAATCTAAAAACATTTTTTCATCAGTTTCTGCAATGGAAGAGGTAAGCGTTCTTTTATTAGCATGCAATGTTTTTATTTATTGTTAGGTCCCCAAAGTTGTTTGAATTAGAATGTTGTTAGAATTTCGTGAGAGGATTCCCTTAAGGAAAAAATATACTAGTGTATTAGGAACAGTATGTGAGTTCTTTTGCGTACGATTTAAGTTAGATTTTTCAGGAAGGAAAATTCATGTTAGTGGAATCGTTTAAAACATAGTTCTTTTTCTTAAATATTTTAGGAATTCATGTTTTTACGATAGCTCTCATAAAAATGTATTCTCAACGTAGGAATTTTCCATTTTAATTTCCATGAAGATGCGTTGATATAGGTTTAAAACATGTTAAGCGGTATGTGAGTTCTTTTGCATACGATTAAAGTTAAATTTTCAGGAAGGAAAATTCACGTTAGTGGAATCGTTTAAAACATAGTTCTTTTTTCAAATATTTTAGGAATTCATGTTTTTACGATAGCTCCCATAAAAATTTATTCTCAACGTAGGAACTTTCCATTTTAATGTTTATTTCATGAAAAATGCTTTGATAGGGGAGAGGGTTAATTTTTTTATTATTCTTTCACAGAAAGAATGGTGGCTGGAAGATGAACAGCTATTTTTGCAAAATTCAAGTTTTCAGGCATTAGAGGAAATTCCAATGTCGCAAGACCTACTTTCCTCATTTGTGTCTGACGTACCCCCTTCCCTTTCACTTGTAAGATCTGTCAGAAGGTCTTCACTTTGGAAACAAAATTTGCAGAGACATGCCAAAATTCATTCTGGGGCACTTATTCCGTGTATGTTGTGTAGGAAGAGTTTTTCTAGAAATGCGTACTTGCAGATACATATTCTTAAATGTCATTCGAGAATGCAGGCAGGGGGAACTCGTTAAATGCGTCTTCGGCAGGCCCTCCAATGCAGCGGGCCCCTCTAATGCTGTAGACACTTCTACAGCAGGCCCCAGTCATGAAGTTGTTGCAGGCCCCAGTCATGGTTGTTGCTGGCCCCAGCCACGTTGTTGAGGACCCCAGTTCGAAGCTCCCATTGTTCCTCCATTGAATATGGGGGCTTACACCCAAGTGCAGTCGGTGGCTCAGAACCGATTGCAAACATTTAAGATTGTTTCGGACGGGGAAACAGCGGTCTGTCTCTCCACATTTTTGAATGGCATCCAAAATTCTTCTGTAAGCATTCTAGAACATGCACTGGCAGCCCACTCCATCCATTAAAGTAAATGCATTTATGCAGGCAGCTTTTAAAAAGCCTAAACCCTGATGACCCGGAGGAATTTGATATATGTTCTCGGAATTTAAAACAACTAATAAGCCAGTGTATCGGTCGACAAATCTCGGGAATTTTTCGATATCATGTCCAGGAAACTACTCACTGAATGTTCTGAATGCGAACTGAAAGGATCAGGCTGGATGTTTTCTCACGTGGAGTGGTTCGAACTCCGGGTTAATCGGTTTAGGCCATTGAAAGGAGGTTCCTTTATTATGCTTCCCAGCCATATTCAGACGAAAAAGCTGTCGTGAACGTTAAAAATTCAGATGCCTTCTGCTTCAAATATGCAGTGTGGACCCCACGTCTTCAAGACGAAAATAATAATCGTCATAGGGTAGCCTCTTATCTTAACGATCCTTATTTTGAAGGCGGCTACAAGTGGGATTGCGTGGACTATCCCGTCAAAATTTCCGACATTCCAAAATTTGAAAAGTCTAACAATATCAGCATCAACATTTACGGGATAGATGAAGCTGGTAAAGTATTTCCCATTAAAGTATGTGAAGAAGAGCTGGCGGACTCACAGAGATTTGTTGTATTTAGAAAACGGAGGTTGCAACCACTTTGCTTACATTACAAATTTGGAGCGGCTTATTTCAGTCAATTGTCAACATTAGGAAAAAAAGTACACATCTGCAAAAAATGTTTTAAAACTTATGATACGAGGTGCAATGGAGAGCAAAAATTAAATGAGCACAAGAAATTATGCAATAAAAACAAGACTGTCCTCATCAAGATGCCAGAAGACAAGGAATTAACTTTTAAAGATTTCAAATTCAGTCAGCGGGTTCCTTTTGTTGTGTACGCCGATTTTGAGAGCGTCTTAAAACCAGTTCAAGGTCCGATCCCGAATCCAAGCGAGTCCTTCACACGCCAACCCAATCTCATGAAGTTATATCATATGCTTATTTCATAAAAGATGTGGAAGGTCGTTATGATGTTTTACGAACTCATAGAGCAGAGCAGGGAGTTGTGAGTCATTTCCTTCACACTCTCAAAGAAGATGTGGAAGTTATTGAAAAAATTATAAAATAAATATCCCTATGATTGCATTGACGGAGGCTGAAAAAGATGTCTATCGGAAAGCAAGCATATGTCATATTTGTGGTGAAGGTGGATATAATTCATGCAGCAAATCCAAAAGAAAGTGGCGGACCACGATCACGTACTGGAAAATTCAGAGGACCCCGCACATGCTTCCTGCAATATAAATTTCAAAAATCCTTCCTTTGTTCCAGTTCTGATGCATAACCTTTCGGGATACGACTCGCATTTTATCATCAAGGAATTAGATTGCCTTCCAGGAGAAATTAGCGTGATCCCCGAGTCGACCGAGAAATTTATTTCTTTTTGTAAAAAGATGGGTGGGGCTTGAAGTTCGTTTCCTGGACAGTTTTCGATTCATGCCAAGCAGTTTATCGAAATTAGCAAATAATCTTCCGAGAACGCATTTTAAATTACACGACAGTTTATTCCTCATGATGAAGAATTCAATCTCCTCACGCAGAAAGGCATCTTTCCCCTATGACTACATTTCGTCGTATAACAAGTTAGAGGAAACTTCTTTACCTCCCCAAAAGGATTTCTTCAACAAATTAACGAATTGTCATATAACAGATGAAGAATATGAGCATGCCAAAAAAGTATGGGCGGTCATGAAGATTCAGAATTTAGGCCAGTATGCAGATGTGTACTTAAAAACAGATGTGCTCATTTTGGCCGACGTGTTTGAAAATTTCCAAAATATTTGTCAGGACACTTATACTTTAGATCCTGCCTGGTTTTTCAGTTGTCCTGGCTTAAGTTGGTCCGCCATGCTCAAATGTACTAAGTTTCTCTCCAGCTTTTAAGTGACTACGATATGCTACATTTTCTGGAGAGCGGAAAGCGGGGTGGCTTGTGTATGTAGTGTGAAGCGGCATGCTCAGGCCAATAATAAGTATCTGAAATTTTGATGCCTCCAAAGAAACCAGCTTCATCTCTTATCTCGATTGCACGAACTTTTATGGGTTTGGAATTAATGAGTCACTTCCGGTGGCTTTCCGATGAAGAACTGAAGCAGTTGGATGTCACGTGTATAGCGGACGATGCCAGCACGTTATACTTTCTCGATGTTGACATCAGCTATCTGACTCCCTTCACGATCTTCATTCGGATTTGCCTTTCTGTCCGGAAACGGAAGTAGTACAATTCGGAACCAGGCAGGTCAAATTATTAACTACTTTAAATAAAAAATACAGGTACGGGGCTCATTATCGTCTTCTCAAACAGGCAGTCAAAGCGGGTCTCGTCATAACAAAAGTGCATCGAGGAATAAGCTTTGATCAAGCAAGTGGTTGCAACCTTATATTCAGCTTAATACTGAAATGAGAAAGAGGGCAAAAAATGAGTTTGAGAAAGATTTTTCAAATTGATGAACAATTCCGTTTTTGGCAAAACAATGGAAAATATTCGCAACCGAACCAGTTGAGCTGGTGTGCGAAGACAATCGACTGGAAAAGCTGCTCAGTAAGCCCAATTTTAAAGACCGCTCCATACTAAAGATGAAGCTGATGGAAATTTTCTTGTGTCTATGCATTTTAATGTCACTCACCTCACCTTCAACAAACCCATTTATTTGGGAGTCGCCATTTTAGACATCTCTAAAACTAGAATGTACGACTTCCATTATGAAGTGATGAGGCCTTTATATCGTGACAACATTTCCATTCTTTATATGGATACTGATAGTTTCTTCTATCACATCAAGACAGAAGATCTATATAAAGAATGGAAATGTTGTCACGATATAAAGGCCTCATTTCATAATGGAAGTCGTACATTCTAGTTTTAGAGATGTCTAAAATGGCGACTCCCAAATAAATGGGTTTGTTGAAGGTGAGGTGAGTGACATTAAAATGCATAGACACAAGAAAATTTCCATCAAAGCTTCATCTTTTAGTATGGAGCGGTCTTTAAAATTGGGCTTACTGAGCAGCTTTTCCAGTCGATTGTCTTCGCACACCAGCTCAACTTTGGTTCGGTTGCGAATATTTTCCATTGTTTTGCCAAAAACGGAATTGTTCATCAATTTGAAAAAATCTTTCAAACTCATTTTTTGCCCTCTTTCTCATTTCAGTATTAAGCTGAATATAAGGTTGCAACCACTTGCTTTGATCAAAGCTTATTCCTCGATGCACTTTTGTTATGACGAGACCCGCTTTGACTGCCTGTTTGAGAAGACGATAATGAGCCCCGTACCTGGATTTTTTTATTTAAAGTAGTTAATAATTTGACCTGCCTGGTTCCAGGTACTACTTCCGTTTCCAGACAGAAAGGCAAATCCGAATGAAGATCGTGAAGGGAGTCAGGATAGCTGATGTCAACATCGAGAAAGTATCCCGTGCTGGCATCGTCCGCTGTACACGTGACATCCAACTGCTTCAGTTCTTCATCGGAAAGCCACCGGAAGTGACTCATTCATTCCAAACCCATAAAGGTTCGTGCAATCGAGATAAGAGATGAAGCTGGTTTCTTTGGAGGCATCAAAATTTTTCAGATACTTATTATTGGCCTGAGCATGCCGCTTCACACACATACACAAGCCACCCCGCTTTCCGCTCTCCAGAAAAAGTAGCATATCGTAGTCACTTAAAAGCTGGAGAGAAACTTTAGTACATTTGAGCATGGCGGACCAACTTAAGCCAGGACAACTGAAAAACCAGGCAGGATCTAAAGTATAAGTGTCCTGACAAATATTTCGGAAATTTTTCAAACACGTCGGCCAAAATGAGCACATCTGTTTTTAAGTACACATCTGCATACTGGCCTAAATTCTGAATCTTCATGACCGCCCATACTTTTTGGCATGCTCATATTCTTCATCTGTTATATGACAATTCGTTAATTTGTTGAAGAAATCCTTTTGGGAGGTAAAGAAGTTTCCTCTAACTTGTTATACGACGAAATGTAGTCATAGGGGAAAGATGCCTTTCTGCGTGAGGAGATTGAATTCTTCATCATGAGGAATAAGCTGTCGTGTAATTTTAAAATGCGTTCTCGGAAGATTATTTGCTAATTTCGATAAACTACTTGGCATGAATCGAAAACTGTCCAGGAAACGAACTTCAAGCCCACCCATCTTTTTACAAAAGAAATAAATTTCTCGGTCGACTCGGGGATCACGCTAATTTCTCCTGGAAGGCAATCTAATTCCTTGATGATAAAATGCGAGTCGTATCCCGAAAGGTTATGCATCAGAACTGGAACAAAGGAAGGATTTTTGAAATTTATATTGCAGGAAGCATGTGCGGGTCCTCTGAATTTTCCAGTACGGTGATCGTGGTCCGCCACTTTCTTTTTGGATTTGCTGCATGAATTATATCCACCTTCACCACAAATATGACATATGCTTGCTTTCCGATAGACATCTTTTTCAGCCTCCGTCAATGCAATCATAGGGATATTTATTTTATAATTTTTTCAATAACTTCCACATCTTCTTTGAGAGTGTGAAGGAAATGACTCACAACTCCCTGCTCTGCTCTATGAGTTCGTAAAACATCATAACGACCTTCCACATCTTTTATGAAATAAGCATATGATATAACTTCATGAGATTGGTTGGCGTGGTGAAGGACTCGCTTGGATTCGGGATCGGACCTTGAACTGGTTTTAAGACGCTCTCAAAATCGGCGTACACAACAAAAGGAACCCGCTGACTGAATTTGAAATCTTTAAAAGTTAATTCCTTGTCTTCTGGCATCTTGATGAGGACAGTCTTGTTTTTATTGCATAATTTCTTGTGCTCATTTAATTTTGCTCTCCATTGCACCTCGTATCATAAGTTTTAAAACATTTTTTGCAGATGTGTACTTTTTTCCTAATGTTGACAATTGACTGAAATAAGCCGCTCCAAATTTGTAATGTAAGCAAAGTGGTTGCAACCTCCGTTTTCTAAATACAACAAATCTCTGTGGTCCGCCAGCTCTTCTTCACATACTTTAATGGGAAATACTTTACCAGCTTCATCTATCCCGTAAATGTTGATGCTGATATTGTTAGACTTTTCAAATTTTGGAATGTCGGAAATTTTGACGGGATAGTCCACGCAATCCCACTTGTAGCCGCCTTCAAAATAAGGATCGTTAAGATAAGAGGCTACCCTATGACGATTATTATTTTCGTCTTGAAGACGTGGGGTCCACACGGCATATTTGAAGCAGAAGGCATCTGAATTTTTAACGTTCACGACAGCTTTTTTCGTCTGAATATGGCTGGGAAGCATAATAAAGGAACCTCCTTTCAATGGCTCTTAAAACCGATTAACCCGGAGTTCGAACCACTCCACGTGAGAAAACATCCAGCCTGATCCTTTCAGTTCGCATTCAGAACATTCGAGTGAGTAGTTTCCTGGACATGATATCGAAAAATTCCCCGAGATTTGTTGACCGATACACTGGCTTATTAGTTGTTTTTAAATTCCGAGAACATATATCAAATTCCTCCGGGTCATCGGGTTTAGGCTTTTTAAAAGCTGCCTGCATAAATGCATTTACTTTAATGGATGGGTGGGCTGCCAGTGCATGTTCTAGAATGCTTACAGAAGAATTTTGGATGCCATTCAAAAATGTGGAGAGACAGACCGCTGTTTCCCGTCCGAAACAATCTTAAATGTTTGCAATCGGTTCTGAGCCACCGACTGCACTTGGGTGTAAGCCCCCATATTCAATGGAGGAACAATGGGAGCTTCGGAACTGGGGTCCTCAACAACGTGGCTGCCAGCAACAACTTCATGACTGGGGCCTGCAACAACTTCATGACTGGGGCCTGCTGTAGAAGTGTCTACAGCATTAGAGGGGCCCGCTGCATTGGAGGGGCCTGCCGAAGACGCATTTAACGAGTTCCCCCCTGCCTGCATTTTCGAATGACATTTAAGAATATGTATCTGCAAGTACGCATTTCTAGAAAACTCTTCCTACACAACATACACGGAATAAGTGCCCCAGAATGAATTTTGGCATGTCTCTGCAAATTTTGTTTCAAAGTGAAGACCTTCTGACAGATCTTACAGAGTGAAAGGGGAAGGGGATACGTCAGACACAAATGAAGAAAGTAGGTCTTGCGACATTGGAATTTCCTCTAATGCCTGAAAAACTTCTGAATTTTGCAAAAATAGCTGTTCATCTTTCAGCCACCATTCTTTCTGTGAAAGAATAATAAAAAAAATTAACCCTCTCCCCTATCAAAGCATTTTTCATGAAATAAACATTAAAATGGGAAATTCCTACGTTGAGAATACATTTTTATGGGCGCTATCAGTAAAAATATGAATTCCTAAAATATTTGAAAACAAAGAACTATGTTTTAAACAATTCCACTAACATGAATTTTCCTTCCTGAAAATCTAACTTAAATCGTATGCAAAAGAACTCACATACCGCTAACATGTTTTAAACCTATATCAACGCATTTTCATGGAAATTAAAATGGAAAGTTCCTACGTTGAGAATAAATTTTTATGGGAGCTATCGTAAAAACATGAATTCCTAAAATATTTGAAAAAAGAACTATGTTTTAAACGATTCCACTAACGTGAATTTTCCTTCCTGAAAATTTAACTTTAATCGTATGCAAAAGAACTCACATACCGCTAACATGTTTTAAACCTATATCAACGCATCTTCATGGAAATTAAAATGGAAAATTCCTACGTTGAGAATACATTTTTATGAGAGCTATCGTAAAAACATGAATTCCTAAAATATTTAAGAAAAGAACTATGTTTTAAACGATTCCACTAACATGAATTTTCCTTCCTGAAAATCTAACTTAAATCGTACGCAAAAGAACTCACATACTGTTCCTAATACACTAGTATATTTTTTCCTTAAGGGAATCCTCTCACGAAATTCTAACAACATTCTAATTCAAACAACTTTGGGGACCTAACAATAAATAAAAACATTGCATGCTAATAAAAGAACGCTTACCTCTTCCATTGCAGAAACTGATGAAAAAATGTTTTTAGATTCCATTCCAAAACACGCCACAATATTCAGACAGCAAGACAGTCGATAACTAAACGTAGTTGAAAACTAAACGCACGTACTAAACCAAAGCAGGAGAAAAACTGAGGAGGAGGAATGAACAACGCCAGTTTTATAGCAAACAGGATGCCTTTTTGACCCCCCGACAATAGAAGAAACGTCATTGGTTCGAAGTTGAAACAGTTTCTGAAATTCTTCTGGCATCTGTTCACAAAGATGACATCACGAAAAACCCGTCACCATGCGTCATCGCTTCAAGCAGTATGATGACATTCCAAGTTCACAAGGATGACATCACGACGTACCCGTCACCCATGCGTCATCGCTTCAGGCAGTAACTGCACGGAGACGTTATCTGGTCACAAACATACTATTGATGAATCACCTCTAACCAGACAAAGCGAACTATAGCTCAGGACTTATTTTAAGGTAAATTCTTAGCGATAGAAAAGTGAAAGGATTTCGTTATAATTAATTTTCATATCTTGAGAGAATAAACTAAAAAATTCTTCGTAGACAGAAAAAATAAAGCCTCGATAAAAGTAGTTGTTAGTTTGAAAATAAAATAATGTTGGTACATCGAGAAGTTTAATGAGTATGCAAGCATTTAGTGAAAAAAAGATTAAGATAATGCATTAAAAGGTACATTTCACTGAATAATCATGAAGAAATAAAAAATAAACATTTTAACTATGCATAAAAAATTGTGGCTTTGTACGGTGGAAAACGGTAAAACGTTAAAAATGCCATGAACACGTAAATACGTTAATAAACAATCGTGTTTTAAGATTATGTCTGCAGCACAAAACTTTGGAAAACGTTTTTATGTTGGAACGTCCGTTGAAAATGCGTGAAGTCTCCTCAAAGAAAATAAAAAAATCGTTACGTTGAAAAATTATGAATATAAAATGGGAAATTATGAGGAAAAAATAAGGAATAAATTCGTTTCAAAATGATCAAGTTATTGAAAAAAAAATCAGTCTTGGAACTTAATGTGGCTACAGAATCTCAAATGACGTCAACCGCCGACCCCGCGGAGGAAATGGCGTTGGCTGATGTCATATCTGCTATCACGACATGCGTCACACATCATAGTCACTCTTCCCAAAACACGTGTCATACAAAGTTTTTCTGAGTCAAAGAGAAAATGGTGAGTCATCCCAAAACACATGGCTCACAAAAGATAGCGGAACATGAATCGACGGGAACGAAATCTTTTCAAACAAAGCCTTTCCTCGTCTAAATTAAAATTGTAGGGAAGAAAAATATAAGAATGAAAAAAAATAATGCAACGTCTATAAAAATTATAACACCTCACGGAGTTCTAAAAATATAAATTTAATAAAACAAATTTGAGGAAATGCTTCGATTGAAAAAACTTCCTTCAAAAAATTTGACAAAGTCCAGTAAATCTCCCGAGAAAATAAAAAAAATAAATAAAGCCGACCCCGCTGAGGAGAAAACGACATTGTCTGATGTCATGTCTGCTATCACGAATGCGTCACTCATCATAATGACTCATCCCAAAACACGTGTCATACAAAATTTTCTGAGTCAAAGAGAAAATGATGACTCATCCCAAAACACATGGCTCACAAAAGATAGCGGAACATGAATCAACGGGAACGAAATCTTTTCAAACAAAGCCTTTCCTCGTCTAAATTAAAATTGGAGGAGGACAAATATAAGAATTAAAAAAAATAATGCAACGTCTATAAAAATTATAACACCTCACGGAGTTCTAAAAATATAAATTTAATAAAAAAAAACATATTGGAAAGACTTCCTTCAAAAATTTGACAAAGTCCAGTAAATCTCCCGAGAAAATAAAAAAACTAATGCAACGTCTATAAAAATTATAATACCGCAGGGAATTCCTGAAAATATAAATTTAATAAAATAAATTAGAGAGAAAAAATAGGACAAAAAAAATACGAGTAAAAAAATTGGAAACGACAAAAAAACTTCCTTCAAAAATTTGACAAAGTCCAGTAAATCTCCAGAGAAAATAAAAAAATAAATAAATATTGGAAAGACTTCCCCAAAATTTGTCAACGTCCAATAAATCTCCTGAGAAAAGTTCGAAAAAGCACTGCTAGGGGGCAACGTACACCCCCCTTTCCCCACTCGGTCGTTGCCATCTCTCAAAGATCCATTAAAAGTTCCAAAAAGCACCGCTAGGGGCAGCACATCGAGTTGACATCCCCTATATCCACCCCCTTTCACCCACTCGGTCGTTGCCATCTCTCAAAGGTCCATTAAAAGTTCCAAGAAGCACCGCTAGGGGGCAGCACATCTCCTTTCCCCCACTCGGTCGTTGCCATCTCTCAAAAATCCATCGAAAGTTCCAAGAAGCACCGCTAGGGGGCAGCATCGACCCAACACACATGCGTCATCTGCCCCGCCCCCACATCTTTCGGTCACACGCCACGCCCCATCCTTCTGCAGCAAGCCACGCCCCCATCCTTCTCTAGAAGGATGCATCCTTGACGCAGAATCGGTCATTTTATACTACTCTGATATCGTACAAAATACAAAAATACGTTTTATGTTTAAAAAAATGACTGCAACGAAAAAGTGGAAAATGCCGCGATCATCATTCTGACAGTCACTGCGAAGGGAAATATCTCCCATCGAAGACAGGTAATGGGATTTGTCTGAAAATCTGACTGACGGCCAAAGTGGTACAATTATATAAAATCACCTTCACAATGCTGTCGTTACACGATTTAAAAAGTAGGTCTCAGTTGCAATTAAAAATGAACTTTATTTACATCTAAAACCGTCACAGGAAACATGCTAGTACTTTCGGACCCACACTGGGTCCATCATCGGACAACATATTAGGGCGAACTCCTGTTTATAAGGAGATGGTTCGTCACCTAGTCACTTGTTGGATGACGTAGTCCCATTTAACGCAAGCGCACTTCAGTATGACATACACATACACAAATGAAAATCACTACAGGTTAATATGATGGTATGAGTTATGAATTGTGATAAAAAATACAATGATTAAAAATGAAATGCCTCCATGACGATGGTAATATACATGGTGAGTCACCGTTACAGCATTGGTTGGAGAACAAGTTGATAAAAATGCTCTCCATAAAAAGTAAATTAGTTTTGTTGGATGCTGTTGCTAAGTATTTAACATTGTTCCATATTAACCTGTAGTGATTTTAATTTGTGTATGTGTATGTCATGCTGAAGTGCGCTTGCATTAAATGGGACTACGTCATCCAACCAGTGACTTTAGTTGACTAACCATCTCCTTATAAACAGGAGTTCACCCTAATATGTTGCCCGATGATTTACCCAGTGTGGGTCCGAAAGTACTAGCATGTTTTCCTGTGATGGTTTTAGATGTAAATAAAGTTCATTTTTAATTGTAACTGAGACCTACTTTTTAAATCGTGTAACGACAGCATTATGAAGGTGATTTTTTATAATTTATTGACCCGAATCCCCAGGAATTTGTGGTACAATTAGCTTATTCTTTTTCATAACGTGTGCTAAAATGTTGTTATGTCATCAGTTTATCTTTCTTTTTGTTCGTTTGCCTACATGATGTTTCTGCATCCAATGTAGGATCTGAAAACTTACTATTTCTCTTAAGCAGCTCGGATTATGAGAACTGTGATCCTCCCATTTTATGCTATGTTCAATGCATACATTTTTTTCTTTCAGGCTTAACGTATTTCTGCATTTGGCATAGTCTTTACCTTCAACAACTCGGTAAAATAACTTTTTCTGCATTTCGTAGTTGGAATCAGAAGCAATATTTTCTATATTTCTACAATACATAGTTTTCGGTAAGATGTGCAATTCGGCATTCCGATGAGATATCATAAACATGCATTTGGAGTTTCGTTTAAAAGCAGGATCTGGAAAAAGGAAAGCAAAAAAAAAAAAAAAAGAAAACGGAGAAAAAAAGGAAAAAAGAAATGGAAAGAAAACAAAAAGAAAATTGAAATAAAGAAAACGAAAGTGGAAAGACATTGTGCCTCATCGGATAGCTGCCTAAAGTGTTCTGCCGTATTTTTCAGAATTGCTGATGCAGCATTTTCGTGCAATTTACATTTCTATTTTGTATGACATTTCGTCTTCTCCTTGTGTGATGAGCATAGTAACTCTACTTCTCTCATTTTGTCTTTAAAATATCCAGAAGGAAAGATTACATATTTGGAAAAATACATAAAATTAATAATGATTTGATAATAAACTTTTGATTTCTTTCTTGCAGATTGGTAATAGCTGAGAGCATCACTAAATCGGGAAAGTGCTTGTACTGTCATTTTATTTTCCCACATGTCTTAAATTTCAGGAAACTTGTATGCTTCATGCCTGACCAGCTGATACAGAATGGATTCCTGCATAATCCACAGTCAAGCATATCTTTCAGTAGAGACGATACATCTCGTTTGTAATAAATACATGAAGTAATCTGTACTGCCATTGTTTTCCAAGGCCCACGTCAGAAACCGAAGAACGACTTTTGAAACGGATATTTTTCACTTTATGCGCTTTACTTCGTATTTTTGCCCTGAGGGAAATACCACGACGTTCTTTGTCGGATTTAGTTTCATGTGAGTGTGTCACTACTCGTATTATCTTTTGCGTCTACCCACTTCAAACAGAACAATAAGATAAAGATAGTCGTGCGTTAGCTGTAATCACAGGGGATTATAAACTGTAAGAAAGAAAGAAGAGCAGCTGAAAGAACCTAGTGCATTTGAAAATGGGATAAAACCTCACATGACTAACTGACTGTGATTAATTTAGTTATCCGGCGAATTTCCAGAACTGCGGGAGGAGCGAAGGGTAAACACCAGTCTAGACATACGTGAAAAATTGATAAACTAGACGTCTGGTTTTCGTCAAGTTTCTTAAAATTTTTAACGTTCTGAATCTCGATTGGTTACCTACCTTCGCCTTTATATACCCTGATCCTTGTTCTAATGCTGGAGATGAGTGCGTTTATGTTTCTCTATAATTCTCCTCACATGCGGCACAAAAATATGAAATCAAACAGAATTTTTTTTAGAGCTGTGGCCGAAGAAGAAATCATAACGTCATGTCTTTGAGTCTGCTAGCTGCCATTTTTAAGAAGTTTATGTGTAGTATGCGTAAAAGAGGCGGTATTTAGCACTTTAAAGAGTAGATAAGAAAAATGAAATAAATTAATCATTCTCGTATTACTGATCAACTTTATTTATTTTCTATTTCTGTTTCCTAATTGTGTATAAAATAACGAATTAACAATGATCGTTATAAAAGTAATCAGCTGAAATCGATGATAATACACTGTAAACCAATTTCTGAAATTCACGAGCCACTTTCCGTGATTCATTTCGTGAATTAACGAAGCATATTTCCAGTACAACGTTTTCCGTGAAATGACGGAATTCTTTTCGACCTGAGTTTCGTGGATTTTTCGTACGCCAGAAAATTTCTAAATTTTCAGAAACTCTTCCATAATTATTTGCTTATGTGGTAAACTGCCGTTTTTAAGATGTGTTAACGGAAAATTATGAATTTTCAGAAACTTTTCGGCAATTTCTTTAGTATATTAATTTGAAAAACTCCGTTCTCACTTTTTCCGGTAGTAGGAGAGATTCATGGGAATACTTGAGGTTTTAATAATTGTTAAATTTCAATCATCTGTCGAACAATGTGATTTTGGAGATCTGCAACGAAATCGAATATTGCGGGCAGCATATTGCATTTATTTCTGTTATTGTGGTACAGAATATTTCTTCTCCTTTCCCTGATTTTGTGTACCATCCATTATATATTGTTACCGCAAGAAACCGGGTATTTAAATTTTTGTACAGGTATTAAATATCCACAAGTGATGCACTGCTCATAACCATCGTATAAGATGTATTACTTGCCGTTATAACCTCAAGGGGTCATTTAAGTAGTGTGTATTTGAAAGGAACTGTGTATTATTTTTACTCCTGATGATGAAACCATATAACAGTTTCGAAAGCGCTAATGTATTTTAGCGAAAAATTAAAATATTTTCTAACGTCCCTAGACGGTATAAACTTTTATTCTACAAATATTGTACAGGTGATTGTATGATGTCTATGTATCAATCTTTGGCTCCCTTAAAACAAACACTATTATAGCTATCAGGTGCAAATTTTATGTTTAGGAGTTTTGTGAAATAATACTATAAAATAGCCAGGAACGTAGCAAGATTTACTTATTTGGCCAGGCGAGCCTCGAAAATATGCCCCAAACTTCTTTACTTCCACTTAAATAGTAAGCAGCCCTTACTTTCTCATACCTTCGTTATAGGAAAGTATTATGATCGTTAAAAAATCTCTCTTCCAGTTTTCGACATAATTTTACACAAAATTTAAGCATTAGGTGAATACCCAAGAGCAGATGGTTTTAAATATCAAGTGAAACGTAAAAGGTATGTGAATACTGACAACACAACAGGTGCAGAAATGCAAAATGAAACAAACCAGCACAGAACGAATGAGTATTAGATAACAAACGCAACAATAGGAAGATGTTTTCGGCGTAGGGCTTGGAAAAATTCTGTTCAAGATTAAACGCTGAGAAGAACTTTCTGCGACAGTCCACAAATGATTAATTAGTTCTTCATCCCTATGACTTATTCGGAAAGGTCACGGATGTTAAACATATCAGTACATTACTTTACATACCTGCATTCACTGTTTAGGACAATTCCATCCATCCGTATGAGGTGTTGCACAACTCACCGTGTAAGATCTGTACGCTGGTTAGCTGAGCATAATACTGAATGCGGCTAACTAAAGTATTTACAAAAGAAGATACTAAAGGGTATAACTTTGTTTTTGCATCAAAATGTCCGGCACATTTATTCACACTCTGTTCATTTCTACTTTTTGCGCTCCTCAGAGTATGAAATTATGCCTCTGGCATCACTATCCTGGAAGGGCAACCGCCATATTTACCCTCCCGGTTGTTACGGCCCTGAAAGTAATACATTTCACTTTTTTTACCACGTATTTTGTAAAAAAAGATCGTGCTTATGTTATCTGTTTGTCCGTCCGTCCTTCTGTAGACACCATATCTCTGCAACTATTAATCCGATTTGAAAAATTCTTTTTGCATTGGGAACCTTGAAGTATGCGAATGATGATCCTTCATTTCGTTTTTTTTTTTTTTTTTTACTATGTACAATTTCGCCGCTAGACAGCGTAAATGCAGATGATGTCGAATTCAAAAAACATTTTATTCGATATATTTGCCTCTAAACATCCAATTGAAAAAAATCTTTTATTTTTCGATTCCATTTATGTCGAAGAGTATTTTAAGTTACTTTCTCAAGCTACGCATAGATTTTCCGCTAGGCGGCGTAAAAGTAAATTACGTTCTTCCCGATATCTCTTCTTCTAAAACTCCGATTTGAAAAATATTTTCTTCAGCGGATACAGCTTCTGATGGAATATCTTTTGCATATAATTTCTAATTTTTGGGAAAGAATACTTTGGCCACCAGGTAGCGTAGGTGTTAATTTTTGATTTTCATGTATTTGCCATAAAATGTGAGCTGCTAATTTTTCGACTGAAAAAATTATTTCGTGGACTGATGCCACTCTCGGCGATAAACCTTTTCGGAATATTTTCTTCGTAAAATATTCCATGGTTTCTTCGCCAGGAGGCTCAGATGCATATCTTAGCTTTGTCAATATCTCTACTTCTAATGGTCCGATTTGAAAACTTCTTTCTTTATTGCATAGAACTTCCGATGTGACATGTTTTTCATATAATTTTAAAATTTTCAAGTAATTTATAGACTTTCCGCTTGTGACGTACCTGCCAGCAGGACGCACACGACATAAAGGCAGATAGGAATCAGAACAAATGTCTGCGTAGCTCAGTTGGTAGAGCGACTTGTTCCGGAATAAGCGGCATCGGGTTCGAATCCCGGCGTAGACCAAAAATGACGGAGAAATTTACTTCGTTATAATGGCGCCCGAACTATCCGGATGACCCGGCCGTTCAAAATCTCGCATTGGTGTGATGTTATTTCCACACCGCGAGACAGGAAAAATCAGAGAATTCCTTCTCCAGCGCTTCGAAAAATAAAAATGTGTGATGTTGCATTCCACACAGCAGATTGACTGGGAGTTCTCAAGTACACGTTCTACAGTGGATGGCTGCCTGCAACGATTCATGGTCACGGCTGACCCGTGGGCCATGACCCCGGCCCTCTTTCGGTAGGGGGGAGATGTGACGTACCTGCCAGCAGGACGCACACGACATAAAGGCAGATAGGAATCAGAACAAATGTCTGCGTAGCTCAGTTGGTAGAGCGACTTGTTCCGGAATAAGCGGCCTCGGGTTCGAATCCCGGCGTAGACCAAAAATGACGGAGAAATTTACTTCGTTATACGCTAGGGGACGTAGATATAAATTGCGTTTCCCCTGATATCTCTACTTCTAAATCTAATATTTGGAAAATTCTTTCTGCCCCGAATACGGTTTCTGGTGGGAAGTCCTTTGCATATAATTTCTAATCTTAGTAAAAAATGGTTCTGCCACCAGGGAGCGTAAGTCTTAATTTCCGCTTCTATTGTATTTGCAGCAAAATCTGAGCTTCTAAATTCTCGACTGAAAAAAAAATTCGTTTGTGGACTAATACTATTTCTGCTGTAAATTCAGAATTTTCAAGTAAATCACAGACTTTCCGCCAAGGGGTGCAAAGGTAAATTGCGTTTTCTACGTTATTTCTGCTTCTAAAACTCCGATTTGAAAACTTTTTCCTGTATCAAATACAGTCCTGATGGAAAAATGTTTTCACATAATTTCTAATATTTGGTAAAGAATGGTTTGGCCATCAGGGGGCGTAAGTGTTAAATTCTGCTTCTGATGTATTTGCAACAAAATCTGAGCTGCTAAAAATTCGACTAATTTTTTTTTACTTGGACCGATACCACTCACATCGAAAACCTTTTTGAGAATACCTTCCTCCTAAAATAACGCATGGTTTTACCTCCAGTGGGCGTAGATGCATATCTTATATTTGTTCATATCTCTGCTTCGAAAAGTCCGATTTGAAAAATTCTTTCTTTGTTGGAGAGCGTTTCTGCAGCGAATTGTTCTCATATAAATCCATATTTTTCTTAACGCACAAATCTGCAACCAGAGGGCGTAAGCTCACGATTCCGTTTACAGCAATATCTGAGGGATTAAAAACCCGATTGAAAAACTTCTTTCTTCGGTCAGATACTATTATTTTCTGTACCGATTCCATTCACTTTGAATAGCTTTGATAAATTTAATTTGCGTCAGAACGGATTCAAAAGACGTGCACATTTTACCCATAAATTAGGTGTCATCTTTCTTGTTTTTTCATGGTAATTGAAAGTCATTGTCAGTTTAAAAAGATATCAAGTTCCAAATCATTCTGTCGCTTCGAAAAATTACGTTGAAAAAAAATACTTAATTTGTGACAAGTCCTACTACAGAAAAAATAAAATTATTACTAACCTATTCATAAAAATAATGAGCTCCAATCGAAAATAAAATGGCTTAATCAGTCGCATTAATGAACAAAAAAAAAATTTCAACATCGCTTGATTTGTCTTACTATGAACGTGATTCACATTTTCGAGTATTTCTCGTTTAGAAAAACTGTCACACCGCGGAAAACTCCCACACTGGAAAACTTCTACGCTGTGAAACTTCCACACTTTCTTCTGTCGCTAGGAAATCTGCTAGATCTCGGGAAATTTTCACACCGGAGAACTCCCACGTTGATAAACTACACTTCATAGAAGGGAATGTACAAAAACGTAGTTTCGTTGGGAGATCTTGCCAAAGTGGAACAAAAGTGTATGTAAGATCCTAATGACACAAAGTTTATGTAGAAGTTTTCCAACTCACTAAAACTTGAGTTATGATTTTAATATTTGGAATGTCATGAATTGTAAGAAAAGCTCACAAATGGAGCTCAGCAGATCAGTGTTCAGGTGCTAATAAGGCACCTAGGCCGCGGACCTATTTGGGATATTTGAAGTCACAATCTAAATATTTAGTATGTGTAAACATGTTGTAAAAGCTAATAAAAGGGATTCAAAGCATGAGCTTTAAATTGTTTAGGAGGCATTTGGGCTGATGCCCGGTTTGAAAGATTTAAAGTCACATCCTGAACATCTCGTGTGTGTAAATAACTATTAAAAAAAAACTCAATTGGTAAGTCTCCAGATGTTTGCAAGATACCTACCTGGACAGTTGACCTTTTTGGAAGATTTTGAGTTAAAATCTAAATATTTTGTACGTGCAAACATGTTACAAAAGGTATTAAAAGACACTCAACAGATCAGCTTTCAGGTGTTTACAATTCACTTAGGCAGTGGGTCCTTTTGGATGATTTTAAGTTACAACCTAAATATTTAGAATGTGTGAACGTAATAAAAGAGACTCAACAGTTCAGACTTCTGAAAAATATAAAATATAATAAAAGAGACTCAACAGTTCAGACTTCAGATGTTTGCAAGGCACCTAGAAGCCGGGCCTTTTAAGAGTTTCAAGACACAAGTGCAATATTCCGACTACGAAATTAAGTAATATAGACTACTAAAACGAATACAGTTCATTAATCCTAAAACTTGAAGCGATTAGGCTGTAGGCTATTGTACAAAACTGAACTTTAATTCACATGCTCAAGCTCTAATCACCGCATTTTTAATAACAAGAATCAATCTTACTAATTCGTAATTGTGAACATAGAATAAAAAATATCAAGGGCCAGTAACACTATTAACCTAAGACGCTTACCAGGCTTAAAACGTTTCTACGAAATTTAATTTCCAGTCTTTAATTGTATGGTGGTGTGAATGCAAATACATACTAAAACTGATATAGCAGAAAGAGTACATCACTTCTTAAGGGCTTCAAAGGCACCTTGGCAATAGGCCTTTTCTAGCAATTATAAAGTTAAATGCTTAACGTATATTTTACTACTCACTGTACATGGTTGATGACACGCATACAAAGCACCCAGGTTGCAGGCCTTTTCAGAAAAAGTTTTGTGGTAGTTTTAATATGTGGTATGAGTAAATAAGTAAGAAAAAGCAATAAATAGGAATCAATGTATCAGTCATCAGGTGAATAGGAATCAATGAAGTTTCAATAAATAGGAATCAATGCATCAGTCATCAGGTGAATAGGAATCGGTGAAGTTTCAATAAATAGGAATCAATGTATCAGTCATCAGGTGAATAGGAATCAATGAAGTTTCAATAAATAGGAATCAATGAAGTTTCAATAAATAGGAATCACTGTATCAGTCATCAGGTGAATAGGAATCAATGAAGTTTCAATAAATAGGAATCAATGTATCAGTCATTCGGTGCTTAAACAATGTTTAGACCATAGGCCCTTTCGTAGTTATCTTTTAATTTCCACATTACGGGAACCGGAAAGTCGTGAATTTATGAGCTCGCATTTCGAAATGGCTGTTTAGGTACCGACATATTGCTCTGTTACACCTCCAGACCTGTACTTAGCCTGTGGGATTTTTTGTGTGGCTTGAGGTGGGAGGTTAGGAAAGGGGCTACAGGATAATTTGCCGATCATAATTTAGGTGGTCGCATAATAATTGCACTTTTATTTAGAGTTACAAACAAGTGTGACTTTGTATTCCCAACTATTGAACATAATTAGATTTTACACACCTGGAAGCAACGCCACAACTGTAATTTTTTTCCGGAGGGGTTATGATACCGGTGAAAGCGCTAAATGAACTATATTTGCATGAAATGTCGATATATTATTGACATCTTTGGATAAAAGATATATTTGCAGTATCACTAGATATTTATCATTATTGAGGGAATAAAAGTGTAGAAATGAATGAAGCATTTTATAATAAAAAGCATGAAATAATAAATTCCATTAGGTATAATGAGATAAAAATAAAGTAAACCCTGTACAAGAAACAAAGCTATATAGTATAAAAGCAATACACTGAAGAAATGTGTCTCTTCTGACTGGGGTGAATGAACAATCGAAAACGGGAGGGCTATTTTTGCACGAAATGAATTTTTTATTGAAATTGCCTGACCATTTGTCAATCAATATATGAAGGAAACAAACTAATCATTCAATGAAAATAAAATAAATAAATAAGTGAAATAATAAAATGTTTATTATTACACGAAACCAAACACTAACGAAATTTAAAAGCTGAAAAAACTCACAAACTACGTAGATATCATGACTTAAAGAAATGGAAAACAACATTTACTGAATTTTCATTTGATGTTATTCACTTGCAATATATTAGAGAAAATGTATATATCGTTGAAATAATTTCTTTTTTAGTAGAAACAAATTTCTTTAGAAATTCGTACAAAGAAGGAGGATAAAAAATAACGAAACGCGATTATTTCAAACATGTGAAAACTTTAATATATCTTGGGTGGGAAGGCATTGGACTGCATCATGATGGAAAGAAATTATCAGCTAGCGGTACAATTGCTCATTTAAAACACATAAATCTAGTACTAATGCACATGATCCTCTAACGACATTTAAAACCATGCAGCAAAGCTCCCAATTTTTTTAATTTTCAATTTTGGAAAACATTTAAAGATTTTAAATAACAAGGAAACATTTTGAAGGACAAAACTTCTTTATTAAAGTTATAGGTCTGAACAATGAGATCGTCAGATTTTTAAATAATTTACACTGCCGGAAAGTGAAAAAAACACCAAGAAGGAATTGGCGGACGATCATGCAATTTACATATGTTAATGGGTCGAGTTTACGTAGGTGTGATGTTAATTTCGGGACCAACCGGTGAGCGCTTACGCCACAGCACGGCATAATATGCAAATTATCGTCGGTGGTATTTAAGGAGCACGGCGAAGTGAATGTAATCAGTCGTCGGCCTACGGACACGTGCGAAGACCCTGAAGAAGCTGCAATGCATGGACATGGAAGACGTGTACAATTTCAGCAGTTATCGGACTTTGAGCGAGGTCGTCTAGTCGGACTCCGCGAGGCCGGGTGGTCGTATCGTCGAATTGCGGAGTGAATTGGACGGGAAATATCGGTGGTGGTACGATGGTGGCGTAGATGGTCCGAGGAACATTCCCACACGAGAAGACGTGAAACCGGGATTCACAGACGGACTGATGAGCGGACCGATTGACGCATAAGAAGAGCATCGTTGTCAAGCAGAACATCCACTGCGACGCAAATCCGAGCTGCCGTTGCACCTGAGGTGACTGTGCGAACAATCCGCAACCGTCTACTGGATGCAGGACTACGTGTACGTGTGCCTTTGGCATGTGCACCTCTGACTCCAGCCTACCGTCAGGTTCGGCTGCAGTGGTGTCGCCAACGTCTGCACTGGAGAACGCAATGGCGATCTGTCGTGTTCAGCGATGAAAGCAGATTCTGCTTGGGGAGCCTCCGATGGCCGTATGCGTGTTCACAGACGCACAGGGGAGCGTCTCCACTCTTCTTGCATCCGCCAGCGACACACAGGGCCTACACCTGGTCTCCTGGTGTAGGGAGCGATCAGCTATCACTCCCGTACACAAGTAGTGTTTGTACCGGGTACGTTAAACAGCACCTCCTACATCAACAACATCATTCAGCCCGTTGTTGTGCCATTTGTAAGGTCGGTCCATCGTTGTGTTTTCCAGCAAGATAATGCACACCCACACACACTGCATGTGGAACGCAACATGCACTTCACGGTGTGAGAAAAATTCAATGGCCTGCACGTTCACCGGATTTGTCCCCCATTGAGCAAGTGTGGGATTTTATAGGACAACGACTTATCCGATCTCCACGGCCAGCCACGACCATCCCCGATTTAAGCGTCCAGGTTGAGGATGCTTGGAACTCAATACCCAAAACTTACATCCAACATCTGTACGACAGACTCCATGCCAGAATTGCACAGTGTGACGCAGTTCATGGCGGTTCAACCTCGTACTAGCCATACATGGAAATGTTATTTTTCAGTTTACCAGCAAATACAGCTGTATTTTGCCATAATGTTTTGATCACGTTATCCTCTGTATTCCGTTATTAGGCTGTATAAATTTCGTTGGTATCAGACGTCTCCTTCTTGGTGTTCGTATTTCACTTTCCGCCAGTGTATATGAGAATCCTGTTTCACAGTCCATCAAGTCAAAACTAAACAAAATGACTTCCCAACCCGTTTTTCTTATGCATTAAATTTTAAAAAGCTCACGACTGCAACTATCTGCATTCCCTGCGAAGCCCCATAAATGCATAAAATGCCACCAGATCAATGACAGACGAACTTTTTCATTTCATTTTATTTCTCCTTGGACATCTTTGTAATTCTAACATCTATAGAAAGTTCGCGAAGTATTTCCCACAGGAAAACTCTCCAGCATTCTTCTCCCTTTCGGAAAATTCCTCAGCTTTGAAATATGCTTCAAACTTTGGATAAGGCCTGTAAAATGGGTGTCTTTGCAGAATCTCCGGATCAATTTTTTCGCGCTCTTTGTTATATTTGTCACCTACGTTATGATAACTAATATTGAGGGTAAAACCTAAAACCTGCACTAACGAAATCTAGCCTATATGCATTGAATAGATGAAATGTGTTGTTTTGTTTATGCTTGTTTTTATTGGCTTTTTTTACTCATACCAAATGCACTGCTCGACAAAGAAAATGACGCAAATTGAAGGTATGCACGAAACGAGACGAACTTAGTAGACAAGTAGGTGGAAAGGAAGGGATTTTGTTTCTGAGGAATTACATGAATGCGATAGGCGAGGAGACAAAATAATGTGGCCTGAGCCAGTAGGTCGTATGACCGCCATGTTGAACTACACATACATCGAGTTAAAAAGTTGCCGGATTGTGTCCTAAGGTATCGCTGACCATGCGCCGTTGACTTGTGTCCACAATTTACCACCGTTGCGAGGGGGTCGTAGAAGCGTTAAGTCGCCTACGAATGACATCCCACACGTTCTTCATCGGGAAGAAGTCTTGGGATCGCGATGGCCAGGGAAATACCTGGACACCTTATGGGTACTGACTGCTGATGTTGTTAGTGTGCAGGCGGGCTTACCTTGTTGAAACTGCGCATGGATACCAAGAAGATGCTGCAAAAAAGCAAGCTGAAGCTCATCATCTATGTATCGTTGTACTCTCATTGTACCCTCTATGCATACGTGAGGTGAACTTTTGTTGAAACTGATAACGCCCCAAACCATGAAACCAGGTGACCACGCTGTCACCAGACTCTCTTTCCGCGATCGTCATCGCTAAGACAGAAGCGAGACTCGACGCTGAATACCGCATGGTTTTGTTCGTCCAGCAACGCATGATTGGTGCGACACCACTTCAGCCTTGTGCGACGATGTGCTGAAGTGTTTGGCAGTAGTCTCAATGGCTGACAAGAGCACAAACTTACCTTTGTCAATCCGCGATTCACAATCCGTATCGATATGGGGACGTCCACAGCTGCATGCACATCTAGACAAATATCGTCCGCTCTGGACTATAGTTCTGCTACATCTTGCCGACGAATGTGGCGATCGAGGCGTTAGGAGATCCACCAATGTGTGCGCCAGTCCACTACGGTACGTTACGTTACCCAAACAACCTTTCGTAGCCCTATTTTGAAGTTTCAGGTTAAGGTGCTCATATTATGGTAGATTTCTCGGTGGCATATTCCAGGCATTCTCATTTTTTATACGTGCTTTCGCTACCGAGATCACTCCGATGCAATGGTCCACACGTCCTGATGAGGACGACCAAACGTAGCTACACCGAACCGTTTTGCCCCTTATCTTCCTCCCTTATCACGTAATTGGTTCCCAACTGCTAGCATTTCCATAATAATCCAATTGTATACACCTATTCACAAATCAGCATAGCACTCTGATGTACCTCCTTATGTGGCATTTTCTGTGTCAAACAGTGTATCATGCTTGTAACTTAAAATTAGAGAAATATGCCTCTAGGATATGTGCCTTGAAAATACATAAGAACTAAAATGTTGCATTATCCTAAATCTTTTCTCCTCTTTATCCTAAATATTTTCTCCTCTTTATCCTAAATCTTTTCTCCTCTTTTTACGCATACCAAACCAAACATTAAAATCGTAAATCACGATTTATACCAAAAGGCCTGAGGCCTAGGTACGCTGTATCGTCCTCAGAATCAACGTGTTCCGTGATTTTTGTTATTAATTGTACCCTAAGTACTCTTATCAAACATTAAGCTTGTAAAATGAAATCTGCAAAAAATACATCACACATATGCACCTTGTAAACACCGTAAGGCTGTATTAGCATTTGTTGCATGTTTACGCATTCATACCAAATATATAGGATGTAATTTAAAATTTTCCAAAAGCGCCCGTGGCCTAGGTCCTTTGTGTACACCTGAAGACTGATCCGACAAGCCCCTTTTAATACATTTTCTCGCATGTTTGCACGTACAATATACAGTATCTAGGTTGTAACTTCAAATATACCAAAAATGATTGCGGTTAGGAGTCTTATAAACACCTGGAGATGATTCATTGGGTGATTTTTTATTAGCTTTTTTTTTTAACTTGTTTACACATACCAAATATTTCGGGTGTAATTTACAGGTGTTGGAGTTCACCGGTGTACGAGTATTCCGGTGTAGGAATTTCCCGCCAACCGACAGATTCCGTGTAAAGCCCTGAACTATCTACTCCTTTTTTCAAACAAAAATATTTAGTTTTAATAAGATATTAAAAAAGAATCCATTTAAAAAGACATGCCTTTTTTTACCATGTTGTCCTTTCCTTAAGTGAACATTTCCTGAACCAGTGCCACATGATTAATAAACATTGTGTAAAGAAATTACAAATACACTGAAACATTCATGCTATTTATTGATTATAAGTTATAAAATGACAGTTACAACACACAAACCATCTCATATACGGTTAATTTGTATTGTAGAAGAATGTTAGGTGGTATAGGGTTTCAAGATGTTTATTACACCGTTAAACGTAAGTAAAAGTTAAGCTGGAAAGCACACTTTTTTAAAGAAATCATAAATACACAGATATTACAAAGCGGAAAACAACATTTCCTGAATTAATCATTTATGGCGCACTTCCATTTGCTTTATTTAGCGAATAAATTCTGTTTGGCATTGCTGTTACCAAGTCTTATAATGTGAAAACGTCGATTTGTCCCAACAGCAAGATATTGCGACTTGCAATTCGTTTGCTAAAGAATATTGCTTGTTTTTTTCACATACAAGCCTGAAAAATAAAAACCAGACAGTTTCCATCGGAATTAAGTCTGGGCTCTGAGACGGCCAATCTATCATATCTATTTTTTTTTTCATTTGTAAACCACTGTTTCGCGGAATTAGACGCATGGCAAGGCGCATTATCTTGTTAGAAAATCTAGCTGTTTCCACCTAGTAGGGGTCAGAATGGAATTAAATGTCCGTACAGCCTAGCCTGGTAACTCCTGGATGCCATACGGTGATCGATAATGGCAATGTCCGATTTACTGCCATACCCAAACGCCGCCCACACAACCACACCACCTTCTCCCATTTGTCTGCTAAAATATTCTTTGGGCTTCTTCTGTTAATCATGCCAGTAACTCTTATTTGGATGGGGCCCATCTAAATTAAATTTTTTCTCATCCTAGAACACAACACTTTTCCATTTTGTAGACTATGTCATTAAGTTTTTTTTTTTTTTTCCATTTTGCAGACCATGCCATTACGTTTTTGGTCCAGTCCAATCTTCTGCATTTATATTTACCAGCGAACCAAGGCTTTGCCTTGATTTTAATATACGTAGAATTTTTGTTTTGATTTAGAGTTTTGGGGACAGTCGTATGAGACACCATTTTAGCCAAAGATCGAGCAATTTGTCTTATAGACATATTAACAACAGTTGCTAAATGAGAAACAGTTGCCTAGCTCTTGCAGTCAGTGATGGTTTTCATCCTGACCTTGTTGTTTTACTGCGGTCCTATTCCTTGCAACATTTTGCACGACTCCTAACGATCTTCCGATTAACGCGGCAATTTCTCTGTAATATTTCTTTTAGCCAAGATCAAGTAACACTTTTCTGACCTCTTCCTCACGTAACTCTGTACTAATCGGCATGTTAACGCAGAATGTAGTAGAAGACTGTATACTTGCAACAAAAGGAATGAGAAGGATCTGCATACTAACTATAAGCAACATAAGCTACATAAACAAAATTGAATATGTCGTTCTTCAACGCTGTTTTCGGAGTTGTATTTATAATTGTTTTACCGTGCCTCTGGAATGAAGTTTCTATTTTTTTAAATTAAGTAGAATTTTTTTAGTTAGTTTTGAGTTGGTGAACATTCGTTTTCTAATTAAAACAAAGAAAGCCGACACTGCGTTTCTTTTGTTTGTTCTACTAACGACCCTTCTATTCACTGGTCAAAAAACGTCACTGTATTTATAATTTCTTTACACAGGGTATTCAGTAATTCATATTATTGGCATTTTTACTATTATAGTGCAAAGAAAAGTAATTACACGGGAAAATATGATAATTTTATTTATCTTTTTTTCAGCTAATGTTTGCTTGCTGTCACAGGAAATCTGCTGCATAATTGGAATCGGGTTTTTTTCATAATGGAATGATTTCTTGAAAGTTTCAATGGCACAGATTTTTACATACGTTTCGTTTTATGGAAGAAAATTAAAATAAACGATGGCACTTTTGGTAGATTTCGTGAAACATATTCAAACTACAGGAGGCGATGTGCAATCTTTCAAAGTTTAATAAAACTTCGTTTTCATTCCGTTTTACGTACAACGGTTTGTTCTACTGCTTTTTAGCTAATTATGAAACGACATTGACATTTTTCTGTACGAATGATGAAAAATTATAGAAAATTTAAAAACAATAAAACATCAAGAAAATAGCACCGAAATTTCGTTTGTAATGAACACGTCTTTTGAATCCTTTCCGACAGGAATAAAACTATTCAAAGTCCCTCGTAGAACCCGTTACAAAAAAAAGAAATAAAAAAAATAAGTAAAACTCAGGCGGATCTCTACACTCGATAAAACATGTCGAAGTAGAAAATTGTACACAAAAGATTTCTCGTAGATGAAGGAATGTATCAAAGGAGATTATCAAATCGGACAGTTAGAAGTAAAGATGCAGAGGAAAACATGATATACATTTATGCCATCTAGAGCAATAATTTTGAATAATAGGAAGGCAGAATGTATGCGAAAAGAATTTTTCATAGCAAACGCTATGCTAAGAAAAAATATTTCTTTAAATACGTCTATTGGAAGCAGAGATACAGAGAAAAAGGTTTCGATATTTACGCTCCTAGAGGGAAAACTGTGCATTATTTAAAGAAAATAATGTTCCCCATCTTTATTGTAACGAATGGTGTACAGTAAAAAAGAAAAAGAAAATTTACGATATGATTTTTAAAAGCTGTGATACAGCTGCACAATAAAACACACTATCGCCACCTAGTGTCAGAACTGTGAACTACAAAAACCTAGGAGTACAGGAAAAGTATTCCACGAGGTAAACAGTATCTGGTGTTAAAATAACTTTTTAAATTGGAGTTTTAGAAGCAGAGATAGCGAGAAAAACATATTACATATTTTTGTTCCCCTAGCGGAGAAATTTTGGGTTATTTCAGGAAGGAAATGCCCAGAAATGTTTTGCGTAGTTAGCAGTATCTGGCTGAAAAGTGATTTTTTCAGCTGGGTTTTTAAAAGCTCAGATGTTGCTGTAAATATATTGTAAACACAAACGTAAACTTCTGCCTTCTGGCGGCAAACTTGTACGTTCGGAAAAATCTGAAATTCTATGTTAAAAAAATCGAAGCAGAAATGCTCTCGGACAAAGAAAAGAATTCTCAAATCAAGCTGTTAGAAGCAGCGATATCGAGAAAAATGTGGACTACATCTACTGCCCTGGAGGAAAAAACTGTACATCATTTTAGCAGAAGATATTTTGGAAAGTTTTTTGTAGTGAGCGGCATCTGATCACGAAAGAATTTTTCAATCGGGTTTTCAGGAGCGCAGATATTGCTGAAAATACATAAAAAATATAAATATGCACTTACGGGCTCCCAACTGGCAAAACCGTGCTTCATCAAAAATAATAAATTATATAGAAACATTTTCCACCAGGAGCTCTGTCCGATGCCAGTATAATAATTCGAATCCATCGTTTAAAAACAGAGATATTGGAAATTGCTATTTACTTATACGTACTCTAGCGGAAAGGCTACGCATTACGTGAAAAGAAACTGTACAATAATTAATTTTCGTTATAAATGGTATCGGAGGGAAATAACAGTTTTTGCTGTCAGATGTTTAGAAGAAACTGTATGAGATGAAATATATTTTGAATTCGATAGCATCTGCATTTACGCTCTCTAGCGGCGAAGTTGTGCATCGGAAAAGAACCTGAAAGTAAAGATCATCGTTGTCACATTTTATGCTTCGCAACGTAAAAATATTTTTTTTAAATGCGACTAATAGTTGCAGAGATACGGTGTAGACAGACAGACGGACGGACAAAGCTATATGTTACGGATATTTAATATATGCATTTTGGGCAATAATATTAAATCTAACATTTCGTAACATTTCTTTATGCCACAAGGGTTTCCTTTGTCTTTTGGCCTGGGAAAAATATTTATTTATTTCACCTTAGTCAGAATGTAACGGATTTTAGACGGTGCCTTCCAGTCGCATTTTAGGATTCGTCTTCAAAGATATTATAATGGAGAAAGCTATTTGGAGACTTCGCTTTGTAGCATCGTAGCTACATTTGGGTTAATCAAGTGCAATTAACACCCTTTCGCCGTCTTTGATCAAGAGTTTTCGAAAAGGTCGTTCAAGGCGAGTTAAATCAGCTTTGAGGTTTTCAGATCAGATCAGATCATATGTAGAGGATTTTAGGAAGGGAGTGTCTGACCCCAGGTCTTAAACAACCCTTAGAAATAGGATGCTAGGAGATTTGGGCTAGAGTGAGAGATTGGAAAGTGACACGGAAGCGAGTTTGAAAGGCGGAGAAAGACGCCCTTATTTATTACCGGGGGCCAGCACCCGTGGCCCTACAGATTAACGTGCACATCCAACGCACGGCGGATATTTAGTGGTTTGAACGTTCGCACCTGCCTGGGTTCAAATCCGAGTTCTTCTCCGTGGCAGTCGCGAACGTTGACCACTAAGCCACCCGCTGCCACTTTGAGGTTTTGAATGCTATGCCGGCTTTAATCCGAGGCTATACCGTGGTGAGTGTTGGAGCGACGGTGGCCATTTTCCTGGGTGGAAAGCAGGAGCAAACAAGACAGATGATGCTGTATTTTCGGTTGCAACGAGCACGTCTCTTGAATCCGTTATAATGCGAATTAAATTTAACAAAGCTATTCAAAGTCAATGGAACCGGTATGGAAAACAGTAGTATCTGACCGAAAAAAGAAGTTTTAAAATCGGGTTTTTTAATCCCGCAGATATTGCTGTAAACGGGATCGTGAACTTTCGCTGTCTGGTTGCAGACTTGTACGTTAAGAAATACTTGAAATTATATGGAAAATATTTCACAGCAGAAACGCTTTCCACAAAGAAAGAATTTTTTAAATCGTACTCTTAGAAGCAGAGATATCGACAAGTATAAGATCGTCTACGCCCCCTCCCGGAAAAACCATGCATTATTTTAAGAAAAAGTATTCTCAAAAGGTTTTTCGATGTGAGAAGTAACGGTCCACGAACAAATTTTTTCTATCGATATTTTAGAAGCTCAGATTTTGCTGCAAATACATCAGAAGCGGAAATTAAGACTTACGCCCCCTGGTGGCCAAACCATTTTTTACCAAAAAGTTAGAAATTATATGCAAAAGATTTCCAATCAGGAGCTGTAACCGCTTCAGCAAGAATTTTTCAAATCGGAGTTTTAGAAGCAGAGATCTCGGGGGAAACGCAATTTACTTTTACGACCCCTAGCGGAAAATCTATCTTCGTAACTTGAAAAAGTGACTATACCTAAAATAGTCTTCGACATAAATGGAATCGAAAGGTAAAAACAAAGTTTTAATCGGATGTTTAGAAGGAAATATATGGAATAGAATGTATTTTGAATTCGATTTCATCTGCATTTACGCCCCCTAGCGGAAATATTGTGCATCGTAAAAAAAACGGGAATGAAATAATCATCATTCGGACATTTCAAGCTTCCCAATGCAAAAATAATTTTTCAAATCGGACTAATGCAGAGATATGGTGTCCACAGGCAGTCGGACTTACGGACAAACCAGTAACATAAGCACGATCTTTTTTATAAAAGACATGCTAAAAAAGGAAGGTCGGTGTTTCGAAGTAAGGGAAAGTGGTCGAGTGAAAGGACCACGCGTAGGGTTTTTGAGCACGACGTTTAAGCTGGCAGAGGGACAGGTTTTTTTTCAAGAGCGGGAAAGAGACGGGAAAGTAACCGAAAGTAAATACCGTAGGGAAGAGTGAAGAATTATTGACAATATGTAACATAGAAGTTTAGTTTTAGCGTGCAGCATGTGGATAACCATACATCAGATGAGAAAATAAATTGCTTTTAAGCGATAGTGCCATTGTTTGAAAAAATATTAAAATAAATTAGCATAACATGCACGTGAGTTTCAGTCAGGAGATCAAGGAAATTTCTTTCTTAGGAAAGCATGGTTAGGTTCTCATGTCAGCTGTGTTTGAAGCTCGGCGGTTATATTGGTTCCTCTTATAGATGGAGCGTGGAAAAGTTTGCTTATAGCAAAAGGAGAGGATTTAAGTTTCGCCCAGCGCGATTCAGATAGCCTGGCATCTCACTTACATTCATAAAGTTAATTCCTGGTTCCCGCTATTCTTAGGTGAATGGGACTTATAGCTTTGGCGGCAAATCCCCAAACCTTTCGACGCTATGTACCGCGTGCCGATAGACCCACAGTAGAAATTGGAGGGCCGCTTGTTGAAGTCGACCACGGTTTATTTCAAATTCAGTAGAGAATAACTAATGATAGAGATAGTTTTACTGGCGCTAGCAAATAGGATAGGATAATAAATGTTTAGAGCCTCGCCCGGAAGAAAAAAAAGGAGGGCGAAAAATAGAATTGTACGAAACAGAAATGAAGACATGAACAGTTAGGAAAAAGTTGAACTTAGTGTGAGATTGGAGAGGATGCTAAAAAGAATGAGTAGTCGAATATACCTGCGACGAACTAATAAACGTCCGTGCCCAAGATGCCCCAAAGAAGTTGATGACCTAAAGTTATGCCCAGAACAATAAGAGATAAATATTTTTTCCCTTTTCCAATACATGAACGGAATTGTTCCCGTTCTTGTCTTAACAGCTGGTGTGGGATTACATTGTCGCAAACACTGTTGAATCCCGTTTAGTTAGTGGTTTCTATCTATATTTTCCGTAAAGTTTAGAATATAAAAGTGAAAGTAACTGAAGCCTAGCTATATTCAAGGCTTAGAAATAAGTGAGATAATTTTAGTAATATCAAAAATAGAACAGATTTATTTAGAGATGTTAATGGAGTGGAGAAGCGAAAAAATAGAGTTAACTAATAACGTTTAATGATGTAATAATATCTCTTTGTTTGATTTCGTGAGGCTAATAGGATTACTACTAGTTCAGCTAAATTAGAGCAAACTGAAGTGAATTAAGATAAAAGTGCTTAATTGTTAAAGAGAAATTATGGTATTTATTTTAACGACGGTCGCACCCACACAAGACCTAATTAAATGTTCCTGTACAGTTTTATTAATCTTTAACATTAGATTTATTAGTAGTTTAACTGGTGCTACAAAGTTAGTTTTGTTATATATCGCATTTTATTTCAAAGTGCATCACGAAGTTCAACTGGAAAAGTTTTGGGAATTATAATACGTTCACGTTAACATTTACAAGGGGCACTCTTATCTCCCCACACCAGTGACGGAGTAAGAGTGAATCCCAACGTGGTACTTTCTTGTATAATTATACACTATCTACCAACAAGTAATTGGACACCTGTGATAGCAAAGGAAAACGAAGTTTATTCTTCTTCAATAGTTGGTGGAGCCTCCACGAGCGGCGATTACAGCTGCGACTCTCCGGGGCATACTCGCAACCAGGCGTTGTACGACGGCTAGCGGTATTTTCTTCCACTCGGCTTGGAGAAGACAGGTCAGTTCCTTCACCGATTTCGGACGGTGGGGGCACCCCTTAAATCGACGCTCCAACTCGTCCCAGAGGTGCTCGATAGGGTTAAGGTCCGGGCTCTGCGCAGGCCAGTCCATTCGATTAACCCCATTGTCACCATATTAAGCCATGGTAGACCTTGCAACATGACAGGTGGCATTGTCATCCTGAAAGTAACATGGGTCCACCCCGTAAAACTGCCACAACGTAGGAAGCGCATGGTCATCCAAAATGGGGCAGTAGGTCTCGGCGTTGAGTCTACCAGGAATTGCGACCAAGGGTCCCGTGGCATACCAGGAGAAACACCCCCATAGCATAATTCCACCGCCGCCGAACTACACAGTTGGCACAATACATTCCGGCAGGAGGCGCTCTCCAGGCAGACGCCAAACCCAGACCCTGCCATCCGAACGGTAGATGGTGGACCTTGTAGGGATGGGCGATATTTGCAAAAGTATCGATACCGATATCTTTTGATATTTCTGAGACCGATATATTGAATCGAAAATATCGGTATTGAAAGATCAATATATCGGATCGATTTTCAATATTTTTTCGATATTTTTCAATACTTCTGATCTCAACACGACTGATATTCCGGTTTATTTACGACTGATATTCCGGTTTATACTGCCTCAGGGTTATCAGTGAATCCGATCCGATCTGATGTTGTGCTAAGTATTGGCTGCTGGGAACGTGGAACTAATTGGCTGTTGGCCAAAGCGAGTTGTTGGCTTGTTCGCACAAATCTCAGACAGCACTAATTAAATAAAGCTTCTGTGCTGCGCCATTTGCAAATCTGTATTGCTTTATTGAATGCAGTGTCAAAGTGTGTATAAACAAATACACATAAACTATTCCTTACAGAGTTATCCGAAAATGATAGAATTGTATAACTTATGTCACAAGGAATTTTCATAGCAATTTTTTCTTTCCAAAAAACGAAATTTATAATCTAGTTCCAGGGTTCTTAAAACGAGAGCTGCTTCCTCCTGCTAAAAGGGAGCAATTTTATTTGTCATTTATTATTACATTTTATAGCTTAAAACTACCTTTATGCAAGATTGCAGCTGTCAAGCTGTATTTTTAGTGGTATGAAAAACATGTAAAATATTGTTTTTCAGATCTTAAAATAAAAAATATATATATCAGAAAGTTTTGATGCAAAAATAAATAAATAAATCATGCAACAGAAGTGTGCTTGTAATCTGCAGAAATGCTGAATATACTTTCCAAAACCCAAAAGTGATTTTCTTGTTTCATGTGTGCGATTGCTCGACGAGCATGGATATGGTTTCTGCCAAGAAGTTTCCAAAAATCCCAGTTACAAAGGAATGTTTTCATGAGTTTTTCATAAATGTGAGATTATGAGAAATATGTATTTCCAACATTTCGAGGAAAGGTAAGTTGAAGCTTCAGTATGGCATAAATGACAAAACAAACGTACTTATTAATCCCAGCAGACTGGAATCTTAACCATCAATTAACATGGGAATAATTGAATTATACAAAGAATAACTTTTTTTATTGGCATGCAAATGTCAAAGTTAACATTATATCAGCTTGCAAGGAAATGTTATGGAAAAAAATCTTTAAAAAAACTTTGTTACTGTAATTTTTAGAGCATTTTGTATACATTTATATTTTTCAGAAGGTGTGAACAATGGTTTGCCATTTTTTTATCGTTTAAAACAGAACACAATGTTAATGGAGTATATAGAAATAATTACTTCCATGGTGTAAGCTAAAATAGTTCCCATGGCATAAGCAAAAAAATTTAAAGTGCTTATAATATGTTCACAAGTGACATTTTTATTAAAAACAGTAATTAAAGTATGAATAATTTGTGATGGCCTTTTCATAGAAAGCAATTATTTTTCCAGAAAGATATTTAAAAAATGCTAACGATTATTAGTCCTCTGTTAAAAATCGATCATAAAAATAAAATCATAAAAAATATCATAATCCAAATTGATCAAGTATATATTTACTAATTAATGTATGAAAGCCTGTCTCTCCTAGATAACATAAAAACGAATGGACAGTCAGAAGAAATAACATGCTACAAGTGTGGGAAAATCAGCAGATCAAGACGAAAGTTAATTATGCTCATATTTTTACCAGATTATTTAATTACTTCAGGAAGTTTCACTATGTATTAACAAGATAATTATCAAATGATGATAAAAAAAATTACGTCTGATATATACATTGCCTGAATTACAACAAACTTTATACTACATAACTTGTAAGACATAAAGAAAACTCTCGAAAGACTGTTTTGCATTTCCTTAGCCAGCTGTTAAGATCTACGTACTTTATAAAAAAAATGCTTATCTTCATCTTCAAATTGTGTGTCATTGGTATGCATTTAATTTTGGTCAAAGTGCCAGTTTACTTAACTTCAAACATAATACTCATAGGCAAAAGAACAATCTGCTATCGACCGTTCTTTAAATTTCTTTTGTAGGTGCCTACCGTCAACTAATAGTTAAAATTTTCAACCATGGAGGTTTTCAACACAGCAGGCATTTTTCCTTGTAGAGTTCTAGAAATCGGAAGGTGACATAATATCATAGTCTTCAAGCAAACATAATTTTCGTGACATGCCAGAGGAAAGAACACAGATTTCATTCCACAAGTAAAATCACATCGGCCATACGCTGATATATTGAATATCAAACACCAATACCAATATATTGAATATCGCACCGATATATCAAAAACCGATATATTGATTTTCTGATATATCGAAACTTCGATATATTGATAAATATCGCCCATCCGTAGGACCTTGATTCGTCGCTCCAGAGAACCTGTTTCCACTGTTCAACGGTCCACTGTCGACGTTCTTTGCACCACGTTAGCTGAGCAGCGCTATTGGACTTGGTGATCAAAGGCTTGTGGGCGGCAGCACGTCCATGATAACCGAGCAGATGGGCTTCCTTACGGATGGTATTCATCGAAAGAACACTCCCGGATTCCTCTTGAAACTCCTCGCGGATGTGGCCCATCGATCTGGTGCGGTTCTTCCGAATTTCTCTGGCCAGCACCCGTTGGTCTCTAACTCCCAGTTTTGTGGGTCTGCCGAGTCGAGGCACATTCCGACAGTCACCTCTCATCTTCCACTTGCCAATCTCGTAGGCCACTGTCAATTTTGGGTACTTCAACTCGCTGGATGTGTCACGTATGGATCGGCCATTTCTGTGATACCCGACGATTACACCTTTCTCGAAATCAGAGAGCTCCGAACTGCGTGACATCTTGCATGCGACTGGTTGCGTTGTTGTTTCCCACACGATATTTAACGGCGCCGGCCGTGACGTGTATCAGGACCGCAAATATAGTCGATTGCAGGGGTGTCTAATTACTTGTTGGTAGATATTTATACAAGGAGTACTTTAATTAGACGACCATTTACAAAAATACGTCTTATTAATACAATTTATGGAGTACAACATAGTTAGTATAGCTATAGAAAAGTTATAAGTTTTCACAGTTGAATTTAAAAATCATTTAATAATCACTTAAATATAACTTCTCTTCCTCCTTAATTAGAACACCATCTCCTGAATGTTCAGCGTGCTGCTCATTGCTATCAGCTTTTAATTTTCACATATGTGGCTGCAACCCGAAGCTTATCTACTTGACCCCAAGACAAAAAGATTCTGTTATTTTCAGTACAGTGAATTTGATCCCGTATAAAATCACGTAGCTCGGGATTGCTTATAGAGTAGTCACGAAATTTTGTCATCATAAACTGATGAGCCATTAACATTATGACCACCCTCAACCGAGAGAAATGAGAGCGCCTGAACACCGAATGGTGGCGGAGGTGAAGTTCACAGAGGACCGGTTACGGTGTTGGAGGTGAATATACAGCCAGGGGACCGGTTTTCGGTTAGTAGAGTGTTTGGAGTCAGAATGGAAAAAGCTGCCTATTCATCGGAGTTTGATAAAGGACAAATTGTGATGTCATGGCGCCTCGGAACTACGATCTCGTTAACAGCGCAGTTTGTGGGTTGTTCCTGTGCCGCTGTAGTGAGTACGTATCAAAAATGGTGCACAGATAGACAAACGAAGATATGAACCGCCGTCCAGTCGTATGTCGTCCACAGCTCATTGATGCCAGAGGTAAGCGGAGACGGACGGGCATTGGCCGCAGCTACAACAGTGGTGATCAGGGCAATGTGTCACAGCACATAGTTCATCGCAGCCTTCTGCGCATGGACCGGCGTAGCCGAAGACCCAATCGGGTCCTCATACTCACTGCATGTCATCACCAACAACGCATGAAAGGGGCCCAAGATCATCGAGATTGGACCGAGGATGATTGGTAGAAATTGGCCTGGCCTGACGAATCAATATTTCTGGTGCATCACATAGACGGCAGAGCGTGGATACGACGACTACCAACGGAGGCTATGGCACCTGGATGCACTGTTGGGCGGAAACAGACCGGCGCAGGCGATGTTTTGCTGTGAGCAATGTTTTCTTGGGACAGTTTAGGCCCCATTATTCCAATAGCACAATCTCTGACAGCGGTCAGGTATATGAACATTGTTGGGGATCGAGTTCACCCATTCATGGGCAACAGTGTTCCCTGCTGGTGATGGCCTTACCAACCGGATAATGCACCATGTCACACTGCCAGAATAGTTAAGGAGTGGTTCGAGGAACATGCTGGTGACTTTCTGTTAACGCTCTGGCCTCCAGATTCACCTGTCATTAACCAATAAGATATTTGTGGTTCGACTTGGAAAAGCGGGTTTGTGCTAAATATTTTAACTGTAAACCGCCACGCAGGAAAACTGCCACACATTGGAAAACTGTCACACCGGAAAATTCCCACACAGGATAACTGCCACGTTTTTCATTAAGGAGACCGGCACGAATTGCTCTTCTTCGGAGGAACTTTTTGAATGTGTGGCAGTTTTGTGGTGTGGCAGTTTTCCAAGTTTCCGAATTATGCGTGGCTGTTTTCCAAGGTGCTTAACGATGGGAAGGAGCTCTTTTGGTTGTCTGAATGTTCATGCCGGTTCACACTAGGGGCAACTGGCCACAAAAGTTCAACGGGAGGGGTGGGGCTATAAAGATTGCCGTTTCTTGGCCTATACTGAGAACTGAATTGGGAACTCCAAAATAATTTCGAGAAAACGTTCTGTGTAAGCTAAGCGAGAATTACAGCATGACTCTCGCTGTGTTCAGAAAAAGACGATAAGTTGGGAGTTTTTAACAACGCTATACTTTTACTTTGGCACCAAATTTTTACATAACATGTCAAGTTTGTAATATTTTTATTTTAATTAATTCATAGGCCCTGCACCTTCGCTTTTTTAACAGCTTTTAATCCGCCGACTTCATGTTCATAACGTTTACGTATCAAATCAAGTCACTAGCATTGTGCTTTTACTTAGGCAGTAAATATTAATTCACAAGCCCTAGGCGTAGGCCCTTTTACCAGTTTGTATTCTATCAATGTCATTTCACAACGTTTACAAAGCAAATCACGTTAATAATATTAGGCGTTTGCATAGGCAAGACACATTAATTCATAGGCCCTAGGCCTAAGCATTTTTAATAGTTTTTACTCCATCAATGTCATATTCACAACGTTTCCACATAAAAAAAGTTAATAAAATGCGCTCTTCCTTAGGCACAAAACATTAATTCATAGGTCCTAGGCCCAGGCCTTTTTGACAGTTTTTAATCAAACGATGTTATATTCATAACGTTTATGCATGAACTGAAGTAAATCATATTTTACTTTTAATTAGGTACTTATTATTAAATCATTGGCCCTAAGCCTAACGCCTAGTAATTAAAATTTAATGCCTAAGTAAAAGCGCAAATCTATTTACTTGACTTTTTTGTAAACTTTACGAATATCACATAGGCGAAGAAAAAGCGTTGAAAAGGCCTAAGCCTACGGCCTATTCAGTGATGTATGGTGCATAAGTAGAAGCGCAATCTTATTAACTTGACTTGATGTGTAAATGTTGTGAATATGGCATTGGTAGAATAAAAACTATTAAATAGGCTTAGGCCAGGGCCTATGAATTAATATTTCGGGCCTAAGTAAAAGCGCAATATTATTAACTTGATTTGTTGTGTAAACGTTGTGAATATGAAATTGGTAGAATAAAAACTGTTAAAACGGCCTAGGTCTAGGGCCTATAAATTAGTATTTAGTGCCAAAGTAAAAGCTCAATGCTATTAACTTGAGTTGATACGTAAACATGAATCTGAAGTCAACGGATAAAAAACTGTGAATAAGCCCTAGGCTTAGGGCCTATTTAATATTTCGTGCCTAAGTAAACGCCCAATAGTATTAACTTGCTTTGTTGTGTAAATGTTGTGAAAATGACATTGGTAGAGTAAAAACTGTTAAAAGGCCTAGGCCTGAGGCCTATGACTTTAATATTTAGTGCCTACGTAAAAGATCAGACTTCATTTGATAAGTAACGATTATAGACATGAAGACGGTGGGCTAAAAGCTGTTAAAAGGCCAAGGTGTAGGGTCTATGAATTAATTAAGTAAAAGAAAAATATTACTAACTTGACATGTTATGTAAATACTTAGTGCTTAAGTAAAAGTGCAGCGTTATTAAAAAATTCCACCTTATCGTCTTTTTCTGAACACAGCATGAGTCATGCTGTAATTCCGTTGCTTCATCGAACACTGTAGTTTTAAGAAATGTTCTAAGTCACAGCAATTAATTTTTTCAAATTAAAGTACAGTTCTCGCCTAGCTTACATAGAACGTTTTCTCGCAATATGTTTAGAGTTCCCAAATCAATTCTCAATATAGGCCAAGAAACGACAATCTTTATGTCCCCCAGACCCTCCCGTTGAACTTTTGTGGTCAGTTGCCCCTAGTACTAACCGTTATGAAAATTCAGACAAACAAAAAAAGCTCCTTTCCGTCGTTAGACACCTTAGAAAACTGCCACACATAATTCGGAAACTTAGAAAACTGCCGTACATTTAAAGTGTTCCTCTGATGAACAGCAATTTGTGCCCGACTCCTTAATGAAAAACATGTGGCAATTTTCCTGTTTGGCAGTTTTCCGATGTGTGGCAGTTTTCCAATTTGGTGAAAGACGTGTGGCAGTTTTTCTCTGTGGCGGTTTTCCGGCAACACCTAAATCCCCACCACCCCGAAATGTATGGGAATTGGAGGACGCGCTGTTGACATTATGGTACCAGATATCCGAGAATACCTATCGCCACCTCATCGAATCAAAACCTCGCCGAGTGGCCGCTGTTTTTCGGGATGAAGGGGTTTTACAGCTTATTAAGTATAGGTGGTCATAATGTAACGGCTCATCGGTAAATTTATGTTGTTCTTTACTTCCTCAATAATAATCGATACATACGACGTTAGGTAGGAACTCAACCATAATATAAACACGTCCTTTTTATACACTGACGGAAAAAAATCCCAACACCACGAAAAAATAGTTGTAGAGGAATGAAATGGCGGCAATACATTTGTATAGGTAACATATTTAATCGATTAAGGTTTCAAGATCACAGCTTATTGTAAGCGCGAGAAAAGCCATTTTAAATGTGAAATGCTGGTACATTAATAACCGGTGTAACCGCCAGAATGTTGAATGCAAGCACGCAAACATTCATGCAATGTGTCGTACAGGTGCTGAATGTCAGTTTGTGGGATGGAGTTCCATGCCTGTTGCACTTGGTCGGTCAATACAGGGACGGTTAATGCTGGTTGGGGGTGACGCTGGAGTCACCGTCCAATGATGTCCCATACGTGCTCGATTGGTGAAAGATCTGGTGATCTAGCAGGCCACGGCAACATGTCGACACTCTGTAGAGCATGTTGGGTTACAACAGCGGTATGCGGGCGAGCGTTATCCTGTTGGAAAACACCCCCTGGAATGCTGTTCATGAATGGCAGCACAACAGGTTGAATCACTAGACCGACGTCTGTGCCGTCAGGGTGCGTGGGATAACCACGAGAGTTCTCCTGCTGTAATACGAAATTCCTCCCTAGACCATAACTCCAGGTGTAGGTCCAGTGTGTCTCGGCCGCAGACAGGTTGGTTGCAGGCGCTCACCTGGCCTCCTTCTACCCAACACACGGCCATCACTGGCACCCAGGCAGAACCGGCCTTCATCAGAAAACACAACAGATCTCCACTCCGTCCTCCAATGAGCTCTAGCTTGACACCACTGACGTCGCAAACGGCAGTGGTTTGGAGTAAGTGGAATGCACGCTACAGGGCGTCTGGCTCGGAGCTGTCCTTCAAGTAACCGATTTGTAACAGTTCGTTGTGTCACTGTGGTGGCAACTGCAGTTCGAATTGCTGCCGCAAACGCGGTACGAATCGCCACGGCCATACGCCGAACACGGCGGTCTTCCCTCTCAGTAGTGGCACGTGGCCGGCAGGAACCTTATCTTCTTGAGGCTTCCCTTGACCACCGCTGCCAACAATCGCGCACAGTGGCTACATTCCTCCCAAGTCGTTCTGCAATATTGCGGAAAGAAAATCCACCTTCTCGTAGCCCTATTACACGACTTCGTTCAAACTCCGTGAGCTGTTGATAATGGCTTCTTCGTCTTCTTAAAGGCATTCTTGACTAACATCAACACCCTACGTCGAATCTCAACGATAACTAACGCTCACGAACGTTACAGCGCGTATTTACAGCAAACCTACTTTGCATTTTTCCGAGGGGCGCTACTAGCGCCACACGTATGCGCCGAGCGCGAAATTTGCATAGACGCCATCTTACAGATGTACTCTTACCGCCTACCAACTGTCGTTTATCTAACACAACCCCTTCTTGGTGTTGGGATTTTTTTTTTCCGTCAGTGTATATATATATATATATGAAAGACGTTCTGAAAAGGAAAATTGAAAAATAGTAAAAATAGTAGAAAGTAAGAAAGCGCTTGCTTTAAATGTAACCGAAGATATGGCTGGCAAAAAATCTTATGCCTACAAGAGGACTTTCCTTAATTAAAAAAACAATGTTACCAAAAAAAGGAAACAAACTTTTAGTTCTCGTTTCCAAACTGAAATATATTTCGGATTAGTATCCCAAAGCGGAGTTCTAAATTTGATAAGAAGTCCCGAAATATAATTTTAAAAAATAGAAGGTATGTGTATTGGTTGAGTTTAGGATGTTTGGGCACCAGACATTTGGGCTCCCGGACATTTTGGCACCCGGACTTTTGGGACCCGGACATTTTTTGGATTTTTTGGTGTAAATATGACAAGGATAATATACGAAAACTTCGAAGTTTCGTCGTTTTGGATTACATAGCACATAATCATGAATACGGATTACATCATATTCGTGATTACATAGCACCAAGGGTGCCCATGGGGGAGGGGGGACTCGACCCCCTGCCGTTGGTATAGCCAAATTTTTGATAAATTTAAAACACTAAAACAGACGAAACCTTTTTTTGAAGCATTTTTAAAAATAATAAGATATTAATAATTGATTGTATCCACTATTTTGTTGTATTTTAGTATCTTGCACATTTACTAAAATGTTTGACAGACTTGGAGGAGGTAAGAATTTTTCCTAGCCCCTCCGAAAAGTACTCATATGGGCGCCACTGCATAGCACATTTCTTATTTTTTAGGTTTCAACGAAACAAAGGAATTACACCAGAACTCATACTATGTTCGGAAAAGGACGACAAGGAGGAATTTTCTTTATAACGCCTCACTTTTACTTAGGCACTAAATATTTACATAACATGTCAAGTTATTAATATTTTTCTTTTACTTAATAAGGCACTAAATTACTATGTCTCATTCGTAGGCCCTTTCGACAGCCTTTATTTCTACCGATGCCATATTCATAACGTTTATGTATCAACTCAAGTTAATAATATTGCGCTTTTACTTAAGCACTAAATATTATTTCACAGACCCTAGGCCTAGGCCTTTTTAACAGTTTTTATTCTAACAATGTTATATTCATAACGTTTATGCATGAACTGAAGTTAATCATATTGTGCTTTTAATCATACGCTAATTATTAATTCATTGGCACTAGGCCTAAAGTCTAGTAATTAATATTGAAAGCCAAAGTAAAAGCGCAATGAAATTAACTTCAGTTGATAAGTAAACGTATGAATATGGAGTCGACAAATTAAAAACCGTGAAAAAGGCCTAGGTCTAGGCCTATGAATTAATATTGTGTGCCTAAGTAAAAGCGCAATATTATTAACTTTATTTGAAAGGTTATTGTCATGAATGTGACATCGATAGAACAAAAGCTGTTGCAAAGGCCTATGCACTGTGAGAAAAATTTTCGTGAAAAAGTAAAGGCAGTGTATTAATAACTTGAGTTGATACGTAATTACTATGAATGTGACATCGATAGAACAAAAACTGTTAAAAAGACATAGGCCTAGGCCCCGGCATGAACCTACTGAGCAAACCTGTCTGGGACTGGGGGGGGGGGTTAATACTAAAAGTGTAAAATATGAAAAATTTCTAATCCGATCGGGAGATTTTCGGCATTTACAAGCTACAACTCGACATACCTGAGCGCACGTGCCTACTCTGAAAACCTGCAGGGTGGTGGTGGAGGGGAGATACCAAAAGTGTAATATTTCAAGAATTTCCCGTCCGATCGGGAGATTTTCAGCATTTATAAGCTACAACTCGGCAAATTTTCTGAGGGCATGTGCCTGCTCAACAAACCTGTGTGTGCGGGGGGGGGGGGAATACCAAAAGTGTAAAATAGGAACAATTTCTCGTCCGATCGGGTGGTTTTCAGCATTTACAAGCCAGAATTCAACACATTATCTGAGGGCATGTGCCTGTCGGGGGAAAGGGGGTACTGCCAAAGGTGTAAAATATGAAGAATTTTTCTCTTCCGACCGGGAGATTTTCATCATTTACAAACTACAACTCGAGTCATTAACTCAGGGCATGTGTTTACTCAGTAAACCCAATGGGGGGGAGGAAGGGGATTGCCAAAAGTGTACCCGGAGATTTTCATCATTCACATGCCTTCAGATAATGTGTCGAGTTGTATCTGCTAAATGCTGAAAATCTCCCGATCGGACGAGAAATGCTTCATATTTTACACTTTTGGTACGCCCCCCCCACACACACACAGGTTTGCTGAGTAGGCACATACCCTCAAATAATTGGTCGAGTTGCAGCTTGTAAATGCCAAAGATCTGCCGATCGGACGAGAAATTCTTCTTATGTTGCACTTTTAAAATTACACCCCCCCCCCGCCCCAGACAGGCTTGCTGGGTAGGCACATGCGCTCAGAAAATTTGTCGAGTTGCGGCCAGTAAATACAGAAAATCTCCCGATTGGACGAGAAATTGTTCATATACTACACTTTTGGTATCCCCCCCCCCCATCGCCGACAGGTTTCCGTAGAGTGGAAATGCGCTGAGAAAATTTGTCGAGTTGCAGATTGTAAATGCTGAAGATCTCCCGATCGGGAGAGAAATTCGTGATATTTTACGATTTTGATGACCCCCCCCCACACACACACACGGACTAGTTTCCTCAGGAAGCATATGCCCTCAGATAATTTGAAGAATTGCAGGTTGTAAACGCTGAAAATCTTCCAATCAGACCAGAAATTATTTATATTTCATATTTTAGGTTTTAAGACCCCCTCCCCGCCCTTCACACACAAACGCGACAAGTTTCCTGGGTTTGCTCATACTCGCAGAGAATTTGTTTAGTTATAGTTTATAGCAAAATATCGTAAATAAGAAAATACGAAATTACGGACCTTTTATGTGTGTCAGGTAACCAATCTCGGGGAGACGTAGCCACGGAGCAGCCCAGAACGCAATTTTTATACGGCCCTTCAAGATTTGTGCCAAAATGTACGGGTGCCCAAATGTCCTGGTGCCCAAATGTCCGGGTGCCCAAAAGTCCGGTGCCCAAATGTCCGGGTGCCCAAATGTCCGGTGCCCAAAAGTCCGGTGCCCAAATGTCCTAAACTCCTTACAGACAGATAATCATAAATATGTCTCAATTTCTTAATGATTATGAGATATGAGTGGAAATTTTTTTGTTCACAGCAATTGCTCAAGTAATGAGAAATATAGGAACACTGTAATTTTTTACCCAGCGCAATTTCAGTGCTCTAAAAGGGAATGTGCCCAAATGTCCGGGTGCCCAAATGTCCGAACTCCGGCCAGTTGCCTTAAACTCGTATGAACCAGCATGAAAATTCAGACAAACAAAAGAGTTCCTTCCCCTCGTTAGGCACCTTGGAAAACTGCCACACATAATTCGGAAATTTGGAAAACTGCCCCACTGGAAAAATTGTCACACATTCAAAGTGTTCTTCGGAGGAACAGCAATTTGTGCCCAGCCCCTTAATAAAAAACATGTGGCAATTTTCCAAGTTGCTTAAAGATGTGTGGCAGGGTTGCCGGTAAATTGCCACACCGGAACACTGCCACACATCAGTGTTCCTGTGTGGCAGTTTACAGGGTATGAGGAAAGAATGCCCACGGAAAAAACGCCCACTTTTCGAAAATAGGAAAAAACGCCCACGGAAAATATGCCCACAGACAAAAAGCTCACGGGAAAAATATGTGGTTGACTGATAAGTTTTTATGTCTGTTATAAACGGTGTTCGGACAACTGGTCACAGACTGCTGGCCAAAAAAGCGTTAGGGGTCATATAAAAATTGCGGTTTCTTGGCCACCTCACCTACATAATGCGAATATGGGAATGACGGAATGAAAACTTCTAGAAGGGCCTAAACGTTACTCCTGATATTATTTTCTGCCTGAGTAATACCGCAATATTAATAATTTGATGTGTAAAATATTTTCTGCAAACCTTACAAATACGAGAGGAAAGTTCAGATTGCACTGATGGACTGTTTTAAGGGGCCGTATAAAAATTGCATTCTGGGCTGCTCCGTATGTACGTCTCCCCGAGATTGGTTATCTGACACACATAAAATGTCCGTAATTTCGTATTTTCTTATTTACGATATTTTTCTAGAAACTACAACTAAACAAATTCTCTGCGAGTATGTGCAAACCCAGGAAACTTGTCGGGTGAGGGGTGGGTGGGTGCTTAAAACCTAAAATATAAATAATTTCTGGTCCGATCGGGATATTTCCAGCGTTTACAAGCTAGAACTCGTCGAATTATCTGAGGGTATCTGCTGCCTCAGGAAACTAGTCGGGGAGGGGGGGGTGAATACCAAAATCGTAAAATATCAAGAATTTCTCTTCCGATCGGGAGATCTTTAGCATTTACAAACTGCAACTCGACAAATTTTCTTAGCGCATGTCAACTCTCTGGAAACCTGTCGGCGAGGGGGGAGGGGTGTAATACCAAAAGTGTAGAATATGAACAATTTCGTCCGATCGGGAGATTCTCAGCAATTAGCAGCTACAACTCGACACATTATCTGAAGGCATGTGAATGATGAAACTCTCCGGGTCGGAAGAGAAATACTTCATATTTTACACTTTTGGTATTACCCCCCCTCCCCGACAGGTTTGCTGAGCAGGCCCGTGTCCTCAAATAATCTGTCGAGTTGTAGCCTGTAAATGCTGAAAATCTCCCGATCGGATGAGAAATCCTTCATATTTTTCACTCTTTTAGTATTAACCCCCCCCCCCCACGCAGGTTTTCTGAGGCAGCACATGCGCTCAGATAATTTGCAGACTTGTAGTCTGAAAACCCTTAAATCTTTTGCTGAGATGTAGATAATAAACATTTGTTATAAAGAATTACATTAATTGGAAAAAATCAGAATACAGCAGCTGGTGAACAAGCATATACTGACCGCAACTCCTCATTATCCACGAGTGACTGTTTATCAGTCAAATTAAAAATGTAGCAACTATTGAAAAATATGCATTCTATATGTATGGGTGTACAGATCCTTCTTGCTGACCACCGAACTGATTGTATGAAATCAGTCACCGAACAAAGCCGCTCCTTCTCTCGCTCTCTCTTTTCTACAGCGGGGAGAGCCATCTGCTTTTCGTCAAAGTAGTTTGCGGTCCAGCTCCGCAGGTGCGAGATAGATAATTCAACGGAGCTCACAAAGCGACGAGACCCCACCCACCCCAAGAAACAACCCATATATGTCATCTAAATTTATTGGTTGCTTCGAAACTTGCGGCAGTATCAAGTTACTTCTTGCGCCCAGAACCAGAATTTACCGCCCCCTTTCCCCCCAGAGGTTGGTAATCTGAGTCATATAAAGTTTCTGTGATTTCGTCTTTTCTTAATTGCGATAATTAATGTAATTCTTGTAACAAATGTTTATGATCTACAACTCAGCAAAAGATTTAAGGGTTTTCAAACTACAAGTCTGCAAATTATCTGAGCGCACGTGCCTACCCAGCAAACCTGAGGGGGGGGGGGGTATGTGATAATTGTGAAATATATAGAATTTCTTGTCCGATTGGGAGATTTTCAGCATTTACAAACTACAACTGGAGACATTATTTCCCGGCATGAACGTACTGAGCAAACTTGTCGGGGGGAGGGGGTTAATACCTAAAGTGTAGAATATGAAGTATTTTTCTCTTCCAACCCGGAGATTTTCATCATTCACATGCCTTCAGATAATGTGTCGAGTTGTAGCTGCTAATTGCTGAGAATCTCCCGATCGGACGAGAAATCGTTCATATTCTACACTTTTGGTATTACACCCCTCCCCCCTCGCCGACAGGTTTCCAGAGAGTGGACATGCGCTAAGAAAATTTGTCGAGTTGCAGTTTGTAAATGCTGAAGATCTCTCGATCGGAAGAGAAATTCTTGATATTTTACGATTTTGGTATTACCCCTCCCCCTCCCCGACTAGTTTCCTGAGGCAGCAGATACCCTCAGATAATTCGACGAGTTCTAGCTTGTAAACGCTGGAAATCTCCCGATCGGACCAGAAATTCTTTATATTTTAGGTTTTAAGCACACCCCCCTCCCCCGACAAGTTTCCTGGGTTTGCACATACTCTCAGAGGATTGTATGAAAGAATGCCCACGGAAAAAACGCCCACGGAAAAATCGCCCACGGAAAAAACGCCCACGGAAAAAACGCCCACGGAAAAATCGCCCACTTTTCGAAAGTAGGAAAAAACGCCCACGGAAAAATCGCCCACAGACAAAATGCTCACGGGAAAAATATGTGATCGACTGATAAGTTTTTATGTCTGTTATAAACGGTGTTCGGACAACTAGTCACAGACTGCTGGCCAAAAAATCGTTAGGGGTCATATAAAAATTGCGGTTTCTTGGCCACCTCACCTACATAACGCGAATATGGGAATGACGGAATGAAAACTTTTAGAAGGGCCTAAACGTTAGTACTAATATTATTTTCTGCCTAAGTAATACCGCAATATTAATAATTTGATGTGTAAAATATTTTCTGCAAACCTTACAAATATGAGAGGAAAGTTCGGATTGTACTGATTGACTGTAGAGGTTGTATGGTGTTGGCCTGAAAGCCGTGGTAGTCTTATGCAACATTTATTTAAAAACATACTAATGATTCACCGTTGTCTTCAAGCCAACTGCTATACGATATTTTTCTAGAAACTACAAATAAAAAATTCTCTGCGAGTATGTGCAAACCCAGGGAATTTGTCTGGGGAGGAGGGGGGGTGCTTAAAATCTAAAATATGTAATATAAAGAATTTCTGGTCCGATCGGGAGATTTCCAGTGTTTACAAGCTACAACACGTCGAATTATCTGAGGGTATCTGCTGCCTCAGGAAACTAGTCGGGGGGGGGAGGGGTAATACCAAAATCGTAAAATATCAAGAATATCTCTTCCGATCTGGAGATCTTCAGTATTTAGAAACTGCAACTCGACAAATTTTCTTAGCGCATGTCACTCTCTGGAAACCTGTCGGCGAAGAGGGAGGGGGGGGGGTAATACCAAAAGTGTAAGATATGAACAATTTCTCGTCCGATCGGGAGATTCTCGGCAATTAGCAGCTACAACTCGACACATTATCTGAAGGCATGTGAATGATGAAAATCTCCGGGTCGGAAGAGAAATTCTTCATATTCTACACTTTTGGTATTACCCTCCCCTCCCCCCGACAGGTTTGCTCAGTAGGTTCATGCCCGGAGATAATGTCTCCAGTTGTAGTTTGTAAATGCTGAAAATCGCCCGATCGGACAAGAAATTCTATATAATTCACAATTATCATATAACCCCCACCCCACCCCCAGGTTTGCTGAGTAGGCACGTACCCTCAAATAATCTGTCCAACTGTAGCTTGTAAATGCTGAAAATCTCCCGATGGGACGATACATTTTCCAAATCTTAGAGTTTTGATATCCCCCCCCCCCGGACAGGTTTCCTGAGTCAGCACATGCGCTCAGATATTTTGTAGTTTGAAAACCCTTAAATCTTTTGCTGAGATGTAGATCATAAACATTTCTTATAAAGAATTACATTAATTATCGCAATTAAGTAAAGACGAAATTACGGAAACTTTATATGACTCTACCAACCTCTGGGGTTCGTGGGCACGAAGCGGTCGAAAACGTTATTTTTATGAGGCCCCTTAAAATTTTTGTGGCCAGTTCTCCTACACCCGTCATGTAGAAATTAACTGTTTTAGTTGTCCTTTGGAAAACTCCCAGGAAGCTATGAGTGCGTATTTTTTTCTTTACACTGGGAAGAAAAGAAGTATGCCTGTAACTTGAGATTATACTACTCACGGGGAAGACACACCCTGACCGGTGGCCAACCGATAAATTTAAATGAAATATATCCCTTGTTATTTGGGGTGCGGTCGCTAGCAAACGTTCCAGCTGCAGCTGCAAAGCACCACTTTGACGAAAGACAGATGCTCCCCCTCCCCTTCGGCTCGCCGTACACAAAAGAGGATTTCCAAAAGAGACAAGAGTGCAAAGAAAGCACATTACACAAAGTTATATCTGTACATTGCGCCTTTTACGAAAATCGCTTTTACAATTAAATGCTATACTTTACAAGTTTTTATAAATAAAATAATCTGACTTTTAATGATTTCCCTTTTAATTGATATAGTTAAATAACAAACATGCATAGTTTTATAAAAATTAAGACCTTACTTTAAAAAATAAGAATAGTCACAAATTTTTTACAGTAAAGCCGAACTGGATTTTTTTAAGAAAGTAGCTACTCTACAGTCATCATCATCATCATCATCAACCATTATCAATCCACTGCTGGACGAAGGTCTCCCCAAGTTTCCTCCACAACGGTCTGTCTTGTGCCAGTCTCCTCCATGTCACCCCTGCATACTTTCGAATTTCATCCACCCATCTCCCATGTGGTCTTCTTCTGGGTCTTTTCCTGTCCCTTGGAATCCAATCTAAAATTTCGGCTGTCCATCGATGATCTGTCCTTCTGGCAGTATGTCCAGCCCATTGCCATTTCAGGGATTTAACTCTGATCATGATGTCTTCCACTCTTGTCATTTTTCGGATCCACGAGTTCCTCTTCTTATCTCTCCTGGTTACACCAAGTATGCACCTCTCCATGCGTCATTGAGTTGTCTGCAGCCTTTGTATGTCTCTTTTAGTTAAGGTCCACGTCTCTGCACCATACGTAAGCACTGGAAGGATGCATTGATCAAACACTTTTCTTTTAAGACATAATGGCATATTGCTCTTGAAAATTATGCTGTTTCTTCCAAAAGCTCTCCAGGCAAGTTTTGTACGCCGATTAATTTCTTCATCAATGTGACCCTCACTTGATATCTGCTGTCCAAGATAAACGTACGTGTCTGTTATCTCCAGCTTTTCTCCATCAATCGATAAATCTTCATTTCTTGTAAAAGCATTGAACATCACTTTTGTCTTCTGAAAGTTCATTTTTAATCCCACTTCTTTACTCTTGTCAGCAAGTTCCTGGATCATACTCTGCAGCTCTGATGGGCTAGTTGCAAAAATGACTACGTCATCAGCAAAACGAAGGTGGGTTAGATAATCTCCATTAATCTTTATCCCCTTGTTTTCCCAGCTCAGCGACTGAAAAACACCCTCCAATGTCGCATTAAAGAGCTTCGGAGATATGGTGTCACCTTGTCTCACTCCCTTTCCAATTTTTATGCGTGTTGTATTTTCAAACAGCCTAATCTTTGCACTTGCATTTTCATAGATGTTATTAATAATATTAATGTATGCATCTTCAATACCGCAGGTTTTCAGAGCCATTGTAACTGCTGATGGTTTCACCGAATCAAAGGCTTTTTCATAATCGATAAAAGCCATGCACAATGGAAGTTCATATTCCCTCGCTCTTTCAATTAGTTCTCTCAGCACATGGATATGATCTATTGTGCTGTAGCCACTCCTGAATCCAGCTTGTTCTCTCGGTTGAGCCATGTCCAGTGTTATCTTCAAGCGGTGTGAAAGAACTTTAGTGAAGATTTTATAAACTATTGATAGGAGGCTGATAGGTCTGTAGTTTCCGAGATCCTCAATGTCACCTTTCTTATGTAGCAGGATCATTGTAGCGGTGTTCCAATCCTCAGGAATCTTTCCTTCATTTAGGCATCGAGTGAAAATTTGGGCGAGTACTGTTTCGATTTCTCCACTTGCTTCTTCTATGATGTCTACAGTAATTCCATCTTCTCCTGGAGCTTTTCCCCGCTTCATGTTCTTGATTGCATGTGCAACTTCTGCTGGAAGGACTGGAGGAACTCTGGTACTGGTATCTTTCATGATGTCTGGAGTGCATGTATCATCCCTTTCATATAATTTGGAGTAGAAATCTTTCACTCTTGTCAAAATTTTGCCTCTATTTCTTGTTACAGAACCATCTTCTTTTCTCAGTGCCATAATCTGTTTTCTTCCCTTACTGAGATGTCCCTTTGCTATCTTTAGGCTTTGGTTGTTTTCAATTGCTTTCCTCACTAGTTCACAGTTGAATTTTCTTACGTCTTCAGTGATACTTTTTCGTACTGTCTTGCATAGCTCTATATATTCCACTTTGGAAGTCACATCTTCTTTAGTTGTCCTCATCTCTCTTCTTTTTGCATCAACATTTTCGTTTTTCCTGATAATTTATTTACATGCAACTTGTTCTTAGACCCAGCTAATTTTGTTGCTGTTTCCATAAGAGCTTTGGTTACTTTTCTGTTAACTTCAGAGATGTCCACTTCTTCCGATGTTAGGCCTTCTAAAGCAGAGAACCTGTTCTTCAGTTCCAACTTGAAGGTATTATGGTGTTTTATAAGGTTGGTTATGTCAATAGATTTTGTTTGTCTTATGAGCTTGCCACGTTCAAGTTTAGTGTTGAGGTGCATCTTACATCTCACCAATCTATGGTCACTACCTGTGTTGAACTTGTTTAGCACACTGCAGTCTTCTATGACGAATTTTTTGTTACACATAATAAAATCAATTTCACTTGTCGTCCCATTTGGATGTCTCCATGTCCATTTCCTGTGTGGCTTTTTCTTGAAGAAGGAGTTCAAGATGAAAAACCCTTCTGCCTCTGCAAACTCAACGAGAGTATTTCCACGCTGGTTTCTGTTGCCGTGACCGAATTTACCTACTGAAGTTTCATTCTGTTGCCGTTGCCCTATTTTTGCATTGAAATCTCCCATAATTATTTTCAAGTGCTGCTTACCTTTATTATTTAGATGACAAATTTCCTCATAAAATTCTTCAATTTCTTCTTCAGGATGACTTGTGGTGGGTGCATAAGTTTGAATAATCTGAGCCTGGTATCTTTTCGAGAGTTGGATAACAAGCCTTGCAGCTCTGTCAGAGGAACTTTCAACTTCTACAACTTTATCCTTCAGTTTCTTGTTTATTATAAATCCAACACCACTAGTTCTGCCAGTATCTGTCCCACGATAGTAGAAGAGATGTCCACTTTTCAGTTCGATGAGATCTTCTCCTTTTCTCCTTACCTCACTTAGCCCGACGATGTCCCACTTGATCCTTTGTAGTTCCTCTTCCAATTCAAGAAGCCTTGAATCAGAAGATAGGGAGCGTCCATTGTACGTTGCCAAGGTCAGCATCAGATGGCAGCCTAGTCCGGTCCTCCGGGGATTCTTAGCACCCTTTGCCTTCATGTCGCACTGGCCGCTGCCTTGGCCAGGTACATTCCAGCTGCCGGAGACTGAGGGCCAAGATTTAAGTTGTGGAGTCATTTTGGAGGAGTTTGGCCATAACTCACCACGCTGGCCAAGCGGGTTGGTGAGTGTGGGATAGAATTTCCTCTAATCCCGATGGTATAGTTATACCGCTATTGGCGGTCGTCAGAGCCCCTTTAGTAGGAACAGGATGCACCACGAGAAGGCGGGGTTGACATTTGTCAAGGAGAGGCTGTGATGTTACGCATCACCTGACCTTACATCCCACTCTACAGTAGGAAGTTGAAAGTTAACAATCTTATTTGGTTCTTCACTTGGCCACCGGCCCTTAAGTCATAAGTCCTAGGCCTTGGCCTATTTAACAGTTTTTATTCTAACGATGTTATATTCATAACGTTTACGTTACACATCAAATTATTAATATTGCGGTATTACTCAGGCAAAAAATAATATTAGGACTAACGTTTAGGCCCTTCTAAAAGTTTTCGTTCCGCCATTCCCATATTCGTAAATTTACATAACAAGTATTGTCAATAATCAAACAGAAGTCATCGCTCTTTCCACGTTTATAAGTGAGTCACTGAAAAATTCTCAGTGGCCGCCTCCAGGAATCGAACTCAGGGTCTTCCAGTTACGCGCCGGATATGCTTCCACGGCACCACAGCTATTCCTATTCCACGTCAAATGTCTGTATTAATTGTCAATAATATTGCGCTTCTACTTATGCACCATACATTCAATCCATACATTAATTAATAGGCCGTAGGCCTAAGCCAATTCAACACTTTTTTCTTCGCCTGTGAATTAATTAAGTGCCGCCCCGGTGGCGCTGGCCTCTGATCATTCGTCCGTAAGGGTCAGGGTTCGAATCCCGGTCAGGCATGGATTTTGTGTTTGTCTTACGGCACTGGCTCTCTCCCTTCCCTGGAACCAGTGACCCTAAATTAGGGACGGGCGACTGCTTATAGCCCATTGAGTTGCTCACGGTGGTCGTTAAACCTCCAATCAAAAAAAAAAAAAAAAAAAGAAAAAAAAAGAATTAATTAAGTAAAAGAAAATATTGCAAACTTGACATGTTATGTAAATATTTAGTACGTACGTAAAAGTGCAGCGTTATTAAAAAATCCCACCCCTTAGGGTCCTTTTCCGAACATACATGAATTATGCTGTAATTCTCGCTTGGCTTACATAGAACGTTTTCTCGAAATTTGTTTGGAGTTCCTAATTCAATTCTCAATGTAGGCCAAAAATCGATAAGACTTACCCCCCCCACACACACACACCCTTGAACTTTTGTGGCCAATTCTCCTACACCCATTCGCGTTATGTAGGTGAGGTGGCCAAGAAACCGCAATTTTTATATGACCCCTAACGATTTTTTGGCCAGCAGTCTGTGACCAGTTGTCCTGTCACCGTTTATAACAGACATATAAACTTATCAGTCGATCACATATTTTTCCCGTGAGCATTTTGTCTGTGGGCGATTTTTCCGTGGGCGTTTTTTCCTACTTTCGAGAAGTGGGCGTTTTTTCCGTGGGCGTTTTTTCCGTGGGCGTTTTTTCCGTGGGCGATTTTTCCGTGGGCGTTTTTTCCGTGGGCATTCTTTCCTCATACCTCTCAGAGAATTTGTTTAGCTGTAGTTTCTAGAAAAATACCGTAAATAAGGAAATACGAAATTACGGACATTTTATGTGAGTCAGATAACCAATCTCGGGGAGACGTACCCACGGAGCAGCCCAGAACGCAATTTTTATACGGCCCCTTAAAACAGTCCATCAGTGCAATCTGAACTTTCCTCTCGTATTTGTAAGGTTTGCAGAAAATATTTTACACATCAAATTATTAATGTTGCGGTATTACTCAGGCAGAAAATAATATTAGGAGTAACGTTTAGGCCCTTCTAAAAGTTTTCATTCCGTCATTCCCATATTCGCGTTATGTAGGTGAGGTGGCCAAGAAACCGCAATTTTTATATGACCCCTAACGCTTTTTTGGCCAGCAGTCTGTGACCAGTTGTCCGAACACTGTTTATAACAGACATAAAAACTTATCAGTCAACCACATATTTTTCCCGTGAGCATTTTGTCTGTGGGCATATTTTCCGTGGGCGTTTTTTCCTATTTTCGAAAAGTGGGCGTTTTTTCCGTGGGCATTTTTTCCGTGGGTGTTTTTTCCGTGGGCGTTCTTTCATACAATCGTTTACAGTGAACCGTTTGTTCTGTGGGTATTTCCTCCGGGGGTATTTTTACCGGTTTTCAGTTTTCAGGGGTATTTTCTCCGGGGGTATTTTTATCGTTTACCCTCCTATAGACCCCTCCATAATTCGGCCCTGTGCCGATCATGTAAATGGATAACTGTTTCGTTGGAGTTGGATTTTATTTCCCTGGCTTTTTTTTCCGTTGGCTTTTTTTTTCGTGAATTTTTTTCCATTGCTTTTTTTACCTTTGGCTTTATTTCCCTGGATATTTTTTTCCTTGGATTTTTTCCGCGAGATTCATGTGTGGTTTGTGAATACTGTATTGAGGATGTAGTAATACACGTACCTTCCATTTTTTTTTTAATTTTCATTTAGTTGACTTTTAGAATAGATAGCCGTGCGTTCACAACAGGGGTTTAAATTGAATTTTCGCGAGAAATCTTTACTTCTGTATAAGGAATTTAAATTAATTGTGACTTGCTGTATGATTGATATTGATTTTGAGCATACCTAACAGCTTACCTTGAGTATTAAAAAGTTGCTTGGCGAAGTCTCTTTTTTTTGTTTGTTGGAAATAAAATGCAGCCCCGCGAATGGAATGCTATCCTGAATTAACGCAAATGCTAGCTAGGCACCTAAAAATACTGAACTGAATATTTCAGACGTCTGCAAGTATCTAGAGATCTTAGTTTGCTGTAACTTTAAGAGTAATACAAATAAATTATAACATAAATTTTAGTCCAAATAAATAAAGTTGAACCAAGTGACAGGCAAAAGACAAAAAGTGAAAAATATGAAAATATGAATTTTTTTGTCATTGGTCTTGCCTTTGTGCCGAGAAAAGCTCACGAAAGCACAGAATTTCGTCAACAATTGTTCAATCAGTAGAATTAAATGTTTTCGTTAATTCTCTGATCACCGAACGCACACAACACAAATTCTTCAGCGCGAATCCTTTCTGGCATTGTGTAATGGCAACCCTCCGGAACAGGAACGGTGTACCGGAACAAATATTCAGGTTTCACTCGAAACGCTCCGTCGGTTGCCGTAGGCATCTCTTTCTTTTTTCACTTTCTTTAGTTGCTTCCTTTCCTTTTTCTTTTCCCCTGTTTCACCCCGGAAAACACATCACTCTTTCATCATGACCACAGTTTTGAACTGGAAACTGCAAGAACCGATTCTGGCGGGCAGGTGAACAACAAATATCACCTCGAACAAGCAAGCACCGAAAAGTGCAATCCACCTCCATTCAGAAGAATGAAAAAGCTCTTAGAAAATGATGCCTACAAAAGATTTCTTTGTGAGCAGGCATCCAAGAGGGGGCAGGGAAGTCGGGTGGGAAGTTGAGAAGGTTCTCTATTGAGTCGACCGTGGGTCTGAGAATACGCAGTAGAGGGATGCTGCTTCTGCTCTCCTTTCGAAGGCTGGCGAGAAAAGGGCAGCAGAAGAACACCAGATGTTCCTACTCACGCCTTGTTCGTCCCTGGTATTAATGGGGCCTCCCAGGTCACCCAACGTAATGGCTGGAGAATGGAGGGGAAGGAAGCTGACCTCGAGGACAATCCATAGGTCACAACAGCCTTACTCTCACGGCATAAGCTCGTAAAGAATGAACAAAATAACAGTAATGCACACTTTCCAGGATTCTACGCATATCTCAGAAATCTAGAGATAAAAATTTGTGGGCAGATGGCGAGGAAATTGGCAAATGGTTGTTCACGTGAAATTTCTTACTGTTCGCTGGCGTGTAATACAAGCTTGTTAATATTTAATCTTGCGTCTGATCTGCGATAAAATACAAAATCTGCGATATGTGAAGATTTATGCTTCACAACGTATTCGAAAAAGTGTTCAGCGAAGAAAAATGTAATATCCTTTCTGGCATTGTATAATGGATGATGAAGATCAAATGGATGATGAAGATCAAATATGCTTACCCGGTTTCGGTAGAGCGTTACGTTGAAACTGTGCTTCGGTTTTTTTTTGGGTTTTTTTATGAAACTTTATGTGCAAATCTCGGTAAACGGTAAACTCCCCACCGGTAAATTCCCCCACCTTTTTCAGTCAGGGACCGAGCACAAATGAATTTTACTCAAAATACGACTCAAAAAGGTGGGGGAATGTTCAGGAAAGGACAATAAATAAGGTGGGATTTTTTAATAACGCTGCATTTTTACTAAAAATATTTACATAGCATGTCAAATTTGTAATATTTTTCTTTTACTTAATTAATCCATATGCCCTACACCTCGGCCTTTTTAACAGCTTTCAATCCGTGGATTTCATATTCATAACGCTTACGTATCAAATCAAGTCAATAGTATTGCACTTTTACTTAGGCACTAAATATTAATTCATAGGCCCTAGGCCTAGGCCTTTTAAACAGTATTTATTCTACCGATGTCATATTCATAAAGTTTACATCCCATGTCAGGTTAAGAGTATTGCGCTTTTACTTAGACACTGACTAAATATTAATCCATAGGCCCTATGCCTAGCCCCTTTTACCAGTTATATCGTTGTCATATTCATAAAGTTTACATACCACGTCAGGTTAATAATATTGCGCTTCTACTTATGCACTATACATTAATTAATAGGCCGTAGGCCTAAGCTTTTTTAACACTTTTTTCTTTGCCTATGTGATGCTCGCAAAGTTTACAAAAAAATCAAGTTAATAGCATTGCGCTTTTACTTAGGCATTCAATATTAATTACTAGGCCTAAGGCCAATGAATTAATAACTAGTACCTAAGTAAAAGTGCAATATGATTAACTTCAGTTCATACAAAAACGTTATGAATATGACATCGTTAGAATAAAAACTTAAAAAGGCTTAAGCCAAGGGCCAGTGAAACAACATTTAGTACTTAAGTAAAAGCGTAATATTTATAAACTTGAATGGATATGTAAACGTTATGAATACGGCATTCGCAGAATAAAAACTACTAAAAAGGCCTAGGCCTATGGCCTCTGAATTGATATTTAGTGCCTAATTAAAAGCACAATACTTTTAACCTGACTTGGTACGTAAACTTTGTAAATATTATATCGGCAGAATAAAAACTTCGAAAAAGGCCTAGGCCTAAGGTCTATGAATTAATATTTAGTGCCTAATAAAAAGCGCAATGTTATTACCTTGATTTAATACGTAAACGTTATGAATGTGACATGCGTAGAATAAAAACTGTTAAAAAGGCCTAGGCCTAGCCTAGGACCTATGAATTAATATTTTGCGCTTAAGAAAAAGCGCAAAATTATTACCCTGATTTAACACGCAAACGTTATATGAATATGACAGGGTTAGAATAAAAACTGTTAAAAAGGCCTAGGACTAGGGCCGATGAATTAATATTTAGTGCCTAAATAAAACAGCAATATTATTGCCTTGATTTAATACGTAAGCGTTATGAATATGGCATCGCTTGAATAAAAACTGTTAAAAAGGCTTTGGCCTAGGGCCTGTGGAATAATATTTAGTGCCCAAATAAAAGCGCGATTTGATATATAAACGTTGGGAATATTACATCATTAGAATAAAAACTGAGGTATAGTAATTAATATTTAGTGATAAATATTCCTACGCATGAGACATTGTAATTGATATTAATATTTCTACGCATGATGCATAGTAATTAGTATTTAGTGCCTAGGTAATCAAAAGAGAAATATTAATAACTTGACATGAAAACATTCGACCTCATGCAATAGAGTACATGTGGGAAGAACATGTCTCTTCCAACGGAGGAAAATTTCAAAAACCGGGCAAAAAGATAAACTACAAGATTCGAAGTATATTTTAAAACGCAATTGTTATTTCTCATCAGCAAATGAACTAGGAAACAGAAATATTCTTTTGATGAATATTAATATCTTTACAAATAAAATTCAGCCTGGGATTTTATAAAAACATCCGCAGAGAGTTATTTCCAAATGTCGGAAAACTCCCGAACATCGGAAAACTGCCCCATCGGAAAATTCCCCCACCTTTTTGAGTCGTATTTTGTGTAAAATTCATTTGTGCACGGTCCCTGACTGAAAAAGGTGGGGGAATTTACCGGTGGCGGAATTTTCCGGTTGAGGAGTTTACCGGGATTCCAAATATCGTATGTTGATTCTAAATTACTCACCAAACTTAAGCTAATCAGATCCTCAAAATGTGAAGAATAAATTCAAAATGTTCTCTCACTAAGAGAAACTGCAGTTAGCTTAAAACAAAAATGGATTCCAACAATTTGTAAAGCGTAATTGGAAATGTTTCCCAAAAGAAAACTCACCTTCAGGAAAATTTCCCCACATTCCGGAAAAAGTTCCCCATAGGAAAACTCCCCCTCAGGAAAAGTCCCCCACCATTTTCAGTCAGGGACCGTGCACAAATTGCAGTTTACACAAAATATCGAATGTTGGCGATATTTCGAGTTTAGGACATTTGGGCACCCGGACATTTGGGCACCGGACATTTGGGCACCCGGACATTTGGGCACCGGACATTTGGGCACCCGGACATTTGGGCACAAATCTTGAGGGGCCGTACAAAAATTGCCGTTTTTTTTCGCTGTGAGGGCAATTGAATGAAGAAAACGTTTCTAGTAAGACAAACGACAATTGGGTGTCCAGGGGAGCCCCCCTCCCCCGCCGTTAATATAGCCAAATTTTTGATAAATTTAAAACACTAAAATAGACGAAACCTTTTTTTAAATGTTTGACAGCCTTGAAGGAGGTAAGGATTTTTCTGAGCCCCCCCAGCACACATAAAATGTCCGTAATTTCGTATTTTCTTCTTTACGATATTTTTCTATAAAGTACAACTAAACAAATTCTCTGCTAGTATGAGGAAACCCAGGACTCTTGTCGAGTGTGTGTGCGTTCTGAGGGGGGGGGGGGGCTTAAAACCTAAAATATGAAATATAAAAAATGTATGGTCCGATGGTGAGATTTTCAGCGATGTTTTTCTATAAACTATAACGAAACAAATTCTCTGCGAGTAGGACGAAACCCAGGACTCTTGTCGAGTGGGGGGGGGGGGGCTTAAAACCTAAAACATGAAATATAAAAAATTTCTGGTCCGATCGGGAGATTTTCAGCGATATTTTTCTATGAACTATAACTAAACAAATTCTCTGCGAGTATGAGGAAACCCAGGACTCTTGTCGAGTGTGTGTGTGGAGGGGGGCGGGGCTTAAAACCTAAAATATGAAATATAAAAAAATTGTGGTCCGATCGGGAGATTTTCAGCCATTACAAGCTGCATGTCATCGAATTGTCTGAGGGCATCTGCTGCCTCAGGAAACTAGGGGGGGGATACCGAAAGCGTAAAATATCAAGATTTCTCATTAATCTTCCGATCGGGAGATCTTCAGCATTTACAAGCTGCAACTCGACAAATTTTCTCAGCGCATGTGCACTCTCTGGAAACCTGTCGGCGATGGGGGGGGGGGGGGGTTAATACCAAAAGTGTAAAATATGAAAAATTCCTCCTCCCATCGGGAGAGTTTCGGCATTTACAAGATACAACTGGACACATTATTTGAAGGCATGTGCCAACTCAGCAATCGTGTGTATGCGAGGGGGGGGGGATACGTACCAAAAGTGTAAAATATGAAGACTTTCTCGTCCGATCGGGAGATTTTCAGTATTTACAAGCTGCAGCTCGACAAATATTTTTCTGTTCTGAGCGTATGTGCCTACGCAGCAAACCCGTCCGGGGGGAGGGGGAGATAATTTCAAAAGTGTAAAATATGAAGAATTTCTCGTCCGATCGGCAAATTTTCGGCATTTACAACTGGACACATTATTTGAGGGCGTGTGCCTACTCAGGAAACTTATCGGGCGAGGGGGGGGGGTTGTAGCTTGTAAATGTTGAAAATCTTCGGATCGGACGAGAAATTCTTCATATTTTACACTTTTGAAATTACCCCCCGGACGGGATAATTTCGTCGTCCTGGATCGGGATTACATTGCTCATAATCATGAATATGGATTACATCATATTCATGATTACATAGCACCAAGGGCGCCCATGGGGGAGAGCCTCCCCCGCCTGTAACATAGCCAAATTATTGATAAATTTAAAATACTAAAATAGACGAAACCTTTTTTTAAATGTTTGACAGCCTTGAAGGAGGTAAGGGTTTTTCTTACCCCCTTCCTCCAAGTACTCATACGGGTACCTCTGCATGGCACATTTCTTAGGTTTCAAAGGAACAAAACAATTACACCAGAACTCATACTATGCTCGGAAAAGGACGACAAGGAGGGAATTTTTTATAACGTCTCACTTTTACTTAGGCACTAAATCAAGTTATTAATATTTCTCTTTTACTGAATTAGACACTAAATTACTGTGCCTCATTCGTAGGCCCTTTTGTCATCCTTTATTTCTACCGATGCCATATTCATAACGTTTACGTATCAACTCAAGGTAATAATATTGCGCTTTCACTTAAGCACGAAATATTAATTCATAGACCCTACCTAGGCATTTTTAACAGTTTTTGTTCTATCGATGTCACATTTATAACAATTACGTATCAACTCAAGTAAATAATATTCCGCTTTTATTTAAGCACTAAATATTATTTCATAGGCCCTAGGCCTAGGCCTTTTTAACAGCTTTTGTTCTATCGATGTCACATTCATAACAATTACCTGTCAAATCAAGTTAATAATATTCCGCTTTTACTTAAGCACTAAATATTATTTCACAGGCCCTAGGCATAGGCATTTTTAACAGTTTTTGTTCTATCGATGTCACATTCATAACAATTATGTATCAACTCAAGTTACTAATATTCTGCGTTTACTTTTTCACTAAAAATTTTCTCACAGGCTCTAGGCCCAGGCCTTTTTAGCAGTTTTAGTTGTACCGATGTCACATTCATAACAATTACGTATCAAGTTAAGGTAATAATATTGCGTTTTTACTTAAGCACTAAATATTATTTCACAGGCCCTAGGCATAGGCCTTTTTAACAGTTTTTGTTCTATCGATGTCACATTCATAACAATTACGTACCAACTCAAGTTAATAATATCCTGCCTTAACTTTTTCGCTAAAAAATTCTCACAGGGCCTAGGCGTAGCCCTTTTTAACAGTTTTTGTTCTATCCATGTCACATTCATAATAATTACGTATCAACTCAAGTTAATTATATTCTGCTTTTACTTAAGCACTAAATATCATTTCACAGGCCCTAGGCCTAGGCCTTTATTACACTTTCTGTTCGAGCGATGTCACATTCATAACAATTACGTATCAACTCAAGTTAATAATATCCTGCCCTTACTTTTTCACTAAAAAATTTCTCACAGGGCCTAGGCCTTTTTAAGTTTTTGTTCTATTCATGTCACATTCATAACAATTACGTATCAACTCAAGTTGGATCAACGAAAACTCCCACACTTTCTCGTACTGCTCAGCAAAGGGCGGAGAGCTCGCACACCGAAAAACTTTTGAACACCTTCTCATGTAAGGGGATGTACACGAACTGCGTTTCATTCCGAGATCTTGTCAGAGTGTGGAAGTTATCCTAGCTGACCATAACGAAATGTACCAGTTTTCCTGGGCATGGTGAATATATTACAAATATGTCGAAATAATGTCAGTAGACGATGACATCGCTCTGTTCACGTTCTTTTATAAAGAACTCATAGCAGCTGAAAAATTGTTGTTCGGACACCGCTGAACAGAGTGATGACATCGTCTATTTCCTAGGCATATATGGAAATGCGTATGTAAGATTATATTGACACAAGGTTTATGCAGAAGCTTTTCGATTCATTAAATCTTCAGCAATGATTTTAATATTTCGCATGTCATAACATGCAATACAAGGTAATCAACGGGACTCAACCAGTTGATCTTGAGGTCTTTTTAGAAGATTTTAAATGACAACCTATTGTATTTGCAATAAATTTTGGTTGAGATCGACTGTCGGTCTGTTTTCCCCGAAATCTCGTCTGTCAACGTTTACTTTCTAATCAAAGTTGACATCTGCTCCTGCTGTTTTTATGGTCCCATTAAATGAAAGCTGAGACGCTTCCCCTTCTCAGTATAATTGCTTTACTGTCCACAGGGAAAAAAGGGGCGGGAACTCCTCATCATCACCGCCGCTGACTGACCACAAGATCAAAGAATATTGACTTCCGCTCCCCTTCATCAATGCCCCAGCAGGGCCGAAGGGGGAGTTTAGTTTATTTACACGAGACTGGGTGAGACTGGGTCTGGTGTCAAGCGACCCTCTGGAAATCGTGCGCAAAGCGACCCTGTTATATTTTATCGTGGGCGAAGCTACCCTGCTAATCGAATCATTTTACTTATATATATACAAATCGTAGTGAAATTATTTATATCTAATTAATTAAGTACTTACATCTTCTGAATTTTGTAGCTTTAGTCCAACTTGGTAACATAGTTTAATGCTTTAAGGCATTTTTTAATTTCTTCAGAATTTCCAAATTCGACGTGTGATGCACAAACAACAATTAAAAGAATTAGAAGAACTTGGTCGGAAAAGGAAGAAGATGCATATACAAGTAGACGAACGCATTCGCAATATCATGGGGGAATTTGGAAATTTTAAAGTTCTTAAAAAATGCCTGAAATCATTAAGCTGTGTTATCAAGTTGGACTAAGTGCAAAAGCTACAAAATTCAGATGTAGGTACTTAATTAATGATGTAAATAATTTGACTACGATTTGTATATATATAGTATACACATATAAAATGATATTACAGACTTGTATTTAGTATAAAAAACTTGATGTAAGTAATTAATTAATTAGATGTAAATAAATAATTTGACTACGATTTCTATATAAATATATATATACCATCGATGGACAGCCGAAATTTTAGATTGGATTCCAAGGGACAGGAAAAGACCCAGAAGAAGACCACATGGGAGATGGGTGGATGAAATTCGAAAGTATGCGGGAGTGACATGGAGGAGACCGGCACAAGACAGACAAACCGTTGTGGAGGAAACTTGGGTAAACCTTCGTCCAGCAATGGATTGAAAATGGTTGACAATGATGATATAAGTAAAATGATTCGAATAGCAGGGTCGCTTCATCCACGAACAAATATAACAGGGTCGCTTTGCGCATGATTTTCCACAGGGTCGCTTGACGCACGGTCGCTTCCCGCACGTAATCGGGCGTCTGACATGAATTAGACGTGGGTTTTGAGTTTCATTTAAGCAACCGAGTTTTGTAATGATTCTGAAATTGTCGCTAAATAGATATATTTCTTACTTTTTTTATACATATACATATATATATATATTGCATAAAGCAAACAAAATCGTTTTTGTTTGTTTTTTTCTTTTGAGAAGGAGATAAAGTATACCTCTGAACCGTTTCCTGTACTTCCAATAATGGGCACAGGAATGCCAAAAAAAAAAAAAAAAAAAAAAAATGCTATTTTTCACTGCTTCCCTCAGAAGGTCAAACAGGTACTCCGCGGTTGAATAGAAATGTGCAAAGAAAATACGACATCATTATAAAGAAAGCCACGTGTAAAAATACCTGTCTTCCCCTCTCCCTTAGGTTTTCTTTCTTTTCAGAATGACTGATTTTTTTGAATCAGGGTAAAAAGTCCTAGAAAAAAAAAGTCCGAGACTGTTGAAAAACGCGGAAAAAAAAGTCCGAGACTGTTTATAACGAAGCAAATTTCTCCGTCATTTCTGTCCACGCCAGGATTCGAACCCTGATCCCCTCATTCCGGAATAAGTCACTCTACCAATTGAGCTACGCGGACGTTTTGTTCTGATTCCTATCTGCCTTTATGTCGTGTGCGTCCTTCGGGCAGGTACATCACATCTCCTGCGGTACGTTACATCATCTCCGTCTTTTTTTTTTTTTTTTTTTTCGAAGTGCCGGAGAAGGGATTCTCTTATTTTTCCTATCTCGCGGTGTGGAAAAAACATCACACCAATGCGAGATTTTGAACGGTCGGGTCATCCGGATAGTTCGGGCGCCATTATAACGAAGTAAATTTCTCCGTCATTTCTGTCCACGCGTTCTTCCTTTCACATAGTCACGGAAATTGGAGGAGGCCTTCCACAAATGTCACGTTTTCTATTTCATCATACAATGTTTGGTGAACCCCGTAGAACCACACCACATGTTCGGGAGGGGGAGATATAACTTTCGCTTGATGCTGAAGTAAACGTTTTACAAACTGAGTCTTCCCACAGCCAGTAGGGCCCGCTATCAGAGCAGTGAAAGGATGTTGTAGTCTGGGCACTTCCATGTTGTCAACTGAAGTCATTAAAAAAGATAGAAAATAATTTAAAGACACATAAAGTAGATTTCAATCAATTTTTATTTTAAATTCTGAATTTTGATTCAATTCGAAATTTATGTCGAACGAAATGAAAGACACGCAGGTCGTTTGTTTCAGATTTCCATCCAAAATTTCTTACAATAGAGTACAAGCTTTTTCCGCGACATCTAGAATACAAGAAGAAAATACAATATTGTCCACATACGGCTGTAAACGAACTTTGAAGAGGTACTTCATTCAATTTAACAGTATCAATCTTGGAGACAAATCTGGCAATAGGTCCTTGAAAATATTCTGGAGAATGTCCGAAAGAATAAAAAAATTCCATTGTTTTTGGGTTTGGTATGTACATAGCCAACCAGTGTTTTCCAGGATTTCCATATCGATCCGTATTCACAACAATACATGCTGGGAACTTGACAATTCTCTTGGGAAGTCTGTCACAGGCAAACACTCCGAGGAAGGACCGTTGTGTCACGTGATCTTGCTTTAGGGTCTTTACAATTTGAACACTGTTCATTTCTTCAATTGGAGAAATCACAAAGAATGTTTCTGGACTTTGAAATTTCAATAATGTTTTGGAACTCTGGGTAGATTAGCACAAAATGGTTTTTGCTAAAGCTTTTCCAAATTTGATTTCCACTCTTAAATTTCCTTGTTGGTTCAGGTTCATATGCCCTCCATCACACAGGTCCGGACTGAGATTGAATGCATAAAGAGTGTATCCCTTGGAAAATTCATCTCGATCGATATATATTCCACAATCTTGGCCCAGTTTCTCGGTTCCTTGAAATAGACTATGGAAAGAACGAATTGTGCTGCCCTTTTCGAAATTGGGTTCTAGAGGTTTATGAGGAACTAACTGTCCGTCAACGTACACGGCGATAAAGTTAACATCATAATGCTTAAATTCAAAGGGGTTAGATTTATATGTACCATTAAAAGCATCGTTATCGACACATCCAATAATCAGTCTTTTGGGCATTTGTCCTAGGAATACGTTGTCTTGCACGAAGGACATACTTCCTTGAGAGACGGAATACACTTTGCATAAAACACGATCAATAGGATACTTGGCGGGAGATTTTTCTAAAGCTTTTGCATGGCCGATGGCAACTCCCGGGTTGACTTTCAATTTTCTCACAAAAATGGAGGCGTGTTCGATGAGAACTCTGTAATTGGGGGCCTCTGAGGAGGAAACGAGGCACAAATCAGGTTTACTTCGAACCAGTTTAATTTTCACATCCACTAAATTGAGAAGCAGTCTGTTTTGGAAAAATAAATCACAGTGCAAGGTTCCAATCATGTCAAACGTTTTGCTGTCTTTCACGAGCTCATAGCGTTGATGTAATCCTTTGTTTGTTGCAGCATTCGTGGGATTAATTTCGTTCAGATGTCCGGCTGTATACTTGTAAAACCCTTCGCATGCTAAATAGGATTTCTTTGCGTCTTCTCCATAATTTAATAGAGTTTCAATATATGCTCTGTGAGGATACATGTTGCTCGAGGACGAAATCACTCTTTCGTTTAGCATCAACTTGGGAAAACAGAGAATGAAGAAAACAGTTTATGGGCCCCACGGGCTCTTTGTCAGCTATGACGGAATTGTCAGCTTTCACAATTTTAATTTTTACGTAGAGTTGGCTGGAAGACAAGTCAAGACAAGTATTCTTCTCCACTCCCAGAAATATTAAATTCCAGAGGTCCTCCATCTCGAATGTTGGCCAAGGGGTGATATTCGATCCATTGTCCTTTTTCTATGCTCGTTTGGGAGGGCGGTAAAGCAAATAAATCAAGTTCCGACTTTAAACATACGGAAGAATGACTGTGAATCAAAGCCATGGTTTTCGGATCGAAAATATCGTGTGCTGTCGTCTTGGCTTTCTTTGAACGAATGATGCGCTTCATCGTGTTTCTCTTCCTTTTAACGCTTCCTCCTAAAATTTTCTTCACTTTGCTTGCAGCTTTGTCGGTGAGAATTTGTCCTGCTTCTTTAGCTCGTTGTTTGGCTGCTGTTTTTGCATCCTTTCCTTGCATTAAGTCATTTGCAAGGTCGACCCCCGTTTGAAAGACTTGTTTTCCAAGCGTTTTTGCACCTTGTTTGAATATTGGTACCGCCGCTCTAAATAGCGAGCGAAAAAGTCCCCCAAGTCCATACCCTTTTTGAAGGGGTGCTCCTTGATAGTAGACTAAACCTTTTCCAGTTTGATTGACGTAATATTCCTCGAAGGATTTTGTACAACAGCGGTATGGTTCATGTATGACTACAGAGCCTTGAGACGAAAATGAAGTTTCACGATCGCTCTCCCACGTTCAAATGGTACTAATTGTCCCGAGCGATTCCTTATAACGATTTCTACGGTTTGGAAATGTTTTCTTGCTAGAGGCAAATAATGAGGGCGATCGTATAAGGCGCTCACCACATCTCCGTCTTCTCCGCTCACTTTCACGATGCGAAGGAGAGGAGCAAACATGTCTCCCACAGGCTGAGGATCCACAATATCGCTGTACACGTACAATAAGGAAAGCGACGTGTTCAGATCTGCTACGAAATTTCCATGAATGGTAGCATCGCTTCCTCCTGAGGCAGAATACACTCCAGGTTGAAAACCTAGAATTTCAGCTATTCCTGGAAATAACTGCAGCTGAGAACCAAGAGTTAAAACTGCTTTGACACGTCTCGTGGTTTTATTAAAAAACATCGTAATTTTTTTCGAGCAATGCTGGGACATGGCTTTTACCACGTCTCCCACAGAATCATAATATCCAGCAGGGATTTTTGCTGCTTTCAGTTGACTTGGACCGAGACCGTAAGCAAAGGAATTTGAATTTACATTCACATTAAACCAGGAATGAGGGTAGATGAGTTCGACGAGTCCCACTTCCCAGTCACCATTGAGTTTGATCGGGGAAGGAAGACGCGTGATGAAATGACAAATTTTATTGTCTGAAAAGTAGCGGAGAGAGCTGTCGCTAGGTAACGTTACATCATTCGTCAACTCATGTTGACGAATGATGTTTCATCTAAAAAAAGGTCGGTTTTATAGAGAGATACCCTTAAATTTAACAAAGTATTCCATTTTTCCTTTTCTTTTACGTTTCTTTAGAACACGTTCCACAGGAAAAGGCCTCGGACAGAGTAGCGTTTTGAAGCTCTTCGGCGTAAAAAGTTCCTTCCAGCTCTTCGTTCAATAAATCTTTATAGACGGGTGGGGATCTGGGAACAAGACCGCTCACAACAAAACCTTCTTCCGTCCAATTTGATTCGTATCCTTTTTCAAATGTCAATTTTGCTTTACTAATCCTCACATGATAGCCCACCTGAAATTTATGGGACTGTTTTTCCTTCTTGAGATCACCATACAGATTGAGAAACACTTGCTTTTCATTATCTTTGTTTACATCTACAGGTTTCATTTTTATACTTCGATGGGGAGAATGATTGTAACTGTGAACTAAATCGTTGAGCACGTCTATGAATTTAAACGTATTTTGACTTGTAAAGTATCGCCACATGCTAGTTTTGAGCGTGCGATTGAATCTCTCCACAACACTTGCTTTTGTCTCGTTGTTCGTTGTAAAGAAATGCACACCGTGTTTTGTTAAAAACCTTTGAAATTCTTTGTTCTTAAATTCAGTTCCTTTGTCTGTTTGAAGTTATACTGGTTTTCTATCTTGGAAAATCTGGGAAAATGCTTGAACGATATGGTACCCTGACTTTTGCTTTAAGGGAATCGCCCATGCATATTTGGAAAATATGTCAATGCATGTTAACAAGTAACGAAATCCATCGTTATATTGACTCAAACTGGAGACATCAGCTAGGTCTGCTTGGAACTGTTGTCCTATTTTATTCACCATCACTCTATTTCTCGGAAAATGTCGTCTCACCGGCTTGTGAAGGGTGTACGTTTTCTCCTCCTTCAACCATTTCATGACGTCTTTTTTCTTGACGCCTTCTTTTTTGACAGCACGGTATAAAGCATCGAGACCACCTAAACTTCCTACTTTCTGAGTTGTCATATACGTCTGTTTCATCATTTCCTCCATTACAACAGTTCAACGAGAGACGATCCACCGTAACAGAAAAACTCATGTTCACACAAACTCGATCACAACTCAAATAACGTCCACTCCCCCTCACAAACCATTTTAAAAGAAATTCCAAATCCCTAAAACATTTGAACACCATGAAAAACCATAAATCTTACTCTTTCAAGCATCTTTTTCCAATGGTTCGATGGTCTAGCGGAAAGAATGTAAGATTTCTGAACAAAGGACTGGGAGTTCGAACCACTTCGATAAATAAAAATCACAAAATGGTGTAAAAAAAAAAAGGAAATCAAAACGGTGCTTTTCAGGTTCATCACCAATTCATCAAAAAAGGTTAGCAAACATGTAAACTGAACTTTTTTGACACGATTAAATCCTCTTTCTCTCAATCCAGAAACTATAAGATGATTTTCCTATTTGTTGAAAACACTTTATTAACAAATATAGAAAAATAAAAATAAATAAAACTAACCTCTTGTAAAATATTTAATCGTAAAAACTAAACTGAAGAAAATTTATTAAAGAAAAATATAACCTGAAGAAAATTTATGAAAGAAAAAACTGATCTGGTAAAAATTTGTTAAATCAGATATTGACTTTTGGAGAAATGATCGTTTAAAATTTTTTACTTTAAGAAAAAATGAACGATTCAAATATTGACTTTTAGTTGGATGGCATTTCCCGTGTTATTCTATGAGATTTTTGCGATTATAAAAAAAAGAAAAATTTAAAAAATCGCCCTCTTTGTAAAAACAACAAAACCATTTTTGACTTGCTGAAATTTATTCGAGTCAAAAACGAACTTTGTGAAAAATGAACGATTCAAATATTGACTTTTAGTTGGATGGCATTTCCCGTGTTATTCTATGAGATTTTTGCGATTATAAAAAAAAGGAAAATTTAAAAATCGCCCTCTTTGTAAAAACAACAAAACCATTTTTGACTTGCTGAAATTTATTCGAGTCAAAAACGAACTTTGTGAAAAATGAACTTTTCAAATATTTACCTGACAATTTCATGAAAGAAACTGACCCGAAGAAATTTTATGTAAGAGAAAACTAACGCCAAGTTTTCCTTCTGAGGACACGCTTCCTTCACATTGCATGACAAATCATCTTTCAGTCTGCGGGCACCAGTATCGAGAACAAAATTCCACAGTGCGCGTTTTTCTTTGAATTTTTTCTTTTCAGAAATAAAACGGACATAAACCAGGTCGAAATCAGGTCAAAAGCACCTTGACCCGACTCGTTTGCCCCGCTAAAAATTGTTGACCCGTGACCGTCTCTGGTCCGTAATTGCAAGGTAAACACTTCCCCTCCAATGTCCAGTAATTTTCTCCGAGTGGCTAAAGCTGTATGGGGTCTTGCTTTGTCATATTGCAAGTTGGCGCCTTTCCGGTTAACCAGCACTGGATGCTTAGGTTTCAATTTTTCTTTCAGCCTTTCCAACTGTTGCCAGTACAGGTCATCACTTATCGTTTAGTCAGGTGCAAGAAGCTTCCAGTGAATTATCTCCTTGACATCCCACTATGCACTTAACAAGACCTTTCCCGGATGGAGTAGACTCGCCAACTCGGCATGCAGTCCAATGACGCTTTACATTTCTGTAGAGGACACACATTTCATCACCCGTAACTAATCGTTCCAAGAAAAGTTCATTTCTGTGACGCGCAAGCAAAGAAAGACATGTGGTCATTCTGTCCGATCGATTTCTTGCGATAGGTCATGTGGTACCTACTGGTCGAACTTTGTGATAAACCCAAATGCATACTTCATTCCTTTTACTATTGTTCTGTGCACAGACAACCTTTCTGATAATTCCTCAACGGTTAGATGTTGGTCATTTGATGTGGCTTGGTTGACATCCTCTTCAGAAACCTCTGATGGACGTGCAGAACGTGGTTGATCTCTGCAGCTTGTTTCCGAACTTTCCGGAACCAAAGGCGACATGTGCTTTTGTCTACAGCATCCTCGCCGTACACCTCACAAGTGTTGCTGCAGGCTTCATCTGCATTGTTGCCTTTGTCGAACTCATATGAGCAAACAGTGCCAAGTGTGATGCTCATCGCTTGACATGTTAACCCTTGTGTGACTTGTTTACGAATGAGATTCATCTGCATACTTGGGCGCCATTTTATAGCCTACTCCTCGAAGCATTTTGGCCATCACACGCGCCATCTGTTATTGCACTTGTTACTTAAATTGTTTACTTGGAATTTGCATCACGAAAACCGGTAATAATTCATGTCTGCGCCATTTTGTTTTAGAGCGTGTTTACTGAACACCAGGACAGAATTTATTGCATAAAAGACTTACCTGGAAATAGCGCTTCATAAGTTCTAAAACTCACAAGAAAACGCGGTCTGGTATAAGATATGTACTTCTACGCGTCAGCAATGGAGGGCCGACAGTTCTTAGGCATAAATATATCAGACACAACAAAGTCGCATTTTCCCTGTGTTCGTTCGCCGCACATTAGATGTTTCAATAGGCAGCTGATGAAATATCGAATACAAATAACAGCAGTCAGTCGCAATATTTCTCGGATTTCTTTCTTTTTTTTTTTTTCATGAAATCGTTTGAAAGCAGGCCTTTTCAGTCGGGTTCCCGTCCTTCAAAACCCCTCGAAAAATGCATAGTGGTCCTAAATCGCATTGTTTCATTTACTGTAAAAAAGATTACGCAGAGGACAAGCAACTACGTTCTCTTGTTCCTGATATTGCCAGATAGCAAAAATGCGTTAAAATAGTAACAGCATTTTCGGAAACTTAGAATTGCGCAGTTGCAAATGATAAAATGTTATGGTAGTTCATGCATAGAAGCACAAACAGAATTTTTTTGTTTTCTTTCTTTTTCATTTCTTCTACAAATATAAAATATACCTGGTCATATTCTGCGAAAAAAAAAATTTAATTTCATTATGAGATCTGATGTGCTGTTTTATCTATATCAGTTTTTTTGTACATTTGAACGCACCTCACTATAAAAGTCAAGACCATAGCTTAAATTTCATTTAAAATTCCTAGGTCTAGGTTCCTTGAATGCATCTGACATAAAATGCGTTAATGGCTCTCGAGAACTTTTTATTCACTATTCAGACTTACGAAATATTAAAATCATTGTAGTTTCACATGCGACAATAACAACTTAAATTTGTGAAAAAATTTAGGACCTATATAAACCGAATGGCCCCCGGCATAGGCGCCTTCTAAACATGCACTTTAAGGCTGTTCCTTTGAGTCTCTTTTATTAGGCCTTCTAACGTGTTTATACAAATCAAATATTTATATTGTAACTTCAAATCTTCCAAAAGGCCTGAAGCCTATGTATCTTTCAGACAGTTTAAAGCTGTTCCATTGAGCCTCTTTATTAGTTCTTGTAACATGTTTATACAAAACTGATATTTAGGTTGTAACTCAGTCTTCCTAAAAGGCCCGCGGCCTAGGTGTCTTGTAAATATCTGACGACTAATGTATTGAGTACATTTCACTAGCTTTCAGGCATGTCTACACGCACCGAATATTTAGGTTGTAATTCAAAACTTACGAGAAAGGCCGGCCGCCTACGTTCTTTTTAAACACTTGAAGATCGATCCGTTGGATCCTTTTTTATTAGCTTTTTATTGTAGTTATTACACACAAAATATTAAAATCATAACTAAAAATTACATGAATTGAAAAACTTCTATATATCGTCTTATGTCACTAGGACCTGCAGCAGTTTTGGAAGAAACGTTTTCAAAGAAGACAGTTTTGGAAGAAATTTGGGGAGACTATCATCCTGCAGTGGATTGATAATGATGTGTGTGTGTTTGTGTGTGCTTATCCTCCAGAAAAAACAGTACCGTTTTGCATATGTGTGTGAATGTGTGCTTTTTTTCTGGAGAAAAAGATGCCGTTACTCTAAAACACAAGCTGCTGTTGCTAAAGAAGGCCGATGGACCTAACAAAAAGCAAATAAATTTCTTGAACATTTTTCTTAAGCCTTTTTCTAAAACAAAGCGAAAATTTTCAGTTCCGGCACGTTGTGACAGAAGAAACGCAAAGCGCGCACACACACACTCACACACACCAGGAGCGCCGACTTCACCAAATTATTGGAAGGGGGGGGCACAGATGTGAAGAGATCTGACGTGGGAAGAGCACTCTCCCCCACTGTCAGGAGGAAAATTAAAAAAAAGGACAAAAAGATAAACTACGAGATTTCACGTATGTTTTAAAAGGCAATTGTAATTGCTGATCAGGAAATGTACAAAAAAAATCCACAAATATTCTTTTGCTGAATATTAATATTTTTAAAAATAAAATTCAGCCTGTGATTTTTTGTCAATGTATCCAGACAGATGTTATTTCCAAACGTTTGTAAAAAATATGAGAAATTAGTTGGCTTACTTACTCGTACAAAAAAGAAGCGCAGAGAATAAAAAGCTAAATAAAGGCACCAGATGTTATACGATCCTGTAGTTTTATTTATTTTATTCTTGATAACTATTTTAAACAGTTATCACATATCACGAAAAGAACAAGTCAAACACAATACAGGGCGGGCAATGCAGTTTCTTTTTTTCTTTCATCTTTTTTTTTTCTTGGTTGGGTGTTTTTTTCTTTTTTTTATTGAAGGTTTAACGACCACCGTGAGCAACTCAATGGGTTAAAAGCAGTCGCCCGTCTGCAGACATCTGCAGAAAATTGGTTGAGTTGTACTTTGTAAACGCTGAAAATTTTCCGATGTGAAGACCAGAAATTCTTTGTATTTTATATTCGGCATCGCCCCCCCCCGACAGGTTTGCTGAGTAGGCACATACCCTCAGATATGTGTCGAGTTGTAGCTTGTAAATGCTAAAAATCTCCCGATCGGACGAGAAATTGTTCATATTTTACACTTTTGGTATAACCCCCCCCACACACACACACACGTTTTCAGAGTAGGCACGTGCGCTCAGACAATGTTTCGAGTTGTAGCTTGTAAATGCTGAAAATCTCCCGATCGGACGAGACATCCTTCATATTTTACACTATTGGTATACCCCCCCCCCCAGGAGGTTTGCTCAGTAGGTTCATGCCCTGGGATAATGTCTCCAGTTGTAGTTTGTAAATGCTAAAGATCTCCCGATCGGACAAGAAATTCTTTATATTTCACAATTATCATATACCCCCCCCCCGACAGGTTTGCTGACTAGGCATGTGCCCTCAAATAATCTGCCGAGTTGTAGCTTATAAATGCTGAAAATCTCGATCGGGAGAGAAATTCTTCATATTTTACACTTTTGGTAACCCCCCCCCCACACACACACACACAAGTTTTCAGAGCAGGCACGTGCGCTCAGACAATGTTACAAGTTGTAGCTTGTAAATGCTGAAAATCTCCCGATCGGACGAGAAATTTATTATATTTAACACTTTTTAGTATTACCCCCCCCCCAGACAGGTGTGCTCAGTAGGTTTACGCCCTGAGATAATGTCTCCAGTTGTAGTTTGTAAATGCTGAAAATCTCACGATCGGTCGAGAAATTTTTATATTTCACACTTTTTAGTATCCCCCCCCCCCCCGACAGGTGTGCTCAGTAGGCTTACGCCCTGAGATAATGTCTCCAGTTGTAGTTTGTAAATGCTGAAAATCTCCCGATCGGACAAGAAATTCTTTATATTTCACAATTATCATATAACCCCCCCCCCCCGACAGGTTTGCTGACTAGGCATGTGCCCTCAAATAATCTGCCGAGTTGTAGCTTATAAATGCTGAAAATCTCTCGATCGGGAGAGAAATTCTTCATATTTTACACTTTTGGTATAACCCCCCTCCCCCCACCACAAGTTTTCAGAGCAGGCACGTGCGCTCAGACAATGTTACGAGTTGTAGCTTGTAAATGCTGAAAATCTCCCGATCGGAAGAGAAATTTTTTATATTTCACACTTTTAGTATCCCCCCCCCCCCGACAGGTGTGCTCAGTAGGTTTACACCCTGAGATAATGTCTCCAGCTGTAGTTTGTAAATGCTGAAAATCTCCCGAACGGACGAGAAATTTTTTATATTTCACACTTTTTAGTATCCCCCCCCTACCGACAGGTGTGCTCAGTAGGCTTACGCCCTGAGATAATGTCTCCAGTTGTAGTTTGTAAATGCTGAAAATCTCCCGATCGGACGAGAAATTTTTTATATTTCACACTTTTTAGTATTAACCCCCCCCCGATTTGCTGAGTAGGCTCGTGCCCGTAAATATTTAGTGCCTAAGTAACTTACGGCGATCATTTTCTCGGTCAATCTCTTACTAGTGGGCCAAGAAACGGCAATTGTTATACGGCCCCTTAAACATTTGTGCCCAAATGTCCGGGTGCCCAAATGTCCGGGTGCCCAAATGTCCGGTGCCCAAATGTCCGGTGCCCAAATGTCCGCCCAGTCTTTCAGACAGAAATTCGTAAATATGTCTCAATTTCTTAATGATAATGAGATATAAGTGAAATTTTTTTGTGCACACCACTTGCTCAAGTAGGGAGAAATATAGGAACACTATAATTTTCAACGCAGCGCAATTTCATTGCTTTAAAAATGAATGTGCCCAAATGTCCGGGTGCCCAAATGTCCGGTGCCCAAATGTCCGGTGCCCAAAAGTCCGGTGCCCAAATGTCCGAACCCCGATATTTCCGGGGTCACCATTTCCATTTTCACGCTATTTAAAACAAGACGCAGCTGTACAACGAGAATAAATATGTGGAGGAATTTTCCGGGGTCGTCATTTCAACTTTTACTACGGTTTATAGTAAAAATCAGTCTTACAATTAGCTGGACGGGCTGGGTGTAGGAGAACTGGCCACCGGAGAACTGGCCACCCGGAGAACTGGCCACAAAAATTTTAAGGGGCCGCATAAAAATAACGTTTTTGACCGCTTCGTGCCCACGACCTCCAGTGGTTGGTAATCTGAGTCATATAAAGTTTCCGTAATTTCGTCTTTTCTTAATTGCGATAATTAATGTAATTCTTTATAACAAATGTTTATGATCTACATCTCAGCAAAAGATTTAAGGGTTTTCAAACTACAAGTCTGCAAATTATCTGAGCGCATGTGCTGACTCAGGAAACCTGTCTCGGGGGGGGGGGATCCCATAAGTGTGAAATATAAAGCATTTCTCGTCCGATCGGGAGGTTTTCGGCATTTACAAGCTACAACTCGACACATTATTTGAGCGCACGTGTCTACTCTGAAAACATCACGGGGGGGGGGGGGGGGTATACCAAAAGTGTAAAATATCAAGAATTTCTTGCCCGACCAGGTGATGTTCAGCATTTACAACCTACAACTCGACACATTATCTGAGCGCATGTGCCTACTCTGGAAACCAGTTGGGGGAGGGGGAGGGGAGGGGGTGACTGCCAAAAGTGTAAAATATGAAGCATTTCTCTTCCGACCGGGATATTTTCATCATTTACAAACTGCAACTCGAGACACTCAGGGCATGTGCTTACTCAGTAAACCCGATGGGGGGGGAGGATTAATACCAAAAGTGTAAAATATGAAAATTTTCTCGTTCAATCGAGAGATTTTCAGCATTAGAACTCGACACATTATTTGAATGCAAGTGCCTACTCAGCAAACCTGTCGAGGGGGGAGGGTGTCCGAAGTGTAAAATATGAAGAATTACTTTCTTTTCCTACCCGGAGATTTTCATCATTCAACATGCCTTCAGATAATGCGTCGAGTTGTAGCTGCTAAATGCTGAAAGTCTCTCGATCGGACGAGAAATTCTTCATATTTTACACCTCTGGTATGCGAGTACCCCAGTAGCACACTGACATTGGCCAACGGTTTTTCCAACCACACATGACCAACCATTTATCAACTAATGACCACGTAACGGTTGTCCGATGGTTGTCCAACAACACATGACTAACCATGGTTGTCCAAGAACACAGGATCACATTTAAAAACTGTTTGCAACAGTTTTCCAATGTAGGTCCAACCGTTGAACCAACACATATCCAATTGTTGGCCGCCGAGTCGCCGAGTCGCTGGGCCGACCGTTGAAAGCCCACGGTTGGTCCAACATAATATTGCTACCTGGGTAGGCACATACTCTCAAATAATGGGTCGAGTTGTAGCTTGTAAATGCCAAAGATCTGCCGATCGGACGAGAAATTCTTCATATGTTACACTTTTGAAATTAACCCCCCCCCGTCTCGGACAGGTTTGCTGAGTAGGCACATGAGCACAGAAAATTTGTCGAGTTGCAGCCAGTAAATACTGAAAATCTCCCGACTGGATGAGAAATTGTTCATATTTTACACTTTTGGTATCAACCCCCCCCCCTCGCCGACACGTTTCCAGAGAGTGGACATGCGCTGAGAAAATTTGTCGAGTTGCAGATTGTAAATGCTGAAAATTTCCCGATCGAAAGAGAAATTCGTGATATTTTACAATTTTGGAAACCCGCCCTCCCCCTTCCCCGACTAGTTTCCTCAGGCAGCATATGCCCTCAGATAATTTGACGAGTTGCAGCTTGTAAACGCTGAAAATCTTCCAATCTTACCAGAAATGCTTTATATTTCATATTTTAGGTTTTAAGACCCCCCCCCGCCCCCCACACACAAACCCGACAAGTTTCCTGGGTTTGCTCATACTCGCAGAGAATTTGTTTAGTTATAGTTTATAGCAAAATATCGTAAATAAGAAAATACGAAATTACGGACCTTTTATGTGTGTCAGGTAACCAATATCGGGGAGACGTTGCCACGGATCAGCCCATAACGCAATTTTTATGCGGCACCTTAAAATTTATGTGGCCAGTTCTCCGGTGGCTACTTCTCCGGGGGCCAGTTCTCCGGTGGCCAGTTCTCCGCTTAGTCGTAGCTCCGAAAATCATGGAAATGTCTAAATTTCTTACTGAAAATGAAATATAAAAAAAAAACATGAACAATACTTGCTCAAATAGTGGGGAATATAGCCACACGAAATTTGTTTATGCAGAACAATTTTATGGCACTGAAATTGCAATGTGTCCAGTTCTCCGGTGGCCAGTACTCTGTACCCGGGACGGGATGGGGGAAATTTCCGGGGTCGGCATTTCGACTTTTACGCAGTTTATAGTGAAAAACGGTCTTACAAGTAGCTGGATGAGGTGGCGAAAATTTCCGGGTTAATATTTCGACTGTGATCACGGTTTTTAGTGAAAAACGGTCATACAGTTAGTAGGCTGACAGGGTGGGGGAAATTTCCGAGGTCGGCATTTCGATTTTCACCACAGTTTCCAGTAAAAAAATGGTCTTACAATTAGCAGGATGGGGTGGTGAAAATTTCCGGGGTCGACATTTCGATTTTTACGCAGTTTAAAACAAGATGAAGCCGTTCAAGTTGTACAAATATGTGGGGGAAATTTCCGGGTTCGGCATTTTTTATTCCATCGCGCTCATGTTCATAACGTTTACGTAACATTTCAAATTATTAATATTGCGATACTACACAGACAGAAAATATTATTATGTCTAACATCTAGGCCCTTCTAAAAGTTTTCATTCCGTCATTCCCATATTCCTAAAATTTACATAACAAATACTGTCAATAATATTGCGCTTCTACTTATGCACTATACATTAATTAATAGACCGTACGCCTAGGCCTTTTTAACATTTTTCCCTCGACCTATGTGATATTTAAAAAGTTTACAAAAAGTAAAGTTAATAGCTTTGCGCGTTTACTTAAGCATTCAATATTAATTACTAGGCCAGAGGCCTAGGCCCTTTTGACAGTTTTTATTCTACAGATGCTATATAAATAAAGTTTACATAAGAAGTCAAGGTAATAATTTTTTGCTTTTACTTAGGCACTAAAGATTATTTCGAAGGCCCCAGTCCTCGGCCTTTTTAACAGTTTTTATTCTAACGATGCTTTATTCATAACGTTTATGCATGAACTGAAGTTAACCATATTGCACTTTTACTTAGGCATTAATAATTAATTCATTGGGCCTAGGCTTAAGTCCTAATGGTTAATATCGAATGCCCAAGTTAAAGCGCAAAGCTATTAAATGCCTTTTTTTTTAACTTTACGAATATCTGATAGTCTAAGAAAACGTGTTGAAAAGCCCTAGGCTTACGGCGTATGGTGCATAAGTAGAAGCGCAGTGCTATTGACATTACTTGTTATGAAAATTTTTGAAATATGGGAATGACGGTTTGAAAACGTTTAGGACCTAGATTTTAGGCCTAATAATGTTTTCTGCCTGAGTAATATCGCAATATTAATAATATAATATGTTACGTAAACGTTATGAACATGAGCACGATGGGATAAAAAATACTGAACTCGGAAATTTCCCCCACATATTTGTACGGCTCCATCTTGTTTTAAACTGCGTAAAAGTCGAGATGCCGACCCCGAAAATTTCCCCCACCACATCCTGCTAATTGTAAGACCGTTTTTCACTAAAAACCGTGGACACAATCGAAATACTAACCTGGAAATTTCTCCCACCCCATCCAGCTACTTGTGTGACCCTATTTTACTATAAATTGTGCGAAATTCGAAATTCTGACCCCGGAAATTTCCCCCACCTGTCTAGCTAGTTGTAAGACTGTTTTTTTTTCTATAAACTGCGTAAAAGTTGAAATGACGACCCCGAAAAATTTCCCCACATATTTATTCTCGTTGTACAGCTGCGTCTTGTTTTAAACAGCGTGAAAATGGAGATGGCGTCCCCGGAAATCTCACCCGCATTCGATAATTTGTGTAAACTGCAATTTGTGCACTTTCCCTGACTGAAAATGGTCGGGGAATTTTCCTGAGGGGGAGCTTTCCGATGGGGAACTTTTCCAATGTGGGGACGTTTCCGAATGTGGGGAATTTTTCCTGTTCCTGTGGGGGACTTTTCCGTCCATCTTTTTTTTTTTTTAAGTTGTGATTACTGATTTCACTACAGCAGCTGATTTCGGGTATTCTTGTCGTTGTGATTTACCGTTCTTTTCGGGTTACACGCGGTCTACCATTACTTTTGAATCCCGGTAAACTCCTCCACCGGAAAATTTCCCCAACGGTAAATTCCCCCACCTTTTTCAGTCAGGGACCGTGCACAAATGAATTTTACTCAAAATGCGACTCAAAAAGGTGGGGGAATTGACTGAATGTGGGGGAGTTTACCGGTGGGAGAGTTTGCCGTTTACAGTTAATATGCGTTCAATTATGTACACTATTTTTTGTGAAAATTGTAGCACTATGAAGGATTGTTTGTATTAGCTTGGAACTTACATGACATATACAACAGGCTACGACATGCAAATGATTAATATATCAACAAAAAGGAGCATGCGGTTTTGGAGCAGCTCCCTCTGAATTGTCCTGTTTTGGGTATAAAGAGCTGTCTCAGACAGGGATTGCAACTCCTCGGAATCAGTGAAGAGCCGACATTGAGTCGGAAGGGTGTTTCTTGTGTCGCACTATGTCCAGTCGCTTAAGAAATTTGCATTATGAACAACTGACGGGCTTCGAGCGAGGAAGGATTGTTGGGATGAGAGAAGCTGGATTTTCCTACTGAGAAATTGTCACACGTAGGGGTCGAAACTCCAGTACAGTGACGCGATCGTGACGTCAGTGGACAGATAAGGCTCCGGAACACAAAAATCTGAGAAATGGACCCAAAAGCCGCACGACTGCACGAAATGATAAACACCTCCATCGCATGGCGCCTTTGGACATTTGGGCACCGGTCTTTTGGGCACCGGACATTTGGGTACCCGGACTTTTGGGCACCGGACATTTGGGCACCCGGACATTTGGGCACCCGGACATTTGGACACCTGGACATTTTAGCACAAATCTTTAGGGGCCGTAAAAAAATTGCCGTTTCTTGGCGCTGTGAGGGGAATTGAATGGAGAAAACGTTTCCAGTAAGACAAACGAAAATTATAATGGAATTTAAAAAAAAATTACAATGCACAAATTTTGAAGATGACAATACGTTTTTTTGGGTGTAAATATGACAAGCATAATATCCGAAAACGACAATTTTGTCGTCCTGTATCGGGATTACATAGCTCATAATCATCATGATTACATAGCACCAAGGGCGCCCAGGGGTACCCTCCAACCGTTAATATAGCCAAATTTTTGATAAATTTGAAACACTAAACTAGACGAAACCTATTTTTAAATGTTTGACAGCCTTGAAGAAGGTAAGGATTTTTCTTACCCACCCCCTCCCCTCCCCGCGCCACGTTTTAAGAGTAGGCACGAGCGCTCAGATGACGTGTCTAGTTGTAGCTTGTAATTGCTGAAAAAATCACTATAGGACGAGAAATTCTTCATATTTTACACTTTTGATATACCCCCTCCCCCCATAATACTGTCGAGTTGTAGCATATGACTGTCGAGTTGTAGCTTGTAAATGTTGAAAATCCACCCAAATTGGACGATTAACTTCAGAACAAAAAACTGTTAAAATGTTATTTGAGGGCATGTGCCTACTCAGCAAACCTGTGTGTGTGTGTGTGTGGGGGGGGGGGGATACCAAAAGTGTAAAATATAATTAATTTCTCGTCCGATCGGGAGATTTTCAGCATTTAGCAGCTACAACTCGACACTTTGTCTGAAGGCATGTGAATGATGAAAATCTCCGTGTAGGAAGAGAAATTCTTCATAATTTAAACTTTTGGAAATCCTCCCCCCCCCCCGACAGGTTTGCTGAGTAAGCACATGCCTTCAAATAATGTGTCGAGTTGTAGTGGTGAAAATCTCCCGATTGAACGAGAGAATTGTCATATTTTCCACTTTTAGTATTGACCCCCCCCATTGGGTTTACCGAGTAAGCACATGCCCTGAATTAATGTCTCGAGTTGTAGTTTGTAAATGCTGAAAATCTCCCCATCGGACGAGAAATTCTTCATATTTTACAATTTTGAGATACCCCCCTCCCCACAGGTTTGCTCAGTAGGTTCTTGCCTTGAGATAATGTCTCCAGTTGTAGTTTGTTAATGCTGAAAATCTCCCGATTGGACAAGAAATTCTTTATATTTCACAATTATCGTATACCTCCCCCCCCGATAGGTTTGCTGAGTAGACACGTGCCCTCAAATAATCTGTCCAGTTGTAGCTTGTAAATGCTAAAAATCCCCCGATTGCACGATAAAATTTTAAAATTTTATAGTTTTTGTATTACCCCCCCCCCCCGTTTTCAGAGTAGGCATGTGCGCTCAGATAAAGTGTCGAATTGTACCTTGTAAATGCTGAAAATCTCCCGATCGGAAGATAAATTTGTCATATCTTACACTTTTAGTATTACCCCCCCCCCCCCACGACAGGTTAGCTCAGTAGGCTCATGACCTGAGATAATGTTGATAATGTTTCCAGTTGTAATTTGCAAATGCTGAAAATCTCCCGATCGGACGAGGAAATTTTCATATTTTACTATTTTACACTTTTAGTATTAACAAGACAGGTCTGCTGAGTAGGCACGTGCCCGTAAATATTTGGTGCCTAAGTAACTTACTGCGAACATTTTCTCGGTCAAACTCTCACTATTGGGCCAAGAAACGGCAATTGTTATACGGCCCCTTAAACATTTGTGCCCTAATGTCCGGGTGCATAAATGTCCGGTGCTCAAATGTCCGCCCCGTCTTTCAGACAGAAAATCGTAAATATGTCTCAGTTTCTTAATGATTATGAGATATAAGTGAAAACTTTTTGTGCACACCACTTGCTCAAGTAGGGAGAAATATAGGACAACTATAATTTTTAACTCAGCGCAATTTCATTGCTTTAAAAGGGAATGTGCCCAAATGTCTGGGTGCCCAAATGTCCGGTGCCCAAATGTCCGAACCCCGTCCATTGCTGCTCGTTCTTTTGATCCTTAATCACAGACGCCTTAGGCTGCAATGGGGTCTCAAGCACAGACATTGAAGCGCTGATTACCAACAGGTCGTATTTTCTGACGAGTCAGAAAATACCACCTGTTGTGTTAATATTTCTGACGAGTCAGAAAATACGACCTGTTGTGTTAATACCAAAAGTGTAAAATATGAAAAATTCCTCGTCCGATCGGGATATTTTTGGCATTTACAAGCTACAACTCGACACATTATTTGAAGGCATGTGCCTACTCAGCAATCCTGTGTATCTGAGGAGGGGGTATTTTTCGTTCTGAGCGCATGTGCCTACGCAGCAAGCCCGTCCGGGAGGGGGGAAGGGTAATTCAAAATTCAAAAGTGTAAAATATTAAGCATTTCTCGTCCGATCGGCAGATTTTAATGAATTTCAACTCCACAAATTATTTGAGGGTATGTGCCTACTCAGCAAAAGTGGAAAATATGAAGAAATTCTGGTCCGATCTGGAGATTTTCAGCATTTAGTAGCTACAACACGACACATTATCTGAAGGCATGTCCCTACTCAGGAAGCCTGTCGCAGGTAGGGGGGGGGGGTGTAGCTTGTAAATGCTGAAAATCTTCGGATGGGACGAGAAATACTTCATGTCTTACATTTTTGGTATTACCCCCCCTCCCGACAAGTTTCCAGAGTAGGCACATACGCTCAGATAATGTGTCGAGTTGTAGCTTGTAAATGCTGAAAATCTTCGGATCGGTCGAGAAATGCTTTATATTTTACACTTTTGGTACCCCCCACCTCCCGACAAGTTTCCTGAGTCAGCACATGCGCTCAGATAATTTGAAGTCTTGTAGTTTCAAAACTTCTGTTGAAATGCAGATCATAAACATTTTTTATTAAAAAAATTACATTAATTTTCGCAATTAAGAAAAGACGAAATTACGGAAACTTTATATGACTCAGATAACCAACCTCTGGGGGTCGTCGGCATGAAGCGGTCAAAAACGCAATTTTTATACGACCCCTTAAAATTTTTGTGGCTAGTTCTCCGGGTGGCTAGTTCTCCGGTGGCCAGTTCTCCTACACCCGTCTGGGACATGGTAGCTAAGCGACTAGCCTATCAAGTTCTTCCCCTTGTCACCACAAATGAACTGTTGTCTCACATAAAAGCAGGATAACAGGCTATTCTCCAGGATGATATCGAAACCTCTTCCATTCAATGCCACGCAGTGTAGAAGCTGTTATTTTTTCTCGAGGTGCCTTCATACGATACTGAGTTTTCTTAGGATACATAAGTTAACAAAAAATCTTGTATAACTCTACAAATCTAATCAGTTATCAACTGTGACATGAGGAATCCGTGATATACATTTCATTTGAATAGTACGATTCTTTCTTGGTGTTGCAATTTTCACAAACAGTAGTGTATGTATAAATACTCTCCGAAGAAGCTGCACTTCTTATCTAACATGGTTTGAAGCCTCCGTGCTGTGATGTGCTCACTGCGGACTCTGCATGACTGAAGGTTCTCACAAGGTAGGGTGAACTAGAGATAGGTTGGGAGAACCCAAGTTATGGGAGAAATGTTACTCAGCTTCGAACTCGATTTAGCACCTCATGTCAAGCAGGAGTTGTGCTTGAAGTCTGCCCACGCATGGACGGTTTCGTAAAGTCAGAGCCTAAAATTACCCGCGGGTCGGACAGGGCGCACTTTGTAACTTGTATGATTTATGATGTTAAGAAGATCAACATTTATTTACAATTATTTTATTTTTTCTTGTAGATCAACGTTTTGCTGAGCTCAGCTTCTTCAGGACAAGATTTTTCGTGTGTTTGTCCCGAAGGAACTAAGCCTGAACCAGCGAAACCTTGGTCGACAAGAAAAAACAAAATGCTTGTGAACAAACGTTGTTTTTCTTTAATATTTTAATCATCACAATGCTCATAGTGTCCAATTTCTAGAGTATATGACCTATTTAACTTTTCGTTTTTGCTTACTGTCTGTTACATTTTGGGTTATCTCTCATAAAATAGTTTAAAACATAACGTGACGTCGGAATTCTCAAGAGTTAATTACTTTAGTTATTCACTGGTGGTCGGTAAGTCAGAAAAAGAAATACGTATACTATTTTGGTATTAAAAAGGGGTTCCCGCATGAATTGTTGTCATTGAGCTAAATCGTCGACTCAAACTATAAACGAGCTATCTTAGTGCTGAGATTTAGCTGAGCATTTGTGTAAACTGTTTGCTAATAGCCAATTGTTAAATTTGTGTCATCATCGTTCTGCAAGCTGATTTAGAAGCACTGTTTTTTTTATTGGAGGTTTAACGACCACCATGAGCAACTCAATGGGCTATATAAGCAATCGCCCGTCCCTAGTTTAGGGGCACTGGTTCCAGAGAAGAGGGAAAGCCAGTGCCGTAAGACAAACACAACATCCATGCCTAACCGGGATTCAAACCCGGACTCCTTTCGGACGAATGATCAGAGACCATCGCTTAGACCACTGCGTCACCGGGGCTGCCCACTGTTTTGTGTGAAGCTTCGTGCTGTCTGACAGAACAAGAAAACTTCAAAGACAGCGTAATGCTTGAGGGACTTATCAATTCTCAGTTGGCTCTAGACACCGTTCATTGAACTGTCAGTAATGTTCTAACCTTTCCTTCAATTAAAAGGAAATACAGTATGGTCCACGGCGTAGACTTGAAGATTTACCCTTTTGATGTTGGATTTAAGAAATAAACATCCTGACTGGCAAATTGGGCGCTAATAAGTAACATACTCAGCTATTCCTTATGTTACCCCCCCCCCCTCCATACCGCTGATTTGAATTAGCTAATAAAACGTGACCGAATTGGATTTCGTAAAATAAAAATTCAAATTTGATCTCCTTTAAATACATATAACGTAAGTGGAATTTTATTTTCATTTTTAAATAAAAATCTTACTGTCTTACAATCACTGTCTTCTCCATCCCCACTACATACAGCCTTGTTCCCATTTACTTCTAAACCCAGAATCTGAAATGTTTAGATTTTGTTTTCACTGTACGATCATTTCTATTCGCATTAATTACCCTTAAGAAGGTGAAGTGATGAATAGCACAGAGTAAAACGGAAAGCATACAAGTCAGTGGAAGCTTACCTATAGAACCACATGAGCATGTGTTCTTCTCACCAGTTTTCAGCCAATTTAATTAGAGTAACGAAAAATTTACGCTTAAAGCAATTCTGTGAGTATAAAAGTTACCCAGAAAAATTACCACAAACAAACCTCTGTTCTTACAAACAAACATTGTCAAACCACTCTTACTGACCGCAAAACGAAAGAAGGTGAACACTTCTTTTTCTCTCTCTCTCTCTCTTTCTCTCCCTCGCACAAGGATTTCCATTTAGTACTAGTTTTCAACACCCAGAGTGTATTTTTTAAGCACACCCGAAAACAACACTTGTGACGTGCCTGCCCAGCAGGATGCACACGACATAAAGGCAGATAGCAGTCAGAACGAACGTCCACGTAGCTCAATTGGTAGAGCGACTTATTCCGGAATGAGGGGACTCGGGTTCGAGCCCCGGCGTGGACAAAAATGACGGAGAAATTTACTTCGTTATACACTTCTTAACAAGCAATTAACTACAGTACGTGGAAGATTTTTAGCAGAAGCTTAGTATTTCATTGCTACTATCCAAGTGTCGAACAATATTTTTGCCTTTTGCGCAACCGCACTTCCACCTCCGCCTATCTCTCTCTCTCTCTCCCTTTTTTGTTTACGTTGTTAGTGTTGTACCAAATATTTGCGTCTATCCTAAAAAAATATCCATTTCTGTCTTCCCTGACCAATAACACCAACAAGTTATGCCTATATGGCAGATAATAACTGGCGCAGCTGTTCCTACTGATTCACCTGTAGAAGTATTTTTTTTTATAATCCAACGTGTGTGCTGTATCATTTTGATTTCGCTTTATAAGGGCCGCGGATGGCCTAGTGGTCAACGTTCGTAACTGCCACGGAGGAACCTCTGGTTCGGTCATGGGCAGGTACGAACGCTCGAACCACTAAATATTCGCCGAGCGTGGAATGGGCACGTTAAGCCGACGGACCCTGGATACTGGCCTCCCGGTAATAAATAAGGGCGTCTTCCTCCCCCTTTCTGCCTTGCTTCCGTGTCACTTTCCTATCGGCACTCTAGCCCAAATCTCCTTGCTTCCTATTTCTAAGGGTTGTTTAAGAACTGAGGTCAGACACTCCCTTCCCAAAATCCTTTACATATGATCTGATTTTGCTGTTTTTAAGTGCAGTACACGAATAAGTATAATAAAGTATTTATGCTTTTAAAGAAATACAAAATCCTTTTATTAGGTGTACACATATGTTTTCAAGCGTTTTTTGCATGACGTATACCGCTAATTTACATATATGACATTCCCCCGCGTTGTTTTCATGTGACCGTAACTGGTCCGGAGTATAAAGTGTGGCACATAAGTTTGTCCAACAGTCAAACGCACTTGCACATCGGTAGGTGAAAGATGGCAAGCGATACTGCATTTATTCGACACTGCATTCGTTACGAATTTTATCAAGGAAAAAGTGCTGAAAAAGCATGTGCATCGATCTGTCCTGTTCTGGGGGAGAATACTGTATCGAAACGCACGTGTGGGGTTTGGTTTAGACGATTTAAAGCAGGCGATTTTGATGTTAGCTATCCGGAGCGTGGCAGCGCCCTGCAGAAGGTTGCACATGAGAAACTGCTAGCATTGCTAAATGAGGATTCGTCTGAAACGCAAAACGAACTAGCTGGACAATTGGGGATACCTCAACAAACCATTTTCAATCGTTTACGCGCGATGGGAAAGCTTCAGAATAAAAGAAAATGGGTGTCACATGACCTGAGCCAGAGAAACAAGAATGATGAGCGTGTCATGAAGTGTTTGAACCTGTTGAATAAACACACTGAAAGTCTTTCCTGTGGAAAATCGTTACGAGTGATGAAATGTTGATATGGTACGACAATCCCAAACGCAAAAAACACTGGGTAGACCCCGGTGAAGCAACGACTTCGACACCGAAATGCAATATTCACTCCAAGGAAGTTCTACTGTGCATCTGGTGGGATATGAAGGGTGTTCTCTATTATTAACTACTGGAAGTGGGTCAAACTGTTACTGCTGATCGCTACAAGCAACAGTTTCTGCGATCGAACCAGGGAATCTGCCGGAAACGTCCATTCACAAGCAAAGGATTGCGCAATGTGAAATTACTGCATGACAGCGTAAGGCCGCATGTCGCGAAATCGGTCAAGGAAACGCTATTGACGCTTAGCTGGGAAGTTTTGGGGCACCCGGCGCTGCGTATAGTTCTGACGTAGCCCCTTCCGACTTTCATTTGTTCCAATCGATGCAACATGGTATGTCTGTTGTACGGTTCCGGACACGTGACGAAGTGCAAAAATATGTTGACGACTTCATCGCTTCACACGACGAAGTATTCTTCATGGCTGGAAACCGTAAGCTGCCCGACTGATGGCTGAAGGTGATAGATAATGACGGCGCAGGTTTTGATTCGTAAAGGTATTGTTTTCTCTCAAATTACATGTTGCGTTGTATAAAACGCTTTAACACTTATTTTTACACCTAATATAAAGCACCAGAAATAAAAGATCAGAGAATTTGCGAAAACGTACACATTTTTCAGAAAGGGGGTTCTTGATTGCATCGCAAGTGAGGACTCAACCACCTACAGCTGTGCTGTAAAGTTAAAATATCAAAGGTAAAGCCCCATTGGGGTATGGAGAAAAATTCATGAGAACGATATTTGAGAAATCATCAGGGATCTACAAAATGTTAGAAATTAGTGCCTCCAGTACATAGGCTATAAAACGTAAACATTATATTCTACGTATGTTCCCCAGAACAGACTGGGAATGCGACCGCAATTACAATGATGTTCGTGCCATCACATTGAAAATAGCGCTTATAAATTTCAGTTGAGGAAGACTGAAAGATCAATTTCGAGGGATTGCATGTAAAACCCAACTATGAAATCCACACACGCTGTCGTGTTGCTAATATCAGTGATTACGTATTGAACGAAGATAATTTTTGGGCAATAAACTACGTTATCTCTTTAAATGTGAGCGCGCCTGCTTTGAGTTCAAGAGGAAATCCAGACTAGATTCCCCTCTGGCGAAACTTCTGTTGTAATTTAAGAGTCTGGCTTTCTTCGACAACGAGGCGCCATTAGTCAGCAGCTCTTTGGGAAACGCCACGGGATGCAGGTTTCTACGTGATCTCCCTACTGAAGAGTCATCGCTCATCAAACTTCATAAAAATTCTCCAAATAAAACTACACCAAGAGTTGCGTCGGTTGTCCTTAACGCACGTAAACTAAATGTTTGAGAGGTACTACCGTGCTAATTCTCTGTCCCTACTTTTCATTTCCAATCTATTTTTAACCGTATAAATATTAATAATTTAACACCGATTCCCGAAAATCACTGCGTCAGATGGCATAAATATAAACGTATTCAGTAGAATTACAAACTTTATTCTCTATATTTTTGTTTTAATTAAAATGCCGTTGTCAAAATTGTTCAAAAAATAGATGTGATCTGAAAAAATGACAATAGTGCACTTTTCTTCGACAGTACAAAAAATGTGTTTATTTAAAGCTATCATCTGATGATCGTCCTTGAATTTCTGAATTTTCTTATACCACTTTTGGGCAGAACTCTCTCTTTCAAACTTACATTATATAAAGATCTGCAACAAACCTCAACAGAAGTTTCCTGAATTGCGACATATTATTTATCATTTCCAGCCCATTGCTGTTCAGAAACAACATACATTCTTTGAAATTTTGTAGTCTTTCTAACACAGTAAATTCTTACTAAACCCATTGCAGATGGTAGATAGACAACGATCCAAAACAGCATTGTAAAAACTGCAAGACAGGATTTTCCTATGTTGTGTGCCAAAAAATGTGATATGATTTTGTGTTTCACGGAAAAAAAGGAACTGCTTTGTCGATTTTCATGTGAAGTGAAAAACATTCTATTGAACATATTCGTATATTCAGAGATGGGAAATCAAAACACAATTTCCTGTTGAAAAGAACGATATGGTATCATGTTCATGAAGAAAACAAAATGAGGAAAAGGAAGTCAAATTATAAGAAATTTGAACATTTGAATCCCAATTTTGTTCACAAACAACATTTTGTATTTGAGGAATAAAATATTATAATTTTTTTCAGTGTTATTTTTATTTATTACAAGCCCAAAACACCACAAAAAACCGAAAAAAAGGTTTCCAATTTCAAAAATAAAATTTTTGGCTGGAAAGGGTTAAAAGATATTTTTTTGTCTTTCGGTTTTCAGTTATTACGAGGTGTTTCCGGAATGAAGGTAATATAAATTTGTTGGTTGTTTAGTTGGTTGGTTGGATTGTTGGTTTGAGTTTAGTGGCGCAAGTGCCTCAAAGGGCCAAAGAGTGCCAACATAAATTTGCTCATCACGATGTTTAATAAAAGAACGATGAAATTACGCATGAAAAAGAAGTAAACATGTACAACTTCTCCACTTAATCGTCAAATTTATTGAGACACTTGCCTTGAGGTTTGATAAGTTTATCAAATCCGCTGGAGAAAAAGTCCGTACCTAACCCATTAGTCAGCAGGACACCGCCTGACAAACTTCCTTATCTGCTCTGAAGTGCTCTCCCGAAAGATAGTTTTTGAGCAAATGGTAGTCCAAAGGCACTAAATCTGTGCTGTGTGTATTGGGGATGATGCGGCAGAGTATTCTAGAGATTACGGCGTAACCCCTCACATCTGGACTGCTCACTGTGTGGAGTACCGTTAAAGTGCAACAAAATAACACTTGCTTCTTTGACCTCATTTTTTCATGTCCTTGGAAAAGTCCCGTTTGCTTGCGAAATGCGAATGACTTCACGGATACCTCTTTTGAGCCACACTCTCATAGTATCCTAAATCTTTCAACTGGAATCAGTTGTGGAGCACCACTAGCGTCACCATGTGTGAGAGGGTTTTTAGCACATTATTAATTATTATATCTACCTGTGGTATTACATTTCCTTTTACCGTTCTTATTTTTTTTTTTTTTGAAACCCTACTATCTCTTCAAATTGAGATCACACTAAATGATAACTAAATGATAACGACAACAAACAAAAACAAAAAAACTCCTGCGTTGACTAGAAATCTGGATATCTAATTGAAATGTCCTTGGGTGTAGTTTGAAATGTTTTTGGGAAATGTCTTTGGGTCTAGTTTAGTGCCGGCACGGGCGCCGGCGCTAAACAGACCCAAAGACAAGGCTACTTATATTCCATTAGATGTAGTTGGTACAATCTCTGGTAACTCAGGATTAAAATGTGAGGGTACTTTATATGAAGAAACTTCTTGTTTGATATTTCTGAAAGAATATTGTCATTCTGAACTCTAATTAAAATGTGTGTTTCTGTGTAACTTTTTTGTTTGTTTGTTTATGTTTCAGGGTTTAATTACCTCAGCGGGCAACTCGATGGGTTATAAGTAATCGTTCGCCCCTAATTTAGGGAAAATGATTATAGGAAAGAGATAGAGACAGTGCCGTAAGACAAAACAACATCAATACCGCACTAGGATTCAGCACAAACAAATAGTGCAACCGGTAAGGCACAGTTTGTTCAAAGGATGAACAACCCATGATAAATTTGGAATAAATCTACTGTAATAAGATAGTAAGCCCAGAAAAATTTTAATCTGTGATGAATTAAATGGCCTTGAAGCTTTCAGTATAACATTTTTCGTTCAGTTTTGTGAATATCTTTCTTCTTATTTCATGTGCACAGTGAATAATGGAACTTCATTAAAAATGCTATTTTCTTTGTTTATCTTGAGACTGAAAAATTGCATTCATTTGAATATCTGCTCAACGGATCTGATCAGTTGAGTCTGTAATACCATTAATAAACATATTAACTCCTTTTACGCCATTTAAAACTTGTTCCGTAGTTCCTTCCAAATAGGATTCAAGCGACGACGCAAGTCCATGTGATGGTGCACCTGAAATTCGTAATACAACGTATGAATCTGTCCAATCTTTTATGAGTGTTTATAGTAATTCCCGATAGTCTTCTTCCACAACCATGTGCCGAAAGTCTGATTTTGATCAAGTTTTGAAAAATGATTTTCGCCTCGTAAAGAAGATAACACGTCATCAATTTTTGCAGATGAATTTAAACATCATCATTTTTGGAGATTTTGGGGGATTTTGGAGTGTTCCACTTCCAAATATTTCCCAGTGTAAATTTAAAACCGCTAATTCGCGTTCTTCCAGTATGTTTTACCACCTGTACAACTGGAGTAATGAATGCATTTACTATGCTTAGCACAAGTTCAATAATGAACTTATTTCCAACTTTAATACACACACCTGACGTGGACTAGGAACATCAAACAGAAGTCATCGCTCTTTCCACGTTTATAAGTGAGTCACGGAAAAATTTATCATGTTCCAACCTCCACAGTTCTTCTACAGTTTTTTTTAATGCAGAAGTCACAGTTCAAACTTCGCATAATACTGGTTTCGGATCTAAGGACCCATGAAGTTGTGCATTTTTACTTTCTGCTTCACCAACAGTTTCTTCAAAGATATGGAGCCGTTACGGTGATCGAGGTGTCTGAAGAGTTGGCTCCTGACCATTTATCGGAGATGTGACCGGGTTCGCTTCCTAAACGTGGCACAAATGATGTGTTTTCCTCAGAGTGTGGCTTTTCGTCTTCTCTAGAAACAGAGGACTCAAATTAGGGACGGGCAACAGTTTATAGCCGCTAAAAGTGTTCATGGTAGTTATTAAGTTCCAAAAAGAAACAAAAAATGGGAATGCTAATAACCTAATGCATTGAGTGTTCCTGATTTCCTAACAATCTCTGCATAACTTATTAAAACAGTATGCCAATTTGTGGAAGATAAATAAAATTTCTTCATCTAGTCTATTCCAAAAAAGTAGGAAAATATATCGTCATTAATGAGATACCATTTCGGTGTTTTGGTTTTATTGTAGAACACTACAAGGTCATTAACAAATCCTAAGGATTTCAGGACATTCCCTGACGCTGTTCAAATGTACATGAGAAGGATAAAACAATCTTATTTGGATATACTTTTGCAAATCGATTCATGGGGAGTGTAAGAACTTCAGATCCAGTTATAAATGCATTTCGGCATATGCCATGTATTCCATTTTTATGTGCATTTTTGTTGGATCTGATAAACTTGAAGAACCCCTAGCTTAAATGTGCTTGCATTGCTTCGATTGAATTTGGATCTTGCATTTTCATCTGTGAATTCCAACAATATTTATACATGATATCTAGAACAGATAAATATACATTTACTGTGTTCTCCAAAGGAATCGTACTCTCACAATAAAAATACGTTCTCCTCTTAGCAGAAACTGTTGTAGTTCCAGGTTTCCTGTGGTGCAGTTTTATAGGCAGATGTTATTATGTGTGTGTTTTGAAGATATCTTGGGATCATTTGAAATTTTATTACACCTAAGATTTTTATTCTTTCATTCCTGTAGATCATTAGTAGCGTTTTGCTGTGAAAAGGCCTGCTGTACAGCATTTTCAAAAGTCAGGTCTTCGACCTTTATTAGCAAACGCTGATGAATATTTTCTTCATGTATACTTTGCATAAACTGTACCAGCAAATATTTATTTAATGTGACAGAAGTAAATCATAGTTCTACAATGTGTAGTTAATGTCTTTAAATTTGCACATAAATTTTGGATTGATTCAGTCTCTAATTGGGTCCTTTTACTGAACTTTGTGCTTTCAGTAATAATTTATTTGGAAGTGCAGATTGATTCACGAGTTGTGTACTATTTGTTCGAAGGAGTAAATTTCAGGTTCCTTCGGCAAAAAAAAAAAACAAGATCTCGTTGCAATGAATAAGTCATGGAACCTATCAAGCTTAATAAAGCAAGAACCTCTTTTCCTTCCTTAATGCCTCGTCTTTAAGTCAACATGCTGTAAGAACTAAATAAAAAAAAATTCTACCTTCTCGAAGCTATTTTTAGGTTTACAGTTCAGTCTTCATTTCGTGATAACTCTTAACGATTTTTATTAGCCCGTGAGAGAGCCAAGTGACGAATCGACAGGACATTTTGTCACTACAACGCAAAACGCTATAACATATAAACGACAAATAAATACATGCAATAGTAAGTACATATGCAACACCTGTTTATTCTCACAGCTACAATTCTTTTTTTTTTTTTTTTTTTTTTTTTTTTTTTGATTGGAGTTTTAACGACCACCGTGAGCAACTCAATGGGCTATAAGCAGTCGCCCGTCCCTAATTTAGGGTCACTGGTTCCAGGGAAGGGAGAGAGCCAGTGCCGTAAGACAAACACGACATCCATGCCTGACCGGGATTCGAACCCGGACCCCTTACGGACGACTGATCAGAGGCCATCGCTTAGAACACTGCGCCACCGGGGCGGCCAGCTACAATTCCAACGTTTGCAGTGAACCAACGAACTAGAAAAGAAAAAATGAAACAAGCCAGACGCAGCAGCGCTATCTCTGGTCGGGGGCTCAATTTGCACAATCACAATATTTCAACTTGATTTTTTTCCGTCAAAAGGGTGTGAGATCACAAAACCCAAATATAAATTGGAAGGAATAGAGTTTTTTTTTTTTTTTTTTTTTTTCAGCACTATGTTTTTCTTTACGAGAGATAGATCAACGGTGAGACATTTAACTTTTGCTTCAAATAGTCAATAATGATCAGCGAAATCCTGTTTTAATTTACATTTTCAGCTCTTTAGTGGTTTTTCCAAATATTGTGCTAGGAACAGACCCAAGATATCAAAATATTGGAGTCACTCTTTAAAACACGAACTTGATTTCACACCCATTCGTTCATTAATTTTCAAAAGCTGAGTGCTGATCACTAAATATTTCACCACCATACTTTTAATATCTTCTGAAGTTAAACGATTTTTGCAGTCACTTGTTTAGACCGCTTTGTTCCGTCACAATGGTTCTCCCTGAAAGAAAAACCTTATGTGAAATTATTATAGTGTAATCCGCTATGTACGGGAGAGACAAATTTCGGTATAGATGTCATTTGCAAACTCCGCTTTAAGTACCGATTTCAACGCTTTAATATATTGCAATGAATGAACTTGGGGTTCCAAAATGGGCGGAAATCATCTCGAACGGATATATTCGCTATCTAAGAAGTGTACTGAACGCGGGCGGAACGACTGAAACTGCGCATCAGAAAGTGTGCTAGATATAACAATGGCGACAAACTAACAAAGGAGAAGGAAGATGAATAAAGTATGGGATTACACCAATGCACAATACAAATTTGGAAGATGGGAATCTGTTTATTGGTATAAATATGGTATATGTACTTAATCGGAAACTTGAAACTTGGTCGTTCTGGATGGTGTAGTGGTTAGCATACTCGGGCGATATCCAGGAGAAGCGGATTCGATTACTGCTCCAGGACTACCAAATTTTCAAGTTTTCGGATATTATCTGACCCAACATCCATGTCATATTTGCAACAATAGACGGATTCCTATCTTCCAAATTTGGAGAAGGAAGATGTTGTAGTCACTTGTTTCTACCTAGTGGCATGTTGTCAGTGTCAGTGAAACTAGCCTTTCCCCATCATGCTTTGTGTCATCGAGCAGAGAATAAAGAATTACAAGAGAGCGCATATCATCCATGGCAGGTTTATGCTCTGTACTGCTGAGATGGGAAGAGGAAAATAATTGTTTTTCCGCAGCTTTTGCAAACGTTTGATTCTGTGTGAACATTTCTGTTTGGAACAGAAAATTTTGGGCATTGTTTGATTCTGGTACACCAGCAGCTAAAATGGTAAATAAAATAGTCAGACATACAGCTAAGTAAAAGAAACTGAGCGAGCAAAGCATGCAAAAGACCAGTAAAAACTATTACAGACTTGACATTTAAAAAATACCCTAAAGAATAAAAACTTACATTTACCAGATAAGAAAAATATTAAATGGAAATTGATTAGAAACGCTGAGAGACGGATAGGTGTAGGCAAAAGTGATAATTCAACAAAGATGCACAGAAAATAGCAGTCAGAGGGGAAAACAAAACGGAAAGAAAAGTAGACGTAGAAATGAGATCAAAGGTTTTCTCAGAAAATAATTAAAGAAGAGAAACATGACGCTGTGGAAAACGGGAAAAGGAAAAATAGTAACAATGCACGGAGTTAGATTAATAGTGGCTCAAGAATACTGTGTATTGTGAAGAAGATAACTCACAAAATGCAGGAAAGTCAGGTAACTATTTTAACACCAGGAGATGGATTTATTTCATTTCATTTCAATTTTTTCCCTTTTCCCCTATTCCGTTGCTCATATTTATGCCCTTAAAAATATGTACATCAAATCTTTGGAACCACATAATATGGGGAGCTTTTAGCATCCGTTTCTATCATGAAAGACTTAATTCCTATCGGCTTTTTAATTTGCATTTCGTATGAAAATAATAGTTTTCCATACAAGCAGGTGTTTTGTTGCACACACTCAAGTTTCTTTAATTTTTCACAAACGCTCACAATAAATACATTTTATCTTATCATCTTGAGAAGAAGAGCAAAAAGGATAATACCGAATACCAAGGAGAAGTGATCATCTGTTTTGATAAAAGTTTCAAACCTGCTACGATGAAGACACTTCATGATCTTTTTCTTTAATTTTAATTTTTAACAGGCTAACAGACTTTTTTTACCAATTGAATTAAACCATTCCGACGGAATATAAAAATTGTCATCAAGAAATTTCGAAACAATAGTGTAAAATAAAGATCTTAGCACCAGCAAGAAAACGAGGAAACAATTTTGAAAATATAATTTTTAGAAGTGCAGGAGAACTTGGAACTATGTGTATCGCACATATTACTAATGGCTGAAAAATTAGGATAAATATGAGTCATTCATAACTTACGTGCTATTCTATCTTACGTTAGAAGAACTTTTAAATTTATTTCATAGATACACCACCACTGCATCTACATTTATACGGACGGATGGTCGTTCAAAGTGAAATTACGAGAACGTGTCTTTATCCAAAGACGTAGAGACAAACACGGAATATAACATTCACAGTGTTTCATTACTTGTTTTCTCCTCTACTGAGCACTGGAAATCTTTCTCTAATTTTATAGCTAATTTTGTTTCAAATCACTATATCGCCTAAGCAAACTTGAAAAACATATGTAAATATTTGTTTGTACCGGAAGCATACAGGAAGAACTTTATAAAGCACTGCATTTCTATATGAAATCCCTCCGCCTAATATTTCACGGTCCTGTGGCGCCCTCAGTAGGTGTGTACCAGGGTTCCGGGGCCTCCCCATGGGGTATCACTTACTTAGTTCTTTCTTATTGGCTGCTTATTTTTAAATATAATTGTACATGTTTTTAAAAACATATTTCACGAATAATTGGAAACGCAATTTAATATGATGGAAATATTTTATGGCTTCCCAATAATTTGAGATACCTTTTCTCAGGGGCATTTTTAAATTTGCATCTTCAATATTTTTGTCTTCTCCCATCAAGAACTCCAGGGTGCACTACTGATATGGTTAAAAATTTGTCCTGGTTCCTTTTGCCTTAGTAGATAGCACACACACGCACACACACACACCAGTGGCGTATCTTGGGTCCGAGACCGGGGCTATCTTACCCCCCCCCCCCGCCCACAGTACTGTCTTTTAAAAATTGCGAAGTTTATATTTTAATTGTTAAGTAATAGAAGTAAATTTTTTTTTCTAAATTTTAGGTACATGCTATTGCTAACATGATACCAAATAATTATATTATTTCCTTTTGTGTGAACTTGAGTGTTACGTTTTCACGGAAATGTTTCTTCCGAGTGCTTTTTCATATTTAAAAATAACTTATTTCTCTATTAATAAACCAGCCAAGTTGCTCGAATGTGTATGTCCTTGTGTGGCTCTAAGATATATCTTGATTCTTTTTAACACGGGAAAAACTTCTTTCGACAGTTGCAGTTGTTAATGAACAGTTTAATATTAGATCTGATAATTTGTACACTTCAATAAATATTCTGTCCAATTATTCAACTTTATGTAAGAAGTAATGTATCTTACTGATTTATTTTGTATTCATCAAGGGAATTAAACACCTTCAGTTCATTTTTTAATCGAGCTGTATCAAAATTTGAAGCATAGAGTTATTTAAGCTCTGATAGTAGATGTTCAGGGAAGCTTTCACAAAATTTATCAAAAGAGTTCCAATCCAACAAAGCCACGAATTTAAGATATAATATCACTGATTTTAATTCATTGACACTTCACACAAACTGAAATAACTCTCGTGAAACGCGCGCTGGAAGCATGGATGGACTGAGGTAGTCCGAAGTCTTCTTTTTGTGGAGCGAACCCTTGCTCAAAACAGTGGTCCACTCACGTCCGTAACTCAATCATGTTATCATGGAAACACTAGCAGGAGATGGTGTTGAAGCTCTTCGCATCAGAACAGCGAAGGCTCTCGAAGACTTACTTGCGTTATGCCGTTGGTCATCGCTCGCCAGACTGATTATCATAAACGAAAGAAGCAAGTCCGCTCGTGATTTTTTCACATCGAAAGCATCGACATATCTCAATACCGTTGATAACTGACTTTTATTTGTGTATATTTTTAATTGACTTTTATTTGTGCATTCTCTGGGCTTCGCAGCTAGCCTAGCTAGCCTCGAATATACGCCACTGACACACACACACACACATACAAACGTTGCTATCTCACGCAAACGCCATTTTTCTTTGCTATCTTACTCAAACATTTTTCTGTGGAAGAGAAAATTGTTACCGTGGTCCCATTAATTTCAGCAAAAGTTAATATTAGTCCATTTCTTTTAATTTTATTTGATGATCTATACTTATCCTTTATTCGCTAAGTTTTTCGGAAATAAGGGATGGTGCATTTAGTCGTTTTCGGTCAGCTGGTAATGAGATTGGAACTGACCACTCCGGTTTTTGGAAGAAAACCTTCTTCACCAACTGATTCATGAACTTTGTTGACAGTGACTAGGGAAAAGTTTTATATCTCTTTATTGTCATCCGTTCTTTGAAGGGAGAATCTTTAAACACACATACCACCTGACTTTGAACTGTTAGTCTAAATGAGAAGATACCATCACGTAACCCTTTCGCAAGGAAGAGCAATCGAAGTGATGCAGCTCACTCGTGGAAAGAAAGTGCGAAAAGCTAGATAATGATTTCTGAATGAGGGATCAGAGGACAACGAATGGCCGGGGGTTCGAAGGGTGAGAAATGGGGTGCAAGTGGACAGAGAACTGAACAGCTGTCCAGATGGTGCGTGAGAGGGGTGAAGCAAATGGAGCATAAGATCCCAAACATTCCTGAGAAAGTAGAACAGAAGCAGAGAAAGGCACACACTATTGAGCAGCTGAGGTTTTAGGAGAATGAAATAAGATGGGTTTTTTTAGGTTCCTTTCTCTCAGGGGAATCGAAGAACAAGAATTTTGATATCTGAACTTAGATGAGAGATCGGGAAGGAATTAAGTAAAAGCGTGAGTGACTAAGTAGTTTCATAGTCAAGAAATAAGAATAAATAATTAAATAAAAACATTTCAGAAACTAGTGTAAGGCAAATCATACAAATACAAACTGTGACGTTCCCTACCCGTCTACGAAGATACAGGTTTCAGATAGAGAAAAAAGCATTTCTTCGTAATGGGGAATGAACTTTTCGTCTTCGCTTTCTAAGGAAGGCAGCGAAAGATTGCGGGATTCAGTAAATCATTTTATAGCAAAGGCGTGACAAACCCAAGACCAGGGAGGAAAGAAACTGTAACGGACAGATGGAAGTTCAAAGTCAAATTACTAGCACTCGCTATTTTTCCAAATACGTGCTAAGAAACACACAGCAACCGAAAAATTGTTATCCGGACACCGTTGGAATCGATCCCCAGATTTCTGGATAACTAGTCGAGTGCATTATCAGCTAGTTATCTGGAGATCTGGGGTACGATCGCAGAGATGTCCAGATAACAATTTTTCGGTAGCTGTGTGTTAAAGAAAAACGTGGAAAGAGCGATGAATTTGTCTTTTCACATTGTCTCCCCATTTTCAGAAGATTTTTACGTGTTAAGGAACAATGAATACCGAATCCACAGTGTCTCAATTCTTTTTTCCACTGCTTTTCCAATCTCATAATGAAGTCCAAGATTTTCTTTTTCAGCTTCTTGCTCTGAACAAGAATATTTTGTAAGCCACATAAGTATGGATGACAAAATTCTACAGCGCATTAAGACAATTATGTAAATTAGAATAACAACAGGGGACAACTCATGTCAATGATCTGAGGATTCGCGAGGAGCATTGTAAAGGTGAGACCAGTTCTTTCCCATTGTTCTTCTTAATCTATTTCGTCACCTTCATGTAAATTGATTTAATGAACAAAAATATAAAAATAAAATATAAATGAACTACGATATAAAACTCTCCTTAAACATGATGTCTCGAAATCGAAGGTAAGCTACATTTCCGCAGCACGTATTCCAGCGGTTTTGCAAATAGGTTTTTTTCTGAGTATGTACTTTTAATCGTAATTTTTATTACCTGGAATCACAAATGTGCTTCGTACCTGTACGTTTATGTCAAATTAATGTTCTAAATGAGATGCATTCTATGCCGAGGAAAAAAATCCTATTTTATCGAAGAAAGTTAACATTTACTCATGCTAAGAGTTCATTAGCGTCATAATGTTACACTCAGGGAAATTCACAGATGAAACCTAAAACTTGTAAATTCTTAATGCAACCTAACGAAGCAACCCATCAGTAATGTTACAGAACGGCATTCGCATTAGTTATTCGTCAAATCCCCGGGGCATGAAGTTTGTAGATGGAAGCCCGCTTCTTCTTCTCCAAGATAGTTTAGGTAAATTTTCTCGTGATGTAACAAATAAATCCGTAAATAAATGGAAAAGTATTAATGACAAATCAGATGGCGCATACGTAACTAAAATGATCTCATTACAGCAAACTCAAGTAATCAAGCACAGCTAAACGAATACCTCCGATGTTCACACCTAAATCATAGATGTGCTTTCAACAAACTCCAAGGGAATATTTTTGACGAAAATATAATATCGAAGTTTCTTAAACATAAGTTAAAAGATCTTAGGAATTACCTTCGGTGCTCAAGTACAGTGCTGGCCTGAAATACACTCATGTTCATAAGATACAGAACACCCGAAAGGAGTCCAGCTACGACTTTGATTTTTACAGTGTATGCTAATAAGGCAATATCGCAGAAAATATTAATTGCATTTCGGCGTCATAAATGGATGCGCACCGCATCTAGGAAAATCCGATCGCGCAGCATCACAGACCGGAAACCAATCAATTTCTTTCAGAAGGGCCACGTGGCTCGCTCAGCATGGCAGTGTTTGGTGAGAAGTGAGTGGGTAAGAATGCTAAGTCACCGTGTAAGACAATCGTAGAGTCATATCAGCGAGTTCGACAGAGGTCGCATTATCAGCATGCGAGGCTAAAATGCTTCCTTCCGAGAGATGGCAGGTAGTGTGGGGCGCAGTGTGTCTGCCTTGGCATCTTGGCAAGGGTGGACTGGCAATGCTACGAAGAAGGACGTAGGACCCGAAAAGAAGGTTATGGACATCTCACAGTGAAAAAGCCGAGAGACAGCAGTCATAAAAGAGGATGTCTTTGAGTGACCTTTCTGCGTAACAAGTTATTTTTAGGCGAAAATGATAGCCGCATCTGTTTCCGGCTCACGACAGGAGGAGACGGCCGCCCCGGTGGCGCAGTGTTCTAAGCGATGGCCTCTGATCATTCGTCCGAAAGGGGTCCGGGTTCGAATCCCGGTGAGGCATGGGTGTTGTGTTTGTCTTACGGCACGGGCTCTCTCCCTTACCTGGAACCAGTGACCCTAAATTAGGGACGGACGACTGCTTATAGCCCATTGAGTTGCTCACGGTGGTCGTTAAAACCTCCAATCAAAAAAAAAAAAAAAAAGGAGGAGACGTGTCGGAAAGAATGTATTCACACCAACACGAGGCATTATAGCCTGGGGTTCTATCGGGTACGAAAGCAAATCTCTTCACGTGAGAGTCGGTACCACCATAACGAGCGCCCCTTATGTCAATGACAGTATACTACCAATCGCCTTTTCGTATCGGCAGGACGTCCCCGGAGCCATATTTCAGCAGTTCACTGCCACGCCGCATGTTGCAGCTACAACATGTGCCTTCTTCAGGCATAACAACGTTCCACTTCTGCCGTGGCCGGCTAGATTGCTGGATTCATCACCGGTAGTAAAATTCTTTGATAAGCTCTAGCGATGGGTGCAGAGTCGTCCAGAGAATCCTGATGAACTTTGGATCAATACAGCCTGGATGGCTATATTGACCCAAAGTTCGTCAGGATTCGCCAGAGGTGGCCGCACCGATTACTAGCTACTATACATCGACTCACCTGGTACGTATGACACCGAGATAATAATCATTTGTTCTGTATTGCCCAATGAACATATCCTGTAAAAATCAAAGTTATTCCTCAAATCTTTTCAGGTGTTCTATTTTTAATGAACACGAGTATATTTCGAAACTCTCAGCTAGAAAGCAGAAGACTGTTTCAGTTATTATTTGTATTACCTGTCCATAGGAATCATTCATCACCTGCAGTTTGAATTTTCGTGTAAACCTATAAATGTATTTCAGTGAACCAAAATGAAAAAAAAATTGCAAATTCCAACTGTGAGAGCAAAAGTTCCGGTCACGTGTCGAGGCTCCGCCTCCTACTTATGGATCTGAGGCGTCCACGCTATAGGGCTCCTCACAGACACAAAGAAGTGTTTGTGTTTCTGAGAAACACTCCTAAACCCTATTCGAGCGAACAAACGAAGCCTTCCCCACTTTAATATGAAATCTGTGATTCGGGAAGGCGGATCGAAACCACTGAACGGACAGAATAATACGCACACTAAAATATAATGATATCGAGAAGAGTTACTATTGAAAACACGCAAACATTTATTACATAATCAGTTAGGTTCCTGACGGCGGTGGATTACTCTTTCTTTAACATCAGGTTACCCTAAGGATCAGAGTTGACAAGAGGCGTGAAACACGAAAGCTAGAATAACCACTTCCGAAGAAAATCTCTCTCGGCGTTGAAGTTCTAGAATGAATCTACCTACTATTATGTAGATCTATATCTCTGATAATGTTATGAATAGTAGTCTAACTATACTACTCTGTCAATACGTTTTAATCTTAGCCTGTGCTAAGATCGGATTCACTGTAGCGAAATATCTACTACGCCAGCGGGATCCCTGACTGGGGCCTATACCGGTCCAACTGAGCACTCTATCTCTTCTAGGATAGATGCTCGCTAAACTCAACCAGAGCGTCGGACCTCCGTGGTTCGGAGCGTCCCTCACCTCACCCACAAAAAAGGCAAACGCTTCGCGTTCCCTTTCACCGGAGAACTACTCTCTCCGTTGGACGAAAGCAGACTGACCAAAAGATCCTCTTCAAGAGACCTGCTCGTCTCTCCTCCTCCGCGCTACGCATGCGAGAAGACCTCGGCGCTGAACTTCCCTCACCTGTTGATGTGGCTCGCCTTCTACGGCCACGTGGTTCACCTTTGCTGCCCTTCCCCGAACACACCCTGGGCTTTGGCTCGGCAACCTCGCTGATGGGTTTTAATCCTACCTTCCGTGTCTCCACGGTTCTGTGAGATCTGTCCGTTAGTAACTGCACCCTTTGAGAAAGTAATCCTACCGCCGAAGTACATTCTTTCACTAAAACAATATACATTGTTATATTTGCACAAAGGTAGATTGCTGTTTTCCAGACTTTTAGGCGTCTGGTCGACGCTGACAATGTACAGCAAAATTCGCGGTATCATTGAAGATGTCATCAGTTCGTCGTTAAGGCGTGAGAAACTGAAGTTCTTTGTTTGAGGCTCTGGACATCTGAAAAATAAGAAATGTTCACGAACTTTCTGTCGCCATCTTGGGCTTGTAATGTCTTTTTCTTCATGAAAAAGTAACATAATGTTCCGCATTATTATAAATTAACATAGTTAATATGTCCGTTCTTACACCAACTTCAGAATATTAAATCATAGTTTATAAAATGAAACAACTCAAAAAAAGTTGCTGTTGAAGGAAATGACAGGGTTACGAAAGTTTACAGAAGGAAGTGAAATCTTACAAAGGCGGTTCATCTGAAATCTCTCAAAAGGGAAAATAAGTGCTTGCGTGCGTGCCTGTGTGGATGCACTTCTGTTTGACCGTATGTGAATGTGAATGCAAATGCATACGTAAAAAATGGAAGATGAAGTGCGCGTGTGTAGTAAAACATCAATTTGTCTAAACAAAATGAAATGTTCAAGCGTATTCATAATAAATCAATCTGGTATTTATCAGAGGACACTTAATGAATATCTGCGCTGTCAGGAAACTCTTGCGAAATGTTTCTGTGATGGAAAATATGAAATACATACTTTTAGTGGAAAAATTACTCATGAATAATATCAAGAAAAAGATACGCTTATTTTAAATTAGGAAAACATTCAACTGTATATGAAAACAAAAAACTAATTTAGCAAAGGGGAAATTATGACCATCACAAAAATCATAATCGTCTTCATAGACACCATCACCATAATCATTACTATTACCATTTGTAATTTACATTGCTTTTCTACAGGAATCGTTCACCTTTCGTCATTTTGATCTCATGCATCGTTCCCGACAGTAGCCTCTTTTAAGAGTCCGGTGAAATTTTACTTGTAAATCACAAGTAAAAAATTTTGATGTAACGAAAATGGGTAACGGAAGTAGTCAAAACCATTGTTGAAATGTGATTATTTTCAGAAGGTCTTTGATAACATGAGAGGTTTCATTTTTATAAAGACTATATACAATTAAAATATTTACAATTATTTACAAATCTAACATAACGAATCCCAAATATATTGGGGCTCAACACAAATCTTTACTATTGGTAAATGAATTGTGACATCGTCAACACATTGAAATATGATAACAAGTGTCGCGATAAAAGTTCATGTGTGAAAAATCTGTGAACCAAAATAAATGTTCTAATCATGGTTAACGCAGCTATCACGGTGACACTTTGCAAGGAATATAAACTTCATAGGCTACAAAAGAAAATTCACGAACAGGATGTACAATCATTTACAGCACATATGTGACAAAGAATTCTACACTACCTTATAAAGGACACGTATCAACATTACACAAATATGAGATTGCGGAAGCAATAGCATCGGCAACAGGAAATAAATTATGGCCAAAAATTTGAGTTTTTCGGGGTGTAGGTAGGATTTGGGGGGGGGGTGTCAACTTAGTCCAAGTGTTGCAACTTGCAACACTTGCAAAAGCAAAAAGACAAAATGTAGAACAAATTAACAACGGAAGCACACTCCTGGTGTGTTTAAACGTAAAGAAAAAGGAGTACCCTCGTACCCAAACACGTACAACTAAACGATACTATCAACTGCAGATAGGCGTTAGCAAGAACGGGACTCAGCACAAAACATACGACTCTCAGCTTCAAGATCGTGCGGCATGCTCGTCCATGAAATGAAGCAACAATAATTAATTTTATTGTTATTCAATAATACAGTATATATATATTTTATTAAACTCTCGCCGAACATCATTTTCTCGTGTTTTACATTAACGTAACAATATTTAATTGCAATCTGCATAAATTACAAAAACCTGATTGTAACAAAAGCCATTACAAAAATGCCATTTTGATGGTACGAAAACGGTGCGTCGTGGAAAGATTTTGTCTTCCTCTCGATCCCTATAGGGGAGGGAGATAACCTGTTATTGACGAGAGCTTTAACATGATGTATAACACGATGGGATGTTACCTGTAGATATCCTGGACCAAAAGTTACCCATCCCCCTCACTAACACGTGACTTGTGATTCAGCTTTTCTTCCTATCTTCAGGTCAGAATTTAGCTTGCGCATGTGCAGATGGACTGTCGTAACTACATCATAATTCACCGGTGTCAGGGTTGTTTCTTACTGTCGTCTAAATCTGGATAATATAATAATAATAGTAATAATAAATATTGTTTTCGAAACACTAAACAGTCGATACTATTGCCGCCGCCATAGTTTCGTAAATATTTGATTTTATGACTCACATATCTTCTTTTATTGGCTCACGAAAATACATTCACTAATCCACCGACGTAAGTAACGCTGAATGTCAGGAATTAGTAAACCTTATTGTTTGTTGTCATGATTTAATTCCACTTAGTATGTACCGGACTGTGGCTCGGCAGGGTCGTGAGTGACGCGAATAAATGCTATGTGTTATACGTAAATAAATGTATACTGTCGAATTACTCACTTTATTTCACACGCTTGGCATAAGGAAGATGCATAGCATAAATTATGTACATAGAATGCCAAAGTACTCATGCAGGTAATTTATGTTTTGAGTTTCCACTTGCTTTTTTTAAGTAATTGCAGATCAACTGAAATCATAAAATATTAATTTCTACTGAAAAGAAATCATCATAAAATAATTGATTTCTATTGAAAAGAAATCATCACAAAATAATAGACTTCTACTGTGAAGAAATCATCATAAAATAATAGATTTCTATTGAAAAGAAATCATCATAAAATAATAGATTTCTACTAAAAATGTTTGAGTTTCCACTTGATTTTTTAAAGTAATTTGAGATCAATTAATATCATAAAATAATAGATTTCTAGTGAAAAAAAATCATCATAAAATAATAGATTTCTACCGAAGAGAAATCATCATAAAATAATAGATTTCTACTGAAAAGAAATCATCATGAAATAATAGAATTTTACTGAAAAGAAATCATCATAAAATAATATATTTCTACCAAAAATGTTTGAGTTTCCACTTGATTTTTTAAAGTAATTTGAGATCAATTAATATCATAAAATAATAGATTTCTACTGAAAAGAAATAATCATAAAATAATAGATTTCTACTGAAAAGAAATCATCATAAAATAATAGATTTCTACTGAAAATGTCTGAGTTTCGACTTGATTTTTTAAGCAATTTGAGATCAACTGAAATCATAAAATAATAGATTTCTACTGAAAAACGAAATACAGATGCAGTACCAATTAAATACATCATCCGTATGAGATAACTACTCGACTATTTGCGAGGAAACATGTTCTTATATCATTTTATCAACGTCAAATAAGTTGTCTGCTTTCGTGCTCTTTTAATGAAATCTTGTTAATCTGAAACATCAATTCTTTCCCCCTGCATGTGATTTTTAATAGTTGGGAAGGGTCATAGTAAGATGTTCTGTTTTGTTATTTAAAAAAGCTGTACATCTGAGTGCAAAACTGTTTGTGGCAATCGCATATTACCGATGTTAACAAATTAAGCCATATTCGTATATGACTAAACGCAAATACTTGAAAGTACGCGGAAAATCAAACAGATTTGGGCCATATTTTCCTTCGACATGTTGCATTGCTGAGAACATTTCAAAATATACAACCATATTACATATTTCACGTGGTTCAATCATTTTTCTTAAGTAGCAATAATGCTTGCTATTCTGGGTTTCTCATCTGAACTAAACTTGTTTGTCTGTCAGCAATCACTACATCTTATGACTGCTTGGAGAAAGCCAGTTCTTTGTTTTTTTGACGTGAACGGTGGTTTGAAATATCGTCATGTTTTAAATATCGGGACAACAGGTGAAATGTTGCAATTAACAAAGTACAACATCAAAACAGTTTAAAAAGTCATCTGTCATTTTCAGTATTTGAAACGTTTTGAACAACACAATATATCTATTAAAATATATTGATAAATGTTTTTGGCTTTTTTCCGTATAAAGATAAAGTGAAAAAATGAGCTTGCTATTCTGCGTTTCTCATGTGAACTAAACTTGTTTGTCTGTCAGCAATAATTACATTTCGTGACTACTTGGAGAAAGCGAGTTCTTTGTTTTTTTGACGTGAACATTGGTTTGAAATATCGTCATGTTTTAAATATCGAGACAGCAGGTGAAATGTTGCCATTAACAAAGTACAAACATCAAAACAGTTGAAAAAATCACCTGTCACTTGCAGTATCTGAAACGTTCTTAACAACACAATATATCTATTAAAATATTTTGATAAATTTTTTTGGCTTTATTCCGTATAAAGATAAAGTGAAAAAAAAAATAATAATCAAAGAAGAGGTCAATAAATTTTAATAGCACACGTTTTTAAAAATACGTGACGCGAAATATTAATTTCGATGGTTTCCGTAAAGAAAACATTTGATAAAGCTAGGTGACCGGTCACTCAACAGCATCGATATCTGCAATATGGTCGCCTTTTCTTCTTCAAATAACCAGATATCCAGCTTCCGAATTTGACAGAACAAGTGGTTTCTGTTCCATACAACAGACTCCTCTGCTCCGGTCAAGGAGGAAGCAGGCGACGGAAAGGAACATTAGGAACTATTTTATCTCCGGGAGAACTGCCGTGAAACCTAATACATCTCACACGCGCAAAAGTGCAGAGGGTGGTGTTATCAGGTTGGAACTTCGTGGTAAGAGGCCACTCAGAATCCAATCCAGCTCTTGCAGCTCTCCCCTTCTCTCTCTCCATCAGAGTAGATCTAATATCCTCCCTATTGTAGCTTGCTTTACCTTTCTCTTGGCTCCTTTCTTCATGGAATTTGTTCCTCTTTTCCTCATCTATTGACCTGCTGACGCTCCTTCCCTTCTCCTTAGCTCGATTTTTTCCCTTTAGAATCAACCTTACGGGGACAACAAGTTTGATCCCTAGTTTCACAACAGACAACAGTTGAGGTGTGAAGTGGAGAGTGAGGTAATCCCTCTTCAGATAATCCGAAACTGATGGGTTCTTTTCTCCTTTTCTTTCCGTCCCTGCTTTTCAGCCTTTTCATCCACAGTTTGTTTCTCAGTTTGAAACAAAACAAGGGAATGAAGTACGAAAAGCGCTCGACATTAAACAAATAGTCATTTTTACTGGTTTTGAAATAGCAACATTCTGCACATATCTGTATTTCTTGTATCAAATGCTTGAAATATTCAGCTGGGAGAAAAAAAAATGAAATTTTGAAAATTTTAAACTCATTGGTAGTTTTTCTGTTTTGCCTTCCGAGCCACCAACGAATACGGGCTCTGAGCAGTCGCTCGTCCCTAATTAAGGGCCAGTTAATTCAAAGTAGAGAAGAGAGTTAACACAGTATCAACACATGTTTGAACCCGGGCTCCTGTTTAGGCCCAACTGGGACCACTAGCCGACCGAAAACCAAATCTTCTATCCACTTGCATACCTCTGCAAAAGAATTTGAGAAGTCCTTTTACTTCTGCAAAAGGACTTTTCAAATTCTGATTAGCACTTAGGTGAAATCAAAAATTTGTCGGTGACGCGATTAAAATCGCATCCATCGGCTCCAGAGCCGAATGCTTTCCCAATTAAGATACACCGACGTAATTTATCGCTGCAACTTACCGCCTTGGCGTGTGCTTCACCTCTATAATACGCAGTAGCGTATCCAGAAATATCTTGAGTGGGAGGAGTCCATGGATTTAATTCATCAATAAAAGCCTCCCGAAAAAGGTACTGCTAGTGGGAATAAGCACAAAACCTTTAAAAGTCAAAAAATTAAGGAAAAAAAAAAAAAAGCAGTGTTGAGGAAAAAACGTTTTTAATATACAAAGGCAGTTCCATAAAAACTGAGATTATTCTTTTGAGTTGGCAACAGTGTGAAGGGGGAAAATAACCACGCAGACCACTAACTGATTAATACACGATATTTCTTCGGAGACTCACTTATAAACGTGGAAAGAGCGATGACTTCTTTGATGATAACCACTAGCTGAATTAAGAAAATATATGTGGCAACAGTTATTAGCAGTGCCAGACTATTCTGGCTTTGTTATTTCTCAGTTGTTTAAAGTACATCCGCATTTCGCCATACAGCCATGGAGGTGAATGATTCAGAGTTAAGAAGTGAAATGTCTTGTGCGATAAAATTTTGCAATCGCTTAGGTAAAACGTCTCCAGAGACAGTTGGTTTGATGAAAAAAGCTTACAAAGGTAAATGCTTGGGTGAGTCAACGATTTTTAGATGGCACCATGATTTCAAAAAAGGGCCTTTGTCGTAAGAACTCGCTCCTAGGCCGGGTCGACTCGAAAGTGTTGTTACTGAGCATATTTTCAACATTGTTTAGGCAATCCTGCAAGAAGATCGACGAATAACGCGTGGAGATATAGCGGCACAACACAAATTTCAAAAACGTTGGCATTCCGCATTCTACGCGACAAATACCGCTGCATCGTGTGTGTTCCAGATGAGTGTATCATGAGTGGAAACAAATGACTGCAAAGGATCCAGACTTTCTAAACATAGTAATAACTGCCGATGAAACATGGGTCCGTTATTTCGACTCTCTCACAAAGCGCGCAACGAGTGTCTGGAATCACACAGGCTCGCCTCCTTCGAAATAATCCACCGCACCAAATCAGCAGGGAAGATGATGATGATAATTTTCTTTTATCATTAAGGCTAAGTCTACCAACTTGGCGTTCCTCCACAAATTACTGTCAATGCTGAGTTTACATTTCAGTAAAGCGTCTGCCACGACACATATTGATTAGGCGACCGGAACTTGTGGACACGTGGACCATACACCATGAAAAATCCCATCCACATGTGGCTGCTTGTGTTCAACAGTTTCTTACGAAATGCAATATTAAAATCATGCCACAGCCTGCAAAAAGTCCTGACCAAGCCTCGTGCGATTTCTGTTTGTTTCCAACAATAAAGGAGAAGCTCCGTAGCTCAACATTCAACACAGATGCTGATGTTATTCAAGCTGTACAGTTAGGGATCGCTAAAGCAGCTTCCACAAAATGCGTTCGCCTCAAGCTTCGAAAAGCGGACTGAACGATGGGGCCGTTGCATATCTTTGGACAAAAGATACTTTGAGAGAGAATAACATATATCTTGCTGTACGTGTATTTCTTCCTATTGTGTGATTTTACTCTCAGTTTTTATGGAACAGCCGTTGTATAAATATGTATCATAATCATCATCATCATCATTGTCAACCATTATCAATCCACTGCTGGACGAAAGTCTCCCCAAGTCTCCTCCACAACGGTCTGTCTTGTGCCAGTCTCCTCCATGTCACCCCTGCATACTTTTGAATTTCATCCACCCATCTCCCATGTGGTCTTCTTCTGGGTCTTTTGCTGTCCCTTGGAATCCAATCTAAAATTTCGGCTGTCCATCGATGGTCTGTCCTCCTGGCAGTATGTCCAGCCCACTGCCATTTCAGGGATTTAACTCTGAACATGATGTCTTCCACTCTTGTCATTTTTCGGATCCACGAGTTCCTCTTCTTATCTCTCCTCGTTACACCAAGCATGCACCTCTGCATGCTTCTTTGATTTGTCTGCAGCCTTTGTATGTCTCATTTAGTTAAGGTCCACGTCTCTGCACCATACGTAAGCACTGGAAGGATGCATTGATCAAACACTTTTCTTTTAAGACATAATGGCATATTGCTCTTGAAAATTATGCTGTTTCTTCCAAAAGCTCTCCAGGCAAGTTTTGTACGCCGATTAATTTCTTCATCAATGTGACCCTCACTTGATATCTGCTGTCCAAGATAAACGTACGTGTCTGTTATCTCTAGCTTTTCTCCATCAATCGATAAATCTTCATTTCTTGTAAAAGCATTGAACATCACTTTTGTCTTCTGAAAGTTCATTTTTAATCCCACTTCTTTAGTCTTGTCTGCAAGTTCCTGGATCATAATCTGCAGCTCTGATGGGGTAGTTGCAAAAATAACTACGTCATCAGCAAAACGAAGGTGGGTTACATAATCTCCATTAATCTTTATCCCCTTGTTTTCCCAGCTCAGCGACTGAAAGACACCCTCCAATGTAGCATTAAAGAGCTTCGGAGATATGATGTCACCTTGTCTCACTCCCTTTTCAATTTTTATGTGTGTTGTATTTTCAAACAGCCGAATCTCTGCACTTGCATTTACATATATGTTATTAATAATATTAATGTATGCATCTTCAATACCGCAGGATTTCAGAGCCATTATAACTGCTGATGGTTTCACGTAATCAAAGGCTTTTTCATAATCGATAAAAGCCATGCACAATGGAAGTTCATATTCCCTCGCTCTTTCAAGTAGTTATCTCAGTACGTGGATATGATCTATTGTGCTGTACCCACTCCTGAATCCAGCTTGTTCTCTCGTTTGAGCCATGTCCAGTGTTACCTTCAAGCGGTGTGAAGGAACTTTAGTGAAGATTTTATAAACCACTGATAGGAGGCTGATAAGTCTGTAGTTCCCGAGATCTTCAATGTCCCCTTTTTTATGTAGCAGGATCATTGTAGCGTTGTTCCAATCCTCAGGAATCTTCCCTTCATTAAGGCATCGAGTGAAAATTTGGGCGAGTACTGTTTCGATTTCTCCACTTGCTTCTTCCCGGCTTCATGTTCTTGATTGCATGTACAACTTCTGCTGGAAGGACTGGAGGAACTCTGGTACTGGTACCTTTCATTATGTCTGGAGTGCGTGTATCATCCCTTTCATATAATTTGGAGCAAAAATCTTTCACTCTTGTTAAACTTTCGCCTCTATTTCTTGTTACAGAACCATCTTCTTTTCTCAGTGCCATAATCTGTTTTCTTCCCTTACTGAGATATCCTTTTGCTATCTTTAGGCTTTGGTTGTTTTCAATTGCTTTCCTCACTAGTTCACTGTTGAATTTTCTTACGTTTTCAGTGATACTTTTTCTTACTGTCTTGCATAGCTCTATATATTCCACTTTGGAAGTCACTCTTCTTTAGTTGTCCTCATCTCTCTTCTTTTTTGCATCAACATTTTGGTTTTTCCTGATAATTTGTTCCATTGCAACTTGTTCTTAGACCCAGTTAATTTTGTTGCTTTTTCCATAAGAGCTTTGGTTATTTTTCTGTTAACTTAAGAAATATCGACTTCTTCCGATGTTAGGCCTTCTAAATCAGAGAATCTGTTCTTCAGTTCCAACTTGAAGGTATTATGGTGTTTTTTAAGGTTGGTTATGTCAGTACATTCTGTTTGTCTTGTGAGCTTGCCACCTTCGAGTTAAGCGTTGAGGTGCATCTTACATCTCACCAATCTATGGTCACTACCTGTGTTGAACTTGTTTAGCCCACTGCAGTCTTCTATGACGAATATTTTGTTACAAATAATAAAATCAATTTTACTTGTCGTCCCATTTGGATGTCTCCATGTCCATTTCCTGTGTGGCTTTTTCTTGAAGAAGGAATTGAAGATGAAAAACCTTTCTGCCTCTGCAAACTCAACGAGAGTATGTCCACGCTGGTTTCTGTTGCCATGACCGAATTTACCTACTGAAGTTTCATTCTGTTGCCGTTGCCCTATTTTTGCATTGAAATCTCCCATAATTATTTTCAAGTGCTGCTTACCTTTATTATTTAGATAACAAATTTCCTCATAAAATTCTTCAATTTCTTCTTCATGATGACGTGTGGTGGGTGCATAAGTTTGAATAATCTGAGATTGGTATCTTTTCGACAGCTGGATAACGAGTTGTGCAGCTCTGTCAGAGGAACTTTCAACTTCTACAACTTTATCCTTCAGTTTCTTGTTTATTATAAATCCAACACCACTAGTTCTGCCAGTATCTGTCCCACGATAGTAGAAGAGATGTCCACTTTTCAATTCAATGAGATCTCCTTTTCTCCTTACCTCACTTAGCCCGACGATGTCCAACTTGATCCTTTGTAGTTCATCTTCCAATTCAAGAAGCCTTGAATCAGAAATTAGGGAGCGTCCATTATACGTAGCCAAGGTCAGCATCAGACGGCAGCCTAGTCCAGTCCTCCGGGGATTCTTAGCACCCTCCGCCTTCATGTCGCACTGGCCGCTGCCTTGGCCAGGTATATTCCAGCTGCCGGAGACTGAGGGCCAAGATTTAAGTTGTGGAATCATTTTGGAGGGTTTTGGCCATAACTCACCACGCTGGCCAAGCGGGTTGGTGAGTGTGGGATAGCATTTCCTCTGATCCCGATGGTATAGTTATACCGCTTTTGGCAGTCGTCAGAGCCCCTTTAGTGGGAAAAGGATGCACCACGAGAAGGCGGGGTTGACATTTGTCAAGGAGAGGCTGTGATGTTACGCATCACCTGACCTTACATCCCATAAATATGTATAGATCTCTTTAAATACATACTGAATTCTCTTTAAGGGGGTCCGGACCCAACTATTCCCCCCTTTACTACGCCTCTGGTAGTACGTCACACTTGTTACAGCTGTTTTCATTGTAGTGCTCTAAACTAGACATAAGAAGTATTCCTACGACTAGTTTCTTGGATAAATCGTAACCCGTTCGCCGCGAAACATCTGGACTCGCACTAATATCCAAAAATTTAAACTATACTTGTGATATGAAGATCATAAAGCGCCCATTATTTCGTGTCAGAAGTGTTTGAACCGTCTGACGTCAAACGAAACCAAGTTCTAAAATTCTTCAATTTCTTCTTCAGGATGACTTGTGGTGGGTGCATAAGTTTGAATAATCTAAGCATGGTATCTTTTCGAGAGTTGGATAACGAGTCGTGCAGATCTTTCAGAGGAACTTTCAACTCTTACAACTTTATCCTTCAGTTTCTTGTTTATTAGAAATCCAACACCACTAGTTCTGCCAGTATCTGCCCCACGATAGTAGAAGAGATGTCCACTTTTCAGTTCGATGAGATCTTCTCCTTTCCTCCTTACCTCACTTAGCCCCACGGTGTCCCACTTGATCCTTTGTAGTTCCTCTTCCAATTCAATAAGCCTTGAATCAGAAGATAGGGAGCGTCCGTTATACGTAGCCAAGGTCAGCATCAGATGGCAGCCTAGTCCGGTCCTTAGGTGATTCCTGTTGTTTCTTCACAATGTGCCTACTGTGATGTCCCGGCAGAGACAAAACCAATAGACATTGAACATGTCTATTGGTTTTGTCCTGTCTATCTACCTGTGTTAAATCTGATGTTCCGTATTGCACACCATCTTTGCAAAGGAAATCTGAGTGTTGTCTCATATTTTACCCCACTACAAGAAATTCTTCCTACTTCTCCTCTCCCATCAGTGTGTTTTTATATTCTCACGTTTTTAAAAATAGTAATTTACTCCCATCAGCTGAAGCATCAGGAAAACTCCACTGTACCTACTCTTAGAGAGGCAAGCGAGAAGCTTGTCCATCACTTCACAGCTCGACAAAAGTTCCGTCTACAGTTAGCGCATCAACACGCTGTCAATACAGAAACTCTTCCCAACTTCTACAAACTCTGGAGACCAGACCTCAGCTGGTTTCAGATTGATGGCCTAACAGTTTCCTTTACAGTTTGAACTAGTATGGATACTCTATCATTTTTATTGACACTTACATCGTTAGTTAACCTGTTTAATTCCCCCTTCTATCTTACCCTCAGGAAGTGTATATAGTTTTATTTCTTTGACTACTTGTTCTGGCGCTCATTTCTACATAATCATTTTATGACTCACATTCTCATTCTGTACTCCGAGTGTTTAATAAATGCATATTTAAACCTTAGCACCCTCTGCCTTCATGTCGCACTGGCCGCTGCCTTGGCCAGGTACATTCCAGCTGCCGGAGACTGAAGGCCAATATTGAAGTTGTGGAGTCATATTGGATGGGTTTGGCCATAACTCACCACGCTGGCCTAGCGGGTTGGTGAGTGTGGAATATCATTTTCTCTAATCCCGATGGTATAGTAATACCGCTACTTGGCGCTCGTCAGAGGCCCTTTAGTGGGAACAAGATGCACCACGGGAAAGCGGGGTTGACATTTGTCAAGGAGAGGCACTAGTAATTTGTGCATCACCTGACCTTACATCCCTGTTTTTTCAAGAGCAATATGCCATTATGACTTAAAAGAAAAGTGTTTGATCAATGCATCCTTCCAGTGCTTACGTATGGTGCAGAGACGTGGACCTTAACTAAAAGAGGCATACAAAGACTGCGGACAACTCAAAGAAGGATGGAGAGATGCATGCTTGGTGTAACCAGGAGAGATAAGAAGAGGAACTTTTGGATCAGAAAAATGACAAGAGTGGAAGACATCATGATCAGAGTAAAATCCTTGAAATGGCAATGGGCTGGACATATTGCCAGAAGGACAGGCCATCGATGGATATCTGAAATTTTAAACTGGATTCAGAGAGACAGGAAAAGACCTAGAAGAAGGCCACATGGGATATGGTTGGCTGAAATTCGAAAGTATGCAGGAGTAACATGGAGGAGACTGGCACACGACAAACCCTTGTGGAAGAAACTTAGGGAGATCTTCGTTAAGCAGTGGATTGTTAATGGTTGACAAAGATGATGATGAAATTATGCAAGAAAGTACTGGCTCCATTTCCACCTTGAAATATAATGTGTACATTTTAAAAACAAGCAGTTGTAATGCGAATGGCAATAACACACAGGCGCGCATATATACTGTCAAATTTTCGTTCTGTTTTCAGGTACACATAGCGTTGTGCCTGCATTCCTGTGCAAAACGCTCATCAGCATCCACTCGGTGCCGCGATGACATGGAACACACGAGTCTGATGACGTGTATTTGACACAGAGTCGCATTGTGTGATCGAATTATGGAGGTCGATAAACATGCACTTCTGTTATTCGTTCCTACTCCATTACTTAACCCGTAACTGATGATATGGTTTTATTGGTTTGTAATTGGTGAGGTGGGGTGGTAACACCTCAAAATTAATTTTCGTGTGAATTCAATAAAATTAAACAAACTGAAACAAGAAAGTTTATCATAATTTTGACCCGTCGATGCACATAAATCGTGCGCACCATATGTCGTTTCCTACTAATTAGGCAATGCGCTACAACTTTGTAACGCCGCCCCAGTGGCGCAGTGGTCTAAGGCGCTGGCCTCTGATCATTCGTCCGTAAGGGGTCTGGGTTCGAATCCCGGTCAGGCATGGATGTTGTGTTTGTCTTACGGCACTAGCTCTCTCCCTTCCCTGGAACCAGTGATCCTAAATTAGGGACGGGCGACTGCTTATAGCCCATTGAGTTGCTCACGGTGGTCGTTAAACCTCCAATCAAAAAAAAAAAAAAAAAAAAAAAACTTTGTAACTGGAATTTTGTTTCTATCTCGCGTTGTTTGCGAGTTAGGTTTCCTAACTTCCTTTCTTTGCCGCTAGGAGCGATCCAATCGCTTTCATTCGATCAGTCATCGTCCCTTTCCTATACATAGACCTAACTTGTGTACCACTCAGACCCTTTTTTCTGCAGCTATTGTCCTGAATAAGGACTTTACTTTGAACCCTGTATATGCTACACGATTTTTTCAACAAAAATTCACATCGTATATTATTTTCTCTATTTTAACACTGTTTAAGTTTAAAAGTACCATTAAGATACATCCACGTTAGAAAATGTCTAAACTAAACATAATACAACAGTAAATAAAACAAAAAATATTTTAAGGGGAAAATTACAGCCCTTCATTTCTGCAGCTATCCCAAACGGTTGTTGAGCATGATGAACATTCAGGTAGCTCACGAACTCCACTAATTCCTTTTGCTTTACGACCCTTCTTTCCTTAGTACTTTAAACACCTCACTTACTTGTTCAGGGTCTTCTTCTTAGGTGCTTGTGGTATCTCTGTTTTGAGAATTTGGGAAATGCTATGTGTGAGTGCATGCAGGAGTCGAGGAATTAGTGCACGTCTCTTCATTTCTGATGCTACTAGTTCTTGTCCCAATGACTTTTTGATGTCAAATCTAGTTTGTCCCGGGTTTCCCTGGAATGATGAAAAGATCACATATGGATTGACTCGGGAAAGATTTAAGAGGCAGAAGAAAATAGACATGGTCGGCCTTCTTATACGTCGACTTGTTGAGTGTACCGTACATTTTTCGTCTAAAGTATCCACGCCTCCTTTAGTGATGTTACACAATTCTATTAACTCGAGTTTTCCACTTTTAAGATCTATTGTTTGTTGTAGTGCAAGGAAGGGATTAAAAGCACGGCTGTATTTTTGTTTGGTACGAAAGAAGAATGTGTAAAACAAAACCTGGTTCATTCACTCTGTCATTATCCCCACAGAGTTCACCTTCTTAATCGAGGATTCCCCGAATATAGTCCTCAAAACCAAGGCCATGTAGGCTCATTTCATTTACGTAAGATACGATAATGAATTCCTCACAAAAAAATTAACGAATCTGAAAACAGTTATGCTTATAGTGAGGTGGGGTGGAACACACCCCAGGTTGAAAAACTAATCTAAGTATATCAACTTCTCTTGCAGCCAACTACGCGTTTCACTATTATGAAGAGACATTTGAAACGCGCTCTAAGCGAAAAGGTAGAGTGATTTGTAACGAAATCTAGTGCTGTAAAAAGATAATATTGTAAAATTTACTTTCCTTTGGGGTGGATTGCACCCAATCTCTCCAGTTATAATTAAACGCGGCAGCAGCAGCGTGAGGATCGTTTGAAGAAGAAGACGTGGAAACCGCGCAAACCAACAACTAACAAAAATTGTCATAGTTCTGTTTTGACTCTTTATCTCGTGTACCATTATTTCGTTGAATCAGAAAATTACACGATTCAAAAAGCCCCTTAGACATCTGAAATGAACGAGTCATACTTGAATGAAAACGATAGGGTATTTGATGTGATGTTCTTTATCCAGACATTATATTTAAACTGATCGTGGGTCACCGGTGTGACGTACCTGCCAGCAGGACACACACGACATAAAGGCAGATAGCAGTCAGAACAAACGTCCGTGTAGCTCAATTGGTAGGGTGACTTATTCCTGAATGAGGGCACTCGGGTTCGATCCCCGGCGTGGACAAAAATGAGGGAGAAATTTACTTCGTTATAATGGCGCCCGAACTTTCCGGATGACCCGACCGTTCAAAATCTCTCAATGGTGTGATGTTCTTTCCACACTGCGAGATGGGAAAAATCAGAGAATCCCTTCTCCACCACTTCGAAAAATAAATGTGTGTGACGTTGCATTCCACACACCAGATTGACTGGGAGTTCTCAAGTGCACGTTCTACAGTGGATGGCTGCCTGCAACGATTCATGGTCATGGCTGACCCGTGGACCATGCTCCTGGCCCTCTTTCGGAGGGGGGGGAGATATGACGTACCTGCCAGCAGGATGCACATGACATAAAGGCAGATAGCAGTCAGAACGAACGCCCGCGTAGCTCAATTGGTAGAGTGACCTGTTTAATTTCCCGGCGTAGACAAAAATGACGGAGAAAGTTACTTCGTTATATCGGCGATAATCGAAGTGAATACTCGGCTGGCTTCAAGTCCATGGTCCGTTAACTGCCCGCTTCCTCCATGATTTTTCGTACGCGCAAAGATCATCGCCTCCTTCTCCAATCTCCATCAAAGATCGCACCAATCTCCCTCTCGCTCTCTCAGTCAGCAACCCACGCAACTTCCTCCTTCTCCATACCCTCTCTTAACCAACTTCCAAACTCTCGCCTCCAGCAATGACTGCTGATCAATATCAGAAGACCGTCACAAACTCTTTTTTTTCCCATCCGACCACGGTCTTATTGCACTAGTTAAAATAACCCATTAATAAGAAACGGAAATACCAATGAATGGCCCTAAAAACAATCCTCTGTTGTACAGAAACTCGGCTTCAGGTGTAATATCATTCTTTCTCAAGGAAGTTAGCCGACTTACTATTTATTTTTGGGGACTTGCTGGTTCTGTAAGTAGATTAAAAAAAGATGTATGTTCTTCCGAAGTTTCCCACGATTTTGACGTTTAAAACATTCTTAAAATGCAAAGTTTTTTATTATTTAATTTATACTACTACGTTCAAAAAATTCCGGAACTTTTTGAATATTTGCCAAATGTCAGTGAATTACGTCATTTCCCGCTGAGCAAGTGAAGATAATTATGTGACCGACCAACCAGAAACGGTTTGATCCAAATCCAACACGTACATCGTATGTGCGTAGTTCGTGATTATAGGCATTATTCAAGGCTCCCCGTCGCGAGGACAACGATGTTGAATTTTGAACAGCGTTCAAGTGTAAAATTTTGTGTTCTGTTCGGAAACTCTTTCGCTGAGACTTTTCAAATGATTAAGTCAGCGTACAGTGAGAGTGCAATGAGTCGAACTAGAGTTTATGAGTGGCATCGACGATTCGAAAACGGGCGACAGAGTATCGAGGATGATGAGAGGTCAGGACAACCCTCAACATCCACAACGGATGAACAAATCGCCATTGTCAAAGATATTGTGAAAAATGACCGTCAGAAAACTGTTGCAGCGATTGCAGAAGTTGCCGGCATCTCAGCTGGAAGTTGTTATGACATTTTAACAGAGAAACTGGGCATGCATCACGTGTGCCAGCAAATTGTTCCGAAAAACCTGACACAAGAAAAATGGATGAGCGCATGCAAGTTTACGGGGAATAACATCGATGCAGTGGATTCAGATCTCGATCTCTTGAATCGATTGGTCACTAGCGATGAGACTTGGTGCTTTCTGTACGACCCCCGAATCCAACCGACAGTCAAAAGTGTGGAAATCACCGTCGTCACCACGACCAAAAACTTTCAAGGCTGACCCCTCCAAAGTAAAGACCTTGTTAACAAGTTTTTCGATTGCAAGGGCGTCTTACACAAGAACGTTCAAAAAGTTACTATACAAATGCCTTCGGGTGTTTCAATTCTGGGAACACCAGTCTTCAAGAAAAGACAAGGCCAGGACGTCCAACGGCCACCAACACTGGCATTCTGGCCGAAGCTGTGGCAGAAAACCCCTGTCGGAGAATACGAGAAGTGGCAGCTGACGTGGGCCTTCCAGAATAGGCCACGTTTTGCTACCTGCACTCAGACTCGGATTAAGGCCTTGGTGGGCTCCTGGCTAAAGACATTTAAGTGGGACCCAAGGCTAAGATATCTGAGTGGACCCTCAAATAATTATGATGGTGAATCATTGTGAAATCCGTTAAAACGCGAAACTATAGCAATATGCTTGTGATAATTACGTAATACGTAGTGGATTCTTCAAACTAAAAAATTACCTATAGAATTTTCATAAAAAGTCACTGTATTGTTCATTGTTCTCACATATATATATATAATAACATGAGTTAAAAACTTAAAATTCCTAGATTTTTTAAAAAAATTTTAATGTTTTGCCACTGAATACTTTTCTTAGTGCGCCTTTTGTGCTATGCAATTTGAAGCCACAGGGAACTTCGATCATTAATGGTTCCAAGTGCAAACTGAGAGGCGTGGGTGCATGGTAGTGAAAAAGCTGAAACTGTCTCGACGACCCCGCTGCACACAGCGATATGAAACCTCTACCCTTGGTGAGTCACTGCTTTGAAATCTGTTCGTTTTCCAGCCTCTGTTTCCGACCAAGTGGAAATCATACGAGACAAAAGTAAAACTATTTTATAATTCTCTCTCCCTCTCTCTCTCTCTCTTTATCTATTTATTACTTACCCAGGCATGTCTCCTGGGCCCTTGGTCATGGTGGGCCCAAATGTTGTAGCCCCTATAGACCTCCTCCCCTTAATTAGGCCCTGCCCGCACTAGCTTGCTTTCTAATCTAGGTGCCGTTTAATAGTTCTCCTTGTATTGAAGCCCGAGCAGGCAGAACAACTTGTCGCTTTCGGTCACATATTGCTATTAAGTCCTCAGGACCATAGGTTTTGGAGTTGTATCGTTAGAGGTGATAAAAAGCGGATATTCCTACATTATCCTGCCACTAGGAATCAGTGGCTTAGGCCAATCTATGATGCAACGCAAGTGGTGCAAAGAGAAAGGTTTCGAGAAGAAAGTCATGCTCTGCATTTGGTGGAATTGTGAAGAATGTGTGTCAGATGATCAGCTGTGGACGGAAACCTCTATGCTGAACAACTGCAGCGGGTCCATGATGCTTTCGGTCAACGCTACCCAGTACTCATCAATAAGCAGCGGGCACTGCTGTAAGTACATAATGCCCCAAGTCACACTTCCAGAGTAGTCTGCCAAAAACTATACGAAGTGGAAGTGTTTAAGATTAAATTGCTCTAGATTTTGCCATACATAACCTTTCCCTGAAATTTAGATTTGTTCCTGACAAAAAGTTCTTCTTTTTTTATAATTTTATTTCATATTCTAAGACAACATCGTTTTAATTTTCAAAGTTGTAAGAATAAAAATTGAAATACTCACAATACTGCGGTCTCAAGGGGACTGGGGCACGGGATGGGTTAGCTGTGGGTAACGTCAGCGTAACGGAGACAGTTTTGCGTACCAAGCCTCAGTGTTTTACTTTCATGGTTAAGGAAATGAGGGACGATGCCGTTTCCGTAACGCTATTTTCGTTGCATCCAATGATGAAGTTAAACATGGTTATCCAATATTTGAGGTATTTTCAGCGCAGGTATTTTCGGTATTTCACATAAAAAAATTGTGTACCAGGCTTTAAGTAACCATCGATCCATCACAGTCTAGAGACTAGAAAGTTTCGACACTGTGCTGAAAGAAATGACAAACAGGAAAAAAAGGAAGAGAAAGAGAAGGATTAAGTAACAGTTGTATCGTTACAGTTGGGATGTTAATGAGATGCTGTTCTTTGATTGCATGATTGTTGTGCTATTGTTTATATTTTTACAACGAATGAGTAATATTGTCATATCTTGGTAAAATTTATCTGTACTTTCTTCAGGTCTCCTTTTCCAATTCTTTAGCTATTTTTTCTTCTTCTGGAAGATAGCAAAGGGCTTTATTTTTTGTTAAAATTTATTTTATGATTTCAAAATATTCGCTGGTCTCTGGTTTGGAAACGTTAAAGAAGCAAAGAACAAAAAAACCTTTCTGAAAGTATCCCTTTCGGATATCCTTTACCCTGTTAAAACAATTGGATTTCAAGAGATACTTTTTGCTCATTTCTTTTTTTGTATCTGTTAAAAATAAAAACTGATACCGGAGTGTTGTTGGTGAAATAACACTTTCTCTTTTATGAGTTCTCGCTATATGCTTGCTGTTTATCCCGGAGCATAATAGTCTTTTCTAACCACCGTCTCGAAATTCTTAAATATTTAATTTTTCATCATAGAGTAATTGAAAATTTATCATTTCATTAAAAAGTTATTAATATATTACATTTTTCATCAAAGAGAGATTACGCGGCTTCCATCAAAAGTTGCATTCCACCGCATATCTCATAACTGGACTTGATATTAGAAAATGATTCAGTGAAGTGAACGCGCAGTCGTAAAATAATCAAAACGGAAGACTGTCAAAAATGCCTATGTTTCTATTTTCGCTTTATTTTCCTTTGGTACTTCGAAACGTCTTCTACTGCTAGATTTTCCCCATTTTTCTAAAGCTTTAAATATAAATGAAAGAGGTATTGCAGATTAAAAAAAATAAGAATTTTCATTAATACAGAAAAAGCGCAAGACTTAGAAGTGTAGCTAAATGAACGTATACCAGTAAAATCCCCCAGATTTTACCAAAAAATGGTCTTAAAGTGAACTATGGATAAGCTAGCTTTCCAGGATCCCTGCTTAGCATGTAAAAACCTTATCATTTACTGTTACTGAAAAACTCCTTAGCCTGATATAATGCATCTAAGACTTGCTTTTTTTTTATTTTTGTCAAAGCATTCCCAGGAGCGAAGTAAGCCTATCTTCTATTTATTTTTTCAAGATAACCCTTACCAAACGATGTGCGCCTAAACTTTTGAAAACACGTTTTCGAACTCAAGACGCTATTGCCAATAATTACCAGCTCACGATTCCTTTAGCTTTCAAATGCAATTTGGTTCTGAAATGTGTGGACAGTTTCAAGAAGCTAAACTAGGTGCGAAAAGAATAGACCATCCTGATGGAAACTGAAGTCTTCGGAATAAGTTAAATCGCTCGCTTATTTAGACGATTACTGGCAAACTGGAAGGAAATTAAAGGGATTATGTGATTTGAAAGACATTAAAGAGCTTAGATAATCTGAAAGCAAGAAGAGGCTCTGTTTTCTTGGAGGAAATCAGAAGTGCTGAATTACTTTTAAGTAACGAAAAGTAAACTTCACTACATCGAAAGGTTACTCAATAATCAGCTCATAATGGTCAGAAACGTTTTCTTAAAACAAACATTAAACTCTTGCGCTTGATTCACCCTTCTGATAAACACTTGCTGAGTAGAGACAAAATGTTCTCTTCTGGTTGATTCCGTATTCAAAATTCGCATTTGGTTGCCAGCTTTCACTGCCATCCGGAAGGGTCATGAATACAAGGCAAAATTATAAACAGGAGACAGCATCTTCTTCAAAAACTGTTTTTTATTAAAGATGATCAATTGAATTCCGAACCACATTTCGAACATTTTCTGTCCTTTCCAAAAGATGTGAACGGCACGTGATCGTCATTGCTGGAGCAGAATTGACGATGATTTACACAAATAAGTTGCAGAAAGACGATTATATTGGGTTGTCGAAAAAGTCATGACGTATTTTGGTACCCGATGGCGGTTGGGCGGTTTTGGAAGTACTAGAGGCAAGCGCTGCTCTGTTATTGCTACGGCATTCGACTGGTCCCAGTTCTAGCTGCAGTCTAAAAGGAGTAGTGAGCGATTTGGTTGATTTGGGGAGATTTGACATCAAGTTGAAGATGGAAGACCAAACTGAGCATTTTTGCCATATTTTACTGTTTTACTTCCGTAAAGGTAAGAACGCGCGTCAAGCTTGTGAAAAGTTGCGTAAAGTGTGCGGGAATAATGCTCTACAAGAACGTCAGTGCCAGCGGTGGTTCGCAAAATTACGTGCTGGTGATTTTGACCTCAACGATGCTCCTCGGTCCCGGAGGCCAACCGAGGTTTATGACTGCCAAATCAAGGCTTTGATCTAGTCAAACCCACATTACACGACACGTGAGATTGCAGACATATCGGACATCCATCATTCAAGCGTTCACGACCACTTGAAGAAGCTGGAATACGTAGCAAGCTCGATGTGTGGGTTCCTCATGAACTCAAAGAAGCTCAATTGACGGAGCGTATAAACATCTGCGATATCCTCATTAAACGTGAGGAAAACGATCCTTTTTTGAAGCGACTGTTAGCTGGTGACGAAAAGTGGATTGTATAAAACAAATGTGCTGCGCAAACGGTTAATCAGCGGAAGGTTCTGGTCTCAGTGTGGTGGGATTTTAAAGGCGTCGTGTTTTTCGAGCTCCCACCACGGTACCAAACAATCAAATCGAATGTTTACTGTCGGCAATTGGACAGTTTGAATGAATCCATCATCCAGAAACGTCCAGAGTTCGTTCATCGTAAAGATGTTGTGTTCCATCACAACAACGCGAGAACACACACACAAGTTTGATCACCCGGCAAAACTTATTGGTGCTTGGGTGGGATGTGTTGCCACACCCAGCATACTCGCCAGACCTTGCGACATAAGACTTCCACTTGTTTCGTTCTCTTCAACAGTCCTTACGTGGTATAACGTTCAATTCAGATGAGGCTGTAAATCAGCACCTTGTACAGTTTTTCTCCACGAAAGACAGGTCTTTCTATGAACTAGGCATTCTTCAGCTCACTGACAGATGGCAAAAGGTTATCGAACAAAACGGGCATTATATCATTGATTGATCTTTGTTCTTTCTATCAATAAATGACCTTTGCAAAACATGGCTAAAATACGTCGGGACTTTTCGACAGCCCAATACAAAGGCCCTTCCATAAAAATTGAGAGTAAAATCACACAAAATGAAGAAATATAGGTACAGCAAAATATATGTTATTCTTTCTCAAAGTATCTTCTGTCGGATGATATGCAACTGTCCCATCGTTCTGTCCACTTTTAAAAGCACGTGGCGAAGGCATTTTGTGGAAGCTGCTTTAGCGACCCCTGTACAGCTTAAATAACATTAGCATCTGTGTTTAATGTTGCGCCCTGGAACTTCTCCTTCTTGTTAGAAACAACCAGAAATCGCACGAGGCGAGTTCAGGACTGTAGGGTAGCTGTAGCAAGATTTCAATACTGCATTTCGTAAAAACCTGTTGAACACAAGAAATCACATGTGAGCGAGCGTTATCATGGTGTAGGTCTACTTGCCCACCAGTTCCGGTCGCTTGTGTCATCGCAGATGCTTCGAGACTGAAACGTAATACTAAGCATTGAACGTAATTTGTGGAGGAACGGCATGCTGGTAGACTACACATTTATGATAAAAGAAAATTATCACCATCATCTTTCCCGCTGATTTGGTTTGGCGGACGTTTTTCGGAGGAGGTGAGCCTGTGTGTTTCGAGACACTTCGCTGCGCGCTTTGTGAGGCGGTCGAAATAGTGGACTCATGTTTCATCGGCAGTAATTGCTATGTTTCGAATGCCGTTGCAATCATTTGTTCCCACTCATGACACACCTGAACTCTGGCTAACAATTATTCTCTCGTCAAGCTATGAGGTACCTATCTGGAACACACACCATGCAGCAGTAATTTGTCGCGAAGAATGCAGAATGCCGACGTTTTTGAAACATTAGTTGACGCCGCTATGACTTCACACGTCATTCGATGATCTTCCTGTAGGATTGTCCAAATAGTGTTAACAATACTATCCGTAACAACACTTTCAGGTTGGCAAAGCCTAGAAGCGAGTTCTGCAGAAAACCACCCTTCTTTGAAATCATAGTGCCATCTAAAAATTATTGACTCACCCAAACGTTTATCTTTGTAAGTTTTTTTCATTAAATCAACTGTTTCTGGAGCTGCTTTACCCAAACGTTAGCAAAATGTTATCACACAACGCATTTCACGTCTTAACTCTGAATCACTCACTTCCATAATTGTATGGCGAAATGCAGACGTACCTTAAATAACTGCGCAATAACAAAACCAGAATCGTCTACCACGGCTGAAAACTGTTGCCATAGATACGTCATTTATTCAGTTAGTCGTCTGCATGGTTATTTTCTCGTTCGCACTGTTGCCAACTCAAAAAAATTGCTCTCAGTTTTTATGGAACCGCCTCTGTAGAAAGTCTAACGCCCTTAACGTGTGTTTCTATTAGGTTCTGACGTCACTAAGAAGCTTATTGCTATCACTACAACCTTATTACTGAAATATCGCGACAAGCTGTGAACTGTATGAATACCGGGGACCTTTGTGTCAGAAGCCAGGAAGATTCCCAAAACACAAGATTTTCTGAATAGCCGGTAATCTGTCTTCCATTTGTGGAAAAGATACCTACTTAGCATGTGCATCGTCTTACTTGCTCTCTCTCACCCTTGTGCTGTCGAGAAGAATTGTGTAAATCTCAGCGAGTTGTGAGAAACAAAAAGGATGCAACAGTGATGACCTACCTGCCTTACTTAGTTCATCAGGCCTGGAAATGTTTGTTAAATCATAGTGATCACCAAATATTGTGATCACAAGTCTACCGACAATAGACTATATTTTTAGCACGTCTTTTGTAAAAAAAGATCGTGCTTCTGTTATCGGTTTGTCCGTCCGTTCGTCCGTCCGCCTGTTCCCACGGTATCTCTGCAACTATTAGTCCGATTTAAAAAATTCTTTTTGCATTCGGAAGCTGGAAATATGCGAATGGTGATCCTTTATTTCGTTTTATTTTACGATGTACAATTTTGCCGGTAGGGGGCGTAAATGCTGATGATGTCGAATTCAAAATTACGTTTTAATCCACATATTTGCTTCTAAACATCCGATTGAAAAAAATATTTTATCTTTCGATTCCATTTATGTCGAAGAGCGTTTTAGATATTGTTTCATTTTCAAATTACGCATAGATTTTCCGCTAGGGGGCGGAAAAGTAAATTACATTTTTTCCGATAACTCTTCTCCTAAAACTCCGATTTGAAAAATCTTTTTTTCAGCGGATACATCTCGTAATGAAAAATCTTTTGCATATAATTTCAAATTTTTGGTAAAAAATACTTTGTCCACCAGGAGGCGTAAGTGCTAATTTTTGCTTCTGATGTATTTGCCATAAAATCTGAGCTTCTAAGATATCGATTGAAAACATTATTTCGTGGAATGATGCCACTCACATCGAGAAACCCTTTCGGAATATTTTCTTCCTAAAATATCTCACAGTTTCTCCGCCAGGGGGTAGATGTATATCTTATTTTTGTCAATATCTCTACTTCTAGGTGTTCGATTTGAAAAATTCTTTTTTTGTTGGATAGTGTTTCCAGTATGATATGTGTTTCCTATAATTTCAAAATTTTCAAGTAATTCATAGACTCCGCTAGGGGGTGTAATGGTAAATTGCGTTTCCCACTATTTCTCTGCTTCTAAACCTCCGATTTGAAAAATTCCTTCTGCACTGGATACAGCTCCTGATGGGAAATCCTTTGCACATAATTTCTAATTTTTGTAAAAAAATGTTATGGCCACCAGGTGGCGTAAGTCTTAATTTCCACTTCTGATGTATTTGCAGCAAAATATGAGCTTCGAAAATCTCGATTGAAAAAATTGTCTTTTGTTGACCAATGCTACTCATGTCGACAAACCTTTTAGGAACACGTTCTTCTTGAAATAATGCATGGCTTCTACGCCAGGGGGCGTAGATGTACATCTTATTTTTGTCAATATCTCTACTTCTAAAAGTTCAATTTGAAAAAATTCCTTCGTTGTTGGATAGTGTTTCCGATGCGAAATGTTTTTCCTATAAATTCAAAATTTTCACGTAAATCATTTAAGACTTTCCGCTAGGGCGCATAAAGGTAAATTGCGTTTTATGCTCCTAAAACTCTGATTTGAAAAATTCTTCTTGTATCGCATACAAGACCTGATGGAAAATATTTTTCACATAATTTCTAATGTTTTGTAAAGGATATTTTGACCACCAGGGGTCATAAGTGTTAATTTCTGATTCTGATGTATTTGTTGCAAAATCTGGGCTCCTGAAAACTCGACTAAATTTTTTTTTTCTTGGACCGATACCGCTCATATGGATAAACCTTTTGAGAATACTTTCTTCCTAAAATAATGCATGGTTTTCCCACCAAGGGACGTAAAGTCACATCTTATTTTCGTCGATAACTCTGTTTCTAAGAGTTCGTAAGCTCACGATTCCGTTTACACCAATATCTGAGGGATTAAAGACCCGATTGAAAAACTTCTTTCTTCCGTCAGATACTATTGTTTACCATACCAGTTCCATTGCCTTTGAATAGTTTTGATAAATTTAATTTGCGTCAGAACGGATTTAAAAGACGTGCTTATTACACCCGAAAATTCGGTGTCATCTTTCTTGTTTACTTTGTGCTTAACTGTTATGATTTAAGTATCGTTATTATTTTTGTGTCTCTTTGACTGGTAACGGTTTTTAATTTATTCTTCAAATATTTGTGCCCATGTGTGTTTCACGACTTAGTTTATTCCATCTGAAGATGAGGATGATGCAGCCTTGAAAGGTATTATGGTGTTTTTAACCATTTAGTCGGCTGGAACGAATTAACTCGGGGTTAGTAAAATAAATTGAAATCTTCTCAAACGAATACGTTCGTTGTCTGAGAAGTAGGCCAAAGTTCAGAACGACTGAGCCTGCATACCAGAAAGCGTTTCTTGTAAGATATGTTATTCAAAGTGCTCATTAGGGGATAATTTACACCAATCCTCTTTGACTGATTACCTGCCAAAAGGGCTACGAACCTACTATAGGGTAGAGCTGTTTGAGTCACTCCTTTCTACGCAGTGGCATGATGTCCATGTCAGAAGGATGATGTCCATGTCCCTTCTGCCATTAGGCCTCGAATCATGGAAAATAGAATAATGGATTAGAAGCGAGCACTTAACAGCAATGACAGGTTTATGGTCGGTACTGCTGATATGAGAGATATATGGGGAGCGCAGAAAACTTTAGGAACCATTTGGTCCAAGTACGTAGGCCGCTTAAGGGATTAAGTAGAGTGTGTGTGTGTGTTTATCTCATTAAAGATTTTAACCAATCACTAGGTTTATTGTTTCATCGTGCAACTGCGGTTAAGTTTGTATGTATCAAGGATGCAGCAATTGCCACTTTGTGCTTTTAATGCCACATATCTCCTAAGATAGTTTGTAACGTGTTATGAACAAACTGTATTCGGAGAAGGAAATATATACAAGAGAACATGGTGATTTATTTGTTAAATTGAATGACAATGACTTTCCAAATGAATTTCAGAAATTTTTAGAATAGACTTCGTGCACGAGTGCGTAACAATGCTGGTAGTGATGAAGGATGCAGAGATACTTTCAATGTCCAACTGTACAACTTCTTAGTAGATGCTGTGTGTGACACACTATTTCAATGTTGTTGTTTTTTTTATTGGTGGTTTAACGACCACCGTGAGCAACTCAATGGGCTATAAGCAGTCGCCCGTCCCTAATTTAGGGTCACTGGTTCCAGAGAAGGGAGAGAGCCAGTGCCGTAAGACAAACACAACATCCATGCCTCACCGGGATTCGAACCCGGACCCCTTTCGGACAATGATCAGAGGCCATCGCTTAGACCACTGCTCCACCGGGACGACCTATTCGCCTTGGTACAATTAGCGTTGGTATCCGTGAAAAACCGAGAAACAGAGTTCTTTTTTTACGTGGAATATGCAAGGAAATGCACTAAAGTGATTACTAAAGAAGAGAAGTATTGCATTTAATTACGGAGGATAGCATTTAATTGAGCTCATACACGGTATTCTCACACATAAACAAAATGGTCCTTATTGCTCCCAGCAAAACCACAAGTGTTGGAAAACTTCTGGCAGTCAGCTGGCTGTGATGGATCACTGCTAGCAGAAATCTGCGCCCACAGTACGGTAGCGATCCGTTTGCGATAGCTGTTAGCATGCAGTTGATAGCCGTGACGCACCGCTGTGAATTACAGATATCCAAGCTAGCGTCACGTATGGCCCGAAACTGACAACGGAAGTAACTCAACACGAGGTGCAAGGAGCGAGACTGCGCATGTGCAGAAGCAGCACGTGTACAAAGTCTCGTGCTAGCAGTTGACGTCGACGCCATCCGCATCGGTAACTGTAGTGGTTACTTCTGTGCTGTAGAAAATTACTGTTATGGCCCAAGCAAATAAAAGGTAAGGTTTTTGTGTATGCGTGTTTTATTCCCCACGTTCTTAACAATGATGTTAATTTCCATCAAACACGATATTTGAATAACGTACTGAAAGATGGGTCATGCTTCTTGCCAAAATGCTTCCTGTCTGATGAGAAGTATATCGATTTATTTTATTTGCAGTATAATAATGTGAGCAATTTTTCTCTAAAACTTCACTAAGTCAGTGACGTTTTAGAAAAGTGAGGGAGGCACGTGTAAACTGAGGTAATAGAAACCGTCACAGTTTTCAAGCAGAATGTAACATGAAAACATAAGTGAATCAGTTAAAAAATAGCGTTTCAAGACCACAAGCACGGTACTGAAATTCGGAAAGCTTTATCAAGTTGGTACACCTATTGGAGACAAGTGAAGTTCTCTCAATGTAAAAATAGCAATACGTTGAAAACATGAATTTAAAAATGATATAAAACTACATTTAAGAAAAAGAACTCGCAACGTTTTAAAATTAGAAGAGAAGTCTTTCAAGACAACACCTCGAACTGATAATGCGGTCTTACGGTTATGGCATCAGCTTTGCAACCAAACTGCCATGAATTCAATGCTAGCCTGAACACAACTGGTTTTTTTCAGATCAGTAGAGAAAATTTCCCCAGTGCTGTGACGTCATGCAGTAAAGTTTCCTGATGGGGAAAAATAGCACTGACCAAGTCATAATATCTGCTACGTGGAGGGGGAAAATGGCGCTGACTAGGAAGCGTCGAAGAGTTGTTATGTCGCAATCCACTAGAACAGTGAGGTCATCCAACATGGCGTAGCACACATCACGTCGCGCACAAAAATGACGCTGTGCGAGAAACGTTCAGGAATTGTGAAACGTCGAGCTTCAGTTATCCTGTGATTTTTTTTTTTTACATTTTTCTTGTGATGTTAACCTCTGATGGATAACTGATGGCCCTGTTGTGGCATGTGCTAACCGATTAGGGTGGGGGAGTTGTCAGCTGTTGGCCCGTTGCTGGCCCCAACTACTGACCCATGAACATTTTATTAACTTTTGAGCACTGGCATCATAGTACTGAGCCGTTACTGTCAGTACTGGATGTCAGCGCTAGATTGAGTGCTAGCTCAGCAAGATTGTTTTTACTGGGCTGTTAAAACTTGCTCACATTTCGTTTGTAAGGAATGTAATCACATATTTTCAATGTAAGTTACAATAATGAAATAAATGAGGTGTTTCTCAACAAAGAAGAACCTTAGACAGAGTAATCACTGAATTATGACCACCTTCTTCGTAGATCCGCTTTTCGCCCTCAGTACAGCATCTATCCGACGTGGCATCCTCGGAATGCTGGAATGTATAGGCAACCAAACTGTGTGCAATGCTGCCTTCAATACAGGTATGGAGGTGATTGGTGTATCCAGACGCCTGATATGCCGTTCTATCGTGTCCCAGAAGTGCTCTATGGGATTGATACCGAGGTAGTTCGGAGGCTAGTCGATTAACTGGAAGTCTGAACTGTATTCTTCAAACCATTCCTGCAGGATCTGTGGCTCGGGAGACACCGCCGTCATTTAGGAAAAAGGGGAACATTGCTGGTTGTACAGAGTCAGCAAGCAATTTACGATAGTGGGCAGCAGTCATACGTCGTTTCGCATGCACCAGGGGTCCAAGATCCCGCCAGGCAAATATGCCCCATATTATGCAAACGCATCCAAGGGTTTGCACTGTGGAGACCATGCAGGATGGGTCCAGTGCCTTATGTTGTTTTCACCAAATACGTACACAACCATCCAGCGCGTGGAGTAAAATGCTCGACTCGTCAAACCAGCACACTTTTTTCCAGTCATCCTTAGTCTAACTTGCATCATTTTTGCACCAGACGAGTCTTTTGCGCTGATGAACCAAGATTGGGAAAGGATGCTGTCGGGGTCGTCTGCTGTTACAGCCCGTACGTGCGAGTATGCGACGCATGGTCATGACAGATATTGCTCGGGGTTGGCCTCTGTTGCGTTAGGTAGTCAAACGTTGAACAGTACTATGTATGATGGCCTTTACGAGTCATCGTACCCGGCGTTTCACATCAGCCTTTTTCTGTCATGTGCAGTTTGGCCTCCAGGTCGTTGTTTGACCATTTTCATGCTTGTCCTGATACACTTTAATTACGTCGGCTCCCGAACAATCCACCAGTTCAGCCGTTTGGGAAATCGAAGCGCCCGCTCTTCGAGCTCCCACAATCTGTCCTTTCTCAAAGTCCCATAAATTCTTCCGTCTACCCATCGAGCTCTGAATTTTATTAACTACTGCTCCACTCACACATTATATGTGCTTCGTTGGTTGACTAATCGTGCCCGTCTCTAAAATTACGCGGTCAACGGGACGCATGCACATTTGATAGGTGTGGCTGTACTTCAGGGATCACTCGATATGTGCCGCATATTCTTAAAATCAATGTTTTCTGATTCTCATATTTTCTTTTTAATACCACTCTTTAGCAAACGGAAAACATCAGGTTTAGCTTTTTCTGGTACTTGAGCCGCTTTCTCTCCGACCTGTTTTGCATTCAGAGAGTTTTTTCCGGGAGGGCAAATACAAATTTCGAGGCGGCTAAAACTTGTTGACTGAATATATACATATAATCAAAATTTTGTTATTTATATATATATATATTAATGTATGTAAACATTTTAAATAGAGTACAAAAATGTTCTTATGCTCTTATTTCGCAAATGCAGATTTCAAGAAATATACACATACAAGCAGTTAAAAATGTAGAAATGTTGTACCTTTGCTTTAATTCAGTAATGGACTACGGATGTCACGATGGGGTGGTAAAAGGCAAGCCTGTGCTGGAGAAAATCCCTCCAAGACATTAGGAGTAGTAAAAATGTCCTCGCCTTAGTACAAGAATGTTTCTGATTACTAAGGAATTATTACAGTGTTACCTGAAACCGTATGGTATAAACCATTCCCCTGCCATTTGGTTTCAGCTCCTTTAGATTATTTAGATTAGCACATAGTAGTAGTAAAAAAAAAAAAAACTAACCGTTTGGATGCCAGCTTGAGGTGCCTCGATTTTTTGTTGTTACAGAGTGTAAACCACCACCGCCAGGAAAAAAGACTTATTATGGGAACAACTTCTAATAATTTGCTATTGTTAAAAATTAGGTAGCAAACATTTTATTGCATTGGAAGCACTAACTTCACATTAGCTACACTGAGACTTAACCATATACATGGAAAGTCGACATCCAGAAGACTGAAATAAAGCTGAATGCCAGCTTCCAAACTATGATGATGTATTGCAGTGCAAACATCTCTACTGTGCGGAATTAGGTTTTTATTGCGGAAGTAGTCCGAGTTGTCAGTGCTTGAAAAATTGCCTCTTCAGCGAGGACTGTTTAATGTTTTATTGAAGGATGATAGAAATTTCAGACTGAAGTCCATGTGGATGGTTTTTTTTTTATATCTTCCCTCATTTTCTTAATTTTTTAAATTAATTTCTCTAAATATTCAGTTATAAATGAACACAATTAGACTAAACATAAGGGGAGATCGCCCCAAAACCTACGGGGGCATTCATAGATTTTCGGGGGGGGGGCTCAGCACCCCCGAGAAGATGCCTGAATACATCACTGTCTCCGACTGTCTCTGCAGTTGACTCTTAATTGGCAATCTCAGCGGTCCGCTCCCCTCTAGCGGCGGAAGGAAGAATTACTATAGTACGGATAACATTCTTAGCTGTTGTTAGATCGTTGCATAGGTTCGGTTGGCTTGTTTTGGGGTTGTTTTGTGTTCATTCTGAAATTGAAGAGTCGTATAATGGAGAATTCCGTGAAGAATAACAATTCATATTGTTGCGTCCCGCAGTGTCGTTCCCCAGGTTCCAGCTGTTTTCCACAAATTAGCATAAACGTTTGTGCCTTGCATTTGAAATCCTTCCACTGAAATGCTACTAACAAAGTAACATGTTTGAATGAATAATGAACAAGACAATATGTTTTTATTGCATAGTAATAATTTAAAGTTCCGTGTTTCTACATGCTCTTGAAAACAACTAATTGCCGTTATCCATATAAATTTAAACTCCATTAAGGAAGAAGATTTGCAATATTCTGTCAACAGGCACCAGTTCAAAAGCACTGTTGGAAAACAAATTGATGATCAGCAATAACCAATTCAAAAACACTTGTTTTAGGAACAGAATGTTCGAAAATTAATTTATCATTGTTCACAGGGTATTGAGAATGGGTCCTAGGAAACTTCAAGTGAAACGAAATGTCCCCTCTGCCGGTATTACTGTATCACGTTTCTGAAAATGTGAAAATAAAAATACCTGTTAAAGTAAAGCATTACTGCTACACAGTGCTTACACGTTCCAATTCTGCCTGATTTACAAGAGCCCTCAAAAGACTTTACAGAAATTTCGCAATTATTTCTCTTTAAAACACCGTTGATCGAATGTAGCGACTATGTTATTGCGGTGGATTAAATGCACTGGGAAACGATTTCTTTTCTGTCTCCCTCCGTAATTGTACACGAAATTATATGACCTGCATTAAGAATCACTTCCTCTTCTTTGATGCATCGTGGATTTTTTGTAGCGTCCACAAATTTCATTATCTCAAGGATTGAGAGTGTTAAACCGGCCATTCCAGCATACGACTTTACGGAAACACGTGCGACGTTATCCGTACTAAAAGGAGTTTGTTTACATTTGCGCAGCGCCCCCTACAGTTCATTTAGGTTGCCAATAGCCGTAATTCTCAGCTGCACACATTGCTTTTTTTGCCGTGTTTTGATTCAGTATACCATTCATTCAGCTTATTAGTTCACTTCGCATTTTGTTTTGATATATGCACTGGTATTTCTTTCTTTTTTTTTTTTTTATTGGATTTTTAACGACTACCGATGGGCTATAAGCAGTCGCCCGCCCCTAATTTAGGGTCACTGGTTCCAGGGAAGGGAGAGAACCAGTGCCGTAAGACAAACACAACATCCATGCCTCACCGGGATTCGAACCCGGACCCCGTTCGGACGAATGATCAGAGGCCATCGCTTAGACCACTGCGCCGCCGGGGCGGCGCACTGCTATTTCCATTTCATCAGTTCGATGCGAAGTATTGCATTTTCTGCTTTAGTTTTGTTTTTCACGGGTATTCCTTTTTCTACCCAATAGATTTATACCCAGCCGTCCTGATGGCCTTTTAGAAGACGCGTTGGCTTCCTTCAGAAGGCCAGCGAGGATTTTAATCATTTCGCCGAAATTTTCCATGGTTCGAATGACGATTGAGACATGGATGGTGAGCTTGTCTTATGGCCCTAACCCTCCTCCCTCTCTGGAACAAGTGGCCCGTGCCGCTACTTATACTTCACTAAGTTACACACGGTGGTTGTCAAACTCCCAAACAAAAAATGTTACACTTAACATTACTCTTGCTGCTTTATAACATGTATTTTTTCTCTTGTTTTCCATTGGTTTGCATTTATGATGTATATCTCTTTAGCACATGGCGTAATTGTGATACTTTATGATAACTTTAAACTTCCAATGTAATGAGCTATTTGATAATGATGTTAATTTTAGTAAATTTAGCAAATTGTAAGTACATAGAAACTTTGATTTTAGTAATGTTTTAGAAGCTGTAAATATGTGGAGACCTAGAGTACCAGATTGTCGATGGGAGCTTGTGCAGGCGTCTAAGTTTACTGCTAAACATATTTTCTTATGGCCGGTGTCTAAGTTTATTGCTATACTTATTTTCTTACGGCCGGTGTCTAAGTTTATTGCTAAACATATTTTCTTATGGCCGGTGTCTAAGTTTATTGCTATACTTATTTTCTTATGGCCGGTGTCTAAGTTTATTGCTAAACATATTTTCTTATGGCCGGTGTCAAAGTTTATTGCTATACTTATTTTCTTATGGCCGGTGTCTGAGCTCAGAGGGTATGCAAAAGCATCTCAACGATCTGGATGTCACTAGTTTAGGTTGGGTTGCTTGTTTTGTATATGGAGCGCACTGTTTTCAGAGCCGCGAAACATTGACGATCCCATGAGATGTGGGGTACAGGGCCGTTGTTAGTAAATTGGGATGATTGAACAGTAGGTAGATCGTAAGGAGTTGGCAAGGGTAATTTCGGGAGTCAGAGGAAAAAGGAGATGTACGAAGAAGAGGGATGTAGCAGTGATCCGACGGACGCGAGAGAAGGGAATGTTTAGTTAGTAGGATCGGGGATCATTGATGAGACGCGCCAAAATTTTAGCCTTGTCCTGTGATTCCGAGTTGGATTTAAAAAAGCAGACTAAATTAGAAGCGTTCAAATCATCAATATTATAGTGCTCCTTTTTTCTGAAACTTACACTTACGCTGTAACACTGTGTGATTGTAAGTAGGCAATGACTAAAGCTCTTCCTTTGGAAGGAAACATAAATGTTTCCCCTGAATATATTACTTTTCTTAAAAGCATTATTTTCTGACCTGCATTTCTTTTCTATGAAGCTCAGGAAAGGTATGAAGCTCAAGAAAGGTATAAGAGGGTACCTCTTTCTTCTATCAAAGCAGAAAATATTTCCTGTGAATAAGTATCTATTTTGATAAGCACGTTTTCGCATGTAGATCCTGTACGTGAAGTGATACTTTAAAAGTGGCTTCGACTGATGTTTTTTTTTCTAAACAAAAGTGATGACTGAAAATATATGTTACTAAGTAAGAGTAACATTAAAAAATCTGAACTTTGTGCGCACTATCTTCAAAGTTTATAACTTTAAGTTGAAATAAAATGAATTAAACAAAGCCTGATTTTAACATAAGCGGAAATAAAATCAGTTATATTGAATGCAAGCAAAACGATCCCTGTTATTAATAAGGGATTCAGTAAATCCAGACTTCAAAGCACATTCCCTTCATTTCGTTGGAGTAAAGCTTTGGGGAGAGGGCCAACAACTCTTAAGTAATGCAACTTTATTACTTGTGTCAAATGAGTTAACAAGATCAAGAAAATGAAAGCGTGAACTCCTTGATCAGCTCTGCTAGAAATTCTTTTCAGCAGCCAAATGCAGTCTATTGCTGTAGTTACGATGATGTAGCCTTGAATTTGATATCGGTCTTTTTGGGTTAAAACGATGCAACTGTTTTTGTCACCAGATGACAGCACTTCCTGCGAAGAACGAGGGAGAGAGGACATGAAAGCGAAAGAAGAAGAGGAAGATGAAAGATGAAGGATGAAAGGATGTTTGTGGCGAGCGGACCCCAACACAGAGGAGGCAGGATGCTATCTGGGCAGCCATTCGTAGAATCGTAAACAGACGAGCCTTTTAGTGATGCGTTTCCTTCGTTCCGCAGTCTGGGCACACACGAACACACGCACGATTAGTAAGCCAGGGAACAAGACCTACCATTCGGGGAAACGTTCCCTCACATCACTGCACACAACCAAAGCCAAAGCATTCCTCACAAAGATTTACGAACCTCGGAACGAACTGCAACCAGCTTACAACGGGATCTGGCGTATAATATTAACAAATCATTAAGTACCTCCTAACGTTCATTCCCACACATTCTAGAAGGAATAAATTAATGACAAAAGCAAGCAAACGGCTTCACGGCCAACAATGTTAAATGAAGGCCTACTTTGCACAAAAGAATAATTTAGATACACGTTTCTGGTTTTTAGATTAACAGTGAGGAATGCAACTGAGTAGAAAAATGATGTATTTTAAGAGATAATATCCTTCCTTTTTGATCAGTTTAGATAAACAAACTGAATGTTAAACATTTTTGTTTTGATATTTTCTAAAAAACAAACGTACAAAATATTTCTGATACCGTGAGTTCGAGGCTAGTTTTTAAAATTCACGATGTGATTCCGAGCTCCAGAAAATCACTTATCGTCAGTGTTAGAAAACGTACGCATGTTTATAGCTTTTATTCAGCAATCACTCTCACCTAATTTGTAATATATGTTACAAATGTGCAAATATAAATCTTTTACGACATCGTCTCAACAAAGACAGGAATATTAAAAAAACGTATATGTCTAGCTTTCAGGAAGTTATTAATTGCTGTGATATCTTCACGAGTTGAAAACATCATACTTGCTTGAAGAACTTTTTTGCCCATGATCCACGAAATTGAGATGCCAATACATAAAAATCATTTACAAATCACAAGTTGACACACAAGGGAGTCCTGAAGAGTATTTTTGCACGTTAACAAAATCTGTGTAAAGCTATTTTTACCAGTTCGTCATCTAAATCTTTTAGTTCTTATAAAATGTGTTGCAATGGAATCAGAGTCCTGACTAGAAGTCGAGATTAGTTCCAGAACAAAGAAATGCAAGCTCTTAATATTGAAAAGCTCTGCTGATCGCCTCGTATGAGAAAATCAAACTTTTTTTAAGGAAAGAGAGCCTTTATTGATCTAATAAAATAATAACGTAAAATAATAAATATAATAGATAATATAAAATAATACCGTAGAGTAATTGTAGAAAGAGTGTGGATGATACGATCCAGTAAATACAGTTCCACACAGACGCAACAAATGCCTTTGATCTACTAACCATTTAACAACCATAACGCCCAAAACGCCAGTACATACAAACAGCCATAGCCGCCCAAAACGCCTGTCTAGAGTGAGTCAGATTTCCTACCCTTACCTGTTCTTCAAATTTTCTCGACATATGAGGAATCAGCAGGAGTCACCCTCAGTCACTATTGCTGTTATTAAACAAAGAAATGAACTAACAGACAGTTTCGGGCGTTCTGGTATTCGGAGTGATAAAATATCTGTGGATCATGGTCGTTACAGGGTTTAGAGGAAGCTCTAGGGATGTAGAAGTATGGCTAGCGATTTGATTGAGAGTCTGCGCATGTCATCTGACAGTGGATAACGATTTCAACTCGTATCAGTTACGAAAGACACAAAATGACTTTTTTCTGTAGCGAAAAAGCCATTTAAGAATGTGAGGTCACCCAAGCATTTACCTCAAAGTTTTGACAGGAAGAGATCCGTTAGGCCGGCCATTGAGCGCCTTTGCTGCCTCTACACTGGCCCGCTATAGATCAACACTTTTACTTTTATTCATTCAAGCGCAGGACTCAATAGTTGAGAATTTAGTGTAATTTTGAAAAAAGCAATAAAGCCTATCAAGTTATGTCTCAGCTAATGACAGATCACTATGATAGTTGCGATGGCGAGATGATACAAAAAGCTTGAAGAGCCTTGGGAACAGCAAATGGAGAAAAGCTTGGAACATGATTTTGAGCAGCTCGCCGAAAGAGACAGGCCTGATCGAATTTCCATGCAGGGACTCGGCAGCTGCTATTACTTTTATATTACGCCTAATACGAACAAAGGCGAAAGACAAGATCTGTGAACTTTGGTGAAAATGAAGTTGCAAGAAAACATCTTGGTGGTAGCGATGTTATATGTGATCAAATTTCTGTCTTTGGTCTAACGTTTCTGTCTTTGGTCTACACACGTTTCGTTTTGCAAATTAGTCAAACGAATTTCATTTCAAATGATGGTTAAATTAATAATAATTAAAATAAAATGGTATCAAATATGACTGATATAGTATAGCAACACTCAACGGAGATGTATTGAAAGGATCTCGGCTGATTTTTCGCTAAACAGACAAAGCATTACGACCCGAGTGTCTTTATGCTAATCGAAATAACTACAGGTAAACGATCTCCCACGAGATCATGAAACGGTATAAATAACACTTGATACTGAGGTCTATTAATCAGTACTACTCTTGTTCTTCGGATAGGAAGAGTAGATGATTTAATCGAGTTTGAAAAAAGGCCAAATCATAATGGCTAGACGACTGGTTCAGAACATTTTGGAGACGGCAAGGCTTGTAAGTGGTTCATGGTCAGTCGTTGTTAGTGCCTTAAAAAACGGTTCAAGGAGAGAGAGAAAACCAAACGAACCGCCAGCACGCTGCAGGCCAACCACCACTTGGCTCATAGATGCTGGGGGTGAACGAAGGATATCCCGTATGGCACGAACCAACAGAAGAAATATGGCAGCACAACTCTCCGGTAATTTGAATGCTAGAGACGAGAGCAATATGCCACAACGTCCAGTACATTGAACCCTTCTGAAAATAAGGTTACCATCAGCAGGCCGATCAGAGTGTCCATGCTAACTCGACACACCGTCGAAAGCGTCCAAAGGGGCACGCGAGAATGAAAACTAGACCATAAATTTGTTGGGATAAAGTCGTCTGGTCCGATGAACCTTGTTTTCCATTGCACCATACGGATGGCCCGGTAGGTGTGCATCGTTTCCTTGGGGAACTGTTGGCATCAAGATGCACCGTGGAGCGAAAACAAATCGATGGCGAAAGTGTAATGCTTTGAGCAATGTTTTGCTGCTGGGTAACACTGCTCCAGTCAGTCCATGTGCAGGAAACAATGACGTCTACCACCAATTGAACATCGTTGCTGACAAGGTGCATTTTTCCATAGCAACTGTATTCCCCTCTAGTAGTACCTTCTTTCACCAGAATAATGCTCAATGTTACATTGCCCCGAAAAGCAAATCCGATCTGCGGTGGTTCAACAATATGACTCAGAAGAATGTTCTGTTTTTGTTGTTGTTGTTGTTGTTTTCTGGTTAGAGGTTTGCCAACCACCGTGAGCAACTCAGTAGGCTATAAGCAGATAAGCGTCCGTAATTTAGGGCCACTGGTTCCAGGAAAGGAAGAGATCCAGTGCCGTAAGACAAGCACAACATTCATGTCTCATCGGGATTCGGACCCCAAACCATCGCGGAAGAATGATCAGAAGCCAGTGCTTAGACCACTGCGTCGCCGCTTACAAACGTTTAATGATCTGCTGGTAATGTGTTGAAGTCAAATATCCCAAGACAATTTTAAAAATCTTGTAACGTCTGTGACTCGCCTGATAAGAGCTTTTTTGCCGGTACGTGGAGGACTGACGTCATATTAGGAAGGAGGTCGTAATATTTTGGCTCTTAGGTGTATTTATTCAACACTGACCAGACTCAGTGTCACCGATTGTTCATAGCAAAAAGATGCCTACTCTTCGGAATCAAATGGATAATGGCGCTGAAGAAATCATTCAGAGAATTAAAGAAAATGAAGTAGTTGATTGCATCAGGAGACCATTATAAGTAAGCAATAGATGATGGGGTACTTGATGTAAAACAAAACAGTCAGTCCAGCTGAACTTGGAGCTATTGTACGGAGAAGCGAATTGAATTGAGCTTCGACTTAACTAGAACAAATATCATTGTCAATTAAGTACGTCTTGAGTAGCCTCCAATAATGTCGGTAAGTTTTCAAAATGTTAATCAGCATGGATATTAGCTTCAAATAGAGAGAGAGCGAGAGAGAGGGAGAGCTGAAAGCAAAATTACTGACATAATGACGTTGCACAAGCGAGCAAAGTCCATTAGAATCAGTGACTAGGTCACCAGGGTCAGAACAGAAAGCTGGGATTATGTTTGCTTTATACGTTAATTTTTCTTAGGTAGGACGTAACACGATCGCCAGAGCATCAAATACTTCATGAATGTGTGCGCCTAAGGTTCAACAGGCACATTTACTACTTGTAGTTCTACATGTTTAAAGTTATTATAATAGGAATCCAAAGAAAGATTTACCATTCATATTGCTGCCTAGACGGTATCATTGACCGAAGAGTGCAAAATGTGAGAGAATTAATTTTTAGTAAGGTTCTAAGTTACGCTTTCAAGACGTTCCAACGGGTGGTTATCATTTATGGGTTATTCATGACAGTAACTAATAACTCACAGAAGTTTGATTCGTCTTAAGTGATGTATTAAAAGTCGAGCTGTGAGGGAATTGATAACTGGCAGTATATGAACTCCAGCAGTTCCGATACAAAAATCAGAGGAAAGATTTGGGTGATGTTCAGCTTCAATGACAGATTGGATAAAATTCGAGGAAGCACGTATTTGACTTAAACGTGCTTCTTATGATTTTCTAGTAGATGTAACGACCGTAGCACTTCTCCGCAGTCTCCTTTTTTAGTGTATCTAAGAAAGTATAACAAAGTAAATTTTTCCTTCATTTTTGTCGACACCGGGTATCGAAACCGGGTCCCCTTATTCCGGAATAAGTTGCTCTCCCAACTGAGCTGCACGGACGTATGCTCTTGCTGCTCTCTGCCTTTATCTCATGTGTGTCCTACTGGGCAGGCACGTCACAGAAGCAAATGTGATTTGTCAAAGAGGACCATACACGTGAATCAGGAGTCAAGAACCCTTATTTTCTCAAATTTAAAAGTACAGTTTAATGAATGTTTCAAGCGTTATTCATTTGGCAACATGTACACTATACTGACAAAAGTAAGTAATCGGGCACCCCTTCAAAAGCAAATGAACGGATACGATGCGTTGTTAAGATGCGCGATACAGATGTAAACGGTATAAAAACAAGCCCACAGCTGACCGCGATCATATCGTATTGTGAGGTTGAGTGAAAATGTCGCGATGGGAGAGAACTGACTTTGAGAAAGGAAAGATTGTTGGGTGTCACATCAGTGGGTTGTTCAGAAGAGAAACCAAGAGACGTTTAAACATACCCAAGTCAACTGTTTTGGATGTACTGAATAAGTGGAAGACACATGGCGTATCTGAAGCAGCTAAACGTACCGGCAGACTAAAAAAAAACCAGTGATAGAGGACGTCGAAGCCTCAGGAGAGTCGTTACAGCTAATATACGGAGTACTGCACAATGCTTCAGTGTACAGGTGAGTAAAAATGCTGGAGCCTCGGTATGTACATGCACCATTCGCAGAGAACTTCATTCCATGGGTTACCGTGGTCGAGCGGTTGCTCATAAGCCTTTCATCTCCACTCGGAATGCTACTCGTCGTTTAGCATGGTGTAAAGAACATTTATCGTGGACCGTAGATCAATGGAAACTGGTCCTATGGACTGATGAATTCAGATACACGATCCATCAGTCTGATGGCCGTGTGTGGGTACAGTGCAAGCCGGGGAAATGCTTTATACCACAGTGTACTGTTCCTACGGTCAAGTTTGGAGCTGGCAGTGTACTCGTGTGCGGTTGTTTTTCGCGGCATGGTTTCGGTCCATTGGTTATCGTGGACAAACCTGTTAACCAGCACGTCTACCTCGATATTCTGGACAATTATGCCCTACCAACTCTGTGGCAATTCTATGGAACCGAGCCTTGTTCGTAGCAGTAAGATAATGCACCGAGCCATAAAGCAAGGGCTGTTACGGCGTGGTTTAACGATAACTCCGTATCGTGTGTGGACTGGCCAGTACAAAGCCCTGATCTTAATCCCATAGAATACATATGGGATGAATTAGAGCGCCGCATAAGAAGTTTGGAACCAAGGCCTGCTACTAAACAACAGTTAGCGGCAGCATTATGTAGTGAATGGAAGCGCATACCTATCACTGTGTTCCAAAAACTTGTCGAAAGCATGTCTCGAAGGGTCAGTGCATGCATTAAGGCCAAAGGTGGACCGACACCGTACTAATGTATGTCAATAAATGCTATGTTGTGTTTCTCTTCTTGGTGCCCGTTGACTTTTGTCAATATAGTGTATATCGTTCTTTCAGTGAACGTAGGAATTTCCACTGATCCCTGGGTTTCCATCCGTTTGTAAACCTGCCAAACCATACTACTCCCAAACGTTAGCTAAATTTGTCTTTCACAGCGCTCTATTGCGAGGACCAGGAAAAATGCTGCCGACAACGGTTGATTATCGTAAGATGGAGAGGGGGAGAGAAATTATTGTTTCCGGGATGACGCCCGTAGGTCCAATCTCGACGATGATATTCTCAAACCCCAGAAACATTTTATCTTCTTTTACTGACTGTGTTAAAAAGTTAATCCTTTATGCCTTGCTCCTTTGAAAATTGCCACTAAACCCGTTTCCTCAACTCACCCGCACAGAGAGATAAACTTCTATCATTAACATCAGCATAATCCATTCGAAATGATACTATATCGTACTTCTATTCTTATTGTGAACCCAACATTGCTCGCCAAGTTCACCAGGACGATTATTCGGCGCCAGCTCTCTCAATATCCCGCTTGTCTCAAAACCGCTGCTGAAAATGGCTCTAACAAAGAAACTTTACAAGTGATCGTGAATATTAAAACATATTTACAATAATTAGACCTGAACGGGTTCGAGAATTTTTCAGTAGTAGAATAAGTATAGGCACGCATATCAGGATACAGAGAGTGGAAAGTAGCCATTAAGGCTAACTGCTTCATTATTTCTCAAAACTGAACTGCTAACACACATCAATAATTGTATTAAGTATTTCAGAAGTAGATTAAAAAGTGCATTTAAAAGCACTGTTCAAAATGATCAGGAGCAATGGTTAACAGGCAGTGAGGCACTCTTTGAAATAAATAAGTAAAGGAACAAGACAGCTCTTCTGGCTTGTAAAGATTCAATATACAGAGTGTTTCACGAAGAGTGTCCGAAACGCGTTGTTTATTTATTGACTTTGGTTTACGTGGAGGGCCGTATGAATATTTAGTTTTCGCATTTTTCGGAACTTATCCATTCGAGGGAGTGCAACTATCATAGCTGAATTGTCCTCTGTTTACTGCGTATTTCACATTTTCCACTTTACAGCTACGACCAACTGTTACTTTCCTATTCCTTTCGGACACATTTCGTGGAACACCCTGTATATAAGAAAGAAAGGTGACAGTAGAGACTTTCATGCGTGTCTTTGAGCTTAGAGGAATGTAAGTGTGATTAAGGGTGAAGTGAACACTGAGAGCCACACCACTTCACCGGGTTTGACTTACAAAAGCTAAAAAGTAGTGGTGCGTTTGTTCTCTGCCTTGAGAAAACACAACACCAATTTAACATTTAGTTTCTTACAATAACCCAACATCTGGCATACCTGTGGTGACATCTTCAGCTGGTAACGCCTTTGCAACCCGGTTCGCACAACCGCTGTTATTATTATTATTATTACTGACTTGAACGACAAGTAGTATTTGATGAAACTGCGGAAAATGATTACTGTTGCTGAATTTTTTGTATACTATACAATACTAGCTTTACTACCCGGCTTTGCCCGGGATTTAGGCTTATTAATTTCATATGCCCTTATATGTCACTGAAAAAAATCGGGAAAGCAATTGTTGGTATCTTCCTTTAGGGCATTGCTGTAACAAATATTGGTCGAGAATTAAAGCAACGAAATGTACAGAATGTATTGAATCTGTAGAATCAAACGGACCAAAACCTTTACGAATTATTTAACACGCGTCCAGGAGACACAGTATTAGAACACTGACTGAACAAAATTCGTTAACAATTTGTTATCGACGTTCAAATGCATCACGTGGTTTCAGTTTCAGACGTCTTTGAGGGGCGACTGTCTGGGATAAAAAAGTTAAAAATGTATATTTGCGAATATTTTATGAAACTGGTTGAAATCTTAATGAACACCATAAATCGTTGACAGGAACATGACCTCCAAAATTCGCCTGAATCGGTATATAGCTTTTTAAATTATCTGTCAAAATTTTATTAACGGTTTCTGCGTATATATTTCTGTTTACCGATGAATTAAAAATTCCATGCCAGTTTTTAAAAGTTTTGACCGGATTCCGGCGAAGTTTTGGGGGACTCCTCTTATTACCAGTTCATGGATTTGATAACAATTTCAGCCCGTTTCGTTAAGATTCCGCAAAGTTCGTTTTTGCATTTTTTTATGCACAGTTCTCAAAGAATAGAAACACCTGTGGATGTGACGCTGCGATGAATGTAGTCACGAGCTTTCAGATTTGAAATAGGATAACGATGATGTAGCAAACGACCCTGACTTTATTAATTAGCTTATTAATTAATTCATAACTCCCGAATGGAACAACGTAGGTATCTTAAAATAGTTGCGTTTACCAATAAATTCCAGTATTAATAAGCTATGCAAATTTCACGATACCACAGTTTGGCGTTCGAGAGTTTTTGCTGCTTCAGACAAACAGACGTTTTGTGTTTTATATATAATATATTCACACACGCAGCGCATTTCCTCCTTTTGAGTAGCTGTTTGAATGGAAATAAGCTTTTCAGATTCCAGTAATACCTTTTGTATTTGGGCAAGAATGCTTGAAAAATGTTCAAAATTAATTTTTCATGATTAGGTTGATTCCGGAATATAATTGAGGAGTTTGCAGTAAAAGGGGGAAGGGGCAGCTCCATTTTTGGTCGATTTTTACTTAACATGTTTATTAATCTAAGTAAAATATGCCGGATCGACTGGAGGCAGATCCGATAATCAATGGGTGAGATATTAATGTTTTGGGAGCTGCACACCATCACCGTTTGGTGCAAGTACGATGCAGGCCGATGAAGAAAAATTTTTTTATTTGTTTATTAACACAGATATGTAATATTGTTTAGTGGTCATTAAATACATTTTACTAACATTATTTAGCTTTTCTGATCTTTTATAACGAAGTAAATTTCTCCATCATTTTTGGTCCACGCCGGGGATTGAATCCGAGTCCACTTATTCCGGAACAAGTCGCTCTACCAACTGAGCTACGCAGACGTTTGCTCTTGCTGCTTTATGTCGTGTGCGTCCTGCGAGGCAGTAATATTCATGGAATTTAAATCGGCTGTGTAATGATTTCCTGCCAGTTGCTTTAAAACTCTTCTCGGGTGTGTGTCAAAAATAAAAATTTGATCCTATATGCATTTACATCTCAAACACATTCGAGGGATTTTTTATCTCTTAATAATACGAATTCTGTTTTTTCATCAAACATCACCAGAGAACATAAAATTTACCAGTGTTTTTCCATAGACTTTTGAAACTAACTTCATTTCCCTTCCTGCATTTTTCTCCTATGGATCATTAATGCATCATTTATATTGTGCATATCTTATTTGTCTTAAAATTATTGCTGCCATTTGATTTTCATGTCAGTAACGAAGTCCTATTTTTTAATTTATGTTATCAAGCAAATAAAAATCGAGAAATCTTAGAGTTCATTTCTATTTTCAAAATAAAAGTGCCATTATTTGTGGATAACGCGTATTCTTGTTTATGTAAACCATCGTTTCATTCAGCACGCATTCATCAATTTCTAGAAGTTCATTTTGCCCTGATATGATTTCTGTTTCCTTTAATTTTACTTATGTTTTATCTGACATATTTCTTAAACTGTTGAACTGTATGTACGGTTCTAAACAAACCATTTCCCTTTTGTCTATGCAAAGCTTTTTGATTTTATGTTTTCAATTTTTTTATCCTTTTGATCAACATTTTTTTTTCGTTTTAAATAAAAGAATCCCGATCGACGTTAAAATACCTATGGAATTCGAAATAGCGTGACAGCTTTTAAACCCGTTACCATTTCTGTAACTGATTTTATTAAGCTTCAGATTTTGTTTAGAATACTTGTGTTCCGTGACACTAAGCCTACGTTTTCTTTTTATTGTGAAATGAAGTTGTTTTATTCGATGCTCACATATACATATGAAAGGAGCCAATTTATCACTGATATTTCAATTGAACGAGTCTAGTAAACCGGGATTTGTATTCACAAATGAATTGGCATCGTGCGTCTCTCGTCCAGATCCTATAATCGAAAGTAAAATTCAAACAAGGATATTTTTGTACTTTTTACTTTACAGTTTTTAACAAATTACAGTCGAATCGCAATCGCAATCTAACGTTCCCCAAATCAAAATATCTCCAGCAGGTACATTTTGAAATCCACAAATCTCTGCCTATTACAAGGTGTTAAAAATTACTGTATCTTGCGTTTTGATGTAAATGTTTTCCCGCATCTAAAGTTCCTAACTGCCAGCGCTAGAGTTTATTCCTCCCAAATTTGGCGGGATTTTTTATTCTCTGCCGTTTGGACCAAACTGGTGTAACCCATCAAGATCATTGTGCATTTCCTATTTCATCCCTCTATCTCTCAGAGGAGGTTAGGACAACACCCTGTACAGTGGCTGCAATGGTATAAGTTGTTTATCATCATTTTCTGCGGCACAGGCTGTATATATATTACGCTTACACACACTCGCGTGACACATAAAAGTGCAGAAATTTTCATGAAAACTAATAGCCATGCCTCTCGTGATTAAGACCCTGTTTTAGCGAGATTGTGAAACCGGGCTTTGTTTGGTCAGGTCTCGAACAGTCCGCAACATCTTCTGGTTGGATTATCACATTTAAAAGCCGACACGAACTTGCATACAAAGCGTTAGCTTGTGAGGCATTACACTACAGATTCTTTAGAAAAGTAGAAAAGTTTAAGAATGATGAATTGCTGAAAATTTTGGGCAACCATCACCGACCTTCTCAGGCGTTAGTGCAATATATGTAGATAGCTCTTAGCAAGGTAGTAGCATGACAGGTATATATACCAATTAAGCATTTTTAATATACTATCGCTACGTATATATTTTCATATATTCTCTAACACTCGAATTTGTTTTTAAATATAGTGTTTTGGTATCACATTTTCCCCACTAGAACGTAAAACAGGAGTTTTTGAGGGACCTTTCTGGGAATGTTCGTAATGTTTAAAGATATCCAAAATGTACTTTATTTTCCCAAATCCCTTACCCCTTTGAAATAGAAGAGCCATCTGCTACTGTAATACACCGACATGGAAATTAATGATGAGCTGTAAACGAAATTGATTTAAGATCACGGGAGAAATTTCGTGAATTCTGGTTTTGGTTTGAAACTTCGAAAAGAAGAAGATTCAGTGGTTATGATGATGGTAGTATGAAATTGGCAACAAACGCTTTTATTTCTTTCACTTCATTATTTTCTTTAAGTTGTGCATTATTTTTTGTGCAGTTTGAACAAACGACATTGTTTGTACAAGCTAAACTTTGGCTCTACTGATAAAAAAAAGTTCTGAAGAAAACCCTTGATCACCTAAATCATAATATCGCATGTTATGGGTGACAATATATCAAAAAGACTCATCGAAATACACTCTGTAATTCTGAAATTGCCACACCCAAAAGAAATGGCAGGAATGCATACAAATCAGTACGCGACTACACTGAACTGAGATGTGCAAGAGATTAAAATATCGGACAGATCAGATTGCGCACTTCCGTAACCCTTCTGTCGTAACGTCACATATCGGAGATAGCTGTGGGGCCAGCGCAGATGGTTGCCAACTGTATAGAGTAGTTGGGAATGACACCAATAAGTACAAGACGTGACTGGGAGAGCGCGTTAATGGCGTCCCCGTGGTGTTGACCCCCTTTGTAAATAAGGCCATGTGTTCACTAATCACTGGCTTACCTACTGTACTTCTCTTTCACGTGTTTTTATCTACTATCCGACACCATAACCCAAATCTTCTAGCTTCCTGTTTGTCAGACCAGGTTTAGGAACCGTTAGATCAGACACTCCCTTCCTAAAATCCTCTACATTATTCATTCCACAAAGTCATAACAGCGACTGGTTGCCTGGTGAGAAGAGTCTTTCGGCTAAGATTTCTGGGAGAAAGCGAACTTTGTAGAGAACGTCAAGGTACCAAATTTGCCAACCACATCATCAGTTCTGTACATTGTAGAGGGGACGGATTATTGGTCTCTAATAGGATCGATGGTCAACTCACCGTGTTGACCAGCATATGAGCCGTAAAAACACAATGCTGCACCGATGCTGGAGCTATTCCTAAAACTTGGTACGACTTCGCACCGATGTTCGCATGACGCTTTGACTACAGAAAGACCGTTTGATTCGGTGTAAAGCTTCGGCCGCCCCTACAGCCACTTTCCCTACAACCAGAAGAGCAAAAATGTTTCTGTAAGTCATTCCTGTCATAAGACCGACCCTAACATGGAGACTAGCGGATGCAGAACTTCACGCAAGGCGACCGTTGCGTTGATTGCCTCTATTCCTGTGTTCTTCAGCGCTGAATTACTTATTTGTTTGTGCTCATATTATCACCAGGTTCACGTGTGTAGACGACGAAGATAAAGAATCAATTCATGCCCAGCGGCATGCAGCGCGAACGGCAGGTTTCATGGTCAGAGAAGCAATCAGCTGGACAGCCGAATATATATCCTATGTCTCACTGAAAGTTCGAAAGCTCAGAAGTACGTAGAGAACAACTTGGATGCTAATGCTATTTCTTATGCAACGGAGGGAACTTAAAAGCTTGTTTCGGCACGATAATGCTTGTCCGCATACTGAGGGTATCTATTAAGAACGTCAATGCGCTATCAACATCTTGGAATTATCAGGAAAATTTCCAAATATATCTCCAACAGAACAGATATAGAACATAGTTCGGCGACTTCTCAACACTGACCCGAAGCCAGAACAGACAACGGCAGCTCTGCAAGGCCAGTCAAGAAGTATGATCGGTAGTGCCACAGGAGGCGATCAGCCGTCTACACAACAGAGTGGTTGCCTTATGTGCGTTATTTTTCACTTAACATTTTTTCCAATGTCTCCGAATATTTGATCATGTTTTTTCTTGTGTTCTACACTGCTCCGTCCGTGAACCTTAGTTGAATTCTCCCACAATTTCTGGATGTTACAATTCTAATGTTACAGACCACATAAAGCGCAAAATTGTTTCATTCAAAATTATTAAGAGCATCGTTTTTTTTTTGTTTTTTGTTTTTTACCTTTACGAACGAACCGTATTGCTTCTGTTTTGCAGAAACTTGCAGTAGACACCCGAATGTGGCTGGGTCTCGCTTTTCTTCACAACGATGTCTAATCCAGTTGTACTCACTTCCACGCAAATCTGGGTTCAGATGAGAATAAAAAAACTGCGTTGTTACTTTTATGTGCATTGTCAAATTTTCATAGCTATGCGAGAGTTCTACAAGCTGTTGACAGTCCTTTCGTTTTATTACCCAGAAAGTCACTAACGACGAACGTAAAGGATTTTTACTTAACTGGTTTCATAAATCCGGTTTGTATTTTCGAAAATTATCCTTCTGATTTGCTGACAAACAATGCTTTGCGTTTACATCATGTAGTTTAGAAAGCCACTCTTTATTAGTTTTGTCCATATTCTACATTAAAAGATTAGACCCGATTTTATGTGTGATGGAAGATAAGGTACTGACTGTTGATTCACCAATGGAGTCAGTTAAGCGTTTTACTTGTATTATCAAAAACAAAAAGTGCTTTCTCTTCAGCCAATGTTCTAAAATGTAGTACTATGATTTTATTCGGGATACGAAAATCCAACGTACAACCGCAAGAAACGTGCTTTTTTAACTATTCTGTTAATCCATTCTTCTATACAAGCAAATGTGTAATGATCGGCAAGCCACTTCCTCGTGTTTGCTTCCATTGTGTATATGGGAATGCAAGAAGCAGACAACAATGACATTGAAGCCGCTAATGGGATCTTAACAGACAATAAAGAAATAACACAATTAGACAAGGCGAAGCTAAGCAACTACAGAAGATAATCGCCCTGGGGAAGTCAATCAAACTACAGAATACAATCAAACTATGCCCAACACAGGTAAAGTAATTTCTTATTGAAAACTTCACACGTCCTTTGACCTGCTTCTTTAGGTTATTTTCAGAGCATTATATTAGATGTTTCACAGTGAGCTCCACTTATTTACTATATGTGTATCCTTTCCTCTGATTTTGCAACACTCATTTATTTACTTGTATTAAATGCGAGGTACGCAAACTTGTAAAACTAAAGTACATGGATCAGAAGTAAACAGATAGCGTGACATCAGTAAACTCCCGTCAAGTTCCTGAACTGATGTCAGGCTTGTAAATAAACGATTTCACTTGCTTATGAACATAAAAAAAGGCGTATATGAAATATTAAGCTGCATTAGTAATCCGGGTTACTGGCGTAAAAATACAAATAAACTTTTATTATTCAGATTGCAGTTGCATGTTTTGATAAACAGGAAACTGCAATCTGAATAATGATACGGTTCAACAATTTGAACGCGGTGACTTGTGACTAAACAGTAAATGAATAGATCGGAATGCAAATTTTCATTCATAGACACGTGGTCTCATGTTGTTTGGGCACGCGCTATCTTGGAAACATAAAGGCTTTATTGGTTCCAAATTCGCTGCAGTTCCAAATAGACACGATCATTGTAGGCCTCACTGTTGATAATGATCTTCAAAGTTTCACGAATGGCTATAGATTTGGGGATGGAGTAAGAAGCTAATTTATTTATATGATTCCACAAGGGATCAGTGGACTTCAATTTGCCTTCTCTGAATGGGACAGTGGTTACTTTATCGTCTCTTTGTCGCTTTTACGCTCGTTGACTCTAATTTTAAGCGAGCGGTTTGTCATTCCAATGTAGTGCGTGTATAGTTGATGTACAGTTCCCGTTATTAATCCATTAATTTAAAAATTAACTTGTTTAAAACGCTTATGAAACTTAAAAACCCCGTTTACCAACGAGGCGTTCACAGTAATTATCAATTATAATGGGAGCTGGTACATAATGCCAGAAATTCCTCTTCCATCGCTCACTTCATGTAATTATGGCACTTTTTTCTTTAAATGAAACGGTGTTAAGAGCGTTCATGAAAATTAAGGGACATAAAGAGTCGATCACTTATGATTTGATTCCATTGGATGTAGGAAAGGACAAAAAGAACAAACAAATACACTACAGAACAAACACAACACGGAGTTTCGACATATAGGACGATTAGCCACCCGCCCAGGACCCTGCCTACTTGCCCTTAGGGCTTCACTTTGTAGTGAACCTCAAAATATGGGTTTGTCCTGTGAGCTGACTTTTTTTCTGAAGTAAGGAAATCTCGAGACCAGATTGAACGAACACAAATATATCAACAAATCTACAAATCAGTCTACAGCACTTGCACGAAAATCTTGTAACGGGTCCCATCGGATACCTTGGGAGGACGCTAAGGTAATTTCTACACCAGTGAATACGGGATCATTTCTGTTCTCGGAGAGCTTATTCATGTATACCAAAAAGGATATGTGTTGTAACGGTTACATACCATATGAAATTTCCACTATATGGAAGATGCTTCTTGCTGGTGAAAAGGATGAAACAGAATATAACAATCGCATGTAAGTGAAGATCTCCCCATGTTAACGTTTGACTTTCTTGAGAACCTTTTTTGATTAATTTCATATCTTATTGTTTTTGAAAACACTATTATTTACCATGTGATAGCTTTTTTATGTGTAAAAAGTGAAATAATGTTGTCTATTCCCGAACCGATTTCAGAGGGACGACATTTTACCTTTAATTTTGAGAATCTATTTTAACATGAACGATGGCAACACCACCCTACATGTTTTAGATAACCGTCACCGTACTTCCTCTTGGGAAGTACTTAATCCACACACAAACACCTAGTACGAACTTTTGTTCTGAGCATGGCTTCATAGTGAAGTCGTAAGATCTAACCATTTGTAAATATTTTTAATTCAATTGTTTTTAACTCGTTACTTCTTGATAGCAGTTGTATTTTTAACAAGTTATGACCCTGCATGAGAGGGAGTCTAGTTTTATAATGAATTTGTGTGGCACGAATAACGTCTTTCGACTACATAGATTAGTCTCACAGACTTCATCAACAATGAAGCTGGAGCCATTCAAGAAACTTCAGAAAAGGTTTTTTTTTTTTTTTTTTTGATTGGAGGTTTAACGACCACCGTGAGCAACTCAATGGGCTATAAGCAGTCGCCTGTCTGTAATTTAGGGTCACTGGTTCTTCCAGGGAAGGGAGAGAGCCAGTGCCGTAAGACAAACACAACATCCATGCCTAACCGGGATTCGAACCTGGACCCCGTTCGGACGAATGATCAGAGGCCATCGCTTAGACCACTGCGCCACCGGGGCGGCTCAGAAAAGGTTACTTACTACATACAGTATTAGTCTTTATTCTGTCACCAATCTTTTGGCATGCCAACAAGGTATAATAAAACGAACGTGAGTTAATAATACGGTCATTGACACAAAAATTCGCGCACCAAGAAAAAGCCATGCGATTAACGCGAAACATGGTGAATAGCTACGGGGAGGGCAGACATGCAAATAATTAAATTTCGTGCGATTCCGCATGCCCGTGCGCCCAAGATTGCCGCTGCAATCGCAATCTTTGAGGCTCATTGAGGCGCTCATTAGGCGCCACAAGTGTGCCGAAGTGCAGGATAAAATTCAGGTGAGATCCTTGAGAGATAGACATGCAGAAGAGCCGCCGTAGATGTGCATACGGTGTTTGAACGAGGCCGTATCGTCGGGATGAGAAAGGCATGGTGACCGGCTCACTGAATCGGACGTTATTTGGGTCTGTCGAACAGTACAGTGCGGTCGTGTTGGGAGCAATGGACACGGGAAGACACCCAGACACGGCGAACTGGTTCTATGTGACCCACACTCACCAACAGCAGAAAGTACCGTGGGATCGTAAGAGCGGCCGGCACAGATACAACGACGTCCTTTTTCAATATGCAGAGACATACGGCGGCTGTACGAGGGACTCCTGTGTCCTACAGAACCATTTCGAGATGCCTGGCAGAGGCGAATCTGCACTCTCGACGGCTCTTACGTTTTCTGCAATTAACACCTGACTATCGTCGGCATCGATTGCAACGGTGACAGCCGGGAGGAACGTGGAATGCTAAGAACTATCGACGTAAAAGGTTCAGCGACGAATCCCGCTCCCGTTTAGGAGCGGACGACAACCGTGTCAGAGTGTGGGGGACCGCAGGTGAGCGCTACAATCCCAACCTCACTGAACAGCGGCACACGTTCCGAACTGCAGGCGTGGTGCCCTGGGAAGCCATCGCATGAGACAGTCGGACTTCCTTCGCACTGATCCAAGAGACGTTGACAGCCCTGCGTGACGAACATTAGATCCCGTGGCTCCATTTTTCCTAGAGGGACGGCCCGGAGCCATTTTCTTACAAGATAATGCCGGACCACACATGGCTCGGGTTTCCCAGGACTACCTACGTCATCTTTCGACGTTTCCGTGGCCTGCTTGACTGCCTGACCCCCCACCACCACCACCACCGAGCACGTGTGGGACCAGATGGGATGCCAGCTTTCTCTATGTCCCAGTGTCCGTGATTTAGAGCGTCAGTTGCAAGAAGTGTGGGCCAATCTTTCCCAGGATAACATACGTCATCTCTTTGACGTTAAACCGCATGTATCCAAGCACCAGGCGGTCAGACGTGGTACTAACGCTGACCGGAATGTGTAGAGTATGTCCGCGGGATTTTGTCCTCTTGTTGTGATATTTTAATCACTTCTGTCCTCTGTATGCTCCATCTCACTACTAAAATCTCATTTCAATCCAACACCTCCTTCTTGGTGCGCGGATTTTTATGACAGTGAGTGTAATACTAACACTTGGTTAAGAGACCAACACCAACACTAAAGTAGAACACGCAGCCTTCAAATAACTCAAACTTCAATTTAATAAACGTATCTTCCACAACTAGCATGGTTGCTTCCACCACCTCTCTTCACTGCTGCTGCGCAAATCTTATATAAAGTTCAGTTCTCATCGGACACATACACACGTTATACGTCCAGACCTCGCGGAGGTGTTGCCAACCATACTCTTGCGAAAGAGATGATATCACGTTAAGTTTGAAAACCGCTAAAGGAGAATGAACTCAAATTTACATAGAAAGGGTAACTAAAAATGAAAGTTAAATGTGAGTATATGTCACACGTCTAGGTAGAGCTCAGCATTCATAGTTTCGTTCAAAACGACTGCCAGACCCAACCTTAATCACAAAAGAAACAGTTCCATACCATACAGCTGTCTCGAAAAAAATTCAATGTCGGGGCGATACAGTCCGGACGGTATTTTTGTCCCTGGCATACGCCACCCGCGGAAATATCCAGCAGACGGATAAGTTGTGCACTCTGACGCGTCAACCTACAACACAGTTTTCTGTAGGTATACAGTTTAAGATCGATATTCCTTACACCTCTAATTGATTAGTCGAAATGATTAGTAGCTTGCATATGGCTGATCGATCATGAAAACCCATATCGTGTAGCCTCCTGTGTTAGTAATTGTAACATCAGTCCAAATAGTCTCACATATGGTTTTTGGGATTTTAGACAATGCTGATTTGCGTTCTGAATGAACAGTCTTGCAGAGCTCTCCTGCAACGTTCCGGTACCATCGCAGGTTCATTGTGTGGTTTCTTAGCAGATTCATCCCCAGTCCGCTTTCATTTTCATATCAGATCACCAACCGTCGATCTTCAATGCCGCTGAAATGTCACTTACCACGTGAATGCCTGTGTAACACCTTTTTATCAATCTGCAGTAGGAATCACCTAACTCTGTCGATCGAGTCATCTTTCACTCACAGTTGAGCTGTTATCTCATCACATCCCTACGAGAAACCTTAGAGTTGGGCCTATGACATGGTAGTGCGTAAGACTGAATTCACTATCAGTTCAGGGGTGCCGGTTATTAATGTTTAATGAGTTTGCTACAATCTGTGTAAAAACTGGAATTACAAGAAATTTCAATACGAGTAGTAAAAGTGGCTAGTTGGAAGATAAAGTTGATGTATTCCAAAAGTGGAACTGGTATATTTCAGTACAAGTAGAAATGTGTAAAACTAGAGCTATAAGGAATTTCAATACGAGTAGTAAAACTGTCTACCTGGAAGATAAAAATGATCTCTTTCAGATGTGGAGCAGGTATATTTCAGTACAATTAGACATGTGTAAAACTGAAGCTATAAGGATTTTCAATACGAGAAGTAAAATTGGCCAACAGGAAGACAATGGCTAGCTAGAAGATAATCACTTTCATAAGAGGAACTGGCATATTCCAGGACAAGCAGAAATGTGTGAAACTGCAGCTATAAGGAATTTCAATACGAGCAGTAAAAGTGTCTAGCTGGAAGACAAAAATTATCTTTTTCAGATGTGGAACAAAAGTGGCTAGCTGGAAGATAATCACTTTCAGAAGCGGAACTGGCATATTCCAGTACAAGTAGAAATGTGTGAAACTGCAGCTATAGGAAATTTCAATACGAGTACTAAAAGTGCCTAGCTGGAAAACAAAAATTATCTTTTTCAGATGTGGAACAGGTATATTTCAATACAAGTAGAAATGTGTAACACTGGAGCTGTAAGGAATTTCAATACGAGTAGTAAAACTGTCTACCTGGAAGATAAAATGTTCTCCTTAAAAAGTGGAAGTGGTATATTTCAGTACAAGCAGAAATGTGTAAAACTAGAACTATAAGAAATTTCAATACGAGTAGTAATATTGGCCAACAGGAAGGCAGTGGCTAACTGGAAGATAATCACTATCCGAAGCGGAACTGGCATGTTCCAGTACAAGTAGAAATGTGTGAAACTGCAGCTATAAGGAATTTCAATACGAGGAGTAAAAGTGGCTAGCGGGAAGACAAAGATGATCTCTTTCGGAAGTGGAAAAATTACATTGTACATGTATAAGGGTTGTTCTAAGACAACTGAGAATGTTTTTGTAAAAAAAATATACCTATCTTGATTGTCAAGCAAGTGGTCAGTTTTTTCGAAATACTGTGCATTGCACCGAATACAGGCGTACCAACGTTCCTCCCATTTTCTGAATGGCTTCTGGAATTCTTCTGAAAAGTTGTTGAAGCACCCCTCCGCGGGCGTTATTTGTTCTTGATCAGTATCAAACTGTCGTCTTCGTAATGACTTTTTTAAAATAGGAACAAACAGATATTACATGGTGACAAGTCTGGACTATATGCAGGTTGGGGATCAACTTAATATTTATTTTCTCCAAATAAGAAACGACAGAACTGGTCATGTGCGCCCTTGCTTTGAGCTGCATATGAAAAGAAATGGGAAACCCAAGTTGAACAAACTCGTTTCATGCGCAAATAATCGGCTAAAATTCTGTGAATTGATGATTTTGAAATGTGAAAAATATCTTCGGTATCTCTAATTGATAGATGTCTGTCTTCCCGTATAATAAGACCTATTGTATCGATGTTTACCTCTGTGACACTCGAAGAAAGTGTTCCTCCATACGCGATTAAAGCTGTCGACGCACGACCATCCACATATTCTTTAGGTGGTCTGCAAATTGTTGATTTCCCTAGACAATTGAAGCTTCAGAGTCGTTACTCTGCAGGAAATGCTTTCAGTCTTATCACAGAGACTTCTTTAGAAGCCTCTGGGATAAGTCTGAAAGCATCTCCAATAGACTTCTCAAGACGACAGCAAAATTCAATGGTGCATCTTTGTTCCTTTTTCAGATCTATTTTTTTCGAAAAATCGCCACGTAAAACACTTGTTAGGGGTTCACAAAGCAACGCTTATTAAATTGCGCACTACCGACGACGGCTGGTTGCTATGGTTACTACAACGCTAACGCTTTTCGAGACTCGTGCAAAGGTAGAACGCAGTATTACACATTTTTTCTCAGTTTAAAACATTCTCAGCTGTTTTACGACAAGCTATGTACATATTTCAGTACAAGTAGAAATTTCATCTAATTGGAAAGTAGATGCAGTTCTAGATAAAATGGAAACGAACTCGATCAGTTGAGAAACACAAAATAGCTTTAGTGAGAGCAAGCTACTCTTATGGGGTTGCACAGGTGAGCAACATTTTATGTAAGTTCAACTCATATTTATATACTTCGAATCATATAAACCTTACAAATGAACGAAAAAATATAATGGAAGAGGAATAACAACAATGATATCAGTTTTTTCATGCGTTTTGTTTTTGCCTTTACGGAGTATTCTCACAGGAGCATCTTCCTGGATAACGGCCACAAGAAGAAATCAGTGAATCCAAACAAATTTTATTGGACTCATTGTGCAAGCGCATGTAAAGGATAACAAATGTTTCCTGAAACCAAACTGGAAAGGTGCATAGAACATTCATTACATTTTAAATGAAAAATAGTTTCATTTCTGACTCTAAAAGCATTTTTAAAAATTTTGCGGTGTTGTGTTTCCAATATGTCCATTCAAATTTGTTTCACTAGCGTAGAAAAAAAATAATTTCTTAGTAGAATATACGCTTTTTAGAGAAATCAGAATGAAGGAAAGAAATGAAAAATTGCTTAGGGTACACATATTGAATAAGAATCCTGAAAAGAGAAATATTATTGCAATACATCTTCGGAAAGTTGGGCCCACATCTTGCTTTGAAGTAACCAAAATAATCTGGAGAATGTTCATAAAGTCAAAAAACTCGACAGACTCAAGAGTTTGCCACACGGTTCGCCATTGGATGTTTCTTTACTCTTTTTTTCCCCATCAAAGATCGGTATTCACAAAGAAACAAACAGGAAAACATTGTTGGGTAGTATGTCACTTGAAAACACGCCTGAGAAGTAATAGTAAAACTGCATGATCCAGCCTCGGGGCTTTATTCATCAAAGCTCATTTTTCTTACAATGTTCCCTCTTTTCTCTCCTTTCCAAAGTAAAAATATCACAACATATACTTTCAGATCTTTTTCTCTTGGTGGTGTTTACAAAATCTACACACGAAACAGAGCGGCAGTTGTTCCTGACAGAAATCTGCTAAACTTCATCCTTTGTGCAAATTTTATAAAATATGGGGGTTACACTACATGTTTGGTTTTCAGGATATATTATCTGAAAACCGGACATTATATACATTTTCTGGATATATCACCAAACTATTATTATTTTGCATACTGCTTACATTGTACTATTTTGATACACTTGAATATCCAATTATTACAATTACTATATTCACTCTTTTCAAAGAAACAAAAAGCAAAAAAAAAAAAAAAAAAAAAAATTCGATGCGCCCTGAGAAAGTTATTCAATCCTGACGAAGATCCTCGTGCAAGTACCTCAAGGGCAGAATACGCAAATGCTTACAAAATAACGGCCAATGCATAAATAGTGGCCCGCCACAGAGCATTGGAACTGCGCATCGAGAAGGGTTTATCAAGAGCAAAGCTCGCATTCAGAAACAATTTTAATAGCGAATTGTAGTTGCATTAATCCCCACGGACTGTGAGGATGCCTCGACGTCGGATCTGTGCACACTGCGATCACAGAGGACATACACTGAAGAGCAATTGAATTAGAGAAAGCTGGCGTTATGCAAATGTGGCGCTGTGGGCGGCCCTGTAAGCGGAAACGACATGAAGTATGCAGCGATCCGAAAATATAAGGAGTGATGCGACGGGAATCAGTAAGAGTCGGACGCAGTATGGGTAAGACGAAGGATCTAAGCGCATTTCATCGTGGGCAAATTCTCGGGGCCCGACGAATGGGTCACTCCATCTCGGAAGTCGTGCAAGCACTGCGATCTTTACGAGCCGCTGTGTTACGGGTGCACCGTGAGTACATTGAATCCGGTAAAACCATCCCTGCAAGGACCAACTGCCGTGGACAACAGCGTGTGGATGAGTGGGGTCATCGTTTGCTAAACTCGCATTGTAGCAGCAGATAGACGGGCCACAGTGCAAGAAATCACTCGGCAATTTAACGTTGGTGCACAAAAACATGTAAGCAGCCACACCATCCAGAACCATCTCCTCGCTATGGGGTACAGAAACCACTGTCCCACGAAGGTACCGCTGCTGACCGCACATCACAGGGGGCAAAGATTAGCATGGGCGCGGGAACATCGCCACTGCACCCTAGACATGTGGGAAAATGTTGCCTTGACTGATGAGTCGAGATTCACGTTGGTACATGCGGATGGCAAGATACGAGTACGGCGCAAACCACATGAAGCGATGGATATCCTTCTTGCCAGCAGGGTACTCTAAAAGCTGGTGGGGATGGCATTCTCGTCTGGGGACTGTTGACGTGAACTGAAATGAAGCCTCTGGTACGTGTGATATCGTCCCTCACAGGTCAACGTTACCGGGATATCCAGGACGACCATTTGCTCCCGTTTGTGCGTCTTTAACATCCCACTGGGGACCTCATCCTGTAACAAGACAATGCACCGTGCCATCGCTCCCGAATTGTATCCGAATGGTTGCATGGACACTCCACCGACGTAACCTCGCATCCTTGGCCAGCTAGGTCACCTGACCTCAATCCCATCGAGCACATCTGGGATGCCATCGAGAGATATGTTCGAGGCTCTGACCCCCCTCCATCAAATCTTCGTGAACTGTGGGAGCTTGTTCAGGGGTCGTGGATTCGTATGGCTTCCCAACGCTTCCGGTGTCTTGTCGAGGCCATGCCAAGACGAATCGCCGCCGTCATCAGGGCGAAAGGTGGTGCTACACGTTACTAGACAGGTATCTTTAATTCAATTGCTCTTCAGTTTATAATTGGATGGAGAGGGGCCGGTTAGTCAGGCTGCCGTATCTCCAGGTATTTGGATCGGAGCGACGCAGCAATCGGACATTAGCACAACCCAGCGACAATTCGGCAGTGCACAGTTTCTTTTCTTCTCTCTCAGACATCCGTGGCCATATTGCGTCGTCTACAGATACGGAAGTGAACATCCGGACCGTTGCCAAAAGGCTCCCTGCACGGCGACTACATTCGAGAAGACAACTCCACCGCCTACCAATGACCAGCGAGTTTCGCCTGCACTGGTTACAGAGATGTCGGACCCGATCAACATGTGGCAGTGTCCAGTAGCGTTGTGTTGTCTTCAGTGATAAGATACGGTTTGCACTTGGAGCCCATCACCAGCACACACGTGTCTGAAGACGAGCCGGTAACTCACGGATCCTCCCTTTACCGCGTAATGACACACGGCTCGCACACCGGTAATGACTGTCTGGGGAGGCATTTCCTACGATAGCCGAATACCTTGGTAGTCCTCCGTACCACCCTCACCGCTCAACGGTAGGTCGACAACATTGTATCAACTGTTGTGTTGCCATTTTCAGCAAGATAATTCCAATATTTCAGCAAGATAATTCCTTTCCAGTAACCTCCCACGCCTGCCTCCGTAATGTCGACACGCTTTCATGGCCAGCCCGATCGCCCGACCTCTCACCGATCCAACATATCTGGGACATGATGGGAAACCACCTATGCGCATTGCAGAATGTCGACGAATTGGCCCGCAATTTGGACCCCATCTAGCATGCCATACTTCAGCACAGTTTCCGTGAAATGTATTTGTATATGCCACGTGGTGTAACTGCTTGTATCGGAGCCAGAGGTTGCGCTACAACGTAATGATTCGTCCCACTTGTGGGGCTGTTCAATCTGAATAAAGGACACAACCGTTCTGGGATTGAAATAATTTCCTTTCTTGTACATGTACATTGCATATACCAATTTTCATCTCGATCAGATGATTCCTTTCCGGGTGCTTCGTTTTTTTCGGCAAAGAATGTATTTGTATACTTTCATCCGTTACTTCCTTGTTGTGCTCACGATATAGAACGGGACAAAACAGAAGGGAAAATACGGGTCTTTTGCTATTGTTCTACGCAAATAAATTTTTTTACAAAGCTGAATGGATTTCAGCCGTTACTTGGAGCAAGAACTGCTCATTGATTTAATTTTAAGTTTTGTCGAAAGATAGACTGATTGACAGATATACAATTTTCTTGCAATGTTATCGTGAAACCATTCATTTCAGCGAAAATTAGCATTAACGACTTTCTTTCAATATCATTTCTGTTTTCGTTAGCGCTTTGTGTGTGTGCGTGGAGGGGTGGGGGGTGGGGGTGGGGGTAAGGGGGTTAATATTGTTCCTTTACCAGTTTTCAGCTAGCCTTTAACCGGTAGGGTGATGACCTACTCTGTCTGCCAACAGGCTGTTCCAATAGCTCAGTTCGGAAATGACTTTTTTGCTATGGAAATGGTTTTATGGCATCTGTGTCAGTGTAGGAAGTGATGTGAACCCTTTAAAGGTTTAAAACTCTCAGGATTTATCCTCTTCTTCGTGTAATGCACCAGTGCAAATTAAGCTATTAATGAAGGAGAGACAAGGGACATCGTGTGTACATAGGTATTCAGGAACTGCAGGTATGGTCCGATATAAGGACAAGTGGAAGAAGACGGCCACTTTTTTCCTTAGGAAGAGAAGGTGAACTTGAAAAGTTGTTTGATCAGACGATCAAAGGAGGTAGGATGTGCATTTAGCAGTTCTGCATGCGACGGGAAGAATGTTCCGCTCTCGAGGGAAAAGGCGAAGTTTCTATTTTGCAGTACCAAATTGCACCCTCGAAGAATTTAAGTTCGACAACGAGAACGAAGGAACTGGGCTGCCAATTAACCGATAAAAGCGACTGATAGAATAAACAGGAACAGGTCAGTACGTAAACAACAAAAAAGATAAAATAGGTATGATATAGAAATCAGGACAAGCGAAGTCATGAGCTCCCCAATATACATAGAACTGAATAAAGAGAGCCCTAGAAGAAGACCGAGTTCTCATTTCCCTAGTAATTCATTCATTTCATCAAAGAACTATACAGTCGAATCCCTGAAACTGTTTAGTTACCTTTGAGCGAAGACTTGACGAACCCATGCGACAGTGCAGTAAATGAAATAAATCCAGTAAACAGTCTGTTAACAGCAGAACGAGGATCAGTTCAGATATTGATGAGGGACATGAGCATCTGGCCTTCACTCGATGTTTATTCCAATGGAAGTGCCTGGATTCAAATTGGGACTTTGTTTTCAGCCACCCCAAAGTGCTCGTATTCATTTCTCCGAACTACTACCCTGCAAAATATCTTACGGTGTTTCAGATAGCCTTGGCTTTTTAAAATCGGCCCGGTCTGTCACAATGCACCGCGATATCTTAGAGAGCTTCGAATTGTTTAGAAGCTTTGGAGGATTTAGCTCTCCTGGATTCCGGCCTAATCACCGAAGGTGATAGCTTTCCCGCTAGAGAAGTGAGACATCATAGCATGATAGCGCTGTACAGTATTTATGTATTCCAGCAGCGGATGTTATCTACGTGTTCCTCAAAAACTCAAGCCTTTTTATCTGATCAACTCAATCGGGTAAAGCGTAAATTGCCTATCCGTAGAACCTACTTTCAGTATTTTGGTGACCAATTTCGCTGTTTTTGCGTTAATCAGCGGTGGCCTCACCCGTTGATTAAGTTCGTTGTGAAAATCCACCGCCGCTCTTTCATGATAACCAGTACTATGGAGCTCCACAAAGGGTGAGTCCACAGAGATCTCTGGTGGCGTTGACACTTAATGTTTCAAAGGAATGATTGACAAGGTTGATGAACATTCCTTTCCAGTAACCTCCTGTTACGTGAAGGTTACTCTGGTGCTTTTGTAGACTGCGACGGTACCTTCACGCTTCAGTTCTGGTAAAAACAACGATGGGTAATTTTGTGTTGAGATGGCAGGCTGTATACAATTGCATAAATGAAAGAATTCGGCGATCAGGCTTGTGGCTCTAACACACAGCTTGAAATTGTATAACGAAGTAAATTTCTCCGTCATTTCTGTCCACGCCAGGATTCGAGCCCGGATCCCCTCATTCCGGGATAAGTCATTCTACCAATTGAGCTACGCGGACGTTTGTTCTGACTGCAATCTGCCTTTATGTCGTGTGCGTCCTGCTGGCAGGTACGTCACATCTCCCCCTCTCCACAGAGGGGCGGGGCATGGGCCCACGGGTCAGCCGTGACCATGAATCGTTGCAGGCAGACATCCGCTGTAGAACGTGCACTCGAGAACTCCCAGTCAATCTAGTGCGTGGAATGCAACATCACACATTTTTATTTTTCGAAGCGCTGGAGAAGGGATTCTCTGATTTTTCCTATCTCGCGGTGTGGAAAGAACAATGCGAGATTTTAAACGGCCGAGTCATCCGGAAAGTTCGGGCGCCATTATAACGAAGTAAATTTCTCCGTCATTTCTGCTCACGCCAGGATTCGAACCCGGATCCCCTCATTCCGGAATAAGTCACTCTGCCAATTGAACTACGCGGACTGCAATCTGCCTTTATGTCGTGTGCGTCCTGCTGGCAGGTACGTCACAATTGTCAGCAAGTCCTATGTGCGAAGACAGGCACAAAACAATTCCCCCATCTGGTTTTTGGCGAAGGGGATGTTTAGGAAAACACATCAGTTTTATTTCGTCTAGAAATGTAAAATCTAAAAGTGGGCTATACCACCGCATTTAGAAAGAGTAACAGGATATGAAAAGCTGATCCAGTGAATAAGTAAAGTTGACGACAGGGAAAAAACAACGCGGACTGCGTTTCTCTCAGCTCCGGCTGCTCATACAGCAGATTTAAGTGGTCCTTAATATGCGGCTAGTGACATAACTGGAATGCATCACAGTTTTACCCTGGCTTTGTTGGTAAACACAATTGTTCTGCTGTCAAATACGAAATAAAATAGTGAAATGCATTAAGGAACAAAACGAGTAAAGCCAAATGTAATATTTGATATTTACGGACAGGTTATCTTTCTTTCTTTCCTTTTCAATATTAGTTTTTGGTTATTCCTTTATTGAACGCGTAATATTTTGAACATAGATGTGACTGCCATAGAACTGGAAAAAATTATCCGTGTTTGCTAACGACAAAAATCGCAGTCAGTTGCCGTGATTTTTGTAAAACGTCTTGGTTATTTTCTCTTCTAGATTCAAAGTGGGTATGGGAATAAAATGAGATTAAGAATAAAGTCCCTCTTCCCTAGGCTGCCTGGGTTTACCAGATGTGTGTCGATGCGATGGTAGTAAAACAATAAAAGACGATTTTAATCTGATGCCACATGACAAACACCTACGGGAATCTTCCCATGGTTGTTGATGATGATGAAGAATTAAGTTCTCTAGTGAATAAATTGCAAACAAAACAAAATGTAACTAATTTATGCAGCAAAATACTTACACATAACTCATTTCTTCACGCATCTGGCAGAGCGAAATTTTCGCTTTTTAAATCATGTAAATTTTTATTCATCAAAAAACATTGAAGAATGCAGCAGAAAAATAAAATTTGTCATATTTCCATTTGACAAATTTGATTTTTCTGCTGCATTCTTTTTCCAAAACTAAGGTGCGCATTTCGGTTAAGGCAGTGAACTATATTAAACTCTTTAAGGGACAACATTTAATCAGAGAGATAGTCATCAAAGGACAACTAGCGTCTTTTTTGTATTACACGTAAAAAACGCCGAATAAGCACTTTCCGGTTACACAGAAGACTTTAAAATGTAGCTATAATTGTTTAGGAAATTTACGTAGATCTTAAATTTTCAAAATAAAATTTTCTACAGAAAATTGTAATCATGTCTTCAAAAACAAAACTAAACTGAATGTGTTTTCAATCTATATTTATTAAAGAGGATACCTCTGCGTGTGCATCAGAGTAATAACACATCACGAAATCTTAGTAAGTGCTTCAAAGAGTTGCACAATGCTTTTCATTGCCGTCGAGGTGCAGGGTCCGGTTTGAAGTCGAGGTTCCGAAGGGGGCATATCAGAAGCTAAACTACATTGGTGTTCAAAATTAAGAGAATTTGCACATTTTGTCGATTTTCACAAAAAGTACCGAACCAAAGGTACAAATTACGCCACCGAATTGCAAATTTGCAGTGTCGAATACGTACGCGTGCACGTGCGTGTGGGCGGAGCTGTGACAGTGGAGGGCATGAAAAACACACGTGGCTTTTTCCGCGATTAGTTCACTCGTACTCCTCGGCGACATTCGTTGTGTTTCTTGCAGGGGTTAGTTCAATTTCATTAATAATCAGGTAAAATGAGTTCCCACGAACGTATTGAGGACGGAATGAGGCGGAGAATCGTTGGTAGATTGGAGGCAGAGCAATCGCAAGTGCAGGTTGTTTCAGAGTTCAATGTAACGCTCAGTGTCGTCTGCAATTTGTGGAAACAGTTTAAGGACACCGGATCCATATCGAGAAGGCCTGGACAAGGTCGTCCAAGAGCCACGACGGCCAACGAAGATCGTTATTTGGCACTTTCAGCGAGGCGCCACAGGACTGCCACAGCTGCACAGCTATCTCGTGAGCTGCATGCCGCCACTAGAACCCGGGATTTAAAGGTTACTGTTTCCCGAAGGCTTCATGAGAGAGGGCTTTTTGCCAGAAGACCCGCTGTTTGCGTCCCGCTTACTTCAGCACCCAAGAGAGCGCGTTTAGCATGGTGCAGACAACATCAGCCTTTAACCAGATTTCAGTGGGGTAACGTTCTCTTCACAGACGAGTCACGATTCAGCTTGGATACTGATTCTCGACGTACCTTCATCTGGAGTGATCCTGGGACCCGATACCGTTCCTCCAACATCCGAGAAAGGGACCGCTATGGCAGCGGATGTGTCATGGTTTGGGCAGGCATCATGTTGGACGACCGCACACATCTCCATGTGTTTGACAGATGCTCCCTGACTGCTGAGAGGTATAGGGATGTTTGACTTTTCAGGGGCGCAGTTGCCCCTCGGTTCTTTTTTGGGCGACAACGCTCGTCCACATAGGGCTCACCTGGTCGACGATTATCTTGTAAGTAAGGTGATTCGCCGGATGGATTGGCCAACCAGATCGACAGACCTAAACCCTATCGAACATGTCTGGGTCACTCTTCGGAGGGCAATTGCAGCTCGCCATCCCCCTCTGAGTACCATCCAAGAGCTGAAAACTGAGTTGCTGCAGGAGTGCGACCGACTGCCACAGGGACTCATCAACTGCCTCGTTTCCAGTATGACGTCGAGCTGTGAGAGCTGTATGACTGTGAGAGGGGACCATACCCCATATTAGAGTCATTTTATGTTCGATCTTGCAACGTGGATTTTGGACATTTCTGCACTGATGAGTCTTACTGACGATCATGAGTGCGTACCATGACTGTTGTATGGTATATTTATTTCTCTTACATAACTGTGTATCCATATCAATCACATTAAAATGTCTCCATTTGATTTTCAGAAATTCGACAAAATGTGCAAATTCTCGTAATTTTGAACATCAGTGTATTATTATACAAAAGGTATCCTGAAAGTAATGCCTCCTCCTTAATAACTTTTGAAATTTTGAAGTTACTTTAATGAAACTGCACTGACATGTACTATGTGTTACAAATGTGGGAACAAATGTTTTTCAGAATCGGAAATAAAATCATGAATGACGGAGGAAAGCAGCGAGCCATAATTGAATTCCTGAAAAAGAGGGATGAGACGCTCCAGAAATTCACAGAAGACTCTGGGCAGTATATGGAGATACCGCGATCGATATCAGTAATGTCCGAAGATGGATGAAGAGGTTTTGAGAAGGAGAAAGTTCATTGTTGGACAAACAACGGAGTGGTAGACTCGCAACTGCAGTGACAGATACCAACAAGCAACGAGTGAAAGATCTCATCACAGTTGAACGTCGCGTCACCATCCAGGAGTTTCGACAATAACAATACTCACTATGTGCAGACATTGAAGAAGCTAAAGGAAGCTATAAGAAGGAAAAAACGTGACATTCCACTCCAAAGTGTTGTTTTACACCAAGATAACGTACGTCCCCACACAACTCAATGGAGACTTCACAGGCTATTGACAAAATGGGGTGGACGGTGATTCCCCAACAAGTCTTGGTTTGGCTCACTCAGACTTTTTCTTGTTTGCCCCTTTGAAAAACACCCTTCGTTGAGAACGTTTCGACGATGTGACAGACGTTAAACTGGCTGTGAACTCATGGGTGAAACGACAGCCTCAGGAATTTTTCCAAAATGGACTTTACCAATAGGTTCAAAGATGGTGGAAATGTTCAAAACGTGATGGACAATGCTTTGAATAGGCGAGCATTATTAACAATATGCCCGAGTATTTTGCCACCGATTTTAACATTTTTACTGCTGCAAATAAAAATATCATGAGGGACGAGGCATTACTTTCAGGATGACCTTTGTATTTAAAGGGTGCCCAGAGAGAAACCCGATAATGCTTATGTGACCATGAATGTGTGTGCACTCCCACTGGAACCCGCGTTAAAATGTTTTTGCCAAGTGTGCATCGCAAGAAGCAAAACGAGTTCCTTTGATTGGGTATTGCTATTACATTAGAGGTTGCAATCTTTGGTGGTTACGAATGTATGTCATTCTCACCATGCATGCAGTGTTTAACTACCCGCCTCGAGTTGCAATAAATTATTTTACCTACAGTTCAGAAAAAATGTGCAGGGGGTGTTTGTTCAACTCAATTTTCTTTACGTTCCTTCAGGAAAGAGAAACTCGTGGCTGCAGCTAAAGCTATGGAAAACAGAAGGTAAAAAACTTCAGAGAAAGTCAAAAATTCAGCACCTAACGGAAAAACGATAAAGGTACTTTATAAAGAGGTGTTACAATCAATCTCAGATTGTTCTGTATTCATGTATTTCAAAGATATTATTACAGCACTGCTAACAATGTTTGCACGTATACAATTCATACGAAACGAATATTTTTCGAGACTAGGGCGTTGTGTGGGAGAATGCTCACAATACAATCATTTACTGTAGTAAAAATAAGAATATTCAGTTTGCACCTTAACGTATAACCGGGATGCACCGTATACAATTCAGTAAGTTAGAAATAAGTCCGAAAAATCTGTTCTGTTAGTGATATGGGTGTAAAAGAAAACGGGAGGTCTATGGAATATAGCAATACCGACTTTTTAAATAATTTGAATTTTATATGTCACGATTTCGTTTGTTCAATACCCTCACACATGAATGTACTGAAACATTCGCTGTATCTAGTAGACACTATTAACAAAAAAATGTATTCAGAGCACTAACAGGTTAACAATAATTTATCGTCAGAAGTGAAATTTGCAGCACTGGGATACACCACCCTCATCTCAGCTAAACAGGAGCCACTACTGTAGCCCCGATTCCCATCACAGCTTATCACGAGCCGTCACTGCGTGTGTATGTGTACATATCGAAATCGTCAGACAATTTATTATACAACCTTGTTCTTCCCTGAACCGATAATTGCCGGAATGTTGAAGCGTTCTGATTTGGACTTACTCACTCAAAAGTAAAATAACTGACACTTAGATAGGTATATTGCGAGTCACTTGAGATTAAACTCTCACAGCTAGCTACAAGTTCTCTTACAGGTACTAGCTCAAATGATTCAATCGCACATGTCTTCGGTGTGATTTCGAATAGTTAACTGTTCTTTAATTTCTTAACTGGCACCTACAGAATAACAGTTTAAAAGGGGTTGTAGATCTGAACTTTACGTTAGGTTAAACTTGAAGATTCGCCTAGTGGATTTAACTTCGCTCTAAAATTCGGATTACTTGAAGTAGCTCATTGTAGCTGAAAGACTTGCTTACCCATAAATATTAGTTCAAATGACTGACAGCATTCAAAAGAGTACAAGACTCAACTTATTATGTTCAATTCCTTTTTTATTAATATTCTGGCATATCACTAGATGGAATCAATCATTTTGCTCGTAATTACACTCTACAAAAACGTCGTACAATCGTCGTCAATCACTTTGCTCGTAATTACACTTACAGTCAACAACGTGGTACAATTTACATGACACTAAACACTTTTCAAATCTGCTCACTCATTACAAGAATCTTTTAAGTCACAAGTTGTTCATACAAATATCGTTTAACTTCTGCACATTCGTATATCGATATCTCTCCACATGAATACAGCTCTGTCAATCACTCAACTATAAAATCGCCCATTATTCGCCAGTCTTTCACCTAAGATTGAACATTGAGCTCTTATCTTTGAAGTCTTTACCTAAGTAGTTTGACCTTTAACTTGTGTCAGGATTGTCAACTTTAGATCAATCTGGAGAAACTCTGTGGAGTTAAGTTTAGAAAATATCTAACGAGAAGAAACCAAATTTACATAAAAACGTAAGAGCACAAAAAGAAGGTTTTTAAATTAAAGGTATATGTCACACACCATAAAAGATCTGTAAACTTCGAGATAAGAATAAAATTAACAAACAAAAGCTCGAAAAACATTGGTGTCGTAGCTGGGAATTCGCCAGTCGCTAAAGCTGACTTTTTACGCCTGCCATATATTGAATTTAGATTTTTGAGCAAAGTAAATAAAAAAAAAAAAAAAAAAAGAAAAGTAGCGAAAAAGACAACCACGAGGGAATAGTAAGTATAAAATTAATGCAATTCTTCCTTTAAAAACGTCCTTTTCAAACATCTCTTTCTTTCACTCTCTCTCTTTCAAAATGAATAATTCTCCTGGTTTGGGATATGAAAATACAGCAAAACCAAAAAAGGAATCATAACCTATGCTTAGAGGGCATGAGTCTGTCGGAAAGCTATTCCCTCCCTAATGATAAGGGGAGAGAGAGGGGAACTTGACAAAAAAAGTCAACAAAGATCCGTATGTGAGGAGCCTTTTTGAGTAAATTACTTTTTTAATCTTTTCTTTTCATTGCAGTTTCACCATATTTACAACTTCTTTTCCTTTTATTTCCAAGCGTTTTTATGTACATGATGTAATTTAACCAAAGTTAGCGAAGTTTTAGAATCTTCATTGAGCTGAAAAAGAAGGGTACCTCACCTCACAGACATTGATCCGTTTGTTAGCAGCAGAGGGACTCCTAATTTACATGGCAAAAACCGACACCACGTTTCTTCTCAGGAAGAAATACATAAATAAATAAAGAACACAAAGAAATGGGGAAAGTGGTATTATGGTGCCAATGTTTAATTAGCTCTTTCCGCTATTTCCCGGAGTTGTTATGGCAGAAAAATACACAAAATATTTGCGTTGGCATTCGAGAGTTTGAGTTTTTGAAAAGACTTTATTTACTTCTTCGCAGTAAAAAAATAAATAAATAAAAAGAGCGAAGCTTTTCTTCACTAAGAATAAATTTTTTTAAGGATATTCCGGAATCCGTTACCGTAGAAACAGTTTGCTTGCTAACGATAAACTATCGTACCTAAAGCAACATCTTTACTTTTATTTATTAGTAGCGGAATTATACGCACACACACACACACACACACACACACATACATTTATATATATATATATACTATTAAGAAGAGGCAGAAGCAAAAACAATTTTTTAACAGGTACTAAAACTACAAAGAAAAGCTCATATACTAACAGGTATGAGCAACAAAAAGATAAATTAAAAACAACCTGAATGTAGAAGGTGTCGAGAATGCCGAGCCTTGGCTTAATCAAGGACCAGCAGAACTCTGCATTTTCTCACTTCCACAAAGACCTAGTTGGAATTTCTACAAAACCATAGATGCAAGTTTTAAGCCCACCAAATTTTTTTTTAAATATCATAACTTCCTCAGAGTTGCATGATGAATCACTTAGTTAATATTTTTTGCATGCATCTATAACTTTCCTGGCCCAACCCATGCTCGTTATCTTCCACTAAAAACAGAAAAATAATTACAAAAAATCACAAGTTGTGAGAGTGTCTGAATAAATCAAAAGAATTATTCAGCTAAAACACTGTGCCAAGTTACCTAGCCGCCTAAGAGAGAATTTAAACATGAATAGCAATTCCAAAGTACTACATATCTTATGCTTTGCAGTGAAAAAAGCTTTATTCAAAATGCCAAATAATAAAAAATAAAAGTTTTTAAAGAATAGATACTTGAAACTATATAGCATTTTTGTCCCTCAACTACCTCAACAACTGACATCACAAGAACAAAAAATTAATAATGAAATAAAAAAATGCTTTGGAAAAATTATATGACGTTAACAATTAGTTGCAATATTTACAAAAAATTCCAGGAGTGCTTTAAGAGTATATTAATGAATATATTACGTTCTTACCGACATTGAAAAAAACATCGTTGATAACAAGAACAATGAAACGGCTAACTACCCAAAAAAAGAGCCCAAAACCTCGCTGAATTTCCAAGCAAAGTGAAAGAGAAAAACACAAGAAGTTATTAGACTTGCTTGCACTTAATTGTCTGATACGAAAAAAATGAAATTTCTGCTTAAAATGCTCATAATTTAAACTTTGAACTAAAAAACCACAAGGACTAAGACAAGAGCTTACCTCTTATGCTTCTTTTCATTTACCACTAACTCAAACATGGCCGAACGTTTTCCTCGGCCGCTCCCTAGAAGCAGGCGGGCGGTGGGGGAGGTTCCTTAGGCTTCTGCACATTGAAGAAGACCATACCCGCAAAATTTCTCCCAAGAGAATTATACAACTAAGAATGAAGACCTGTTTGGTCAGATAGAGTAGAATTAACTCTCCAGAATACACAAAAATATTATCAAATACACTTGTAGTGTATTTAATTACTTTAGTGAACATCTACAGGCACTTCAAGATCCTATTTATTTTAACGTAAGTTTTGCTATTTTTAGGCTAGTTATTCTAGTGAATGAATACCTAGTTTTATTTTTATTTTTTTTTATTTTATTTTATAATCAAATTTTAAACTCTTTTGTGTGATTTTTTATGCATTATTTTATTTTTTTATTTTTAATAGGACTATCCTGTCCATAGCACTAAAGGTTCCTTTTTGTAGTTAATATGCATCCTCCAGACTAACTTCCAAGAAGGCTTTCATTGGCCAGAATCATTTTATTAACTGTGTAGAAATTAAAACAGATCTGCCAACCTAACTCTATTATTCAGAATAATTTTTCTTCAAGTTCTTTTGATGAAAGAAGTTGGAATTTTGTTTTCTAGAAAACAGTTTAATAGTATTTTAATTTGATTATTGAAGTCCAAATTGTTGCTGCAAATTCTTGAAATTCTAAGTACCTGAGAAATTAGTACATTCTCAATTACTTTGGTTGAGATGTTATTGTTCCAGTGCTGATATTTAATTACTTTGAAAGGAAAATTAACTCTTTTATCAAAAAGGCTGATGGACGGGTTACCACTGTTAAGTTTGATGCTTAAGTCTAGGAAATCTAGTTCCTGATTACTGTGGTTGGTTTTACATAAGTTAAAAGAGCTAGGATAGATATTTGCAAAATCACTTTCTATAACTTCTGAATTATTTATACAAAGCAAATCGTCAATATATCTATAAGTGTAAAGGTAGTTATCTGAGCATGAGGATTTTTTTATGAATATATATTCTTTAAAGAACAGGAAAAGATTTTCTACACTTGTGGAGTGAGAAACTCCCACAGGGATACCGTTTACTTGCTTATAGAGAGTATTATTAGATAAAATATGGTTATTGTTTATGCAGCAATTGAGATAAGAGTTCCAAGTTCCTACATTAACAAATTGGTTAAGCTTAAATTCAACATACAACTCTTTAAAGGTAGTGATGATATCTGAAAGAGGCAGATTAGTATATTGGTTCTCGAAATCATAACTATTAATATCTATGAGATTTATGTCTCGTATAGTAGAAATTACCTCTGAATTATTATTAATTATCCAATAATCTCTGTACTTCATATTAGTACAGTTACTAATGTGTTTCAAGACCCTCTTGAAGATTGCTTCAAAAGCTTGATCAATTTTCTTTTTATAACTCTTAACTCCACTAGCTATGAATCATAACTTTACCGGATCCCTATCAAACTTGACAGTTGCAAAAAGAAAGGGAAATTCAGCCTCATATCTTCTCGTTTGTGGAATTTTGAGCTTCTTGAAGAAGGCCTTAAAACGATTTTCTAACTGTTGGGTACTATAACTTACAGGCTCGTAGTTTACTCTATTTTTGAGTTCTAGATTTAACAATTCAAAATAGAATTTTTTGCAGATAATTGCAAAATTATGCTAACTTTATCTGTAGTGGTAAAAATATACAGGTCTTGTAGTTTGTAGAGTGACCTTTTGGCATCTCCAGAGAAAAAAGATTTCTGTCAAAACATAAATCAAGACCTGCCAACTTATTAGAGAAGCCATTAATAACATGATATTTCCATTCTGTGAAGGCCTCAATTGGCTGATTGTATGCTAAATTTGCTTTAATAATGTAACTATTAACGTCTTAAGTAAAATTCTCAAGAATTCGCTTTTTGAAGATATGGAAAGAAGGTCTAAATTTAGTACCATATTCTAACAAATACCTGAGCTTATCATTATCAACAAAGCTCAGGTTACCAGTGATAATATGCTTGTAATGCCTATCATAGTGAACAATGCCTTTAAGTTCTTCACAAGAACATGCAGTAACTACAGGTAAAGAACGCAAAGATCCAAGTTTGTAGTTTTTAACAGTAAACCCTAAGGTCTTAACATATCTAAAACTTACTATAGACTGGTGCCTGTGTATGGGGAAAAAATTGCATTATTGTAGAATAGCTTCCTAACATTGAGTCGATCAAAGTTTTTATTAAGAAATCTAATGGTCACATAATTTCTGGAAAATTCTTTAAGAAAAATTTTCTCTTTAAGAATACGCTTAAAAATGTCCAGAACCAAAACAAAAACATGCTTATCGACTAGATTAGCAGTTTCTTTCCAGAATTCGGGAGCGATGGCACGGTGCATTGTCTTGTTGAAGGATGACGTCCCCAGTGGGATATTGCAGACTCACAAACGGGAGCAAATGGTTATCCAGGATACCCCGGTAACGTTGACCTGTGAGAGACGATGTCACACGTACCAGGGGTCCCATTTCAGTCCACGTAAACAGTGCCCAGACGAGAATGCCACGATGTCACAGGTACCAGGGGTCCCATTTCAGTACACGTAAACAGTCCCCAGACGAGAATGTCACCCCCACCAGCTTGAAGACTACCCTGCTGGTAAGAAGGATCCATCGCTTCATGTGATTTGCGCCGTACTCATATCCTGCCATCTGCATGTACTAACGTGAATCTCGACTCATCAGTCCAGGCAACATTTTCCCACATGTCTACGGTGCAGTGGCGATGTTCCCGCGCCCATGCTAATTTTTGCACTATGTGATGTGCGGTCAGCAGCGGTACCCTCGTGGGACGACGGGTTCTGTACCCCATAGCGAGGAGATGGTTCTGGATGGTGTGGCTGCTTACACGTTTTTGTGCACTAGCGTTAAATTGCCGAATGATTTCTTGCACTGTGGCCCGTATATCTGCTGTTACAATGCGAGCTAGCCGACGATGACCCCGCTCATCCACACGCTGTTGTCCACGGCAGTTGGCCCTTGCAGGGATGGTTTTACCGGATTCGATGCACTCACGGTGCACCCGTAACACAGCGGCTCGTGAAAATCCCAGTGCTTGCACGACTTCCGAGATGGAGTGACCCATTCGTCGGGCCCCGAGAATTTTCCCACGATCAAATGCGCTTAGATCCTTCGTCTTACCCATACTGCGTCCGACTCTTACTGATTCCCGTCGCTTCACTCCTTATATTTTTGGATCGCTACATACGTCATGTCGTTTAAGTTTACAGGGCCGCCTACAGCGCCACATTTGCATAACGCCAGCTGTCTCTAATTCAATTGCTCTTATGTTTATATACACACACAGTCGAGTCAGATTATTGTGAACACCTCCTACTTTTGACGCCAACAGCGCGTAGCCAATGAAAGAAGGCACGTGTCGTGAGCTGGCTTGGAGGGTATATAAAGTGTGCTGTAGGCAACCTGAAAACATATAACTCGTTGCTCTCATGGATAAATGGAGTGATTATCGGCTTTCATACCAAGGGTGGCAGTATTTCTGAAACAGCGAGTTTGTGAAATGTTCGCGTGCTGTTGTGGTTAAAGAGTATCGTGATTGTAGAAATGGCATCATTGCAAATAAGCGACATAGAAACTGCGAGCACCACGTGCCATTGATGGGAGAGATGAATGTCAGCTTCGAAACTGCGTGAGGGCCGATCGACACGACACAGTGGAGCAACTCACTGTCACAATGAACCAGGGGGCTACCGGAAGTGTGTCTAAAACGACAGTTCAGTGAACTCTGCTGCGTATGGAGCTCCGATGTAGACAGATGGTCACTGCTCCTATGCTAACGGAGGTGCATCGGCAGAAAAGGCTTACATTTGCACGGCAGCATCGGAATTGAACCTCCACTGATTGGCAAAGGACTTCCTTCTTCGATGAGTCACGTTTTCTGCTTCATCAAGCGGATGGACGTTGGCGTATAAGGCGAGAAATATCGGAAAACAAACATTCTTTAATCACTGCTAGCAGAACACAAGCTGGGGGGGGGCAGCGTTGTGGTCTAGGGAATGTTTTCTTGGCATTCTCTAGGTCCACTCATACCTGTGGAGTGTACTATGGACCGAATTATTTATGAACCCATCCTTGCAGACCACGTAAACCCACACATGCTGATTGTCTTTTCTGGGGAGGATGGGGTCTTCCAACACTACAATGCGACGTGTCACACAGCTAGAAATGTTCGAGAGTGGATTGAAGAGCACGATGAAGATCAAAATACTTCCCTGATCCTCAAATTCTCCAGACTTAAGCCCAGTTGAGCATCTGTGGGACCACCTGGATCGTGTTGTTCGCTGTGTGGATCCTCCACCACGCACCCTCCAGCATCTGTCAGATACACTGCAGTCAGCATGGTTCCACATACTTGTGAACACCTTCCAGCACCTTATTGAGTCACTCCCAGGCCGTCTAGCTGCTGTCCGCCCTGCACACGGCGGTTACTCTGGTTATTATCTGTTGGTCACAATAATGTGACTCGACCGTGTATGTATATATATATAAGGTCAGGTGATGCGTAACATCACAGCCTCTCCGTGACAAATGTCAACCCCGCCTTCTCGTGGTACATCCTGTTCCCACTAAAGGGGCTCTGACGACCGCCAATAGCGGTATAACTATATCATCGGGATTAGAGGAAATGCTATCCCACACTCACCAACCCGCTTGGCCAGCGTGGTGAGTTATGGCCAAACCCCTCCAAAATGACTCCACAACTTAAATCTTGGCCCTCAGTCTCCGGCAGCTGGAATGTACCTGGCCAAAGCAGCGGCCAGTGCGACATGAAGGCAGAGAGTGCTAAGAATCCCCGGAGGACCGGACTAGGCTGCCATCTGATGCTGACCTTGGCTACGTATAACGGACGCTTCCTATCTTCTGATTCAAGGCTTCTTGAATTGGAAGAGGAACTACAAAGGATCAAGTGGGACATCGTCGGGCTAAGTGAGGTAAGGAGAAAAGGAGAAGATCTGATTGAACTGAAAAGTGGACATCTCTTCTACTATCGTGGGACTGGCAGAACTAGTGGTGTTGGATTTATAATAAACAAGAAACTGAAGGATAAAGTTGTAGAAGTTGAAAGTTCCTCTGAGAGATGCACGACTCGTTATCCAACTCTCGAGAAGATACCAGGCTCAGATTATTCAAACTTATGCACCCACCACAAGTCATGCTGAAGAAAAAATTGAAGAATTTTATGAGGAAATTCGTGATCTAAATAATAAAGGTAAGCAGCACTTGAAGATAATTATGGGAGATTTCAATGCAAAAATAGGGCAACGGCAACAGAATGAAATTTCAGTAGGTAAATTCGGTCACGGCAACAGAAACCAGCGTGGAAATACTCTTGTAGAGTTTGCAGAGGCAGAAGAGTTTTTCATCTTGAACTCTTTTTTCAAGAAAAAGCCACACAGGAAATGGACATGGAGACATCCAAATGAGACGACAAGTGAAATTGATTTTATTATGTGTAACAAAAAATTCGTCATAGAAGACTGCAGTGTGCTAAACAAGTTCAACACAGGCAGTGACCATAGATTGGTGAGATGTAAGATGCACCTCAACACTAAACTCGAACGTAGCAAGCTCATAAGACAAACAAAATGTATTGACATAACCAACCTTAAAAAACACCATAATACCTTCAAATTGGAACTGAAGAACAGATTCTCTGCTTTAGAAGGCCTAACATCGGAAGAAGTGGATATTTCTGAAGTTAACAGAAAAGTAACCAAAGCTCTTATGGAAACAGCAACAAAATTAGCTGGGTCTAAGAACAAATTGCATGTGAACAAATTATCAAGAAAAACCAAAATGTTGATGCAAAAAAGAAGAGTGATGAGGACAACTAAAGAAGATGTGACTTCCAAAGTGGAATATATAGAGCTATGTAAGACAGTACGAAAAAGTATCACTGAAGACGTAAGGAAATTCAACTGTGGACTAGTAAGGAAAGCAATTGAAAACAACCAAAGCCTAAAGATAGCAAAGGGACATCTCAGTAAGGGGAAAAACAGATTATGGCACTGAGAAAAGAAGATGAAGGGAAAATTCCTGAGGATTGGAACAACGCTACAATGATCTTGCTACATAAAAAAGGTGACATTGAGGATCTTAGGAACTTCAGACCTATCAGCCTCCTATCAGTGGTTTATAAAATCTTCACTAAAGTTCTTTCACACCGCTTGAAGGTGACACTGGACATGGCTCAACCTGAGAGAACAAGCTGGATTCAGGAGTGGCTACAGCACAATAGATCATATCCACGTACTGAGAGAACTAATTGAAAGAGCGAGGGAATATGAACTTCCATTGTGCATGGCTTTTATCGATTATGAAAAAACCTTCGGTGAAACCATCAGCAGTTGCAATGGCTCTGAAATCCTGCGGTATTGAAGATGCATACAATAATATTATTAATAACATCTATGAAAATGCAAGTGCAAAGATTCAGCTGTTTGAAAATACAACACACATAAAAATTGGAAAAGGAGTGAGACAAGGTGACACCATATCTCCGAAGCTCTTTAACGCCACATTGGAAAATGTCTTTCAATCACTGAACTGGGAAAAACAAAGGGATACAGATTAATGGAGATTATCTAACCCACCTTCGTTTTGCTGATGACATAATCATTTTTGCAACTACCCCATCAGAGCTACAGAGTATGATCTAGGAACTTGCTGACAAGAGTAAAGAAGTGGGATTAAAAATGAACTTTCAGAAGACAAAAGTGATGTACAATGCTTTTACAAGAAATGAAGATTTATCGATTGATGGAGAAAAGCTGGAGATAACAGACACGTACGTTTATCTTGGACAGCAAATATCAAGTGAGGGTCACATTGGTGAAGAAATTAATCGGCGTACAAAACTTGCCTGGAGAGCTTTTGGAAGAAACAGCGTAATTTTCAAGAGCAATATGCCATTATGTCTTAAAAGAAAAGTGTTTGATCAATGCATCCTTCCAGTGCTTACGTATGGTGCAGAGACGTGGACCTTAGCTAAAAGAGACATAAAAAGGCTGCAGACAACTCAAAGTAGCATGGAGAGGTGCATGCTTGGTGTAACCAGGAGAGATAAGAAGAGGAACACGTGGATCCGAAAAATGATAAGAGTGGAAGACATCATGATCAGAGTTAAATCTCTGAAATGGCAATGGGCTGGACATACTGCCAGAAGGACAGATCATCGATGGACAGCCGAAATTTTAGATTGGATTCCAAGGGACAGGAAAAGACCCTAGAAGAAGACCACATGGGAGATGGGTGGATGAAATTCGAAAGTATGCAGGGGTGACATGGAGGAGACTGGCACAAGACAGACCGTTGTGGAGGAAACTTGGGGAGACCTTCCTCCAGCAGTGGATTGATAATGGTTGACAATGATGATGATGATGATATATATGAAATATATAACACTTACCTTTAGCTCAAGTAACGCCTGTTTACTGCGATTTTAGCAGTAAAGAGTTAACTGCAATGGAGCAGCAATGAAAGATTTCAAATCGAAATTCCAGGACAGGACTTTCCTTGGAGCACACATATTTATCGTGTTATTTCAAAAGGAACCCGGAAATTATGAATAACCCAAATGTGGACTCGCAAACAATCTTGTACCAGCCAGCGAGAGTGCGATGATATTAGCGCCGGTGTGATAAACTCCCTGGCACGTCTGCATTTAACAGAACAATTTCCCGTATTCGGGCACTGTTATTCCAGTGCTGGTCGCGGTGCTCGGTTGCGATCAAATTTCGTCACTTTCCGATGCAGTCCTTCGTTATATTACAGGGCTGACCACCAGATTTCTTTCAGCAAAAAGTCACGTGGTTTCAGGCTTCAGGATCTACGCAGGAGTTTCGAGGGTTTGGCTATAATTTCCGCCGATGATGAAAAGAATGAAATGCTGGCTAAATATTAACTCGCTGCTCTGCAGTGCTGATTTTTATTCATTGCGGGATATAGGGTGGTCTCGGTTTTGCCCATCCTGATTTATACACTGCTGGCCACACAAAATACTACACCAAGAAGGACACGAGATAGCAAAGCGAGATTTACTGGACACACAACAACAGATACAAAGATGAAACGATTGAGCTTACAGGTCCGTGCAACTTGCGAAACACGCAGACATCAATAGGTCGTGTGGCCCCCTTGGCTGGCAATAACAGCCGCTACACGCCGCGGCATCGAACGAAACAGGCTTTGGATGTGGGCTTGGGGTATGTCAGTTCAGGCTGCTTCCACATGTTGCCACAGTTCATCAGGCGTAGCCGCGGGTGGTGCTTGCCAGGCCACTCGGTTGCCGATTGCGACCAGACGTCGTCGATGGGCGACATATCAGGAGAACAGGAGGGACACGACAGCAGTGACACTTGGTGGGCCGTGAAGAATTGCTGCACGATGCGTTCCACGTGCGGGCGCGCATTGTCCTGTTGAAACGTGGCCGCTGGAAGGTCCTGCAGGTAAGGGAGGATTACAGTCTCCAAAACGTCGGAGATGCAGCGGTGGCTGTTGAGTGTACCGGCGATGCGCACCAGAGTGGTGCGGGTGTCATATCCAATTGCGACTTAAACCATAACGCCAGGCGACGGACCGGTATGGCGATGCATAATGCAGGCGTCATACAGTCTCTCGCCGCGGTGCCGCCACACGCGGATCCGAGCATCGTGGTGTTGCAGGCAGAAGCGGGATTCGTCGGAGAAGACAATGTCGTGCCATTCCGTAGTCCAGGTGCGTCGTTCAACGGCCTACAGCCGCAGCACTCGCCGGTTGTGCAACCTCAATGGTATTCGGAGCAATGGGCGCTATGCGACACGTCCCCGCTCTTGCAGACGACGTCGAACGGTACGTGCTGACACAGGTTGTTGCGCAACACACTCTAATTCCTGCGCTAACACTCGTGATGTGGCGGTGCGAGCCGTCAATGCCCGCCGCACAACATGCCAGTCCTCTCGTTCGGTGGTGTGCCGTGGCTGCGGCAATCGCTCTCGTCGGCCCGTCCGTCCTTCCTGCACCCAGCTAATCCATACTCTCCTCACTGTGATTGGATGTCGTCCCACACGGGCTTCGATGTCTCGGTACGATAAACCGCTGTCCCGATAAGCCACTATTCGTCCTCTGTCGAAATCCGAGACGTGCTGGAATGACTGCCGTATTCTGCGACGAGGCATCAGGAAGCTTTCCACGCACAGGTCCGGCAGCACAACACACTTCCGCTACTTACACCCCGCCTACTGGTCACCCGTTTTGTATATCGGTGGTGTGCCGGGAGCACATGATTTGCATATACCCTGCAGTGCTGATCGTTTGCATGTCCTCTCACGGGCGAAGCATGCTGCGAGTTTCAGGCTAATCGGATGCTTCCTTCTTGATGTTGTATTTTGGGTGGCCAGCAGTGTATATTATTTGTACATTATAATTTTTGCTATTTACACATCGATTCATTCTAGCTTATTCTGTCGGCATTCTGCTTGGTACCATCAGCAGAGCGGCGTTGGCTAACGCGCTGTGCTTAGTGTGGGTGGCGGAAGTTTCTAACGGGTGTTCGAGCCCCGTCCTGACGGCCATCTAACCTGATGTTTTTCCGGTGTTTTCCGCAGAATCCCACGGGTGTGGGGACGCGATTGCGTGGATGGTTCCCTCTGAAGTCATCCCTCGACGCACTTAGTCCCTGGTCCCCCTTTTCTGACGTTGGAAGTAAAAATACAAGACGATTGTAATCTGGTGGCCGGCTTCTACGGGCATTTGTCATGTGGATGTTTTTTTTTTTTTTTATTGGAGGTTTAACGACACTCGTGAGCAACTCAGTTGGCTATAATCAGTCGCTTGTTCCTGATTTAGGGCCACTGGTTCTAGGGAAGGAAGAGAGCCATTGCAGAAAGACTAACGCAACGTCCATGCCTCACCGGGATTTGAACCCGGATTCCTTTCGGACGAATGATCAGGAGCCATCGCTTACACCACTGCGCCACCGGGGCGTCCATGATGCTGATTGTTAATTCTTCTTGGCTACCTCGCTTTCAAGTTCCATCTTCGAAGCTTAATTTCTCCCTCGACACACAGTGGCGGCAAAAACTCTATTTATATCTGGTCTTCCGTGAGAGGGGAACTACTTTCTTGTTCTCCTCAAGCGTCAGCACACTTGTGCTATCATTTCTCATCACACATCCAAACAACGCCGCATGTTCTTTTTCACCTATCATCTGGGCAGTCGCCGAGTCCTCATTATGGCGACTTTCACAGACATCGTGAGAAATACCTTAGGAAAGCCTAAAGTTGTGAAAACTTCATGGTCCCCAGTATCTCACTAGGCGGACAATATGTCATGAACCAATAAAACATTACATCATTCAATCCAACTTTGAGTTTTGTTAATAGCAGATTCATTGGATAGACAGTAATAGCGTCTTTCCCGAACATCGGCAGCATATCAGGGAGTGGTTATCTTCCCCCTCTCCTTTGCTGCTAAACGATAGCTTGTGACTGAACAATATCAATGCTTTTCCAGAAACTGAAGAAATGGGAAACGATTTGAAACTATATGCTATTAGAGACTGTTATTTAATCTACTAATTTACTGTGAAATTAATGCGACCAATGTAACACAAAACTGTATTTCATTCATTGTTTTCAGTCAGATAAGTATTTTACATACAGTTTATAAAGTATTACGCAGATTGTGTTCATCAACTAATCTTTTCTTGATTTTTTCAAACAGAAATGTAACAGGGTGAGTCAAATGTTCGTCTCGCTATGAGCTACGATAATGTTGAGCCTGCATGCCAGCACAAAACGCGAACCAGTGTTGACTGGATACCGCGGAGACATGAAATACTCCATGCTGACGACTTGCATTTGTAGGGGGCCACATTTCTCTGGTGCTCATACGCCATTATTAAAAAAATGTGATACGCGGCAGCAGCAGCGAGAGAAATGTGTATTGTTGGAGGCGAGGAAACAGTGGACAACATTACTGCATGAAAATTGTTCCAGAGACACCAGTCTCAAAGACAAGCCAACGTCAAGAGGTCGAACGACCACAAACACTGGCACCCTGGTCGAAGTTGTGATAGCAAACCTCGGTGCCAATGCACCAAAATCGGAAGCTGAGGTTGTGTCTTCCAAGTCCACTATCGTTCATCATGTGCATCAGAATAGTTACGCTTCCGGGATCCATTGAAAAGTTCTCTTCCACTGACACCACACCAAGTAGAACAATATGTGTATCACAGATTGCCATCAAATCCACAGGACGATAGGTTTTAGCGTCGTGTCTTCAGAGGTGATGAAATGCGAATATTCCTACCTTGTCCTACCACTGTAAACCAGCGGCTGAAGCCAGGCCTGTGTTGCAAAAAAGGGAGGCTCGAAAGAAAAGTCATACTCTGCATTTCCTGAAGTTGTGAAGAACATGTGCACTGGGAACTCGTGCTAGATGGTCAAGCTGTGGACGGGCATTTCTATACCGAAAAACTTTATTGGGTCCATGATGTTCTGCACCTACACTATCTAACATCCATTGATAGGACGATAACGTTTCTGCAAATGTGTAATGGCTCAAGTCACACCTCCAGAGTGGTATTCCGTAAACTATTGTAATTGGAAATGGTTGGATTCTACCCCATCTTCCATACAGTTCGGACCTTTTCCCCTCATTCAACTTCCACCCGTTTCACTCAACGGCCCATTTCATGCAAAGCCGGCAATTTGCTTAAGTGGTGGATGTAGAATATGGCATCAGAGAGTTTCTGCCCTAGAATCCTGCCGAGTGGTACTGCCGATGGTTTGTGGCTCTGATGCAAAGTTGCTAAATTACTATAGAATACAAAGTCATGTATTTCTCAGGTGAGTGTGTATGGAATGTTTTCGTCATTAAACGTTATAGCTGTAACTGGGACAAATGTTTGACTCATCCTAATAAGTACTATTTAAATAAGCTCCATCCATAACGGATTATGAATACACACACACATTTGCTGCAGTAAAAGTCAGATTATATAGATTGTATATTTTAAATTTTACCCGGAGAGTGTAGAGTACATTTCGTCTAATTAAAAATACATCGACGTTGCGAACTTTTATATTCTTTTATGATATTATATCGACGTTTAAAATTTATAAAGAAATTAGCGTTGGAAATGTTCCATCATAGAATGTTTTAAGGTTGTGTCTTTGGGGCTCAGTACTGGCTTCGTGAACTGCAGATGATCCATGGTAGTCAAACGGTAAAAAATAAAAAAAGTGGAGAAATAGAAACAAAAATGTACGAAACGCCAATGAAGAGCAGAATGCCAAGTTAATACTTGAGAAAATTAAAATTGCCAGTTAGTAAATCAAATTCCTAATTTGATAGTCATGGTGGTGAACCAGCAGCAAAAATCATCAATTCCAGATTATTCACTAATAACGTAAAGCAAGAATGAGAAAAATCATCTGAAGAAAATCACTAATGATAAATACATGAATATCGTTAGTTCATCAACGACAAAAATAACAAATTACAAGGAATTACCAGCGACAAAATTCACTAATGGCGTAAACCTTACCAACGGTAAAAAATATTAATGAAAAAAATAAACACGTGTGGGACAAAACCACAAACAGAATTTACGCTGAACAGTAAAAAATCGTCAGAGAGGAAAACAAATTGGAATATGTTGTTTCAAAAATCCCGTTCAAATTCATTAATGATGAAGTTTTTCATGGTTCATGATCCATATTTAAAGAAAGAGAACAGTTGTCTTCAAGCTACGTGAACACATAAGTCCACGATCAGTCTTAAAATACGTTTATATCGTGTGTATTGACAACCTAAAATGCAAAAAGAAAAAAAGAAGAAAGCATAACGAACTGAATCTTCTAAATCCTAATAATAATGCTAAAATTTCATACTAGGTCATTATTGTTGAATTCAAATGAAATTTGATAATCAATTAAATGAGATATTAATACCTCATAGGCAAATTCAGTGTTTCTGTCTAACATTCGCATACAGAGTTTCAGTTCAGGATAACATAGATCATGTAGTCCGCTTCATGTTACTAATATTTTAAGTATGCTACGTAGTTTGAAAGTATCACAGAAGAGAAAATGGCAATGTTTGAATGTTCATTCAGTGAAATGCAAACTTTGTTTTTTTCCATTTCATTTCACATAAAGTCTCAATGATTGCTCAGGGCACTTGTTAAGGCTGAGGACATGTATAGAAAGTAGTTCCGCTTTTCTTTGGCAGCCGCAAAATGGCATTGACTGATTAAAAGAATTTATTTAAAGAACATAAATTTTGAAGAAGTTTCTCCTTCTTGGGAGGAATAATTAAAAGCTGAATATTCAATCCACTGTGGCAGCAAAAATATGTTTTTCGTATTTACTTTGGAATATAATCTTAAAAGCTAAAGATACTAGGCGGGAAATGCACTATCGCTCGAAGGCAAATTTCTTTTCATCTTCTTTATTCATGCTTGACGTGAATTAAAAGTGACGCCACTCGGTAAAACACATTATCTAATGAGAGGCACATTATAAATGATTAATAATGAGATTTAGCAATAAATAACAATGCTTTGTAATGGCCAATTCAGTTTCGGAGCAGGTTTTCGCACGTCTGCTGAAAGTTGTGCCATTGTATATTTCAATGTTTTTAGTATTTATATATCTATCCATGCTTGCAGTAATGAATCAGTCTCTTCAAGTTCATCGAACCGGAAGCTGCATAAAAAGCTGCTACCGTTAATAACAGACTAAATTAAATGCCATCTATCATCATAAATCTTTGGGAATTTTACTGCATTGCTTCCATTGTAAGTGTGCACCAATAAACCAGATCTATGAAAAGCATGATTTCTAAAAAGATCAGGAGATGAAGTGCTGTGGCATAAAAATAAGCAATTCAGATTTTCTTTGTTTTGCTTGAAAAGGGATTCTTGAGAAGAATGCTCGACGTCGTTATGGAAAGTTATTAGGATTAAGAAATATATATATTTTTTTCATTTTTGTAGTTTTCTTAACATCTGTGAAGAACATTTTCTTTGTTGAACCTCAATAATTTGTTGACACATATGAAGCCGCTGCTGAAGAATTTCCCCAAGTATTTTGCGTTACTTAATCCTATCAATTACGGATTCGCATAGATATAGCTCATTTTTTCCATATATTCACCTAGTACTTGGATTGTATTACGAGTCTTTTCTCCATATCGCTGCTAAGAAATTGCGTATTTCTTGCTTTTCTGTTAGTCTAGTGATGTACCTAGTCATTACCACATGATCATTTTTACACTATTCCTGTACTTCTCGTGTATCCTTTATTCACGGGTTTTTCTAAATTTGACCTAAAAACTTACTTTTCGTGTTTCACGAATCCGTAAGTTACAAGTAGTAGAATTCTGTATTGAAATACATTCCTTTTAAGGTATGATGGAGAATTGGAAATTTAATGGTATCTGTGAAATTTAATATTACCTTTACTCCCTTGAAAATTTAAGGTGCAACCCCGGTGGCGCAGTGGTCTCAGCTCTGGCTTCTGATCATTCGTTCGGGTTCGAATCCTGATGATGCGTGGATGTTGTATCTGTCTTCGGAACTGGTTCTCACCCTTCCCTGGATTCAGTGACCCTAAATTGGGGACGGGTGACAGCTTATAGCCCATTGAGTTGCTCCCGATGGTCGTTGAACCCCCAATTAAAAAAATAGTGTTACCTCGAAACGCACACGAGCAAACGTTTAGGTATTTGTTTATTTTTTCCTTGCTGACTCTATCTTCTGAAGACATACAGTTGATATTTGGCATCAGCTGTAGAAGCTTAAGGAATATCTCAAAAGTTGAGTAAAACCTTTCGGAAATGTGTTTCGAATATAGATAATTTACATCTGCCATTTTCTGTGTGTTAACATGTTAACTACCAGTAAAATTCCCATTAGTGAGGAATGTTTTTAGAAAATATTTTAATTCTTGATTTCACCCAAAGAACATGTCAGAGAGTGCATGCGTTGCAGGTGCAATAAAAACAACAGCGAAAGGGCTTTTAAATGATGTACACTGGCTTCACGCAATTCATGGAAAGCTGGCATGGCACACAAACGAGGTTATCCCGATTAACGGATTGATTTCTCTTACAATGTTAGACACGCATTTAGTATTCTACGTATTATTAATTAATCCTTGATCTTAATATCTTCCTAAAAGACATTGAATTATAATTTGAGTATTGATATGTTGCAACAAAAACAACTGTGGCGATAATAAAATGAACCTTGGCTAAATAGTTGTCGATATTTATCCCATGTTTTCTGAGATAACTGTTGAGAAATGCAACGCAGATTATCTTTAAAAACACGTAGAAAAGCTTTGTGGTGGCCCGGTATTGCTCTTGTTCTAATTGTTTATAAATTTATGAATTTTTTTTTCAGTACAAAGGACTACACCTACGTGCGTGTGTGTGGAAGTAGTAGTTAGATCAGTAACGCTGCTTTAAGTTGAATAAGGATTGCAAGGATTTGATATGATGTCAATAACTGCCGCCCCGGTGGCGCAGTGGTCTAAGGCGTTGGCCTCTGATCATTCGTCCGAAGGGGTCCGGGTTCGAATCCCGGTGAGGCATGGATGTTGTGTTTGTCTTACGGCACTGGCTCTCTCCCTTCCCTGGAACCAGTGACCCTAAATTAGGGACGGGCGACTGCTTATAGCCCATTGAGTTGCTCACGGTGGTCGTTAAACCTCCAATCAAAAAAAAAAAAAAATGTCAATAACTGGAAATGCTCTCAAATAATTAATCCCCTAAACGGCCGGTCTAACTGAACCAAATGATGCTCAAAAGTCTGCCGCAATTTGCGGACGGGTTGGCTCCAAATTTTCTACGATATCCAAACAGAAATAGTTACACGAGGACCAGAATTTCTGAAATCCGCTTGTTTTCATCGTAAAACACTTCCTTTCTTTCTCTCATCTCAGCAATGCCAATTTTAAACCTGTCAAAAATGATAACGCTCCTTTGAAGATCTTTATTCTGTGTAATCCATAACCCAATGCATGAATGCCTCCCTGAACACAAACATGATGCCATATTTATTTTCTTACTTGTAATACAACGCTTTCTCATCTGAACTGTCTCCTTTCTTAGGTGCTTCGCCATTTTTATAAAAAATTTGTAATTAATCAGAAAGGCTTATTGTCAATCACACCCACTAAATGATCGCTTTAAATAAAAAAGTAAACAGGGCTTTTTGATTGTTTGGTCTTTCAATCAAAGAATCTACCGGTGTTCGGACCACAAAGCATACCCCGTATGATCTAGTTCAAGACGTGTTTGTTCCATTTTGTTAAAGCTGTGTTAATGCGTTCCGGCTGGTTAAAGGATTAAGCCAACACTAAAGCTTACACCACAGTTGCTGAGTAAGGAGATATAAATATAACATTAATGTTATAAGAAAAACAGGAATGAAATGGCCTGCTTAAGGCCATTTTATTTCAAAAGAGCAAGTCCGTTTTCAAGGAAATTTCAGTTCTTCTTTTTATGTACGCGCTTTAAAATATATCTAACGGCCTTGTTCAGTCAGGCTTTATACGGTATATAGGACAACTGAGGGATGTAAGGTCAGGTGATGCGCAACATACTACAAGAGTTCTTGTTATGTTATATTCATTAGAAAGTTATTAGTTGACAAGTGTGTTTCATCCCTTTCATATTTTTTTTGACAAATGTCAACCCCGCCTTCTCGTGGTGCATCCTGTTCACACTAAAAAGGGCTCTGACGACTGCCAATAGCGTTGTAACTATACCATCAGGATTAGAGGAAATGATATCCCACACTCACCAACCCGTTTGGCCAGTGTGGTGAGTTATAGCCAAACCCTTGCAAAATGGCTCCACAATTTAAATCTTGGCCCTCCGTCTCCGGCAGCTGGAATGCATCTGGCCAAGGAAGCGGGCAGGTCGACATGAAGGCAGAGGGTGCTAAGAATCAACGGAGGACCGGACTAGGCTGCCATCTGATCCTGATTATGGCTACTTACAATGGACCCTCTCTATCTTCTGATTCAAGGCTCCTTGAATTGGAAGAGGAACAACAAAGGACCAAGTGAGACATCGTCGGGCTAAGTGAGGTAAGGAGAAAAAGAGGTCTCATTGAACTGAAAAGTGGACATCTGTACTACTATCGTGGGACAGATACTGGCAGAACTAGTGGTGTTGGATTTATAATAAACAATAAACTGAAGGATAAAGTTGTAGAAGTTGAAAGTTCCTCTGACAGAGCTGCACGACTCGTTATTCAACCCTCGAGAAGATACCAGGCTCAGATTATTCAAACTTATGCACCCACCACAAGTCATGCTGAAGAAGAGATTAAATAATTTTATGACGAAATTCGTCATCTAAATAAGAAAGGCAAACTGCACTTGAAGATCATTATGGTAGATTTCAATGCAAAAATAGGGCAACAGCAAAAGAATGAAACTTCAGTAGGTAAATTTCCGTCACGGTAACATAAATCAGCGTGGAAATATTCTCGCACAATTTTCAGAGGGAGAAGGACTTTTCATCATGAACTCCTTTTTCAAGAAAAAGCCGCAAAGGAAATGGACATGGAGGCATTCCAATGGATCGACAAGTGAAATTGCTTTTATTATGTGTAACAAGAAATTTGTCATGGAAGACCGCAGTGTGCTGAACAAGTTAAACACAGGTAGTAACCATAGAGTGGTAAGATGTAAGATGCACCTCAATGCAAAACATGAGAGTGGCAAGGTCATAAAACAAACAATGTGTATTGACATGAACAACCTTAAAAAACATCATAATACATTCAAATTGGAACTGAGGAATAGATTCTATGCTCTAGAAGGTCTAACGTCGGAAGAAGTGGGCATCTCTGAAGTTAACAGAAAACTAGTCAAGGGTCATATGAAAACAGCAACAAAAATAGCTGGTACTAAGAAGAAGTTGCATACGAACAAATTATCAGGAAAAACCAAAATTCTGATGCAAAAAAGAAGTGAGATAAGGACCCCTAAAGGAGATGTGACTTCTAAAGTGGTATATATAGAACTATGCAAGACAGTACGAAAAAGTATCACTGAAGAAGTAAGGAAATTCAACTGTGAAATAGGGAGGAAAACAATTGAAAACAACCAAAGCCTGAAGAGAGAAAAGAGACGTCTGAGTAAGGGAAGAGAACAGATTATGGCTCTGAAAAACGAAGATGGTTCTGTAACAAGAAATGGAGGCGATATTTTGCCAAGAGTAAAATATTTCTACTCAAACCTATATGAAAGGGATGATACATCATGTACTTCAGACATTACGAAACGCACCAGAACCAGAGTTCTTCCAGTCCTCCCAGCAGAAGTTGCACATGCAATCAAGAACATGAAAAGGGGAAAAGCTCCAGGGGAAGATGGAATTAGTGTAGACATCATACAAGAAGCAAGTTGAAAAATTGAAACAGTACTCGCCCAAGTTTTCACTCGGTGCCTTGATGAAGGGAAGATTCCTGAGGATTGGAACAATGCTACAATGATCCAGCTTCATAAAAAAGTAGACATTGAAGATCAAAGCAACTACAGACCTATCAGCCTCCTATCAGTGGTTTATAAAATATTCATTCAAGTCCTTTCACACCGTTTGAAGGTGACACTGGACATGGCTCAACCAAGAGAACAAGCTGCATTCAGAAGTGGCTACAGCCCTATAGATCATATCCACGTACTGAGAGAACTAATTGAAAAAGCGAGGGAATATGAACTTCCATTGTGCATGGCTTTTATCGATTATGAAATAGCCTTTGATTCGGTGAAACCATCAGCAGTTACAATGGGTTTGAAATCCTGCGGTATTGAAGATGCATACATTAATATTATTAAAAACATCTATGAAAATGCAAGTGCAAAAATTCGGCTATTTGATAATACAGAACCCATAAAAATTGGAAATGGAGTGAGACAAGGAGACACTATAGCTCCCAAACTCTGTAATGCCACTTTGGAAAATGCCTTTCAATCACTGAACCTGGAAAAACAACGGAATAAAGATTAATGGAGAATATCAAACTCACCTTCGTTTTACTGATCACGTAGTCATTTTTGCAACTACCCCATCAGAGCTACGGAGTATGATCCAGGATCTTGCTGACAAAAGTAAAGAAGTGGGATTAAAAATAAACTTTCAGAAGACAAAAGTGATGTTCAATGCTTTTACAAGAAATGAAGATTTATCGATTGATGGAGAAAAGCTGGAGATAACAGATACGTACGTTTATCTTCGACAGCAGATATCAAGTGAAGGTCACATTGATAAAGAAATTAATCGGCGTACAAAACTTGCCTGGAGAGCTTTTGGAAGAAACAGCATAATTTTCAAGAGCAATATGCCATTATGTCTTAAAAGTAAAGTGTTTGATCAATGCATCCTTCCAGTGCTTACGTATGGTGCAGAGACGTGGACCTTAACTAAAAGAGACATACAAAGGCTGCAGACAACTCAAAGAAGCATGGAGAGGTGCATGCTTGGTGTAACTAGGAGAGCTAAAAAGAGGAATTCGTGGATCAGAAAAATGACAAGATTGGAAGACATCATGATCAGAAAAATGACAAGATTGGAAGACATCATGATCAGAGTAAAATCCCTGAAATGGCAATGGGCTAGACATATTGCCAGAAGGGCAGACCATCGATGAATATCCGAAATTTTAGACTGGATTCCAAGAAACAGGAAAAGACCCAGAAGAAAACCACATGGGAGATGGGTGGATGAAATTCGAAAGTATGCGGGAGTAACATGGAGGGAACTGGTACAAGACAGACCGTTGTGGAAAAAACTTGGTGAGACCTGCGTCCAGCAGTGGATTGATATTGGTTGATAATGATGATGATGATAGGACAGCTGAATACCAAGTATGGAAAACCACAGACTGTTTATGACATGAATGCCCTATGTTGACATTTTAGAATACTGTACAAATAACGGCTATTTATATTAGGTGTACAAAAAAGTTTCAAAGCGTTTTAAAACAACGGAACATGTAATTTGAGAGAAAACAACAATACTTTTACGAATCAAAACATGCAGAATCCTTATCTATCACCTCCCGCCATCAGTCGGGCAGCTGACGGTTTCCAGCCATTAGGAATACTTCGTCGTGTGACGCGATGAAGTCGTCAAATCATTTTTACACTTTGTCAAATGTCCGGAACTGTACAGCAGTTCCGGACATGTGAGCTCAATGTGTGTGTTCCTCATGAACTCAAAGAAGCTCAATTGACGGCGCGTGTAAACATCTGCGATATGCTCATTAAACGCGAGGACAATTATCCTTTTTTGAAGCGACTGTTAACTGGTGACGAAAAGTAGATTGTGTACAACAATGTGTTGCGCCAACGGTCTTGTTCCCGACGTGCTGCTTCGCTTCAAACGACATCCAAAGCAGACATTCATTAGCGGAAGGTTCTGGTCTCAGTGTGGTGGAATTTTAGAGATGTCGTGTTTTTAGAGCTCCTACCACGGAACCAAACAATCAATTCGAATGTGTACTGTTGGCAATTGGACAGTTTGAACGAATCCATCATCCAGAAACATCCAGAGCTCGTTCGTCGTAAATGTTTTGTGTTCCATCACGACAATGTGAGACCACACACAAGTTTGATCACCCGCCAAAAATTATTGGAGCTTGGGTGGGATGTGGTGCCACACCCAGCATACTCGCCTGATCTTGCGCCGTCAGACTTCCACTTGTTTCGCTCTCTTCAACAGTCCTTGCTTGGTATAACGTTCAATTCAGATGAGGCTGTAAATCAGCACCTTGTACAGTTTTTCGCCACGAAAGACAGGTCCTTCTATGAACGAGGCATTCTTCAGCTCACTGAAAGATGGCAATAAGTTATCGAACAAAACGGGCATTATATCATTGATTGATCTTTGTTCTTTCTATCAATAAATGGCTAAATACTTCATGACTTTTCCGACAACCCAATAGATTGTTATGGGTAAGCAGCCACATGCACTGGACGGACGAGTGGATCAGAACTATTTTCTCTGAAAAGAAAAAGTTCAACCTTGACGGCCCTGATGGTTGGAACTGCTATTAGCATGATTTACGACGTAAGCCAAGTACGTTCTTTCGCAGACAGAAAGGAGGGGGATCTGTGATGGTCTGGGGAGCTTTTGCGTTCAATGGGACAACGTATATCGCTTTTCTTCAAGGCAGGCAAAACTCCGAAATGTATCAGGACATACTCAGCAGCCACCTTCTACCGTTTGCCGAAACTCTAGCAAGTGTTGATTATCTGTTCCAACAAGACAATGCCTCTATCCATGGGTCTGCATCCACAAAAAGCTGGTTTAACACTCATCATGTGATCGTAATGGATTGACCAGCACTCAATCATCTAGATCTGAACCCTATCAAGAACCTGTGGGGTATTCTCGCTTGTGATGTGTATGCGACATGGACGGCAGTTCTCAAGTGTGGTGGCATTGAAAGAGCAGATTGAACGAAGACGGTGCGCACTCCATCCAGAACACTTACATCACTTGGTGGACAGCATGCCCAATAGGGTTTTCAGTGTTATTCGGAACAACGGCTCCACTATTCGTACCGGAGGTGCTCATAATTAGTAAGTCTTTATATTTTTGAGACAGCGTATTTCTGTTTTTTTCTTGTACTTGGCGTTGCAATTGTTATGTTTCCGTCAAACTATTGTGCAGCTGCGTGTCCTATGCTATTTTTGCTATAAATATGTGGTGTACATTTCAGCTCGTTGTTGTTTCTTTTTTATTCGAGAATTTATTCTGTCTCTATATTTATGCGGCGCACTATAAATACAACACAACAATCACAACTGATAAAACCTGAAAAAGTTTTTGAAATTCTGATTTACATTTATTAAGCTAAAATATTTATCAATGACATATTCCATACTAAAACACATATGAAAGGTAAAGACTGCTAGAAAATAATTATATATTCTCTAAAAACACAGTATTCATCTAAGTGTTATGGTGAGATGGGGATCAAGAACTGTATGCGCTTCTGCACACCTGCTGTCAGTATAACTGCTGGATACAAATGGATCTTCACAACGGCCGCTAAAGTGGAAGCACAAGAAATGAGGGAAAATCATAACATATAATTCCTTAATGCACAAAACCACAAATATGTGAACTTAAATATTGCCCACTCAATACAGCAACAGGATACACTAACACAAAACTATTACATTAACTCTCCAATGCAGTTTATGAAACAAGATACCTCATAAATATTAAAACTGATAAAGAGTATGAAAAAAAGAACTGTTATGTCTAATACAAATTTTGAAGATGACAATCCGATTTTTGGCGTAAATGTGACAAGGATGGTAAGTCAGATAATTTTTGAAAACTTGAAAATTTTCTGTAACCATTTGATCAAACCTAATACATGTCTAGGTTTCTTTCATGATTTCTTTCATGTTATGTCTAAATTTTATTGTTTTTATCATATAGTTTTTGTAATTTCTTGGATGAATAAACATCGAAAAAAAGTTACTGTTCCAGCAGAAAATGAAATAAAGAATTTTTGAAATACCTTTGCGAACCAATTAGTACAAATCATCTCTCAAATAAAAATCAGCTATACAGGAAATTTAGTAAAATATTGGATAGAATTTCCAGAGATCAGTTATTATCAGTAAAATATGAAAAAAAATCATTGAAGAGCAGGAATGGGCACAGACTGTTTTCTTCAAGTGATCTAAAGCAGGAGAACATGTGTAATTGTGCTACAAGATTTCTTGAGATGTTAGTTTGTAAATTTCTCTCAATTTGTTTATTTTTCATAAGGAACATAATCATGAAATTTCCTAATTAAAAGTTAAAAAATTCAAAGATCCTAATTTTAAGCATTCACTGTTCTTTTTGAAGGATCATTAATTTAAAAGTTTCATACAGCTGTTATATATTTTATTTCCATCAATGTACTCTGCATTCTCATTTTGATCATGAGAAATCAGGACCACTTTTTGGTATAAACGTTTTTAACAGGAAAAAAATAATGTTTCATTCACAAATGAAGATATTCTGGCTACATCCAGTTAGAAAATTTTGCTGTTTTCATAATTTCAGATCACTTTTAATGATGCTTACTATCACAAATATTATTTTGACAATGGGTATCCAGGCCACCTCAGCAAAAAAAAAAAAAGCTACTGTAACCATTTGATCAAACCTAATACATGTCTAGGTCTAGGCTCTTTAAAATAATTTCACAGCAAAAGTCAGTGTAAAATGTCATAAAATACCAAAAACAGTTTTCATACGATATTGTGCCATTAAGGTGTTGATATTGTGCGCTGTTAATTTAGTGACAACACAAAAAAATAAATATCCAGATTTACACTGTCGTTAACAGTATAAAAGTATGCAACTTTCATTGAGGTTATGTTACAAGAAATATTTCCGAAAAAAAAAAAACATTGTGAAATCTGTTTGCAGCATAACTTAAAATTTACTGCAAAGTTTATGTTTGCAGTTTTTACTAAGCTCACATCATATTTTTAGATAACAGTGCTGAAATTCTGGAATATTAAATTTTGAATTATGGGAATATTCATCTCTTCTTTACAAAAACTCACATGCTCATTCATATCATATCTGAGTGAATAATCAAGTTAATTTGTCATTTGTAACTAGCCAGTAGTTTAAACACACTTACTTCCTTGTCAGTCAGAAATTATATCGTAACAAACTTACCTATTTACATTTCTCGTTCATCGCTTACCTATTTACACATCACATTCATCGCTTTTTTTACGTCGTGCATGTAACAAAAAAATCTGTAGGATGAAAAACAGCATGGTTTTAAATTATTTTCAGACACGATGTACTTAGCTTCCAAAATTCAGTCCGGTACTGCAGAAATTAAGCAGCAATAAAAATGTAACATTAATAAAAAAATATGCGATCGCAATTTAGCAATCGGATTACCCAAACCTTCCCCTCAATAGCTAATCATTTGGAAAATCGTTTGCTTTACGCCAACATTCAATGATAGCGTCTTGCCTACCAGATTGGGAGCACAGCGTCCAGCATACGTTATTATCGCTCGGGTTCCTAATTGGGTTCACCCGGCGTAATATTGGGAGCCAAGGGTGTGTCGAGTATATTGTGATTCTGCGATTCCCTGATTTAGGGCTGACGCAGCTTCAGAATCCACTGACCGTTGTGTTTCACACAGCAGATTTTCCTTTGGGAGTCAAAGGGTCTGCTGTGTGCCGCAATATTTTTGTGAACGTCTAGATTTAAAATAAAAAGCATAAGTGAAGTGATTTTCTAAGTTCCGGTTCCAAAAGATATATATATTCTCCAAATAATCTAGGGTTGAGCACACATATTGTAGTTAACGATACACTCATCATAGAACTGAGAAAAAATTAACAACAAAAACAATTTATTGGTTATGATTTGGCATAATAATAAATATACGCTCATGATACTAGCAAAAATGATTTAAGACTCTCTGACAGGAACCTGTACTCAATTACTTATTTGCTCAAAAAATTATTTACTCTATGTGTGGACTGCTCCGATAAAGATTTTACGAGGGGACACCAAAAAAAGAATAGGATGGATTTCCTACCTTAACCTCCGAATCTGGCCTAGATATCGCGCTGCTGACCACTCCTGAGCCGGGAGAATTCTCGTCCGCCAAACACTGTTATCGTGGTTCCTCCACCTAGCATACTGGTCTGCGATGTCTGCCCCGGTCCGTCAAACTTGGCGCGGGCTCTCGTCATGCTGCCAGTCTCTGATACATCATGGCTGCGTCCACGTTTTGGACCACCAAAAAAAAAAACCCCAAGTGACAAGTCACCAGTAATAAAAAAAAAGTGTAAGTCAAGCACCTCGACTTAGAAGAACAAGTGAAAAGATGAAAGTGACGAAGTTCTTCTCTTCCCTTGCTAAAATTTTTCGACGACCCCCAAGAAGACTCACACTACCTCAAAATATCCCATCATCCAATCACTAGCTGGCAAACGCAAGCCTCCCTGAATTAAATTCCCCAGTGTAGATCTTACTGGTCAGAGAATTAACATTTTGATCTTTCATTCGCTAGGGGATCAAGATTCCTACCCGATCCAGTGAAATTCTGAGAACCCTTGAAGTTACGTTTGCCGCTTGATACAACCGCCGGCCATAAATCCTTACCCCAATTAAACTGTTAGCTCTGGTTCCAACAAGTCTACGGTCGGGGCAACACGTATTGTGGATTCTATAGACGGTGGACACTTCTATTGCCCCCAATAAAACATACTACAAAGCTAGCTCCCCGATGGCTGTCGCCAGCGTTTATTCCTTACAGTGTCGGTCTGACCTGTGACGCCTTGTGCTGGGAGAGGGAGGACGGAGAGGAAAAAAAAAAGAAGAAAAGATTCACCCGAAAGTATATGGCAAAATAAAACGTACTCCTTCAAAAAAATACATGAATTAATAAAAATGAATAAATAAATAAATAAATAAATGAATAAATAAAATAATAATTAAATAAATAAATAAACTAGGGAATGGGTTTTCGACCTAAATGTGCAGCGCTCAGTTTGGGCGCTGTCACAACGTTACAATTTATTGTAGAACACAGCGTCGCGCACATCTTTACAATTTATTGTTCCAGGAACACGACAGTCATATCTCTTCGTTGCAGTAGTTTGAACCGGCTATAGCGTTTTTGTGGAGGGAATAGCATACAGACAGACTGACGGAGTGATTTCTGAAGCCCCGATCTCCCATTTTCTCTTATAAGGCATAGAACAAATTTTAAATATCAGAAATTTTGAAACTGAATTTTCGTTTCAGCAGATGGAAAAGACAGGCAGAATAAAGTAAGAACAGACATTGGTAATCTTGTGCGCATGAGCCATGAAACGAATTTATTCAGTGTGATCATTAGAAGTATATATATCGTTTCCACGGTCGTATGGGTGTAGAGACTGATAAAATTTATGAATCTTGTGAGCTTGATTATATCTCTCAGCGTAATAAGAATTTCTTTAATGTGGCCTTCAGAAGAGGTCGGACAGAAAGACAGATAGACTAACTCCCGAGAGGGTGAACTGATGGATTGATACCTGAAATATTTTACAATTCCTTTATACAATAATTCCGAAGCGGGAAGCCTGTTTTTGCAAGAGCGAGAGAGACAGAGAGAGAATTCGGAAAGACAAACTAAATCGTTAGCTTTCTTGTATTCGATTGTACGGAAGCAAAAGTAAACACGATAACAGATGAAAAATTCAACCGAAACATGAATGATCTTTTCAATGACGATCATTGTTGGAGAATTCAGAGAAATTTACGAACTCAAACTGTAGTTACGCGACCTCTTTGTTAGTACTGGAATAACCCTGGCGTGTAGATATTACCAGTAATTGTTTACCTGGAAATGGAGTAGGTTCAGTATTTTTATTTGCGTCGAAATTCCTTACTTTGAGTGGAACTATAAGAAGAGAAATTCATTTCCGAGAAAATGACAGTGATCAGAGGAGTTAAGTTTCTGAGCATCGAGTTTTCATATCGGCTACTTAACTTTAATGAAACATTTTATTAACTCAAAGAAAACACTCGCAGAAGAGTACTTATTTTTCAAAGGTTCTCTAGTTTCCTTGTAGAGGTGAATATATTTTAAGATTGTTATGTGTAAGAGTACACGGTGCAAATTTTCGCTCTTTTTGCATGCTGCTTGATGTAGGTTGTAATATTTCTTCTCTTCGTTTTGATAATCTCTCTCATCTAAATTTCAGAAATCTCTCTCATCTAAATTTTGCGAATACTGTATCATGTTACAAAGTCAAAGAAACCCAAAAGCATTACTGCGACAAAAGAACGCATGTTTCAATTAAGCCGATCGCTTTGTGAGACTATTAATGATCCCCATGCAACTTCCATTGTCATTAGCATTTCTTTATATGAAATGAGAGGCACATGCATGGCTTTAAAGCAAAATTGCTTTTCCGGAAAGGTTTGACCATTCCGCTCTTTGCGCAGCTTTCGGGATGAGATACAGGACACCACTTTCAGCGTAATTGAAAATTTTGGATTAATAGATGAAAAGAGTTTTAAAAAATTGCCCATATTGTCGATGAATAGTTTCAGTGTTCTCCGATTCGGCTTCAAACTCAGACCGCAAAGTACTTGGGGTCAAGCACAAATATTGCTACGAATGAATCCACAGTCATTCCTTCTGAAATCTATTAATAAGCCATGTGATATTTGGTACAGCAACATAATATTAATAAGCATGTGATATTTGGTACTGCAACATAATATTAATAAGCCATGTGATATTTGATACTGCAACATAATATTAATAAGCCATGTGATATTTGATACTGCTACATAATATTAATAAGCTATGTGATATTTGGTACTGCAACATAATATTAATAAGAAATGTAATATTTGGTACTGCAACATAAAAACCGCAGCAATATCTTAATGTTCGAAACACCTCATTGTTTGTATTTTCTTTCAGTTGTTCATTGGGATTTAAAATGCAGCAGGACGATGCTGAGAAGCTGTATATGACGTGCTCAATTTTGGGGATTTTTTCTGGAAGAAAAACTAGAACTTCTACTCATCAAGGTAAACACATACCACAGCATCATCTTTCGCCTGGAAAGGTAACATGCTGTGCTATTAAATGCAGTTATATATAAAGGTATATTTCTGTTTTGATTAATGTACCTATTGCAAAGCGTAAATTAAAAGAGTAAACACATTCTTAAAGAAAACATTTCCCAGTATCATTGAAGATGGTCATCAGATACAAGTCTAAAAATAATTTTAGGCCATAAATGAAAGGTTTCGAAAGGGAGAAACCGTCATCTGCGGTTTCAAATTTACTGGATATTTGAGGAACTCCTTATTTACAGAAACTGACGTTGGAAATGTTTAACATATGAAACACGTTTCAACAATCTACACGCTTTCAAATATTATTTGATAAAATCGGTGAAATCTGACGCTTCTATAAAAGATCTTTATTAATCATCATTGATCCATGCTCTTTTCTATTATACAAGGTTTTCTCAAAAATAGTCTGTTCATTAAATGTTCATTTAAATGAAGCAAGAAAGATGGCACCTAATAAGCGCCCGTAACGACCAGATATTTTAAAATTTTAAACCAAAGAAATTATGTGTGGTAGCTAAAAAGTACACTATCTACCAAAAAGAAATTGGAAACCCCTGCAATCGACGATATCTGCGGTCCTGATACGCGTCACGGCCGCCGTCGTTAAATATCGTGTGGGAAACAACGACGCAACCAGTCGCATGCAAGATGCCACGCAGTTCGGAGCTCTCTGACTTCGAGAGAGGTGTAATCGTCGGGTGTCACATAAACGGCCTATCCATACGTGACATATCCAGCGAGTTGAAGTACCCAAAATCGACAGTGGCCTACGTGATTGACAAGTGGAAGATGAGAGGTAACTGTCGGAATGTGCCCCGACCCGGCAGACCCAGGAAACTGGGAGTTAAAGACCGACGGGTGCTGGCCTGAGAAATTCGGAAGAACCACACCAAATCGATGGGCCACATCCGCGAGGAGTTTTAACATGCATCCGGGAGGGTTTTTTCGATGAATACCATTCGTAAGGAAGTAAATCTGCTCGGTTATCATGGACGTGCTGCCGCCCACAAGCCTTTGATCACCAAGTCCAATAGCGCTTCTCGGCTAACGTGGTGCAAAGAACATCGACAGTGGACAGTTGAACAGTGGAAACAGGCTTTCTGGAGCGACGAATCAAGGTTCACCTTCAACCGTTCGGATGGCAGGGTCTGGGTTTGGCGTCTGCCTGGAAAACGCCTCCTGCCGGAATGTATTGTGCCAACTGTGAAGTTCGACGGTTGTGGAATTATACTATTGGGGTGTTTCTCCTGGTATGGCACGGGACTCTTGGTCGCAATTCCTGGTAGACTCTTCGCCGAGACTTACTGCACCATTTTGGATGACCATGCGCTTCCTACGTTGTGGCAGTTTTACGGGGTGGACCCATGATACTTTCAGGATGACAATGCCACCTGTCATGTTGCGAGGTCCACCATGGCTTGGTACGGCGACAATGGGGTAAATCGAATGGACTGGCCTGCTCAGAGCCCGGACCTTAACCCTATCGAGCACCTCTGGGACGAGTTGGAGCGTCGACTTAAGAGGTGCCCGCACCGTCCGAAATCGGTGAAGGAACTGACCTGTCTTCTCCAAGCCGAGTGGAAGAAAATACCGCTAGCCGTTGTACAACGCCTGGTTGAGAGTATGCCCCGGAGGGTAGCAGCTGTAATCGTCGCTCGTGGAGGCTCCACCAACTATTGAAGGTGAATAAACTTCATTTTCCTTTGCTATCACAGGTTTCCAATTACTTGTTGGTAGATAGTGTATAATTATCGTGGGTATTTATAGGCATAGGTAATTTTTAAGCTAATGTTTAACAACAAATAGTCTAGAAGAGCAGCACCAGGAAAAATTATGTTTTGAATGCGCTTTTTAAAAAAAAGGCTGCCCCTGTGCCCGAGCGTTTAGTCAGAGGCGCTGGCTTCTGACTGTTTCTCAGAGATAGGCTGGCGTTAGAGTTCTGGAATAGATATGGGTGCTTCAAAGTTTCTAGCGGTGGTTGTTAAACTCCGAAAAACAAAAACAATCAGTGAATCGGTTGTAAATAGAAATATACGTATGAGCCCCAACCAGAGTGTTAAGCAAAGATAGATTTTCTTTTTGTTTGGGGGTTTAACGAACAAATAAATAAGACATAATCCTAAATTTTATGCCAGTTCCAGGGAAGTTGAAGAGTCAATTCCGTACGACAATAGGACTATCCATGTCTCACCCAGGATTCGAACCCGTTCCAAGTATTAGAAATAAAAGCTTGGTAACACTCTGTCTTCGAGGCTGTCGTCTGTTGTTCACACGAAATGTTATTCGCAAGGAAATCTATCTGAATCAAAATATTCCTTTTCTTTCGGTCGCATTTCCGGAAAATATAATGTCGTTGCAAATGGAAATAAACATTTGTGCCTCCAGAAGAAAAGCTGTGTATCATTAGAACCAAGCACGAAATTTGCACACAGATCTTTCTAATGTTGATTGCTATATCATCGGATAATTAATAATTTCAATGTTTTAGAAACTCATTAATAACTTCAATTTCACAGGTGTTCTATGCCAGTGAATATATCACAATATAAAGAATATGAGAAAGTATTTTAACAGCAGAAGCTACACGGCGCAAAACATTTTCAAATAGAAATTTTAGAAGCAGAGAAAGAGAGATAAGCACTTCCATTTTGCGTCCCCTAAAGGGGGAACTGCTTATTATTTAAAGCAGAAAGTGTGGAAAGATATACGAAAGACAAATTAATTGCTAAAATCATCAGGGTACGGTGTTTTCTCCTAGAGCAGAAAATTATGAAACAAGAAAAGAATAATGGACATGGATCTCCATAATAGCTTTTTAAGTTTTCAAATTAAAAAAAAATCCATTTTAAAATTGGCACAATAAGTGGAAATATATTGGTCCATAAATGTAGAGAAAAATGGACATAGTGTTACTAGAAGCACATATTTTTCCAGCAGATGTGCTAAAAACTTTTAATGCATCAATTATAAAAATAGTGGCTAAATATTTGCATAATTTGTCTTTTTTCTCGGTGAGGCGAAAAATTCAATGTGCGTTTCATACACTGATGTGCAAAACTTAAGGACAAGCCAGGTTTTGACCTGTAACGTCACACAGGAGTGGCCTGGATATGTGAAATTCAGACAATAGGAACTTCATTACTTACCATCAATGGCCACCGTACGATAATGTGTGGCGTTATCGTCTATTGACTCGAACTGTGGATCAATGGTTCCTAGGAACACATGAACATCGAGAAGGGTTACCCCATTACAGTATCGCGTACCGGTTACACTACCTCCTTCCAGTATATCGGGTTCCGTACGTCCATCGATCAGAATGCCTCCCCATACGAGAACATTGCAGCCGCCATATCTACCCCTTTCATTGACGTTTGCAGGGTGATACCGAGTGCCTATCTCACGCCAGAAGTAGCTGACGTTCAGAATCGCTAGATAGACTAAATCAACTTTCATCAGTAAAGAGTACAGTACCCCACTGTTCTGCTGTTCAGTCCTTATGATTTTTGGACCACTATAAACAGTGTCTCCCGTGAGCAGTTGTTAATGGAACACAGCGTACTGGTTGTCGGGGAAACATTCCACCTTTGTGTAGTCACCTGGCCAATGTACACCGCGATATTGTGCATCTTGTGTGCATGTTCAGTTGTTTTGCAAGGTTACTTGCTGTCTGGTGTCGATCCTTCTTGGCCTGTAGAAACAGATAGCGGTCCTCGATGGGGGCAGTTTTTGATGCACAACCGCCACCTGCCTTTCTCACAGCTATACGTGTAATCCTGAAGGCCTGCCACGCACGCGATGAGATGATATGGGCGATGCCAAACTCTTGGGTCGCACTCATCACAATTCGCCTTTCCTCGAGCCTCCCAATTATTCGACCACGAGTAAAATCATCAAGATGTTTTCAACGGGCCATTTCGTCGTCTCCAGCACACAACAAACACATCGAACGTCTGTAACACTTATGCACACTGTTCCGTTTAACTGATACTATTAAACTGTGGGAGCGCATTTTGTTCTCACGTCACGCAAACCACATGTCATGCTTCATTATTACGCATGTGCTCTTGCTCCTGTTTCCAGTCAAAGTCCTTAGTTAATTTGTATTTGGATGCTGCTTCTATTTACGGCGTTATTTTACTTTTTCCACTTTGTCCTTACATTTCGAACACCAGTGTAGTTCATTACAGATCCAACCTCTTCTGTTATACATGCAAGCTCTACAGTGCCATATTACAAAATTTGTTTCAGTCATTGAACTGGTAAGAAAAGGGGGACCCATGATTAATAACCTTCGTTTTGCTGACGACGGTCACCGCAAAATAAAATGACAACACTGAATGTCGAGTTGTCGAGATAAATGTATGCGGAATTGTAGATATCTCAAGTAGATTAATGAACTTGACATAAACGTTTTGAAGCATATGCGATTGACTATTATTGTCTCTGTATTAAATTTTGTGTGAAGATCTGAGAATCATGCTGTATCAGTAGATTTGACCTTTCATTGTGTGATAGACTGAATATGTTGCATTTGTGAAGTAAGTCTTTTACGAAGCACATTCAATAAGTTCTAAGCCTGACCTTGAAAGCAATAGTTGGGGGCTGACGCAAGTATTGCAAACAAGTATTGCATGATCCTTCAGTCATATAGCAGTTACCCAAGGTAGCCGTGTCAGCATTTGAAACGACTCCCATGGCGTTGAAATCTATAAGGCCACAATAGATAAGAGAGAAATTAAATTGCGCAACTGATCGGTGATTGAATTTTTGACGGAGGAAAGTGAAGCAGCACACAGTATTCCGGAACGAATGGCTCATGTGTACGTAGTTGGTGCACCTTCATATCCCACAGACAAACGATGGAGTGCTTCTTTATACCTTTCGTCTCGAGTGGTACAGATATGTACCAGAAAGAGTGCAAATTGCCGGAAACACGAAGACCCCTTGACAGACAAGTAAATATTATACCACGGCAGGGTTTTGTGTTAACGCTTGCTGAGAGGTTAACACATGGAAGACTGGAGGGACACTTTTGCTGAGATTAGGTAATGAAGACGGCTGAATGGAAGTGACGACTACAAAATACCGTATAAGCACATTCACATCATGCTTATACGGTATTTTGTAGTCGTTGATGTTGTTCACACAAATTCGTCATTGCATTTCTTCACATGAAAGTGCTTTAGGCAAGATTATATGTCAGTCAAAAATGTTACTCATTCAAGAAATCAACACTGTAATTCCGTCTGTGTAAGAAAAAACAGGAAATATTGGTATAGCACTTCCTGCGCTGTTCTCTCAGGGAAGACTACAGACGCACCCCATTCGGTCACCTTCGATTAGTGGTTCGTGCGACTTCCGCTGCACATTGTACGGCGCTAATGGAGGTAGACTCGGGGAATCCCAGCGTTCCTCATATTTCTGGTAGATCTTGCTGAAGAACTGATTGCCGACGGAAAGAAAAACATTAATTTACCATTACCAAGACGAGGCTCTCTTTCGAAGAAAATACAACTTTTTGGAGCAGCATTACATCTTCCCGTTTGAGGTCCTACAAGAAGACGATGTGCTGGTTGTGCAGAAGTAAAGCATCAAAAAAGAACAGAAACAATTTGCCAACAACGTAATCTACCTTTGTGCAAAGACTGTTTCATGTTGTATCATACGAAATAGCATATGTTTGCACAAATATATCGTTCTACTAAACATCGTTTGTAGCCGATATTGTCATTTCTTACCTGTTTTCTATTGGTACACATATGTACCATCCAGCCCTCTAAACACCCAAAAATTAATATCGTTTATTTCGCTCAGAATCGTCACCGTGACTTTCAAGAAGCTGTTTGTTCCGCAAGTGGTCTCCACTGCATATGCGTGTCAATGCAGTGGAAACCACTTGCCATTTATATTCCGGGAAGAAAAGGTTAAACGGGGAAGACACTCATTAGAAGACGACCCTTGCGAGGTATGCTTAGCAATGACAACAGATAAAATGTGCCAGAAAGTGAAGGACCCTGTGATATCAAACCGGCGAATCCGTGTCGTACAGATTGCTCAGGAACTGAAGTTAATTAAAGGCAGTGTTTAAACCATTTAGCATAAGAGTTTGGATATGTCCAAGTTCTGTGCCAAATGGGTTCCTTGAATGTTGACACCTGAATGGAGAATGATCTTGTTGAAGCATGTCGAATTTAACTTGACCGCATTGACCGTGATCCATAGTATTTCTGTTCCCGCATTGTGACTGGTGAAGAGACATGACTTCACCATTGGGACCTTGATACTGAACAAGAGAGCATGCAGTAGAAACCTCATGAATCACCACCACCATCACCTAAAAAGTTTCAAAGCACAAACATCTGCAGGGAAGATTATGACCATCATTTTTTGGGACTCGGAATGGTTGCCGTTAATTGATTACTTGTCGCATAAAAAAGACCCTAAATGCTTCGTGTTATGCCGTGGCATTTTGAATCCATCAAGAGTAAACGGCGAAGAAAGTTGAGCCGGGGTGTTCTGGCTCTGCAGTGCAATGCTCCAATCCACACCACCTGTCTTTCCATGCAAGGTATGATATAATGAGACTTTCAACTTCTTCCCCACCGACATTACCCCTAGTTAGCTCTTCTTCTTCAAAAATCTGAAAAAAACTATCTCCTGGGTAGGCGTTTTGCGGATGATTCTGAACTGAAGGGGGCAACGATGCTTTAGTTTGGGGAAAAAGAAAAATGTTTTTCGCAGCGGGGATGCGCCAACTCTATGATCGATACAAGAGTAACCAAGTCATGGAAAAATAAAGATGCATTTTTGAAAAAAAAAGCATTTGTCCCTTTATAGGGCTAGAACGTATTGAACGTCCTACGTATATCTTTTGCTGATTCTTTTCTTTGTCCCCGCAAGCAGTAACTTAATTATTCAAAGAGTTTGAATGCATATTTCAGGAAGTTATCGAAGAACATTTAGCTAAGAACTCAGTTAGGAAAGTTACACTACAATTACCAGAAGCTCAAAATACAGCAAACAACAAGCTTAGACGCTGAACTTAGTGTAGCTAAGAAATATAGAAAGAAAACCTTATAGACCAAAGAAATGACAAGATCATGATAAAAGTAAAGATAATTAAGTGGTAATAGGCTGGATACATATCTATAAAAACTGACCGCCTTTCCGCAAGAGAAATACTAGGCAGGATACCAAGGGGCAGGAAAAGACTTACAAGAAAGCCACGTGAGGGATGTGTAAATTAAATTCCAAAGCATGCAGAAGTAATCTGGAAGAAACTTGCTCAAAGCAGAGAGTTAGGGACGAGATTTTGGAAAAAAATTAATCCAGCAGTGACATGAAAACCACCGCAGATAATGCTGATGATGATATACAAACTATAACTGGAATCTTCCCGTTCGCGCTCGAGTACTTCCATAGTAAGATTTACTGATGTGCTTCGTGTGCAAAACACCTTATTGGTTTCGCCATATTTTAGTTATTGGGTTTCAATTTAGGTACACTTCAACAAATGGACGTTTTATGGTACGCCAAATTTGAAACAGTAAAGATTTCTGAGAAATATTGTGGCTTCGCTATTAGACGTTTCAAAGATAAAATCAATTGGGGCAGACAGGATTTTAAAGGCCATCTAAGAACTTCTCAAGAAACCGTTGAAAGCTAACTTGAGTTATTTTGATGTAGTTCCAGTAAATCGGTAAAGATTTGGAGTAGTTTTTGTTCAGCCCCAAGTATGTCGGAGATTTTAGCTCTTCTTTACATCCTCTCAAGTTTTGATTTGCTTGTTAAGTACACTATCTACCAACAAGTAATTGGACACCCCTGCAATCGACGATATCTGCGGTCCTGATACACGTCACGGCCGCCGTCTTTAAATATCTTGTGGGAAACAACGACGCAACCAGTCGCATGTAAGATGCCACACAATTCGGAGCTCTCTGATTTCGAGAACGGTGTAATCGTCGGGTATCACAGAAATGGCCGATCCATACGTGACATATCCAGCGAGTTGAAGTACCCAAAATCAACAGTGGCCTACGTGACTGGCAAGTGGAAGATGAGAGGTGACTGTCGGAATATGCCCCGACCCAGCAGACCCACAAAACTGGGAGTTAGAGACCGACGGGTGCTGGCCAGAGAAATTCGGAAGAATCGCATCTAATCTATGGGCCACATCCGCGAGGAGTTTCAACAGGCATCCGGGAGTGTTCTTTCGATGTAACACCATCCGTAAGGAAGCCCATCTCTTGGTTATCATGCACGTGCTGCCGCCTACAAACCTTTGATCACGAAGTCCAATAGCGCTGTTCGGATAACGTGGTGCAAAGAACGTCGACAGTGGACCGTTGAACAGTGGAAACAGGTTCACAGGTTCTGTGGAGCGACGAATCAAGGTTCACCCTTTACCGTTCGGATGGAAGGTCTGGGTTTGGGGTCTGCCTGGAGAACGACTCCTGCCAGAATGAATTGTGCCAACTGTGAAGTTCGGCGGCGGTGGAATTATGCTATGGGGGTGTTTCTCCTGTTACGGCACGAGGCCCTTGGTCGCAATTCCTGGTAGACTCAACACCGAGACCTCCTGCACCATTTTGGATTACCATGCGCTTCCTACGTTGTGGCAGTTTTACGGGGTGGACCGTAAAACTGCCACAACTTTCAGGATGACAATGTCATCTGTCATGTTGCGAGGTCCACCATGGCTTGGTATGGTGACAATGGGGTTAAGTGAATGGACTGGCCTGCGCAGAGCCTGGATCTTAACTCTATCGAGCACCACTGGGACGAGTTGGAGCGTCGACTTAAGAGGTGCCCGCACCGTCCAAAATCGGTGAAGGAACTGACCTGTCTTCTCCAAGCCGAGTGGAAGAAAATACCGCTAGCCGTTGTACAACGCCTAGTTGAGAGTATGCCCCGGAGGGTCGCAGTTGTAATTGCCGCTCGTGGAGGCTCCACCAACTATTAAAGGTGAATAAACTTCGGTTTCCTTTGCTATCAAAGGTGTCCAATTACTTGTTGGTAGAACGTGTATATACATACTGAGATACACTTGAAATTCACACGGAGTTCATTGACCCCTAATGAAAATGTAAGACTTGTGATTGTTATCTACAGTATCTGCAATTATTGTATTTTAATTTATATTTATTTTATTTTCTATGTTCTTTTAGTCCTTCATGCACGTTTAGTGTTTTCATAGATCGACAATTTTGCATTAATTTAATTTTCCCTACGATTCACACAGTAGAGTGGCAACTTTTTCTCACACCAGAACTCCTCCCAGCTTTTTTATTTCCAATAGATCTTTTTTTTAAGGTAACCAAATTTCGGTTAATTGCTCCAATCCAGATATGTAGCAAAATATTAGATTCATCGCTTTATAAAACGAACGAGCTTTAAAGGAATGCCAAAGTAAATAAGATTTTGTAAGCTATGGAATAACTGTCAATAGCTGTTTTGTTTCCTTCACAGAAGTATGCGACAAAAAAGCGCTTTCCGTTATAACTTTACTTGACTTTCGTACGCCTATCTGCAAATCAAATTTCTCCACATCTGTGGGTGAGATTTGAAGATTTTTTTAAGTTTCATTTCTAAGTAAATCAAAATGAAGATGTCTGCATGTTTTATCGTTCCTGACAGGGCCTGTTCAAGGCCTTAGAGGGACCCTAGGCTAAAACATTTGAGCGGGCTCACAAAGAACTTATGATGGAGAATTATTACGAAGTCCGTTAAAACACGAAACTGTAACTACTAAATTATCTGCAGAGTTTACATGATAAGTCATTGCATTTTTCATTATTTTCATAAGAACATGAGTTAAAAGCTTAAAATTCCTAGATTTTGTCTCGGATTTTCTAATAATTTAGCTTCGCATACTTAGTGTATCTTTTTTGTTATGCAATGTGAAGCCACAGGGGACTTCGTCCATTAACGGTTCCAAGTGTAAATTGGGAGGTGTGGGTGTGGATGGTAATGAAAAAGCTGAAACTGTCTCGTAGATCCAAATGTCCACAGCGACATGAAACCTTTACCCTAGGTGAGTCCCTGCCTTAAAATATGTTCTTCCTATAGCTCTGTTTCTGACCAAGTGGTATTCATACGATACAAAGTAGTGTGACGTATATTCTAAATTAACTTTCCTTTTTAGTTTCTTTCTCTATGCAAATCTTGAGTTTATTCTGTTATTCTTCACTCTTAACGTAATACCTTTTCTCTCAAACGAATACGTTTGGCAACACAATTGAGGTTGAACGCACGTGACGTATGCCTGATATTGATAAGAACAAGAGATAAAAGCGACGACTAAATTGTTGCTTGAGAGCGTTGTAAAAGAACGTTGGGTTGTAAACTGATTATTGAAAGGAGCGTTGTGAAAAAGAGCGTTGTGTTAAGAGTTGTGTGGTGTGTGTGGAGAGTTTAGTGCAATATGCGATGCTACGATGTGTTTGCTATATCCTGAATAAAGCATCTTTTTCCGTAAGTGTGACTTCTGTTGTTTACATGTTTCGTCTGGCCGTTAAGGTTTCTTTCGTTTAGGAACTATTTCTTAGTATGTTGATGTTTTAAATTAACGTAGAAGTAAGACAAGACTTCTACGTCATAAAAGGCAAAACTACTTTGCAAACCTCTTTCTCTACCTATCTACATTATATATCTATTACTAGCCAAGGTATGTCTCTGGGCCCTTGGTCATGGCGGGCCTCAAGGCTATAGATACTATAGACCCCCCTTTAATTCGGCTGTGGTTCCTGACGCTTTGCTTTACCATGTGACTGAATAAGCATTGTTTCTCTTGTTTTAGCTTCCGTCTTTCAAAACAGATGGACTGCAAAAATATTTTCTACTTTCCATGCGGCCATCAACACAAATTTTCTCTAACTCTTCCGTTTCCTGTGTTGCAGGCTTAAATATGAATTTCGGGGTGAGAACAGCAGCGGGTCGACTGCTTTTATTTGTTTCGCCCTTCAGTATCTGCGACCATCCGTCATCCTGTTTTGAGCAAAAAACTATGAATACAGCTTTCAAATTCTTCTAATCTGTGTGCAACACTGGCCAAGTCAATGGAATAGTCTAACAGCTATCCACATCCAGGGTAGTGTTTCTTTCAGGACTTTTAGGCCGGGGGGGGGCAAATGGAACCTTAGAGAGGGCAAGTTTTCCATTTGCTATATATATGTATACATACATATAATTTTAACTACTATATTTATACATATAGAAGTAATTACTATATATCTAGCACAGGGGCGCATTTATAGGGGGCCTTGTTCCCCCGGAAAATGTTTCATTTTTTTGTTTTTGGTTAAAATGCGACTTACATTAGAATAAAAATGCCTTGATTTAATAAAAATGTATCAACTTGCATTAGAAAACAAATGCTTTAAATTTTCTTCAATTTTTCATTGACTTTAATTTTGTTCCAGATGGTGGATTTTAAAAACTTCATTTTTTCGCCCCCCACCGAAGAAAAATTCAATATACATCCCTGATATAGTAATTACTTCTTCAAACATTTCAGGAATAACAAACGTTTTTCAGCTAAAGGAGGGCGGGAGGGGGAGGGGGAAGGGGAGGTTCCGCAGGCTTGAGTTTATCTATTAAAATGCATTCGACGCACTCTTGTACCTGAATCACGATTCCCAGACAATTAGGTATGATTAGTCTATTTATTATATTTTGAAGAATACCATGCGTCGTAATACACTTTTTAATAAATTAAACTACAACTAGTACCATTTGAACAAATATTTAAAAAATTATAATTGGAGAAATATTTGTAGCTTAAAAAGAAACGAAACTTCCTTTTTCATCATAGCCTGAATTTATTAAAATTTGGCTTGGTAACCTAAAATGTCTCCGGGGTAGAGAATGGTCGTTTCTGGGAGGGTCCCCCTGGATGTATACCTGAAAGAAACACTGATCCAGGGAGCAGTTTTCCCTGGAAAGTAACAGGTAAAAACAGTAATAGTTTTGTAAAAATAGAGTATTTGAGGCAATATTTCCTTTCGTAAAATTAGAACTGAAAACCATTTTTTCATAGAATAATTTCAACGGTGTTAAGATATTTTCATGCATTCTGTATTTTCTTAATCCCAAATTTTCCTCTTAGGGAGTGAAAATTCACATCTGCATTAGAACGTAATAACTTTTATTGGAATTCGTGTTCGAAAAGTAAATGCTTTCTAAAGATAAAAACATAACTGATTTATTTGCATATATTCCTAATTTTGTTATGCATAATACAGTAATATACGACGGGGTATGAAAAAGTTCGTACAATCACCAAGAAATAAACAAGCTAGAAAAAAACTTTTTATTCAGGTACTTGGTCCTTCTCTACATAGGCACCACCCAGAGCCACACATTTCTCCCACCTTTGCTTGACCCTCTTTATTCCCTTAGTGTATAGAACCTCAGACTGTGCCTGAAACCATTGATCTACATCAAAAAAGTCGTCCTCAGTGTCATCAAATCGCCTCCCACGTAGTGGGTGTTTCATCTCTATGAACAAAAAGAAGTCACTTGGTGCCATATGAGAAGAATATGGCGGATGACGCAATATATTGTATTTAAGACGACTCGCAGTGACGATGGTGTTGATTGCTGAATGCGCTGGTGCGTTGTCGTGCGACAAATGGACTCTTTTTGTGATCATTCCGCTTCTTTTGCTTTTACTTTGCTCTCTTAATTTGGTCAGTAGGTTGCAATAGTAGTTAGAGGTAATAGTTTGACCCTTCTGAAGGTAGTCTGTTGAAATAATACCTCTTTTATCCCAGAAACCTGAGAGCATAACTTTGGTGGTAGACTTTTGCACGTTTGCCTTTTTTTGGGGGGTGGTGAAGAGGGATGTTTCCACTCTTGCTCATTTATTTGGCTTCAAGGTCATAGAGGTATAACCTACACTCATCCGTAGTAATCAAACGGTCAAAAAATCTTCGGAATCCGCGTTAAAAAGATCCAACATTTTTTACACGGATTGTGCACGTGCTTCCTTTCGGAATGGGGAGAAAAGTCTAGGTGCTCATCGCGCTGAGACCTTGGACATGTTCGATTGGTCATGCATGACTTTTCATACTAATCCACAGCTTAGATGAACTTCTTGACAAAGCATTTCAATGGTTGTGCGCCTATCTTCAAGGATTAACTTCTCCACTTTGGTCACAACTGTCTGGTCACCTGTCAAAGATGGCGGTTCGGACCTTGGTTCGCCAAAAAAGGTCACATGACCACTTTGAAATTTTTTCCGACTTTGCCACAGTGTCGTATACTGGAAACGTATTTCCATATACATTTAACATTTCTTGATGGATTCTTTTATTCGACTTTCCTTGGAGATGAAGAAACTTGATCACACTGTGAAATTCCACTTTCTCCATGGTCATGGACTTTTCGATTCCTGGAAAAAAAACACGGGTTTGCTAAATATTATTTATGTTGTACAGTATACTGAATGTATATATAACAAAATAAAACAAAAATGGTTTCCGTAGCTTTAATAATTTTGGGTGATTGCACGAACTGTTTGATACCCCATCGTAAGTTCAAATACGAAAGTTGCCCCACTTGTCAAAGAGCTAGCCGCAGATCTTTTGTTCCAGTTTACCCAGATTTGTGTCCAGCATGAGTGCTACGCCTGTCTTAAAGAGCTATCCCATTTCCGGAACCAGGGGACGCTAATTAGTCACGGGAGACTATTTGAAAGCCTTCGAGTTGCTCACGGTGGTCGTTAAACTCCTACCCAAAATATCAGGTAAATGAACTTCCTGAATGCGAAATGAAAAAATGGCTGAAAATGTTTTTTAACATCTGCTGATTACGATCCTTAAAATGTCTTTAGAATACCAACTACTTTTTGACGTTTGGACGTAGGACTACTTCTAACTCCGCGGGTAGTATGGGCGATTTACAGCGACCGCCTGGGACAAAAATAGGTCCTGATTGAAATCATTATAGCGTTAAAAATAAGTACCGCGCACTAATATTGTTAGTATATTCGTAAAAATAATGGAGTTTTTCCGCGTACTGCGCAATACATCGTGCTCGCGATGCTCCCCTCGCTCTGTGTGCGCGAGGGAGGTGATGCAATATTTCTAGGAGTAGGTGTGTCTCCGCGTTTGACTCAGTCCGTCTGGGCAACCGTGAGCGCAACACGACTGTGCGTTAGTATCGTTTTGAAGCTCTCGACAAGATTTATTCAAATTAAGGAAGCACATTTCACAGTGGTTTGAACTGAACATTTTAAAAATTGTTTTATTGAGAACCGGTGAAAACTTCTGATAATATCACGGTTTATCTGGACAACCGTGAGTGCAAAACGAGTGTGCGTGGTATCGTTTCAAAGCTCTCGACGAGATCTATTCAAATATATAAAGAACATATCGCAGTGGTTTAAACTAAATTTTTCAAAATTGTTCTCTTGTGAGCGGGTTAACATTTTCGACAATGCCGCGGAATTCGCAGAATGAACGCAAGCAACAGTGGAGAATATCAAATTGAGAGGCAAGAGCAAGTTATGACGAATGTAAGAAGCCCAAGAAGATAGATCACGAAGTTGAGCAATTCGTGTATCGATCTACTTTGTGTTCGCAATGTATCCAGCATTATTTGTAAAACTTATTAAGCTACTTTTCATATCATAGACCTGTGTTGTCTATAACAAATTAGATAAACGCTTTGAAACCATACTCGACTAGCTCATTTCAACTCTCCGATCTGCAAGTCCTAGTCCAACGTTCCAAACTGACAGCTCAATCAGAACTGAGCCTACTTGTATTTTTCTTTCAAAAGGCCTGTTGCCTACACTCTCGCATTCGATATCATCGTGCTTAATTTCTGTTTTAATCAACATTTAAGCTAGGTATCTTAAAAATGAATGAAAGCTCACTCTTTTCGCTAAAAGAATTTTAGAAACTGTTCGGGATATTTCGTAAAATACTTGAATTACTCAACCTATGGATTGAGACCAGCTCGTGTAGCCTGCAAACTGGTGTTGAAGCAAACTCTGAAGATCTCGTATAACCATAACATAAAAAGTTTGCCAAGTATGCTAAACGTTGGAAAATTGAAACCTTTAGTAGACACACTAAAAAATTATGTGCATCGCTTTCGCAACATTATGTCTTCGAAGTATTGCAAACTTTAACCGCCTCTCAGTAAGATTAATTTTTGGCGAGCACTTGTTGATTATTTCGGTTATTTACTACCATGGATAGGATTCCAGTTTTCAGTGAACGTTAATGTGATTTTATTTGACAGGTCTCCGAATATTGACAGACGTGATTATTTCTAGGCTGTTTTTATTTAACAATGTTTAGCAGTTTCTCTAACCTCTCGTCCTTTCACACACCACACGATTTCTTTCGTACACTACTATCACGAACGTTACCAAGCATTTCATTTCATTTGGGTCCGTCTGTTTGCTTTGCTAAAAGCCAAATTACATTTTGTATAAAAAATACGAGGAAAATCGCATGGTATCGTTAACTAATTCACGCACGATCGATTGATCGGCTGTAATTTGAATTCTATATTATCCAGTTGGATGGCCCCTATAATTCAATATTCATTAAATTCTAGGCGAATTTTCCTAAAAACACTTTGACATTTTGCGCCAGGTTTGGAAACATTTTTTCCACAGAAAAAACAAATGTCGCTATTTGCCTACAAACGACCCTGGCTAAGAATATATCTTTGTTATTTTTTTCGCCGAGGGATGAATAAACCAACACTCTGGAATTTCCTCCTTCCACTTTTTTGTATTAGATACTGCAACGTAAACGAAATAATGTCAATAACAAAACATTTCACCAACAGGAGTGTTGGTGAAAGAGATGAAATTTCTACTAAGCCTCTTACAATATATTACTACTCGATAGTGACGTATTTCTCTAATTTCACATTCCTTTTCAGTTCCGGGGTCCTTAGGTAAATTTGGTTTCTTTACGTTAAGCGATTTCTGTCTCAACGACACATTGTTCTTTCATATGAGTTTATAATGAATAAGGTTTCTACTACTGAATTATGATGAATTCAGCTTCTTGTAAGCTAATGGTTGTTGTGTTATTAATTAAGATCATGAATAAACTTTCCTGCTAGTAGTGTAGTAATAATAATGAACAAACTTATAACTGGTAGTAATGTTGTAGTAGTAATTAAGATGAATAAAGTCTTATGCTGGTTGTTACTAATAACACTAAATGAAATAAACCTAACAGCCAGACAGAGGTCTGACAGTACTATGAACTGAGAAAAACGTACTTACTTAAAACCTTTTATTATGAACTTCTACTGGTATCATCACACACACTTCACACACAGCTACTCAAATAACACGTAGCTCCTTGCACATGAACGAAGCTCTACACTCATAAACAACAGCTCTCTGACACATAAACAACAGCTCTCCACATAAACAAACGCTCTCCCTATACAACAACAAACGCTCTCCTTAGGTATCGTTGAACGCGCCTATTTATACTGGCTACCACCACGTCATGACTTACACTCATTGCCAGATCTCATTCAGCGGGTGAAATAACATCTCGTTCAGTAAGAAGATAATTTACATAGAAAAATAAAATAACCAGAGATAGTAAAATCAAAAGGAAAGTGAATATAGAGTATACGTTACATCATTTCCCCCTTATTTTTTTTTTTTTTTTTTCGAAGTGCTGGAGAAAGGATTCTCTTATTTTTCCTATCTCGCGGTGTGGAAAGAACATCACACCATTGCGAGATTTTGAACGCGCGGGTCATCCGGATAGTTCGGGCGCCATTATAACGAAGTATATTTCTCCGTCATTTCTGTCCACGCCAGGTTTCGAACCCGGATCCCCTCATTCCGGAATAAGTCACTCTGCCAATTGAGCTACGCGGACGTTTTATTCTGATTCCTATCTGCCTTTATGTCGTGTGCGTCCTTCTGGCAGGTACGTCACATCTCATGGTACGTTACATCATCTCCCCCTTATTATTATTATTTTTTTTTTCGAAGTGCTGGAGAAGGGATTCTCTTATTCTTCCTATCTCGCGGTGTGGAAATAACATCACACCAATGCGAGATTTTGAACGGTCGGGTCATCCGGATAGTTCGGGCGCCATTATAACGAAGTAAATTTCTCCGTCATTTCTATCCGCGCCAGAATTCGAACCCGGGTCCCCTCATTCCGGAATAAGTTGCTCTACCAATTAAGCTACGCGGACGTTTTTTATTCTGATTCCTATCTGCCTTTATGTCGTGTGCGTCCTTCTGGCAGGTACGTCACATCTCCTGGTACGTTACAAGTTCTTTAGAGTTGATAACCGGACAGTGAGTCAAAGTTCAATCAAAGAAAAATAAAACAAGAGAGTTCACGTGTGGAGTACTATATAATATGTGTAAGATGAGGAGTAATAGGATAATTAAAGAGCGCTAAGTATTTTACGAAGATATATATGTTGATTACGCAAAGTTTGTTATACACTCAATGATCACTAAATTATAACCACCTATCTAATGCTCCGTAGGTCCTCCTTTCGCTCTAAGTACAGCACTTATTCGACGTGTCATTACTTCAATAAGATGCCGGAAACAGGTGGGTGGTATAGACAACCAAACTGTGTGTAATGCTGCTTTCAATGCAGGTATGGAAGTGTTTGATACATTCAAACGCCTGATATTCCGTTTCATAATGCCACAAAAGTGTTGCTATATGAGATTGATGTCGGGGAAGTTCGGAGACCAGTCGATGTGCTGGAAGTCTGAACTGTGTTCCGCAAGCCATTCCTGCACAACATTGGACGTGTGGTATATCGCGTTGTCATCTTCGGAGACAGTCGCCATTCGAGAAAAAGTGTAACATTGCAGCGTGTACAGTCGAAAAACAATTCACTGTATAGGGCACCAGTCATACGTTGTTCCACATGCATCTGGGGTCCACGGTCTTGCCAGGCAAATATGCCCTACACCATACAACCACCTCCACCGGTTTGCACTGTGGATACCATGCAGGATCGATGGATGGAGTGCCTCATGATGTTTGGTCCAAATACGTACACGACCATCCATGGAGTGAAGTAAAAACTCTACTCGTCAGAGCAGCACACCTTTTTTCAGTCATCCGACGTCTAACTTGCATCATTTTTGCACCAGACGAGTCTGTTGTGCCGATGAACCAGGATTAGGGAAGGATGCTGTAGGGGTCGTCTTTTGTTATAGCCCATACGTGCGAGCATGAGATGCATGGTCAAGACATATGCTATTCCAAGTTGAGCTCTGTTATATTGAGTAGTCAACTTGAACACTGCTGCGTCCGTCGTCCTGGTACGAGTCCTAGGACCGGTGCTCACCTCGCACATCAACTCTTCGCTGTACTGTACAGTTTTTCACCCCGGTCGTTGTTTGACCATTTACATGCCAGTCCTGGTAAACTTTAGCTACGACTGCTCGCGCACAACCCACAAATTTAGCCGTTTGAGAAATCCAAGCACCTGCTCTCCTGGCTCCCACAATCTGTCGTTTCTCAAAGTTTCATAAATTAGTGCGAATACCCATCACGCTTCAAATTTAACTACCTACTGCTCCACTCAAAGGTTATCAAAAGTCGAGTCACATTATTGTGACCACCTCCTACTTGATGTCAACAGCGCGTAGTCAATGAAAAAGGCACGTGTCGTGAGCTGGCTTGGAGGGTATATAAGGTGTGCTGTAAACATTTTGAAAACATATCACTCGTTGTTGTCGTGAATAAAAGGAACGATTTATCAGATGTGCAAGAAGGTATAATTATCGGCTTTCGGGCCAAGGGTGGCAGTATATCTGAAACAGCGCAGTTTGTGAACTGTTCGCGCGCTGCTGTGGTTAAAGTGCATCGTGATGGGAGAAATGGCAAAATTGCGAATAAGCGACGTGGCAACGGCGGAATACCATGTGCCATTGATGTGAGACGTGAACGTCGGCTTCGAGGCTGCGTGAGGGCCGATCGACACGCTACAGTGGAGCAACTCACTGGACGATTGAACCAGGGGGATGTCGGAAGTGTGTCTAAACCGTGATTTCAGCAAACCCTGCTGCGTATGGGGCTCCGATGCAGACGGATGGTCACTGCACCTATGATAACGAAGGTACATCAGTAGAAAAGGCTTACATTTCCATGGCAGTATCGGAACTGGAGCTCCCCTGAGTGACAAAGGATTGCCTTCTTCGATGAGTCACGTTTTCTGCTTCATCGAAAGGATGGACGTTGGCGTATAAAGCGAGAAACATCGGAGAACAAACACTCTTCAACCATTGCTGGATGAACACAAGCTGGTGGGGCAGCGTTATGGTCTGGGGAATGTTTTCGTGGCATTATCTGTATCCACTCATAAATGTGGAAGGCACTATGGACAGAAATCGTTATGAATACAACCTTGCAGACCACGTACACCCATACATGCTGATTCTCTTCCATAGGCAGATGGGATCTTCCAGCCCGACAATGCGACGTGTCACACAGCCAGAAAAGTCCGAATTGGTTGAAAGAGCACGATGTAGACTTCAAAGTACTTCCCTGGCCCCCTAATTCCTTAGACTTAAATCCAATTGAGCATCTGTGGTACCACCTCAATCGTGTTGTTCGCTCTGTGGATCATCCACCACGCCCCCTCCAGCAGCTGTCAGATGCTCTGCAGTTAGCATGGCCCCACATACCTGTGAATAGCTTCCAGCACCCTACTGAGTCACTCCCAGCCCGTCTAGCTGCTGCCAGCGCTGCACACGGCGGTTACTCTGGATATTATCTGGTGGTCACAATAATGTTACTCGACCGTGTATATCCTACGTTGGTCGACTAATCGCGCCCTCTCGGAAATCATGTTATCATCGGGTTGCGTTCACTATTGGTAGGGGTGGACATAATTCAGTGCTTACTCGGTGTATAGAGAGCAAATAGTTGGAATTGCTGCATTTATAGTCTTAATATTTACGAATTATCTCTAACGTGTCGTCTTCACGTGCTATACCAGATGAAAATAAATAAGCATTGAATTAGCAAGTAATGCTTCTGCTTAGTCATTTACCCTGGTTTCTTTAATTTAAAGTATTTGATTATAGGTTGAGCAAATGCTTATAAAAATTTCCGCATTTAACCCTTTTGGTTTAACTATGCGAATTAAAACACAAGGCTTGCACAATTGACTAAAGTCATCAAGTAATCTTAAAGGTTAGAGCCTATATTTCAACAGCATTAAGCTTTTTAATGACCATAACGGCCCAAAAGCCCGTATGTACAAACGGCCATAGACACCCGAAACGCCTGTCTAGAGTGAGTCAGATTTCTTATCCTTACTGATTCTTCAAAATGTCTCGACCTATGACGGATCTGCAGGAGTCACTATTGTTGTTATTAAAAAAAGAAGTGAAACAACTGACAGTTTGGGCATTATGTTATTTAGAGTGATTCAAGATTTTTGGGTCATGGCCGTTAAAGGGTTAAACCCTAACTATTTTACGGAACCTAAAATTTCAATAATTTCCGAGAAGGTAAGTTCAGGTAGTATCGCATTTATGATAAAATCTGTGATAGTAATACCACAATCTTAGACTCGATTATCGCTATAAGGCATTATGGGGTATATTGTGTATTCAGAAAGACTTCTGATGTTACTGGAAAGCGTTATTTCACTCTAGATTTCTCTTATTAATGCAAAATGCAACAGATATTAGAAGCAAACTTTCTGTCTTTCAGCTTTCCAAGCAGTGATACTAAGGAGGAGATTTTACTTCATTTGAATGCAAAGCGGTGAAAGTGATGATGACGGACTTTTGATAAAAGCGTTATCAAAGTCTACGTTTATTCTTTTATTATCAAACATATGTCAGTCTTCTAAGAGAAAGTTCGCTTGTGAAACAAATGTCCAAATAAAGCTGTTTCATTACTGCGTGATAAATACCGTGGCAAAGTCGTTCAAGCATCATATGAAACTTCAGAGATGAGAAGGGACAGTTACGCTCCCCAAAACCATGTAAAAATATTTTCCCAATAGAGTTTTGTTAAATTAGTTTGGGAAAATTCTATTCCAAGGAGAGATAACAACTATCTTGTTCGCACATCTTTCTCCCCTTTTTTTTTCGTCAGCAGTTTGTTCAGTTTTTCTACATTTTTTGCGCATTTATTGATAGTCGTTAAGCGACAGATTTCATGCATACTGAGGTAGCTGTAGCTCAGCGATAAATGTGTGGTAAAGATGTCGACGAAATATATCACGTCAACTGATAATCAGCGCCAAGTATCTTCCGCAAAAAGACGATTTACTTTGTCATTCATTTCCAAGCCATTAACAAAATCACTGACCATTTCCTAAAAACTCTGTCCCTGACGCTGAGAAGGGGAATAGGGGAGGAGGAGAAGCGCGGTTTGATTACCACTTCTTTCCCTCGCTTCCCGCCTTCCGAAAGTAAACTCCGCAATGCGACACTCATGTTGTTCCACCATTTTCGCCAACGCTGGAAGATACAAATAAGGAGACAGAAAAAAAAAGGAAGAAAAAGTTAAAAAGAGCAAATAATCGCAATTGCATTTCGAAGCGCAAAGCTATTTTTGAATTACCGCAGTGGAAGCACATATGAAGAAAATAACGAAGGACATTAATTTGTGTTCATCTACTTGCTCTTCATTCAAACCAAAAAAGATACTTGACGTGTGTTCGAAACTACGAAAGAGAATAAATTTGCTAAATTCCTGGTGACTGGTATTTGAGATATTCGTCGCTGAATGCATGATGTTCCTTTAATTCCCTATTTCACGAGAAATTTCAGTTTTATTGCTATTATTCCGAGAATAACAGCTTTCAGTATCAAATATCTAACTTACACAAGATTTCTTTGCAACATGCACCGAACAGCGAGAACACTATGACCTGCGTGTATTTATGACAATCGAAGTAACTGAAGGTAAACGAGGCGCACGTGTTGTCATGAAATGATATAAATAGCATCTAATACTGACAAGGAAAGTGTTTTATTTGTCCCACTCGGGTTTTAACCACCACTGTTAAACATTTTGTGGTAGGTTGTACCAAAAAGTGGTGCTACAGCAGCTACACCACTTTCTGTGAAAAGATACACCACTGTGAGGTGCAAACAAAACCCAAAACCTTGATACAACGTTACACAACAAAACCCAAAACCTTGATACAACGTTACACAACAAAATCCAAAACCTTGATACAACGTTACACAACAAAACCCAAAACCTTGATACAACGTTACACAACAAAACCCAAAACCTTGATATTACGTTACACAACAAAACCCAAAACCTTGATATTACGTTACACAACAAAACCCAAAACCTTGACACAACAAAATCCAAAACCTTAATACAACGTTACACAACAAAGCCCAAAACCTTGATACAACGTTACACAACAAAACCCAAAACCTTGATATAACGTTACACAACAAAACCCAAAACCTTGATACAACGTTGCACAACAAAACCCAAAACCTTGATATAACGTTACACAACAAAACCCAAAACCTTGATACAACGTTACACAACAAAACCCAAAACCTTGATACAACGTTACACAAAAAATCCAAAACCTTGCTACAACGTTACACAACAAAACCCAAAACCTTGATACAACGTTACACAACAAAACCCAAACCCTTGATACAACGTTACACAACAAAACCCAAAACCGTTATGATGCAAGGTTACACCACATCATGGTGCAACCTTGTACAATAATGTGGTGTGACCTTGTATCCTAACGTAGTGCAAAGTTGAACTATGTTGTTGAGTTGTGTTTGCACCACACAATGGTGTATCTTTTCCCAGAAGGTCGTCCCGCTGGTGTAGCATCACTTTTTGTTGCAGCCTAACACACAATTTTTAACATTGAAACTTGGCACAAATGCTCATCATCACCAATGATCGACATATGTAAAATATTTTGTCGGAAATCCAGTAGGCTCGGGTGACAGTCTCTGCTCTTCTCTAGAATCGATGAGACGTGATCGGCCCAAACTTTGTCGGCGGTTCGTGGTTTTACCTCCTCGGACCACTTTCTGAAGGTACCAACCACGGCTGACCTCGAGCACCCCACAAGCCTTGTCATCTCGGAAATGCTCGGACGGGGTGGTCGGGCCGTTATAATTTGGTCTTCGTCAAACCGGCTTAAGTCGGCATGCTTTCCCATCTGAAAAACAAACATAACTCTAATTAACAGAGCTCACAAGAAAAGTGTCTTTTTTGTCCTACTCGGATTTTAACCAAACTTGGCACAAATGTTCATCATCACCGACCATGGACACATGTTAAATATTTCATCAGAACTCAGATAGGTTAGGGAGATACATGACGTGGAATCTTTTGCATTAAAAATGACACAAAAACACAAAATTTAACTTTGTTTAACATTTTATTGAAAAATTGAGTGAAATTAAAAATATGAAGATTAAGAATTGAATATTCAAAAATATACACAGTCGAGTCACATTATTGTGACCACTTCTTACTTTTGCCGTCAAAAGTGTGTAGTTAATGAAAAAAGCACGTGTCGTGAGCAAGCTTGGAGGTTATATAAGGTGTACTGTAGGCATTTGGAAAACATATCACTCGTTGCTGTCATGAATAAAAGGAGCGATTTATCAGATTTGCAAAAAGGTATGATTATCGGCTTTCAAGCCAAGGGTGGCAGTATTTATGAAACATTGCAGTTTGTTAACTTTTCGCGTGTTCCTGTGGTTAGAGTGTATCGTGATTGGAGAAATGGCACCATTGCGAATAAGCGACGTAGAAACTGCGGAACACCACGTGCCATTGATGTGAGAGATGAACGTCGGCTGCGAAGGTGTGTGAGGGCTGATTGACACACTGCAGTGGAACAACTCACTGGCCGAATGAACGAGGATTCTACCGGAAGTGTGTCTAAAACGACAGTTCAGCAAACCCTAATGCATATGGGGCTCCGATGCAGAAAGGCTTACATTTGCGCGGCAGTATCGGAATTGGACATCCGCTGATTGGCAGAGGATTGCCTTCTCCGATGAGTACGTTTTCTGCTTCATCTAACGGATGGACTTTGGCGTGTAAAGCGAGAAACTTCGGAGAACAAACACTTTCAACCATTGCTGGAAGCACACAAGCTGGTGGGTGCAGCGTTATGGTCTAGGGAATGTTTTCTTGCCATTCCCTGGGTCCATTCATACCTGTGGAAGTCACCATGCAGCCACGGTTGGGCAATGGTCTACGCTATGGTTTCTGACCAGTCGCCCTGGCTATGTCCGGGTTCGAATCCCAGTGAAGCATGGATGTTGGGTTTGTCTTACGGTACTGGCTCTCTCAATTCCATGGAGTCAGTGGCCCTAAATTTGGGACGGGCGACTGCTAATAGCCCATTGAGTTTCTCACGATGGTCGTTAAACTTCAAATAAAAAAAGAAAAAAGGAGGCACTATGGACCGAATTCGTTATAAATCCATCCTTGCAGACCACGTACACCCATACACGCTGATCTTCTTCCCTGGGGCAGATGGAATCTTCCAGCACGACAATGCGATGTTTCACACAGCTAGAAATGCCCGAAGCGTTTGGAAAAGCACGCTGAAGACTTCAAAGTACTTTTCTGGCCCCATAATTCTAGAGACCTAAACCCAATTGAGCAACTGTGGGGCCACATCGGTCGTATTTTCCGCTTTATGGATCCACCACCACGCACCTGCAGCAGCTGTTAGATGCACTGCAATCAGCATGGCTCCACATACATGTGAACATCTTCCAGCACTTTATTGAGTCACTCCCAGCCCATCTAGCTTCTGTCCACGCTGCACACTGTGGTTACTCCGGATATTTGAGCACAATAATGTGACTCGGCCATGTATATGCGCAACGAGCACATCGGAGAAAACTATTATTAGTACAATCATCAATACTAGAAGTATCTGGTTCGGGGTTGAAACAATATTCCAGTGATGTTACAAAATGTGCTGGATGAGAAGACAGACAGCCTGATTTGGAAAAAGCATGCTTGATAAAAATTTCGAATCTAGGATCCCTAAATTGGAAGAAAGGAAATGACACTAATTTTAAGAAGTTGTCTCGCTGCCTAATATACACTGCTAGCTACCCAAAATGCAACACCAAGAAGGACACGAGATAGCAAAGCCAGATTTACTGGACACATAACAACAGATACAAAAATGAAACAATTGAGCTTACAGGCCCGTGCTACTTGCGGAACACGCGACCATAGTTCGTGTGACCCCAATGCTGGCAATAACGGTCGCTACACGCCGCGGCATCGAACGAAAGAGGCTTTGGATGTGGGCTTGGTGTATGTCGGTCCAGGCTGCTTCACACGTTGCCACAGTTCATCAGGCGTAGCCGCGGGTGGTGCTTGCCGGGCCACTCGGTTGCCGATCAGCGACCAGACGTGTTCGATGGGCGACCTATCGGGAGAACAGGCAAGCCACGGCAGCAGTGACACCTGGTGGGCAGTGAAGAACTGTTGCACGATGCGCGCCACGTGCAGGAGCGCATTGTCCTGTTAAAACGTGGCCGTTGGCAGGTCCTGCAGGTAAGGGAGGGCTACAGAATTCAAAACGTCGGAGATGTAGCGGTGGCTGTTGAGTGTACCGGCGATGCGTACCAGAGGGGTGCGCGTGTCATATCCAGTTTCTCCCCAAACCATAACGCCAGGCGATGGACCGGTATGGCGATGCATAATGCAGGCGTCATAGAGTCTATCGCAGCGGTGCCACCACACGCGGATCCGACCATCGTGGCATTGCAGGCAGAAGCGGGGTTCGTCGTGAGAAGACAATATCGTGCCATTCCGTAGTCCAGGTGTGGCGTTCAACTGCCCAAACCCGCTGCACTCGCCGGTGGTGTAACGTCAATGGTAATTGGAGCAATGGGTGCCGTGCGACAAGTCCCCACTCCTGCAGATGACGTCGAACGGTTCATGCTGACACAGGTTGTTGCGTAACACATCCTAATTCCTGCGCTAACGTTCGTGATGTGGCGGTGGGCTCGTTTGGTGATGTGCCGCGGCTGCGGCAAACGCTCAAGTCAGTCCGTCCGTCCGTCTCTCCTGCACCCACCAAATCCATACTCGCCTCACTGTGGCTGTATGTCGTTCCAAACGGGCGTCGATGTCTTGGTACGATAAACCGCTGTCGCGATAAGCCACTATTCGTCCTCTGTCGAACTCCGAAACGTGCTGGAATTACTGCCGTATTCTGCTACGAGGCATCACGAATCTTCCCACGCTCAGTTCCAGCAGCACAACACACTTCCACTACTTACACCCAGCCTTCTGTGCACCCTTCTTATAGTGCTTCTCTGTGGCGTGCCGGGCGCACATGACTTGCATATGCTCTGCAAAGCTAATCGTTTGCATGTCCTTTCGCGGGCGACGCATGCTGCGAATTTCAGGCCAATCGGATGCTTCCTTCTTGGTGTTGCATTTTGGGTGGCCAGAAGTGTAGATGTAGTGCTTCCACTCACAGAAAATACCCAAAGAACAGTATCTGAGAAAATCGTAAAATATAACAATGGAAATCCAAAGGATGTGAAAAACCTGACACAGATCGTATCAATTTTCATTTCGCCAACACTCGGTGATACCAAATAACTTTCTAAACAATCTCGAAAAATTATTATTGCCGCAGAGAATGCTACGCCCAATCCAGAAGGCAGGCCCTGCCACATCTCTACAAAAATTCTGAATTTCTATACCTTAGATGAATACCTACAACAACAGCAATAATAATAATAATACATTAAACCAACCGAAACATTTTAACAATCAGAAGGCTGTTTCTCACCACTGCTTTTAACAAGAAATCTGTTTAGTGAGTGATGAACTCCGATATGTAGAATAACTATAATACAAAGGATCTGTGGGTCTAGTGGCAAAACTGAAATATTAATGAAGACATTGGAACAGATCTGATTCCGAGGAAAGAAAGTTAGTGAATGCATTTTGAGACGGTGTGGACACGTGTAACGAAAAGGAGATGAAAGACTGTCTTAAAGGATGTTAAATTCTGTGACCCCAGGCAGCTGGTCAACAGATAGACTTTGAAGCCAGTGGATCGATAGTGTGAAATAAGCGATTTGTGATAAAGGAAGCAACAGAGAAACTCACCATACCAATGCATGGATTCCGTAAAAGAAACTTCCTTTAGTTACTTGACCAGCTACTGAAGTCCAGATTTTTGCGCTTCGTCAATTCATGTAAAAGAGTATAACGAAGTAAATTTCTTCGTCATTTTGGGTCCACGCCGGGAATCGAACCCGAGTCCACTTATTCCGGAACAAGTCGCTCTACCAAATGAGCTACGCATACGTTCGATGTCACTGCTATCTGCCTTTATGTCGTGTGCGTCCTGCGGGGCAGGCACTTCACCCCTCCTACCCTGAAAGAGGACCGGTGGCATGGCCCACGAGTCAGCCGTGACCACGAATCGTCGCAGGCAGCCATCCGCTGAAGAACGTGCACTTGAGAACTCCCAGTCCACCTGGTGTGTGGAATGCAACGTCATACACATTTATTTTTTGAAGCGCAGGAGAAAGGATTCTCTTATTTTTCCTATCTCGCGGTGTGGAAAGAACATCACACCGTTGCGAGATCTTGAACGGCCGTGGCATCCGGAGAGTTCGGGCGCCATTATAACGAAATAAATTTCTCCGTCATTTTGGGTCCACGCCGGGAATTGAACCCGAGTCCACTTATTCCGGAACAAGTCGCTCTACTAACTGAGCTACGCAGACGTTCGTTCTTGCTGCTATCTGCCTTTATGTCGTACGTCACAAGAGCGATAAGCAAGGAACTCATTCAATGGGAGTACCGTGATTAGAAATATAGGTTCCACCCTTCAAAATCAGTCAAACAACCACCTGTGAGTATTCTGTTTCACTCTTTCTGCCTATCAAAAATGCATCACTGCTCTCATCCTTGTTTTTGCTTAACGTTCTATACGCAGTGACATGGTTCTTCGGTCTTCTTCCACTAAGATTGCAATCAACCGCATAGCCAGTAGTGTCACTTATTGCAATGTAACATTATGAAAAGATTACTGTTTCTGGAGAGAATGTGCTTTCCTCTGAAAGCCACATAAAAAGTTTTCCAACATTCTCATGTCGCTTTTCCGGACGAGGAGGATTCTCAGCTTTCCTTTTTTTTTTATTTCCAGCGGTTGTGCACACAACTATCGACTTCTAGATATATACACATAAATGATGGAAATAATCTACCGACTTCTATTTAAAAGGCGTTTTATTCAAGACGCCGATGTGGTTAAAAATCATATGTTACTGTATACTTCGACAGAGCTAGTGTGCAGTATCACGTGTCTACAGGAGAAGACATCCTGCAGCAGCTGCGCATGGTTACCCGCTTGGAAAACTGGAAGTGCGTCGAAGTGAGCGGAGTGATATGCTTTTTTACACCCAAAAAAAATGTCCGCAGCCGATAACCATCGACACCTCGTCAAAGCATGCAACACAGCAAAGATAACATAAGCAACAGAATGCCAAATGTCGCCGTATTTTCGAACCAGCAATCAGGGACAGGTAATGTGTGGTGAACGACAATCTGCGTCAAAGTGACGAACTGCGCTTCTGTACGACAGAGATCAATAGCACAGGTGTCGAGGAACTCATTCAAGCGGACAGACCGGTAACTTTGTGGAGTATGGGATCTGACCTGAGGTTATCCTATGACATTGTGCAGCATATCTTGAGGGATATGTTACAGAAACCGAAGGTCTCTGTACGATGGATGCTTCGTGCGTTAACAGACAACGACAGAGGTGCACGAATGATGGAATGATGGCAGGCACGTTTGAGTTTACTTGAGCGGTATTCAGAGGAAGAACAAAACTTTCAGTGTTGATTCATAACTGGCGATGAGCTTTGGCTCCATCACCTGACTTCCACTGTTAAGCGATCAAGCATGGAGGGGAAGCACTCCGTCTCACCGAAAAAGAGGAAGTTTAAAGTGACTCATTCTGGTGAAGAAATGATGGCCACCCTCTTTTGGGAGTGTCAGACGTATTACTGGTGGACTTCCTAGAGCATAAAGGTACTGTGAACCCCGTTAGGTACTGTGCCACATTGAAACAATTGCGATATACCAACGTCGGGCACTTCTTAGCGATTGTGTGAACAGCGCCAGAAAACAACAACTTGATATGATATTTTCATTGGAATATCTACTCTACAATTCGGATTTGGCTCCCAGCAACTTTAATCTGTATCTGTCCTTGTAGAAACACTTTTCACGACATCCTTTCAGGTGCGATGAAGATGTCAAACATGCTGCCGTGAAATTGCTGCTATAGCAGGGACATTCCTTTTATGCATCTGGTATGGATAAACTTATCACAAGATGTGAAAAATGCCCAATTGTGCTGAAAAGTAATATATTAGTGACACTTTCATTACGCCCTACAAAAATATTATCATTATCCCCTACTAAAATACTTACTTTGATTTACGAACATTGTACATTTTTTTTTCTTTTTTGATTTACTCTCGTTTAATAAATTTTTTGTTTGTTACTACAGGGATTGATATTTCTGAATTTAGTGAACACGTTTTCAGAACAGATGTGCTGCTATGCCATATCTGTATTTCCATAAAAAAATATTCCACATACTAAATGGGGAGCTAATTATTATATTCTGACCAAATGTTTGTTCAGTTTGATATATTGTATGGTCTTGAATATTCTAAAGGCAAACAGTTATCTTTGGTGTTTTTAAATTCATTCGACACTTTTTCTTGCTATATCATAATGCCAAATATTACATCTCTCTTGTCTCTATTCGTTTCAGGGATACGAAAAATGTTACGTATGATTAGTTTTATTGAGTTCTGTCTTTTCTTACCTGACAGATTTAAGACAATTTGAAGAGTACAGCGATGGAAAATTTAAAAAAAAAAATCGAATTCTTCGTTAATTCTCTAACTCGGACACACGCAGGGAGTGAGCTTTTTCTATATGTTTGAAATGAGTTAAACAGTGAGTGAGGTTTGCCATCTGCCGAAAACTATATTACCGAAAAACAATCATAAACTTTTAGATTCTAAAATGTCCATAATAATGTAATGTGAAAAAACAATAAATTAGGACGCCTAGCAGGTTACATTTTATCATATCGGTAGCTTTTGATATTATAAAATCCTGGTCAAAGATTTCAAAGTAGAATAGATTCTTCTGTATATGTATAAAACAAGCAAAGTTATCCATATTAACTGGCCTAATCCCTCCAGTGTACTTCTTAGAGTGTAATCTGGCACACTCTTACCCCACTCCGGTTGTCAAGTGGTCAGAAGCGTGATTGTCTAGCCAATCATCCGAGCTGGAGCTGGGCTCGAATCTGGGACAAGGCACGGGCTCTCCGAGATTCGAACCCAGCTCCGCTGTCTTTGCTATCTGCATGACACTAGTGGCGCAAATTTAGAGTTGGATGACTATACGTATCGTATTAGATGCTTACTACCATCATTAAACACAGAAAGAAGTAATTATTCTTAATCGAAGTGATTTTTGATTTTTTCAGTGTTAATAAGCAAATGTTCAATATTGATTTCATGCCAGTACATGAAAAAAATATACATATTCAAGTTGAAGCATTTTAATTACCTGTTGTTATCTTCAAACATTCTAGTGGACCACCGGAAAGCCAATAAATTACATATTCCTTGTGCTCTGACATTTAAAAAGTGCATTGCATCCATTGAGTTTAAATAACAATCCATACTTGATACCTACTCATCGAATTGCAAAAGGGAAAAAAGTTTCAATCCTTCATCATACAAGGATAGACAACACTCACAGAAGCCCTTCTTTCCTTTTCGAGCATTTCCTTCTTCCAATTTTAACAATAGGGCAACAATTATTATTTCAATAACAAGAACATTATAGCAGACAGTAGATTTTTTCACCATCCCAAATTCGGTACGCAGATCAGGTTCTTCAAGTAGAGAAGTTCAGGGAACACTTCAATGCGAAACGCGCCATGCGTAATTAACTGCTGTTTCGTGATTGAGTGCCAAGGAAGAAAAACACCCAAATCGTGATCCAACACTTCCAAAGAAATCTGAAACGCACACAATGGTTATTGAGGAGGCACGATCAATTACAGAGTATCTTTTTCTTACGGTGTAAGTTTAAGCAGGACGTGATTTACTTCCAGAATCGTTCCGTAGTAATGTGCTTAAAACAATGAGAAATATTTGGCTCTTTCTTGATTCCGCTGCCCCCTTTTTCTCCAAGCTTCTCATCGTTGTTCCTAAAGAAATGAAGCGAATTTAGTTTTCTACCAATTATTTCAACGGGCTCAAGCAACTCGAAGAATCGAACAGTAGACACGATCTGTAACTGGCATCTGTGTTTCGTGAACCTACTTGACTTATGGAATAAAGATGGAGTTATGAAATTAAAATAAATATGGCAAATAATGCACTCCATGACGCAACTCCTTTCATCCAAACAGAAAGGGAAAAAAAACATCGCTACAAATTTTTAACGTCGTTCGAGAGTTATAATATCGACCACAGGTGAGTTTAAAGAATTGTAGTTCTCGTTCTGCATCTTTTAACACCAAGCGTAAGGATACACTCGAGCTCAAAAAATAAAAGTTTTCTTTTCCGTGGAGTTTAAGGATCCCAAGATCATGCTAAAGTGATTCGCTTCCTACAAGACAAACTGTGACTCTCAGCAAGAATCCCACGCATCTGAATACTCAGCCGTGTTGGGAGCAATGTACACGGGAAGACATCAAGACACGCACGGTGGACTGGATCTGAACGATCCAGACACGCCACCAGCAGAGCTGGCCGTGGGATCGTGAGAGCAGCACGCACAGATGCAACTACGTCCTTGTACAATATCCAGAGACATGTGGCGGCTGTACAAGGGACTTCTGTGTCCGCCAAAACCATTTCCAGACGCCTGGCAGAAGCGAATCTGCTCTCTCGACGGCCCTCACGTTTTCTGCCATTAACACCTAGCCATCGTCGGTGCCGATTGCAGTGGTATCACCAAGTCCAGAATTCCCATTGCAAATTTATATGAAACACAACTCATTGCATTTTAGCTGAAATAGGAGCTCATCCCTGGCTTTCGTGGATAAAAATATGGTATTCCTTCGGCATCGTTCTAACTCATTTGTGCTCTATTCCTTTCTTAAACGTGCTGTTCAAGTGGATTCTCTAAAGAAACTGTATAACTCCTTGATGTCGTGATCTCACGTAAAAATCTACAGCTCATTTTAAGTTCGTATCTCTAGTTGTACAAATTTATATTCGTGTTTTTTCATCTTAATTTACCCCTTCTTGTCTCAGTGTCCTCAACTGGGCGCTTAGTTGAACTGTATGCGTCTCTCTTCCTCTTCCCCAATTGATTTTCTTAGAGAACCATTTGCCTTTATTTATCTCCATCGTTCACCTACTCTTTCATCTGTGTCTTGTCTTTTCTACTCCTTCTAGATATCATCAGTGTCCAACAGTTGGTCAACCGATTGATATCTGACTTTCTCATGCCTGCTCTTACCGCAAACTCACAAATACCTTTAAGCTTCTTAATCTTCTTTCGCATCTCATATCCACACGTTCTCGGACTTTGTTTCTTCCAGTAGTATCAGTAGTTTACACTCTATGTCTCTTCATTTCTCCCATAAAATCCACCAGCCTCAGTCTTTGTTAGCCCCTAATGTTCCTGCAACTAATTTTTACCCACTTTGATTATTTTCGAAACTTTCTTCCATGCCCTATTTACTCCTGTCCCTGTAATTAAGTCCCATAAAAAATTTTGTTCTGACTAATGAAACCAGTGCTACCACTTAACACACATACGGGACGAGCAGAAAAACTTGGGTAGACATCACCATATTTTGAAGCTGTTTTTCTAGACGCCATTTTCCAAAATGGCCGTCCTAAAATTATTGGTATTTACCCTGTTTCGTATCCTAAAACCCGTGGAGAAATGAATTTAGAGTCAAAATATATGTGTTTTACTTTAAAAAATTCAAATTGAAAGTGTACAATATCATGCAGGTTCATTTTGATATATTATTACATAAAGCTTATTGCAAACAGGCACAACATGCTTTAATATGATTAAACTTCTGTGTTTCAGGAAAGCTATGTTTTTAATAAAAATAATTGGCTTTCGAACAAGTTCTAGGAACTGCTCTTTCTTCTGTACATCAGAAAGACACACAAGTTTCAGTCGATGCGAAAAAGTACATTATTTGTCAGACTGCCGATTAGGGTGGAGCGATAAACACTTTTTTTGTAAATTGAAACGTCACCATGTGCAATAGTTGCGATTTTATTACTGAAATGACCCCCCGAAATACGGATAACATTTTGCGATATCTTAGGCTGCCCCAAGAACCTCGAAGTTTCAAAGTTGTAGGGAAAAATGGTTTAAAAACACCCGCTTCCTCCATTTCGTAAATATAAAAAAATACTGTGTCACCATGTTATTTAATATTACCTTTGAGTGTATATACACGGGTAAAAATTCAGCAGACGTGAGTTAATTTCTTAGGCTTCCCCAAAGAGCTCAAGATTTGTCATATTTCTCCAAAAATGGCATAAGTTATGTAAATATGATAGACACCAGCATAACTTGAAGAGTGAGTTTATTTCACTTGGAAATCAGACTTTTTTTCAAAACTTGGCATCAGCTTCCTATCCACAATTTTTGCTCTGCTGAATCCATCTCTTACAAGAAGGCCGCACACATGAGCAGAAGAATCTGTTACAATCTTAACCATTCTCTCTACTGCCTGAGAATGGAAGGGTATTTTTGTAAATTCGTGGCAAGAACTTGGATATTTATCCGACTGTAGTAATTCAGAAGCTCGTCGTCTTTCCATTTCCGTGTGATGGGAGGCTCAGTCACATTACACTCTTGCCAGTCGATTAGGTCGATGTAATCATTGTTCTGGAAATTAAGCGTAGGAATCCGAAACTTCCTAATGGTAGTTGTTTGTTCGGAAGATTTCCTGGCCTTCATGATACGTCGAACAGCAAGCTCGCGGACATACCTTCTGTCGTCAAACAACATTGCAGCGAGCAAGTTTTCTGCATGGACAAAATACGCGTTGTCTTGGACGACTCTTTTTACAATATCCTTTAAATTATCTGGAAGATACTGAAACCTAGATATAAAAAGCTGCATATTTCTTGTACCATCTTTATAGGTACCGTTACATTTGATCGTGAACCACGATGGTGCATATACTTTCATTATGAAGGTGGCTAATGAGACAAGTTGTGGTGTTGGATCACTAGTTCCAACATACAAACGCAGAATGCGATTTGCGAGGGTCAGCCAACGGGAATGTGCAAGTGCTCCAGGATCCCGATTTGCCAGATCAGGATCCCGATTTTCCAGACCTGCAGAGACTGCCTTACAAATTTCCTACAAATAAAGTTGATCCGAGCTAAGATCTCCATAGTTAATGTCGGACTGAAGCGAAAATTCAATTTTCTGGAAATTAACGATAGGAAGGTTTGCGCACGTCTTCAGCCGCTTTCCAATCAATTTACTAAATCCTCTTGGATCTGATGTTTTCCCATCAAGTGCTTCAGTGAAGTGGCGTAAAGGCAGTACATTAAAATGAAGTTGACATATAATCCAGTGTACGGGAGAATTGAGCTTCTCTTCAAGGCGCCTAATTACACCTGCATTTGTGCCGGTATTAGTCACTTCCAATAAAGACAAACTCCGACAAATCAAATGCCTTCTGGTTCAATAAGCTGAAGATACCGTCGGAAATTTCCCTTGCACTATTGCTCTTGGGTGCAAAATGTCCCAAATAGACTGAACCAGGTTCTTCAACAAGTGTAATATGCTCCTCCCCTTCTTTTTGCTTGTGCCACTTGCCATCATCTGTCTGTGTATTCGTAAGAGTTTCATCCCTTCTTCCGTCCAAAAATAAAGCTTCAATCTTGCGACTAGTCAAGTTTACCTCATCTTGAATTGATTGACGGGTCTGTTTTCTTTCTCGTCGTACTTTATGCCGGTCAATAACGGATAAATTACATTCTTTCGAATGAACCGGTTCACTTACATCATGAAGCAACGCCGACGCAAGATCAGCTGCCGCTCGGTCGCTGATGCCTCGCCTATCGCACTTTCTAGAAAATGCAGACAGTGTCATCTGACGCCTAGGTTTCGAAAAGACGTGTAGTGAAATCGTAATCTTTCTCCGAGGCCAACAAATGACTAGGACCCGGCTCGTCTAGATTTCCTGCATAATTAGTATTTGTATCCTCCCCTGAAGGATCATCCTCGACTCGTAGGGCCGATTTCTTCCCTATTACTCTTTCGAGCTGATCTTTTCTGCAGTACACTGGTGGTTTTTGCGTCAAGCCCACCTACTGTTATTCTTGTGTTTGTTCTCCGGTCCATCAGAAAGATCGCTGTTTCACGGGTACCTTTTTTGCAGAGCTGCATTTGCAGGTTCTAAAACATTTGCACTTGCATGAGCATATGTCAAAGATACGTTGCCAATCTGCACGAAATTGTTCAATCTTCTTTCGTTAGGTTTCATCCATTCTTGCAGAGTGTTTTTTCAGCTTTCGGATTTCAGTGTTGTATGCGGTAATACGCTTTGCAACAGATTTGTGGAGAGATGTCGGAAGAGATGCTTTCTTCCATATAATTAGCACTTTGTCCGCGACAATACTTGCTATTTCTGCTGCAGCAGGCTCATAATTTGCACCTTCCTGCCTAAGAGTATTCTTCACAAAATAGTAATGGCGCATTGCATCTTCGTACGTAGGAAACACATTTTCATGCATCTCCTTATAACTCCCGAGGATAGGACAATCAGCTTTATTTCTTGTTTCAGCCATCTTAAGTAGTTGGACGACAAAACGAAAATGCCGGTACGATTCATCAAATGTCAGTAGGAGTGAAAGAAACTATTGCATCATTATGACGCATACCCGCCAACACTCTCTCCCAAACGGACCTGTGCGACTGTGATGAGATGACTCAGCGAGTTCGCAAACAGAGCTAAGCTGTGAGAGAGGGGGTGGGCTGAGATGAAAAAGGTAACAAAAACAAAGCAGAGCGCAAAACAGCAAGCTATGTTTCTTAAAATCAACAAAAGGTTTCCAGAAAGTATGAGAGAAGGGGTGGGGATTGTTAATGTTAAGCCCAAATTGGTAACAATAAGGCTGCTGTCGAGCTTAATGCTAACGCAACTTATCATATCATTTTTGGCAAAAATGACATACTTTAAGGGATGTGGGGAAGCCTAAGAAATTAACTCATGTCTGCTGAACTTTTACCCGTGTTTATACACTCAAAGGTGATATTAAATAACATGGTGACGCAGTTTTTTTTATATTTACAAAATAGAGAAAGCGGGTGTTTTAAACCATTTTTTCCTATAACTTTCAAACTTCGAGGTTCTTGGGGCACCCTAAGATATCAAATAATGTCATCCATATTTCGGGTGGTCATTTCAGTAATAAAATCGGAACTATTGCACATGTTGACGTTTCAAATTAAAAAAAAAAAGCGTTTTTCGCTCCACCCTACTGCCGATGCTAAAACAACAGTAAGCATAAGAGAAAACGGGTAGAGAACGAATTCGGCAGGTAACCGATATTAGAGACGATGTGGTTTCCAAAAGACTTAATTGTGTGAAAAAAAAAAAGATGACTTTGCTTATCATGTATCTAATGAGTGCTATAAATCCAGAACTTTTTTTTGTTTGGATGATTAATGACCACCGTGAGCAACTCAGTGGGCTATAAGCAGTCGCCCGTCCCTACTTTAGGGTCACTGGTTCAAGGGAAGGGAGAGAGCCAGTTCCGTAAGACAAACACAACATCCATGCCTCACCGGGATTCGAACCCGCACCCCTTTTGAACGAATGATCAGAGGCCATCGCTTAGACCAGAAGTTTCACCTCGACCACCTCCTTCTTCAGTTATACTACCAACACATGCAAGAGATGTAATCTGCGGACAGCAAAGCCATAAAGGTATTCGAGAGAAGTTTCGAATAAATGAAAGAGTAAGAGTAAAGAACTCATTAGCTGCTGCATTTCATTTTCAAGATGATGTTTACGCCCATGTGGCAGATTTAGAATCAGTTTCTCAAGTATTTGGTGTCGACATATTTTACCAGAAAACATGTTTTGCAGGATATTTAAAATCATACGAGTATGTGATGAGATATAATGAAGAACAAAAACCAATGTCAGGAAAAGATTATTCATTTCAACGAGTTAACCAAATTATAGGTCCTAAGATCAAAGAAGGATGCGGTTTCACACTGTCGGAAATCCGTGACCTGCTAAACAAAACAGCAGGAGGAAACTTAATCAGTAACAATGAAGTGAAAATTAGACTGCAGAGACACTATGGAGAAGACATATCCTTCAGTTCATCTGTAAGTAAAAACGACGCCTTGATGGTATACTCCTCAAGTCTATGGTTTGATGAAATTATCCGACGTGTACGAAAAGTTCAGAACATCAAAGCAGCTGCGAAGGACATCAGAGAAGCTTTAAATGAAGTAAATGTTGGACTTGCAGACAGCTTCTCTGATTCTAAAGAACTGAAAATGTTGTGGAACGCAACTTCGGTTGCAGATGAAATGTTAACATTTTTGTCAGCATTTTTTAACTTTAATAAGGGACTGTTAATGTCAAACACCATCACTCTTGAAGATGAATATAATCCAGAGCAAGATCCAACAGAAAAGCGCAACGAAGCAGATGATGAATGTAACGAGGAAAGTAGTAATCCTGCATTCAGTGACAAAAAAATGGCTGTTTGTGCAAAATTATATTCCACATACTCTATTACTCTCTTCATCACGGAAAAAGAACAGACCCCGCTACATGTCATGGTTGGTCATAGTAAATATGACAAATGCAAAAGCCGAGATTTAATTACATGCATGAACAAAGCATTAGTTTCAGTTAGCTACAACGAAGTATTGAGAAAAAGTCATAACTTAGCAGCGTATGCTGTAAAAGCATGCTGAGAAGGAAATACAACCTTGCCCAGTCATTTTGATAACGAAAACTTCACCGTTGCAGTCATTGACAATTTTGAATCACGAAGATCGATCAACAACAAGAGGTACTCACGCTTCTCACGATACTGTAAGGGTTCTTTTTCAAGTATGTCCTGGTTCCACAAAATTACCAAGTAAGCCAAAGATATCTGAGATCAATTTAAATCAACGATGTCACTATTTACATAAAGAGCTGCCATGCCAGAGACCTTTGAACTACAAGAAACCACTTCACAAACCACTTCTACTGTACTGTTTCATTGTTCAAGAAAATCTATGTACTTTCCCCAGAAAACACAACAGAGCGACATGACCAAACTGAGTTTACATTCAGCCTCATCAAATATGGAATTTCTGATGAAGGAAACGCTGAAGTTGTTCCAACATAGTCTGGATGTCGATCTTTGGTATCAACAGCAACAACACCTCGTATGCAAGTGGGATTTTTTTCCGTTCATTCCAAAACCCGTCACAGAGCATGCAACCCTCTTTATAGCGCTGAAAAGCATACAGACTGTCTGTTCACAACTAAACCAGTCAGCTTTGTCCGTTATCTTGGATAAGGGTTTGTACCATACTGTTGTTGATATCATAATGACCATCCTATCTGAATGCTTGGAAATTTGCTCTGTGCCAAAATTGTCATGCATGTTATTGGAAAGTATCGGTGGGGCAGTGGTTTTCAGGATGCTCTAATTGAGTGCAAGATGTTTGGGGTAGTGTCCGGAGTCAGTGATGAATGGAAGCCATTATTGCAGATCTCTCAAAGGATTCCTCATTCTTGAGGAAGTACTACTTAAAATAAAATGAATTGCATTTTGGAAGTCTAGGAGTAAAGAAAAATACGCTCAAACTATTAAGCAGGCAGAAAACATGAGAGCTAAACTCATAGAGAAAAATGTAAAATCATCCCCTAGTGAGTTTAAAAGACTTTTTTCTGATATACCAGAGTTGCATGAGGACTCCAAACAATTTTCTAATGAGGGTGCCAAAAGGTTCGAGATGTGTAAATACTGGGATGCTTTCTCTAGTCAACCTGATGAAGTTTCTAATAGCAGCGGACAGGGAAGGTGATTGGGAAAGCCATCTTCAAAGTATTCAAGGTACTCTGCCTGTGTTTTATGAATTTGATAGTATTAACTACTTATGGTATGCATTATGATATCTAGAGAAAATGCGATTGTTACAAGTAGAACACACTGAAATTTACCAGAAGTTAACTACTGTCCACTTTGTAGTTCGAGAAACTAAGGGACACCCTGAAATTTACCAGACGTTTACAGCCTCTTTGTAGCTCGAGTACCTCCTTTATCATTCTCACTTAGAAATGGACAGTCGATGCTTTTTTGTTCTTCGGGAATACTTACTCTTTCTAGTGGACCATGCTCTGACGAAATGCTACAACCAACAGGTTTTTGATGGTACAAAACGTCAAATGGTATTCTAAAGCCTGAACTATATCATAACACTTTGCCCTCGGAACTGTTTGTCCAGTGCACATGTACAACTTGCGTTGCTTAGAGATGCAAATGTAAAGTAAAATATGTAACGCGCAGAGTACTGTAAATGTGGAGAACAATGCAAACGATGATAGTTAAAGACATTGTTAGTTAATCTTTCATTATCCTTATTTGTTTTAAACAAGTTGAGTGTTTACATAGACCAAACATGCTTCTTTTTTTATTTTGTGTGTATTTATGTATGTATGTGAATGTATCAATATAACTTTTTTACAAAATTAGTTTTAATATTTGTTTCAATGAGGTCCAATTCCTACATCACAAATTAAAATAAACATGCTTATCCAACATATTACACCTATACGATATTGTACACTTTCAATTTAAATTATTTAAATTCTTTAAGGTAAAAAACATATTTTCACTCTAAATTCACTTCTCCATGGGTTTTAGGAGCCGAGATAGGCTGAATTCCAATTTTACGGCAGCCATTTTGGAAAATGGCGTCTAGAAAAACAGCTCCAGAATATGGTGATGTCTACCCAAGTTTTTCTGGTCGTCTCTTACGTGTATTAATTGGTAGAACTGGTTTGATTATTCAGAACAAACATTTTTACGGGACTTCATTACAGGGGCTGGATTAATTGTTGCTCTGTATATGCTTCGTCTGTTTCTTCGATTCAGATGTATTCTGTCTGAAACCATGGACGTGAGTGTGACATCTAGTGGTGTTTTTTTGACACTGGACTCCCTGTATTCTGTATCCTGTTCTGTTTTAGTAAGCAGTAGTTCCCTACCTGCTTTATTTGCCTTCTAGACAATATCCGTCATATTTTTCTTCATTATGTCCTCTTGTCACCAACTTCTACAACTTATCTTTCAAAACGTTGTAATTGTATGCTCCGACTCTCACACCATAACTGAATATTTTAAGTTCTTCAGCCCTCAATTCCCACCCTCAGTGTACTTTCGTGTTTATTCTTGTCGAACATATTGTCTAATGCTTTCTTTCGTCCTTAAGTTCCACAAATACCACACTGACAGTTACTTTCTTTCGTCCTTAAGTTCGAACACTACTACAATGACAAATACCAGTTACTAAGCCCACGGTGCTCGAATGTTTCCGCCTACCCTTACGAGGAAAACTTTAAATATAGAACAGACATACACAGCTGTATAAAATTCTTCTATCTTTTTATAAGCGATGGCAACCCCACCGCTCATAGAATCACATAGTACCTCTCATTGTTACTCTCTTTATGATTCGGATACTGCCATTGCAGTTTTATTTATCTACGTGGATTATTTATCTTGTGCTTCAGGCTGTGTCCAGTGCGAATGATGAATAAACACCTGTGCTGTGTTCGGGTACTCACTTCATTTCCCCCAAAGTTGGGGCAATTTAACCATTTTTTGTGGTTTCGGTATATCATGCATTACCCTGAAGAATAATCGAATTAGATATACCTGTCAAGTAACGTGCAGCACCACCTTTCGCCCTGATGACGGCGGCGATTCGTCTCGGCATGGACTCGACAAGACACCGGAAGCGTTGGGAAGCCATACGGATCTACGACACCTGAACAAACTCCCACAGTTCACGAAGATTTGATGAAGGGGGTCAGTGCCTCGAACATCTCTCTCGATGGCATCTCAGATGCGGTCGATGGGATTGAGTCAGGTGATCTAGCTAGCCAAGGAAGCAAGGTCACGTCGATGGAGTGTTCATCCAACCATTCGGATGCAATTCGGGAGTGACGGCACGGTGCATTGTCTTGTTGCAGGATGAGGTCCCCAGTGGGATGTTGAAGGCGCACAAACGGAAGCAAATGGTCGTCCAGGATGTCCCGGTAACGTTGACCTGTGAGGGACGATGTCACACTGCCAGGAGTCCCATTTCAGTCTACGTAAACAGTCCCCAGACGAGAATACCTCCCCCAACAGCTTGGAGAGTACCCTGCTGGCAAGAAGGATCCATCGCTTTATGTGGTTTGCGCCGTACTCGTATCCTGCCATCCGCATGTACCAACGTGAATCTCGAGTAATCAGTCCAGGCAACATTTTACCACATGTCTAGGGTGCAGTGGCGATGTTCCCGCGTCCATGCTAATCTTTGCACCCTGTGATGTGCGGTCAGCAGCGGTACCCTCGTGGGACGATGGCTTCTGTACCGCATAGCGAGGAGATGGTTCTGGATGATGTGGCTGCTTACACGTCTTTGTGCACCAGCGTTAAATTGCCGAGTAATTTCTTGCACTGTGGCCCGTCTATCTGCTGTTACAATGCGAGCTTGCCGACGATGACCCAGCTCATCCACACGCTGTTGTCCACGGCAGTTGGCCCTTGCATAGATGGTTTTACCGGATTCGATGTACTCGCGGTGCACCCGTGAATCAGTGGCTCGTGAAAATCCCAGTGCCTGCACGACTTCCGAGATGGAGTGACACATTCGTCGGGGCCCACCTCGACAATTTGCTCACGAAGAAATGCGCTTAGATCCTCCGTGTTACCCATGCTGCGTCCGACTCTTACTGATTCCCGTCGCATCTTTCCTTATATTGTCAGATTGCTGCATACGTCATGTCGTTTCCATTAACAGGGCCGCCAACAGCGCCACATTTGCATAACGCCAGCTGTCTTTAATTCAACTGCTCTTCATTGTATATGTTAATTTTTAAGTGAGAATAATAGCGAATTTTTGTTCCACTCTTTGTCGGTTAATCCGTTGTGTCTACTTCCTGGTTTTTTCTACTAGATATACATCAACTGATCAGAACACTATCATTTCTATGTCATCATCATCATCATTGTCAACCATTATCAATCCACTGCTGGACGAAGGTCTCCCCAAGTTTCCTCCACAACGGTCTGTCTTGTGCCAGTCTCCTCCATGTCACCCCTGCATACTTTCGAATTTCATCCACCCATCTCCCATGTGGTCTTCTTCTGGGTCTTTTCCTGTCCCTTGGAATCCAATCTAAAATTTCGGCTGTCCATCGATGATCTGTCCTTCTGGCAGTATGTCCAGCCCATTGCCATTTCAGGGATTTAACTCTGATCATGATGTCTTCCACTCTTGTCATTTTTCGGATCCACGAGTTCCTCTTCTTATCTCTCCTGGTTACACCAAGTATGCACCTCTCCATGCTACTTTGAGTTGTCTGCAGCCTTTGTATGTCTCTTTTAGTTAAGGTCCACGTCTCTGCACCATACGTAAGCACTGGAAGGATGCATTGATCAAACACTTTTCTTTTAAGACATAATGGCATATTGCTCTTGAAAATTAGGCTGTTTCTTCCAAAAGCTCTCCAGGCAAGTTTTGTACGCCGATTAATTTCTTCATCAATGTGACCCTCACTTGATATCTGTATTGGGATTTTTTTCACTGTTTGTTGTAAATCTTGCATAATGTTTTTTTTGCTCACCACAGTTGTTTTAAGTTGTTATTATCATGCATACATCTCTGTTATTCTGAATTATTCTCTAGGATCTTCAGCTATAACTTCGATCTCAAAATTAATGTGGTAAGCGTTCCGCCACTTGTGTACCAACCGTGGTGTAAACGTTCAACCATGTTAATTTTATTTGTACAAATTGTGTATGCTTTGTTTCAATTTTTACTGGTATCTAGCTGCTTTTAGTACCAACTATATTCCCTCATGCTTTTAAAATAGTAAATTTTATTTTGAAAAGAAAATTTTAGTACTTAGGCTCTTGACAGTCAGACAGGCACCGAAATATTATTATTATGATACCTCTTGTGTCGTATCTGTATGGATGTGTGTGAGGCTCTCTTTTAACAATTTGTGGATTATTTCCAAGCATCAAGAGGCAAGTATTAATGTAAAAATACTTTCTATATTCAAAAACTAACCCAAGAAATTAATGTGAGTTTTCGCTTTTGTAACACTTCAGGTGATTCAGACAAACTCTATCTGTTCAAAAGTATCTGAACACTTGCTAAACGATATTCTCCCTGCAATTTAAAAGGAATTAATCCCGAATTAGTGCACTTTTTCCTGTTATCACAGCCTCTGCCCACTCTGTTGAGACGGCTTTTCACCAGAATTTGGTAACTTTTTGTGGGAATTGCCTTCCATTCTGCCGCAAGAGCATTAGTCAGTTTTGTCACCGATGTCGAGCAGTTCGGCCTAGATCGCAGTCGGTGTTTCACTATATCTCAAAGGTGTTCCATATTGTTAAAATCGGGCTCTGTGTAGGCCAGTTAAATTCTTCCACACCCATTTCATCAATCAATTCCTGCACGGCCGCAGTGTTCTTGCTTTGTGGACGGGAGCAATGTTTTGTTGTAAATGTATGCGCCTTATCCGAACTGTTGTCATAATATATAGAGTACAGAATTATGCAGTATGTTATTATAAGCCAAAGCGTTAAGATTCCTGGGCACTGGAACGGAAGTCCTACCCAGATAGCACAGCCATGCAATTTAATGTAAGCCCAACACTGAACCGCTGTCTTCTATTCCTAACAGATGATGGCTCAGTGTTGAACCTGCGATAAAGTGTGCTACCTGGTTAGTCCAAATCATGAGTAACCGCCGCACAGCACGAGGCTTCCTCTACCAAACTTCAAATTTGGCAGGTAGAATTCACCTACAATCTTCCGAACCCCAGACTCCTCAGTTGGGTTGCCAGATAGTGAAGCGTGATTCATCACTTCAGAGAACGAGTTTCAACTGCTTTAGAGTTCACAGGCAAAAAGCTTTTCTCCACTGCAACCGAAACCTGACGTTGATCTTGCTGATGTTAGTCTTCAGTTTTGTTACTCCGCCATGGAAACCTATTCGCCTCAGCTCTCGAAGCAAAGTTATGGAGCTGACGTTGCTTCCAGTATCATTTTGAAACTTGGTGTTGAGTGTTGCAACCAAGGACAGGCGATTTTGTCGCATCACCCACTTGTCACGCAGACAAGGTCGCAAGTGCACTTGTAACGTACCAGGAGATGTGACGTACCTGCCAGAAGGAGCACACGACATAAAGGCAGATAGGAATCAGAATAAAACGTCCGCGTAGCTCAATTGGTAGAGTGACTTATTCCGGAATGAGGGGATCCGGGTTCGAATCCTGGCGTGGACAAAAATGACGGAGAAATTTACTTCGTTATACACTGCTGTTGCTCCTAGTTGTTTTCTTCATCACTTACAGTTTATCGGAGCAGCTGCGGCAACCTAGCTGTAAAACTGAGCATTTTTGGAATATATAAAGAATGTACATCCTTTTCACCGTGGCTGATAACCACCGAAAAAAATGCGTTGTTGATTTTTTCTTAAATTGGCATTTGAAATACGAAGCTTTGTCTTGAAACCGAAATACGTATTTACGTCCTATAGTTGCAGAGCTGTACATTAAGAAAGAGTAGAAAACGCCGATGTTTCTCCTTTGCTACGGCTACATGGCAAAACAAATGTTTACGTCGGATACTTAATCAGGCAGGATTATCAGAAAACAAAATATAAGTTTGCATCCCTAGCTGTAAAATTGCTCATTATTTAGAGTATATAATGTACGCAAAATATTTTTCACATTCAGTATCCTGTTCGAAAATAATTTTTTCGATGGGATTTACACTACAAAACATACATTTACGTCCCCCAAAAGAGGAACTGTGAGTTGCGAAGAATTGGAAAATATAGGTAAAATGTTCATCATCATGAAAAACCGACGGCAAAAAGTTTTCAAGTCTGGCGTTAGAAACGCAGGTAACCTGAGAAATAGAATATGTCTTTACATGCCCTAATGGGGGAAACTGTCTGTTTTCTGAAGCAGATAATTTACCGAAACGCTTATTCGTAGGGAGAAGTATCTAAACAAAGATTTTTTTCAATCGGATTTTTAGAGGCAGAAGTGTTAAATAAAATGCATATCAAATCAAATTACTATCTTAATACATCCATGCCTCTTGGTAACCAGATTGTGAATCAGAAAAATTAGGAAAAGTATTTATTTTTCACAAGCTGACGCAATAGTTCAGTTCCATTGGATCACAGTTTCATTATTCTTGGTACCCCAGACAAAATATATCATACTAAAACAGTCCCAATATCAGAGCTAATACCAAAATAGACAATGTCAAAATAGCCTCCCGTCAAAGGAAACTGCCGGATTCCCTTATCGCCATTATCTGTCTCTTGATTAAAAACATAATTCGTAACATAAATGGATTACAACTTATTTGCATTTCATGGTGTACGTATTTTATCTGTAAGACGGAATTACTGTTAGAATATTTCTTCCAGACATATAGAATTTCCATATGGAACGTTTACAATATTCTCAATAACCTTCCCTGCACTAATAACTCGGTTGAAGGATGGCACCGCTCTCTTCAACAGACCATGATTGTTATCACCCGTCGGTGTATGAACTTATGTATCGGTTTTAAAAGAACAGAATCAAGTTGAAATTGATTTATCTTGTTTTTGGAAAGGGTTTAGGCAACAAGTTGTAATCCGAGCAAAAGTACTTGCAATTAAATCTGCAACTTGAAACACTTATGCAGAATTATTATATCACCAATATTTTGAACTAATTGCGGGACATTTCTCATAACTTGATAATATATAACTTCACTTGTTTAAACCCGTCATATTTTGCCAATTTTTTTTTCAAACTACAGAATTACCGTGGTACCAATGTTTCGGTCTGTTTACGAGGAATTTCTCATAACCTGACAATTAAATTTAATTAAAAACATACTAAAAATTGTTTGAATTATTTTATAATTTGCTAAAATGTGTTCAAATTATTTCTGATTTATTGAAGTTGGCAATTTACTAGACTCATGTTACACATTACATAGACAATTTTGTCTTGACGGGGACTATTATTGCATAATGACTGTGATGTCCGGTATTTTTTGTCGGGGCTATTTTTGAGTGGGCAATTTCGTCAGGCCGCTATCATTCTCATGTTGCGAAGTAAAAAAACAAGTTGAGATACGACTAGTAAGTACAAAGATATAGTACCAACACATATGTGAATGAAGGAGATAGCATTAGATATAACAATTTTATTGTATGAAAAAATGTAGATACGACTCGAAAGTTCAAAGATATACTGTAGTATCAACACATTTTGTATATGAATGAAGGAGAGGGACCTGCGATATCATTAGATATAATAATTTGATTTTACAAAAAAGATCGAATACACCTCGAATGTGCAAAGATATACATTTAGTACCATCACATAGTGTACATGAATGTAGGAGATGGGCGCTGCGATATCATTAGATATAACAATTTGTTGCATTTTAATTTTAATTTAACTTTAAAATTTTGTATTTTACTCAAAGATTAAAGGGACGAGAATTTGGTGTTTGAAACGATTTTGGTATCAAATTAAAAAGAACGCTTCCGTCTTAATTAGAACTAACGTAGAAATTCCTGCCATACAAAATCAATTTCTAGTCTTTTCACAGATGCACGATTCTTTTAAACAGAAACAATAAACGACAGGTGGCTATTTGTTTTGAAACGTAGCAATTTTCTCATCACTTCTGGCTGTGTTATGACACTAAGTAAATTTTCGGGCTCAATATTCGAATATATAGCAATTTATCTCAGAAAGACTGTTTGCTCGATGAATCTGATTTATCTGTCTCGGGGATATCAGACATTCCTGTAACCAAATAAAAAACCCCTCATAAACAATATGGATTCAACGTAAGAAAAGCTGTTTGTTTACGCCAAAGTGGTTTACGAAGAAAAGTTTGACTAAATTTTAACTAAAACTTATTTTTTCCCCTTTACCAAATTCCGCCATATAAAGGGCGATTATTGCAGTAGAAGCAAACAACAAACAATCAGTTTGCTTTCCATTCGCACATATCGTAGTAATGTAGAATTAGAATTACAAAAATGTCTTCACTAATGGACCTAAATAACGTTACGTACCTTATAATCCATAGTTGATATGAAGCACATTCTCATTGTCTCAATTCATTTTCTTCGTGGATACACTGAATTAGAATGATTAATGATTAAGTCATTAATAGGTGCCACAGTTCCTATTTCCTTCGTTCTAAAAATTATAATATTAGTTGCGCAGACTTTTTCACGTGTTTTTTACATTAATCAAACACATTGGATGAAGTCTCAGTGTAAAAAGCAAAAGTAACATTAGATTTGTTTTAACGCAGAGTAAATCATAAAGGCCTTTCTTTCTGAATTTAGAAAAAATAACATTTAACGGACACGAATTCTCCCCTTTTTCTCTTCTAGTTTCGAAGAAACATTAATTATTCTAAGAGTAAGGTAGTTTGCTAACAAACTGCTGGTTTCTGTTCTGATTATCCGGATTGGGTTTAGTTTCAAGTAAATTAAAAAAAACAAGAGTTGTAAGAGACGGAAAACTAAAGTACTTCGGTAAGTCCCAATATAATGAGCTGCAGAACTTGCGCGCAGAGCAACATAGAAGTAAAAAGAAGAAATACAGACTGACAGGGAGAAACTGGAATTCGTTGTTCCATCGAAGAGATCCTTTTGAAAACAGACACTGCCGGCAAAATAAAGAGAATTTTTCACTTAATGCCATCGAAGAAATCCAATTTCTCTATGAAAACCGAAGACGAACTAGTAAGTGCAGTCATGTTGCTTTCTCAGAATTTTTTTTCGAAGGAAAAAAGAAAGAAACAGAAAAGTAGAATCCACTATTTGCTCTACAGGTATCCGATAACTTTAAATGCTTGAGACGGAAAAAAAAAGAAAAATTGAAAAAAAAAGACTGAAATAATACCAAATGCACTGAATGCCTTGAGGTGAATCGTAGAAAGAAATCGTTTCTCTGCAAAACTGCTGTTTCGCAGCGTAAAATGAAAGGGGATTACAGTGAAAGCCAGTGAAGTTATTTCTCACAGTGCATTATGGAAATTAAATATTTGCTTTCACCGCAATCGCAAAAGATGGGGAAGGTTGCGTTACAGCCATATGGACGTCTCAATCGTCACGTGTGTCATCAAACAGAAATTGAAAATAGATGTTTGTTTTGCTGAAGACTGAACAGTCCCGTTTTGTAAGGGTTAGAATAAAAATAGTTGCACGTTCTCTGGTTTCCAGATTACCCTGTGAAAGAAACGAAATTTTCATGCAAAATGGTGTATTCTTTCCCCTGATTGCATTTTTTTCTTTGGTTTGGGAATAGTGCTACATAATTTTTCTCGAGGATAGCGGGTCATTTTCCCCAGACTTTTAATACGCCTTATCTCGTCTCTATTTCCAATTAGAATTCTAGCTCAAAACTCCTTTCGCCATCATTTTGATGAAAAATACTAAGAATATTTCTACAAAATGATTCCATAAAATAATTAAAACAAATTTTCTGCTTGATCTCAGACTTATTCGGAGTTCACGGCATCATGAATCTGAGATCTCTATTTTCTATTAAAGGAGGACTCAAATATACCAAGTGAATTAAAAATATGGAGTGTTTGAAATCATTTGTATTTCCTAATTTCTCTCAGATTTTCCAAACTACTTTCACAATACGCAGATTTTTTAATCCACGATTTTCAGTCAACAATTACGTGAGACAAGAAAAGTTCCGCAACATCAGGAAGTCTGTTATTACCCTAACATGATCCCCAAGACTCCACAAAATGTGACTATTGCCATTTTCTCTGAGACACCGACATTTCTGATTTCTAAATTAAGAATAAACAACCCCTTCCAACCTGCTTCATTTCTCCTGAAGCTATAGGTGAAATATGGAGAGACGGATATTTTACCTCAATTTTTCTCGAGAGACAAACGAGACAAAGAAAAAGAAAATTTGTTTCAGTGGGAGTAAAGTTCCTGCATGCAAGCGTGCATTTATGTTGGTACATATTGCGTGGTAAATTTATGATTTATGACTACCTTCATCATATACACTGAATGGCCAAAACATTAGATCCAGAGGTAGCTCTGCTGATCGAATTCTTCGCCATTTGCCAAAAAAAAAAAAAATAAAAGTCGTTTTGGCGATGGAAAAAGTTTTGGGGAAAATATTGGAGATTACCGTTTTGTACTACACTATCTACCAACAAGTAATTCGACACCTGTGATAGCAAATGAAAACGAAGTTTATTCACCTTCAATAGTTGGTGGTGTCTCCACGAGCGGCGATTACAGCTGCGACCCTCCGGGGCATACTCTCAACCAGGCATTGTACGACGGCTAGCGGTATTTTCTTCCACTCGGCTTGGAGAAGACAGGTCAGTTCCTTCACCGATTTCGGACGGTGGGGGCACACCTTAAGTCGACGCTCCAACTCGTCCCAGAGGTGCTCGATAGGGTTAAGGTCCAGGATCTGCGCAGGCCAGTCCATTCGATTAATCCCATTGTCACCATACCAAGCCATGGTGGGCCTCGCAACATGACAGGTGGCATTGCCATCCTGAAAGTAACATGGGTCCACCCAGTAAAACTGCCACAACGTAGGAAGCGCATGGTCATCCAAAATGGTGCAGTAGGTCTCGGCGTTGAGTCCACCAGGAATTGCGACCTACCTAGGGATCCGTGCCATACCAGTAGAAACGCCCCCATAGCATAATTCCCCCGCCGCCGAACTTCACAGTTGGCACAATACATTCCGGCAAGAGGCGTTCTCCAGGCAGACGCCAAACCCAGACCCTGCCATCCAAACGACAGAGGGTGAACCTTGATTCGTCGCTCCAGAGAACCTGTTTCCACTGTTCAACGGTCCACTGTCGACGTTCTTTGCACCACGTTAGCTGAGCAGCGCTGTTGGACTTGGTGATCAAAGGCTTGTGGGCGGCAGCACGTCCATGATAACCGAGCAGATGGGCTTCCTTACGGATGGTATTCATCGAAAGAACACTCCCGGATGCCTGTTTAAATTCCTCGCGAATGTGGCCCATCGATTTGGTGCGATTCTTCCGAATTTCTCTGGCCAGCACCCGTCGGTCTCTAACTCCCAGTTTTGTGGTTCTGCAGTGTTGTAATACATTCCGACAGTCACCTCTCATCTTCCACTTGCCAATCACGTAGGACACTGTTGATTTTGGGAACTTCAACTCGATGGATATGTCACGTATGGATCGTCGGCCATTTCTGTGATACCCGACGATTACACCTGTCTCGAAATCAGAGATCTCCGAACTGCGTGGCATCTTGCATGTGACTGGTTGCGTTGTTGTTTCCCACACGATTTCTAACGGCGGCGGCGGCGGCGGCCGTGACGTGTATCAGAACCGCAGATATCGTCGATTGCAGGGGTGTCCAATTACTTGTTGGTAGATAGTGTATAATATTATAACACTTTGGCGAAAAAAATTCAATTTAGCAAATGGGTTGGCGATAACTTTAAAAAAGCTAAAGCAACCGCATATACCTATCTGATAGAGTGTTAGTACTCCTCTAGTGCGAATAACAGCCTGAATACTCCAAGACATTGACTCCACGAGACAACAGAGGGTTTCAAAAGGTAATGTTAGCCATGCCTGTTGCAGCATTGTCCAGACTCCGCCCGAGACTTCGTTCCAGGATCCATGAATCTGATGTTCCACTCCACGGCAACCCAGAGAACTTCCACAGGATTCAAATCAGGGGACCTTGCTGTCCACTGAATGGCTTCAAACTCAGATGAGTGTTCCTCGAACTATGCCTGGGTAGCTGCGGCCAGGTGGGGCGGTGGATCATCCTGTTGAAACAGAGCATCGGCAGCAGGATGCGCCAAGGCCATGGAAGAGTGTAGGTGATTAGCCAGCATATGCTGGTGGTGTACAGTTGTTAAGAACCTCTCCGGATACACTAACATACCTTATGAGAAGGCTCCCCAAACCATCACAGAGCCACCACCGCCTTGATTATTGCCTACCTGCACGACGGTGCCATGGCACACCCTCCCGAAACTTCGGTAAAGCTAGAAACAGGATTCACATGGCCACAAGATGGGCCGCTAGTCTGCACAGGTCCAGTTTTGATGTTCCCTGCAACAGGCGAGGCGTAATGCCCGATGACAAGCAGTCAACAATGGCACATGAGTAAGCCGTCTTCTCCCGTATCCCAGGTATGCAGCGTACGCCGTAGCTTTCGCCCACTCATGTTGCTTGGGCCTCCAATATTTCACCTGGATATGACTTGCGCCGCCCTTGCCAAGCTGTCGGTTTGTATCAGCCTGGATCATTTACGTCTATCCAAGTCGTCATTTGCGTGTGGTCGGCCACCACCTGCTGTCTGGGTGGTGGTACGTCCGTCGATGGTATACTCGCGGTACACACTTAATACGAATGCCCTCGGAAACCCTAGAGTTATTTCCACTTTGGAAATAGAGTGACCCATCTGTCTGGTCCCGACAATGCGTCCACAATCAAAGTTGCATGCAAAGGGCGTGCAGACATAGCGTTCGTGATATTTAATCTCTCAGCTTGAAATTGGTGTTGGAGAACATGCAGAAGAATACCCGGAGTCAATTGGAGGATTTGGAGTGCTGGATAACTATCAGTAGGATGTTGGAGCAATGGACCCAAGATGCGGCATCCAGATTGCATAATGTCTTTTTCTGGTGGTTACCGTCAAGCTATGGCGAAAATATCAGGAAACTAGAAATATGTCGTTACCACCACTTTCAGGTCTACCAATGGTTACGAAATTCTGGAGAGGACCGACACCTGGCCCTAACAGCGAGATGGCATAGGAGATAGCAGCTGGACAAATCGCTGTCTATCTTACCGATGTTTCAGGTATGATAATGTCAAAAACTGTGTCCATACGACTTCGTGAGGGAGTTTTGTTCGCTAGGATACTGAACGTTTGCTTCTCTTACCCACACTCCTTCTCAAGGAAGAGGTCAAATGCTTTGATGAGGCGGCATCACCCCTGGACCAAAAGGCAGGGGATGCATGTTGTCCCAACGGATGAGCTCTGTTTCAATTAGACTATGGATTTCCAAAGTTCGTTCTACAAAATCTGGAAACAAGATCATTGTGGAGGAGCGGGTCTTGTGGTATGGAAAATAATCATGCTGGGTTCCCCAACGCCACTCCAGGTGTTTGAGGGTTGCCTAAAGCATACTCATTGGCACATAGAGGTGATCATGCTGACTTGTGTGAGGATATTCAGAGGTACTATAGGTCCCGAGCTCACGCTGATTGACAAAAATCTCGTTCTTAAAGGTTTCAGCATGTTAATTACTACCTAATAAGAGGTATGTGCAGGTATCCACAAAATGTATTGGCCAGCACAATATCCGAATTTCAATCACATTGAGTACTTTTAAAACACTCTGAGGAGAGCCATTGCTGCTCTTCAACCCCCACTGAGACGCCTAATAAATGCTCCAATCTCTAAGCCTACTGGATAACGCTACCAAAAATAATGACGTTTCTTGCTATCATACCTCACCTGTCATCTTTTGATTAGCATGCTTGACCGTTGGGCAACGTGATTGGCAGTCTGGGCATATCAAACTCCCACCTGAATCGCAGAAAAGTGCATTTCTGCTACCACTAGTGAGAGATTTTCTGATTTGAAACATCAGCATTATTTCTGGTCATCGTTTCTCCAGGATATAATGGTTACCGCTGTTTGTTATATTTTGATGTGCGTCACACCTGATATATCAAGGCATTATATTGCTATGCCAACCTTTATACTTGTGTTCGTTTGTTGCACAAGAAATCTCGTAATACATACACACTTCAAACACTAAAACTAAGTTGAAAAATAATTTTATAAATCAAAAATATCACAGTTAGCAGCAACACACGTTTGTCAACGAGATGAGAGCTTTTGTACACCCCCGTGAAAAACTGTCAATCTTTGTGAGGCCACAATGGAATGCTGTTTCAACTGATGTTTCATTGGTAAGAGATGTATCCTATAGAAAAGTGCCCAGGTGCTTGAAGAAGTGATAGTCCGTTGAGGATAGATCAGGTGAGTAAGGTGGATGAGATAAGGCTTCGTACCACAACTGGTGCATCACCTGGATCGTCTGGCGTGCAACGTAGGGTCTCGCGTTTTAATGGAGAAGAGTGGGCCAATGACGATTGACTAATGCCAGCTACTTGTCGACATTTTCCCATGCATATTATAAAGTTTTGGGCAATTCTTATACGCAGTGAAGGCTTGACCGGGCTGTAAAAGAATGTATTGAATCACAGCAACTGCAGACCACCAAACATCAAACATCTTGATAACGAGGAACAGTACACCAATTAAGTAGCAAAGAGTAACACTGTACTAGTGATCCGATTTATTGGCGTAGGAAATAGATACATAAGCAGTTTCTGCCTAACTTCCTTGAAAAAGACATCTGGTTGATGTGCGAAAGCTTGGACACGCTTATGTGTCCATTTCCTACGCCAATAAAACGGATCACTAGTATGGTGTTACCATTTACGATTAAACATCTTCTTTCTGGTATGGAATGCCGGCACCGGGATGTGTCTCGGGGCCTCACCGCGGTTGAGCTATTGCACCGAATACCGACAATTGTCACACAATATTCATAACACGTGAAAAGGGACCTGCCGTATGTTTGGTTGAAGATAAGCGCAGAAGACAAGACTTCTTATTTTGTGCTGTTCCATAAACTCATTTGGAACCATTTATACGTACAAGTGCTGTACAGAATAACGTGAACACCTAGGAAAAGAACGTTTTACGTACCTAGTAGGGTGTGGGGAGTACCTTTGCATTCAAAACCTCCTGAATCATCCTTGGAATGGACGCATACAAATCCTGGATTGTGGGTAGCGGGATGTTACACCATTCTTCATGCACAAACTGCTCCAGATCCTTGAGAGATGCAGTAGGAGGATAACTGGATCTTACCAAATTTTCCAATAAAGACCTCATTAGCTCTATGATCTTGAACTCTGGTGATTGGGGAGGCCAAAGAAGGTGTTGGAGGCGTGAGAGGACGAAGGTGAAAGTTCGTCGTCATGTTTCTCAAACCAACATGACGACGAACTTTCACATTCCGACCTCTGTGAATTGGGGCGTCATCATCTTGATAGAAGGCATCCCCTCCATTGGAATGGACGTTTTAATTTTTTTTATTTTTTTTATTTGATATTTGAAGAAGTTTTAGGAAGGGAGTGTCTGACCCCAGGTCTAAAACTGCCCTTAGAAATGAGAAGCTAGGAGATCTGAGTAAGTGAACTCAATAGGAAAGACAAACAGAAAATGTAGTGAAAGGAGAGGGTGATTCGTCACACAACTCTGTGTGGAAGGGGGAAAAGGGAACGAAGCATCGCACAATATCACAGAGAACCACAACACCAACCAGCCGCCCGACGCACCAAGGTGTGACTGAAACTCAACGATACCAATTTCAAATGGCCAAGCAGAATCCATTTTCGCCATCTCGATGCCAATCTGAAAAACAAGGGTGTGGTGGTAACACACACCCTTCTTTTTCAGATTGGCATCGGTGTTCTCATACTTACTCTCTCTGTGTTCACATTCTTCCTCTCATACTTACTCTCTCACCAGTGTTCACATACTTACTTTCTCTGTGTTCACATTCTTACTCTCATACTTACTTTCTCACCAGTGTTCACATACTTACTGTCTCTGTCAAGGGGGGTCAACGATCGCCGCTTTAGTTCTGGGATACGTAAGGATTTCTCTGGGATTATAATCAACCGCGTCTCTAACAAGTCCATTTGGGTGGGTTTCCGCTTTCTTGAAGAACTTTCTGGCGAGTCTGATGGAAAACTCATGTACCTCTCGATTCCAAGTCTGTTCCTCCGGTTCCGAAGTGAGGTCCAAGGGGGAGCCCCAGTGATCATTCGAAGTGTTCGGCTACTGCACGGCCGCGATGCTCTGTTTCAAAAATATTAGTCGGCCAAATTGGTTTTATACGCCCTGCTAGTTATCTGCCCTTTCAAGGTGATCAGGGGACCTGCTGAAAACCACGATATGACAGCCCACAGCATGCCAGAACCACCGCCATGCTGCACTATTGTGAGCAGACAGTCTGGGTTGAACGCTTCTGACAGTGTTCTTGACACGTAAATACGTCTTGCGGTGGGGAATAATGTGAATGTGGATTCATCCGACCATATTACACGCTTCCATGCATAGGCAGTCCACGTTGTATGCTCCTTGAACCACTGCTGTCGCCTTGTGCTTTCACAAGGATCATCAGATGTTTTGCAATAGCAGCTCTGGCATGAATGAACGCATACAAATCCTGGATTGTGGTTAGTGGGATTGTGGATTGTGATTAGTGGATCCTGGATTGTGTTAGTGATTGTGGTTTATGCAATTCACTGTTTTTGTTGATACTAGGATCCGGAAATGCAGATTAAGCTCCGCACTTATGTTTTTGCGCCGTGGTATTCTTTGTGTATTGCGATGTACGCAGCTTCATTAAAAGTCGCGTCTCTGAGCGTGGTGTTCATGTTATTCTGTCCAACCCCTGCATGTCTTCTTCACTGGCTACTAAATGTCGGAAAATGGTCGCATAGTTTCTCGGCAAGTTCTCGTACCGTCTAACGTGGATCGGATTTAAACAAAGTCTTCAACTCAGCTTCATCGATAGCTCCTTCTGGTGAAGGGTGTGGTTCATTTTTGAACGTCATATCGCGGGACAAGCAAATCTATACTTTCTTTAGCAAACCAGCGTTATGTCTTGTGTTCACCAACGGTGCGTTCTCCAAATGCTGTATTGATGCTGCTTGCTCGCTGCCTCTGATGCACGACGGTGTCCATGTTTCAACTCATATTAGAAAATGACAGGAATTTGGCACTAATCCACTGTCCTCTTCAGTGTAGCATAATTCCAATGAAACTGATCTCCGTTTGGAAATCATTTTATTTAGGTTGGTGGTTTAACGCCTACCGTACGAATCTCGATGGGCTATAAGTAGTCACCCGTCCCTAATTTAGGAACACTGGTTCCAGGGAAGGGTGAGGTCCAGGGCCGTGAGATAAATACATCATCCAGTTCACACTGGGATTCGAACTCCGACCCACTCGGACGAATGGTCATAGACTATTGCGCTTAGACCACTGCGCCACCAGGGCTGCAGTATCGAAACAACAAGTGCCATATAGGCAGTAGCCTTAATGCTTTAAATTTGCACATGACAAGTCACATTGCGCGACGTGTAAATGTGACTTGTCATGACGACGTGTTAAAACATGAATTTCAAAGACGACGCATTCCGCAAAGTGTTAATTCCTAAATTACTTTCTAAGGGCACTTTATTCCAGAATCCAACATTCCATCTGGAACAACCTATGAACTAAACTTCTCTTCGCCAGTGTATTTTGAATCACTAGAATTAGCCGCTAAAGTAGAATAAAGTAGGAAAGAAGGGCAATTAAAGGAGGCAACAGTCCGACTCATTTACTCTCTTTTCCTAATGTATTTTCGGCGCCTCGTCACTTTAATCATCACCCGTGCCATTGGGCTTGTTTTTTCTAGTGTTCAGCAGAAGAGCATTTTCGCGATAACTGGAGCTCTTTGCAATCACGACAATTAGCTGCTGGAATGATCAAGATAAGATCTGTAACTTGCCATATTTTGTGTGCAGCGCAGTTGCATAGATGCCGCAAAATACCATGATGGAGAACAGACTGTTTTGGGCCTCTCGTGAAGTTTGGCTTAGAATACGTTCTAAAAATTCGACATTCTCCCAGGAAAAAAGGCTTCTATGCAGTCCGTGCCACTCCGTTGCAATTTAAGGTCATTTGAATTTCCCTTTTATTCATAAAGATATCAATGAAAACATAACGAACTCGGAATAACCGTCTCTTCCAAAATAGGCGGTTATTTTCCTTCGAGGACAAAGAATTCCCCAAATTGAAATTTGTGAAGAACGAATGGTAACTTTGAAACTTTCATTTTTTGCCAGTAAACTGAAGCGACTACGTAAACTGTTGTGTCAGTAAGCAGTCGTTTTGCGTTGCTCGTAAGTCCCGACGGACATTGATGATTATGACCAGACAAAGATGACAAAGTAATAATTGAAAGTGATCGAAGTTCATCGCGAACACAATTACGACGTAGCTTCTATTCAATTGAGCGCCCTGACAACATTTAAAACATACACTCATTGTCATAAAAATCCGCGCTCCAAGAAAGAAGCGTCGGATTGAAATGAGATTTTAGTAGTGAGATAGTACACACCAAGGGCAGAAGTGATTACAATATCACAGCAGCACGATAATTACCCGTGGACATACGGTACACATTCCGGTCAGCATTAGTACCGCGTCGGACCGCCTCGTGCTCGGATACATGCGGTCATGTGGTCCGGCAAGGAGTCAAAGAGACGCCGTATGTAATCCTGGGACAGATTGTCCCACACTTCTTGCAACTGACGCTTTAAATCACAAACACTGGGTCATTGAGAAAACTGGCGTTCCATCTGGTCTAGCACGTGCTCGACGGGCGAGAGGGCATGCGTCCTGGCAGGCCACGGAAGCGTCGAATCATGACGTAAGCAGGCCTTGGAAACCCGAGCTGTGTGCGGACGGGAGTTATCTTGTTAGAAAATGGCTCCGAGCCTCCCCGCCAGGAAAGGCAGCACATGGGGCCTCAGAATCTCCTGTACGTAGCGCTGGGCTGTCAACGTTACTCGGATCACTGCGAGGGAAGTCCAGCTGTCATACGAAATGGCTCACCAGACGATCATGCCTGCAGTTCGGGACGTGTGTTGCTGTAAAGTGAGGTTGGGATTGTAGCGCTCACCTGCGGTCATCTACACTCTGACACGGTGGTCGTCCGTTCCCATACAGAAGCGGGATTCGTCGCAAAACAATATACGTCGCCAGTCCGTAGCATTTCACTTTGCTCGCTGCTGACACCACTGCACTCGACGCCGACGATGGTCAGGTATTAATGACAGAAAACGTAAGGGCTATTGTGACGAGCCTGCAAAGCAGGATGCACGTGAGATAAAGGCAGTGAGAGCACATGCCATAGTAGTATAGTGGATAGTATTCCGAGATCCGGAGCCAAGAGTTGTGGGTTCAAATCCCGCCTCTGGCATAGAAATGATGGAAAAATTTACTTTGTCATATTGACGTCCTATCTTCCAGGACGGTCTGGCTGTTCGGTTTTTGTAATGGTGTGATGTCCTTTCCACATCGTGAGACTGGAAAAATTGAGAATCAGTTCTTTAGTGTTTCGAAAAAATAAATCAGTGTGATGTTACGTTCCACAAGCCAAATTGTCTGGGATTTCTCAAATGCACGTTCTCCATCGGATGACTGCCTACAGCGACACATGGTCCCGGCTAACATGTGGGCCATGGTCCCTGCTAACATGTGGGCCATGGCCCCGGCCCTCTTTCGGGAGGGAGAGATGTGACATACCTGCCCCGCAGGACGCACATGAGATAAAGGCATATAGCGGTGAGCGCACACGCGAGTGTAGTATAGTGGATAACACTCGGAGCTCCGGAGCCGAGAGTTGTGGATTCGATTTCCGCCCCTGCATAAAAATGATGGAAAAATTTACTTCGTCATACTGTCGAGAGTGCAGATTCGGCTCAGCCCGGCGTCTGGAAATCGTTCTGGCGGACACAGAAGTCCCTTGTACGGCCTCCATATGTCCCTGGATATTGGACAAGGACGTATTTGCATCTGTGTGTGCCGCTCTCACCACCCAACGGTCCTCTCTGTTGGTGGTGTGCCTGGATCGTCCAGAGCCAGTCCACCGTATCTGGGTGCCTTCACGTGTTCATTGCTCCCAACACGATCGCACTGTAATGTCCGACCGGCCCGAATTGCGGCCTATTCGGCACGCCGGCCACCCTGCATCTCTCATCCCGACGATACGACCTCGTTAAGACTGCGTCAGTTGCCCGTACGCATATCTACGGCAGCTCCTCGGCATGTCTATTGCTCAGGGATCTCACCTGACTCTTAACTTGCATTTCGGCACGAATGTGGAGTCCCCTGCGCGTCGTATTATAAGCCCAAAGGATTTCGATTGCAGCACTGGTCTTGGACGCACGGACATGCGGTATCGCACGAAACTTTAATAATTTTCATGTCTGCACTCTTCGTAGCTGTTCGCTGAGTTTCGCGTTAATCGCACGGTTTTTCTCTTGGATCGCGGATTTTTATATCAATGAGTGTATGCTGTTTCATTACTAGTTATATGATTGCGTTGTACACGCACAGCAGGATTAACAATTTAAGTTGCCGATACACCTGAATTCAATTGTGCCATACATTTTTTGCTGTCTCCAAACGATGTTCACATAGCCTTAGAGGTTATACGAAAACCACGGCAAAACAATTCCTTTCCGCCTCTCATCTCAGTAGTACTGACCACTAACGTATCACAGGTGATGTGAGCGCACTACTCGTCCTGGATTCTCTGCTTCATGACCTAAGTTATTATGCAGAAGATCAATTCCTCCTGACACGGACAGCATGCAATTAGGTAGAAACAAGACATAAAAACAACCTCTCCTTTTGTTAGGTTCTTCTCCATTGTTATAGCCCTTCTAGCAAGTAATCCCTCAGTAAGAACGTGTGTCGATTATACCCTTAAACCTCCATCTTCAGTAATAAAACTAGCAACGGTCCCTGATACAGGTTCAATTGTTTCAGCCGCGTTCGGCCCACTTCTTATACAGCGTTATTCGGGAGGATTTGAGCCCATTTGGATAATTCCGAGTTAAGTCGCTTCAGCTGGTTAAAAGCTTAATGTATCAATCGATGGGGGAAAAGCGGGTCCAGTTTTTCTATAGCAGACTTCATATGTTGAACAGCTACAGATCTTTGAGAGCATCTCTGAAAATTGTACCCTAGGATCAAGCATCTTTCACTTGGAAACGATACATTTTATGGTAGCAATACAGATATCTCTAAGGAATGAGAAACTAGTTTGCCAAATAAACTGAAAAATTGAAAACTGCAGAACTTCTGCGAAAGGTCGGTGAAACTTCAGCTAAATTGATGAAACATTTTATTAGGTTGTTACAAAGGAAATGTTTGATTGTGTAGAGTCGTACATTTGACATGTAATTTCGGATGCATAATTTCTGGTGACATTGGACTTGTGATGTGTAAACTTAATGCATCAAGGCGGCTTGTCTGTAAAGTATTGGTCTTTTCGACAGTGGCACTAATTCAAAGGAGACTGTGCTACAGTGTAAAGGACTATGGATCAGAGAGAGATTCGTGTAATTTTTTATATAAGTTTAAACTGTCACACATTGCACCAGAGGCACCGTTAGTGCCCGCAAGACACAACGTTGATTTACTTAATTCCGGTGCCGTGATATGAAGATCGAAAATGAACTATTGGGTCGTTTCATACTTATTGACCGATGCCGAGAAGGCGAATTCGCATAGCCGGTTACAAGGGACGCCTTGTAAGAGGAACTACCAAACGACCCTGCAAAGTGAATCGGTTCAGTCCACGTGTATAAAACGGTATTTCAGACAGATCTCAGCAGGTGGGGACTAGATGGAGCAACGCGACGTGAGATCAGTTATTTTGCACGAATTCAAACTTGGCCGGAATGTGTCCGAAACTGTCGCAAATGTCAATCGAGCGTAGGTTGTCGGTACGACAAGTGACACAACTGTCCGTAGACTGTTTTCCAAGTTCCCGGTGATGTTGCCATCGATCATAAGCTAGGAGCCGGTCGTCCGGTTGTGTGTGACACGGTACAGTTAAGGCGGAAAGTTGAAGAAAAACCAACGTCCACAGTACGTGAGCTCAGTGCCGAACCTGTCGTATCATCAGTGACAGTTTCCAGACACCTGGCAGCTATGGGCAAGGTTAAAAACACGGATACCTGGGTTCCACACGAATTCCCTGAACAGTGGCAGATACGACGTCTGGAAACATGCCTTGCCCTCCAAAAACGTGAGGCTAGCGCTAACTTTCTGCATCGTATCCTTACGGTTGATGAAAAATGGGTGCTTTATGACAAAAGGAAGCGAACAGCGCCGAGGCTCGACAAAGGGGAACCATCCAAACACATGTCCAAACCCGAGTTGCACCAACAGAAGGATCTGATCTCAGAGTGGGGAACTGCCAAGACTGTGGTTTATTATGAGTTTTTGCCGCGAGGTCAAGCAATCACAACGGACGTGTAATACCGTCAGCTGGACGAATGTCACCAGAAATTATGCAACAAACACCCATCGCTCGTCAATCGTTTGGGTGTCATACTGCTTCAGGATGGCGCACGACCGCATGTGTCTATTGGAAGCATGCGAAAACTCAACGCCGTGGGGTACGAGGTCCTCTCTCACCATGCGTATTCACCTTACTTGGCCCCCTCCGGCTTTCACATGTTTCGCCATTTGGACCACTTTTTGAGGGTCAAACGGTTCGCTAACAAGGATGCTGTGATTCATACCGTTAGCAATTTTTTGGACCACTGCGATGCCAGTTTCTACCACTGCGACATTTTTGCACTGAAAACACGTTGCACACCTGCTGCCGAAGGTAGATATTTTTCGGAATAAAATGTATTTCGTCTTCTGTTACTGCTGTTTGTATCTTTTTGTCATATCGGCTAATAATTATGAAACGACCCAATACGTGGTTCACTAGAAGGACCTACTGATTAAAGTCCAAGTATGCATGGATTAAAGTCCGCCATGCATGGAATTGAATCCCATGCATGTCGGACGGTAAGAGAACTTACCGAGAAGATTGGGGAAATTATGCAACCATTTTTCACACACTTTGCGGTCAAAGGCAAAATCATGAAAATGGATAAATGGATCCCACATGATTTGACGGAAGAGCACAGAACACGACTATTTGGCATCTGCTCTTCTGTGCTTTTCCGCAACCGAACAAACGATGTTTTCATATGCCGTATCATACTGATGGAAAATGGATGCTGTATAATTATCACCGGCGTTTGGCGCAATGGCTCAACGGAGATGAAGTCCCGAAACACACCCCAAGGTCTTTACTCCATTCCAGTAAGTCCACGGTCAGTGTTTGGTGGGCTACAGCTGGTGCAATGCCCTCCTTCTTCTTACAACTGGGTCAAGCAATCACGGCGAACAGGTATTATCAAGAACTTGACATTATTTATGGAATACTGTCCAGCAAGCAGCTAGCATTAGTTAATTGCCATAGGCCCATACTTCTCCACGATAACGCGATACCACACTTTGCAGAGCAGACGATCAAGAAGCTGCAGCAATTGAGTTACGAAACGCTTCATCATCCGCTTTACTTTTCTGATCTGACCCTCACGTATATCACTTTTTCGAGAACCTTTCTACAGAGTAAATTCTTTCCCAATCAAACATCAGCTACAACCACATTTCACAAGTTTGTCGTAACCCAAAGGTCGACATTTTTTCTCGGCGGCATACAGAAGATTGTATCTCTTTGGCAAAAGTGTATGCTGCTGGGGGTAATAATCTTGATTAATAAAGTTCGTTTTGCAGCGTAATTTTGGTGTTCGAAGTTTCCACCAATATTACGACATTTCATTTTCACCAAATCTAATACTGTACATGGTTGTCATAACGTCTCTCTCGCATTACAAAAATTGGTAAATGTGCACTTTAGCGTCCTAAATTATTTCGTCGGAAAAAATTAACAGTGTGGTAAAAGTGCGACGTACAATTTTTTAAGCATGCAAAAAAATGGGGAAAGGTGCGAAAAAAGTAGAATTTTTAGATAAAAGGAAATAATTTTCCAGAAATATTTACCTGTTAGTACGATGTTTTGCAGCAGTTCGTGCGGAAGGGTGAAGCGATGGTAACGGACACGACGTCAAGGTTCCGTGAGTAACAGGTGGTAGTGAATGCGCGGAAGAATGCAATAGTGGAGGGTATTTTTCGGAGGAGTGTGATGCGTCGTGTAATCGTGTGCAAGTAGAATTAGTTCAAATGTTTCATTAATTTTTGAGAAAGAAATGTGCGAAATGCCATTATTAATTTCACAATGTTTCCGAATGCAAAGAAATGAAGGAATGTAATTGTGTTCATGTACCACAGAAGTGTTCAGTAAGAACTTTAGGTTCCGATTGAATGGCAAGATTTGATTATGGTTTCGAAGATGTATAGGGTAGTAGATTTGTTCACCCAATTCATTTGTATTTGTTCTTTTATTCCGTACATCGCAGCTCACATTTTTTCCTCCTGAAACGGATATTTTTGAAAATGGAGTTTCTTCAATTAAAAAATCGTAGTATGGCAGGGAGCCCAAGAGCTTGTTGTCATATTGTGCCGGAAAATGAAATTTTAAGCCCTAACGAAATCTGAAATGAAGTATGGAGAATCACGACTTTGGAAAGAACCACTAACGCTGTTGAAAAAGCTACTAACACCACTTACAATGCTGCGTAAAGCGGACCTGTTTCCTTCAGTGTATTCCTACAAGACGCTTGTATGAAAACGTACTGCTCAATCACTTCCTGTTGTATTCTTCCGCCCGTAACTTGCCCTTTTCAACGAAGCTATCATTTACCGGTCTACACCTTGACACCGTCGCCGCTCTGTCGTCCTAGGCCTACCGCACGTACTCTTCCAAACCATCGCACTCCCAGGTTAATACTCCGATAAAATTATTTCCTGTTCTCTACAAATACTATATTTTTGCTTCTTTCTCCATTATTTTGCATGCTTAAGAAATTGTACGTCTCACTTTTCCCACACAGTTAAATTTTTCCGACGAAATAATTTAGGACGCTAAAGTACACATTTTCCCAAAAATTAATATAAAACAATGTATTACAATTACAAAAAAGGGATTAAACGACAATGAGTTTGCACAAGTAAACTTTTCTTTCCAGTGTCAGTACAGCTCCACATAGGCATCATTTTTGGCCCGGAGGACATTTAAGCGATATTCGATTAACGCCATGTTTTGTTTAGCATCTCAGCAGAGACAGAACCTGTGACGTCTGTTATTTTGCTCTTCAACGTCTCGACATCCGAAACACTGCTAGAGTAAATGATATTTCACATAACCCACAGGAAAAAGTCTAGATGGGTTATGTTGGGCTATCGAGGTGGCCGTGTTATAGGACCGTCGAGGACAATCCATCTCTCTGGAAATTTAGCATTCAGGAACTCACGAACCATTATTGATGAATGTGGTGGGGCACCGTCTTGTTGGAAAATAACCGAAGGTCGGAGTGCATGCAACTGACGTGCTACAAAAATTCCATCATGTCCAAGTAGACGTTACATGTTACCGTGGGCTCTGTAAAAAAAGAAGGTTCCGATGCTTCTGTCATGAATTAGGCTGCACCAAACGTTCACTTTCGGGCTAGCCCTCTGTCGTCCGATGACATAATGGGGATATTCTAATCCCCAGATTCGCACATTGTGCCCATTTACTGTACTAGAGCGTGGAATGTAGCTTCAACTGAGAAACAGACACGGTGTAGATAATCACTATCGTGAGCTATGCGCTGCAACATGTCTGTCGCAAATGCAGCACGGAGAGCCCGGTCATCAGGGTGAAGAGCCTAAACGATCTGTACGTTATAAGCATACAGATGAAGACGTTTGTGTAAAATTTCGAGCACCGCGGCTCGGGGAATCCCAGTTCTCAGTGAAGCACGACGAATGGATTTCCTGTGGCTTCGCAGAAATGCCTCCTGAACATATGCAGTTGTCTCTTGTATAACCGGCTTTCGGGCTCTCGGGGAGATCGCCAACACTACCCGTCTCTTTAAACTTTTCATACTAAGCTTTTATGCTTTTTTTTATTGGGTTGTGGTCGTCTGTACTCTTTTCTGCAACGACGCTGAACAGTAACCGCTGATTTGGTCTTATGGTACCACAACACGCACACCGCTTTTTCTTGCATGGAAGCCATTATCGATTAAATGCTCCTCTTATTCATCAGTAGCGTTTACCTAAAGAACAGACAAAAAACTTTACGAGAGTTGTTACATTATGTTGTCAGCCATTTTATTTTAGTTTACATAGATTTTTTTTTTATATTAATTTTTGTAATGTGGGAAAGATTTTGTGGACACCCTGTATATCTACTGCTGTGTAGTTACTTTTGTAAAACCAGGCTCGATACCAACCCGTTTCGTTTTTCTACTACTAATTTTCTGTTATTTCTCAAACTGAGTAATCTTAAACACGTGTCTCTTTTCAAGTGCTGTATGTAATCACTAATTTTCATTTGTCCCTGGACCACAGAGCTTTATTTCAAAATGATTCTGGTCGCATTCAATTTTGTTAAACATTCACCAAATTATATATTTACACTGCTCGTCAGAAGATCACATAAATCATTAGAACTCCAAAACTACGAGAACAAATTTATTCAAATTTACCACGGTCAGACATGCAAGTCTTATGTAGATATACATATATCGAGAAACATGATTATATAAAACCCGAACAAACAAATTGATAAAAGGCACTCCCCTCCCCTCCGCCCCGCCTCCTCCCCCAAAAAACGCGGAATAAGAAAGACGCAGTAAGAACACCAAATCACGTTAATATAGAATGTGGCCACCTCTAGCATGAATCGATTCATACCTGGCTGTGTCGATTCATACCCTCACTAAGAAAATCCAAAGAGTGAGAAGGCATCAATTGCCATTCACGCACAAGAGAAGTTTGAAGGTCATTGAGGGTTTGGGGGGGGGGTATAAGGGCCGAAACATGTCTTCCGAGAGCATCCCATAGATGTGCTATAGGATTAAGGACCGGAAAGTACGCAGGTCGTCATCGGAGGGTACGCAGGTCGTCATCAAGAATATCCGGAGAGTACGCAGTCCTTCGTCATCAAGATATTCGTCGACCAGTCTGGCTTTGTGAGCATGAGCGTTATCGCCTATTAAAATGAAACCAATGGCACCAGCATTAAGGCTTGACGTAGTGCTCCAGGATCTCATCCCGATGCCTTTGAGCAGTAACAGTGCCTCCACGAAACACATGGTGGTGGGTGCTTCCAACTAATTAAAATCTAGCCCACACAGATTTTTAACCAGCCCAGGAAGCACGTTTTTCGATCATGTTTTGTGGCTGTAGCTGGTGCCCACCTTGCTCCAGATTAATTCACGCACGCCTGCTGTTAGATACCACGGAAAACCTGGATTCATCTGTGAAAAGGACATGTGTCTGTAGTTCTCGAAACTAGCTTACATGCTCTTTACACAACTTCAGACGCTCCTGTATACGTCTGGAGGTTAACGGTACACATACGGCCCGTTGCCTGGCATAGAGCCCAGCCTTGTGGAGGCGCCTGGAATCAGTTAAGAGCGATAATTGCCTGCCTGTGGATGCCATGAGGTCAGAACGCAGAGACGATGCAGGTGCTCTCTTGTTCCTTTTGGCTGAGCGTTCGATATAGCGGTCATCCTGTGGCGTTATACTCCTCGGACGACCTGTGACAGGTCGTCTGACAACGGTTTCACTTATTTGGAATTTTCTCCACAGCTTTGAGATGACAGAATAGTGGACATTAAAGAATCTGGCCACTACGGCTTCTGTTTGCCGAGCTTCCATCCGTTCGACAGCTCTTCATCTTTCTAAGTCCTGCAAACGTCTTCTTTGGGACATGTTCAACAAATTGGGTATACGGAAATTACAATCGTGTCCTGTAATAACAAATTATGACTATTAGCAAAATACACTTTTCTTACCGTGTTCTTGTTTGGCATCTAAGTGTGCATATGACATTATTTTCGATTGGATATTAAGCATTTACATTACAAAATGTGCCTCTCCACCAGTTTTCATTTGATTGCTTTACTCATGTTTATTTTATTCGTATTTTTGTCATCCGTGCTTGAACTTTTGACGAGCAGTATATTTTAAAAGTGATGAAAAATGTTTAGCAGTAAAACATGTTCTTCAGTAAGTGTGCGCTGTGATAATAATGGCGTGTTGAAATATTAAAAGTGCTTTATGCAGCTGCGATATTATTTAATTTAGTTCCGGCAAAGAAAGGGGACAGATGTTGGCGTGGTTAATTTTAAGTGTTGAAGTGGACACCAACTTATCAGAAGATCATTGTTTGCAGGTTCCTGCCATTAAAGCAGGGAAGCAAATAAATAAATATTTAAACAAATAAAACGTAACAACAGATGATTTCGCTTGTACATGTCTTTATTCTTCGGATTGGGGGAAAAGGGGAAATATTGGATAGTCAAAATAAGTAAGATATACTTCGAACGGGAAACGGATGTTATGGACGGCTTTCTCTACGGTTTTTCTAACAAATCTGTTGTTATCCTTATGTGGCTACATGCCCGTGCAAAATCCTTCGTCGTTCTTCCCTGAAAAACCTCCAACCAGACTCCTCCTTTATGACTACTCGGTCTCATTCCCTTTCACTAACTGTCCCTGAGGAAGATGTTCCCAGACGTAAGAAGTTGACTGCTTTTAATTGCTTACCAACGAACTGTCCCTGGCGCGCTCTCTCTGAGTGAGAGTGTCCTCCTACGACCAAGAGATAGAGAAGGGGTTGTCCTTTTGTTCGTGGGAGGTTCCACAGTACGTGAAAGAATGGCTTTTCAGGATCTGTTGACGCCTTTTTGTAATTGAGCGTGAATTTCTAGTTGCTGTACGCACACTGAATAACCAAAGTAACTATTTAATTATATTTTAAATATTTTCATGTAGCACAGAGAAAATAGATTTAATAAATGCGGGTACGTTTCTTCCCATATTATTATTCAATTCTAACTTCTGAGAAAATAATTTTGAAAAGATGCGACATAATTTTTTCTTTCAGCAAGGAACAGTACATTAAAATTGAAGTGTTTCTTTTTGTCCAGTCAATAAGTGACACTACCTAAAAATATTTCTTCAGAATTAAAGCATCCACAGATGTTCGGTATTTCAGACTAAAACCAATATGTATGGAAGGCGTGCAAGAAAGTAAATAAAAAGGCTGATAAAGCTGTTTCTTCCATAAAAATCTTTTAAGATTCTCTATTTCTCTCTTCACCAGTTTCGTTTATTTTTAACTTTTCCGAATTTTTGTCATTCTGCGTTGTGTTTTACCTTTAGAAGTACGGAAGTATCTGAAGAGATTTCGTGTCACTCCACTTCCAGGCTTTAATTTATATTACTCTTAACATGCTCGTTTTCTTCATCTGATTCCAATTACGGCAAGAAGAAAATTCAGGTACTTTTATTTTCGTGCGTCATCCTTCCTTGTATTCTTCTTCTGCTGCTTTCCATCGAAATGTTTTCTCGCATCTTCCTCCTATCTAGCACATGCAACCTTTTTCTTTTCTTGCTGTTTGACAACTAACACACACAGGAGAAGAAAGATCAGCCAATTAATGAACTTCATGAGAAGCCGAACAGAAAGATCTACGATATATTTAAAAGAGTTCTTCAAACTGTCATGCTCTAATCACTAATTTCGAAATAAAAACAGCATAATACTTCCTGCCAAATAATGTGCATAGCTTGAGCACAATAAAAAATAGAAAAGGAAAACAAAGAAGCGTTCAATAATTAGGAGCGAAAAGAAGAAATAAACTGAAACAGAAATATTTTTACGCTTCTCAACGAGTCAGCTTTAAATAACGTTCATTTCATCCAGACGGCAAAAAGAACATCGCTGCTACCGAACCCAATAACGCAATTCATTATTTTGTGGTATCTTGACAAGCAAACTAACGCTCAAGTTTGGCGCAAACTTAACTATTGTAAAAATCAATGGATAAACAAAACAAAATGGGGAATGTGCATCAAGAGAAACGAAATGTGTTTTCAACGTTTCTTCTTTGTGTTAGTTTTCTAATTCAAGAAGAAGTAATAGAAGAGTACGACGGATTTTAAGCTTGTCTATTTCAATCTTCCAAACTGGATTCGCCCACATGAGACAAAGCAAAAAGATTTATTGAAATTTTATATACACAAAAATATTTAAATCATCTATGGCCCAATTCACTACCTTGTTCAACTATCAAAAAATGACATTATGGACGAAACTATAGAAACAGGACTTCTCTATATTTCGCTGTTTATGGAATAGTATTACCTCGAAACCATTATTTGGTGGTATCTTCATTGACTGGATACCTATGTCTTTGCATGAAGAAGTTTATGAAACACTATGCTCAATTTCGCTCTTTGTGGGATAAAAGTGAACCCGTCTACAAAGTTACTGAATCTGTCTCTGAAATTTTCTGTTTGTGGGAGAGCAGTACTCAGAATCCATTATTTGGTGGTGTCCGCATTGGCTAACTACCTGCATCTTTGAACTAAGAAGTTAGTGAACAACTACTACTCTGCGAGACTTTGCTTGGTACGGCTGCCAAGATATCTCAGAATATATTATTGCGATATGGCTCCCTACCGCTGTTTTATTATGCGTTTGCATGTGCTTTTCGATTTAATGAATTCGTGAGCATCCAGAGCTGCAGGGAGTTAGCAGTACCTGGAGTTTGGGGCCAATGGCTCCCGGGCTGTGCTACGTCAATGCTTTACCCAGAAATGGGCATGGGTTTTTCTCGGGAAATCAGCCAGAGGCCCAAGCCTTTAATCATTCGCCCATGGAGGGTGGCTTCTACCGAGATTTAGATATTTCTGTGCATTTCTGTGTATTTAGGAAGGGACTGTCAGACCCCAGGTCTTAAAGAATCCTTGGAAGTAGGATGCTACGTGATTTGGGCCAGAGTGTTCGACAGGAAAGTCACACGAGTGCGAGGCAGAAAGGGGGAGAAAAACTCCCTTAATTATAAACTGGAGTCCAGCACCCGGCGTCTGATGGCTTTACGTGTCTGTGCGACGCACGGCATATATTAAGTGGTTCGAGGATTCGTACTTACATCGGATCGATCACGAGACTTTTCCGTGGTGGTCACGAATGTTGACCACCAGGCCATCCACGGCCTTGGCTTTTACTGATCTCAAGCAGTCATTATTTGTTTGCGGGTGTATATGCTAGCCGCTGTGGCTTACTAGTCGCGAAACACTGTGACAGGAGGATGAAGTTAATCCTCCTGCCCAAAAGCAAGGGTCATTAGCGTTAAAAGGGTCATTGAACTTTTTTTCTTCTCGGAAGAGAAAGCGTACTTGTTTATAGGCCGCAAATCACATCAATAAGTGACAGTTCTCCGACGCACTGGTATGCTCTTTGAAGGAAGGTTTCTAATTCACACCACCATCATCCCTTTATCGAAAGAAGTAGTTTGTGTATATTTTCTCTGTGGAAAATAATAACTTTAGAGTCATTCCTTGAGTATCTATTTTTTATATATAAATATTTTCATTTGTGCTAGATATCACTGTTGTCGTTTGTGTGTTATATCATTAAAAATGAAATTTACGTTTTGCTTCTTTTACTTTTTGCATGCTGAAATGTCATTATGATAGATTTAGACTTCGCCGTTCTTCTACTGTTTACTCACAATCTTCGTCACTGGTATCGTTATCGTCTAACAATATAAGGCGTTAGAAAAATACCTGGAACACTCTTCGTATTTCTTCTAGCATGGGTGATTGACTTTTCAGATAAATACCTCATGATTCCTGAATATAATCACATAACAGCTACCAGAATAATTCAGCTTTTTATTTGAAAACAAAAGGGTAAAGAAAGCAATGGCGTTCATCTGCCTGCTAAGAGCCGCGGATGGCTTAGTGGTTAGTGTTTCAGACTATCGATGCTGGGTCCCCAGGTTCAAGCCTGGGCTGATCTTTCAGAGATGGTGTGATTTACCAACAATCGCTGAATATCCGCCGTGCATCGGACGAGCACGTAAAGTGACGGCCCCCAGGCTGGACCCAACTGGTTAAATGGGTATCCTTTCCTATGTCCTCCCTGAAATTCTCTCACCCATCTATGTGCAATATCGTACTTGTACGGTGGCGCCATCTACTGTACTCTAATCTCACTACAAACTGTTCTGTCAAAAGTCGCTAGACTTGCTCTCATTCCTTCCGTTTCTGTGTCCTGCCCCAAAAGGCGATCTCGCTGTAGGTGGCTGGGACCTAAACTCTACTACCTGTGGACGGAAGTCCTACATGAAAATGACAAATTCTCCTCCTCCTATCTGCCTGCTAATGGGCAACAATATATTCGCCCTCTAGCGGCGAAATTGTACGACGTAAAAAAAAGGGAAATAAAGGATCATCAATTGCATATTTCAAGCTTCCCAATGCAAAAATATTTTTTTCAAACCGGACTAATATTTGCAGAGATATCGTGTCTACATACGGACGGACGGGCAAACCGATAACATAAGCACGATCTTTTTTACAAAAGACGTTCTAAAAAGGCATTTTCCCCTTATGGTAACCGATTGCTTTCTCCAATCTACAACCTCCACTTTCTACAACGACAGCTTCCCTACTACTAACGGAATACATGTCATCCGCCTCATTGTAGCTGAGTCAAACTCGTCATTTTTCTTCACTTCTGCACATCACTATACCGCTCTCCATATTAATATCCATTAATACTGCTCTGCCCTTTCGGAGTGAGGCAATTTTTTTTGTTGAATGTATTTGCCATAAGACAGTACCAAAAGTGCAGTGAAGAAAAGGTTAATGAAATCTTCCTCTTTTAGTGTAACGTTTATTACACATTTTAATGGAATACGTATGAATATCTTTCGTATATCAAATCAGATAATTTTTGAGAGAAAACGTACTCATTTATCTGAAATTTGTATGGTATGCCTTTTCTTTTTAGCGTTATCTTATTCGTTTTCCACGTAATGATCAAACGTAAGCTTCTTTCACAGAGTTCCGTTTGAACCTGTAGAACTTCGGATCATAAGTTCTACAGCTTCCAATTTCAGTTTGCTGCGTACAACACATATCATGCGAACACACGCAGCATCCACACGAACACAAAGAAGCAGTTTCTGATTGTTTTGATCTTACGTCCATGAATGATACTTGGGACTTCGTAAAAGAAGTCGTTTGTGTTTTTCTTTGCTTCATTAGAACGTGAGAAATTTTCAGGCAAAAATATGAATAAAAAACCCAAAGGTCCGTTATTAGGCGTAAAAACTTTATTTTAACGTAACGCAAGCTTTCGCTTCCAACGGGAAGCTTCGTTAGGCAGAGGAAAATATAAACAGGAATAGATTAAACAGAATCAGAGCGCGAATGCTATTCAAATATAACAATAATCAAACAGGAGCTCGAGTGCTCACGAGTTCCCAATGGCTATGTTTCTCAAGACGGGTGCGTACGCTGTGCATGCCAAGAATTTTGTTCCAAATCGGAGAGAGTTCCAATATGACGTCAGTGTTGCAGGATTCATGGTGCGTAAGAATTTTAATGGTTTCGCGTACAGCCGTAGATCTTGGTTCATCATAAGAAGCTATAATGCGCAGATCAGACCGAATGGGTAAGGCTTCCAGGTTAGCAGCATCCCGAGCAAGAGCCGTGCTCAATTTCTTATTTTTCACGTCACGCTGGTGCTCTTTCACACGGATCTGGAGTGACCTCTTGGTCATACCGATATAAACTTTCCTAGATGAGTCCGGGTATTGGAGAGGTACGGCGTGTACTTCCGCTTGATTCCCGACACCTATGTTACGTTAGTCTGGTGCAAGTAGTGCAGCGATAGGCGTCGGAGCCTGAATTCCAACGTCCATGTTTAACTTTTTTTAAGGCCAGGAATATACGGGATGGACCAAACGAACTTTCTTCCTTGCTTCAGACAAGTCAGGGATCTTCTCGCATCTCTAGCTGCATTGGATATGATTTGCTCTATACGCCTCGTGTCGTACCCAGTGTTGTATGCTAGGACCCTAAGACTGCGCAGCTCATCTTCAAGATCATCGGAGGTAGGCGTGAGGTCATAGGCTCTGTTCGCTTGGTGTCTGAATAGCGCGTATTTGTGCTCAAGAGGTTCCGCTTAATCAGGTAGAATAGGGTTTTGCAACATGAAACGCTTTATAAAACACCTTAGTGTACAGCTCTCCTGTTGGGCTTCTTGTTACCAGAACATCCAGTAACGGGAGGGTTCTGTTCACTTCGTATTCCACAGTGAAACGTAAGTCGCGCTGGGCTGCGTTCAGATCAGTAAGAAAGTTTTTTTAAAGCCGCCAAACCATAACTCCAGATGAAAAAGATATCATCTACGGAACGAAGCCATAATTTTAGGGAATGGTCCAAGCGACTGTAGTAGTGAATCCTCTAAAGGTCGTAGTATAGCTTCAGCCAACACAGCGGAAAGAGCAGATCAAATAGAGGCTCATTTCCTTCGCCGATAAATTTTGTATCGAAAACGAAATAGTGATCTCTTTAGATTGCGGAAACATTATACCCGTCAATCCCTGTGGCCGAAGCGTCTTTTTTTGTTAGAGTGTATTTTAAAGTTAGTGAGTTTCAACTGTTATCAGTCTGATCGAATGTGAAGTACTGCCTGCTAGGTGCGTAGCGATATACACTGGTTTCCGTAAATTAAGAAAAAACAGAAAAATCGCAATTATTTGTGCAAGCAGGGTTTAAAACGCATGAAATTTGGGTACACAAAATTGCGATGGCATCGGTTTAGCCAAATGAGCCGCAGCAATAAGGTGGCTTCTGCGGAGGTGTGCGCCACATCGTTTGCGCAATGAAAAGGAAGGGTTTTGGGATAACAGATTACCTGTAATGGCATCAAGACATCATGTAACTGATGAACTGGTGTGGAAAGCAATTAGAGCGATTGACATGAAATCAACCGGATAACAGAATTCACTTCAGTTTTAGAGGTAGACCAAGGTCAAGTAGCAGTTGTAAGACTGCTGAACTTGATTCGAGTCCTTCTGTTGTCGACACTCTGTTAAACCAATTTCAAAATACGCAATTAGCTTCGCGAAGATACAGAAAAAGGAAGCCAAGGGATACAATATCCATGGATAACAGACATCTCTGATTGAAAGCGCAGAGGAACAGGACGGTGACCTCGACATAGCTACCCTACATAAACGCAGGAAACTACAGTACTTCCACATTGCGCAGAATGCTTCACAAAGGAGGTCTTTATGCTTGGCGATCACTTCACAAAGGTCTTTATGCTAGGCGATCACTTCACAAAAGAGGTCTTTATGCTAGGCGATCACTTCACAAAAGATGTCTTTATGCTAGGCGATCACTTCACAAAGAAGGTTTTCACGCTAGGCAATCACCTCACAAATGAGAGCTTAAGGCTAGGCGATCACCTAACAAAAGAGATCTTAATGCTAGGTGATCACTTCAGAAAGGAGGTCTTTATGCCAGGCGGAATGTTTTAAATTGGCAAGACCACGTCAATTCGACTGAAAACCAATGGAGGTAATAGCATTTTAGAAATGAGTCCAAATTCGTATTTCAGACCGATTCCAGCCGTGCACTGTTCTAGAGAGAACGAGGGATACACGCATATGTCTCTATTATATGACCAGTGAATGTGGTACTTATGGTGGTGGTAGCATGCTGGTTTGAGTTGGCATCTCGTCAGGTAGATGCACAGATCTGTGTATGATTCCAATAGGAAACACGAATGCTCTACGTTATAGGAATGATATCCTGCATCCCCATGTTAGCATTCATGAAGTCTCCATACGAAATACATTTCTCCAACAAGATGATAACTCTCGTCCCCATGGAGAGAGGTGTAAGAGCAATATCTTCAGAAGGAGACCGTCGCCCGTATGATTTGTCTAGCCAGGTCTCCCATCCTCCATCGATTGACCCTGTCTTGGATACTCAAAGGATACTTGTTGCTGGCTCTCTCCGCACGATATGGAGGGACTTAGATAAGCTTTCCACGACCATTAGTCGTTGCTACCTACTGAGCTTCTATACACCATAATCAACAGCACGAAATATTCATGTGAGGGTGACCATACTACCTACTAAGGTACTTTGGGCACTTTATTTTTCACCTGGTTGTGTATGTGGGCATCTTTGCCTGAATGAAGTTATTTTTTGGTATTATTAGGGTATTTATCTTACGTAAGATATGATATAGGTTTCCTCCAAATTTTACAGCATTTTATCATGCATTCTTTGAATTATTGCGGTTTTTTGTATTTTATTTTAATTTATGGGAACCAGTGTATTTGCACTTGTCGCTGTAATAGCGCTTTTAAAAGTCCAGTATTCAAAATACTGTTTAAAATCAGTTATCTTAACTACAACAATTTTTTTTAACAAATTTTCCAAATACAATATTTTCCAGCAGTGTAAAATCCATTCATATTACAAATCCCCGCATATTGGAAATTTCAAATTACAAAACAACGGATACTTGAAACAGACCCGAGATTTCCATCCCATTTGAAATTAACACGAATGTTCCGGGGGTTATTGGCAGATATTATTGTCTCTTCATTGACGTAACTAATTTTTTTGCTTTTAGTACACTATGAAGGCTAACGGAGATTATTTAACTCACCTTCGTTTTGTTGATAACCTAGTCATTTTTGCAATTACTTCTTCAGAGCTGCTGTGTATGATCCAGGAAATCCAGGAACTTGCTGACAAGAGTAAATAAGTGAGATTAAAAATGAACTTTCAGAAAACAAAAGTGATGTACAATGCTTTTACAAGAAATGAAGATTTATCGATTGGTGGGGGAAAGCTGGAGATAACCGATACCTACATTTGCCTTGGACAGCAGATGTCAAGTGAGTGTAACATTGATGAAGAAATTAATCGACGTGTAAAACTTGCTTAGAAAGCTTTCAGAAAAAAAAGTACAATTTTCAAGAGAAATATGCCATTATGTCTTAAAAGAAAAGTGTTTAATCAATGCATCCTTCCAGTTCTTACGCACGGAGCAGAAACGTGGACCTTAAATAAAAAAGTCATGCCAAGACTGCAGACAACTGAAAAAAGTAAGAATAGGAACTCGTAGATAAGGAAAATGACAATAGTGGAAGATATGATCAGGGTAAAATCCCTGAAATGGCAATGAACTGGACATATTTCCGGAAGAATGTACCTCTGATGGACGACCAAAATTTCAGACTGGTTACCAAGAAACATGAACAGACCCAGAAAACCACGTGGGAGATGGATGGATGTAATTAGAAAGACTGTAGGGGAGACACGGAGAAGACTGGCTCAACATACACAATTGTTGAAGAAGAAATTTGGGGAGACTTTCATCCAGCAGTGGATTGATAATGGTTGACAATGGTGATAAAATGATGATGACCCTGTTCTAACAGTAATGAAAAATTTAAATATTTTTCTAATTCCATGAATGAGATTGTGGATAAAGAAAACACCATTCAGTGTTTTGAAAATCGTTTTCTTTTTATAAAATAAGAAACGAAATATCATAGTATTGGTGCTCTTTTTCCTTGTCCGTCTGCCACCTGAACTTCACTTCTGATATATATATATAGCGTGGCTGGAAGCACAGGTGAGTGAAGTGAATACAAAGGGTTTTGGGATGCATCAATGGGTTGTAAAGTAAAAATCAAAGTATTCCGGCCAATTAGTCCACGCACAATTGGCTGCGAATGTTGTGGGAAAGGTAGCCACGAGCGTCTTTCTTCACTGAGTAACCTTGGAAGTCTTAGTTCAAACACTCCACTAATGCCTCATCTTGCGCAACAGATCTCGCACGCGCTAGATTCGACATGGTCAGTCAATTTCTGGATCGTATGTCCAGTGGTTAGGTTGCGTGACTGAAGGCGAGATAGGTCCGGATTGTGATGAACGCCCGAATGTCTGCGGCTACCGTGGGCACGCGATGGGCGATGCCGGGAATTTACAAGCGGTTTTGATGTCCGTTGAGAAACACGTATTGTCTAGAACCCTGTTTTCGCGTAGCAACGAAAGATAGGAAACAAAAAAATAATAACGACTGACAAATTTCTGTGACATTCGTTTTGTATGTCACTGGCAATTATTAATTCCTCCTGAATAGCTGTCTGCGGAAATTTCCCTCTTATGTTATCTCTGATTGATCTTTTACAAGCGGAAGTAATTTTTCCTGTCACGTTTGTCACTAAATCTCATAATTCGCAACAATAATTTTATTAGTTTGTACACTGCCATCATTAAAGCTATTATATTATTCCTTCGAAGAAGGCGTAACAAATGATGGCGTTGAAGCTTATTCTAACGACACCCACGAGTATTAGCAGCTGCAAAAGTTCCTTACTGACGCTAATTTTTCCAACAGGGGGCGGAATCAGAGTTATAAGTGTTAAGTAACCGCAAAGGATAGCGACCTCTTTGAACCTCATTCAGCAACGAATTATTTTCAGCATTGAAAATTCATTGTTTGATGTTCAAAGAGAACTCAAAACGAGAGGATGAGGAAATACGCACAATAACTAGCTTTATATTAGAATCTATGACAACTAGTTTTTATTTTAATTATCATAGATAGTAGCTACTTCGTTTGATAGGATATCGTATCTAAAACTCAGAGAAGTTTTTGGACTAACATTAGGGATGGCGCTAGACTTCGAGATTAGGATGCGCGCACGTGTGGGCGAGCATTATTTTTGGTAGGGCAAGTTTGATAGCAACTGCCGTTTTTGCAAATCACTGAAAGAACGAATTTTTAATGCTTTTTTTATTGGAGGTTTAACGACCACCGTGAGCAACTCAAAAGTAGTTGCCTAGAGACTCAATGGACAACTCCCTAAGTAAGCGTTCTCCCTGCCACAGGCTGCCTTCCTTCCCTGCAACCTGTGACCTTAAATGAGCTCATGCCGTAAAACAAACACAACATCCATTCCTCACCTTGATTCGAACCCGGACCCTTCCCGAACGAATGGTCAATACGTTTCACCACCGAATAGAACGGAATTCGTGCAATCCCCACCCATTTCACCTGCATACACCTACATACACGGATCCTACCACTTGCGCCGCTGGTGTAAGATAGAAGTTTTGGTAGAATGTTGCCTTCAAATTTTTGCTTGCTCTGAATGCATTGCTTTAAACAGCTTTTCAAAGTTTTGCCTTTTTGCTTACGAAAATAGTACTGAAAAATGTATTTAAAATAAAATGTCGCCTTTGTTTATTTAAATTAAATTCTAACGTCGCGCCACGCAGACACAAAACATCCCCCTCCATAACAACCTTCCTTCCACCAAGCGACTTTGCCTTGCACCCTCTCCTACAAAGCAGTCGCAGTCTTAAGAGCACTAGTGTAACTGTAGACTCCACTTTCGGTGTTGGAATCCCATATTTACTAACTAAAACAAACAGCAGAGCAATTAGTAATGCTAATTCCCCTCAGGAATTTCCTCAGTGAATCCCTGTCCACTGCCCTCATTTTCCCCATGCCATACTAACATGAACAAGAAAGATGACACCCAATTTTCGGGTGTAATAAGCACGTTTTTTTAATCCGTTCTGACGCAAATTAAATTTATCAAATCTATTCAAAGTCAGTGGAACCGTTATGGAAAACATTAGATCTGACAACAGAAAAAAGATTTTCAATCGGTTTTTTAATCCCTCAGATATTGCTGTAAACGGAATCGTGAGCTTACGAACTCTTAGAAACAGAGATATCGACCAAAATAAGATGTGACTTTACGTTACCTGGTGGGAAAACCATGCATTATTTTAGGAAGAAAGTATTCTCAAAAGGTTTATCCGTATAAGCAGTATCGGTCCAAGAAAAAAAAAAAAATGTGTCGAGTTTTCAGGAGCCCAGATTTTGCTACAAATACATCAGAAGCAGAAATTAACACTTATGACCCCTGGTGCTCAAACCATTCTTTACCAAACATTTGAAATTATGTCAAAAATATTTTCCATTAGGTCTTGTATGCGATACAGGAAGAATTTTTCGAATCTGAGCTTTAGGAGCAGAAATAACGCAGAAAACGCAATTTACCTTTGTGCCCCCTAGCGGAAAGCCTATGAGTTACTTGTAAATTTTGAATTTATGGGAAAAACATTTCGCATCGGAAACACTATCCAACAAAGAAGGAATTTTTGAAATCGGACTCTTAGAAGTAGAGATATTGACAAAAATAAGATGCATATGTACGCCCCCTGGCGTAGAAACCATGCATTATTTTAAGAAGAAAATGTCCCTAAAAGAATTATCGACATGAGTAGTATTGGTCTACAAGCGACTCGTTTTTCAATCGTGATTTTAGAAGTTCATATTTTGCTGCAAATACATCAGAAGCGGATATTAAGATTTACGCTCCCTGGTGGCCAAACCATTTTTTTTTTACAAAAATTAAAAATTATGTGCAAACGATTTCCCATCAGGAGCTGTATGCGGTTCAGAAAGATTTTTCAAATCGAAGATTTAGAAGCAGAGATATAGGGGGAAACGCAATTTACCGCTACGCCCCCTAGCGGAATGTCTATGAATTACTTGAAAATTTTGAAATTATATGAAAAACATGTCACACGGAAAACACCATCCAACAAAGAAGGATTTTTTTAAATCGGAGTCCCAGAAGTAGAGACATTGACAAAAATAAGATGTACCTCTCCGCCCCCTGGCGGAGAAACTGTGGAATATTTTAGGAAAAAAATATTCCAAAAAGGTTTGTCGATGTGAGTGACATCAGTCCACTAAAGAATTTTTCAATCGATATTTTAGAAGGCTCAGATTTTATGGCAAATACATCAGAAGCAAAAATTAAGACTTACGCCCCTAGGTGGTAAAAGTATTCTTTACTAAAAATTTGAAATTATATGCAAAATGTTTTCCATCAGGAGATGTATCTGCTGAAGAAATTTTTTTCAAATCGGAGTTTTAGAAAAGAGTTATCGGGAAAATTATAATTTACTTCTACGCCCCCTAGCGGAAAATCTATGCGTAATTTGAAAAAGTAACTATATCTAAAATACTCTTCGACATAAATGGAATCGAAAGATAAAAGAATTTTTTCAATTGGATGTTTAAAAGCAAATATGTGGAATAAAACGTATTTTTGAATTCGACATCATCTGCATTTACGCCCTCTGGCGGCGAAATTGTACATCGTAAAAAAACCGAAATGAAGGATCATCTTTCACATATTTCAAGCTTCCCAATGCAAAAAGAATTTTTCAACTCGAACTAATAGTTGCAGAGAGATCGTGGGTACAGACTCACGGACGGACAAACCGATAACATAAGCGTGATCTTTTTTTACAAAAGACGTGCTAAAAAGAGGAACTAACGATTTAGAAGAGTGGAGACTAATTGAATTTTCAGGACCCTGCAGATGATATTTCGATAACTTTTCTAGGGAGAACTAAACGACTCACTTCCTGAGGAAAAATACGTAGGGCTGCATGAAATAAAACGCAAGTCTCTTACTTGGCAAAATGCAGATTATATTTTAAAGTTAAATGTACTGAAAAATGGTTCATTTTGAACTGGGTGGACAAGACAAATTTCATGAGCCCACTGTCGCATTCCTTCGGCGACGTCCCTGCCTAACATGTTTACACAACACACAAACGTTAGCTGTCACACACACTGCTCTGCGTGAGGTACGACCAATATCCAATAGAGAGGTGAAAACACGTCTAATTGTTCGAGACAGAGGAACATCGTTCCGGAGATGCTGAACTCACGTGATGAATTACATAAATTTGTCGAACACATTATAACGAAGTGAATTTCTCCGTCATTTTTATCAGCGCCAGGATTCGAACCCGGGTCCACTCATTCCGGAATAAGTTGCTCTACCAATTAAGCTACGCGGACATTTTATTCTGATTCCTATCTGCCTTTATGTCGTGTGCGTCCTTCTGGCAGGTACGTCACATCTCCTGGTACGTTACAACATGTCCTCAAGATTGGCTACAATAAAATTCACTACAGAACTTGAGACTAACTACTCACTGCCTTCCTTAGATATACTACTCGAACGTGACCGAGAAATATACAACATCCGACATTCTGTGCATAGGAAGCCCATTGCATGTACAACAATAATTTCTATAGAGTCCTTCCTTCCGATGAGATAGAAGATGTCATCAAATCACTTTATGTTAAATCGGGCATTTATGCACTGCCCTTCCCATTCATTACGACAGAATGAGATTGACAACATCAAGGATATTGCAGAAAGACATGGATACAACGAATACATTGTAAGTAGCGTACTTGTTAAAATAAAAAGAGCCCGACAAAGTACGTTGTCCCAGACACTAATAAAAACAGATTTGTCGTTTCACTTGACTACAACCCCTGGATTATACCCGTTGTGAAAAATATTTGCAAAATAAAACATATTAATTTTGGTGTTAAAACGAAAAATATGCTATCAATGGTAAAAAAAGATAGAGACCTCATAGAAATGTGAAAGAAATTCGGTATATGTAAAATTCCTATGAAGGTAGCGTCACCTACAGCAGATGACAAGGTGTATATTGGCTCGACCTCCCGTTCTCTAGAAACTAGGATTAGGGAACATCGATATAACGTCAGAACTGGTTCTGAGGCAGCAACCCTTTCACGATTATCGAATGAATATTTCCCCAACTGGAACGAGGCCTTAATCTTAGTAACACCCTTAAAAAAATCATATTTGTTATTTACGGAAATCCTCTACATACATAGCTTAGGACACTTATGTTGCAATGACTCTACAAATCTATATATCCTACAAGCTTAGAAACCCTACTGGGTGAAACTAGAGGCGAAGCAGAAGATGATTTATCATCAAATGTGTAAGAACCGGCTAATGACTATGGTCAATGGTAAGTGCGCTGCAGAATATCGTTTATCTACACTTTGCGTTTCTGCGTCAGAATTTTCAAACTCTGATCCTTATATACATGAGCTTTGAATGATGTTCCACATTATACTTACATCTGGTGATGGACCCACAGTGGGTCTGAAAATACTCGTGCATTTTAAAGTGTTTTTAACCTGTATACACCGAAGTGCCAGAAAAACTGGTACAGACGAGCTTATGCAAAATACATAGCAACGTCACCTCTGCGTGTACTCGATTGCGTCCGACATTACGTATATAAAGCGATAGACATCATTGCTAGCTGTCAGAGCTGTTTCGGCATGAGAATGACAAGTAATAACGATTTAAGCGTTATTGCTAGTGGAAGCAGCCTGGCCTGACATACCTCAAGCCCACATCCAAAGCCTCTTTCGTTCGATGCCGCGGCGTGTAGCGGCTGTTATTGCTAGCCGTGGGGGCCACACGAACTATCGATGTCTGCGTGTTCCGCAAGTCGCACGAGCCTGTAAGCTCAATCGTTTCATCTTTGTATCTGTTGTTACGTGTCCAGTACATCTGGCTTTGCTATCTCGTGTCTTTCTTAGTGTTGCATTTTGTGTGGCCAGCAGTGTATTACACATGCGATAGACTGAGATGCCTAATTATTAGGCACACCTACAACAATTCAGGCTTTTCGGCAGGTCAGAATCGTGGTCCACCGATTCTGACCTGCTGAAAATCCTGAGTTCGTTAGCGCATGGAACATACTAAATGCTGAAACCATCGTGCAGTAATGTTTTATAGGCGCAAATGATCGGGTCTCGCAGGCGTAGCAAACTGTACGGCGGCACAGTGTCTCAGAGAATAGCCCGTGTCACCTCATCCCAGATGTGCACAACGAGACTTAAATCTAGAGACTGTGCAGGCCAATGAAGCAAGAGAAACTCGTAGGCAAGTTCTAGCAACCATTCGTTTCCAATACGGGACTTGTGAGCGGGTGCAGTATCTGCTTAACGTGTTATAATGAATTAGCTTTATTTGCTTTCCGCTAAGCTAATTATAATGAATAACCTTTTGTACCAGCTAAGCTAATGATAATGAATAAAGCTTTCAACTAAGCTAAGTATAATGCTTCTGCTACTGAATTATATGCTTGCACTAAACTTCAAATAGTGAATTCAAATGGTTGTTGTTACTAGTTAATTAAGAACATGAATAAAGTCTCCTGCTAGTAGTGGAGTAATAGTATTGAACAAACTTGTAACTGGTAGTAATGTTGTAGCAGTAATTAAGATGAATAAAGTCTTATGCTGGTTGTTACTAGTAATATTAATTGAAATAAACCTAACAGCCAGACAGAGGTCTGACAGTACTATGAACTGAGAAAGACGTACTTACGTAAACCATTTATTATGACCTTCTACTGGAATCATCACACACAGCTACTCAAATAACAATAATAAAGAATCAACCTAATCACATAGAACGAAGCTCTCCCTATAACAACAAAAGCTCTCCTTGGCTATCGTTGAACGCGCCTATTTATACTGGCTACCACCACGTCATGACTTACACTCATTGCCAGATCTCATTCAGCGGGTGAAATAATATTTCGTTCAGTAAGAAGATAATTTACATAGTAAAATAAAATAACCAGAGATAGTAAAATCAAAAGGAAAGTGAATATAGAGTATACGTTACAGTGTGTATCGGCTCAAGGATAAACCTTAGGCAGGAAAGAATGGAATTAGTCAGCGACAATATTCAGATACGCAGTGGCATTCAGATGTTCTTACGATGGTGATCTGAGAGGAGGAGGGCAATGCGTGTCAGGAAAATATTCCTCAGACCAGCACGCCGCTGCCTCCGCCCTGTTCTATTGACACCTGAAAGGATAGCTCTATGGTCTCATGTTTATTGGGCCAAATTCAGATTCTGCCATCCACATGATATAGAAGGAACCTGGATTTGTCTGCCCAGGGGACTTTCTTCTCCGCCCGCAAGCGCCCACCACTGACTGCGTGATTTCGTTGTAGCCCATTCACGACATGGCATGGCACATGATACATTCGGAGATAATACTAGGATCATAAATGTTAAGTTCAGCATTAATTTGCCAGTTAATGGTTCGTCTGTTCACTTACATGATTCTGACCAAACTCCTTTTATCCCTGTGATCCATTAGGTGTTTTGAGTCACAGGATCGCCGATTGTTGGACATTTTGCACCATTCACGATAAGGATTTGCAACGGTTGTGAGTGAAAAATCCACAAGGAGGATCGTTTAGGAGATGTTCGAAATCCAGCTATTATGCCACGGTCAATGTCTCTCTGATGACTTGTTTTGCTCATTCCGACCATGAGTCGAGCACTGACTGATGCTCGACGAGCTGGACTACACTGCACATCGCGCTCACGTAACGCCTTACGTGTTGGAGTGAACTATTCATGTGACGAGGGAAGGTGCACCTTATAAATTGGTATCTGAGTGGTAACATGATTTTCACTTCCATCCTAATACTTCGTTGAATAGGTGCACATCCATTATGTTCTTTCAGACTCTTCATATGAAAGTTTACTACAATTCCTTTATGATCAAAGTTAGATTTGAGCCTCGAGGTTCTTAAAATTAGCAGTTTGAAACTGTCGTCTGAGAGAGACATGGACAACATTATCATTTAACAAAGGAACGAATATTTATTACTTTTAATAAAGAAACTTTACAGTCTTAAAATGGAAGCATATGTTGCTTGTACTCTGAAGAGCAATTGAATTAGAGACAGCTGGCGGTATGCAAATGTTGCGCTGTGGACGGCCCTGAAAATGGAAACGACATGACGTATGCAGCGATCCGACAATATGAGGAGTGAGGCGACTGGAATCAGTAAGAGTTGGACGCAGTATGGGTAAGACGAAGGATCTAAGCGCATTTGATCGTGGGCAAATTGTCGGGTCCCGTCGAATGGGCCACTCCGCCTCGGAAGTCGTGCAGGCACTGGGATTTTCACGAGCCACCGTGTCACGGGAGCACTGTGAGTACCGGAAAAACCATCCTGCAAAAACCATCCCTGCAAGGACCAACTGCCGTGGACTTCAGCGTGTGGATGAGCGGGATCATCATCGCCTAGCTCGTATTGTAACAGCGGATAGACGGGCCACAGTGCAAGAAATCACTCGGCAAATTAACTCTGGTGCACAAAAACGTGTAAGCAGCCACACCATCCAGAACCATCTCCTCTCTATGGGGTACAGAAGCCATCGTCCCACGAGGGTACCGCTGCTGATCGCACATCAGAGGGTGCAAAGATTAGCATGGGCGCGGGAACATCGCCACTGGACCCTAGACATGTGGGAAAATGTTGCCTGGACTGATGAGTCAAGATTCACGTTGGTACATGCGGATGGCAGGATACGAGTAAGGCGCAAACCACATGAAGCGATGGATCCTTTTTGCCAGCAGGGTAGTCTTCAAGCTGGTGGGGGTGGCATTCTCGTCTGGGGACTGTTTACGTAAACTGAAATGGGATCCCTGGTACGTGTGACATCGTCCCTCACAGGTCAACGTTACCGGGATATCCCGGATGACCATTTGCTCCCGTTTGTACGTCTTCAACATCCCGCCCGCTAGGGGCCTCATCCTGCAACAAGACAATGCACCGTGCCATCTCTCCTGAATGGTATCCGAATGGTTGGATGAACACTCCACCGACGTGACCTCGCTTCCTTGGCCAGCTAGGTCACCATACCTCAATCCCATCGACCACATCTGCGATGCCACCGAGAGAGTTGTTCGAGGCTCTGACCCCCTCCATCAAATGTTCTTGAACTGTGGGAGCTTGTTCAGGGGCCGTGGATCCGTATAGCTTCCTAACGTTTCCGGTGTCTTGTCGAGTCCATGCCGAGACGAATCGACGCCGTCATCAGGTTGAAAGGTGGTTCTACACGTTGCTAGACAGGTATCTCTAATTCAATTGCTCTTCAGTGCATATCTGCTTTCATAGAACGAGGTCCTGTCGCAGAACCAGAAAACATCCCACCTCTGAAACAAATAGAAAATTCCGAGGGCCAGTGATGTACGAAACTGCAAACCTGATTTTATGTGTATTTCGACAAATGAAACATTATAGGAGGTATAAATGTTGTATCGGCTTTCTGATAAGTCTTTGGCAAGACCAAACAGCCAGAATAAGACAATGCACAGTTTGTCGCGTTCAGTAAATCCCACAGCGTGTAAAACTTGTCCCGTTAGGTATTTTTGTATTTTGCATTTCTTCAGCAATTACCAGGCTTTACATGGTCCATTTGTAATAGGTATTTCACGTTGGACAATACATCTCTTGCTAATTAGTCTCCTAGGTACAAGTCACACCATATGCCAATTCGCAAGGTAGTCAAATTTTAATATGAAGATGATCTCTTAAACGTGAGTCAAAAGTAGTTTCTGTCACATTATCGTCGGAAATCGCTTTTTATTAAACATTTTCAGTTTAGGCCTGATGCCAGTTAAAAGCTTTGATGTTAAGATAAAAGTAATTGAAAAGCTTTGATGGTGTGATAAAAGTAATTGAAAAGCTTTGATGGTGAGATAAAAGTCATTGAAAAGCTTTGATGGTGAGATAAAAGTCATTGAAAAGCTTTGATGGTGAGATAAAAGTCATTGAAAAGCTTTGATGGTGAGATAAAAGTCATTGAAAAGCTTTGATGGTGAGATAAAAGTCATTGAAAAGCTTTGATGGTGAGATAAAAGTCATTGAAAAGCTTTGATGGTGAGATAAAAGTCATTGAAAAGCTTTGATGGTGAGATAAAAGTCATTGAAAAGCTTTGATGGTGAGATAAAAGTCATTGAAAAGCTTTGATGGTGAGATAAAAGTCATTGAAAAGCTTTGATGGTGAGATAAAAGTCATTGAAAAGCTTTGATGGTGAGGAAAACAAGACATTGTTCCACACTATTTACCAGTTTTGAGAAAAAGATTGAAGAACAAATGATATTTCCTCTGCATTTATTCTGTGCCATCAGTAACTTAGGTTAACGCACTGAGATTCTTGTATTTTTGAATGACTGAAAAATCCCCAGTGGATTAAGTTTTCATATACACTATATTCACAAAAGTCACCGGACAGCCCTTCAAAAGCAAATGAACTGATCCGCTACGTTGTTAAGATGCGCGGTACAGCTGCAAACGGTATAAAGCAAGCCTGCAGCTGCCCGCGATCATATCGCACTGGGTCGTTGAGTGAAAATGTAGCGGCGGGAGAGAACTGACTCTGAGAAAGGAAAGATTGTTGGGTGTTGTATTAGTGGGCTGTCCATAAGAGAAACCGAGAAGCGTTTAAACATACCCAAGTTAACTGTTTTGGATGTACTGAATAAGTGGAAGACACATGGCGTGCCTGAAGCAACAAAACCTACAGACAGATCAAAGAAAATCAGTGATAGAAGACGTCGGATCCTCAGGAAAGTCGTTACAGCTAATCGACGGAGTACTGAACAAGACCTCAGTGTGCAAGTGAGTTAAAATGCTGGAACCTCGGTATGTACACGTACCATTCGCAGAGAACTTCATTCCGTGGGCTACCGTGCTCGTGCAGCTGCTCATAAGCCTTTCATCTCCACTCGGAATGCTACTCGTCGTTTAGCATTGTGTAAAGAACATTTATCGGGGACCGTAGATCAATGGAAACGGGTCCTACGGACCGATAAATCCATATACACGATCCATAATTCCGATGGCCGTGTGTGGGTATGGCGGCAGTTGGGGCAACTGTATTTATTGTATTATTTACCACAGTGTACTGTATTTGCCACAGTGTACTGTATATAATTGTATTTATCACAGTGTACTACTCCTACGGTCAAGTATGAAGCTGGCAGTGTACTCGTGTAGGAGTGTTTTTCGCGGTATGGTCTCGGCCCATTGCTTATCGTGGACAAACCTGTTAACCAGCACGTCTACCTCGATATTCTGGACAATTATGCCCTACGAACTAAGTGACAATACTATGGAACCGAGCCTTCTTGGTACCAGCAGGATAATGCACCAAGCCATGAAGCAAGGTTTCAAAATCGCTTTATTATTATTCATCATAAGAAAACATAAGAGGGAGACGTACAGCGTTGGGCGTCTCACTGGGAAATAATACAAACTGTTAAAACATGATGGTATATATACTACAATGACAATGAGGATGAATAACAAATGTTGCAAACAAAGCTTATTGCACAAAAATTGCAGGAGAAGTGACAGAGAGAAACACATTGTGTCACATGACATTGGATGGGCATGATTTACTGGATAACACAGGCGAAACAATAATACAAATTATAAAAAGAACAGCACAAACACCGCCGTGAAGGTAAAACATTACATACATGAGATAAAAACACAGCGTGCACAATTGTGCAAGTTATTTAACGAGGGCACCAAAGCAAAGTAATACAGGCGGGGTGAAGGTAATTAATGTACACGAGTAAGCATGAAAATACATGAGATAACATTAGCATTCACAATTCAACGGTAGCGCGGATTGCACGAAAAAAAAAATGCAGAAGGAACAGTAAGATCACATGGCAAAACTAAGAACGCACACTGGGATGACAAGAGGAATTAGCGCAAAATGAGAGCACTGTACGACGCAATAGATGTAACTGGTACATTAACAAGACATGATGAACCATATTGTACACAGGGATGACCAAATAAAGTACACAATATGAAGACACGATACCGCGCAAGAAATGTTACAAGTACAGTAAAAAGCACACGATAAACCATGAGTTCACTCTGGGATGTTATGAGTATATGCATAAAGTGAAAGCACAGGACAAGCCATAGGTTCTGACAGATGACAGAATTTATCATAAATGTGCACGTGCACGATCAAAGCATTAACACAATGTGAAAGCACGGTACAGCACAAGAAATGCAAGAGGTACAAAGGATGCACAAAAAACCCCATGAAAGTACAATGGGATGAAAGTAGTATGTACACAATGTGTAAGTATAGAACTGTACAAAAATCAAACAGGTGCAATGAAAATGGCTAAACACTAAGAAGGTGTGTGAGTGCGGCAAATATAACAAATGGGAGATGGAGACGTACACTACATGACATCTCAAAGTAAAACACACTACAGGAACACGGTGTAATACACTAGGACAGAACACTTACGGTGACCAGGGTACAGCCCCAAGTACATAAAAGTGACGGGAGGTCACTGAATCAGAGGGTACACTGATAACAATGTAAATAGGGTAAAACATAGTACGACACGAAGAACAACAATTCAAATGACAAGATCACAATGATATGCACACTGAGAACGAGAAAAAAACTTGGGTATTACAGCACAGGCTGTAGCACGATCACATGATATACATGGAGACGAGTCGTAGAGTGGAGGAGTGGCACCAGGGTGCCACGGAACTCAGCAAAGGAGGTGTAGAATGTCTTAGGATACTGATAGGTGTAGCAGTCCAAAATCAACCGCAAACCATGGAGCGACCGGCGCCCAGGTAGCATAGAAGGAGGCTTCTCGACGACTGGAAGAAGCCGACTGGTACTCCAGGCGGAGTCGAGAAAGCAATCGATCTCGGAAATGGCACAAAAGTGCTGCGCTGGCCTGGTGTAACGAGACCGGCGAGGACACTGCTGAGTAGTTGAAGGTATACGTAAATAACGTGTTTAACCAACACAAAATGATAGGCACATACTGACGGAAGAGGCGTAGGTGGATGAGCCCGCAGAAGAAGAAGTCTGTAGGCAGTGAACGGAAGATCTTTAGAACAAGAGCGACTGGCAATCCGGAAAGCCTGGTGGAGGAGAGGCATCAGGATGGGGCAGTAAAGGTAGATATGAGAAACGTCTGCTTCCTGTGCGCAGAAGGAGCAGAGAGGGGAGGAGAGAAGGGACATGCGAAAGAGAAAATACGGAACAGGGAGGCGATTATGCAAAAGAGCCAGTGGGTATTAATTTCAAGAGGGGCGCATAAGGGTGAGCGGGCAGCGGCCTAGACAACAGGAAGAGAAGCAGGGGGAACCTCCAGAATAGAAAGCGGTGAAGGGGTGGCAAGGTGCACTAGAAAACGATAAAGAGATTCAGAGAGGAGAGAGGAAGAACCGAGTCTGAGAGTCGGAGGAGAAACGGCAGCGGAAGAGGGGCAGAAAAGACAGAGACGAGACCGGTGGGGGAGACAAGATCAGGGAAAAGCGAAAGAAGTGCAGTAAGCAGGGAGTCATAGACCAAACGGGCGGATGGGGACGTGAGAATAGCGGGTGGCAGGCCAGAGAAAGGGCGCCAGGATAGATCCGAGTTAGTGAGGTCTTGTACGGTTACTTCACCTGCTCGGAGCCAAGAGGGGAATGAAAAGCAGGGGAAGTGGGGATGAACAAGGGAGTTGAAGAACAGGGGTTCAGAAAGAAGCTCTAGAGTTGAAGACGGAGGGGAGCGAATGAGGGTGAGAGAGCAAAGGTGAGTGAGTGCTTCAGAATATGCAGGTGGGAGTTTGGAGGGAGGGGGCGGGAGTACAGCAATCCATGAGAACTAAAGAAAGAAAGGGAAAATGTGGGTTACCCAAGAAGGCAAAAACGTCACGTACCTAAACTGCGGAAGCCACTGGAGCCGTGAAAAGGTGAATGAAGTTGATCACTCGGCTTGCTTTGTAGCACAACGGGACATCAGGTAGGCCAGCACCACCATAGGAGGGAGGAGCACAGAGCTTGTGGACGTTAATCCAGTGGTGACCCGCCCACATTACTCGAGTAAGGCAGCGTGTAACCCCCTGGAGACAGAAAAGCTGGGTCGTAGATGCAATCCAAGAATGATTGCAGATGGACAGAAGGTATGTTCTGGTGAGATTTGCACGCTGGTAGTAGGACGTACAGAACTGCGCACGACACCAGAGCGCAGCTGTGCGGAGGAGGCGAGTATGGAGTTCCGTGTGAGTTGCACTGGATGTAGCTTTTGGTGCGCCTAAATGCACACCCAGGAAACGTTGGGTAGTGGATGACCATGTGGCCCTCCATGGAGCATCCATGCGATTGGACCACGACCCGCACCACAATCCGGTGCTCTTAGACGTATTCAGTTCAGCTGCAGAACACGAAGCATATGCAGAGAACAAACGACGAAGCAGTTGGAATTGTGAGTCGCTACGAATGCAGACGGTAATGTCATCTGCATAGGCAGAGTAAATGACTGAGTGATGCCGTGAGCGGGCAACTGGTGGTGGAAGTTGTGCTAGGATAGATGTTTGCAGAGAGCGTAGAAAGGGCTCGACGGCAATCGCAAACAGTTGACCAGAAAGCAGGCAGCCCTGACGAACTCCCCGCTTGAAGGGAACATGTGCTGTGAGAAAAGATACCGTCTTGACATGGAAAACGGCATCCCGGTAGAGGGAGAGAGAAACAGAGACAAAATGTGGAGGAACGCCAAAGTGTAGCAGCGTTTGTGTTAAATAGGCGTGTGAGATATTATCGAAAGCGGAACGGAGGTCTAAGGAAAAGAGAGCAAGAGGTTCAGAATGAGTCTTGGCAAGATGAATGAGATCGCGAAGAAGTTAAACATTGGAGGAAAGAGAACGGCCAGGAACAGTATAGGTTTGAGAGTCAGCAAGGATGTGAGGAAGGACAGAGTTTAGTCGACGGGAAAGAAGCTTGGTATAGAGTTTATAATCTTGATTGAGAAGAGAAATGGGGCGCCAGTTTCCCAAGTCAAGAGGGTCACCCTTCTTGGGAAATAGGACCACATGTGCGTCCGTGAAATTCCTCGGGAGGGGGAGCAGTTAAATGCAGCAGAAAAAGCAGAGAGGAGAAAAGGCGACAGAGGAGGCAAGAACGCACGATAAAAAGGAAAAGAGAGGCCGTCCTGACCCGGAGCGACATGGGGGTTAAGGAAGGGAAGGTGTCGGACACCTCCGTGGATGTGGGTGAGAGAGACAGTGTGTGAGCAAGATCAGACGGAACTTGAGGCAGGTTATTGAGAAGATGGGGGAGAGTAGAGGGAGAAGGGGAGGAGTTTCACTGAACTTGGTGGTATAGAACTGACGAACGTGAGAGCAAATCGCTGCCGAATCGGATGTGATTTCGCCAGTGAAGAGGCGAAGATGACGAAGCAAGGTAGAAGACTTACGTGCAGATTCCATTGATGTCAGAAATTCATAGGTGCATTCGTCCGGATTGAGATGTTTAATACGCAGACGTAAAAGTGTTTGCTGCGCTAGAGGTTTCAGCAAAGCCTTGAGCTCCGCCTGATATACTGGAAACAGCGGATCTGACAACCCAATCAGTGCGAGCATCTGCCTGGTGTGATCGAGGCGCATCTGACTGGAAGTCGTCATGGTGAAGGAAAGTTGCTTGATATGTAAGAGGAGCTGATGCGTGACATGAAGCCAGTACGTCAAGGTACAGGGTGCGGAATGCAACCCTGCGCGACGAGCAGCGAGGAAAAAACGGAGAGAGGAACAAAAGTCCGGATCAGTGAGGAGATTGGAGTCAAACGTCCACGGACGTACAGTCCGAGGGAGTGACGCCGCAACAAACACTGTGGGGGATGACCGTGCAGTGGTCTGAGGAAGCAGTAGGTTGATGTCGCAACTCGGTAATAGACGCAAGAGGCGGTGTGGAAACGTAAACCCGATCCAGGCGTGCAGTCGATGGAAGCTGACTCCCGGACAAGGGCCACGTGTGTGAAGTCTCTTGTGGATGTAGACGCCTACAAGCATCGGTGAAGGAGAAATCAGCAACAAGGTCATGGAGTAGTGCGACGAGATCCGTCCGACGCTCTCGTGACGAAGGAGAGCGATCCAGTGCCGGGTCAAGGGTGCAATTGAAGTCTCCACCCAAGAGCACACGATCCGAAGGCGAGACTTTCGAGAGAGCTTAACGGAGTTTGGTGAACAAGATGGATAAATGAATAGAGGTGCACGGAATATACACATTAAAGATGTGAAATCGAGCTCCGCCAACTGTGAAGGAGACTTGCTGGAGTAAATCCCGGCATAAGTTCTGCACTGAGAGTGCAGTGAGGGTGGATCGGAACTGCTGATGTATTCCGATAGCAAGCCCACCATGAGATGAATATCGAAATGCATGATGGAACACATAATCGCTAGCACGCCAGCGAGTAAACAGAGGGGAGGAATGGCAGTTTGTTTCTTGCAGTAGTATCGGATCGGCCCCGAGTGGCGGAAGGTCTTTCATTACAAGAGCATTCGCTAGGAGGCTAGCGTACCCTCTGCAATTAAGGGTCGTGACCTTGAATAGAATAGTCAGTCGTTGATTGGAGGAGTCGCGGAGCAACTTTCAGGAGTTGTTGTAATCGGTTTACGCAGCCAAGGGTCCATGAGTGGTGCAGGGGGTCATGTACAAACCCACGAAGGTACTTAGCAATGCACCCGGCTTGCAGGAGCAGCGCGGGAAGAATGTCTTCGCGCTCTCGGAGGTAGTCATACGTCGACTCCAGGTTCGTGGTGTTGGGTGCAAAACTGATAGTAATCTCCAAGATTGAGAAGTTCTGAAGGAGCACCACATTTGGAGAGTACATTTGAAAAGACCTCAAACGAAGGCGGAGACCCATCATCATCAGTGTCCCTTTCCATTTCTGTTGGCGCAGGAGAGGGAGAAAAATCTCCTGAAGATTTGGTAGCATGGAACGGTTGCCCATCCGCAGAGGGATATTTCTTCTTCTTCTTCTTACGTCGGGTACCTGTACGAGTGCCAGAAATGCGTTTTCCAGGGAGCGACGATGCTTGGAAAGCAGACGCAGAGTCTGAGGAGTTATCGGCGCCACCCTCATACTCGGAGACACCAACAGTGAAGACTGGTGGGAAACCAGCGGCGAGGTCTCCCGATGTTGCCACGTGATCAGGAGTAATAAGTGAGGCGAGCACTGGAAGATGAAGGTGGGAGGTGAGGTCAACATCAAAAGACGTTCGTTGACAAGAGGCTTTAGATATACTTTTTGTGTAACTCGGCCAAGGGGCAGTAGGCACACTAGAAGACGGTGCATGTCGAGAGCGAGATGTAGCAGGAAGCTGCTTGGAGGCGGGAGGCACTCTAGAAGCCGTGGGAGCTGGATACTCGTTGTTGGGTCAACGAGCACGCTGATGCCCAAGTTCTTTGCAATTAGCACAGTGTTCTGATGTTAGCCTGTCAATTCTGTAGGAGAGCTGCCCACATCGGACGTTTAGGATCCGTGGGAACTTACGGAGATGTTCCTCTGATGGAAAAATGAGTCGAACACTCCGGCGAAAACTACGAACATTCTTATTTGCAGGATCCTTGGGCGCAGCTGAATGTGTGATAACAGGACCAACAATCTTACCACACTTACTAAGTACAGTACATATCATCGCATCCGAGATTTCGGGGGGCACCGGATGCAAGGAGACCTAAAAAGGGCGCCTGGCGATTCGTTCAGCTTCAAGGTGGTTATCTCCCAGGTAAAGACCAAAGTTTAGAAGCGTGTCTGCATGAACTTTGGATGTGAAATAAACAATCTCCTTCCGCGGCCAGCGGGTGAGGTGAGTAATGGCTCCGGCAGGAAGAAAACCAAGGAGCGTATCACAATAGAACTTCAACGGTGTATTCGGAAGAGCATCCAGGCACACTCCCAACTCGTGGGTGGAGTGAAGTTCCTGTGCAGCCGGTGAGAAGTGCAGAACGTCCAATTGAAGTGAGTCACCATGTATCTGGACATGGGTATCCGCAAGGGGAAGGCGAGTCGCTTGCATCGGTAGGGACGCACCTGAGGTAACGCTAGAATAAGAGCGGGAAGGCAAACCTCCACTGGAAGGCAGAGGTGCAGCACTAGATAAAGAAGCTGACACAACGCTGGGCAAGGCTACCGAGGGCAGAGAAGCAACGCCTTCAGAGATATCCATTACGTCATCGGCAGCATCAGAAGCGAACGACGTAGCAATACCACCAGGAGGGGTGGAGTCAGAGAGTCGAAGCGTAGAAGAAGAAGAGCAAAAGGCATCAGGAGGAGGACGATATTCCTTATCATCAAGGACGGACGCTGATTGGTTTGCTCCGTCAGAGATAAGGATCGACGTAGTAGGAGAAGCTGTGAAGAGAGCGGGAACGCTGCTTTTATCAGCAGTCGCCGTCGCCGATGGCGAGGCCTAATTTAGTAAAAACGACCAACTGGTCGAGAAAATAAAGTGCTGATAGCTAACTGAAAATAGTACTCACCGACTCGGGAGATGTCTTAAATGAAAGATACAACCTTTGTCTTGAAGGCACGCACAAAAGTTAAACGAAAGAGCACACAAAACACACTCAGTAGACGGCGAAACACGGAGCTCAAAACAGATACGACTTACGTCCCATAAAGCAAGGACTGTTGCGGCGTGGTTTGACGATAATTTCGTATCGTGTGAGAACTTGGCAGCACATAGCCCTGATCTTAATCCCATAGACCAACTATGGGATGAATTGGAGCGCCGCATAAGAAATTTGGAACCAAGGCCTACTACTAAGCAACAGTTAGCGGCAGCATTATGTACTAAATGAATGCGCATACCTATCGCTGTGTTACAAAACCTTGTCGAAAGTATATCTCGAAGGGTCGGTGCATGCATTAAGGCCAAAGGTGGGCCGACACCGTACTAATGTATGTCAATAAATGCTATGTTGTGTTTCTCCTCTAGATGTCCGGTGACTTTTGTCAATATAGTGTAAATCTGAGAAAATAAAAGTCAAGAATAATTTTTCAAAGATATTTTTATATTATCGTTTGGTCTTCTGCCTTATATGAAATAATAATCTATTTCTACTTTAAGAAAAAAAAATTAGAAAGGAAAGAAATTTAGGAGATGGAGATAGTGCGGAAAAGGGAAAAGAAATAAAGGTATAGGAAGTCATAAGGATGCATTTCATATCTTCCGAAAGCTATAAGTGGAAGGAATGCGTTTGTATTTCCTGTGCCATATGTCGCAGAAAAGAGAAGGCTGATCCACATCGCATCGTGAACCTAATTTGTCGAAATCAAGCGATGTAGATAGGTTTCCCTCTCTTTCCTTTCCGTCGACTCATGCTTTTTCATCCTTTTTTCGGGCGTTTTGCCGGCGACAATAATGCATCTCGTAGATATGCAGCTAGAATTCATGAAATTCTTGGCCTCCTACTGAGATGAACATGTTGATGTAGAGATGAGCTCGCCGAGATTTCAGGATTGTAAAGTATGCAGATTACCAAGAATTTCTCATTTTACTCTCTTTAGCTTTGGCCACGCTTTTTCTGAGAAATGGGTTTTAGGGCAGCGTGGTTTTTTCGCGAGATATGTTGACATCTAGACAAACAACGTTGGTCCTGAAAAATAAAAGAGGTGCATAAGACATAAAGAAAAGCGTTATGCCACCCATACACAAAAAATTTCCCTTTAGGCATTCTTTTGTTTTAAGGCTTAGGAGACTCAGGGAAAACTAGAAAAATTCCTATTTCTGGAATCTCGGAACTTTTTTGCTTCATTTCATCAGTTTGCTTGTGGACGTTGAAAGATCTGGATATTACCACTAGCGCAATATATTCTAGAAGGAGTAGCAAGAATACATGTACGACCGTATTAAAAATATTCTCCCAACGGTTCATATAATGTCTATTCTGTGACCAATTCTCAGTATATTACACTTTTATTAATATATGCAGGATGGTGTCAGATAGCGTTGCTTTATTTCAATTACTTTACACTGTATAGCCCTAGCTGGAAAAATAGTGTGCGAGATTCCCTGGATTATGGGGCGAATAGGAATCAATCAAACCAATTGGTATCATCACCACCGATGATTTCATACTTGATGTACTGTGTTCGCTATTTCTAAAAAAAAACAAATTTCAATTTGTGAACGGTAAAACTAGTGATAGGATGTTACTCCGGTTAAAAGCGAAGACGGTAATGACAAAAAAATTGCATGGCGGAACAGGTGTTGGCTGCTTGAAATTTTACCTAGATTAGAGCATGTATTACCGAAAGAATCAAATAACAAAAACCTGTAGCAGACCTGGACTTTCCAAGACCAAATCCTGCCAGATGAAAATGCTGCTTTGAAACGAAAAACAAATCATCGAATTCGAATCAGTATTCCTAAATCTTACATCTCGTATCTGGTTGCTTCTCCCATACGGTCGTGAGACATCGACACCTAAAATAGCATTCCGCGAATACAGTGCATCAAAAGCACCTTTGGAATGTGGTGTCTTCCGAGAGTATTAAAAATTAGTTAGGCTGGGAAAGGAAAAAAATCTGCGCTTCAAAGAGTTGTGCGTGAACGTCACCTATTAAACACAATATGAACTAAAGCTGACTCATGAATGCAAAAAATTACAATCATATAACGTACTTCGTGTAGGTGGTTCAAACTGAGCACTTTAGTAGGATATGGGACAGAGTACATACGACAGTAATGGTATCGCCAATAGTTGGGCACAGTTATGTCCACAGCTGGTGACCGTCAGGCAGTGAGAATCGTGGTATCTTCACTGCTGGCCACCCAAAATGCAACACCAAGAAGGACACGAGACAGCAAAGCCAGATTTACTGGACACGTAACAACAGATACAAAGATGAAACGATTGAGCTTACAGGCCCATGCGACTTGCGGAACACGCAGACATCAATAGTTCGTGTGGCCCCCATGGCTGGCAATAACGCCCGCTACACGCCGCGGCATCGAACAAAAGAGGCTTTGGATGTGGGCTTGGGGTATGTCGGTCCAAGCTGATTCCACACTTTGCCACAGTTCATCAGGGGTAGCCGCGGGTGGTGCTTGCCGGGCCACTCGGTTGCCGATCAGCGACCAGACGTGTTCAATAGGCGACATACCAAGAGAACAGGCAGGCCAAGGCAGCAGTGACACCTGGTGGGCCGTGAAGAATTGTTGCACGAAGCGTGACACGTGCAGGCGCGCATTGTCCTGTTGAAACGTAGCCGCTGGCAGCTCCTGCAGGTAAGAGATGATTACAGGCTCCAAAACGTCGGAGATGTCGCGGTGGCTGTTGAGTATACCGGCCATGCCTACCAGAGGGCTGCGGGTGTCATATCCAATTGAGCCCCAAACCATAACGCCAGGCGACGGACCGGTATGGCGATGCATAATGCAGGCGTCAGGCAGTCTCTCACCGCGGTGTCGCCACACGCGGATACGGCGATCGTGGTGTGTTGCAGGCAAAAGCGGGATTCGTTGGAGAAGACAATGTCATGCCATTCCGTAGTCCAGGTGCGGCGTTGAACGGCCCACTGCCGCCACACTCGCCGGTGATGTAACGTCAATGGTAATCGGAACAATGGGAACCGTGCGACAAGTCCCCTCTCCTGCAGACGACGTCTAACGTTACGTGCTGACATAGGTTGTTGCGCAACACACCCTAATTCCTGCGCTAACGTTCCTGATGTGGCGGTGCGAGCCGTCAATGTCCGCCACACAACGTGCCGATCCTCTCGTTCGGTGGTGTGTCGCGGCTACGAAAATCGCTCTCGTCTGTCCGTTCTTCCCTCCTGCACCCACCGAATCCATACTCGCCTCAATGTGGCTGGATGTCGTCCCACACGGGCGCCGAAGTCTCGGTAAACCGCTGTCGCGATAAACCACTATTCGTCGTATGTAGAACTGCGAAACGTGCTGGAATGACTGCCGTATTCTGCGACGAGGCATCAGGAAATTTCCCACACTCACGTCCGGTAGCACAACACACTTCCACTATTTACACCCCGCCTTCTGTGCACTCTTCTTATAGTGCTTCTCGGTGGCGTGCCGTGCGCACATGATTTGCATATGCCATGCAATGCTAATGTTTTGCATGTCCTCTCGCGGGCAACGCATGCTGCGAATTTCAGGCCAACCGGATGCTTTCTTCTTGGCGTTGCATTTTGGGTGACCAGCAGTGTATATTAATAAATTACCGTGTCTGCCTGTCTGTTGGTCGGTCACCTACAGAGGAAAGTACTGAACCTAGAGATCGGAAATTTGGTGTGCACAGTGATTAAGCGGGCATAATCCAACTTGGAGACCCCCTAGCCTTTTTGTTTTTGATGTTCCAATTTTCTGAATTTTAACTAATGTTTTAGTTTTCAAAGCACTTAACCATTTTGAAGATGACAATCCGATTTTTGGCGTAAATGTGACAAGGATGGTAAGTCAGATAATATCCGAAAACTTGAAAATTTCATCGTCCTGGAGCGGGACTCGAACCTGCGTCTCCCAGAAAACGTTTCAAGTTTCCGATCAATTTGAATTTACCATCCTTGTCCCATTTACGCCAAAAATCGGATTGTCATCTTCAAAATTTTTATTATATGGCGTAATCCCGTATTTCTTTCATGATTTATCTGCTTATCCGGGCAAACACGGGATAACATTCTTAACCTCCAGATTCGCTAAACATGAATGCCGGTTGCTTCGACTAGCGAATCCTGTTATGGTTAAATTCAAATTGATCGGAAACTTGAAACTTGGTCGTTCTGGGTGGTGTAGTGGTTAGCATACCCGGGCGTTTTCTGGGAGACGCGGGTTCAAATCCCGCTCCAGGATGATGAAATTTTCAAGTTTTCGGATATTATCTGACTTACCATCCTTGTCACATTTACGCCAAAAATCGGATTGTCATCTTCAAAATTTGTATTACATGGCGTAATCCCGCATTTCTTTCATGATCACTTAACCATTGTTGAAGAGAGCATTGTTGAAATCTGATCGTGCTGTGTGTTGTCCCATGATGTGACGCAACAACAGTTCATTTCATTTCTACAGAATAATATATTTTACTAAACTATCCCCAAGCAGTATTTCATGACGTTTCACGTAAACGTACTATACCGTGCAAATTAATTGGGACAAAGTAAAAAATCACTCTTTTTTCCAAAACTATGCCTTTATGTCATTCTATGCCTTGATGTACACTGATAAATACCTGTATTAGTATGAATTATGTCCTCCTTTAGCTGAAATAACCTCTTGAATTAGTTTTGGCATTGACTCCACTAATTGAGTGCACATATTTTTGACTTCATAATCGTGGAACCACACTTTTACAGCATTCATTATCATGCGTTCTTTGGTTGTACAGTCCATTTTTTCCTAAACGTCTCTTCAAAATATTCCACAAGTTTTCTGTGGGATTTAAGTCTGATGAATTTCCAGGCCAATCAAGCAAATGAATTTGATTTTCCAGCATGAAATTCATGACCAATTTCGAATTGTGATATGGGGCCAAGTCCTGTTGAAGTGTCCCATCAAAAGTTTGCAAGAATGGAACAATCCTACGTTGTAATATTTCTACGTACTTGGCTGAATTCATCATACCTTGAACAGGAACTAAGCTTCCAGTGCTATTTGATGTGAAAACCCCCAAAACATCTGTTTCAGAGAGTGTTTTACAGTTTGTTTGACATGCTCAGGTCTTAATAAGGGTTCACAGTTGCTTAGTCTAACGACATTTGCTTGGTAACCCTGCACAAATAAATGAGTTTCATTACTGAAAATTACCTTTTTCCAGTAGTCAGCAGTCCATGATTTATATTTTTTGGCCCATGCTAAACGTTTTATCTTTATTTTCGCATTCAAATATTGTTTTTTCGTCGGTCTTCTTGCCTTCTGGCCAACTTCCAGAAGCCTACGGCGTACAGTTGAATCACTAACATCACAACCACTAGCCAATAAATCTCTTTGGAGGTCGGTGCTTTTTTTTTTTTTTTGGATTCATTTTACTATTTCTGATTAGATATTTATCAGTTCGTGGAGTTGTTTTTCGTTTTCTTCCACATTTACCTCTCCTTTTTGGAGACGATGATCCAGATGCATTGTATCGCGTAAGCAGTCTTGATACACTTGATTTGCCTACACCAACTGCAGAAGCGATATCTCTTACTGTCATAGAAGTGTGATCCTTCAGAGCAATTAATTTTGCACGCTTCCTTGGGAAAATATCCATTTTTCAATACACGAGAGCAACACGCACTCGCAAAAAGTAAAAACTAACATTCACCTGTCACACACGAAAGCTCACAACTGAAGCTGAAGTGCCCATTTCCTGTTTAAAACCGGTCAAACCACATTCTTACTATCAAGTTCTAACAGTCACACCACCTCTCAGCTGATAAAACCGGTTTACGTGATTTTCCGACATCAACTGGCGATCACATTACAATTCTGAGAATAAAATAGCTTGTCCCAATTAATTTGCACGGTATAGTAACAATATCTCACTGCAATGTTACACAGCATAAATTACGATAACCTGATTCTAAACGCGATAGAAGCCATTATAAAAATGTGTTTTTTTATTCGCGTACCAACTTATATGTGACAAGCGTTCACACATTTACGGGTGGCTTTACCAAGGAAGGACTAATGATACAAACATGTGCGGGAGAACACCACAGATATCGTATGTATATGATATCTGTGGAGAACACCTACGGGAGCCTCGGAGCGATGATATTAATGCGGTGCGACGAATTTTTTTGGGATGCACTTTAGAAGTCTGACGTGCATGATTCCACCGCAGTTACAGGTGGGTTTATTTACCTTTTATACTGCGGCTCTCCGCGAGTTACCATGCAGTATAAGAAATTCCAAACTATTTCTGTTAGATTTTGACAAGGATTCTTCAACCATTGTTTTGTATTTGACATAGTGGTAGGGATTTACAATTTGAAATTTGATCGTGCTGCTTACTGTTAGGTTTCCGAAGTTTGTCCTTCCTCCGGAATTGCTCGGTCTTTGTTTATGTTTCAGACCGCGGCTTCCATTGTTTCACTACGCACTACATATAGTTCCAAAATATTTTTACTGGAAGATTTTGACTACATTTCTTCAATCATGGTTTCGAATATGATATAACGTGCGCTATTTACAATTAGAAGTTTGATCCTTCTGTTCACTGCGTTAGACTTCCAAATTATTACATGTATCCTTCCACCCCAGTTGCCTGCGGGTTTGTTTACGTTTCAGACCACAGCTCTGCGTGTGTTACTACTCACTATAAATAGTTCTCAGTTATTTCGACGGGACAATTTTGACTAGGCTTCCTCAATCATAGTTCCGAATTTGACATAACGCGCACTATTTACAATTTAAAATTTCATTTTGTTGTTCACTGTCTTGGACTTCCAAAATGTCGCGTGCGTATCCTTCCTCCGCAGTTGCTGGCTGGTTTGCTTAGGTTTCACACCGCAGCTCTCTATGTGTTACTACGCGTTATGAATTAGTTCCGCTATTTAAAAAAACAGCAGTTTCTTGATGTTTTTAGATAGAAGTATATGTCAAAGAAATATAAATTGAATACATGAAATGAAATGAGAGGAAAATGTGAATTTTTTCGCATTTCATTTTTTCAAAACTTAATATTTTCACAACTAACTCTTAAGAAACTCATGAAAAACGAGGAGATAAAAGTAAAATGATGTCAGCATATATGCATAGATAGATAGATAGAAGTAAAAAATATCAGCATATATATGTACAGTATATATCAGTGCCGTATATTCGAAGCTAGGCTCGCTGCGAAGCCCAGAGAATGCACAAATAAAAGTCAATTATCAACGGTATTAAGATATGTCGATGCTTTCGCTGCGAAAAAAGCACGTGCGGATTTGCTTCTTTTAACTAAGAGAATCAGTCTAGCGAGCGAAGACCAACGGGCACCTAGTGTCATCGTAACGCAAACAGCTCTGCCAGTCAGTCTTCGCTGTTCTGATTCGAAGACCTTCGATACGGTCGCACGCTAGCGTTTCCATGACTACATAACGAGCGCGTGAAGGCGAATAGGCCATTGCTTTGGGCAACGGTTTGCTCAGAAAAGAGAAGACATAGGACTACATTAGTAACTCGCATGTTCCGTCCCATAAGAGAACGTGTTTCTCGAGAGTTGTATCAGTTTGTGTGAAGTGTCAATGAAATAAAATCAGTGATATCATATCTTAAATTCGTGGCTTTGTTGGACCACGACCGACCTGTTTTTATAAATTTTGTGAAAGCGTTCCTGAACATCTACTGTCAGAACTTAAGAAACTCAATGCTTCAAATTTTGATACAGCTCGACTAAAAAATGAACTAAAGGTGTTTGATTCCCTTGATGAATAGGAAAAGAAATCAGTAAAAGACATTACTTGTTACATAAAGTTGAATAAATTGTCATTAGTGAGGTGTACAAATTAGCAGTCGTAATATTAAAGTTTCCATCAACAACTGCAACTGCCGAAAGAAGTTTTTCTGAATTATAAAAAATCAAGATATATCTTAGAGCCACACAAGGACATGTAAATTTGAGCAACTTGGCTGTTTTGTCGATGTATAAAAACATTATTTTTAAATATAAAAAAGTAGCCGGAACAAAACTTTTTGTGAAAACGTAACACTCAAGTTCACACAAAAGGAAAGAAGAATGGAGTTCATATACAAATAAAGTATTCAGACGAAGAATGGAGTTCATTTACAAATAAAGTATTCAGATGAAGAATGGAGTTCATGTACAAACAAGTGTTCAAATCCTAATCCTTATGATTATTTGGTATCATTTTAACAAAAGCATGTACCTAAAATTTAGGAAAAAACTACTGCTTTTAAAAATTGTGCTGTTTTCTTCCAAAAGCTCTCCATCCAAGTTTTCTACACCGATTAATATCTTCATCAATGTGATCCTCACTTGATATCTGCTGCCCAAGATAAATGTAGGAATTGGTTGTCTCAAGCTTTTCTTCATCAATCGATAAATCTTCGTTTCTTGTAAAAGTCGCGTGCACCACTTTTGTCTTCTGAAAGTTAATTTTGAATCCCACTTCTTTACTCTTATCATCAAGTTCTTGGATGATACTCTGCAGTCTGAAGGGGTAGTTGCAAAGATGACTACGTCATCAGCAATACGAAGATGAGTTACGTAATCTCCATTAATCTTTATACCTTTGCTTTCCCAGTTCAATGATTGAAAGACATTTTACAATGTGGCATTAAAGAGCTTGGGAGATATTGTGTCACCTTGTCTCACTCCCTTTCCAATTCTTATTTGTGCTGTATCCTCAAATATCCGAACCTTTGCACCTGCATTTACATAGATGTTATTAATAATGCTAATGTATGCATCTTAAATACCGCAGGATTTCAAAGCCATTGTATCTGCTGATGGTTTCACAGAATCGAAGGCCTTTTCATAATCAATAAGAGCCATGCATAATAGGTATTCATATTCTCTTGTTCTTTCAATTAGTTCTCTCAGTACATAGATATGATATATAGACGTAGATAGATGTATAGATAGATAGATAAAAGTAAAAAGATGTCGGCCTATATGTATATATACTGCAGTAATACAATACTCATTATAACAGAGAAAACCATTTTTAAAATACGTTTCAGTCTTTTTTAAATATGACAAATGAAAGGTCTCATATAAAAAAAAACAGAACAGTCAGAAAATAGAAAAGCAGGTATCTTTCTTTTATTATCATTACTTTCCTTTCTCCTGTCTGGTTTCAATGTAGATGTATTATAACTGTCACTTCTTGAGACACCCTTTACTGGAGCACCAATATTTCAAAAACAGCAGGACTCTCCATCGTAACTGACCTCCAAGTTTTTTCCCACCCCTTTGCGTCTTTACCTGAGACAGTCAGGCGCCACGATAAGGTAAATTAGAAGCGGAAAAGTAAGAAAAATAAGACCTTTCTCCTTCAAGGCAATCCCAGGGCAAGACGAAGTCATTTATTTCTGCGCGGCACGCGAACCTTTCTGAGACAGAAGGAAATAGCGTATGACCTTTGCCCCCGGGCGGGAATTTCGCGTACCAGATCACCTGGTTAGGCAGGTGTGTTGAGAATTTTGCCCCTCCCCATAACACTTTTCTTTCTGTTTCTTCTTTTTTTCTGACGTTTCTTTTTACACCCGAAGCCTCAGAGCATTTTCTTCTTTTTTCTTTATTCTAACAGCTACAAAACTTGAATTCTAATTTGCATACAGGTGTCTTGTTTGCAAGAAGATTATCCCCTCAAGCGGTAAAGGAAGTGCGAATCATTTCCATATATATATATATATATATATATGTGTGTGTGTGTGTGTGTGTGTGTGTGAAGAAAAAAAAACGTTTTTACATGCTTTCCAGAACAGAATGATTTCTGCAACGGATGACGAAATCTAGAACACATATTTTATTTTCACTTTTCAGTCATGAAAAGTGTTTTTCACTCCTCATGAATGAAGTGATGGTAATAGCCTATACTAGGGTTTAATACAAATACCTCCATGGAGGGATCGTCAATAGGGAATAAATGCCAGATTTTTGAAATGTTTGAGTGGACACGCAGAAAACAGCATTTTTTTTTTTTTTTTCATGATTTTTGATTTCATTATTTACGTTTGCTTTTTTTTTCATTCTAAACATCTGAAGCCTTTGGAAAGTGTCACGCTAAGTATTCGAAAGATTGTTATCTTCAAAATCTTTAGTGCAATTTTAGCTATTGTTTAAAAATTATTTCCATAATAACTATGGCCGCTGTTCATCTGACACAGCGTTGTACAAATCAGCTATTGTGGTTGTTCAGCTGATATAGCTTTGGACAAATCAAAAAGTGATTAGCAGCTGATTGAATGGAGTTCTTCTAGAAACGCACGATTTCTGTCAATCTGCGCACTAGAGAAAGAGAAGATTCCCATTACTGCTAATTGATGGGCAATGGATATCAGCCTGCCTAGGGGACAGTTCGTCAAGACATCTTTTTGTTGGATCACCATGCATAGGATTTAAGTATGTTAAATTTGTAAGCCAAGGAAGTGCGAATCCTTCCCAGGCTTTCCGCTTCCTTGGCTTGACCTGATGCGAAGACTACACATTCCGTCGAAGAAGCATACACACATAACGGCCACTGAATTAGAAACTTTTATTGAATATTTTATTAGTCCTCTTTATCTACGTATACAGCATACCAGTCGTTCACCAGACAGTCCTTCAACTGGCTCAATTTGACGGAAGAGGACTTTTCTCCCGGATCTGTTTTTCTTACATATTCCAAACACTCTCAATGGGGGTCTGATCCAAGCATTGTGGTGGCCTCGGAAGAAGGTGAAAGTCGCTGTCATGCTCGCTGAACTACTGCTGAACACATCTTGCGCGATGGACAGTAGATTGTCATCCATGAAACAGTCGTCAACTGCTGGATAAAAAGTCAGCATTGCAAGATGGATTTTATCAGCAATAATATTCAGATAATCTGTGGAGGACATCTGACCTTCCAACAACATCCGGAAACCAGTTTCATAACAACGTAACGTTCCCCACACTATTACATCACCTCCAGAACTTTGATTTGTATTTAACAAGCAAGCTGGGTCCATTGCTTCGTGGTGTTCCTGCCGAATTCTCTGCCTCCTTGGGTACAGAACAAACTCTACCGCGACTTGTCGGACCACATGACTTTTCCCAGTATTAAAGTATATAGTCACGTGTTCCTGACACCACTGTGGACACACTTTCCTGTTCTTCGCAGAAATCAGTGATTTCTGTATAGGCATGCAACTGCCAATACCAATCGTCTTCAATTCCCTGCGCATAGTTCGCTGAGATATGGGTCGAGAACAGCTTTCATTGAATACTTCGGTCAACTGCTGCCCTTAGGAAGTTCTGCTTCTCCGTACAAGCCTTCTTAGGCAACGGCGATACCGTTCCTGACAGATTGTTATCGCGCCACAGTTACGTCTGTTAGAAAAACAATATTGGTTACCTTTCCTTTGATTGAATACCCGGGAAATCTTACCTTTTGAGAAACCAGTGAGCAATGCTGTTTTCAAAATTGTCGCTCAAGCCAGATATGCACCCATAATAAGCCCTTTATTCAACTTCGAAAGATATCCTTTGTTTTACCCATTGTGATCAACACTACTGACGATTACTGATGAGCACCAGTCTGAAATTGTTGCCTAGGTCACGTGGGGACGCACAGGATCACGTATTTTTGCATATACTTTGCGTAATTGACGTTTACGTAAATCTGCATAAAGGTTTCTAAGTCAGTTGCCGATGTGTGTGAACAGCGAACATCGCAGCACAGAATACTATACTGTTGATTCTCTCAAGTAGGAAACAGTTAAACCATAGCCGAGTGTATATCGTTTATGAGAACGCTAAGAAATTTAGCAGTTATCAGATATATCAAATAGGAGGACACACCAAACTCTATAAGTTCGAAACGCTTACAGGGTAGTGATCAAACTTATATTTAGTGGTGTAATATGGTTTATACAAATCTACAAACTTTTTCTCGCATTCTGAGAAACGGGGTTAGGCTTGAAATGTAGATTATTAGAACGCGTAACAAACAAATGCAATTGTTTTAAATAGCGTGGAACACAACTTGAGCAGTATTACGCGTTACTTCCTACGCGATATACGCTATGTTACGATGTGTTTCCATACCTTAGTAATGCATGCAAAGACACTGGTAGGTTCGTAGAGACAGTATAATTGCCTACCAACTTGCTGCATTTCATTGGCCTCCTTGATCGTTATATCTTTAAAGTTCGAGCAAGGGAAAACTTTTCCAATACTATTTCATATTGAAGTGGGCTAGCAGTGCATAACTTCTCTGTTACTCTCCGTATCCTGAATGTTCTGGTTGACACTTCTTATGTGTTCTTCACATCTAGTGGACAATGATCACTCACACCCGCTGTTCTCATTGTTTCTCATTACAGTTAGATATTATACGTGATATAAACAGAATACACAGAAATGTGAAGAAAGGCTTAATGACTGCTGTAACAAAATCACCTAGAACGACAAAGAGCTTCGCAGTATCCATCACGTTTATCCCAAGCTTTATATATTGGTTGAAGAATATGTTCCGCAAATATAACATCACTGTAACGGTAAAATCAGCGACCCCTTCATCATGTATATTATCTAATTGCAAGGAGCGTCAATGAGAAAAATAAAAAGACAGTGTGTACACTATATCTTTATTACACTTTGAAACTACAAGAAAATTATATTAGGTGTACAAATAAGTTTCAAAGCTTTTTTTGTGTGATGTATACCGCTAATTCGCTAATTTACATATCCGACATTCTCCCGTGTTGTTTTCATGTGACTGTAACTGGTCTAGAGTATATATGTGACACAAACGTTTGCCCAACAGTCAAACGCACTTGCACATCAGTAGGTGAAAGACGGCAAGCGAAACTGCATTTATTCGACACTGCATTCGTTACGTATTTCGTCAATGAAAAACTGCTGCAAAAGCATGTGCATCGATCTTTTCTGTTCTTGGGGAGAATATTGTATCATAAAGCACGTATGAGTTTTGGTTTAGACGGTTTAAAGCAGTTGATTTCGATGTTAGTGACCGAGAACGCAGCGGAGCCTCGCAGAAGGTTGCACATGAGGAACTGCAAGCATTGCTGGATATGAAGATTCGTCTCAAACCCAAAATAAACTAGCTGAACAACTGGGGGTAACTCAACAAACCATTTCCAATCATTTACGCTCATCGGGAAAGATTCAGAAGGAAGGAAAATGGGTGCGCATGACCTGAGCCAGCGGAACAAGGATGAGCGTGCCATGAAGTGTTTGAATCTGTTGAAAAGTATTTCCTGTAAGAAATTGTTACGAGTGATGAAAAGTGGATATGGTGCGACAATCCCAAACGCAAAAAAAAAAAAAAGTAGACCCCAGTGAAGCAACGATTTCGACACCGAAACGTAATATTCACTCCAAGAAAGTTATGCTGTCCATCTTGTGTGATATGAAGGGTGTGCTCTATTATGAACTAATGGAACAGTGTCAAACTGTTACTTATGATCGGTACAAGCAGCAATTGCTGCGATTGAACCAGGAAATCTGTAGGAAACGTCCACTCACAGGCAAAAGATTGCGTCCCGAGAAATTACTGCAGGATAACGCCGGGCCGCATGTCGCGAAATCGGTCAAGGAAACCTTATTGACGCTTGGCTGAGAAGTGTTGGAGCACACAGCGTATACTCCCGACATAGCCCCTTCAGACTATCATTTGTTACGATCGATGCAACATGGTTTGCTTACTGTACGGTTCCGGACTTCTGACGAAGTGCAAAAATGTGTTGGCGACTTAATTGCGTCACACGACGGAGTATTCTTCATGGCTGAAATCCGTCAGCTGCCCGACCGATGGTGGAAGGTGATAAATAATGACGGCGCATATTTTAATTCGTGAAAGTATGGTTGTTTCTCTCAAATTACATGTTGCGTTGTCTTAAAACGTTTTAAACCTTATTTGGACGCCTAATACATTAGAATAATACAGCGATCCTTGGGCAGTAGATGCAAAGAACACATGATATGTGGCAAACAGGATACGCAGAAGACGCGCTTCCTAGAGAAGTCATTTACTGATGAGCCGCTCCTATGTGGAACAGTATTAGAAGAGTTGTTCTTGATACGCATTTTAAAGAGACAACCATTAGGAGACCATTGATCCTCCAGAAAGCTGGCGTGCACAATGCTGATTATGACTGTATGCATTTTATGTCCTGCCTCGGCCTTGAAAAATCCTTCCTCAAGAGTCAACACATGGCATTTTGTATATATTTACAACACTAAATATATAGATTAATACTAGTACTTTGCCGTAAGTATCATCAGACAATTCGTTTGTGGAAATACGCGTATATCCACAAAGCATCCCAACACGATGTCAGAGCAATAAACAGCTGCATCCCATCCCACACTTCTCCACAACTAAAGATGAAAATTTACTCAGTGTAAAGTAATAAAATGTAATTTGCACCATATGTGATTCTGACTTCAGTGTAATTTAGACAAAACTAAAGAACATATCTCTAAAGAAACCGTCAATTTTCGACGCCAATGGCACCATGCGAGCCATTAAGTTTTGTATTTTGCTCCCAATCTAGAGAATCGACAGTGCCTGTAACCTTGTAACTTTTATGGCATCCTGTGAACTTTTTAGCTGTGTTTTATCACTACCATATATTACACGGAATTCGAAAGCCACAAGGCCTATTTTGCCCGTCATGTGAATCTATTATGTTCTCGTAACCACAGTTTGAAGAATGATCCCATATTTTTATCTATAACTTTCCATTTCGTGTATGTAAGTGTGTAGACTTTCATTGGTTAGTTCCAGAATTAGCCCACCAAAGACTGTGCGTACGTACATGAAGCCTCTGATCTCCAGTGCCGAACGGTTATCTTACCGCTTCAGTGAAAGGTTTGGTTCTCTTTTGTTTTTTGGGACTTCGAGAGCGCTTCATGAACGTTAAGAAGTAGCTGACAATTTAAAAAGTACAGCTTCACGCAGACCTTTCCTTCATTTGTAACTTCGTTTATCCTGCTTCATACTACAATGAAGACTGCCCGCGCTCAACTCGAATCAATGCCGAAATAGCGAAAGATTGAGTAAGATGGAAAGAAAAGGTAATAACTACACTTCAGTTAGATATCAAACAGAAAGAATCTATTTCTAATTGGAACCTTTAAACTGCAGCTAATGGAAAGAGAATTGCAACATAAAGAGAATTTTCAAATTAGACTAATCGATGCAGAGATATGATACTCACGGTTATATGGTCGAGATGATAAACATAATATTATAAGAAGATATTTTCCGTAAACATATTACAAGCCGATAGTAATGAAAATTAAAATGCTTTCAGACTAAAAAGTAAGTGCTCACGGGGATCCCATATGGTTATTTACAATCCGATGCATTAAAAGCAAAAATTAAGAGAGCGGTCAGATTTATCTCCAACGCTGTTCTAGTCGAATTTCAACTCGGTGTGTTGGTAGGACACTCGTGGTTTTGTTACATGCCTCATTACTGAGTCTCATTTAGTGCCCTGCCGTGTGGCTTCGTTAAGCCTCATCTTGTAAGGAAATTTGGAAGTTCCGGGGTTTTAACTATAATATGGCAAGATGGTGAAACAAATGAATTACCAACTAAAGTGAAGACACGCTCTTTTGTAGTGAAGAGTATCGTTATTCAGTAATGTATACGCGGAAAGTCAATTTTTAAGCTGATTTATTCATCTTTCTTTTTATTAATAACACACTGATCCGTTCTTGGGTACTGTATCATGCTCTTTCCACGGTTATTTAGCTGCTAAATTTTTCTTTTCCGACCTAATTTCTCTTTCAATCCCTTGATCCTACATTTCCCCTATTTTTATTTTCCCTCGGACAAAGAAAACTCTCCCTCGTACTGAGAATATCTTACCCCAACCTTTTCCTTCAAGCCCTGGATCCAAATTCCATTTCTGTTTTTTTCCCTTCTCTAAGAAAAACGCGGGAGGTTTTCTCATTGCATCCTAGACCACTTGACCCCTACTGCGACACCGGGTCATCTCCATGCCAAACTTGCTTTCTAACACCTCTTGGTAACGCCACTTTGACCCATCCTGGGAAATACCTTATTAAACCCTGAAGATGTAAGAAAGACGACCTGCCTACGAGAATGTTGACGCTGTAAAGTAATCAGATGCTTGTCCATTCACTCGGAGAGCAAGAAACAATTTAACTAAAACTGCGGCAGTCGACTGCGGGAAGAATAACGTCTGGAAGCAAAATTTAGTGTCTGGAAGTTAAAATTGAGTGTATAGAAGCAAAATTGAGTTTCTGGAAGCAAAATAGCAATAACGTCTGGAAGCAAAATTGAGTGGCTAACTCTCCAGCCTGACTAACACGGTTTTCAGAAAATTAGTGAAACGGGGACCGCCTCAATATTTCCCCAAAGGCACTAACGAGAAACGGAAAATATTTTGACTTATAAGATGTTAAAAAAGGTTATAATGTTTACTCTTGCTAAAACCAATGAGCCCGGGAGAACAGTTCTACGCCCTAGCTGCAGTATATTGAGCCTAGCAAATAGACGTATGTGATATCTCTCTAACAGAGTTTCGGCAAGTCTGAATTGCCATTACTTTTTTTTTTTGCGAAGCATTCACACTCCTGTGGTAAAAATGTGAATTGTACAGAAGTTTAACTATGGAATAGCCGAAAATTTCCAACGCAAACTTATCAGCAGAGCAGCAGCTGGATGTATTTGAACGAGCATTATAACAGAACATTGGACAGGACCAAAAGGTCTCATATCTGTCGAAATGTAATGTATTCACCTAAGACTGCTTCTCACTTATACAGGTCCACCTGCAATCTATTGGAGATATAAAGAGGCATCTGCGCGTGCATGTCCGTGTGTATTCCTAAGATCTATTTTTAGTAGAGCTGCTCCTTTCTAGTGTTTGCTCTGCTGTTTCTATTGTTATACCAGTAATGTGTCCTTTCATACAAAGAACAAGCCACCTGTGAAGTTGGGTTTCAAATTTTCCTGACAAATTTTCTTACAAATGTCTCCATTTCACAGCCCCCAATGCCTACTGAAACGTACTAAAAATTCCAGAATTTATGTGACAAAGATGCTTCTTCAAAACTTTATCAACCATAAAAAATGCATTTCAGATTTTCTCTCGTAGCATTTTTACCCTACTGCTCACGAGGTCATAAATCTATGAAAAGGATATTAGCAACTATTATTTATACAATATGAGTTCTAGCTATCTGTTATACGGATTAATTGTCTTAAATTTACTCTAACGTCACTTTCATGCTGTTGCTCATACTCAGCATATATTTGACTCTGTCAAGAATGTTTGAACTTCATTGTCTGATACTGCATGAATGCGGTTTCAAACGCAACCATCAGAGGAAATAACTTTCTAGTACTGATCTATTGAAATATTTTCGTTTCACAACTCATATAATATGAACAAAATTGGAACTGTTGCGTGTATTTTAACTAATAACATAATTGGAAAATGTCAAATTCCAGAGTTCAAAGTAATTTGGTAAATCAGAATATTTGTTTTTCCTGGTATGAGGTTTGAAAGTTATGGAATATGAATTCAAGAGAAACCAAGAATAGAAATAAAATAATGAAGTGCTCAAATCCATATTATAATATCTATAGATATATGTACACCGTTTGAAACATCTAAAGAAAGCAAACAGAGAAAATTAAACAGTCAAGTGCTCAATAACGGTATTCTATATACACTGCCACTGTGGTAATCCTTCAATCGGATTAAATACCTTATTTGTTAGTCAGTTGTTCTTAACGTGCCTTCACGTGTGTAAGTGATGTACCCAAATTAGTCAACTTTCATTCGACTGAGATCCGTGATTTCGGGTTTGCAGGTGTCTGCTTTTTCCTACTCTGATCACCAATGATATCAGATTTGGTATCGGAACTTCAATCATTTCTCCAAACTGATATCAGATTGGGTATCGGAACTTAAATCCATTTCCAAAAATTCCTTAAAGTATACACAGGCGAGACGAATTGAAACACCGGAGAAATTTAACAAATCATTACATGGATCAAACACCACTTGCATAAGAATATATAAGATTGATACCAACGACTAAACTCAGGCAGTCTGGGAAAACACCAGTTTGTCCGCGACGGACATCGATACCATGCCCCCTTACTCCGGTGTAAGTCGCTCTCCCAACTGAGCTACGCGGACAGAATGTCTCGCAGCAGATTTGTCGTCTTGACACATGTTTTCACCTCTGTAATACGTCGCAACGCATATAAATGAAATTAAAAGTTTATATTAAGTACTGAACTTCTTGACCTGTAATTATGAAATTTGCGTAACAGTCAGGAATGTTTCAGGAGCAGTGCCTTCTTTCAGCAGGATAATACGATAATATGACATGCCACACTGCTTGGATTGGTCGACAATGGTTCGCGGAACATGAGGAAGAATTCCAGTTATTGCCTTGGCCTCCAAGCTCACCAGACATCAATCCAATCGAGCACCTACGGTTTGTGTTGGAACAGCAAATCTTATCTGCGGCGTCTCAACCACGTTTCCTGACAAAATTTAAAATATCTGCTGGTAACGTTTTGATACCAGATACGGCAAGACATCTTTATAAATCTTGTAAGGTCCATATGTCGCAGGGTAAGTGCTATTTTGGCGGCATGTGGAGGACCAACATCATTTTAGAAAGGTGGTCAAAATGTTTTGGCTGCACGTGGAGGACCAACATCATATTAGATTGGTGGTCATAATGTTTTGACGGCACGTGGAGGACCAACATCATATTAGAAAGGTGGTCATAATCTTTTGACGTTACGTGGAGGACCAACATCATATTAGATAGGTGGTCATAATGCTTTGGCGGCACGTGGAGAACCCACATCATATTAGATAGGTGGTCATAATGCTTTGGCAGCACGTGGAGGACCAACATCATATTAGAAAGGTGGTCATAATGTTTTGACGGCACGTGGAGGACCAACATCATATTAGATAGGTGGTCATAATGTTTTGACGAAACGTGGAGGACCAACATCATATTAGATAGGTGGTCATAATGTCTTGACGGCACGTGGAGGAAGAACATCATATTAGATAGTTGGTAATAATGTTTTGACGGCACGTGGAGGACCAACATCATATTAGATAGGTGGTCATAATGTTTTGACGAAACGTGGAGGACCAACATCGTATTAGATAGGTGGTCATAATGTCTTGACGGCACGTGGAGGAAGAACATCATATTAGATAGTTGGTCATAATGCTTTGGCGGCACGTGGAGGACCAACATCATATTAGATAGGCGGTCATAATGTTTTGACGGCACGTGGAGGACCAACATCACATTAGATAGATGGTCATAATGTTTTGACGGCACGTGGAGGACCAACATCATATTTGATAGGTGGTCATAATGTTTTGACGGCATGTGGAGGACCAACATCATTATAGATAGGTGGTCATAATGCTTTGGAGGCACGTGGAGGACCAACATCACATTAGGAAGGAGGTCATAATGTGTTGGTTCTTTGGTGTAGCAAAGAGTTTAGTTCCTCTCTAGCAGAAGCACAACCGGTATGGTTGTAACAAGCAAATACGCTGCAAGAAAGCAAATACGCTGCAGACAAACAAATTACAGAAAGGATTACATTTTTTAATCCATGGTTAAATACACACACGTAGGCAGACCATTTCAGGGCGAACTGAAACCCCACTGATTGAATCTGAAGCCCCCCACATAATCTTGCAATAATTTCTAAATAATTCTTTCGTTTAAGTTAAAAAAATAAACTTTTGAACCTTTATTGTAATTTGGAATACTGTTATTATTATTCTTTATTTTAAATTAATGATCAGTCATAAAACAATAAATAAAAACCTCTTGCTTAATGGCGGGTTCCGCTGAATGGCGGGTGGGTAATGTGGTTCATATATACAGTTACTTTTCAGCCATAGGTACTTTTCAAGAGTTAGCATCACTAGTGGACGTTGATATCAATTAGTCGCTTATGGATTTAGGCTCTCGTGCGCTGAATTTGGTGTTACAGGGCTGCCTCCACCCCCTGATGTGGGTCTCTGAATTACCCTTAAGATGCTCTATCTCCTAAGCCAGGCACCCCGTGGAGTTAGCCACCCCAAGAAACCAAATCACCCAATTAGCACGCAAACAGCGCATAGAATTCACTATTCACTCTGTATCCTGTTTAAATTGCAGCGGCTAAAAATCTAAAAGTTTGGTTTCCACAATTCCTGCGTACGAAATTTGTTGTCCGTCCTAAAGCAGGCTACAACCAAAAAATCATCCTTAACAGAAAAAAAACAAACCCATTATTGCACTTTTAAATATTCTTCATCGCAGCAAAACTACTGGGGACTATATCCATATTTTCAAAAAGCAAAAGAACATGGGGAGAAAGATCAATATCTAAGTAATATTAATATTTCGCTAAAATTAATCCTAAAACACTAAAGATACCGGGGTTAGATTGTTCATAAATGAAACTTAATCTGCCGCCACTGTATCGCAATGCTCTATGCGATGGATTATAACCATTCATCCAAGATAGGACCGGGTTCGAATCCTGGTGAGGCATGGGTGTTGTGTTTGTCTTACAGCACTGGTTCTCTCCCTTCTCTGGGACCAGTGATACTAAATTAGGGATACGTGATCGTTTCTAGCTCATGAAGGTGCTCACGGTGGACGTTAGTCCCCCAAATAAACAAAAGAATTAACTATTTTAAATGCAAAACGTAATTAATACAAAAATTGAGAGCTACCATTAAAAAACGAATACAGGTGGGTTCAGTTCTGATTGAGCCGCCAGTTTGGAACGTAGGACTATCAAAGCGTTTATTTAATTTGTTATAGCCAACACAGGTCTCTGATATGAAAAGTAGCTTACATAATTGTTACAAATAATACTGGTTACATTACGAATACAAGCAGATCGATACACGAATTACCCAACATGGTGCTCTGTCTTCTTGGGCTTCTTACATTCCTCATCAATTGTTCTTGCTTCTCGTTTTGATTTCCTCCACTTTTGCTTGCGTTCAATATGCGAATTCCGCTGCATTGTCGAGAATGTTAAACCGTTTACAAGAAAACAACTTTAAAAAGTTTAGTTTAAACCACTTCGATATGTTCTTTATATATATTTAAAATAGATCTCTTCGAGAGCTTTAAAACTATATCACGCACAGTCGTCTTGCACTGACGGTTGTCCAGACAAACCGCGATACTGTCAAACGTGTTCACCAGTTCACACACACACACACAAAAAAAAAAAAAAACAATTTTTAAATGTTCAGTTCAAACCACTGCGAAATATTTTTCGTGTATTTAAATAGATCTCGTCGAGAGCTCTAAAACGGTACCACACATAGTCGTGTTGCGCTCATGGTTGCCAAGATAGACTGAGTCAAACGCGGCGGCACACCCAGAAATATTTCATTATCTCACCTGAGCACAGGGAGCGAGGAGAACGTAGCGCATACGATGTATTGCGCAGTACGCAAATTGGACTCCATGCTGTTTACGAATATGATAACACTTACTTTTTAACGCTATAATTATTTCAATTGGGACCTATTTTTGTCACAGTCCCCATAATATCCAAGAAGTTAAGACGTAGTCCTATGTCAAAATATTCTGAAGTTCATTTTTTTTTCATTAAGGAAAAGGGTGTGAGTACGAGGTAGTGAAAAAACGTAAGCCCTGTTCAGCTCCTCCCAAAGTTCTTTGTCTAACTATTTCCCGCTTTGGATAACACAAAAATTATTGTGCGTGTGACAAGATTTTCAAAGGTTTCTCTGAACCGGCCAATCAAATTCTGCGGATTTCTTTAACTTATCTTGTATGACGGTTTTGCTTTATGTTTTCCTTTGACGCACGTTTGCTGTATGAAAAGACAAAACACATTTTTTGTCTTGTGATGAGTATCGTGAGGTTGCCTACCGGCCAGGAAACTGTGATGTCCTCATAAAAGATAAAAATGCTCTGATTAATGCTCTTCAGAGAGGATGACCTAAGGATAAATTTTAGTTGTTGTCTCCGGTTCTTGCATTCAAGTTTTGCGTCTATGACTTCGGAGTTTCCGTTGCCCTACGGCTGTCGGTTATGCAGCTCTGCTGAGAAAACCGACAAATTAAGTCTGTAAGAATGGGCCAATGACATCCACCAACTGGATTCATGTTTCGCGGTTCTGTTTCAGCAGACGTACTGAGTTGTATGATAAACCGCTGACATCCAAAATTGAGGATGACTGATTGTAATTGCTGTTGCCCTGGTGCAGTTCAGATAATAAAATCAGAAATCAAAATACAAAGCCTCAATCAAGAGGGAAGAACACATTCTCTACACGTCAAAACCTTAGCAGGACGTCGCTTTGCCTTCGTAATTCCTCTCTAAGGAAAATAAATTTCCCATAGCGAATTCTCTCTTCCTTTCTTTCGTTTTATTTTATTTCCCATTTATTAGTGCATCAGTGTGCGTGCGTGTTTGAAAAGGAAAAAAGTGAACAGACAGGAAGATTCAGAGCTACAAGCATGAAAGGATAAACAGGAAGCTTCAAAGAATGTACTTCTGCCATTGTATAAGAGAATAAAAAACGACGCACAAATTAAATTGTGCGAAATTACCTAAAATAAACATGAAAATTGAATTTTTGGGCCGCGACAAAGAGCAATTAAGAAAGATTTCGATACGTACTATGAGGGAAACATATTTTGATGAAATCAGCGAAATTTGTCGGTATGAATGACTGATGCGTTGGAAGCCATTAAATGTTCGAAGAGGTTTCTGCGGCATGGAAAAAAGTTGCAAACTATAAAATCGATGTTCCTTGACAAGAAGCGAATAATATACTGCAAGTTGTTTTGTTTTCTTTTTTTTTTTTTTTTGCTGAATATAGGGAAACACGACTTCGATTAAAAAAAAAAGAACGAATAATAAATTGACGTATCGGGTATGAAAATGAGATTTTGACTAACAAGTAAAAAGATGCACATCGTGGTTGCACTTGATTCCTAGGTAAAAGTAATTCAGCGTTGTATAAGGATCCATGTAATAATACCATTTATAATAAAAGTCGAGCTGGAAAATATTCACTACGACAAGTGGTTTGGTTCGGATCTTAAACGAAAAATATCAGGTGGTTCGGATCTTAAGCAGAAAACATGCTGGGTTTTTTCTTGTTTGTTTTTTCAGTAAGAGCCCTTAAAATGTTAAAAAGGAATGACAGAATGATAATACAAAGTTTTGCAGTAATTTATTGCAGTTAAATACAGCACTGTCTCATGAACAAAGCAAAATTTCGTACTTCAGCTAAATGAAGCTGTGTTCGTACCATTTATAACTTTCGCCATACATCGCTAATCCCTACAGAATTTTTTTTTTAACTTTTGCTTTCAGAAATGTCATTTTATCAATAGCAAAGCGACAATCATCTATATATTAATTCTATAAGATACTGTGAGTACTATTTTAAGAGAATGGCTGAACGCAAAGATATAGTTGAGGTATCAAAATAAAGGTCCTACCATGTAGATGTGCCAGTCGGAGAGAAACATGAGATTGGGGCAACAGTTCGGGCGTTGTGGGGCGGCAAAGTTCCCATGTAAAGTCTATGGGAGAAGCGTGCGGTTGACATTCGATCGCCTGCGGTTGACTTTTGCGCTGTTGAAGGCAGAAGCATGGAGGGACTGAGATAGTCCAAAATCCGAAATCTCTTTTTCTGAGCGAACCGTTGCGCAAAGCAACGCTAGCTGGCAATCGTGTCAAAGTTCTTCTCATCGGAACAGTGAACACTCTCGAAGACCTGATTGCGTTTGGCCGTTGGACCGTGTGATGTATATATACAATTGAATATTCATTCAATCCAGTTTATTCATGTAGGTAAGACGTTTCACATTTTGTAAAGATGTAAATAAACATTCCGTAGACCATTGTTAGTGAAAATATTACGAACGACCGCTTTTAGCCCATTGAGCTGCTCACAGTGGTCCTTAAAAATTCAGTCACAAAAAAAAAAAAAAAAAATCACGAACCTCGACTATTGTCTTTACTGAAGTGGTTGAATGAATTTGCCAATCAAATAAAGTTTACATTTCTTGTTTTATATGAGTTTATTCTTTTCAAAACAACAAAAAAAAAAAAAAACTAGCCGTCGATTGCGACGGGTGAAGAGGATTTGCGACGCGAATCTCATTCTAACAACATTTACAAACACAGTTGTGACTGAAGATGAGAGTGAAAGAGTGCGCGATCCAGTTGAATTTTTGCACACGATCGTATGAGTGGACTTCCGCATCACATTTTACGACTGAAAAGGGTGCAGTCGTGATGCTCATCACGAACCTGGCCGCCCCGGTTGCGCAGTGGTCTAAGCGATGTCTTATGATTATTCGTTCGTGAAGGGTCCGGGTTCGAATCCCGGTGAGGCATGAATGATGTGTTTGTCTTACGGCAGTGGCTCTCTCCCTTCCCTGGAACTAGTGACCCTAAATTAGGGACGGGCGGCTGCTTATATCCCATTGAGTTGCTCACGGTGGTCGTTAAACCTTCAGTCAAAAAAATCAAAATAAAATCACGAACCTGGACTATTGTCCTTACTGAAGTGGTTGAATGAATTTGTCAACCAAATAAAGTTTACATGTGTTGTTTAATATGAGTTTGCCCTTTTCAAAACAACAACAACAACAACAACAACTAAACTGTCGATTCCGACGGGTTTCGTCTAGTAGCGATTAAAAATCGATGTAGGACAGTAAGGCAGACTGTTATGGAAGAAACTTTGGGAGACCTTTATCCGGCAGTGGACTGATATTGGTTGATAACGATGTTAATGATGGCGAAGATTATGATAGAACGGTAATCACTCAATCCAATTCATTCGAAAATAAATCTTGAATTCTGTTCACGCGATTTTTTTTTTTTTTACTTTTTGAAAGGAAAGGAAAATTTGAACTCTATTTACTGAATCCATTCGGCCCGAAAGATAATTTCGACCCTTTAACCCGCTTTCTTCTGCGATTGCGATGTTATCATATCACTATGAAGACCTGAATTTGAGTCCTGATCACTGACAGACAGATTTCTTCTTCTGTTCTAAGTATTTCCCTCACTTGGAGTCGGGAACCCTAAATTTTCGATTCATTTTGTTCTTTGATGCACATAGAGATCGTTAAATCCTAAAACTGCGAAATTGAATAAGAAATATGAAACTCCACCTTAACGTAGCTAAAATTAATGTCCTTTTTTTTTTTTTTTTTTTTTTTTTTGCGTACGTTACATTCTTGGTTCTATTTTTTGACATACAGAATGTTTTTATTTTTTAAAAACCATTGCATTAACTGTCGCTCTTGTTTATAACGAGTGAGTGTTATTTTTTCGAGTTACATTGGGTTTTTTTTTCAATTTGTAGGAATGTGTCCGAAATATATTATACAAACTCGGGAGAACTACAGGCTGCGTGTTTATTGTTATTTTTATTTGAATAAAGCTGAATTAAATTGCCCTCATAATGGAAAGGTACTCACTATTTTTATTATTAGGAATTCTTTAAAAACAGATGAGTTTACTGAAAACAAATGCATGTTGAGCTTATGTTGTTATTCTGCTATGAGGAATATGTTTGGCATCCCTAGTCAGGAATGACAATACGTGCCTTCAATTTGAAGAAATCAGATTGCAAACGTTCTTTTGGATTGAGCAAAGATCAGCATTACCAAGGGTTCTGATATTCGTTTTCCAGGATTTTTCAGATATGTTTTACCACTCGTTGAGGTAAGTGTGTATTCGTATTTTTCGTGGTATGCCTGTTAAGCAAGGAAATGGAAAAATTCTGTTTGCGCCTTTGGGAAGTAAGATATCAGACTTTTCACATATTTGAAGTATGTTGACACATTTCTCGGTGGCTTTGAGTTCTGTGAAATACCCATGATTTCATAGAATATAATAGAAATTTTCTAAATCCCAGCGATTTAGTATTTCTTTTTCGTTATTTGTTTCATTCCCATATTTGCATTTTAGGTGTATAATTTATGATTATATTATTGTAAGATGTAGAACATTTCAGTGCATGCGTCCAAAATAAATCAAAATGCACCTGTGATTATTATTCTCATAGTATTCACCTTTAAAAAAAATATTGAAAAGAACAGCTTGAGCAAAGCAAATATGAGCAATATTGCGTTATTTCCATAATTAGCTACTCAATTCATCACATCATAGTAAGACATGACCTACCATTCGTCTCGGCAAATTAAACTCTTGTGAGCAGAAACTAAACTTAATCGGTTTCGACGATCTTTATGACGAAATTTTGCATTTCCTGTACTTTACTAAAGGATAGCCAGTGTTATCCTCATTTTGCGGGTGAAGGTGGATTCTAAACCAGTATGATGTATTTTGTCATTAGAAACTAATGGATTTACGACAAACTGTCACTCATATGACTATTATTGAATCTTATGTGTTGAACAATTTCTGTATCTTTATTTTATATCGCATGAACTGGTTATAAAGAATTTGCCGTGAGGGGATGATAAAGATTCGATAAGAATTTTCTTTATTTTGCATTTAAAATTCAAACAATCCATGATTAAATGAAATATAATGTGCCTTTGGTTCTGATAGGGGAGAAAGAAACGTTTGTACCATGATTGCAAATTGTGTTGTCTTATAGCACTGTTTTACAAAACCTATACTGATGATTTCAAGCTTCCTAAGTTCGAGATCTTATTCTTTCTATGTTATTCCATATAGCGTTGGTATCAGCACTAATGTGCTGTTTGTTAGATTTTAAAACAAAAAATGTTTAGAGTTAAAAAGGTACACTTTTTAACTTCACGTTTTGTATAACGTGTTCATACACATCGGCGTCATTTAAAAATACAATTGCTTTATATTTATTAGGGTTCCGAATTAATAAACAGACAGTGATAATCACCACAATGCTTGCTTCACTCAGGAAATCGACTCTGATTTTATAGTTTTAAAATTGCGCATCAGTTCCTGTGATTTATCGATTATACTATGTTTTATTCATTTGCTGTTTTCCTACTTTTGTACATTCAGTGTCACTGTACTCTGAACTTTTGGTTCTGTATCCGTGAAATCTTGCGAGTGATATTATAAACAGTTCAAGGTCTCCAAAGCCCCTTTACCGATTAATATAGAGATGATCAATGGAAATATTGCCAAATTTAAGTACCCGGTGCAGCGCATCATTAAAGAAAAAAATATTGGGAAAGAGTTTTCAGAGACGAAGTATTATTATTATTATTTTTTTTTTTTTGTGGTTGTCGTTGATGAGAATAACATTTCTGATGGGGGCATCAGATAAGTTATTCTTATCAACGGGCGCAAATTATGCGTCTTTCTCTCGGAGTTCCGAAACCTTCTCTACACCTCTGGAGATGTTATATCTTATAAAATCTACAGGAAGAACTAAAGCAAAGCAGAATATGTTTTGAACTGCTCGCTTCTGAGAAAGAAGAAATCCTAAATTTCGGGTTTTCTTCTTAAAGACCTTAGCGTATTCAGTATGTTTGCTTTTCCTAATTACCTCACAATTTATTTAAACGACTGTCGTTTTCTCGATTCTCATTAATCTCCTTCTTCCTACCACATCCAAACCCCCGGTCATTACAATTTACAGTTTTCCGTACATAACTCACGATTGGAGTTTTGAGAGACGTAATTTCCGAAGTGTTCATAGTCTTTGATGAAAAAAGTCCAGAACACTTATATCTTGAATTATTTGAATTAATTCCGTCTTAGACAAAACAACAACGCTGTTTTCTTAAAAAAGTAAAATAAAATTAAAAAAAGAAAACACCCGCTGAATTTGAGCTATTCGAATTGCTCTTGTGAACATTCCGATACTCTGCACCTTAATGAAAAACATTTCTTAAGGAGCCAAAATTGATTTATGAAACGGGAGAACAGTTTGATGCGATTATGCGTCCTACTAGCGCCATCTAGTGACGGAGAAAGAGCAAAGCACGTAGTTTCTTCCTGAATTTAACCTGGTAATATTCTTTCTCACCGGATCCCAAGCGTGACAACGCCCCTTTGCCCGATGACCTTTCATTCAGTTGCTCCAGGGATAGAATTAACGGAGAAAATAAAAAAAAGTGGGAAATGTAGGGAGGGGGGGGGGAAGTCGCCAGGTGGTAGCTTGTAAACTTCGCTTTTGAGAATGGGTCAGTGCCCCTTTTCACGATTACCATCATCAAGAGGAGGGCAGTGCTGGTAATAGGCAGGTCGTAATAGTGTACTTTCCTCCCACACTTTCAAAGACAGAAACAAAAGTCCATATCCTTCTCACATCTCTTGTTTGACCTCCTCTGGCTCTTCTTTTTACGCCTACTAAAACTATCCGCCCACTCCACTTTCTTTCTTCCTTTCAAAACGCAAACAGACAAGACTTCTCGTGAAAGGGTATAGCACATCTGCCACAAATAGATTAACTGCATTTTAATGGAAAGAAGAATTTCTTGACACACACTCGGAGGTCATATTTGAAATTATTTCAGTTTGGCTTAACATAATATATCCCAAAACTTGGTCTTTTCCACACACACGGGCGCAAAAGAACAACAAAAGAGAGGTAAAAAAGAAAAAGGTAAAAAAAAAAAAAAAAAAGAAATATTGCAAGCGTAGGTTGTATTTTGCAGAAAATCACGGAAAGCAAAAAAAAAAAAAAGAAAGATCAGTGCCCATTTATTTGAGTCACCCATTACTGGCACACCATCATAAGAAATAATTATTGCACACAGTAAAACCTAAGAATAACAAGTACCCTGGGACCAGAAAGTTTTACCTCTTAATACAGACAATTGACGTGCACCACAGCTGCCTCGAATTCCTCCAGACTCACATGTGGAAGCATGTCCGGCGCGTAACTGGAAGATCCTGGGTTCGATTCCCGGTGGCGGCCAATGAGCATTTTTCCGTGACTCACTTATAAACGTGGAAAGAGCGATAACTTCTGTTTGCTGTTCCTAATCCGCGTCAATTGTCTGTATTAATTATTCATTCACAATCTAGTTATTTTTTCAGTTGCTGCTGTTCAACTTTGGTGAATCCCCAGCATTGTGTGGGGCTTCAAGAGGCAACCTTAGTGTATGTGAGTCTGGAGGAATTCGAGGCCACTGTGGCGCAGTGAAAGAATGTCCGGCGAGTAACTGGAAGACCCTGGGTTCGATTCCCGATGGCGACTAATGATAATTTTTTCGTGACTGACTTATAAACGTGGAAAGAGCGATGACTTCTGTTTGAAGTTTGACTTCTAGTCGGGAGGTTGACTTCTGAGCTTCCACCAAGACTCACGATACAAAAAACTGCATACTTAAATGCATATGTGCAAAATATAATAATAACGATGTTTTTGGATTAAGCTTTCTTTTGTTCCTTTTTCTTTTTTGCTGTTGTATAAGAGTGGAAAACAATCAACACGTGTGCATACATTCAGTATCTCCTTCTTAGCACGTCTTTTGTAAAAAAAGATCGTGCTTCTGTTATCGGTTTGTCCGTCCGTCCGTCTTATTAGTCCGATTTGAAAAATTCTTTTTGCATTGGGAAGCTTGAAATATGCAAATAATGATCCTTCATTTCTTTTTTTTTTTTTTACGATGTACAATTTCGCCGGCAGACGGCGTAAATGCAGATGATGTCGAATTCAAAAAATGCGTTTTATTCCACATATTTGCTTCTAAACATCCGATTGAAAAAATTATTTTATCTTTCGATTCAATTTATGACGAAGAGTATTTTAGATATAGTTACTTTTTCAAATTACGCATAGATTTTCCGCTAGGGGCGTAAAAGTAAATTACATTTTTCCCGATAACTCTTCTTCTAAAACTCCGACTTGAAATGTGTTTTCTTCAGCAGATACATCTCCTGATGGATAATATTTTGCATATAATTTAAAATTTTTGGCAAATAATACTTTGCCCACCAGGGGGCGTAAGTGTTAAATTTTGCTTCTGATGTATTTGCCATAAAATCTCAGCTTCTAAAATATCGATTGAAAAAATTCTTCAGTAGACTAATGCCACTCGCATCGATAAAACTTTTCGGAATATTTTCTTCCTAAAATATTTCACAGGCTCATCGCTACGGGGCGTAGATGTATATCTTACTTTTGCCAATATCTCTGCTTCTAATGGTCCGATTTGAAAAAATCTTTCTTGGTTGGATAGTGTTTTCCGTGTGACATGTTTTTCATATAATTTCAAAATTTTCAAGTAATTCAGACTTTCCGCTAGGGGGCGTAGCGGTAAATTGCGTTTCCCCCTATATCTCTGCTTCTAAATCTCCGATTTGAAAAATTCTTTCTGCACCGGATACAGCTCCTGATGGGAAATCCTCTGCACATAATTTCTAATTTTTGCAAAAAAATAGTTTGGCCACCAGAGTGCGTAAATCTTAATTTCCGCTTCTGTTGTATTTGCAGCAAATTATGAGCTTCTAAATTCTCGATTGAAAAAAACGTCGTTCTTAGACAGATACTACTCATGTCGAAAAACCTTTCAGAAACATTTTCTTCTTAAAACAGTGCATGGTTTGTACGCCAGGGGCGTAGACGCATATCTTATTTTTGTCAATATCTCAACTTCTAGGAGTCCGATTTGAAAAATTCCTTCTTTGTTGGATAGCGTTTCTAGTGTGACATGTGGTTCATATAATTTCAGAATTTTCAAGTAATTTATAGACTTTCCGCTAGGGGGCGTAAATGTAAATTGCGTTTCCCCCTATATCTCTGCTTCTAAATCTCCGATTTGAAAACTTCTTTCTGCCCCGTATACAGCTCCACATGGGAAATCGTTTGCACATATTTTCTAATTTTTGTAAGAAATGGTTTGGCCACCAGGTGGCGTAAGTCTTAATTTCCGCTTCTGTTGTATTTGCAGCAAAATATGAGCTTCTAAAATCTTGAATGGAACAAAAGTCGTTTGTTGACCGATACTACTCATGTCGACAAACATTTTAGGAAAAATTTTCTTCTTGAAAAAATGCATGGTTTCTACGCCAGGGGCGTAGATGTATATCTTATTTTTGTCAATATCTCTACTTCTAAGAGTACGATTTGAAAATTTCCTTCTTTGTTGGATAGTGTTTCCGATGCGAAATGTTTTTCCTATAAATTCAAAATTCACAAGTAAATCATAGACTTTCCGCTATGGGGCACAAACGTAAATTGCGTTTTCTGCGTTATTTCTGCTCCCGAATCTCTGATTTAAAAAATTCTTCCTATATCGCCTACAAGACCTGATGGAAAATATTTTTCACATAATTTCTAATGTTTAATAAAGAATGGTTTAGCCACCAGTGGTCATAAGTGGTAATTTCTGCTTCTGAAGTATTTGTTGCAAAATCTGGGCTCCTGAAAACTCGACTAATTTTTTTTTCTTCGACCGATACCGCTTATATGGATAAACCTTTTGAGAATACTTTCTTCCTAAAGTAATGCATGGTTCTCCAACCAGGGGACGTAAAGTCACATCTTATTTTTGGCGATATCTTTGTTTCTAAGAGTTCGTAAGCTCACGATTCCGTTTACAGCAATATCTGAGGGATCAAAAACCCGATTGAAAATCATGTTTCTTTCGTTAGATCTATTGTTTTCCATACCGGTTCCATTGACTTTGAATAGGTTTGATAATTTTAATTTGCGTCAGATCGGAATCAAAACACGTGCTTATTACACCCGAAAATTCGGTGTCATCTTTCTTGTTAAAATATAGGGCGCAATGTACATTTTTCGATGTATGATTTAAAACACATACGCAAGAACGGAGGGCCATTAACAGGTATGTTATTTGACAGAACTAAATAAACCCAATAGTAAACCCCAGAATTTATTGCGCTACTCGCAGTCTAGCGAACTTTCACATTCTATGTGCTTTTGTTGGCGTTGGTGACTCACAGTATCCTGATTTCCTTCTCCTTTCCCGAAAATTCACCGATTTGAGTTTTTCCTACATTGAAGGGTTCGGCAAGAACCCGAACACTCAAATTTTCCTTTTCAGACACATTTGAGATTTCGCCTTTTTATTTCAACGTAATGGTTTCCTTTTTTGTAGCCATTTTCAAAATCAAGAAGTTACCTAAATAAAAATGTCGTATATTCGCTACAAGCTAAGTAAGCATAGACTCAATAAAACTGAAAGAATAGTAACAGTTGACAACGAAACGAGATAGTGACTGATTAACTTTCAGGAAGAGGGGGTCTAGCTATACATTTATCCTTCATGTACACGTTCTTTACCTCTTCATCAGGGTCTCATGCTGGTTCTCCACAGAAAGGGAGAAAATCGGATCACCAAATGTACTCTGTACCCCATTTGGAGTAGCTTGCTGGTTCTGAAGAAGAATGGCGGTTGGGACAGTGGATTTAATACTTTTAGGAATGGGGCAAAGAGGAGGGATGAATATACTTAGCAGTCGTTTGAGTTAATGTGAAAATCAAAGTGAGTTTGTTTGCCTACTGGTAAGAAAAGATAAGACCACAGATCAGAAGAGTAGATTTGTAATGGGGATTTTAAGAACAAAAGTCACCCTGTTTTTGTCCAAGGAAACTAAAAAAAAAAATTCTTTACATCCAAAATTCGCAATTTTCTTGAACGTTCACATTTTTAACTGTTTCATGACCAAAATAACTGTCCGTTATTCGCAAGGTCCGATATTTGAGAGCTGTGCGCACAAGTTCGACATTGTTTTCACTTTTGTTGGATGCGGGCCTCCCAAACCGTTTATCACTCTCAACGCTTTCACAACCATCTTTAAAACGTTTATGCCATTTAAAATCTTGTGGACGACTCATATAATTCCCGTAGATTTCTGTAACTTTAAGTATGTGCTTTTGCAAGTTTCGCCAAGTTTTTGACAAAATCTGATACAAATTCGTTGATCAATTTTTTCCCACATGACAAATGCAACGAACAGCTTCACATGCGTAAGAACAAAGTGCTACTGTAACAAAACTGAACGAGCAGGGAGGACGTAACTCATGGCACATGCGAAGTAGGCTCTAAGATCAACATGTGCCAAACCGCTTCCAGCTGTGTAATGCGATTCAGGACTTATGCTAACAGTGTGGATACAATTTGATCACACCTCGTTATATGCAGGGTGACCCAAACAAAACTATACCAAATGAACAAATAAAAGAAACACAAGTTTTATTTAATGTCATAGCACCCAAGACAGTTCCAAGAGCAGGTGTTTGAAGTAAGCGCCCTCATTATTAAGGCGCAGGTAGGTCGGTTCTTCGCAGCATGTTTTGTAACAAGGTTAGTAGACTCCAAGGTTATGCTTATCCGACACTTCCGCTGAGCACTGTCTCAGGGGTCGCCTTCGTGACGTCACAGTCCCAGAGATCTCCACACGCCATTCGCCTAAAGCTGCTTGCTACCGTTTTTCTGGTTCAGGGTCTGAAAGCTACATTGTCTCATTTGAAGCTAGGTATTTGTAGCAAACAAATTTTCTTTTCCTTGGTTATACGTTAAACACTGAACAGGCCTGTTTCGTGCGCAATAGCAACGTGTCAAAATTATTATTCGAAAACCAGAAGGAATGGCATTCATTACCATAGGTTTCCGAAAAATGAAGTTTTGCGTAAAACATGGAAATTGAGATGCAAAAGAGCTGACAGTTTAAAAGAAATGAATTCAGCTATTTGTTCGGAACATTTTCCTGAGGAAGACTACGAATGCGATTTAAGGAATGAACTTCTAGGTTTGCTTTTCCGCAATATGCTAAAGGACACAGCTGTACTACTTTAATGTAAATTCTAATTCAGAGAGAAAGAACAGACAGGAGAAAAGGAAACGAACTGATCTTGTTGGCGATTTGATAAACTCTGATAATGCAGAGGAAATTTTGGAAGACACGTGGAGTGCCAATGATGAAAATACTGAAATTGAATGTATGAAAGACCTGAAAACAGAAAATGAAATTCTATTGAAGGAAAATTATATTTTGATAAAGGAAAATGAAAAGCTGAAAAAACAAATATTATATTTTAGCTCTTCAAACCATAGTCTCACTTTACGTGTAAAAGTCCTCAAAGTAAAACAGAATCAAATGCAGAAAGAATTATTAGAATTGCGAAGGTTACGGAAAGATGAGAAAAATGACAGAGAAATGTGCATAAAAGATTTGCTTTCTACAGTGTTTACTCCAGGACAGAAAAGGGTTTTGCAGCTGCAATAACATTAAGAACTGTTTCCAGGAGAGCATATCACTACTTGAGAAATAAAGTTAATATTCCGCTTCCTGCTTTGTCAACGTTGCGCCGATGGGTAGCTACAATTAAATGTTCACCTGGAATTCAAGCCACAACTTTAAAACGGATGCAGAGCCAAGGAATGCAAATGAGTGAAGCCGAAAGAACATGTGTAATTTCTATAGATGAAATGAAAGTTTCCAGCAAAATGTGCTATAATATTGAAACAGATGAAGTTATAGGATCTGTAGGTACGTACTGGTATTCATGGCAAGAGGACTTGTTAATCCCTGGAAACAACCAGTATTTTACGATTTTGACGTTAGTGGTTCCAGTCTCAGAGATATATTAATGAAAGTAATTTGTGCCGTAGAAAATATCATGTTTCCTGTATTTGCTCTTACTTCAGATCTGGGAGCTTTAAACCAGAAATTATGGAAAGAATTGGCTATATCGCCTGAGAGTCCGTTCTTTGAAAATCCTTTCGACAAAAACAGACATATAAATGTATTTGCTGACATTCCGCATATGGTAAAGTTATTACGAAACCATATTTTGGACAGTGGCATAAAAATAAGAAATGTAGTGATAAATTGCTCCCTATTTGAAAAGCTATTAGAGAAGGACAGTAAGGAATTAAAAATAACGTATAATATGAGTGAAACACACATACGTGTTAAAGGAGCAAATAGGCAGATTGTACGTTATGCTGTACAGTTGGTTTTGGAGCGTGTAGGAAATGCCATCAAATATTTATTTCCCGAAGATGATGAAGCAGCAAATTTTATTCTTCTTGTTGACAGATTTTTTGATACAATGAATTCGAGGCAACCATTCTCAGACAAACCATTCCGATGTGCTTTAGGTAACAATCAACAGCAATTTCAACTTCTGAATGAGGCTTACAACACTTTTTCGCAGATGCGCGTTGTTGGAAGAAAAAACGCCCTACCATTTCAGCAAGGTCTTCTGATCAGTATTACATCCGTAATGGCTGTCCACAAGATTTTAAGCGAAAAATATAAGCTAAAATATTTTTTAACTCACAGAGTTAATCAAGATGTCCTAGAAATTTTTTCTCACAGATACGTGCAGCAGGGAATACCTATTCCCTTCACCACTGGAATTTCAAAATCGTCTCAGACTGCTGGTACTTGGGAAAGTAGTCTGGAACTGTCAGAAATCTAACGTTTTGCCTGAGTCAGAACAACATTATTTAACTGTCTCCATGCTCTCGTCTTCCTGTGTCTTACAGAATAATGCATCCTGCAATGATGAAACAGCCCACACAAGTGAAAATGAAATTACGGCTGCACTTCGCGAAGAACCCACAACTGCAATTACGTCTTCTAGTGACAGCATATCGTACCAAGCTTTACGATACCTTGCTGGATATGTTGCATTTAAATGCCAAACAACGTGTACTGGGCTGGGGGACAAAAATGCACCTCTGGACCTAGTGCAAGAAAAAGGAATTCTTTGCGACTGGATTAGCGTCATAAGCAGAGGCTGCTTGCAACATCCAACAAATGAGTGGATGAGCATGGTTATCCAACTAGAAGAAAACTTTTTAAAACTACATGGGAAAATTAATTTAAGGAAAGTTAAAAGGATTGTTCACACCGCAGTGGAAGCTTCTGCCCTTCAGTTACCTCCAAATGTGCACCCTGCCATCAAACTATTCATGAAAACCCGAATTATGATCCGTATGCGCCATATTAACGCTCAGCAAAAAATATATTGCCAACCCAAGAAGAGAAAACTGGTTAAAACTGTTACCTAAGGAACATGACAAAGGTAAGTGAAGAAATAATTTTTTTACGTTAAATAATGTCCTAATTCTTAAAGTTCTCAAAATTTAGCGAATAAAATATGACTAAAGAAACATACAAACAAAAATTGCAAAGATCCATGATTTTAACTTTTCTGTTCAGCGATTAGTTACAAATAATAACAGAGCATTTAGTGAAATTAATTTCCAACTTTTTAATTAAGCAAGTTAGTGGAATGCTACTCAAGTTTTTATTTGTTCCGCATAAAAGGATTTCTTCATGAGGTTCTGACAGCATAATCTTATAAGTTTTTTTTCCTTCTTTTGAATTTATTTAAAGACAGTATTATAGTTGCGTATAAATAAATTAGAAGGTATAATCACTGTCCCTGCACTTTTCCTTAGTGTCCTGTCAATATCCTATTTAGATATTTAGATTAAACAGATTTGAAAAAAAAATGAAAGAAATGCATAATAAGTTTCTTCACATTCTCGGTTTACTCTAAATAAAATATTCACATGGATGTCCGTTTATCCTGATTATATTACAGATGTGCTTTTGCATTACATCTTGGTTGCAAGCTTTCAGATTCAGAGCGTATTTAAGTAAAAAGTTGTTGACATTTCTCCCGCGAGTGCTTCAATTGTATTAACAGTCTATCCGTCCTGCTGGCTGCGTCGTGTGGTACACTGACGTCACTACGTAAGGGACCGGCACTTTCGCTGCGAGGGAGGCAGGATGAGCAAACCTTACTGTCTATTAACCTTGGTTTTGTAACACAGTTTGAAGTTGTCGTGATGTAATCTTAACATTTTCGGCTGAGATGTTGGTTTGAAGCTCTTGAGAGTTCTTGGGTTATCAGAATACACCTGGCACTTTAGTACACTCCACAAGTAAAAGTCACACACAGACAGATCAAGGAATCGAGCAGGTCAAAGGTACGGCTCACAATACGGTCTTCCTCAAACATCTCAAAAATCACATTCATTGAATGGTGGGCAGTATGAGCTGTAGCTCCCGCTTGTTGAAAGTAAAATTAACAAGTAACAAACTGTTCCGTTAATACTGTAGATTGTCAGTACCTGTAACAAAATACACGGAAGTGCCAGAAAAACTAGTACACCAGTATAATACTTGGTAGGTGTCCCACGGGAGCGTAGGACTGCAGAAATACGACGGGGCATGGACTCCACTAGCTTCTGGAAATATGCTGTACGCAATGCACACCATACGTCCTGCAGAGCGTTCCACAATTCGGGTGCATTCCGAGGTCTCGGATTCCTGTGTTCGATAGCCCGTTGAATGGCATCCCAAATGTGTTCTATCACGTTCAGATCTAGGGACTTGGATGGAACTGGCAGCACCCCAAACTCAAATGAATGCTCCTCTAACCATAATATGGTGTCCCGATACTTGTGTGGAGATGCATTGTCCTGTTGAAATAGGCCCAACCCATCAGCATGAATGCAGGACATGAACGGGTGTACCTCGTCAAAAAGGATGCGCACATAGCGTTGGCCGGTCACAGACGTTTGTAGACGTACCAAGGATCCCAGTGAAATCCAGCTAAACACACCCCATACCATTACGGACCCCCCCCTCCCCCACCACCAGCCGGTACAGTTTCCTCTTGACAGACTGGATCCATGGCTTCATGGGGTTAGCGCCACACACGAAACCTTCCATTTGCCCGATACAGTTGAAAAGCGACTCTTCAGCGTCAGACCAGGTTACTTGTTTCCAGTCATCAAGTGTCCAGTGGCGGTGTTGCCGTGCCCAAGCGAGGCGCATTACTCTGTTTCGTGCACCCATCAAGGGGACTCGAGTTGGGCGTCGGCTCCCAAAGCCCATATCGTGCAGGGTACTTTGCACAGTCCAGACGCTGATGCTTGTTGAGGCTCCAGCATTGAATTCCGATTATATCTGCGAGAGTGTTGCACGCCTATCGCGTGAAACGATTCTTGACAGCCGACGATGGTCACGCTCACCCAATGTCTTCTTACGGCCGCACTGGTATCGTAGGTTGGAGTTTTTTTCCGGAATTCTTGAAGTCACGATACACCGTTGCAATGGTCATCCGTGAAAATCCGAACTTCGTCTCTACCTCCAAAATACTATGGCCCATCTCACGAGCGACACCCCGCTGAAAATCGCTTAAAACATTATTACTTGTCATTCTCGTGCCGAAAACAGCTCTGACAGCTGGCAAGGATGTCCATCGCTTTATATACGCACTGGCGGACACAACCAATTACGCACATAGATGACGTTGCTATGTATTTTGCATAATCTCGTTTGTACCAGTTTTTCTGATTTAAGCGTACATGTAAGTTTAACCTGTATATTTCTGCATTTAAGCGTACATGTAAGTTTAACCTGCATTTATACACTTTAGCCTGCATCTAAAAGTTCATTTCAAGAAAGGTACCATTGTTTGGTACCGTGTCTAGACAGCATTCTCTCATTTTTGGTGTATTTAATTGGCACGAATAGCACAGACGTTTGAATACCGGTTCGGATACCCACAGGATTTTGTGGTAAGGCAACTTCGTAGATGCCAACGATCCACCGACACCTCTTTACGAGGAAATTATGAAACTGTTAAATACATCGTTTCTATCGACTACGTTCCTGAAGTCATATATATTTTGAAAAAGGCTTGCCACAGACAGAACATAGACTTTGGTATTCAGACTCACAAATTATTTTCCTTGATTAGGAGGGATCGGGATAGGGTTAAAACGTTTCAAAGGCACGGTCTTTACTCCATTCCATTAAAAGCTACTGCCTCTGATGTACAGGACAACAATTACGTAGGATTCACGATTCGGACTGTTGCTACCCGTATTTCTGAACACAAGTACAACGTCCGGACTGGATCGGGTACCACAGCTTTATCCCGACTAGTTAAACAAGGCCAGCACATTCCGGACTGGAAGAGCACCAAGATCTTAGCAACACCTACAACTGAGACTGGCTTATTATTCACTGAAAGCATGTACATAGCTCTATTTGCTAACCAGTGTTGTAATGATGAAATGCCGTCGACACTACCCTCATCATGGAAACATTTTATTTCCCAACATGGTATATTTCATCATAATCTGTAATCGTGTTTCTTGTACTTTTGTAAATTTGCATGTCTATATTTTCGAACAAGTGCGCATGTGTGGACACGAGCGGCGCCTCCATGCGGTTGCATTGTGGGTTGTTTTGTCCGGCTACATAATCTCGGAACCACCCCTTTGCGGTGCCTGATGATGGACCCATAGTGGGTCCGAAAGATCTCGCGTGTGTATCATCATCATCATCATCATCATCATCATCATTATTGTCAACCATTATCAATCCACTGTTGGACGAAGGTCTCCCCAAGTTTCCTGCACAACGGTCTGTCTTGTGCCAGTCTCCTCCATGTCACTCCCGCATACTTTCGAATTTCATCCATCCATCTTCCATGTGGTCTTCTTCTGGGTCTTTTCCTGTCCCTTGGAATCCAATCTAAAATTTCGGCTGTCCATCGATGGTCTGTCCTTCTGGCAGTATGTCCAGCCCATTGCCATTTCAGGGATTTAACTCTGATCATGATGTCTTCCACTCTCGTCATTTTTCGGATCCACGAGTTCTTCTTCTCTTCTCTCCTGGTTACACCAAGCATGCATCTCTCCATGCTACTTTGAGTTGTCTGCAGCCTTTGTATGTCTCTTTTAGTTAAGGTCAACGTCTCTGCACCATACGTAAGCACTGGAAGGATGCATTGATCAAACACTTTTCTTTTAAGACATAATGGCATATTGCTCTTGAAAATTATGCTGTTTCTTCCAAAAGCTCTCCAGGCAAGTTTTGTGCGCCGATTAATTTCTTCGTCAATGTGACCCTCACTTGATATCTGCTGTCCAAGATAAATGTACGTGTGTATATATGGTTTTATATTGTAAATAAAAGTTCATCTTTTAATTTAGCAATTATCTCCATTGTTTGGTACCGTGTCTAGACAACATTCTCTCATTTTTTTTTCTTTAGCGGATAACTAAAAATATCTCCAACATTTTAAATATTTGCAATGCATTGTCTGCTTGTTTTCAAAGCAAAATTTATTCGTTATGTGGTGCGAATTTGTATTTTCATTTGGTACAATAACCCATCATGTACACGACGGATTGCAAAACTTCTTTCAGAATCGGGTAGAGGAATCAGAGTAAACGTGGCAGACATGCACACTGCCACCTACGGCCTGTACTTGACCGACATGAGTGTCCGGGTGTTAGTTCTCGTGTGTCTGACGCCGTATCAGCCACCTCCCGTCACTTTTGTGGAGTAGAAATCTCGATTTGTCTGAGAAGGTAACCTTTTCCCACTCTTCGACTGTCCCATGACTGTTGTCCCATGCGAACTGCAGGCTTCGTTGCTGATGGACATAAGTTAACATGGGCGCCTTGAGCAGCGTCGACTGCGGAGACTCATGCGCAACAGGGTGTGCTCTACTCTTATCTGGGACACGTACCTGGGTATCCCAGTGTTCATTTGCTTGGTCAGTTGCACTGTTGCGCGTCGATTGTCCTTTACCAGTCGACGGAGGCGACAATCTCCTCTGGTGTCGATGGTTTTGGGGGTTCCACACTTATGACGTCAGGAGGCGCTCCGTGGGCGAACGGTTCATTCTTGGTACACCCTTACTACCACACCTCGCAAACAGCCTACGAAGTCTGCTGTTTCTGAAATGCTTCCACGCTTGGCGCGGTTGCCGATGGTCATTCCTTTTTGAACGTCCGTCAAATCATTACCTCTGCCCAGTGTGTTCACGTAACGCACTATGGCTCATCTCTCCTGGTCGACCGCTTATATCTCCGTGTGGTGACTTTGTCACTTGCACTCTGTGACGCGCTTGGGCGGGTTGTAACGTATACTCTCGATTAACTTTCCTTTTGATTTTTACTATCTCTGGTTATTTTATTTTCTTATGTAAATTATCTTCTTACTGAACGAGATGTTATTTCACCCGCTGAATGAGATCTGGCAATGAGTGTAAGTCATGACGTGGTGGTAGCCAGTATAAATAGGCGCGTTCAACGATACGTAGAGAGAGCTTTTTGTGTTACGTGAGAGAGCTTTTTGTTGATGTGCGTAGGGAGAGCTTCGTTCTATGTGATTAGGTTTTTTCTTCATTATTGTGATACGATTAGTGTGTGTGTGTTGGATGATTCAAGAGTATATCTAATAAAAGAGTTTTAAGTAAGTACGTCTTTCTCAGTTCATAGTACTGTCAGACCTCTGTCTGGCTGTTAGGTTTATTTCATTTAGTGTTATTAGTAACAACCAGCATAAGACTTTATTCATCTTAATTACGACTACAACATTACTACCAGTTATAAGCTTGTTCATTATTATTACTACACTACTAGCAGGAAAGTTTATTCATGATATAATTAACAAACAACAAGCATTAGAAGAAGCATTAGCTTAGAAGAAGCTGAATTCATTATAATTCAGTAGCAGAAAAGTGATATTCATTATAATTGGTGCCCGAACTTTTCTCGGACACGAGGTCTTGACAATTATTACCCATGTCTTCCTTACCTGAGACAACTTCAATTTTTCACACTAAGGCAAGTTTCAATGGTGATGGTGTTTTTTTTGACAATTTGCAAGAAGCCTGTGGGTCTCACTCTGATATGAATGATCTACACGTACCCAGGCATTCTTCACAATTTCGTAATGCACCAGCTTCTTATTACTCTGAGTCGCGGGTCGTACCTGAGGGAGTTCAATCCTCTCAGCGAAGCAGAATGCTTGCCCATTTCGTACCGCATGCAGGAACAATTCATTTCAATGGGTTGGAGGGATCCTTAAAGTTGCTCGAAGATTTGGAAGATCATTTTGATCTATACAATATTCCTGAAGACTGCAAAGTACAAATCGCAGGCACCTGCTTGAAGGATACCGCTAAGACCTGGTATCGGCAGTGGAGAGTGTCGAACCCGGATTCTCATTATGAGAATTTCCGAGCAGAATTTTTGGAGGTCTTTCCTTTCGGCCTCAGTCGAGCTTGCCTTGCACAACAACTTTTTTCTCGTCAGCAAGGACCCAACGATAGCCCTGTTGCATTTGCGTTGGAAACAACACGCTTATATAACTTATGGGATCCACATGCCAGTCATGTCGACATGTTGGATACCCTATTGCAGCAGCTCGACCCATTTTTACAAGATTTTCTTGAGGTTCGACACCCTGCTACAATTCATGAATGCCTTCGCCTCATACGAACGTATGAAGAGCGACACGGCAAACATATTTCAACTCACCATGCTCGGGCACCCCGCGAGGCTTATTACGAAAACCCTCAGCGGCATAATAAGCCTAATAACTTTCAGCGCGAGCATACACAAGTGCACGCCCAAGTTTCATACGTTCCACCACACAGAAGAGTAGCAAACCAACCGCGAGTTTCTGAACAATCTTCGGGATATCGTACAAATGCACAGTATGCTCGACCCCGTTCCAATCCGCAGCATTCGGAACGTTTTCATGCTCAGGACAATGATGATTTTTCTGCCCGTGCTGAGGGAAGAAGTAATAGATATGACAATGTCAACAGACACGCGGAGTTCCCGACGCAGGTTTCACGCAGTTTTCCTCATCGTGAAAATTTTCCCGATACCCGGCAGGGTCGAGGTTTCAGACCGCATGATAATCCAACCAGGAATCCTTTAAACTTCCAAAGGAAGTAGACCAAGGGTCGGTCCTGCTTCCTGATACCAAGCATTCTGACGCTAAAACAGTATTAGTGACTGTTCAAACTCCTCAGTTGCCTGATGTATTCTTGACAATTGAAGACATTATTGTCGAGACAAAGTTCGACACTGGTTCTGAAATATCAGCCCTAAATACGAAGTTTTGCACAGACAATTTTCCTGCAATACTCGTTCAGCCTGCGACGCAGTATTTGCGAGGTGCAAATAACGAAATCTTCAGTATCACAGGAACTGTCACATTATCTCTAGGGCTGGGAAAGGCTCGTTTTACGCATTCTTTCCTGCTTATAGACGAACTACCTGTTAAATGTCTAATGGGCATGGACTTTATCAATACGTTTCAAATAACTCTGAATTTCGTACAACATGTGATTTCCTTTCCGGAACCTGTCGAAATGATTCCTACGGTTCCTATGGATATAACGAGTTTGTTATTGAGTCATCAATTGAATGAGAGGCAACGAAACCAGCTTTCTCTATTTTTGCAGGAAAGCCCTGGTTTATTTTCTGATCAACCTGGTTTCACACAAGTGGTTTATCATGTCATTGACACTGAGGGTTCGAAACCGATAGCGACGAAACCTTACCCTTGTGCTCCACATAAGAAACAGGAAATGCAACATCAAATTTCTGAAATGATTAAACAGGGCATAATAAGGGAATCAACAAGCGCCTGGTCTGCTCCTGCCTTTTTGGTTCCAAAGAAACAACCCAATGAATTTCGTTTCGTGACAGATTTCCGCAAGCTCAACCAAGTCACGAAAACGATCAATTATCCACTACCTGTCATGTCGCATATTTTGCATGACCTGTCATCAACTAAATGGATGTCAACCTTGGATTTGGCGAGTGGATATTGGCAGGTGGCGGTACATCCGGACTCTGTCGATAAAACAGGCTTTGTGACTCCTTTTGGGGCTTATGAATACCTGCGTATGCCCTTTGGACTAGCTTCTGCACCTGCTACTTTCCAAAAGCTTATGGATACGGTTCTCAGACCTTTTCTGGGTCCCCATGTGCATGTATATTTGGATGACATTATTATTACATCCGAGACTTTTGACGAGCACCTTTCTCTGCTCAAACAGGTGTTCCAACTCATATACAATGCTGGCTTGACGTTAAAACCTAGTAAATGCCAGATAGCGAGGGACGAGATTGTATATCTGGGGTTGAAAATTACTCCCCATGGTTTATTCACTGATAATGAAAAAATTAGGCCTATTGTTGACTTTCCTCGGCCTAAAACAGCAAAAGAACTATCCCGCTTTCTGGGAATGACCGGTTGCTATCAGCAGTTCGTCCCCGCTTATGCTACAATCTGTGAGCCATTGTATGCTTTGAAACGTAAATACAAGAAGTTTGTTTGGACACCTGAGGCTAACGCTGCATTTGAAACACTGAAGTCTGCGTTGACTCAGCCTCCTGTGTTGGCTTTCCCGGATCATACTAAGGAATTTGATATTTATACTGACGCATCCGGAGTTGGTCTTGGTTGCGTTTTGTCACAAGCTGGGCATCCAATAGCTTTTGCGTCTCGTACTTTAGCCAAAGCTGAACGCAATTATTCAGCTACGGAACGCGAATGTCTTGCTGTTTAGTATGCTCTTGACAAATTTCAATGTTATCTTAACGAATTGACAGTTAACATAATTACGGATCATTCTGCCCTTCAGTATTTGAATTCTGCTAAGCATCTCTCTCAAAGACTTATGAAGTGGGCTCTTAAGTTACAAGAGAGCAATATCAAAATTTCGTATCAGCCAGGTCATAAGAATCAATTACCGGACGCATTGTCTCGCGTTCCGATTAGTGGGGTCCCCACAGAAACTACTCCTGGATGTCAGCCTTTACTTCTAATAGCTGATGTAACATCCAGAGAGCAGATAATGGCAGAATTAATTAATGATCCAGATTTTGGGGATATCTATAATGTTTTGCTTGCGGGTTCGCCCCTACAAAGTGATCCTTCTCTGGCTGGAAGGTCACAGCATTTTGAAGTCATAGAGGGTCTGCTTTACTATACGAAATCTAAGACTACTAGGGCAGAGTTTCGCCCATGTATTCCGCGAACCCTTAGAAAGGCTCTTTTAAACGAATTTCATGACAAACCTCTTGCAGGCCATTTAGGTATTCGCAAGACCCGTTGTAAATTGCGGGATGTTGCCTATTGGCCTGGCATGTACCAAAGTGTGCTCGCATACGTTCAATCATGTCACTTGTGTCAGATTAATAATTACCGTAATGTAAGACCGGCCGGTCACTTGAAATCTAGTTCAAGTTCTCATGTTTTTGACATTATTTCAATAGATTTATTGGGACCTTATCCTTTATCTGTTAAAAACAAAGCTCGTTACGTTTTAGTATTAACTGATAATTTTTCTAAATGGGTTGAAGTTTTTCCCATTAAAGCCGCTACGGCTGAAGTTATTTGTAATGTCTTAGTTAATGAAGTATTCTCTAGATATGGTGCACCTAATAAAGTAGTTTCGGATAATGGTCCCCAATTTATTTCTGACATTTTTGAAATAATGTGTGCGAGACTACACATTAAGCATAAATTCATTTCCCCATATCATCCCCAGAGTAATCCGCCGCAACAGCGACGAAGGCAGAGATCCTTGCATCCGCCCGGGTTTCGCCCCTGGAACCTACGCTCAGGGCAAACAGGGCCGATGCCTGCTGCTACTCTCATGCCACGAGGGCGAAAGCGAAAACAAACGATGTGGCTGGAGCCACGTCCGTCCAAAAGAATGTTGGAAGGACAACACGGGCCCCAGCACAAAGGGACTACATATCAAAAGCCTGGGGGAGCCCGTTCCTGTCAGCCGCAGGGATTTCCGGACCGCCAGACTTCGGCCGTTCCTGATCGACGGACTTCAGCCGTTCCTGACCGTTCCTGTCAGCCGCAGGGATTTCCGGACCGCCAGACTTCGGCCGTTCCTGATCGACGGACTTCAGCCGTTCCTAACCGTTCCTGTCAGCCGCAGGGATTTCCGGACCGCCAGACTTCAGCCGTTCCTGACCGACGGACGTCAACCGTTCCTGACCGTTCCTATAAGCCGCAGGGATTTCCGGACCGAAAGACTTCAGCCGTTCCTGACCGACGGATTTCAGCCGTTCCTGACCGTTGTCAGCCGTTGTCAGCCGCCGGGATTTCTTGACCGACAGAACACAGATGTTCCGGATCCATTCAAATCCTTGAAACGCTCACCGCCACCTGAATTTACCAGTCCGATTAGGCCTGGAAAACGTTATCGTACTAGAGTTTTTTATGCGTTCTCGAGATAAGTATGTTCTCGTGGACAGGTTCTTTTCTCCGTTTGTTGTTTTTCCTGCACGACCAGTTGGCGTGTCAGAATTTCTTTTTTTCGTGTGGCATTCTTTTTTGTGTATATATGTGTTTTTTTTTTTATATTTCTTCTATGTCCATCTACTAATCCAAATTTTTTTATATATCTATGTGCTTAGGGGTAAAATAATAAAATTGTTACTGTTAGGCAGCTCCAGGCAATCTTCGCTGCTGATACAGTTGGTGTGTATTCAACGAATAATGAGAACGTAATTTGAAATTAAAAAAGTGATTCCTGCTAGGCAGAATAAAAGGAAAGTATGCCGATGCAGGTTTGTTTTGTTCAAGTATACAAAGTGTTTCACAGACGAATACAGATTTCTTGATTTTGTCATGCCAAGTTTGAGATTGTACATACTGCTGCCACCAAACAACAAAACAAAAAAGAGGTCGATAAACGTCAATCAACGAAGTGTAAGACTTACACTCCAAAATTGATAGGTTTTTCGAAAAGCAAAAAAAAAACAAAAAAAAAATTAAGGGGGAGATGATGTAACGTATACTCTCGATTCACTTTCCTTTTGATTTTTACTATCTCTGGTTATTTTATTTTCCTATGTAAATTATCTTCTTACTGAACGAGATGTCATTTCACCCGCTGAATGAGATCTGGCAATGAGTGTAAGTCATGACGTGGTGGTAGCCAGTATAAATAGGCGCGTTCAACGATACGTAGAGAAAGCTTTTTGTGTTACGTGAGAGAGCTTTTTGTTTATGTGCGTAGGGAGAGCTTCGTTCTATGTGATTAGGTTTTTTCTTCATTATTGTGATACGATTAGTGTGTGTGTGTTGGATGATTCAAGAGTATATCTAATAAAAGAGTTTTAAGTAAGTACGTCTTTCTCAGTTCATAGTACTGTCAGACCTCTGTCTGGCTGTTAGGTTTATTTCATTTAGTGTTATTAGTAACAACCAGCATAAGACTTTATTCATCTTAATTACGACTACAACATTACTACCAGTTATAAGCTTGTTCATTATTATTACTACACTACTAGCAGGAAAGTTTATTCATGATATAATTAACAAACAACAAGCATTAGAAGAAGCATTAGCTTAGAAGAAGCTGAATTCATTATAATTCAGTAGCAGAAAAGTGATATTCATTATAGGGTACACTGTGATTCCTGAAGTGGTCCTATTATTCTGATACGGCTGTGTATGTGTATTTCAGGTATACAATTGTGACATAAATATATATACATGCTTTCCAAATATATCATTGCCATCAAATATTATCAGTCTACTCGTGCATGAAGGTCACACAAGTCTTTTATATGACTCTCTTCCAAGAGCAATTATCTTCCATTCTCTCCGACATGCTTTTTAATTTTATGTACCACATATAGCATGGTTCCCTTCTCAGTATTTTCCTGTCACTTGGTGTCCAGTCTAATGTTTGCTGTCCTCTTCACATCATTATCATTGAACAGCTGAACCAACGATACGACTCTCCGAGGTCTTAAAGATTATTTCTGCCTGTTTTTATTATTGCAGTTTACACTGTTTTTCTTTTAAGGTGTACATAAGCTGCGGTTAGAGAGAGCTGGTAGGAACGCGCGATAAGCTCCTTGTAAGAATATAAAGAATCACATCCTTGCTGAAAAGATTATTCATTGAATGTTTCCCGACGGAAACATTTTATAATAACAGGGAGCATTAAATTTCGATAGCAAGGCTACAATTTAAAGCATTTCGTTTTGTACCGCAAAATAAAGACCATTAAGGATATCATATTTGAAATGGCCGCTTTTCTCTTTGGATTTAATTTTCGTATCAACAGTTTTGCTGTACCTTGAATAAAAGAATCCAAAGCTCTAGATTAAAGCTTTTGTATGTTTAAGTATTCGTGACATTTAAAAAAAAGTCTGCTTAATAAATTGAATGGTTTCCTTAGAAATTTACACCTAGAACGTCTTAAAAGGAGATTGCGTAATTATGAGCTCTTAGCATTCTGTGAATTTCTATTTGCACAGCCTATTTAACATTCTTCGGTTTCCATCTTGTCTTAATACGTAAGGATGAACTGGGAAAATTTGTTTTAAAGTAAAGCCTGTACCTGACATCCCCAGGGATAACTAAATTAAACACCGTATGTGTTTGACTTATGCGTTTTCGAACAAGCAAAAGATTTCTTACGAAGGCTTATAAAACTTCCTCTGCGATGAGAAGCATCTCTTTTATCAGTAACTACTGAATGTATGTTGGTTAATATAATATCTGAAGTAAATAATGCTGCCGCACTAAGATTCCTTTCTTATGCTGAAACATAAGTAAGATATCATGAATTCAAATTAATCGGAAACTTGAGACTTGGTCGTTCTGGGTGGTGTAGTGATTAGCATACCCTGGCGCTATCTGGGAGACGAGAATTCGATTGCCGCTACAGGACGACGAAGTTTTAAAGTTTTCGGACATTATCTGACTGATCATTCTTATCATATTTACACCAGAAAACGGATTGTCATCTTTTTTTTTTTTTTTTTTTTTTTGATTGGAGGTTTAACGACCACCGTGAGCAACTCAATGGGCTATAAGCAGTCGCCCATCCCTAATTTAGGGTCACTGGTTCCAGGGAAGGGAGGGAGCCAGTGCCGTAAGACAAACACAACATCCATGCCTGACCGGGATTCGAACCCGGACCCCTTACGGACGAATGATCAGAGGCCAGCGCCACCGGGGCGGCGATTGTCATCTTCAAAATTTGTATAAGTAAGATATGTTCAAATCAGACCTTAAAACATTTATTAACAACTTAGGTGCAAATGCTTACTAAATAAAATCTTGGGTATAAAATTATTGCATTATTCTGACATATGTGTGCGCTTTACCCTTGATAAAGTATACACGAAGAAATTTGTTTTGAGCAATTTATGGTCTGAAGTTTTGTTTTTCTTATGTATACACTGCTTGGCTAATTTATTAATAACTCTCAAATGAAAAACAACGCCAGTATTAATTCTTAAAACAGAAGAAAGGCAGAACTCAATTTCATAGTTTTATGAGTGTAACTGCAGATGCAAAGGCAACGCTATGTTCAACAGATGTAACGATAGGCACAGCAGAGGCAACGATATGTACAGCAGATACAACGATATGTACGTCAGATGTAACTATCTGTACAGCATGATAAAAAAAGTGGATTACATCGTCATTTGATTTCTTGAAGTGTCGGGGATGTTCATCCTTAATAAAAATCATGGAACTCAGATGACGCAGCAATCATACCTAGAGCCTAAAAATGTTGGCATGTTCATTTACTGCATGGCATGCGTAGGTCAGATAAGTTCGCATTTTTAGGCTGTATTGATCCGCCGTAATTCAGCCTCTCATAGTAGTGAATACTGGACGCCCGGCGGAACTGTGTCAACAACCATGCAGATTTACTTGAACCGTACGCATTTTCGAAACTGTGCAGTATTCCGAAAGTATTTTATATCCAGCTTTCCCTTGAAGGCGATCCACATGGTCTGTTCATATCCAGCTTTCCCTTGAAGGCGATCCACACGGTCTGTTCATATCCAGCTTTCCCTTGAAGGCGATCCACATGGTCTGTTCATATCCAGATTTCCTTGCAGGAGATCCACACGGTCTGTTCATATCTAGTTTTCTTTTGAAGGCGATCCACATGGTCTGTTCATATCCAGCTTTCCCTTGCAGGCGATCCACACGGTCTGTTCCTATCCAGCTTTCCCTTGAAGGTGATCCACATGGTCTGTTCATATCCAGCTTTCCCTTGCAGGCGATCCACACGGTCTGTTCATATCCAGCTTTCCCTTGAAGGCGATCCACACGGTCTGTTCATATCCAGCTTTCCCTTGAAGGCGATCCACATGGTCTGTTCATATCCAGCTTTCCCTTGCAGGCGATCCACACGGTCTGTTCATATCCAGCTTTCCCTTGAAGGCGATCCACATGGTCTTTTCATATATAGCTTTCCCTTGCAGGCGATCCACACGGTCTGTTCATATCCAGCTTTCCCTTGCAGGCGACCCACACGGTCTGTTCATATCCAGCTTTCCCTTGAAGGGGATCCACACGTCCTGTTCATATCCAGCTTTCCCTTGAAGGCGATCCACATGGTCTGTTCATATCCAGCTTTCCCTTGCAGGCGATTCACACGGTCTGTTCATATCCAGCTTTCCTTGCAGGCGATCCACATGGTCTGTTCCTATCCAGCTTTCCCTTGAAGGCGATCCACACGGTCTGTTCATATCCAGCTTTCCCTTGAAGGCGATCCACATGGTCTGTTCATATCCAGATTTCACTTGCAGGAGATCCACACGGTCTGTTCATATCTAGTTTTCTTTTGAAGGCGATCCACATGGTCTGTTCATATCCGGCTTTCCCTTGCAGGCGATCCACACGGTCTGTTCATATCCAGCTTTCCCTTGAAGGTGATCCACATGGTCTGTTCATATCCAGCTTTCCCTTGCAGGCGATCCACACGGTCTGTTCATATCCAGCTTTCCCTTGAAGGCGATCCACACGGTCTGTTCATATCCAGCTTTCCCTTGAAGGCGATCCACATGGTCTGTTCATATCCAGCTTTCCCTTGCAGGCGATCCACACGGTCTGTTCATATCCAGCTTTCCCTTGAAGGCTATCCACATGGTCTTTTCATATCCAGCTTTCCCTTGCAGGCGATCCACACGGTCTGTTTATATCCAGCTTTCCCTTGCAGGCGACCCACACGGTCTGTTCATATCCAGCTTTCCCTTGAAGGGGATCCACACGTCCTGTTCATATCCAGCTTTCCCTTGAAGGCGATCCACATGGTCTGTTCATATCCAGCTTTCCCTTGAAGGCGATTCACACGGTCTGTTCATATCCAGCTTTCCCTTGCAGGCGATCCACATGGTCTGTTGATATCCAGCCTTCCCTTGCAGGCGACGGTCTGTTCATATCCAGCTTTCCCTTGAAGGCTATCCACACGGTCTCTTCATATCCAGCTTTCCCTTGAAGGCTATCCACACGGTCTCTTCATATCCAGCTTTCCCTTGAAGGCGATCCACACGGACTGTTCATATCCAGCTTTCCCTTGAAGGCGATCCACACGGTCTGTTCATATCCAGCTTTCCCTTGAAGGCGATCCACATGGTCTGTTCATATCCAGCTTTCCCTTGCAGGCGATCCACACGGTCTGTTCTTATCCAGCTTTCCCTTGAAGGCGATCCACACAGTCTGTTTCTATCCAGCTTTCCCTTGAAGGTGATCCACACAGTCTGTTCATATCCAGCTTTCCCTTGAAGGCGATCCACACGGTCTGTTCATATCCAGCTTTCCCTTGAAGGAGATCCACACGGTCTGTTCAAATCCAGCTTTCCCTTGCAGGCGATCCACACGGTCTGTTCATATCCAGCTTTCCCTTGAAGGCGATCCACACGGTCTGTTCATATCCAGCTTTCCCTTGCAGGCGATCCACACGGTCTGTTCATATCCAGCTTTCCCTTGAAGGCGATTCACACGGTCTGTTCATATCCAACCTTACCTTGAAGGCGATTCACACGTCCTGTTCATATCCAGCTTTCCCTTGAAGGCGATCCACATGGTCTGTTCATATCCAGCCTTCCCTTGCAGGCGATCCACACGGTCTGTTCATATCCAGCTTTCTTTTGAAGGCGATCCACACGGTCTGTTCATATCCAGCTTTCCCTTGAAGGCGATCCACACGGTCTGTTCATATCCAGCTTACCTTTGAAGGCGATTCACCCGTCCTGTTCATATCCAGCTTTCCCTTGAAAGCGATCCACATGGTCTGTTCATATCCAGCCTTCCCTTGCAGGCGATCCACACGGTCTGTTCATATCCAGCTTTCCCTTGAAGGCGATTCACACGTCCTGTTCATATCCAGCTTTCCCTTGAAGGCGATCCACATGGTCTGTTCATATCCAGCTTTCCCTTGCAGGCGATCCACACGGTCTGTTCATATCCAGCTTTCCCTTGAAGGCGATCCACACGGTCTGTTCATATCCAGCTTTCCCTTGAAGGCGATCCACACGGTCTGTTCATATCCAGCTTTCCCTTGAAGGCGATCCACACGGTCTGTTCATATCCAGCTTTCCTTTGAAGGCGATACACGGTCTGTTCATATCCAGCTTTCCTTGAAGGCGATCCACATGGTCTGTTCATATCCAGCTTTTCTTGCACGGGCGATCCCACGGTCTGTTCATATCCAGCTTTCCCTTCGATACACACGGTCTGTTCATATCCAGCAGGCGATCCACGGTCTGTTCATATCCAGCTTTCCCTTGCAGGCGATCCACTTCACGGTCGTTCATATCCAGCTTTCCCTTCGAAGGCGATACACACGGTCTGTTCATATCCAGCTTTCCCTTGAAGGCGATCCACACGGTCTGTTCATATCCAGCTTTCCCTTGAAGGCGATCCACACGGTGTGTTCATATCCAGCTTTCCCTTGAAGGCGATCCACACGGTCTGTTCATATCCAGCTTTTCCTTGAAGGCGATCCACACGGTCTGTTCATATCCAGCTTTCTCTTGAAGGCGATCCACACTGTCTGTTCATATCCAGCTTTCCCTTGAAGGCGAACCACACGGTCTGTTAAATTTTTCTCATCTTAACGAAGTCGTTCAAGTTTATAGCTGATGATCCTTATTTTAGAAAACTAGTGCCCCTGTGCCATTTTTGCTTCTGATATCTTGAATTTCGCTTCCAATGGTCACCAATGCAAGGAACTACGGAATATGTGACTTTTTCATGTTGACTTTGCAGATGAATACGACGTATTGCAATTAAATAACGGGACTCACGCTATGACATTAGCTGAATAAGATTCTTATATTTTTAAGTGTTGTAAGCTTCAATGTACTCTCCTTCCGCGTTAACATGTAGCTGCCCTCTGATCTTCCACTGGGCAAAGCAGTGTTGTAGCTCATCTGATCCTTTTGAAAAGTTTGTCATTCCCTTCTTCTCCACAATAACTGACTCCAGAACGAGCGCCCTTCAGTGTAGATTTGTCTTTAGGGAAAAGAAAAAAGTCGTATGTGGCCAAATCTCGCGAGTAGGTAGGATGTTCAAACACTGTGATGTGCATCTCTGTTGGAAACTGCTTGGCCGAAAGCGATAAATGAGCTGGCACGTTGTCGTGGTGGAGAATGAAGCCATTTTTCCACAACTCTGGCTTCTTTCGTCTGAAATGCTCTCTCAGATTCACCAGAACCATTTTGCAGTAAAGCTAGTTCACTGTTGCTCGTTTGGGAACCTACATTGACAAACACCTTTAATTTTAAAAGACAACAACAAGGGAAACAACAGGCACCATAGCCTTGAACTTAGACTTGCTTTGTCGTGCTTTCTTTATCCCTGGTGACATTAGTGTTTTTGTAAGCATGGACTGTTTTTCGTTTCAGACTCACATTGGAAGATTCAGGTTTCAACACAAGTAATGACACTTCTCATGCTAAATCTTTGTCATGTTCAGATTTTCACGAATTATTTCCCGAACAGTTTTTTTATCGATGTTTAACATTTCTTCTATCATTATCAGATTTCAGGTACCATTGGTATCGTTTCAGCTATCATTCTCATATCATTTCGAACAACTGCATACATTTTGCGTACATTTTCTGCTGTGTTTAGCTCGCTAAAGCGCTCTGGCCTTTCGTCGTCTTCAACGTCTTCCCAGTATTCACTGAATCTCAAAACTACGCGCGCGCAACATGCGTTGTTCCCTATACGCCTCAATTAACATACTAAAATATTCTGTAGGAGTGTTCTTTAATTTCACCAAGATCTTCACGTTTACCCGTTGCTCAGTTTCGGAACTCAGCATTTTCTCTACGAGTGACAAAAGACACATCTACTTTCATTGGAAAGTGTCACCGAACTAGTGCAGCGAGGAAAGTGAACTTTGCAATTCCAATTACAGACACGTCAGGGTCAACGGCCATTCATTCACTTTCGACCTTCTGAGAGCGTTTCCATGTCACAAGCACAGTCTCATTATTTCATAGCCGTACTTCGTATATGCTGTAATCTTTTAGGATGATTAAAATCATCACAAGTAGTTTAAATGTTCCATTGCGACAGCTTTAAAATTAATAAGACTACTTACTGCCGGCTTGAACACTGTCTCTGTATCTCTAAGGCTTGAGCATTGTTTCTGTGTCAAAGTAACGTCCTATACCTGCAATACGTTTATGTGCTGCTCCATCAGTACTGAGCCGTGTACCATCAGGATATTTAGGAGTATATTCATTTTGTATAGGGAAGCGCCAGTGCTATGTTTCACTTCTGCGTCAAAAAATTTGAGTTCGATGCAATAATACGTTGTGTAAAACTCACAGTTAGATAAGAAAAAAGAGAAATCTCAGGCTTCGTTCTTCGTTAAGAAAGATTTGCATTTCGTTAGAAAACTTCAAGAAGCGTTCATTTCTACTCATCACTAAGGCAAGAAGATAAAAACGTTCACTTCGCTATTGCAGCTTCAAGCGTTCGCACGACCCTTTTATGTGTTCCTACGGTCATTTGAAAGAGATCTCTCGTACGATCTCTTGAAACGATCTATTTAAAGAAATCATTCGAACGATCTCTTGAAAGAGATAGTACGGCCTTACGCGTGCTGCGAGAAGCAAATGTCTTCATATCAAAAGACAAACAAACGTCAGTGACATTGTGGATGGACCTTCTCGATAAGGGCACTAAAGATGAGTACTGCTAGTAATAACTTAAGTTTTTTAAATCGTCTCGTTCTGGTTGGAATCCCTTTGTTTCAAGACACGTGCAGCTGAATAAGAGTTAATTGAAAAAATTAAAAAAGGAATATTTCGGCGAAATATATCACGTATCTCTTAACCGGTGCATGTGAGTGGCAACAAAAACACGTGTATAGATATTGAAATGAGATATGCACCCAAGGAAGCTCATAATGAAAAAAAAATGTAAATGCTCTCCTAAAGGGAAAGAAGTAAAAAGGAATAGAAATAAAGAGCAAAGAAAGGTAAAAAAATATAAAAGAAAGTGTCGCCTTTTTAGTAGTAAGAAGTGTCGCCTTTTTAGTAGTAGTCTGGTTAAAGGAGTAGTAAGGAGAGTACTTTTTAATGGAAAGGAATATCAGAGAAGACGAAAAATCGGCAGAAAAGTGAAGATGATAAAAAAGAGAATAGGAAGAAAAAATAGGGTGGAGTAAAAAAAAAAAAAAGAAAGGAAGGGGCAAAAGAATCTTCAAAAGACTTCATTCATGCAAACTCATCAGCAGGGGTCTTAGCAATAGAGATTATTGCAGACTCATATGTCCAAAGACTAGGGAGAAATGTTTCGGCAAAACTGCGTGAAAAGTTTATTTACAGCAGTTATATGATGGAACGAAAAGTTCTCTAACTGGTGCATTTTAAGACCCTTACATTCTACGGACGGCAGAAAATTCCTTTATGGAAACTACAGTCCTTGCCATCCTGACCATAGGACTCGAAGGGATAAAAAGCAGACTATACTTAATATATCACTAGACTAAACCCGTCGGAAACGACGCTTGTTATTTTGCTTTTGTTTTTTTGAAAAGAATGAACTCACATGAAACAACAAATGTAAACTTTATTTGATTGACAAAGCAATTCAACCACTTCAGTAAAGTTCCTGCCGTCCGTAGTCCAGGTTCGTGATTTTTTTTTGACTGAAGGTTTAACGACCACCGTGAGCAACTCAATGGGCTATAAGCAGTCTCCCCTCCCTAATGTAGGGTCACTGGTTCCAGGGAAGGGAGTAAGCCAGTGTCGTAAGACAAACACAACATCCATGTATCACCGGGATTAGAGCCCGGACCTTTGACGAACGAATCATCATAAGCCATCGTTTAGACCATTGCGCCACCGGGGCAGCCAGGTTCGTTATGAGCATCACGACTGCACCCTTTTTCAGCCGCAGAAAGTGAAGCGGAAGTCCACTCATCTGAACGTATGCAAAAAGGATAGCGCACTCTTTCACTCTCATCTTCAGTGACAACTGTGCTTGTAAATGTTATTGGAATGAGATTCGCGTCGCGAATACTCTTCATTCTCTCTTGTCTGAGACATATAGTTGCGACCCATTGATCGCTCACGCCTTCCAGTAAGGCTCTTACGTTTTTTTCAGCCGTTCTCTCAAAATAGGTCACACAGTAAAAAACCTTACAGAATGAAGATATAGATGGCCCAACTCAATATGTACATTCTAAATATTTTCACTAACAATGGTCAAAGGAATGTTTATTTACATCTTCACATAGTGGGAAACGTCTTACTTACGTGAAATACCTGGGTCGAATGAATTTTAAATTCTATATGTACATCACATAGTCCAACGGCACAACGCGAGCAGGTCTTCGAGAGTGTTCGCTATTCCGATGAGAAGAACTTGATATGAATGTCTGATAGCGTTGCTTTGCGCAACGGTTCGCTCAGAAAAGAGAAGACTTCGGACTTTGGACTATCTCAGTCCCTCCATGCTGCTGCCTTCAACAGCGTGTAAGTCAACCGCACACTTCCTTCTCCCATAGACTTTACATGATAACTTTGCCGCCCCACAACGCCCGAACCGGTGTCTCAATCTCATTTTTCTCTTCGACTGGCACATCTACATGTAAGACCTTTATTTTGATGCCTCAACTATATCTTTACATTCAACCGTTCTCTCAAAACAGGACTCACAGTAAAAAACTTTATATAATTAATATATAGATTTCGAGTATTTTGCAACTGCACGTAATGAAAGAAATATTTTTTTTTCATAATTCGAATTTTCTGATAGAAATATTGCTTAAGAGAGAGAGAGAGAGAGAGAGAGAGAGAGAGTTGATGGTTCAAATAACATCGTAAGGCACTTTAAGGCTAAGGAATTTTTTCCACGATGTTTTAGTTTCATTCGTATTTTAAATAACACGGATCCAATACAAAACTTTACTTCACAATGCATATGCATCTGTATGACTTTCAGGTAAACATGCGCAGACCGACCTCATGAATTATTAAAATGTGCTTCGGAGATAAAATAACTCGTGAGAGAATGTTGCTACCGAACATGAAGAAATTTAGAATTCATGCACTTTTCTATTTCGGTACAAGACAGCAAAACCTGAAAGCAGATTTTAGAAAAGCCGTATCCTTGTAATAAACACGAAATATTTCTCCTAAGATATTATTCGTTGTTTTACGTGACACATTTTTTTCGCAGAGTTACTAGTCCTCAACGTGCAGGCGGATGAAAAACCCTATTTCTTTCTCCAAAAAATAAATAAATAAATAACATAAACAAACTAATAAATAAAAAAATGCTGTGCTTCTTTCTCTCTGTAACAGGCGCAAAAATGAGTGTTTTGTCATATTTGAGATGGTGCTTTTAGTTTAAAAAAATATATATTCTGATTACTTCCCTTTTTTTTTAACGGTTTTAATTTTTAAAACTTGTACACTTATTTTGTTTAACTTTATTTACGACTAGTTGCGAAATTGTTTGCGTACTTCTGAATATATCGACTCACATTTAATATGATCATATTTTGAGGGAATAATCCTACACAGAAATAGTGAAACTAACAGGCGAGCTCCGGGAAAGGTTTTTATTTGGTTTCCGATTTTAAATATCACTATGGATAGCACTTGGAGCTATAAGCAGTCTATCATCCCTAATTTAGAGCCACTGTTTCTAAGGTGTGTGTGTGTGGGGGGGATAACTCTATGTTGCAGGCGGACAACTGTGCGTAATCCTAAGCCCCAGCTTTTCTCAGACAATCAGCCAGAAAACAGCGCCTCTGACTGCTCTGTCAACGGAGTGGATCTCCGGAAAATGCTTACGACAATATGTGTGCATTTTCCTGATTTTTCAAAGAATGTTTCAACTGCTCATCTGATGCCAGGAGGAAGTAGTTCCGCAGTTTGGTTCTAGAACGTTCAGAATTGGTTCTTGAAATTTCTAGAACGTTCAGAATTGGTTCTTGAAATTTCTAAAACGTGCAGAATTGGTTCTCGAAATTTCTAAAACGTTCAGAATTGGTTCTTGAAATTTCTAAAACGTTCAAAATTGGTTCTTGAATTTTCTAAAACGTTCAGAATTGGTTCCTGAAATTTCTAAAACGTTCAGAATTGGTTCTTGAAATTTTGCATTGATTAGAAATTAAAATTAAGACCTACTTAACTGAATTTTTGAAGCTATGCATCTTTCCTGACAGCAGTAAAGCAAATCCCGAGTAAAAGTTTCGATGTAACGAAAATGAACAACGGTAGTAGTCAAAACCATGCCACATGAAGTGGCGCAACAACACTTAATTTCATTTTTACTCCACAATATACAAGGGGCATCCTGAAATAATGCCTCCTCCTTAATAACTTTTAAAATTGTGAAGTGATTTTAATGAAACTGCAGTGACATGTACTATGATATGTTAACAATGTGCGACCAAATATTTTTCAGAATCGGAAATAAAGATCATGAATGACAAAGAAAAGCAGCGAGCCGTAATTGAATTCCTGGAAAAAGAGAGATGTGAGACTCCAGAAATCCGCAGAGGACTGCTGTTGGTGTATGGTACTGCCACAATCGATATCAGTAATGTCCGAAGATGGATGAAAAGGTTTCGAGTGGGAGAAAGTTCACTGTCGGAAAAACAACGGAGCGGATGACACGCAACTGAAGTGACAGATGCCACCAGGCAAAGAGTGAAAGAACACATCACAGCTGATCGTCGAGTCACCATCCAGGAGTTGCAACAATAAACAGTACTTACTATGTGTAGACATTGAAAAAGCTAAAGGAAGCTGTCAGAAGGAAAAGAAGTGACATTCCACTTGATAGTGTTGTTTTACACAATGATAACGTACGTCCCCACACCTCAATGGAGACTTCACAGGCTATTGCCAAAATAGGGTGGACGGTGATGCTCCAAACAACCTACAGTCCTGATATGGCTTCCTTAGACTTTTCCTGTTTTACCCTTTGGAAAACATCTTTCGTGGGGAACATTTCGACGATGTGGCAGACGTTAAAGGCTGTGAACTCATGGTTGAAACGAAAGCCTTTGAAATTTTTCCAAAATGGACTTCAGCAATAGGTTCAGAGATGGCGAAAATGTATAGAAAGTGATGGACATTGATTTGAATAGGCTAGCATTATTAACCATATGTCCAAGTATTTTGCCACCAAGTTTCACGTTTTTGCTGCTACAAAAAAAAAAAAAAAAAAAAAAAAAATTCAAATGATGTACCAGGTCTTTCTTTCAGGATGCCCTTTGTATTTTACCAAACTGTCGCTGAACATTATTTTATCACGTTTTACATAAACATAATAATATCTCATCGCAATTTGCGTAAATTACGAAAACCTGTTGTTGAATGGGATAAAAAGCTATTTCAAAATTGTACTTTTGATGCTATGGAAACGGTGAGCCGCAGCGAAATTTGGCTTTCTCTCGACTCACCCCCCTCCCTCCTCTCGCCCAAGGAGGGTTACCTGTCAAAAGTTATGAATTCCCCTCACTAAATAAAATATTTGCGATTCAGCTTTTCTTTCTAACTTGAAGTCAGATTTTAGCTTCAGCGTGAGCAGATGCACTTTCGTTGCTTCATCTCATTTCACCACCCCCTCCCCATGTGAGGGTCATTTCTTACACATCATCTAAATCTGAATAACAGTAATAATAAACTTTAACTTTGAAAAACCAATCAGTCGAAATACTTACTATTGCCGCCACCATAGTTTAGTAAATATTTATTTTTATGACTCACACATATTCTTTCACTGGTTTTACGACAACAACATTCATTAATCCACCTACTTAAATACCGCAAAATGTCAGGAAATAGTAAAACCTATTGTTTGTTGTTATGTTTTAATTGCACTTAGTATGTACCGGACCATGGCTCGATGTGATCTTGAGTGACGCGAATAAATGCACAGTGCTGTATGCAAATAAGTGTATACTCTTGGATCACTCATTTTATTTCACACCCAGAAAGATCTTGGCACGCGAAAGATGCATAGCATAAATTTTTTATAAAGAGTACGAGGGCACGCTCTCGATTTCATTTTTCAAAAATGTCCATGTGCCTTCTGTAAACATAGGATTATAAAATGTAGTATAGCAGAAGAGAATGTTTGCAGTTGTTTGGTTATTTTTAATGCATTTCGTGTAAACTAGTGCCAGAGGAATTAAAACATACACAATTTACGTGGAAAAACATATCACCTTTAGTAATTTAAAATGTAGCTGGATTCTAGCCCGCAATGATTACGTCTCGCACACTATAGGGTGCTCATTGTTTGCCCCAGTGCAAATACTCTAGTGCAACATATTTAAATTGCAGTTTTCGGAGCTTGGTGTTTTTTATTTGCTTTCGAATCACAAAGAAAAGTACACAGCATTTGGTTGCCACACTTGAACAAGTCACACTTAGTTGCAAAAAAAGTAATTACACTTAGTCACAAATGAAACAGACGGAGTGTTATCTGCAATTATAGTGCAACTAAACAAAAAAAAAAAGAAATTAAGTAAAATAAAAACAAAAACAAAATCGATATGGCAAGGTTTTGTTTTCTTAATATATAGTAAGATTATTTAATATAGCTGTGTGGTTCATTTAGCGTGAATTACCTAGCTCATCCAACACTTTTTCCGGCTCAAACGTTAAAGCTGAACACCAGCGCCCTTGCTCTGACGTTACACAGGCACTGATGTCTTGTTTGTCTATAGGAGGTTTTGCCCTAACACGAAACAGTTTCGGAACAAATGAAATAAAGGAGCTTCAATTCCGCACTTTTGCTATGTTCACCCAAACAGGATTTCTATAAAGATACAGTTCTGAGAGATGCTGTTTGGACGAACATAGTAAAAGTTCCGCATGGTAATATAACACAGTGCAGCCCTTTCATCTATGGGACACAAAATGAAATGATGTAATAACTTAATCTACACTGCTGGTCACCCAAAATGCACCACCAAGAAGGACACGAGACATCAAAGCCAGATTTACTAGACACATAACAAAAGATACAAAGATGAAACGATTAAGCTTACAAGCCCGTACGACTTGCGGAACACGCAGACATCAATAGTTCGTGTGGCCTCCATGGCTTGCAATAACAGCCGCTACACGCCGCGGCATCGAACGAAAGAGGCTTTGGATGTGGGGTTGGGGTATGTCGGTCCAGGCTGCTTCCACACGTTGACACAGTTCATCAGGCGTAGCCGCAGGTGGTACTTGCCAGGCCACTCGGTTGCCGATCAGCGATCAGACGCGTTCGATGGGCGACATATCGGGAGAACAGGCGGGCCACGGCAGCAGTGACACCTGGTGGGCCGTGAAGAATTGTTGCATGATGCGTGCCACGTGCGGGCGCGCATTGTCCTGTTGAAACGTTGCCGCTGGAAGTTCCTGCAGGTAAGAGAGGACTACAGGCTCCAAATATTCGGAGATGTAGCTGTGGCTGTTGAGTGTACCGGTGATGAGTTCCAGAGGGGTGCGGGTGTCATATCCAATTGCGCCCCAAACCATAACGCCATGCGACGGACCGGTATGGCGATGCATAATGCAGGCGTCATACAGTCTCTCGCCGCGGTGACGCCACACGCGGATCCGACCATCGTGGTGTTGCAGGCAGAAGCGGGATTCATCGGAGAAGACAATGTCGTGCCATTCCGTAGTCCAGGTGCGGCGTTCAACGGCCCACTGCCGCCATACTCGCCGGTGGTGTAACGTCAATGGTAATCGGAGCAATGGGAGCCGTGAGACAAGTCCCTGCTCCTGCAGACGGCGTCAAACGGTAACTGTTGCGTTACACACCCTAATTCCTGCGCTAACGTTCGTGATGTGGCGGTGCGAGCCGTCAAAGCCCGCCGCACAACATGCCAGTCCTCTCGTTCGGTCGTGTGCCGCGGCTGCGGCAATCACTCACGTTGGTCCGTCCGTCCCTCCTGCTCCAACCGAATCCATACTCGCCTCACTGTGACTGGATGTCGTCCCACACGGGCGCCGATGTCTCGGTACGATAAACCCCTGTCGCGATAAACCACTATTCGTCCTCTGTAGAACTCCGAAACGTGCTGGAATGACTGCCGTATTCTGCGACGAGGCATCAGGAAGCTTCCCACGCGCAGGTCAGGCAGCACAACACGCTTCCCACGCACAGGTCTGGCAGCACAACACACTTCCACTACTTACACCCCGCCTTCGGTGCACCTTTCTTATAGTGCTTCTCGGTGGCGTGGCGGGCGCACATAATTTGCATATGCCCTGCGATGCTAATCGTTTGCATGTCTTCTCGCGGGCGACGCATGCTGTGAATTTCAGGCCAATCGGATGCTTCCTTCTTGGTGTTGTATTTTGGGTGACCAGTAAGAGACGAAAACGTGAATTATTTAAGTGGATTTACGAATAAATGTGAACAGAAGAGTAACCAATGTGTTCAAACATGCATTTCAATTTGTCAGGACATTTAGATTTCTCGAATGGAAAAAAAAAATGTTTTATCATAAATTATGTGCACATTCTGGCTCACTATATTTCACCCATAAGAGGAAACAAGACTTGATTTTATGGTGATTTCTCTGTTTCCATGAGCCGGAATGAAATGGATTTTTGTAACTTACGTATACATAAATGAAATTGTTGTCTTAAAACAAAATTTTCCCTCGAAGAAAAGAACGATGGAGGAAGAAATCGCACGTATAAATGAAACGAACGCCCCTTTTTTTACTGTTGACACGATACCTCCAAAGTTTTGGAACTTTTTGAATTTCTTTTCGAAAGGAAACATTGCTGATATTCGAACTTTCCGTAAGCTTCTTCACGTTATGCCGGTAAAATGAATGCATCACATGTCTCTTTATATACAGTAAAACAAAAGAAAAAGCAGGTTTCACAAGGATTTCGCTTTAATGAAATCTGTATCTTCTGCATGTATCTATGCATTAATCAGTGGTAGAAAGATGATCAGTGCCTTATCAAAACAGAAGTAGGACCAGCTGTGAGGAGTCGAACAGTATCAATATCCCAGATTTATTTTACGTTGATTTTTGTGCTGTAAAGTACGCACCATTAGCTTTCTTCATTGCTTCTTCCCCACTTTCTTTATTACATCTGAAACTTTTGTTGTTGCAGTTACTTATTGACACGCCTTCAATTGGCTAAGCTGTTCTGCTGTAAATAACTACTTCTATGACTGATGTGTTGCAATCTGTGTTTGGGGTCATGCTCATGACTTTTAGCTTCAGCTTTAGTGGTCTCCCTCAAGTCTTCCAGTGATTCATCCTCCGATATCTCCAACACGAAGCAGTAATCTGTATGATTAAAATCTTTGATGAATGAGTATCTGAAGAGATGTCAACTGTCCGTTTAATTTTCTGTGTGAAGTGTGATCTTCCAGAGTGGATTCCGTTGGCTTTTCATGATGCCAAGCCTGAGTAAATTTTGAGCAAATAGTGATAAATGCTTAAAAGCTTAAGGTAATTTTGTTTTCCATAGAATATTTACAACTAAGTTTACTGTAAATGTTTAATAGGTTTGGTGAAATTTGGCGTATGAAGTCTGCAAATAAGCTGCAACAAAAGATATATGTTTTCAGGTAATACAATTTGAGTCATGACGTAAGAAACATCGCATTATGTAAAAGCAAATAAACTAAACAACATAATTATGAATACACCACACTGAGAAAACTCAACAGACGCAAATAGCGTATTATATCCGTTTATTTTTGTGCCGTAGTAAGTACAAAGATACGCCAAGCTTTTGCACTCCACTGGGAGGCTTCCCAGTGGAGTGCGAAAGCTTGGCGAATCTTTGTACTTACTACGGCACAAAAATAAACGAATTTATTACGCTATTTGCGTCTCTTGAGTATAAACTAAACACCTGTATTGCATGCTAATAAAGGCCCGGAAATTTCAATAGTATTTATAATAACCAATAAGATACAGCACTGTAAAATACAGCAAAATCAGTTATTCCAGTTCAGAGTTTATTTTTCATTTATATATACATATATAACTGACAAAGCAGAAACTACAACAGCTAAAAAACAAAAATTAAACTCCAAAGCCAACGAGCAGGGAGATAAAAAAACAGGAATGCAGAAAGTGTTGAAAATGCTGAACTTTGGCTTTATCAAGGATCAGCAAAACTCTGCATTTACTCACTTCCACAAAGTCCTAGTTGAAAATGGGTTTCTGCTATGTCATAGATGCAAATAATATATGTCCCCTAATTTACCAAATTAACAGAACCTGCCAATTAACCCCCATTTTTTTTATGAATTTAGCATTACATCTAGGACATAACTCATCATCGTCCACAAAAACAGAAAAACTTCTGTACAGAGCCCACAAATATTGTGATAAAAGCTTAGAATTTAGACCAAAGAAACGTGGGAAAAACGACTGCAAAAAATGTTTTTTAGAGGAACACAGCAATGCAAAAATTGCCCAACTTGTAAGAAGACAAAAAAAAAAATCTAAAAAGCAAAAAAAAAAAAAATCAACAAGTACAAAGATTTTATTTGAAGTCAGAGGTTCCAAATTTTTTACAACAGTACTACATGGCCAAAACACGTGTTATGCTACCCGAGGGAAAAACTCAAAAAGGAACCACAGCAAAAAAGATCAGATTTTTGAGGTTTAGGCTTAATCATTTGGTTCCTGGTTGCTTTTTTGGTTTTGTTTTGCAAACTGAATAATACAGAAACCCACACTGTTTGATCTGTGTAGAAATGAGATAGTTGGGATCTATGCCGGCCTTAGATAAAGCCATGGGTGAGAGCTGCCAATATGTTTTGCACTCCTTTTTTATCCAGGTGTCAAGCACCAGTTTTCAGGTTTATTGAAATTCAAAATTGGCGGTGTTGTAGTTTCTGTAATGTAGTGTATGTTTAGCACTATGCATTTTTTAAATATTTTTAGCAGTTCTTAGCGCGATGCTTTGATTGCATGATATATATATATATATATATATATACTGAAGAGCAAAACTGAAGACTAAGGAAAAACTTTAGAATTTAAAACGAAAGTTGCAAAAAACCTGAAGATCAAAACGCGCAACGCAGCAGTTTTGAAAATTCAGAATTCACATTCTATTAAGAAGAGACCTAAGCAAAAAAATACATATATATTTTTGACTCATACCAAGTACAACATAGAAAAGGTTATGTATCTACCGGTGTGAGTAAAAGGAGAAAAGATAAAAAAATAAAATAAAACAACTGAATGTAGAAGGTGTCGAGAATACTGAGCCTTGGCTTTATCAAGGACCAGCAAAAACTCTGCATTTTCTCACTTCCACAAAGACCTAGTTGGAAATGGGTTTCTGCAAGGCCATAGATGCAAGTAACATGCCCACCTAAAATTGTTTTAAAAAATATATATATGTCATGTCCTCCGCAGAGTTGTATGACCTAGCACTAGTTAACAATTTCGCTTGCATCCATAACCCTCCTGGCCCGACCCATGCTCTTCATCTGTTACTATTAAACAGAGAGAAGAAGATTAAAGAGAACTCAAGCTGTGAGAGTGACATAATAATTAGAAATAATTTTCAGACTTAAGCATTAAGCTCAACCGAGGTAACCCATCTATTAGCCTCTTTGATAAAAGAGTTAATTTTCCTTTCAAAGTAATTAAATATCTACACTGGAATAATAACATATCAACCAAAGTAATTGAGAATGTACTAATTTCTCAGGTCCTAAGAATTTCAAGAATTTGCAGCAACAATTTGGACTTCAATTACCACATTAATATACTATTAGACAGTTTTCTAGAGAACGAAATTCCTTCTTCTTTTATCAAAAGAACTTTAAGAAAAATTATTCTGAATAATAGAGTAAGGTTGGCAGATCTGCTTTAATTTTCTACACAGTTAATAATATGATTCTGACCAATCAAAGCCGTAAGGAAGTTGGCTAGAGGATGCCTATTAACTACTAAAAGGAACCTTAGTGCTATGGATATGAAGGTCCTATTAAAACAAAAAATTAAATAATATAGAAAAAATCACAAAAAAAAGCTTAAAAATCTGTTTATAAAAGAAAATAAAAACAAATAAAAAAGAAAACTAGTTATTCATCACTAGGATAGCTATACTGAAAATAGTAAAACTAACATTAAAATTAATAAGATTCTGATTAATCTATAGAAGCTCACTAAGGTGATTTAATACATGCAAAGATTATTAAATACACCACTCGTGTATTTTACAATATTTCTTATGTATTCTGGAGAGTTAATTCTACTCTTTCTGATCATACAGATCCACAGTCTTAAGTTTATATATATATATATTTTTCTCTGGTTAAAATCTCCGCGAGTTGGTTTCTTTCTGTATGAGGAGGCTATCAGCCCCACCCACACCGCCCCCCAGCGACTAGGGAGTGGCAGAAGTGTTAGGACGCATAGGGAAGAGGTCAGCCATGTTTTACTCTTGTGAGGAGAAAGTTTAGTTGCACAAGAGGTAAGCTCTCTTTCTTGTATTTGGGTTTTAGGTTTTCTAAGTTCAATGTCTGTACTTCATGTACTTTTTTTCTCTGTTGATTTTTTGCTTTTCAGCTTTTAGGCACTGGCTTGTCTGTTAACATTTTTGCGGGTTTTAACTCTTTCTTTTCTTGGTAACTTTGCGCGTCTTTGGGGAACTTAGGCACAGCAGATGACTAAGCATAGTTCCTTTTCTTTGCGCTGTATTTTCAAAGTAGTTAAGTTCTTAATAACTACTTAATTATGCACTTAAAGCACTGCTGAAATACTTTGTACATATTGCAACTAATTGTTTAAGTCATATAACTTTCACAAAGTTTTCTTTAGTTAATTATTGTCTTTAACTTGTTCTCGTTTTCGTGTTGTCAGAAGTTGTAGAGTAGGAGGTTTTAGAATCAAGTTTTCTTTCAAAAATCTGATTTTTAAAAAATTAATATTTCCTTTTTTAATTGCAATGTAAAAATTTGGATTTCTTTTGCATTGTTTTTCAGGTTTAAATTCTCTCTCAGACGATCTTGGCATTTCGTTATTGCTGAAAATTATTTCTAATTATTATGTCACTCTCACAGCTTGAGTTCTCTTTAATCTTCTTCTCTCTGTTTAATAGTAACAGATGAAGAGCATGGGTCGGGCCAGGAGGGTTATGGATGCAAGCGAAATTGTTAACTAGTGCTAGGTCATACAACTCTGCGGAGGACATGACATATATATATTTTTTAAAACAATTTTAGGTGGGCATGTTACTTGCATCTATGGCCTTGCAGAAACCCATTTCCAACTAGGTCTTTGTGGAAGTGAGAAAATGCAGAGTTTTTGCTGGTCCTTGATAAAGCCAAGGCTCAGTATTCTCGACACCTTCTACATTCAGTTGTTTTATTTTATTTTTTTATCTTTTCTCCTTTTACTCACACCGGTAGATACATAACCTTTTCTATGTTGTACTTGGTATGAGTCAAAAATATATATGTATTTTTTTGCTTAGGTCTCTTCTTAATAGAATGTGAATTCTGAATTTTCAAAACTGCTGCGTTGCGCGTTCTGATCTTCAGGTTATTTTGCAACTTTCGTTTTAAATTCTAAAGTTTTTCCTTAGTTTTCAGTTTTGCTCTTCAGTATATATATATATATATATATATATTGATATAGCTTGATTTTCTTAAAGGCATTGCAGCACACAAATGATATAGCCCTTCCGTTATAAACAGAGAGTCCCAAAAGTTCAGGAAACCGAATCCTGTTTTCACGCCCACGCCAATAAGCCTTCGGCTGTCATCCTATTTGCTCCTTAGGTTTGCTTCAGAATATTAAAAATTCTGAAAAGTTTTAATTTTAAAGTTATTTGCAATGCTATGCACAAAGTGAATTTTTATGGATCAAAAGACTACGTCAAGAAAACATAAATTCCTGGGAAGTTTATCAGTGCCTTTGTGAATGTGGACTTTATAATTATTTTCGTGACAAGAAGAACAAGAAAGATAACACCGAATTTTCTTGTGTAATAAGCACGTCTTTTGAATCCGTTCTGACGCAAATTAAATTTATCAACGCTATTCAAAGTCATTGTAATCGGCATGGAAAACAATCGTGTCTGACTGAAGAAAGAAGTTTTTCAATCGGGTTTTTATTCCCTCAGATATTGCTGTAAACGGAATCGTGAGCTTACGAACTCTTAGAAACAGAGATATCGACAAAAACAAGATGTGACTTTACGTCCCCTGGTGGGAAATTCATGCATTATTTTAGGAAGAAAGTATTCTCAAAAGGTTTATCCATATGAGCGGTATGGGTCCACGAAAAAAAAATTAGTCGAGTTTTCAGGAGCCTAGATTTTGCTACAAATACATCAGAAGCAGAAATTGACACTTATGACCCCTGGTGGCCAAACCATTCTTTACCAAACATTAGAAATTATGTGAAAAATATTTTCCATCAGGTTTTGTATGCGATACAGGAAGAATTTTTCAAATCGGAGTTTTAGGAGCAGAATAAAGCAGAAAACGCAATTTACCTATGTGCCCCCTAGCGGAAAGTCCATGATTCACTGGAAAATTTTGAATTTATGGAAAAACATTTCGCATCGGAAACACTATCCAACAAAGAAGGACTTTTTTAAATCGGATTCTTATGAATAGAGATATTGACAAAAATAAGATATATATCTACGCCCCTGGCGTAGAAACCATGCATTATTTCAAAAAGAAAATGTTCCTAAAATGTTTGTCTACATGAGTAGTATCGGTCAACAAACGACTTTTTTTTCAATCGAGATTTTAGAAGCTCACATTTTGCTGCAAGTACATCAGAAACGGAAATTAAGGCTTACGCCACCTGGTGGCCAAACCATCTTTTACAAAAATTTGAATTTATGATCAAAGGATTTCCCATCAGGAGCTTTATCCGATGCAGAAAGAATTTTTCAAATCGGAATTTTAGAAGCAGAGATATAGGGGGAACACAATTTACCTTTACGCCCCCTAGCGGAAAGTCTATGAATTACTTGAAAATTCTGAAATTATATGAACCACATGTCACACTGGAAACACTATCCAACAAAGAAGGAATTTTTAAATCGGACTCCTAGAAGTAGAGATATTGAAAAAAATAGGTTATACATCTACGCCCCCTGGCGTAGAAACCGTGCACTATTTTAGGAAGAAAATGTTCCTAAAATGTTTGTCTACATGAGTCGTATCGGTCAACAAACGACTTTTTTTTCAGTCGAGATTTTAGAAGCTCATATTTTGCTGCAAATACATCAGAAACGGAAATTAAGACTTACACCACCTGGTGGCCAAACTATTCTTTTACAAAAATTTGGAATTATGTGCAAAGGATTTCCCATCAGGAGTTGTATCTGATGCAGAAAACATTTCTGAAATCGGAGATTTAGAAGCAGAGATATAGGGGGAAACGCAATTTACCTCTACGCTCCCTAGCGGAAAGTCTGAATTACTTGAAACTTTTGAAATTATATGTAAAACATGTCACACGGAAAACACTATCCTACAAATAAAGAACTTTTCAAATCGGACCATTAGAAGCAGAGATATTGACAAAAATAAGATATACATCTACGCCCGCTAGCGGTGAATCTATGCAATATTTTAGGAAGAAAATATTCCGAAAAGGTTTATCGATGTGAGTGGCGTCAGTCCACGAAAGAATATTTTTCAATCGATATTTTAGAAGCTGAGATTTTATGGCAAATACATCAGAAGCAAAAATTAACACTTACGCCACCTGGTGGCCAAAGTATTATTTACCAAAAATATGAAATTATATGCAACATATTTTCGACCAGGAGATGTATCTGCTGAAGAAAACACATTTCAAATCGGAGTTTTAGAAGAAGAGTTATCAGGAAAAATGTAATTTACTTTTACGCCCGTAGAGGAAAATCTATGCGTAATTTGAAAAAGTAATTATATTTAGCTAAAATACTCTTCGTCATAAATGGAATCAAAAGATGAAATATTTTTTTCAATCGGATGTTTAGAAGCAAATATGTGGAATAAAACGCATTTTTGAATTCGACATCATCTGCCTTTACGCCCTCTAGCGGCGAAATTGTACGTTGTAAAAAAAAAAACAAACGAAATGAAGGATCATCATTCCCATAATTCAAGCTTCCCAATGCAAAAAGAATTTTTTAAATCGGACTAATAGTTGCAGAAATATCGTGGGTCCAGACGGACAAACCCATAGCATGAGCACGATCTTTTTTTACAAAAAACGTGCTAAAAACAAGATTTACGTAAGGAACTGGGAAATGAAGAAGTAGTCTATAGCCTAACATTGTCAAGAGTAAAACCATAAATTTTGGTTTGCAAACACTAAACTTATTCATAAACCTGATTCGACTATCAAGCTTAATATATTATTAATAGAAGCTTTTGACATGTACCAGAACTCTTCACAGCTTATCAACGGCATAACATCTGCTCCATTTCTTTCGAGCGCTTAGAGACGACTTATCAAAATCCGTGACCGTGAGAACGGTGTTGATGTCACAATGATTTAAACGTTGACGTTCTATTTGTCCTCATGAAGCCGAGGCAAACGCTTTATATTAGATTTTAAAATAAAGTATTTAATAATGAAAGAACGTTGCTGATTTATTCTATCGCATCGTACGTTCAACAAAAGAGAAAAAGACAGCTTTATAAGTTTTCATAAAACATTTCGTTTGTAGTATATCTGAAAAATGTGTCCGCAATTCAATTGTGAAAACGTTCGTTGGAATTCTGTAACATACTGCGAGTCGAAGATGTTCTTTTTTGATATACAACATAGTCTTTCTCACTTTCTCTAGACGCAATGCATTTACTTTTCCCCCCAGAGGACACAGTAACGCACAGCTTAATTGAGTGAGAAATATGAAATATAAAATATCTGCAGTAGTTCTCGGAGCATAAGTAGCTCAAAGTGGAACACAAATCCGGAGGAATTTCTTCCAATGGAAATGGACTTCAAAGTGACTCTTTTACTATGCGATACTTTTCTTGTAAGGAAAGTAGTTCAGTGGTCATTGAGATAGTGAAGGACAGCAGAAAGGAGATAGAGCTTCCACAATTCGATCCATCGTCTCCCTTCACGGCGCCCAAGATGATATGACGAAGTCATGCCTCCAAGAAAGTGAGGGCTCTACTTTCATCCGCTACGACCGCTTGTCTAACGCACAGGAGATACTATCGTCCGATGACCCCGACACTTTCCCTCAACTGTCCACCAGCACGTAGGAGGCTGGCTTCGATAACGGAAAATCGCCTCTTCCTGCGATGACAAGTCGGAAAAGAGATAAGTGCATCTGGCATCATCCCGAGCATCCGCGTCATCCCAAGGAGTGGGATTTGTCAGGCTGTGGTCGGGAAAGAACGAGTGAAGGAAAGCTGATTTCCGGTCTTTCTCTTTGTTGATGGGGTTGTCTTTTGCAAGAATTGCTTTTAACTCGTGTGGTGAGAACTCTTTCCTGGCAAAGAATACAATTCCGTCTGAAAGAAATGGGAAAAGAAATCTACTGAGAACTGTTACAAACGTGTTTACGATACCTGAAATAACATTTAGGCTTCCCATGTTATTACAGAAGGTATAGAGATTTTCGAAGACGTAATCCAAAAAAAAAAAATTATTATTACAAATGTAGACAAAGAAATCTAAAAAATCAAATGACGGTGAGCAGATACAGTCAAATTACTATCTTACATTTTTGGAGGGAGCACACACACAAAAAAAGAGATAGAAATCCCGAAAATCCTTAATTGCGGAGTGGTTTGAGTTTGAAGTAGCGATTTAACAGATCACGTGATGACAAAAATTGGATTATTTTTCGTTGTATGTTATCACGCGAACAAATGAGGAGAACGAGTCAAAACAAAAATTATATTGCAGGTATCTGCTAGGAAATATAAACGTAGTAACCGTACATTAAAATATCCGCATTTTTTTTTTTGATTTGAGGTTTAACGACCATCGTGAGCAATTCAATGGGCTATAAGCAGTCGCCCGTCCCTAATATAGGGTCACTAGTTCCAGGGAAGGGAGAGAACCAGTGCCGTAAGACAAACGCAACATCCATGCCTCACCAGGATTCGAATCTGGACTCTTTTCGGACGAATGATCAGAGGCCATCGCTTTAAGTACGTACATACGCATCATATCGCCGTACTAAGAGGAAGACTACTGCACTAACTTTTGAAAAAGTCTGTGATGGTTGCTCGCTGGCATTTAATTGACTGTAGTTCTTCTTCAATTCCACTCAAATGTGACATCACACTGTTACTCACATCAAATGTTATGAAATACATCTTTAATTTTTCTAAACCTGTGACTGCTTCACTGAAAGAAACATTAATTTTTCCTCAATGTGATCTTCATAACCTGTTACTGCATCATCACAAATTTCACCTAAGATTGTTGCGCCGATCTTTTGAATATTGCTTTCACGGTCTTCACAATCTTAAAATGTTAAAGTGGAATTGCATTTCCCCAGTCATTTCCTAGCATTAATTCTTCGTCAGTTACAGCATCCAATATCTCCAATTCCATGAAACCGAATCACGTTACACTTTGTTGAAAATTCTCTAGAGAATCCCTGCACTTTATGTGTTACGTGTGTGTGTTGTGTGTGTGAGCGTGGAAAACATAGCTTTTCGCGCCGAAAGATGTTGCTAAATAGCCCATTTCAACACCACCGCTTTACAAGGTTCTGTTTCTTCCCTCTCTTATCCTTCCACGCATTTCCTTTTTCTGAAGAGGAAAAATGAAATGCGCAGTGACCCTGATCGTTTACGCCATTTTTGGCTAAAAGGAAAAAAACGCTAAATTGGGGATGTAAAAGTTCTGGGGATAATAAGTAGGAATGTTAGAAGCGGGAAAACGATAACATCAAAAGGTAAGATGTTAACCCTTTAACGACCATACCACCCAAAACGCCCATACATACAAACGATCATAGCTGCCCGCAACGCCTCTCTAGTGTGAGTCAGATTTAATACCCTTATCTGTTCTTTAAATTTGCACGGCCTATGAGGGATCAGCAGCAGCCACGTTCGTCACCATTGTTGTTACTAAACGAAGAAGTAAAACAACAGACAGTTTCGGTCGTTATGGTATTTTGCGGGATACTAGATTTTAGAGTCATGGTTGTTAAAGAGTTAATTGCAGTAAATCTTTAAATCTAGGAAACGCTAGATCCCGATTAGATTGTGTAAGGTATTACAAACGTTTAAGATTTAAATATTCTCAAAGAAAGGTACATAACGAATTCCTCTCATATGCATAAGAAAAATTATCTGTCTTTTCTTTCATGTTCGATTTCGCAGAAGAACAAAGACTTCATCAGTGGGTACCCATTCTGCTTCCACTTCAAATACCCTCAGTTTCATTTTATGGAAAAATTCTATGGATATATTTGCATGACAGAAACAAACATTCACGTGCAAAAGAGTAGCGAACTGAATTGCGTTCATGTTATTTTGATACTCGTTTTTCCTTTGGTTGTCCTTTTTTTTTTGATTGGAGGTTTAACGACCACCGTGAGCAACTCAATGGGCTATAAGCAGTCGCCCGTCCCTAATGTAGGGTCACTGGTTCAAGGGAACGGAGAGAGCCAGTGCCGTAAGACAAACACAACATCCATGACTCACCGGGATTCGAACCCGGACCCCTTGCGAACAAATGCTCAGAGGCCAGCGCCACCGGGGCGGCATTGGTTGTCCTAAACGAACAGGAACATACTGCGACTTGTGTGAAGAGAAAATTATAAACGAGTGAGAAACCAAGGTAAAAAGAAATCCTCTTGGCTTATCTTGAAATTCTCGGGTGAAGCAAAATTTATTTTATATTAATACATTACTGCGTTACAGAAACCTGAAGATATAAGATCGTTTAGGCATTTGAGTGGGTGAAGCAAAATTTATTTTATATTAATACATTACTGCGATATGGAAACCTGAAGATATAATATCGTTTAGGCATTTGAGTGGGTGAAGCAAAATTTATTTTATATTAATACATTACTGCAATACAGATACCTTAAGATAAAAGATCGTTTAGCATTTGAGTGGGTGAAGCAAAATTTATTTTATATTAATACATTACTGCGATATAGAAACCTGAAGATATAAGATCGTTTAGGCATTTGAGTGGGTGAAGCAAAATTTATTTTATATTAATACATTACTGCGATATAGAAACCTGAAGATATAAGATCGTTTAGGCATTTGAGTGGGTGAAGCAAAATTTATTTTATATTAATACATTACTGCGATATAGAAACCTGAAGATATAAGATCGTTTAGGCATTTGAGTGGGTGAAGCAAAATTTATTTTATATTAATACATTACTGCGATATAGAAACCTGAAGATATAAGATCGTTTAGGCATTTGAGTGGGTGAAGCAAAATTTATTTTATATTAATACATTACTGCGATATAGAAACCTGAAGATATAAGATCGTTTAGGCATTTGAGTGGGTGAAGCAAAATTTATTTTATATTAATACATTACTGCGATATAGAACCTCTGAAGATATAAGATCGTTTAGGCATTTGAGTGGGTGAAGCAAAATTTATTTTATATTAATACATTACTGCGATATAGAACCCTGAAGATATAAAATCGTTTAGGCATTTGAGTGGGTGAAGCAAAAATTTATTTTATATTAATACATTACTGCGATATAGAAACCTGAATATATAAGATCGTTTAGGCATTTGAGTGGGTGAAGCAAAATTTATTTTATATTAATACATTACTGCGATATAGAAACCTGAAGATATAAGATCGTTTAGGCATTTGAGTGGGTGAAGCAAAATTTATTTTATATTAATACCTTACTGCGATAGAAACCTGAAGATATAATATCGTTTAGGCTGAAGCAATATTAATACATTACTGCGATATCGTTTAGGCATTTGAGTGGGTGAAGCAAAATTTATTTTATATTAATACATTACTGCGATATAGAAACCTGAAGATATAAGATCGTTTAGGCATTTGAGTGGGTGAAGCAAAATTTTATTTATATTAATACATTACTGCGATATAGAAACCTGAAGATATAAGATCGTTTAGGCATTTGAGTGGGTGAAGCAAAATTTATTTTATATTAATACATTACTGCGATATAGAACCCTGAAGATATAAGATCGTTTAGGCATTTGAGTGGGTGAAGCATACTGCGATATAGAAACCTGAAGATATAAGATCGTTTAGGCATAGAAGCAAAATTTATTTTATATTAATACATTACTGCGATATAGAAACCTGAAGATATAAGATCGTTTAGGCATTTGAGTGGGTGAAGCAAAATTTATTTTATATTAATACATTACTGCGATATAGAAACCTGAAGATATAAGATCGTTTAGGCATTTGAGTGGGTGAAGAAGATATAGAAACCTGAAGATATAAGATCGTTTAGGCATTTGAGTGGGTGAAGCAAAATTTATTTTATATTAATACATTACTGCGATATAGAAACCTGAAGATATAAGATCGTTTAGGCATTTGAGTGGGTGAAGCAAAATTTATTTTATATTAATACATTACTGCGATATAGAAACCTGAAGATATAAGATCGTTTAGGCATTTGAGTGGGTGAAGCAAAATTTATTTTATATTAATACATTACTGCGATATAGAAACCTGAAGATATAAGATCGTTTAGGCATTTGAGCGCACCATGCACACAAGATACACAGATTAAAAAGAATATCAGAATTAAACATCGTTGTCTGGAAGACTTTTTTCAAAACTGAAACTCGCATGCATAATGCTAACGGAAATAATTACACTATCCATGAACTAATATGACATACTCTAATCCGTTCATTGCGTAAAACGTAAAAAAAGGAGCTCCGAGATTTTGCTGTACAACGGAAAGCCTTATCAAGGTTCTACAAGATGTTAGAGCATACAATAATTACTGTATAAATTAGAATTTATACAGTGTATTTGGTCAAGCTAGTAAATGCATTTCGTCCACTGTGTATTAAACAAGCACGCTTAAACATGCTCTTGTTTTTTTTTTAGACAAATTAATGCAATATATAGTATTGCCATACTTCTGGGCTCTAAAGCTTTGTTTGGTCGTGATAAAGCCTTCCATTGGAAAACTGAAGTTTGGTTCTTTAGTATTGTATTTTACAGCAGGTTAGTGTTTTATTTACATTTATTGCATAATAATTTTCCTTATAGCTGCAGAAAGCATCAGAAAGAAGACATGATTTTTATAAAATAATTTTAGTTTTACAGTGAGCTCAGCAATATGTTTTATTAATTTACTATTTTATTTGTTTATAAACACTTTACATGTTTGCAATAAAAATGACAATGCACTGATACCAGCATTCTTAATCAATTATTCAAGCCAAAAAAGAAAAACGTAGACAATATCTTTATCAATACATCTGATTTCCCCAAAAGGACAAGATTTTGAACTTGCTTATTTCAATTAACTGTGGTGAGGATGAATTGATTTAAAGGTTCAAACGAATTGCTTTCCTCATAAGTATAGTTTTATGAATAAACAGATCTTCCAAATACATATGTATATGTATGCATTCAATAGTTTTTCTGTATGACTATATAATCTTTTTAGCCTATCGATTATGATAAATTTTGTCAGCCGAGCCAATAAAAAGAGCAAAAATCCGAAAAAATTGTGGTCAAGCTAGTAAATGCATTTCGTCCACTGTGTATTAAACAAGCACGCTTAAACATGCTCTTGTTTTTTTTTTAGACAAATACGTCGTCCTGGTCTATTTGCAATTGACCGCCATTAAATGTTTTTGTGAACACAAATTTAAATGCATGCCGAACGGTAAATAATATTAATGATTTGTTTTGAAATTTCTGTATGATCTTAGTCTCAGCATTACGTATATAATTGAACTACACTGCTGGTCACCCAAAATGCAACACCAAGAAGGACGCGAGATAGCAAAGCCAGATTTACTGGACACATAACAACAGATACAAAGATGACACAATTGAGTTTACAGGCACGTGCAACTTGCGGAACACGCAGACATCAATAGTTCGTGTGGCCCCCATGGCTTGCAATAACGGCCGCTACACGCCGCGGCATCGAACGAAAGAGGCTTTGGATGTGGGGTTGGGGTATGTCGGTCCAGGCTGCTTCCACACGTTGCCATCGTTCATCAGGCGTAGCCGAGGGTGGTGATTGCCGGGCCACTCGGTTGTCGATCAGCGACCAGACGTGTTCGGTGGGCGACATATCGGGAGAACAGGCGGGCCACGGCAGCAGTGACACCTGGTGGGCCGTGAAGAATTGTTGCACGATGCGTGCCACGTGCGGGCACGCATTATCCTGTTGAAACGTGGCCGCTGGCCGGTCCTGCAGGTAAGTGAGGACTACAGGGTCCAAAACGTGGGAGATGTAGCGGTGGCTGTTGTGTGTACCGGCGATGCGTACCAGAGAGGTGCGGGTGTCATATCAAATTGCGCCCCAAACCATAACTCAAGGCAACGGGCACACGCGGATCCGACCATCGTGGTGTTGCAGGCAGAAGCGGGATTCGTCGGAGAAGACAATGTCGTGCCATTCCGTAGCTAAAGTGCGGCGTTCAACGCCCCACGGCCGCCGCACTCGCCGGTGGTGTAACGTCAATGGTAATCGGAGCAATGGGCGCCGCGCGACAAGTCCCCGCTCCTGCAGACGACGTCGAACAGTACGTGCTGACACAGGTTGTTGCGAAACACACCCTAATTCCTGCGCTAACGTTCGTGATGTTGCGGGGCAAGCCGTCAATGCCCGCCGCACAACATGCCGGTTCTCTCGGTCGGTGGTGTGCCGTGGCTGCAGCAATCGCTCACGTCGGTCCATCTGTCCGTCCGTCCTGCACCCACCGAATCCATACTTGCCTTACTATTGCTGGATGTCGTCCAACACGGGCGCCGATGTCTCGGTACGATAAACCGCTGTCGCGGTAAGCCACTATTCGTCCTCTGTCGAACTCCTAAACGTGCTGGAATGACTGCCGTATTCTGCGACGAGGCATCAGGAAGCTTCCCACGCACAGGTCCGGCAGCACAACACACTTCCAGTACTTACACCCGCTTTCTGTGCACCCTCCTTATAGTGCTTCTCGGTGGCGTGCCGGGCGCACATGATTTGCATATGTCCTGCAATGCTAATCGTTTGCATGTCGTCTCTCGGGCGACGCATGCTGCAAGTTTCAGGCCAATCGGATGCTTCCTTCTTGGTGTTGCATTTTGGGAGGCCAGCAGTGTAAGTTGAGATTCCTTCTACGGCTATCGATAGAAAATAAGTCATTTGGCAAGCGCCTAGACAGGGCAGGAAGGGAAAGTACATAAACATACTATCGTTCCACAATCATTTTTACGTGCGTTACAACTTTAACTATTCCTGTTCTTCAGAAAATAAGTCATCTGGCAAGCGCCTAGACAGGACAGGAAGGGAAAGTACATAAACATACTATAGTTCCAAACTCAATCTTACGTGCGTGACAACTTTAACTATTCCTGTTCTTTAGAAAATAGGTCGTCTGGCAAGCGCCTAGACAGGACAGGAAGGGAAAGTACAAAAATATACCATCGTTCCAAAATCATTCTTACGTGAGTGACAACTTTAAATATTCCTGTTCTTTAGAAAATAAGTCGTCTGGCAAGCGTCTAGACAGGACAGGAAGGGAAAGTACATAAACATACTATCGTTCCAAAATCATTCTTACGTGCGTGACTACTTTAACTATTCCTGTTCTTTAGAAAATAAATCGTCTGGCAAGCGCCTAGACAGGACAGGAAGCGAAAGTACATAAAAATACTATCGTTCCAAACTCAATCTTACGTGCGTGACAACGGTAACTTTCCTGTTCTTTAGAAAATAAGTCGTCTGGCAAGCGCCTAGACAGGACAGGAAGGGAAAGTACATAAACGTACTATCGTTCCAAAATCATTCTTACGTGAGTGACAACTTTAAATATTCCTGTTCTTTAGAAAATAAGTCTTCTGGCAAGCGCCTAGACAGGACAGGAAGGGAAAGTACATAAACATACTGTCGTTCCAAAATCATTCTTACGTGCGTGAAATCGTCTGGCAAGCGCCTAGACAGGACAGGAAGGGAAGTACATAAACATACTATCTTTCCAAAATCATTCTTACGTGCGTGACAACTTTAACTATTCCTGTTCTTTAGAAAAATCTCACATGCAAACCAAAATACTCTACAATAAGAAGTATCGTTTTTGGAGCTACATTTTTGCTCTCTAAGCTTCTGGTTACCGAACGACATTTGATTTTCTATTTCTATTTGATTTTCTGTTTCTATACTTCTCTATTGAAATGGCGCAATGCGCTGCGACTTCGAAAGTAAGCCAAACTAAAATATTAAGTAAAATGATAAAGCAAATGATATATATGTTCTAATACATGTATCTTCTCTCGATAGTGGCTGAAGAATATAAGGACTGATTTACATCAAAACACTGAAATTTAAAATGTGTCAAGAGTATACTTTTCTTATAAAGAAAAATATTCCTATGAAGGCGAAATGTTCCAGAGTGAAAACACTTTTTAGAATATTTTAATGTATCACAGTAAATGGAGATTACTTTTCTGTTTTATATATTTGTGTTACGTCTTATGCGCTACTCACGATAATAATTTTGTCGTTAACTTAAGAAAATGACTTGTTTTTTCTTAAATAAGCGTTAATGAGTTTCTAAGTTTCGTATGGCAGTTTCAAACGAATAAAACACCATACCTGACAATACAAGCTGAAAAGTAATAAATTTGGTTTGCATAAGATCGGGAGATGCTATGATTTTGACTGCATAATGGTCGCACCTTGTATTTGGAGCTCAAAAATTGGTTCATACCATTTCCGTTCTTCACGTACGTAGTGAAGCATCGGTAAGCATTTTAACAGATCGGTAAGCATTGTGGCAGAACTGCAAGTTATGAAATATGTCCTTGCTCACGCGGAGAAGCAGTACATAAGCATCATGACCTTACCTTATAGTAGATGCGCGGCACATCCAGCGGGTGATTCACTACTTCCAGTTGCTTTCTTTTTCTCTGTCCTACTTGTGTGCCCCAGATTTCTTAAGCAGTGTATTTAATACTATATGTACCTACTACTGATACAGTGAGTTTGGGAGGTATTTTCTTCTGATATTGGGTAAATGGTTAATTGCTTTGCGTTCTCCAGATGAAAGTGATGCTGTTCTTTGAACACACACACATACACTGAGATACCAGTTTACAAGGTACACCTGCCTCGTTACATAGATGGCTCACTAAAGTGTGCAACACGGCACACGAGCGCGCGGTTTGAGACATACATCAAACAAACCAGCTGGTCCAGCATTCTTAGCGTTCGATTCAGGCCTGGTTAGGGCTGAACGAGAAACTATGAATGTAGCAGGATAGTTGGTACAAGAAGCGTCAGTGGCTCAAACGGCCGTTCTCCTGTTCTTTTCATGCAGAACTGTATCAACGGTTTGCAGTAAATAGTGCCGTGCAAAAAAATAAATCCCGTAGTTGCCGATTCTGTAAAAGAAGAAAAAACATCTAGTAAATCAGGGGGTCAAAGAACACGTGCGAGCCGCCTTGGTGGCGCAGTTTTCTAAATGTTGGCTTCTCTCTATTCGTCCGAGATAGGTCCGGATTTGCACTCCAGTGATTCATGGATGTCGTGTTTGTCTTCCAGCACTGGCTCTATCCCTTTCCTGGAAGTAGTGCCCCTAAATTAGGGAAGGGAGACTGCTTTATAGCCGATCGAGCTACTAATGGTGGTGGTTAAACCTCCAAACAATGTGCCCCACTCGCGACATGGTATAGTGTAAAATGAGTTCGGAGATGACCCTCGCCACACCGATGTTGAATTCTTCAGTAATTATCCAGATTGTGGACCGTTTGTTCGTTTGCACGATTCTCCCTTATGTCCTTTGATCCCTTACATCCACCAGCTGTTTTCGTCTACAGTATCGTCAATCACTGAAAGTTCTTTTCGTGTAACACCAAGGACGTTGGTCCTTGTTACGGCTGTACGTGAAAAGACCAGGAGGACGATTGTTTAGGCGATGCCCGAACATACATGTCTGATATATTCATGCTTCGCTCACGTCAATAAGACCAGCATGCACGATAAAATCTCTGTCATAAATAAGTGGTAATGATTCATGTACAAGCATTTGTGGTGTTTAGTTCATATATATTAAACGGTTTCAAGAGCATTAAAACGGTCCTTATTCTTAAGCGGCATAATTTTTGTGGCTCTTTCCAAGTTGTTAGGACAAGGTTCCACTGTAGTTGCTGACGAAGCTCCACTACAATTAAGAGATCATTAAAGCTCCCTCAGCGTTCAAGAGTCACAAGATAGTATTTATATGAATGTTTTTTTAAAATATGAAGATGCGAAAACAGGGCCGTTTTAATTCATATGCAAACAGAATAGGGATACCATTGTGTTATCAACCATTAAATACAGAGTTGTATATTTTTCTTGCTAACTAAGAAACATTAGAAGAGAGTGCCTGAAGGATATCGTGAGAACTGTATGTCTGACAAGTTTCAAAACTCAAACTTAAGTTGAAAAAGCAAAAAAAGAAGTAGCCTTTTTCTTGAACTCTTATGCCCGTTGATCGAACGAATAGGTCTTCTCTGCGACCCATTGAAGCTAAAGCAAAACCCTATATGGAAGCTCATATTCGTATACATTTAATCTGATTTCATGCGCGTTGTTGCTAGTTCTTCTGGTAGCAGTACGTTTTACAAACAAGAAAAAAAAACTATTCATTTCCATTAAAACATTTAAAATCATCCCTGTTATGAGAATCAACATTAAAATGGTAATATTGTTCTTCATTATAATATGATAAGAATTTATTCGCTCAAATAATGAGCAAGCCCGAATGTCCGTATGAAATGCATTGTTTTGCAAATACTCACGCTTTGAGTTAAAACTGATGGTCCTGTTCCCCTTCAAGTTGAGCCTTCATCAATTAAAAAGAGAAGCGTCGAACGATCCCTTTAAAGTAAAATAGATTTTATTTACCAGTCTTAGATTTAGATAATTCGATCTCTTCCTCAGCAAACGCCCTCGTGAAAATCTTAATTGAAACGAAGAGTTCCTTCTAAAGACTTAATGCATACCAATAATAACTGGCAATCTCTGTTAAAATAGAAGAGGGTTATCATGCCACGTCCTTTCGTCAGTGAAACTGTTATCCACCCTTTTATAGGAATGACAGAATAAGACATATTTCCGTGCAAGTTTGCTTTGCAAGGTCATCGATTTCGGGGGAAGCTGTCAAAGCGATAATTAGTTTTACGTGTTTCTCATCACTTGCGCTGCGACCTTAAAAGTTCCAAAGACTGTCAGAGAACTAAAACTCCATTCAGTTCTCAAACGTTGGATCAGATCCTATAATGATGCTCGAGGTATTGTTTGAACAATGCCTGGCATTTGTCCATGAGCGCAGAGGTTAACAATCAATTCTCAGCTAATCCCCTAATGTGATCACAATATGACATTTCTTTTCTAATGTACTTCGGCAGTTGAAAGAGGGAAAAACAATTTGGAAACACTCATTTGATTCACGCGTACCGCAAATACTAACATTTCCCCTCTTCCAGCTCCATTACTTCTCAAATGCTAAAAAATCACATTCCAGGGACAAGCTTTAAATTTTTAACTGAAAATGATTCCTCTCAGCAGATTAACACATTCAGTAATGATTAATGAAAGTCAAAACATTGTTCTTATAACGCTTGAGTTGCATTACTTTATGAGTATAGTGTACACTGAGTACTCACTGAATTGCGACCATTTACCTATAACATTTCAAGGCCAGAACGCACTCCAATTTGCGTGTGGCATTGACTCCACAAGGTGTTTGTTCAATTGTGTGAGAATATGCACCCAAGCTGTTTGTGATGTTGTCCACAGTTACAACATGGAGCTGGGTGCGCAACTGGCTTACCTGACTTTCTACAACATCCGACAGGTGTTCAATTAGGTAGCCATAAAGCAAGTTGGGAAGCCATTTGAAACGTCTATCATCGGCACTGTGTTTGTCGAAACATTTTCCTACGATATGAGCTGATGAAGTATATAGCATCATCGTTCTGGAAAAAACTATTTCCCTCTTGGTGGACGTTAAATATTGTGGAGTTTACATAGTCTGCAGCAGTCCCTTATAATAGCCTTTGTTCGTACGCTGTTCCACATGCAACAGGGTTCCCAGGTCATGCTAGCAAAGCGTGTTACATATCTGACTCCCGGCCAGGATAGTTGATGTCATTCATGAGGGACCCATCGTCTCATGCCGCTGACGCAAAACATGGACTCGACCACCAGCAGGATGGAGTGCATATCGTGGCTCATTACACAAACATAACAATTTCCAGTCTTCTACAGTCCCATCTGTATGCCGTTGTCATCAGGAGAGTCATTTGCATTGATCGACTGCTGTTTCGAGAGGGTGAGTTACATAGATCATCTGCTTTTGTTGCCTATCCGTGCCAGTGTGCGGCGCATAGCCGTGCGGGATGTAGTTTCAGGTTGACCCATGTTGTATTGGGCCGTCAACTGTGAAACAGTGCTGCGCCGACTGCCTTGTAGAAGGCGAGAAACCCGTCGTTAACCTCTGGAATGCATCTTTCGTCCCATTTAGATTTGTGTCGACAGTTGGTTGTTTTGCCATTTTGGCACCATTCCCGCCACACTTTAGCCACCGAGGCAGTTGAACAACCTACAAGTGTCACCTTTCCTCTACCCATAATTTGTGACTTCGTAAGCTTCGATGACTCCTTCGTTTTATCCACAATGCCCGTAACTTTGCTCTCAACTGAATCTTCAACCGTTAATAATACGCAGTTACTCAGTGGGAGCTCCATGTACATTCGTATACTGTCAAAAGAAATCTGTATGTGTGTTCGACTACAAAAAGAGAATTAGGAGTGAGTGAGAGCTGCCAAAATAATCAGGACAATTTCAATCTTAAACAGAATGCATCTCTCTTTAATAGGCTGAGATACTTCATTCCGACTTATTTACACATGTGTTTGATTGAAAGGGACATAGCTGCCCGAAGGACATCGGAACAAAATAGAAGTATACTCAGAATGTCGGGTCGCTACGTGAGGAAGTTCATTTTGATCTCTCTCTCCCATGCGAATCAGTTTGAAACAGTTTTTACGAAATGTGATTGTATTGGATAGCTTCCACCATGATAAATATTTTGCGCATAACTTTTGATTTTACTTAGTGTACAGCTCTACCGCTGTAATAACAATTTTTCGGTTGCTGTGCGTTGCTAAACGTGGAAAGAGGAATGTCTTTGTTTATTATAGTAAGGCTTGCCAGCACTTCTGAAACCCAAGGACAGATTTACATGGAAGCCATCGGAACCCAGGCTGGGTGATCCGCGATGCTGGAGGACCTTAAAAATAATGATTTTTTTTTTACATAGTTTTGCTTTTAAAAAAAGAGAAAAGTCAGAGCAAGGGATAAATTCATTGTTCTGAGTTTGGGAAGATTTGGGGCCATGATTCGAATCGAAATCGAAATACATCATCCACAAATATGAATTTACTATATTAAATGTAGGCTCACTAAATATCGTCTTGAGGGTAATCTATATATTAATTCTATAAGGTTTTTTACACTGAGTCCTATTGCGAGAGGACGGCTGACCGTAAAGACATGGTTGCGGTAGCAAAATAAAGGTCTTGCCATGTAGATGTGACAGTCGGAGAGAAAAATGAGATTGGGGCAACGGTTCGGGCGTTGTGGGATGGCAAAGTTCCCATGTAAAATCTAGGGGAGAAGCGTGCGGTTGACATTCGATCGCCTGCGGTTGACACTCGCGCTGTTGAAGGCGAAGCACGGAGGTACTGAGATAGTCTAAAGTCCGAAGTCTTCTCTTTTCTCAGAGAACCGTTGCGCAAAGCAACTCTAGCACGCATTCGTATCAAAGTTCTTCTCATCGGAACAGTGAATACTCTCGAAGACTGATTGCATTATGCCGTTGGACGGTGTGATGTATATATACAATTTAATATTCATTCGATTCAGTTTACTCACGTAGGTAATACGTTTTCTATTACGTAAAGATGTAAACAAACATTCCGTTGACCATTGTTAGTGAAAATATTTAGAATGTACACATTGTGTTGCGCCATCTATAAAGTTTTTCATCGTGAGACCTATTTTGAGAGGACGGCTGAACGTAAAAATATGGTTCAGGTATCAAAATAAAGGTCTTACCATGTAGATGTGCCAATAGAAGAGAAAACTGAGATTGAGGCACCGTTTCGGACGTGGCGGGGCGTGAACGTTCCTATGTTAAATTCATGGGAGAAGCGTGCGGCCCTTATCAACATCAGAAGCAAGTTCAGTGTCACACTTGGTGTGTGCATGGTGTTCTACGATCAGTCCTAAAGTAAGTAAATACTTTATTGCATACTTACCCATAACAGAATATCTCTCCCGCAGAAAAAAAGAAAAAAGAAAAAGGAAACGTAAGAGCCTTACTGGAAGGCGTAGGCGATCAATGGGTCGCAACTATATGTCTCAGACAAGAGAGAATGAAGAGTATTCGCGACGCGAATCTCATTCCAACAACATTTACAAACACAGTTGTAACAGAAGATGAGAGTGAAAGAGTGCACTATTCAGTTGAATTTCTGCACACGATCGAGATGACTGGACTTCCGCCTCACATTTTACGACTGAAAAAGGTGCAGTTGTGATGCTCATCACGAACCTGGCCGCCCCGGTGGCTCAGTGGTCTAAGCGCTGGCTTATAATGATTCGTTCTTGAAGGATTCGGGCTCGAAGCCCGGTGAGGCATGGATGTTGTGTTTGTCTTATGGCACTGGCTCTCTCCCTTCCCTGGAACCAGTGATTCTAAATTAGTGACGGGCGACTGCTTATAGCCCATTGAGTTGCTCATGGTGGTCGTTAAACCTTCAGTCAAAAAAATCACGAACCTGGACTATTGTCTGTACTGAAGTTGTTGAATGAATTTGTCAATCAAATAAAGTTTACATTTTTTTTTCATATGAATTTATTCTTAAAAACATAAAAAAACAAAACAAAACAAAAAACTAACCGCCGCTTCCGACGGGTTTCGTTTAGTATTACTTAATACTACTTTAACATTGAGCTTAGAGATTGGTGTGTTATTTCTTGCCGATGTTTTTAGAATGTAATGGACATTTAGCTCTTTACTTCAGTGTCTTATATGACTCCTCATCTTTCCTTTAAAATTTTGTTTCCCCATTAAGTTTAGTTTAAGAGGTAATCACAAGACTGTTATCATATGAGTAAATCGGCATTGAAAAACAAGTTTTACGAGGCACAGGAATAGATTTCATCCATATTCGAACTGTCTGCTAGGGAACTAGCTGTCAGTGGGGTGGAATCTGACGATATGCGACAGCAGATCCCACATCGCATGTAACGTCAATGTCAACTAAAGCAGTACTACAAACTACTGCTACGTAACATGTTAAAAGTACTGTGGTTAGTGGTCATCTTTATAAAAGTTCCGACTTTTCTTCTTAACATAAAGCTTTTCACTTTAAACTTCAGCTGTTTCCTCCCCATCAGAGTATCACAGAAACACTCTCTATTAAATTTCGTCTTGATAGCTATAGTAGTGTTTTGCACGTCTTTTCTAAAGAAAGATCGTGCTTATGTTATCGGTTTCTCCGTCTGTCTGTGGACATCAAAGCTCGACAGCTATTTGTCCGATTTGTAAAATTCTTTTTCCATTGGGAAGCTTAAAATATGCGAATTATGATCCTTCATTTCGTTTTTTTTTACGATGTACAATTTCGTCGCTAAAGGGCGTAAATGCAGATGATGTCAAATTAAAAACTTATTTTATTCCATATATTTGTTTCTGAACAACCGATTGAAAAAATAATTTTACTTTTCAAATCCATTTGTGTCCAAGAGTATTTTAAGTATAGTCACCTTTTCAAGTTACGCGTAGATTTTTCGCAAGAGAGCGTAAAAATAAACAATGTTTCCTCCGATATCTCTGCTCCTAAAACTCTGATTTGAAAAAAATATTCCTGTATCGCGTACAGCTTCTGATGGGAAATGTTTTTCGCATAATTTCAAATATTTGGTAAAGAATAGTTTGGCCACTAGGGGGCGTAAGTGTTAATTTCTGCTTCTGATGTATTTGCAGCAAATTCTGAGCTCCTGAAAACTCGACTGACAAAATTATTCACCTGCAAACCATCATATTTGCTGTCTTAAGCACGAAGAACAAGACGTAACCTATTTCAACACGAAATAAACCAAGTCGAATCATCGCAAGCCGCCATGAAAACATCTTTACTTACGAAAATTAAAACTTGTTTAAAAGGTTAAAATGATTAAAACAATGTGCGAGATTACAACTTGTTGAAAATACTGTACTTACCAATGTACCTTTCCAACCCCTGCTTTACACCCGATACGTTGATGATGTTTTGTTACTTTGGCAATACTCCCTTCCCGATTGACGTGCCTTTACAGAATCTCTTTGCTCCGTTCTCACTTCGATTACCTTAACCTTAGAAATTGAATCTTCTGATTCCTTGACTTACCTAGATATACTGTTGAAACGCATCCCAGGGGGCCGCATTCATACCTCAGTTTATCGCGAGCCAACGTTTGTTCCAGTGATGATCCCATATAAATCGTTTACTCTTAACAGTTATAAATCCGGTTCACTTCATTCTCTGATTCGTCGAGCCTATACACACTCCTCATCAAACTCTGGTCTCCCACTAGAACTTCAACACATTTCCACCATGGCCGAGTTGTCCGCATATCCCCACCGATATTTCATTAAAACCCTTCGCAAGTTTCAACGCCATAGTTCCACCACACTCCGAACCCAACGTGAATTGCCTGTCATCAGGTTTGTTGGCTCTATTCCTTACCACCCCACCATAGTATCCACACTCTATAAAACGTGTCTTAAGTTCAACAACAGTTTCGGCATTTCTTCCGAACGCCTTCTCAACTTGGTCAAGTCTGATCGTGACCATGTCTCAATCATGGAAAAATATATTGTATATTCCGTGCCACTACAATCTGTTGATGACTCTCTCCCTATGACAGCCTATATCGGATGAACTTGTCAGTCACTCGGGGTGAGAATCTCCGAACATTAATACAATGTTCGCACCCATTCATCCGCAACGGCCTTAGCCCGGACAGTCAACAAAGGCGATTATTTACCACTATGGAATGATGTTAATTATTGTGCTCGGCCAGAACTAAAACTGCAGTGCTCGTTTTTGAGAGTTTGTATATTTATGATTTTGCCGACCAATGTTATAATGAAGAAACCCCGCAATCATACCTGCTCCTTGGCTGTTCTTGCTGGAGAATCCTACTTCTACTGTAAATATGTTTTGATTACTTCCTTACTGCCATTTGTATGTGCTTTTCATGCATTTGTACATATTTTCATTTTGTTACTTTCTGTTTAAAGCATACTCGACCTTGTAGTACGGCGCATGCGTTGAATCTCGCTGTTGCACAGAAGTGTGTATATAAACCAGCATGCCCCGTGTGAGTTTCTTGTTATGCCTAAGGATGGGTCTGTAAAAGGGAGACCCAAAAGATCTCGCACGTTGTTTTAATCATTTTAACCTTATAAACAAGTTTTAATTTTCGTAAGTAAAGATGCTTTCATGGCTTGGGATGATTCGACTTGGTTTATTTCGTGTTGAAATAGGTTACGTCTTGTCCTTCGTGCTTAAGACAGCAAATATGATGGTTTGTAGGTGAATCTCAATTAGCACAACAAAAACTTCCACTCATTGACAAAATTATTTCGTGGACCGATACCACTCACAGCGAACAACTTTTGAGAAAACGTTTTTTTTTTTTTTAATAATTCATTTTTTCCCTCCAGGGGCGTACATGCATATCATATATTTGATGATATCTCTGCTTGTAAAAATCAGATTTTAAAAATTCTTTCTCTGTTGGAGAGCGTTTCCGCTGCGAAATGTTTCTCACATTATTTCGATTTCTTTAGCGCGCAAGTCGGCAACCAGAGGGCGTAGACAGTTCGCGTTTCCGTTTGCAGCCATATCTGCGGGAATAGAAACCTTACTAGACGAAACCCGTCTGAATCGAAGGTTAGTTTTTTTTTATCGTTTTTTTTTTTTGGAAAAGAATAAACTCATATGAAACAACAAATGTAAACTTTATTTATTTAATGTAAACTTTAACTTTATTTGATTACCAAATCCATTCAACCACTTCAGTAAAGGCAATAGTCCAGGTTCGTGATTCCTTTTTTTTTTTGACGGAAGGTTTAACGACCACCGTGAGCAACTCAATGGGCTTTAAGCAGTCGTCCGACCCTAATTTAGGATCACTGGTTCCAGGGAAGGGAGAGAACCAGTGCCGTAAGACAAACACAGCATCCATGCCTCACAGGGATTCGAACCCAGACCCTTCACGAACGAATCATCATGAGCCAGCGCTTAGACCACCGCGGCAACGGGCGGCAAAGTTTGTGATAAGCATCACGACTGCACCCCTTTTTAGTCGTAAAATGTGAGGCGGAAGTCCATTCATCTCGATCGTGTGCAAACATTCAACTGGATAGCGCACTCTTTCACTCTCATCTTCAGTCACAACTGTGTTTGTAAATCTTGTTGGAATGAAATTCGCGTTGCGAATACTCTTCACTCGTCGGAATAGACGGTCAGTTTTTTAGTTTTTTTGGAAAAGTATAAGCTCATATGAAACAAGAAATGTAAACTTTATTTATTTAATGTAAACTTTAACTTTATTTGATTGACAAATTCATTCAACCACTTCAGTAAAGACAATAGTCGAGGTTCGTGATTTTTTTTTTTTTTTTGACTGAAGGTTTAACGATTACCATGAGCAACTCAATGGGCTATAAACAGTAGATCGTCCCTAATTTAGGGTCACTTGTTCCAGGTAAGGGAGAGAGCCAGTGCCGTAAGACAAACACAATATCCATGCCTCACAGGGATTCGAACCCAGACCCTTCACGAACGAATCATCATGAGCCAGCGCTTAGACCACGGAGCCACCGGGGCGGCCAGGTTCGTGATGATCATCACGACTGTACCCTTTTTTAGTCCTAAAATGTGAGGCGGAAGTCCACTCATCTCGATCGTGGGCAAAAATTCAACTGCATAGCGCACTCTTTCACTCTCATCTTCAGTCACAACTGTGTTTGTAAATGTTGTTGGAATGAGATTCGCGTCGCGAATACTCTTCATTCTCTCTTGTCTGAGACATATAGTTGCGACCCATTTATCTCCCACGCTTTCCAGTAAGGGTCTTACGTTTTCTTTTTCTGTTTTTTTTTCTGAGGGAAAGACATTCTGTTAAAGGTAAGTATGCAATAAAGTATTTACTTACTTTAGGAATGATCATAGATGCACACACCAAGTCTGACACTGAACTGAGCGCCTGATGTAGAAAAGGGCCGCACGCTTCTCCCATAGACTTTACATGGGAACATTGCAGACCCACTGCGCCCAAACTGTTGCCCCAATCTCAGTTTTCTTTTCGACTGGCGCATCTACATGGTAAGACCTTTAATTTGATACATGAACCATACTTTTACGTTCACCCGTTCTCTCAAAATAGGTCACGCAGTAAAAAACCTTACAGAATGAAGATATAGATGGGTCAACTCAATTTGTAGATTCTAAATATTTTCATTAACAATGGTCATCGGAATATTTATTTACATCTTTACATTATGGGAAATGTCTTACCTACGTAAATAAACTGGATGGAATGAATATTAAATTGTATATACCCCTCCAACTGCTGGTATTGCTTCGGAACTTTTTTCCCAGGCATGTAGGATGCAACCAACACAACAGCACGAGTCATTATAGCAAGCACGCGCAACGGAATGACCTTATATAGCCTGTTCGTCACAGCGCTACGACCTCTCCTTGCTTGAGTCACATGAGCGGGCACGCGTGATACTTGAATAATATGCATGTCTCACGATGTAACCCCACCAAGTTTCATTCCTGTCGGTCTGTTCCTTCTGGGTGCAACTATATTTTTTACGTAGAATGTATTAATTTAACAAATTAAGCAGCCTAATTTTATATTTATATCACCTTATATATATATATTTTTAAAATGTGGCCCGCCATCTAATTTTTTTAATCTTTGGCTCGCGAATCTGCAGAACTTGGACAGCACTACATTAGAACATCAGAATAGCAATAATTTGAGAATTACGACTTAGAAAAATTGCCAGTTTCAGAAGTACATTTCAATTCCAAATACAAAGTACTATGCAAAGACTTTTGTCATGACCTTAACTTCAAAAATTGCTCAGAAAAACAATCGCGATTCTATCAGTCGGCGTTTTATAACTCTTTTTCTTTTCTTCATTCCGAACAGATTTATCTCTCCGCTCAAATTTCCAATAGAATGCATCTTTCACGACCCATTTCTTATAGGAGGAGTTAAATTCATAAAAGTGTAATCACTTGAACATCCACATAAAAATGGAACTCTAGTAAAACAATGAAGCAAGTGACGGTAAATGACTCAAAAATATCTACCTCATAATCCGCAAAATTTCTTACCTTCCCTTCACCTAACTGAGGATGAAAAGCCGTTACTCTGTGTTTCTATGACTCAGTGTTTCATTCAGTTCGATGCTATTTGATGCTTTTTATGCTGTAGGAAATTGCAAAATGCGGTGTAAATTCACGCATGAGTAAAACTGATCCAATAAAAAACAATTTCCCTGTCGGTTAACTACGGTCGTTCTGCGGTGAAGTTTCTGCAGACCTCTTCTTCTCTGTTACACGAAGTTCCAGTATAAAGAAAGATTGCTTTGAACTTTGTTCCGCTAAACACTTATTTTACTTCGCCGCTACATTTTTGGCAATGATTCGAGAAGGAAGAACGTATTCTCGTTAAATGCTTGTTTACATACTTAAGGTCAGTAGCTTAATTTATATGGAATATGAAAAATTATTATATCAGAGCATATTTCCGTATAGAACGTATGTCACGTGATTGTGATATCCTTTGGTCGATCGGCAGACTGATGATATACTTCACTTCCAGAGTTCGAATTAAAAACATTAGTTTTTTGTATCTCTTGTTTCAAGACTGATACAAACCGATGTTAATTTTTTCTTCGATTCCCAATGCAAACTTTTGCACGGATGCCATAAACACGTTTCTGTACTCGAAAGTGAAATGAAAACTTGTGTTTTGGGCGTAACAAAAATTATAATTCCAAATATCTTCAATTTTTTTCACCGTTACAACTTGTTCCTAAATAGTAGTATATAACGCAACACTTTTACGTTGTGCAAGATTTGTTGTTTTGCTAAGTTCCAAATGTCCGGCTGAGGAAATGATGAATTAAATGTAAATATGATGTACTAGTTTCACCGGTAGCTCACTTTAAATAAAGGCTTTTAGGACCAGACGAAACGTATGCAGAAAGCAGAATCACTTGCGTAAACTTTCTTTAATTGGTCCAGTCACTTTTCACTTCAAGGAACTTTACAACGAAATCACATAACGTTGTCTATTTACGAAATCAAAAACATATCACAGTGAGACACACCACACAACTTCACAACGTAGTTATGCAGACGGTAATAAAAATATAACTTCACATACGTTATTAGCTCTTGTAAAATTAATAAGCTCAGCAAAGATCTAACATCTCTACCCATAAAAAACGTATAATGAATATATCGCTTCTGCTACTGAATTATAATGAATTCAGCTTCTTTTAAGCTAATGCTTCTTCTAATGTTTGTTGTTTGTTAATTATATCATGAATAAACTTTCCTGCTAGTAGTGTAGTAATAATAATGAACAAGCTTTTAACTGCTAGTAATGTTGTAGTAGTAATTAAGATGAATAAAGTCTTATGCTGGTTGTTAATAATAATCAACTAATGAAATTAACCTAACAGCCAGACAGAGATCTGACAAAACTATGAACTGAGAAAGACGTACTTACTAAGACAATCTTTTATTTGGTAAACTTCTGGCTCTCACATAAACGAAGATCTCTTTACACACGAAACAAAGCTCTCACGCACATAAACAACCGCTCTCTCTATACAACAACAGCTCTCTGACACATAAACAACAGCTCACTTCGTACAACAACAGCTCTCTCTACGCACATCAACAAAAAGCTCTCTCCGTACAACAACAGCTCTCTCTACGTATCGTTGAACGCGCCTATTTATAGTGGCTACCACCACGTCATGACTTACACTCATTGCCAGATCTCATTCAGCGGGAGAAATAACATCTCGTTCAGTAAGAAGATAATTTACATAGTAAAATAAAATAACCAGAGATAGTAAAAACCAAAAGGAAAGTGAATCTAGAGTATACGTTACAAACTGCTTCGCAAAATATATATATCTTTTCTCGTTCTTATCAACATGCATACGTCACTTACGTACTGACCTCAGGGATGTTGCCAAACCTCCATTCATGTGAGCGAGAAGATATCACGTTAAGTTTGGAAAGTGCAAAAAGAACAAACTCAAATTTACATAGGAAAAGGAACTAAAAAATTAAGTTAAAATGTAATATAAGTCACATGTAAGATATTATTTTCGATGCAAATGAAAACAAGTCAGTTGCGCTGTCTTAAAACTTTTTAAAATGTCCTATGCCGTTCCGTAACGTTCTGAAAATTAACTGCTTTTTTTATAACAATCTGTACTCATTACGTCTGGCACTTTTGGTGGCATCTCCGTGACTCTTATTCGCATACTAAATTCAATATGTAGATATTTACTGAAAAAAGTGGCTTGAGAATGAGTAAAATTTCTTTGTCTGCCATGGTTCCACATCCATGTGAATAAACAATGACATCTATATCGTAAAAGTCATTTGCTGGTGGAGAAATCGAATCCGCTTCTTTCTGCCACGGATACGAATGCTTTCCCGGTTATGTTACACCGACAGGGTTTGTCGCTGCAACCTTGCCATCTTGGCATGCGCGTCACCTGAGATAAATACGTCATATATATCTCCCCCGATGAGAAAGAGCTGGGACGGAATTGTAAGTTTCTGGGTCAGCCGGCAAGCCACACTTGAAGGAAGGCTCATTTTAGAAGAAGGGATTCTGACTAAATCCAGACGATGTGTGGAACGAACATCACGCATTCTTCGAAGAATCTAATTGCCAGTAGATCCATATTTACCTGTGGGTGCCAATGTGAAAACCCTTTTTTGCCGATGGCAGTGCTCGAACCCTCATTCTTCTGCTCCGGAACCGAATGCTTTCCCAATTAAACTACACCGACAGAGTTCTTCTCTGCAACATTTCCGTCTTACATGTGCGTCACTTCTGTGGTATATACGTCTGACATTAGTCATGCTAAATCATCCAATATTCTGGGTTTGAAATATCAAATGCGAAGCTCGTGATTTTATGGCGCAGAGATGTCGGAATAAACTTATAAATTTTATGGCGGACCACTTCAAAATTCATAAAAATGGCATTCGTCTGAAGTTAGAATGGAATCAGTATCTCGCCATTTCCATTGGAGCATGCTCCCTTTTCATCAATGATGACACTGCAGTTCGTTTGAAGCAACTTACTGCGATATTCAACGAGCTAGCTCATCGTAAACAAGAATTTCATAACTTGAAAAACGAATCCAAGTCCCATGTGAGTAAGTTTTCACATCGCAAAAACGCGAAGAAATAATACGAGTTCCCGGGATTTCATGGAATAGAAAACAATTCATGCAAATAGAAAAAAACAATCGGATTATTTTTCATAAAAAAAAAATATAACTTCCAGAAAAAACGAAAATTGCAGGGTTGTTGGAGGAGAAATGAACCTGCATCTCTTGATTTCAATACGAAAAGTCTTCAAGTATTCTGAACGGTTGGCCATAAACACTGGTGCTCAAAATTAAAGAATAATCTACAAAAACGAATGTAATTGCCGATATATGTAAAATAATGCACTAAAAATTGGCGAACATGCAACTTTCGTTACGCGGAAAAATACTCACATTTGCTTTTGCTGCAGATAAGCCAAAATATGCAAATCGGGATTGTGTTAAAAAGGCGTGCAAGTCTACTGGCACCTTGCAGCTATTCTATGCAACTCACGCTTTCACTTCGGTGGAACGTCGAGCTAATATGTTACGAAGACATTGTATGGATGATTTTCATCCGTGAAGAGTGATTTGTACGATGGAAGAACGTCAGACTCGGACCGAAGTTTCCAGAGTATTGATTGTTCCTCAAAATGCCCAGTCAAGATTCTGAAGACAGTTTAACGAACAGGAGTTTTCTTTGTCTAAATGGACAAGGCCGTCTTCAGAGACACAACTGTTGCAAATAATGGCTATATCAGTCTGAATGCCAGGCGAAACAGAGAGATGTCCCCTTGTATCCTACTTTGGAACAACAGCTACTGGAACGAAGGTTTTAAGGCATACTGCTTGTAGGAGAGTTTGTGGGCAAAGCCTTTATGTGCAAGGAGACCAATTATTTAGGAGAACTTGTGGGCAATGCCTTTATGTGCAAGGAGACCAATGTCTTTATGTGCAAGTAGACCAATTATTTCGATCTCATTCAGCGGAAGTTAGGATATAAATAACCCCCTGATCTCATTCAGCGTCTAGTTACTAACATCGCACTTGAAGTCCAGACAAGTGGACTCCAAGTGATATAAACCGTAATTCAGCTTAAGAACTGATACGAAACGTATTCTCCTCTTTAGAAACCGGGAACCAGCAACAGTCCCTCTAACAGCAGAGACAGGAACTATTCTAGTGGCGGTGGTGTGATAGTCTAGGGAGGAATCATGATGAACGGAAGCATATACCTGCATATGTTTCAGAGTTGCTATGTTTCTGCCCTGAAGAACAGAGACAAAATCGTAAACCCATATGGCAAGCAAGGAATCCGGCGGTCCTGATTTACTCTTATGGACGACAATGCCGAACTCGATCGAGTTAATTTTTTCAGCGATTTTCTCGAAGGGGAAGATATTTCCCAAATGGAGTGGCCACAGAGATCCTGACTTCAACCCCGCCTAAATGTGTTTGGGATTCCCTAGAGAGACGTATCTCAGCTTACCATCCGCTGTCAAAACACTTCTACAAATCAGAACAGTTCTTTTTGAGGAGTGGTATTTTATCCTTTAAGATCTCAACAATACCCTCAAAAACATTATGATAAATCTTTGCTTGAACTGCATGGATATCTGCATGGATATCTCCATAGTAAAATACCACATATCTTAAGCAAATGATTATATGTTGTGCCATGGACTGCTCTTTCATGTAATTTATAAGATTACAATATTAACGCATGCAAATTATGATATTATGACTTTCTTCTGCTTGAGTTACGTAAGTAATATAATAATAAACCTCTTTACCAAGTTCCATTGAATCTCATAATAAATACTTCGAGTTATGTACGAATTTATGAATTATTAATTTGAGAACCGATGTAATTGAAAGCTAATTCCGCTATCTTTGCGCAATAAAATAAGGAGTTTCTGTAAAACGAAAAACAGATTCTAATGAAATGAAACCTGTTTCAGTTATGCCCGCATAAACTGTAGAGACATCTCCTGATGTACTAATTATTACATGTCTTGCTAAATCTAAATTTATAGATTGTTGCATATGATCAATCCAGGATTTAGCGCAGTTTGTTATTCAGAGCCAAGGAAATGAAAATGAGCATTTCTGTCGCTTCTGTAATGCCTTCCGTTGAAGTTTCTGAGGGTAGGCCTAGAGCCACAGCAAAACATTGTTTATGAACAAAATTTCTCCACTGGAAGCATGCCATCAAAATTGTATTGCTTACTCTGATAACGTTCCAAAATGTACTCTTTCAGTTTTCATTGTCGATTTTTAATTGTGTCATTTATTTTATACTTCTCATTACGCGCGCCGCCTGTATTGTTATTTTCGCTTCGCACGAAGAGAGAACCTTACTGTTGTTATCAGTCGATTTCTATGTGGTTTATTTTTGTGTTTGTCAAATTCCAGCAAAGCAAGTTTGTCGAGCTTTGCGATTTTTCGACCTCCTAAAATAACAGATCTATTGCCCGAAAAAAGCAGTTGCTAATGTAAACTAATTGAGATAAATTAAACTGAGTATAAGTATTGTCAGAAAAAACTAGCTTCGCATGAAATAATCAATTTTGCCACAGAAGAAAATTTGAATTGAAAGCAACAGTACAATGACATCGTAGAGAAGGAAAACGTGATTTCATGATGTTTAGCTTTTGAAACCACAACTTTGTGAATTTCACTCTAATTTTAAGTTCTACATATTTCTCTGAAGGTCTCTGCTTTTCAAGCAGCAACTAATAAAAGTCTTCATTTTCAAGAGAAGGTTTGCGTTTAAAAAGGGAACTGATTCTTGTGTAAATGCTAAACGTCTATCGTACGAAAGGTCACTAAAGTAATTCACCGATGCTATCACACGTACGGTCATTCACAAACATAATTTTCAAATTGTAGGTCAAGATTAAAAACACTTTATCTACAATTAAAAACTAATATTTACACGCGAGATCTTTCGGGGCTGAACATAGCACCCATCATCAGGCTCAAGCGCCACGAAACACAGGAGAAGACATTATATACTGTTAAACACGACCCACAATTCACTCGGTTTTCTCAATCACAAATGATGCCATCAACAAATCGTTAAAGTCCAAAATATCAAGTCTAAATATCTTATCCTATAAAGTCCTCTTCTTCAGAGTTGTGTGAGGAGGAGGCAACCATCTTTCTCCACTGTCTTGGAACAAATGTAGGGAGTTCAATGTTACAGCATGTTTCCCCATATGCAAGAATGCAGAGGCTTTCCGTAAGGAAGACAGTACGTTTATTAACTCTTGAGTTAAGTACCCTAACATTTTTCCAATCTGGGGAGTAACCTCCCTGGTAAACAGCTTGAGTGAAAGCTGTGGAAACCGTTCCAGAACGAAGAGCGTATTTATGTTCACCCATTCTGACATTAACGGTTCTTAGGTAGAACCTATATAGTATTTAACTGCAGTATCTGAATCCTCATGAATTAATGGTATGCAGTAACGCCTGGTTTGTTAAGTGCTGGGACTCTATCTCTATCATTTCTTATCGTGGAAAAAAGGTTTCTGGTGGACACTCCAAACGTTATATTGTGTTTGTAACAGGCTTTTCTTAAGATAGACACAAGAGGTGGAATGAAATCAACTTTGCTGATGTACTTAGTAGGTTTTTTTTTCTGTGGACAAAGTCGTGAATCTCAGTCTTTGAAATTGTTGTAATATAAGACCGAGATTCACGACTTTGTCCACAGAAAAAAAACCTACTAAGTACATCGGCAAAGTTGATTTCATTCCACCTCTTGTGTCTATCTAAAGAAAAGCCTGTTACAAACACAATATAACGTTTGGAGTGTCCACCAGAAACCTTTTTTCCATGATAAGAAATGATAGAGATAGAGTCCCAGCACTTAACAAACCAGGCATCTACTGCATACCATTAATTAATGAGGATTCAAATACTGCAGTTAAATACTATATAGGTTCTACCCTAAGAAATGTTAATGTCAGAATGGGTGAACATAAATACGCTCTTCGTTCTGGAAGGGTTTCCACAGCTTTCACTCAAGCTGTTAACCAGGGTATTTACTCCCCAGATTGGACAAATGTTAGGGTACTTAACTCAAGTGTTGATAAACGTACTGTCTTCCTTACGGAAAGCCTCTGCATTCTTGCATATGGGGAAACATGCTGTAACATTGAATTCCCGACATTTGTTCCAAGACAGTGGAGAAAGATGGTTGCCTCCTCCTCACACAACTCTGAAGAAGAGGACTTTATAGGATAAGATATTTAGACTTGATATTTTGGACTTTAACGATTTGTTGATGGCATCACCGGTGATTGAGAAAACCGAGTGAATTGTGGGTCGTGTTTAACAGTATATAATGTCTTCTCCTGTGTTTCGTGGCACTTGAGCCTGATGATAAGTTCTATGTTCAGCCCCGAAAGATCTCGCGTGTAAATATTAGTTTTTAATTGTAGATAAAGTGTTTTTAATCTTGACCTACAATTTGAAAAATATGTTTGTGAATGACCGTACGTGTGACAGCATCGGTGAATTACTTTAGTGATTCTTGTGTAATGGTGTATGAATTTTTTCTTCGAATGAAAAATGAGATGATTCTGAAAACTGAAAACTAAAATTATCTTTAAGAGCGCATCACTAAAAGAAATGTTATGAATTATAACCCTATCGAGGGAAGAAATTATTTTTACATATATAAGCACTACCAGTAGAGCAATTTGAAGAAATGATATTTGCTATTACTCTATTTAGTCATCAATTAAGTAGAATAATGGCGAACTTAATTTCGTTCTTGGATTGATGATTCTACAGTTATTGCAGAATCAGCAATTTCTTGAACAGGAAAGTTTCTCGTCCTTGTCGTCAAACATACAGTAAAATCAATGCAATTGAAGGAGTTTTCTAATATTTGCAGCGGACACCTAAGAAAAACAGCAATATCTACTTTGAATATCTAAAATAGGTTTCTTCTTAATTCATTGACTTTTGTGACAGTACTTTTCTACGTATGGAATGATGCAGCCAGCTCTTTTCGATTTCGCACAAAGAGGGTAAATACACCCTACCTCAAAAAAAAAAAGTTGCATCCAGAAGGAAGCAACCGACAGGAATGAAACTTGTTGGGTAGGTTTGACATCAAGAGACATGTAAATGATTCAAGTATCACGCTCGATCGCGTATGTGACGCAAGCGAGGGGGGTCGTAGCGCTGTGCCTGACCGCCTATATAAGGTCGTCCCGTTGCGCGTGTTTGCCATTCCGACTCGTGCTGTTGTGCCGGTTGCATCCTTTGCAAATGAAGTTTGCCTTGGAGAAAGTTCGGAAGCAATTCGCGCAGTTGGAGGAGTGAAGGAGTTCAAGAGGGGCCGTATTATCGGTCGCCGGGAAGCGAGATGGCCTCATCGCTGTATTGCGCGCCATACCGTTCGTGCGGATATCACCATAGTATGCTGTTGGCGGCAGTGAATAAAACAAGGCCCGCAGCACCGACAGGAAGGGTCAGGAAGACCTAGATGAATCACGGAGAGAGAGAGAACCACGGGTTCAGTGGCGATCACGTAGTATAGAAGGAGCTTTCGCGGCATGCGGAGATGGCAGAGTGATACTCCAGCTGCAAGCGGGAGAGGAGGCGATTGCGGAAATGTCCGAGTAGGGCAGCACTGGCTTGAATGGAAAACGCAGGAGGACGTAGATTGCGGAGTTGTTGAAAACAAAAACTATTTTTTGACGTAACACGTAGATGACGTGTTTCAACAACACAAACACGTAAGAACGCGCTGGTGGAAGGAACACAAGCGCATTAGCACAGAGGAGAAGATGCTGGTATGATGCAATAGTGAGGTCAACGGTGCAGGAGCGACGAGCGATTGAGAACTCCAGATGTAGGAGAGGTAGTACTACAGGGCAGTAAAGGTAGACGTGCGGGACGTCCGCCTCCTGCGCGCAGAAGGAACAAAGAGGGGATGCGAGAATTTTCAGGCGGTGGAGAAGCGGTGGAACGGGGGATGCTATTGGAAGCGCTATGCACACTCCACCCCTACCGCATAATCTGCAGGAATTGCGTGAAAAGATTCAAGCTGCATGGGATGGATTATCGCAGGACACCATTAGGAACCTGTACAACTCCATGCCGAGACGTCTGGAATGCTGTGTGAGCAAACATGGCGGCTCGACGCCGTACTGAGAGACATTACTTATTTGCGTGTTGCTCAATAAATATTACCCATATCAGTCTCTATGTTTAATCACTTATTGTTCCTGGTAACCTTTACCTTCTTCCCGAATAACATTGCAATCCGACACATCCTCCTGGGTGCAACTATTTTTTGACGTAGAGTGTATATATAAAGACTGGCAATGAAGTGTAACTTCCAGAATAGAAGAGTCAAAAAAATATTTTCTTTGCATATGAGGATTCTACTTTTCTACATCTTGAAGCATGCCTTTCGATTAACAGCTGTTTAAATGTACCAGTAGTTAACAATAGCAACCAACATATCAAACAAAAACAGTTTTCCGCACTGAAAATCAGTGAGAAATATTTGATACTTTTTGAGTACCACAAAGTTAATACGACCATTTATTCTGAAGAATAAAACCGAAAACTCTTTTGTTTCATCACTGGCGGTTCCATTTTTTTACGTTATCCCTTGTCAAAGTACTGTTTGAGTCTTGCAAAGGAGCTCATCTGTTGTTAAAAGCAACAAAAGCACGAAAAAAATGTTCGCTGATGAAAAAAAAGAAAGAACTGTATGTATTGAAGAAAAGAAATATTGAAGACTAGGCCTAGAAACACTGAGCAGTTTAGCCGTGGTTTGATTGATTTCTCTGGCTCTCTTCCAAACTGAAAACAACTTTCTTGGAATGAATAGCATTCCTGACCTTTTTACAACATCTTTGATTTTGGCCTCGTAAATTGAAACTATGTTTCTATATACGGAAACGAATGAAACTCTGCACCAATTTAAGACATTACAGCCAAGCGAAAATACAATATATAAAGTACCCAATTGTTAGTAACTGTTTGTTCATCCTTCATTCGAAATACAATATACAAAAAAGATGCATTGCGTTTTGGTAAATGAAATGTACAATTAGATTTCTGTCCCTACCTAATCCTTGAATTATTATTGATTCAATGTTTTGACCTATGTGATTTGTCCCACAAAGTTTAGTTCATCTGTGATTCAGTTATCACAAGATAAATTTATAATTTATAGTATCCATCCATGAAGACCCAAATTCCAATTCAGAATTTTCTAACGCTCAGCTGATGAAACCAAATAATGGAGGTCTTTTCCAAGTCAGCTAAAAAATTTTGAAATTTTTGAATATCTGAAAATAATTTCCTGAACGTCCAGTTTTTCTCTTAAAAAGTATCCTAAATACATATTACAAAATAAATGCGTCACGCTGTCCGTGAAACAGCAGATCATAAGGATTAAACAGCAAAAACATAGAAAAAATATTGATTCAAAGTACAACAGAAAATGAACGGTGAAATGTTTCAGCGATATCTTATCTAGTTCTGCATACAAGTATAGAGCTATTTCTTTTATTTTGCAAATTACCCTTTTCTTAGAATCATCTTCTTAGCTTCCACCTGTCTCTGTGCCAGGTTTTGTTTCAGCTACGTCTGCACAGACTAATGGCAGAAATTAGCATGTACACAGCTTGACATAGAAATTGTCCCACCCAGGAAGAAGTGTGCTACAAACACGCAAATCGCAGGGCGGGTGTACTCACTCGAGATATCCAAATGATGCTAAACCGGTGCCGATATTTGTTGTTTGTGCTGGAAAACGGTTCAGCAAAGGCCGAAAATGATGGGTACACGCCGTCGGTAGGTTTATCGCCATTTGGATGAGCTTCAGAGAGGGAGAATTGTAAGCCTGTATGAAGCTGGCTGGTCTACACGTCGTATCGCTGCGCGTGTGCAACGGGATTCACGAATTGTTGGACGCTGTTGGCACCAGTGACTACAGGAAGGTTCGTACGCACCGGACACGTCAAAACACCTGGACCCGCTGATTGTTCGAGATGCTCGTTCATCACCAAGAAACACTGCAGCCGCTATTCCTCGTGCTGTGTGATCGGCCATGGACGTCGCCATAACTACCCGAACTGTAAACCGAATGTTACACGTGGCAAATCTGCGCATTGGGCAACAGTTACGTCGACTGAGATTGATGGTCAGCCATCGCAGCGCTCGTCTGGCTTGGTGCCGAAGTCATGCAAACTGGGGTCACGAATGAACCATTGTGGTCTTCAGTGATATATCCCGTTTCAGTCTGGGTGCTGACGATCGACGGATCTGTGTCTGGTGTCACCCTGGTGAGCGAACGGAGCCCGGTTTTTTCGCGACCGCCACATAGTATGGAGTGCTATTGCGAATTACAGCAGGTCACCTCTTGTCCGCATCACGGGCACAGCTTCATGATACCTGAGCAAGGTTCTGCAGCCCATCTTGTTACCGTTCCTGAATGGTCTACAGCAGCCCATCTTGTTACCGTTCCTGAATGGACTACAGCAGCCCATCTTGTTACCGTTCCTGAATGGTCTACAGCAGCACATCTTGTTACCGTTCCTGAATGGTCTACAGCATCCCATTTTACAGCAAGATAACGCCCGTCAACACACCGTTCGGGTCTCCAGACAATATTTATATTGTCTGGAGACCAATCGAAAAACCTGTGGGACCCCATTGGACGTCGTCTGCAATGGAATCGGCCTGCGCACGATCTCGATGAATTATGGGAACAAGTCAACCGTGTTTGGTTTTCCTTTCTTCAGGACGACATCCATCGACTGTATGATTCGTTGCCACTCTGTAGAGCTGCCTGTATTTCCATTCGCAGCGGCACAGCCACTTACTTAGGCATACCAATTGTGTTGCATTATCGCATCCCATAAACACTGTACGTGGCTGTAAATAAAATCGAGGTAATCCTTTATGTATTCCTATTTGCATGCTCAATTTCACTCCTCTGTCCTCACTCCTTCTGGGTGGGGCAATTTCTATGTCGAGCAGTGTAAAACAACTGAATTTTTATTTAGATGAGATATTTTCAGGCATTTTCTTAAAAACCACATTTGCTTTACGACTGAATAAATGGCCAATGTCTGTCAGTAATTCCACAAGTCGCAAGTCTTTTTTTTTGTGTGGGGAAGGGGGAAGAATGTCTGTTAACATCCTGTCTGGGCCTCAATAACTTATAATCTGCCGTTCGTCCCTAATTTAGGGCCACTGTTTTTCACCGTAAAACAAACACAACATCCATGACTCTTTTCGAACTCGAACCCAGACCCATATCGGAAGAATGATCTAAGGTCAGCGGTTCGTATCATGCTGCCACCGGGGCAGTCCGACAAGGCTTCGTAAAGCAATTATGTAACTTTTAGGAAGTACTCGTAAAAATAATATAATTGTTAAAAAATTGCTCAATTCCTTCCCATACATCTTCATGAGCGAAAACAGACACAGGGGTCGAATTTATATACTCAATGGCGATTTGTCCCCTTTCACGTTAATAGTGCTCATTACTACCCATTACTAGAACGGACACGCTGTGACGTCCTGCCTAGCGGGCGCACACGACATAAAGGCAGATAGCAACCAGAACGAACGTCCGCGTAGCTCAATTGGTAGAGTGACTTATTCAGGAATGAGGGGACCCGGGTTCGAGCCCCGGCATGGGCAAAAATGACGGAAGAATTGATGTTGTATGTGCTTTGTACTACTGTTTCGATTTCGTGATTTTTTAATTTTTGTTTATTATCTTGTAAGTTTGTCTCCTATACGAAGACCACTGAGAACGAAGTAACTGCCACGATCTCCGGTCTGGAATATTTGACTTTTGTAATCTGAATAGTATTTAGGTTTGAAATTCGAGATTTCCATATCAGGATATTTTTGCATTTGAAATATTTGGAGACTAAAATTTTAAATATAAGAATTTTCTGGTTATGAAATTTCGATATTCGAACTATTTGGATACTATAACCCTGATTTCGGAGAATGAAATATAGGGATTTCCAAAAAATCAGAAGGTGAGTGTAACGGTGTAAAATTATGTTCTAAGGACAAAGGAACACCACTCACGCATCATCCCGGGTTTTTTTTTTTTTTTTTTTTTTGATTGGAGGTTTTCCACGTGCCGCCAAAATAAGCAGTCAGTCGGCCGTCCCTAGTTTAGGGCCACTGGTTCCAGGGAAGGGAGAGAGCCAGGGTCGTGAAACAAACACAACATTCATGCCTCAACGGGATTCGAACCCGGACCCCTTTCGGACGAATCATCAGAAGCCTTAGCTTAGACCACTGCGCCACCAGGGTGGCCATCACGGGTTTGGAACTGACGCTACCTACCATTATGACCCCAACATCTTTATGCAAATCGAAGCTACTCCAGGCAAACGACGGAGCGTTTGAAGGTGATGAAACGATATAAATTATACCTGATACTGAACTCTGCTAATAAACGCTAATTTTGTTCTTGAGATGGGAGAGGCAGCGGATTCAAGCAAATTTGACAAAGGCCAAGTTGTAATGGCCAGATGATTGGATTAGAAGATCTTCGAGACGACAAGGTTTGTGAGGTGCTTGCTGTCAGCCATGGTTAGAAACTTCAAAAACTGATCCGAAGAGGAAAAAAACCACGAACTTCCGGCGAGGTTTAGGCGGCAATGGCCCATCGATGTTAGAGGTGAGCGGAGGCTATCCCGTGTGAAACTAACTAACAGGAGGGATACTGTGGCTCAACTTGCCGGTAATTTGAACGATGCCGACGGGAGTAATATGTCCCAACAAATAATAGATCGAACCTTGCTGAAAATGGGGCTACGTTGCCTCAGTCCACTCCGAGTGATCATGATACCCTCTGTTCATCGTCGAAAACGCCTACAATGAGTACGCGAAAATCAAAATTGGAACTTGAATGATTGGAAGAAGGTCCACTGGTCCGATGAATCGCATTTTCTGTTGGACCATGTGGACGGTAAGCTACGTGTGCGTCGTTCACCTGGAGAAGTGTTGGCATCAAGTTGCACAAAGGCACGAAAACTAGCCGGTGGAGGAAGTGTAATGCTTTGGACAATGTTTAATGGGAAACCCTGTTTCCAGTCATTCACGTGGAGGAAACTATGATGTGTACCACCGATCTACACGTCATTGCAGACCAGATTCATAGTTTCACGACAAGTGTATTTTAGTCTAGTAGTGCCTTCTTTCAGCAGAATAATGAACCATGCCACACTGTCGGATTCTACGAGAATGGCTCGCAAAACACGAGGGGAACTTCCGTTGTTGCCCTGGCTTCCAAATAACCTAGATATCAATACAATTGATCGTCTGTGGTTTATGTTGGAACAGCAAATGCGATCTGCGGCAGCTAAAATACATAACTTACAAGAGTTAAAGGATCTGCTGGTAACGTGTTGGTTTCAGATACCACAAGACACTTTCTGAAGCCATGTAGCGTCTATGCCTCTCCGAGTAAGAGCTGTTTTGGCGGCACGTGGAGGACCAACATCATATTAGTTTGGTGGTCATAATGTTTTGGCGGCACGTGGAGGACCTACATCATATTAGATAGCTGGTCATAATGTTTTGACGGCCCGTGGAGGACCTACATCATATTAGATAGGTGGTCAAAATGTTTTGGCGGTACGTGGAGGACGTACATCATATTAAATAGGTGGTCATAATGTTTTGGCAGCACGTGGAGGACCAACATCATATTAGATAGGTGGTCATAATGTTTTGGCGGCACGTGAAGGACCAACATCATATTAGATTGGTGGTCATAATGTTTTAGGCTCTTCGGTATGCATATATAAAAATCTAGATGCAAAGTATCCTGGGCCACAGGGGAAAGCCTTACCACAGGCACGGGAGCAACATAATTGAATTTATTGTGCATGTGAGCAGGGTCACTTGTTAGTCCTCCCCATTTTGGTTGTTATTGTTTTCTTCTGTATCTGCCTGCCGAGTTACGAAAAATTGTTTCTCCCACGGTAAACTGAGTGCGTATGTTACTAGCACCACTCGAAATACATTGAAAGTTAGGTTTAGACCTGACTCCATTTGTCTAAGGATACCTTTGGGTCAAGTATGTGAAGGAAAGGCAGGGTAGAGCACCTAATTAGGAGCAGGTAAACCGAGAGTGTGTGGGCTATGTAACATAATCATCTTCCCTTTCACTGACCATTTTCAATTTATTGTTGCATTTTCTGCCAAAAACTTTTCAGAAATTACCCGCTAACGAGTCGTGCAGCTCTAATAATACTGGATTTTTTAAATGTACAATTCGGACGCTAGGTGGCTCTAGTATCTGTATATGTCTACAGCTGTATATCCGCTTCTAAACATCTTATTCAAAAAATTATTTAAGTATGGAATGATATTCGCTACTGTTGTGATTGCAAATATTTTCCTCTTTCAAGCAGATTTTCCTGCATATAATAATTTTTTCCCTTGCTGTTTCTGTTGCTAGAAGTAGTATTCAATATATATATATATATATATATATATATATAAAGACCTTCGATTCCGTGAAACCATCAGCAGTAACAATGGCGTTGAAGTCCTGCGGTATTGAAGATGCGTACATTAGCATTATTAATAACATCTATGAAAATGCAAGTGCGAAAGTTCGGATATTTGAGGATACAGCACAAATAAGAATTGGAAAGGGAGTGAGACAAGGTGACACCATATCTTCCAAGCTCTTTAACGCCACATTGCAAAATGTCTTTCAATCATTGAACTGGGAAAACAAAGGGATAAAGATTAATGGAGATTATCTAACTCACCATCGTTTTGATGATGACGTAGTCAGCTTTGCAACTACCCCATCAGAGCTGCAGAGTATAATCCAAGAACTTGCTGACAAGAGTAAAGAAGTGGGATTAAAAATGAACTTTCAGAAGACAAAAGTGATGTACAATGTTTTTACAAGAAACGAAGATTTGGCGATTGATGGAGAAAAGCTTGAGACAACCGATTCCTACATTTATCTTGGGTAGCAGATATCGAGTGAGGATCACATTGATGAAGAAATTAATCGCAGTATAAAACTTGGATGGAGAGCTTTTGGAAGAAACAGTACAATGTTTAAGAGCAGTATGGCAGTATGTCTAAAATAAAGTGTTTAATCAATGAATCCTGCCAGTGCTTACGTATGGAGCCGAGACGTGGACCTTAACTAAAAAAGACATACAAAGACTGCAGAATACTCAAAGAAGAATGGAAAGATGCATGCTTGGCGTAACCAGGAAAGATAAGAAGAGGAACTTGTGGATAACGAAAAATGACAGGAGTGGACGGCATCATGACCAGAGTGAAATCACTTAAATGGCAATGGGCTGGACATGTTGCCAGAAGAACAGACCACCGTTGCACAACCGAAATTTTAGACTGGATTCCGAGGGACAGGAACAGACCCAGAAGAAGACCCCATGGGTGATGGAAGGATGAAATTCGAAAATATGCTGGAGTGGCATGAGACAGGCCCAAGACAGGGAATTGTGGAAGAAATTTGGGGAGACCTTCATCCAGCAGTGAATTGATAATAGTTGTTGATGATGATGATGATGATATATACGGAAAACACCAAGACTGCAAATTTCTTCAATAAATAGTGAATAGCAAGACCAAACATTACCAACCACTGGGATAAGAGAGGGATATAGAACAATGGTAAGCCGTTCTCCGTGGCTTTGTCAAATGCCAGGCACGGACAACACCCAACCAGGCTCTACAGAGACCTGAAAGTGTGGGTTTCTGCGAGAATCTAGTCTGCAAGGTAACGGCAACGAGCCAGCCTGAACCAGTAACAGAAAAAAATAGGAAAATAAAAAAATAAAAAAACCCACTAAAAAAATAAAAAGGAAAAAGAAAGAAAAATTAGTTAAAAATAAGAATTAAAACAAAAATTAAAATTTAGTTCAAACACTCCAGATAAAGGACCAAGCATCATCCGAACCCCTGACGCCCCCATGAAAAACAACTAACAAAATAAAAAATAATGAAAAGAATTTAATTAGAAAAGGAAAACCTAATAGTGAAAAAATAAAAAACAAAAAACCCATTCAAAAACTAGACACTACCCACAGCAGACTAAATTCCACGAGGCCCGACCTCACGTCTGAATCGAAAACATTTCTGAGCAAACAATCAAAAATAAGCACAGATACCGAAAAAAACAAAAACAAAAAAACAAACCTAATGGTGGATAAGGACTAAAATAAGTTACTTATTTACAAGAAAACTGCCTATTGAAAAAAATAATCGTATTATGGGAAGAACAAAAGCATGTTAACACTGTACGAATACGCCTAAAACGATGTGCGAAACAAGGCAAGTACAAAACACCTCGAAAGCTAAAGAATCTGCCCTAAAACCCGAGGCAACAATCACCAAATGTTTTAGAAAAACGAAGCAGGCAAGAAAGAGCATCTGAAACTAAAAATTAAATCAGAAAACTGCACAAAGCAAATTATTAAACAAACAACTTACCATTACTGCGTGCTGCTACCCCGTCTTACAAAACTGAAATGGACACCACTCAAAGGGTAACGACCATATTGTCATCTGCTGCTCAAAGGTTGCACAAGGTTCCCAGTTATTTCTGTAGTTGCAGCCATGTAGTAAAATTCCAAACAGTTTTTAGGTTAAAATCAACCAGTCAGAATGCTTCAAAAACTCCAGTTGGGAACAACTCAAGCTGTTCCCAAATGTAGTTTAAAAGTATCAAAATACCCTAAGAACTAACATCCTTCCCCTTATTTTAATTGAATTAAATTTTACTATTTTTTCGTAGTTTTAAATATTTATACTTTTTTTTGTATTTTCAACCATTATAAAACTTTTTTTGGTTTTATTTTTTGTCATTTCTAACTTTTTTTGAATTAAAAAGAAGGTGGGTAGTGAGAACTTATTGGGTTCATATATACAGTATATATACATATATACACGGGCGTGCAAAAATTAAGGACGAGACGATTTTTCGAATGTAACGTCGTGCAGAAGTGCTCCAATATCGACTCAAATCATATCATAAGATATCCAAGATATAAGAATACGGGACAAGTGAGCAAAGCCGTCCAAACAAGGAATCCAAAGGATACAAAGGCACTTTATTGAAAAGGTAGCTTCGAGCACAACTGGACAGAAGACAGAAACGTCCATGTGACAGGCGACTACCAAGAAAAATCCAGTCTTTAGTAAGGGATATGATCACCCTTGACTGCGTTGCAGGATTTTCAACGTCTGTTCATGCTGAGGACGAGGTTGTCAAGGAGCTGTTGAGGCATCGCGGCCCATTCCTCTTGTAGCGACAATCGCAGCTGCGGAATCGTTGCTGGCGGCTGGTGACGTGCTGCCAACGGTCTCCCCGAGAAGTTCCCAAACGTGTTCGATTGGATTTAGGTCCAGGGACCTAGCGGGCCAATCCATGCGTTGAATATCTTCACTCTCCAACAGCTCTGTGACAGCGACTGTACGATGAGGTGTAGCGTTGTCGTCCATGAAGAGGAACTCAGGACCCACAGCACCTCTAAACAGACGCACGAGAGGCAGTAGAACCTCCGTACAATAACGGACACCAGTGATTGAACCTCCTTGGAAGATGTGGAGGTCAGTACGGCTACCAAGCATGATACCGCCCTAAACGAGTACTCGGCCACCTCCAAACCGGTCCCTTTCGATGATGTTGGAGGTTTGATTGCGTGTTCCCTGCTCTCTCCAGATGTGTATACGTCCAGAATCGCTCATTAGACTAAATCGGCTCTCATCCGTAAAGAGAACTCGATGCCATTGCTGATGTGTCCAGTTCTTGTATTACTGGCACCACAGAAACCGCAGTCTCCGATGAGCAGGCGTTAATGGCACACACCGTACTGGTCGGCGTCAAAATAGACCACCTTTGTGCAGCCTCCTGGCCACGGTAAAACGCGATAACGGACGTCCAGTTGTCTGTTGCATGTGCCTTGCGATTTCTCCCGCTGTCTGCCGTCTGTCTCTTCTCGCCTGTAGGACAATATACTATTCGTCCGCCGCCGTGGTTGCTCGTGGACGACCACTGATAAACTCTCGGACAGCTGTTCCTGTCGTTTGAGATGCTCTCCAAGCTCGTGAAACGATGCTGTGAGCGATCCCGAACTCCTCGGCCACAGTAGTTACACTTCGTCCTTTTTCCAATTTCCCAATGACGCGACCTCGGGTACAGTCATTCATATGTCGTCTATTGGATTGCCTGTTGGCCATATCACACCATGGCAGCAACCCGACGTCGTTCAAACCGATGTACACCGTGCAATAGCTTTCACCTAATTGCACGGTGTACATCGGTTTATACTCTTCCGACACCCCCCCTACGTATTGCTACATATGTGCGCATGCCCTACCGTACCGGACCCTAGTCTATCTCCTGAGTGGTCTTTCGGTCCGTTCTGCTTGCTCGTTCCGCTGTCATGCTAATTTCTTCTCTTCGTCCTTAGTTTTTGCACACCAGTGTATATGTGTGGTGTATGTGTGTGTGCGAGGCATAAAGAGTAAAAATAAAAAAAAACGTGTTTTGAAAACCTAAAATACTCAGAAAAGAAATTTTTAACTGAAAAGTGGTAATTCCAGTTGGAGAAATTAAGAAGGGTCGCTGATCAAAATGGCAGCTGTCACCTACGGCTTCATCAGAAGCAGACAGAGATCACAACTCTCATTGCTCTAAACAGACCTTAGTGTGGGTTTCTGAGTTAGTCAGTTTGCAAGGCAACCCAAGTGGACAGAAACAAATAAAATAATAAAAGTAACCATGTAACTTAACAAGCTAGCCAAAGGGTAAATTACCCACGCCAAACCCCAAAAAGCAACACAATAATTAACAAAGAATAAAAAGTAATAAAAAAGAGGAAATTAATTGCTTAGAAACCCTCTCCACTCCATTGTTTGCTGCAAACTGAATAACCCGAGCCCAACTCACACCAACCTCTGCTGTAGGAGACAGAAGCCAAAGACATCACCTAAAAATTACAAAATTAACATGCTTTACAGTACACAAATAAACATAGTAAACCCACAAAAAAATAATAAATTTTATTGAATCAAGTGCTTGTACTAGGTTACTGTATACAAAATATTGCAGTAAATGAGCAGAACACCTGCAACGAACGCAAGCAATAAGTACACGGGGACAAAAAATCATACCAAAAACGTGGTCACTTATTAAGCAAAGGATGCCCAAAAAATATGCCAAGAAGCTTAAAAAAACATCCTCTTAAATAAAGTCAACAAAAACTCAAGAAAGAGAAAACCAGCGCATTCAAACTAAAAAAGCAATCCAAAGAAGAAATGGAACTTGTCAAGAAAACGAAAAATTGCAGAGCACAGGAAAACTCGCTAGCAAACACCACTGCACAGAACGAAATGGCCACCGTAAAGGAAGAAGCTCTCTAATCCCTCTAGAAGACAACCTGCCTTAAAACTTTGGGATAGAGGTTGCAGCAAACAAGCTGCCAAACTTCATAGAATAAATAACACGAGAGTGAAACAGCGACTGCTTGGGATCAGAAAATTCTGACCACTGCTGGGATCAGAAAATTATGATCCAAGCATGAGCTAAAAGTATTAAAGCACCCAAAATTACGAAATACCTTTCAAACCCATAATTATTTCGGTTTTACTATTTTCATAACATAGGTTTTATTTTTTATACTTTTTATAATTTTTTTTAAAAAAATTACTAAATATTTTGCATTATTTTAATACATTCTAAACTTTTCTGAATTAAAGGAATGAGAACAGACAATATGGAGAGTAGGTAAAACTTGGTTGCTGGTTTGATATATAAATATGTACTGTATATCATCATCATCATCATTGTCAACCATTATCAATCCACTGCTGGACGAAGGTCTCCCCAAGTTTCCTCCACAACGGTCTGTCTTGTGCCAGTCTCCTCCATGTCACTCCCGCATATTTACGAATTTCATCCACCCATCTCCCATGTGGTCTTTTTTTCTGGGTCTTTTCCTGTCCCTTGGAATCCAATCTAAAATTTCGGCTGTCCATCTATGGTCTGTCCTTCTGGCAGTATGTCCAGCCCATTGCCATTTCAGGGATTTAACTCTGATCATGATGTCTTCCACTCTCGTCATTTTTCGGATCCACGAGTTCCTCTTCTTATCTCTCCTGGTTATAATAAGCATGCACCTCTCCATGCTTCTTTGAGTTGTCTGCAGCCTTTGTATGTCTCTTTTAGTTAAGGTCCACGTCTCTGCACCATACGTAAGCACTGGAAGGATGCATTGATCAAACACTTTTCTTTTAAGACATAACGGCATATTGCTCTTGAAAATTATGCTGTTTCTTCCAAAAGCTCTCCAGGCAAGTTTTGTACGCCGATTAATTTCTTCATCAATGTGACCCTCACTTGATATCTGCTGTCCAAGATAAACATACGTATCTGTTATCTCCAGTTTTTCTCCATCAATCGATAAATCTTCATTTCTTGTAAAAGCATTGAACATCACTTTTGTCTTCTGAAAGTTCATTTTTAATCCCACTTCTTTACTCTTGTCAGCAAGTTCCTGGATCATACTCTGCAGCTCTGATGGGGTAGCTGCAAAAATGACTACGTCATCAGCAAAACGAAGGTGGGTTAGATAATCTCAATTAATCTTTATCATTTTGTTTTCCCAGTTCAGTGATTGAAAGACATTTTCCAATGTGGCATTAAAGAGCTTCGGAGATATGGTGTCACCTTGTCTCACTCCCTTTCCAATTTTTATGTGTGTTGTATTTTCAAATAGCAGAATCTTTGCACTTGCATTTTCATAGATGTTATTAATAATATTAATGTATGCATCTTCAATACCGCAGGATTTCAGAGCCGTGGTAACTGCTGATGGTTTCACCGAATCAAAGGCTTTTTCATAATCGATAAAAGCCATGCACAATGGAAGTTCATATTCCCTCGCTCTTTCAATTAGTTCTCTCAGTACGTGGATATGATCTATTGTGCTGTAGCCACTCCTGAATCCAGCTTGTTCTCTCGGTTGAGCCATGTCCAGTGTTACCTTCAAGCGGTGTGAAAGAACTTTAGTGAAGATTTTATAAACCACTGATAGGAGGCTGATAGGTCTGTAGTTCCTGAGATCCTCAATGTCACCTTTTTTATGTAGCAGGATCATTGTAGCATTGTTCCAATCCTCAGGAATCTTCCCTTCATTAAGGCATCGAGTGAAAATTTGAGCGAGTACTGTTTCAATTTCTCCACTTGCTTCTTCTATGATGTCTATAGTAATTCCATCTTCTCCTGGAGCTTTCCCCGCTTCATGTTCTTGATTGCATGAGCAACTTCTGCTGGGAGGACTGGAAGAACTCTGGTACCTTTCATGATGTCTGGAGTACATGTATCATCCCTTTCATATAGTTTGGAGTAGAAATCTTTCACTCTTGTCAAAATTTCGCCTCTATTTCTTGTTATAGAACCATCTTTTTTCTCAGAGCCATAATCTGTTTTCTTCCCTTACTGAGATGTCCCTTTGCTATCTTTAGGCTTTGGTTGTTTTCAATTGCTTTCCTCACTAGCTCACAGTTGAATTTCCTTACGTCTTCAGTGATACTTTTTCGTGCTGTCTTGCATAGCTCTATATATTCCACTTTGGAAGTCACATCTTCTTTAGTTGTCCTCATCTCTCTTCTTTTTTGCATCAACATTTTGGTTTTTCCTGATAATTTGTTTACATGCAACTTGTTCTTAGACCCAGCTAATTTTGTTGCTGTTTCCATAAGAGCTTTGGTTACTTTTTCTGTTAACTTCAGAAATATCCACTTCTTCCGATGTTAGGCCTTCTAAAGCAGAGAATCTGTTCTTCAGTTCCAACTTGAAAGTATTATGGTGTTTTTTAAGGTTGGTTATGTCAATACATTTTGTTTGTCTTATGAGCTTGCCACGTTCCAGTTTAGTGTTGAGGTGCATCTTACATCTCACCAATCTATGGTCACTACCTGTGTTGAACTTGTTTAGCACACTGCAGTCTTCGATGACGAATTTTTTGTTACACATAATAAAATCAATTTCACTTGTCGTCCCAATTGGATGTCTCCATGTCCATTTCCTGTGTGGCTTTTTCTTGAAAAAGGAATTCAAGATGAAAAATCCTTCTGCCTCTGCAAACTCAACGAGAGTATTTCCACGCTGGTTTCTGTTGCCGTGACCGAATTTACCTACTGAAGTTTTCATTCTGTTGCCGGTGCCCTATTTTTGCATTGAACTCTCCCATAATTATCTTCAAGTGCTGCTTACCTTTATTATTTAGATGACGAATTTCCTCATAAAATTCTTCAATTTCTTCTTCAGGATGACTTGTGGTGGTGCATAAGTTTGAATAATCTGAGCCTGGTATCTTCTCGATAGTTGGATAACGAGTCGTGCAGCTCTGTCAGAGGAACTTTCAACTTCTACCACTTTATCCTTCAGTTTCTTGTTTATTATAAATCCAACACCACTAGTTCTGCCAGTATCTGTCCCACGATAATAGAAGAGATGTCCACTTTTCAGTTCAATGAGATCTTCTCCTTTTCTTCTTACCTCACTCAGCCCGACGATGTCCCACTTGATCCTTTGTAGTTCCTCTTCCAATTCAAGAAGCCTTGAATCAGAAGATAGGGAGCGTCCGTTGTAGGTAGCCAAGGTCAGCATCAAATGGCAGCCTAGTCCGGTCCTCCGGGGATTCTTAGCACCCTCTGCCTTCATGTCGCACTGGCCGCTGCCCTTGCCAGGTACATTCCAGCTGCCGGAGACTGAGGGCCAAGATTTAAGTTGTAGAGTCATTTTGGAGGTGTTTGGCCATAACTCACCACGCTGGCCAAGCGGGTACATGTATATATATATATAATCATCATCATCATCATCATTGTCAACCATTATCAATCCACTACTGGACGAAGGTCTCCCCAAGTTTCGTCCACAACGGTCTGTCTTGTGCCAGTCTCCTCCATGTCACCCCTGCATACTTTCGAATTTCATCCACCCATCTCCCATGTGGTCCTCTTCTGGGTCTTTTGCTGTCCCTTGGAATCCAATCTAAAATTTCGGCTGTCCATCGATGATCTGTCCTTCTGGCAGTATGTCCAGCCCATTGCCATTTCAGGGATTTAACTCTGATCATGATGTCTTCCACTCTTGTCATTTTTCGAATCCACGAGTTCCTCTTCTTATCTCTCCTGGTTACACTAAGCATGCACCTCTCCATGCTACTTTGAGTTGTCTGCAGCCTTTGTATGTCTCTTTTAGTTGGGGTCCACGTTTCTGCACCATACGTAAGCACTGGAAGGATGCATTGATCAAACACTTTATGTACAGTATATATTGCATAGCTTTTGCAGCAAAGAATATTTTGCTTGTACATATTTTCTACTTTTTTAGTAATCCAAAATTCTGCCGCCAGAGAGCGCTAGCATTTAATTAAAAGAATATATGCGGTTCTAGAAAGCTGTTGGAAAAATCATTTCTTTGTAGCATACTCTTGATTGTGAAGAACATTTCGCAACAATCTTCTCCTTAAAAACCGCACAGCTCTTTCGCTAGGAACGTGAAGTTATATCACGTTTTCTTCCGTCTCATTTTCGATTTGAAAACTTCTTTTTGCCTCGATTGTACTGGCTACGAAAAGCATTTTGTGTAAAGTTCGTGATTTTACCCAATCCAGATTTCTGTCGCTAACGGCCAAAGGTTTGAGCGACTGAAATAATGCAGATTGATTTTTTTAATTTTTTTAACTGCTTCCTTTCACTCTGAAATACATTGCTCATATCATTGCGTATTTTACGTAATGCCCAGTTTTTCTACTTGGGAACATAATTTTGTGTTATCTTGTTTTTATTTCGATAATGACGAAACATAACCTTTCCACTTTGAGCCACTCACAAAACGACAAATCATAATGTTGAAAAAAGTACTGAGGAAATTTAAAGTCACAGCATAACAGTACTGAGAAGTTTTACCTGTTACAGCATAACATATGCTTTCAATGAATTGAAAACTTGGTCTCCACCTATGAAAAAATTATTCTGCTACATACCAAAATATTGCTTACAAAAAAGGCATGCAAGCACCATACAACGGTATTTATCACTTTTCGATAAATTTTCTTAGAGAAGATTTTTGAGAAAAAACACTTTGAGTGACCTGGAAATTTACAAAAAGAATATATATATATATATATATTTCTAAACGGAAAACTCGATGCAATTAATATAGATATTCTCATGTGATCTAGTCCAGCAGAAAACCATAAAATATTAAAGAGTTACATTTGGTGAAGGATACTGGTGTTCCTGAAATTTGACAAAGTATCATTAAATAATCAATATAATTCTTACTGTCTGGAACCTAGGTCTGAATCTGCCGGTGTAAGAGCTTCGTGCAAAAACCGAAATCGTGTAAACCACCCCAATGTAGAGTTTTTAAAATCGAATGTTTCCATTTAATCAAATTGCATTGCAGTCATTGGTCTACACCCTCCATTTGCGAAATGAGACATGAACGACAGAAGAGATATCAGATACAGTTAATGCAGAAGACCAGAAACATAACGTTGAGCTCTGTACGACTTGAAACCTCAATGTTCCAGGCCATTTAAGTTTTTAAACGAACTGCGATCGGCCTGTTTCGTTAACTATCAATATAGTATTGCCTTCCGTCTGTTTGACAATCCAGGACCACAAGAGTATATCTATATGATGGATGATTTTATTTCCAGTCGGAAGCCATCGTTTCTGTTCAGTAGTAAATTTCATATGCATTATTTTTTGTTTCTTTAGATAAAATTGATTTACTCCTTGTCAGGCCTACTTAATTCATTCATTTTTGTGTTAAAAATGGCGTTGGGGTTCTTCATCAAAACGAATCGACGTAAAAGCTTTTGCAAATCGTTTTGTAAGGAGATAACTTTCCACTTACACTCCTAAGAAAGAGTAATGAAACATTCTTGCGTTCAAAAATTGTATCTCTCTCCCTCTCTTAATGATTATAAAATTTGAATTAATTTCGCATAGTTAAATTGTGCCGAAGTACAAGACTTTCTCCAGAAATTTGTTTTTCAGCTACCAGTTTTGTATTGCTTGTCCGTTTCGTTTTACATATCGAGAGATCTGGGATTCATATATAAAAATATATAAAAATAAAAAAAATTCTGCATATACATGTAAAAGGTTTGTACACATGGAAGTAAAATTTCGAGCAGGCGAACTTATCTTGAGATTTTGAAAAACAAACAAAAAATCGCTTTGTACTCATTTTCGACTCACTCTTTCTCACTCCGACAAAATTTACATAATGTAAGTTGGCGATCAGATGTGCGAAATAGAACTCCACTTTTTCTTTTTTTCTTTTGCATTTTTTGGTTTTTAGTAATTTGTTACAGGTATAACGTTTCTTCGTTAAAGTTTTTCCCTGGAAGGATTACTTAAATACGCACTGATCTGCGATGCCTTTTTATAGTCTTAATAAAAGAACGGAGCAGCTTTGTCAAAGCAGAAGAGAAACGACCTTACCATTTGGCATCGTTCAACCTTTACGCATTCAGTTTTCCCAGTACTATACAGATAACTAATCAGATTAATTTCTTCGGTTTTTAACCATATTTCCATGGTACACAAGTCAATCAACACTAGGTATGATTCAGAGATGATGATAATGATTGAAGGTCCAAAGGTGGATCGGACAACACATTTGATATTTTTGTACTGTCCTTGCCGCATGTGGGCAATCATTATGTTTATAAAGCACGACAGCTCTTCGATTGACCAGCTAAGATGATTATGCAAATATGTTTCGAGGATGATATCAAGGAGTTTAATGCACTCCTTTGATAGACGAAATCCTCCCATTTGAATCCCATAGAACATTTATGGAATACAGCGGAAAGCAGCATTCGCAGATCCACGCCAGTGCTTCGGTTCGCGGTCTAACGGAGTATATGCCACTCAGGAAGTTACCGGGCACTGAGGCGAAAAACATGCAATTTGGTAGGGGATCATAAGAGTATGACTGCTGAATGTTGCCTCTTTTAACAGAATCCACTCCGTGCGATAGAGAACAGACCAAGTGTACATAGCCAAATATTGCAGCACGGAGAAGATGCTGCTCTTGGCATTTCTGCTTAACGCCTGCGCAAGCACATGTCTAAGAAACGTAGACACTTTGATAAGTTACTTTAAAATCTTCCTTAGAGCAACTAATACGAGTATCTTATCTGTCTCAAATCTTAGATTTACTTACTTTGGAACTAAGGCTGTGTTTGACGAAATTTGCTGTACCCTGTACATGCACATGGTAAATTATTAAGACGACAGAAATATGCGTGAGAACTCCAGATTCAAAGTCCTTTTGCCTGTAACAAATTTATTATATTTTATGCAAAAAAGGTTAATAGAATAACACTTCTCTATCTGTGGCGGGAAAAAATTGCCAAGAATTTTATATTCTGACTTTATGTGTAAACAAGAACTGGGTACTCTTACGTGCGTTGAACATAGGTTCAAGGGTCTAAGATATCTGTATTTGTATTTATGGAGTGAAAGTGCATTAGGCCGTTTTCCCCATGCATCCACACATGTCATGCGAATTTCTTCTCATCCTTTTCTCGGCATCTAATCTTGAAATCTCAATCTTTTTCAGGGGTTGTTTCCCTTCAGGAGAAGAAAGAGGAATGTCCGGAAATAAAATGATCAAAGTTTTTTGGCGAGGAACCAAAAGATGCGTTTGCTTCACACCCTCCAAGTTACGATTCAGTATGCTCCAACGAAAGATTAATTCCCTTTGAGATCTCGTTAGAATAGCAAAAAAGATAAAAAAAATGGGTATGGAAAGGAAATGTAGTATTCACCAGCTCGGAACGCCTCGGTGAAGAAAGCCAGCGACTGCTCGCATGTCCTGTGTATCTTCTCTTCTGGTTTACAGTCATTATTTTTGTCGTGGACATCACATTGGTATGTATATTTTAAGTTGTTCAGGTGAGGAGAAAAAAGAGAGAAAAGAATAAATCTATTGCACTCGTTTTGATTTGATTTTAAAATTTTGACACTTAACAACTTATTTTCTTGTTCTCAAATCACATGTTCCTCTTATGATTCTGTACCTCATAAATACGCAAAGAAAGAAATTATTCACAATGTTTCACGCATAAATACAGCACTTCTGTCATTTTCCGAAGCTAAATCTTTCAGTAAAACTTCTTGTACAAAACCATTTTACACATTTTTGGCAGTTTCTTTAAATAGTATTCCTTTAAAGGAAGTTTCTTTAACCCTTCAAGCGGACGATGTGCTGTGCTTGAACTAAGCGGTGCCCAAAACTTTCGCTCCCTCCAAAAAGAAATATTCATATAGCGAATGTGTTTTACGAAAGTTACGGTAGAATAATTTACCTTTACCCCCTATCATCTGAGCAGCAGCGGAAATAAACATGTCATTGGTGATAAGCCCTTCCTTCTAGTCCTAGATTCTCTGTTCCATGACTTAAAACGTGATAAGGAAGGGCTAGTCTACCTGAAACGAACATCATGCAACTGGGTAAAAAACGTTACTCAAATGACTGTTTGCTCCTTCCTTAAATTCGTCTATATCTCCATATCCCTTTATCAGTTAATTAGTCAGAAGGGACGGGTGTCAATTATTCGCCTGAATGAGCAGTCTGAATAACAAATCTGAGAGCGAAAGCACCTTTTTTGGTGCTCTAAGGATAACTCATACGAGCAGCTTTGGGACCACTAAACCTGAATGAATTCGTTGAAGTAGCGTTCGACCCACTTCTTAGACAGCGAATATATTCATTAAGATGAACCATTTTGTAAACCACGAGTTAATTCGTTCCAGCCGGTTAAATAGTTAAATGAAAAAAATTTCCTTTTCCCTTTTTGTCTCCAGATTTTGATTAACTTACTCACTGTAAAAATAAGACTTATTTACAGATATTGTGTTCGATGTTTAACTGACAGGAAGATGTGGCGGGACATACGTCGAATTTGGACGAAAAATCTTTAGATAAATTTTGCTGTGCGGTTATTACTACAAGAACATTTCATTAAACATTTTCTGCATTTTAAGATATCTTAACACTTTAACGGACGAAACGCTCATGACGCCTCATGATGCGCATGAGCAGAAAGTTCGACATTGTCAGTTTTGACGGGTGCTGGACAGTTGCACTCAAGAAACTGCGAAAAGAGTCATTTGCACGCAAAGCCTTTCCTGGTTCATGGGTTTACTGCACTCAAGACACACCTTGCATCAGCTCCCAGAGCTTCTTTCTCGTGATGAATTACTGCACTCTCCAACTCGAAGTCTTTTCCTTTGTTGGAAAATTGAAAACTAAGCATTTGCGTGCTACAAACATTTCTATTCTATCCCGCTTTGTCGATCATTACAGAACTCCTATCCTGAATGTATGAATAGTTTTTCCCTTTTTCGATGTACATAAACTCCATGTTAGCTCTACAATCTCTGTCTGAAGGATGGTGTAAAATACTGTGCTGTTACTGTACTGTCTCAGTTTATTGCACCTTACTGTTCTGTTTCAGTACAGTAAGTTATCTTTTTCCGGGGGGGGGGGGATTCATGCCCAGTAAAGAGCCTCTTATGCAGGAGGATCTCTGTTCCACCCACCGGTTTTTCAGTTTCCCTTTCTAGTAAGCAATCGCTGAATAAACAAAGACGTCGCTCTTTCCACGTGTTAGTAACACATAGCAACCTAAAAATTGTTATTCGGTCACAACTGGGGATCCGAATCTCAGATCTCTCGATATGTAGACGAGCGCGTTAGCCTTACTCCACGGTGGCCAACAATCTACGGCGCCATGTTGTTTTTCTGTCAGCTTCTGATATCATAAATCCGTAAGATGGGCTCAGCTACTGAGACATCTCCATCTGTTGAGCATTAACGGCATTGGCTACATATTAATTATAGCAGTTATTTCAAAATATACTTTATTGGCAAAAACATAGGGAATACAGGCGTAACACATATGGCAAAATAAACAACAAAACAATGAGCGATACTGATGAAATATTACAGGTGAATGTGATACCGCAGTCAACTAAGGATGACAAAATGTTAAAATCACTAATAAGGAACAATACATGCTTGCGGAAGATGAAGCACAAGCAATAGTAATGATGAGGGTATTACAGCATGCGATGACGTGCACAGTGACAGCAGAACACAAAACAACAGATAAATATATTTACAAGAATATGGCTGTACAACGCAGTGCACAAAAATAAGGGAACATGTAGAACACAACAAAAGCATGTACTAAGATAAAGGTACAAAACTGAACAGTATGTGACAAAACCATGATAAGTATTATAGAATAAAGTGGAAACTTGGGCAAACTCCCCAAGTGAAATACCAGGATTTTACAGCATGCGATGACGTGCACAGTGACAGCAGAGCACAAAACAACAGGGAAATATATTTACAAGAATATTGCTGTACAACGCAGTGTAAAAAATGAAGGGAACATGTAGAACACAACAAAAGCATGTACTATGATAAAGGTACAGAACTGAATAGTATGTGACAAAAATATGATAAGTATTACAGAACATAGTGGAAACTTGGGCGAACTCCCCAAGTGAAACACAAAATACACAAAATACAAACAGCAAGCCGTGCAGTATTGCATCGGTTCAAAAAAACAATGACTTAGATCGAGCAAGAAATACAGAAACTTGTGTACAAAATCATAGGTACGAACAGAAAACCCTCTGCCGTGCAAGACAAAATACAAATGAAACAACACAAAACAAAAAGAGACATAGATACCCGGGGCAGTACAAGTAGAACACCCAGAGATACCAAAAACCACACGCTCCGGTGCAAAAGGCAACAAGAAAAAAAACACATCAAGGGTCCAAGAGTCTACTAGCCTTGAACACAAACAAAATCTTAAGCCCAGAACGCACAATGCGATGAGCGAAGTACAATAAACAAGACATCAAAGAATGTGAAAAAAATGCACAACATCTCAACTGCTGAATTCAGTAGGTCGAAGCTGGGAAAAACAAACCAATCAGAAGGAAAGATCAATGGAAGATCCAGTGATTTGAACCATCCGATCCCTTGCGCCCAGGTAGACCGGAAAGTGGCTTGAGACTGAGGGTTGGAAGCAGCGAAGTTCTCCAGGCGTAGTCGAGACACGATGCGATTCCTAAAAATCGACCGTAAGGCCGCGCCAGCAGAGAGGATACTAGGTGTGGTAGCAGGAGAGCGGAGAGATTGATGATAAAGAAAAATGACATGCTTGACAAGTACGAAGAGATAGGCACAGGCATCTGGCAAAGTAGCGGGGGATGCTTGGTAAGCAATAGCCACTCGTACGCTTGAAAAGAGATGTCTCTGGAGCCAATGGTGCCTACAAGACGAAAGGCAGTATTGAGAAGTGGAAGGAGAACGGGACAGTGACAGTACACATGAGGAACATCACCTTCAACACCACAAAAGCAGCAGAGAGAAGTAGAAGAAATAGACATGTGAAAGAGAGAAGAAGGAACAGGAAGGCGGCGGTGAAGAAACCGCCAGTGGATGTTTCGCTCTAACGGGGTAGAAAGAAGAGAGAAAGAGGCAGACCAGATAGGCAGCAGAAGAGGAGAAGCATCAAGAAGACCATGCGGAGACGTGAGGGGCGCACGGAGGAGCGCATAGATAGAGGCAGTGGAAAAAGAAGAAATGGGAGCAACAGAGTCCCGCAAGGGAAGGAAGAAAGGAAGAGAGAGGCTCGGTCCAGAGACAGAAACAATACCAGTGTCAGAAACCAGAAGTAGGAAGAGGGTACGGAGAGCGGAGCGAAGAAGGTCATACTCATCTTCCAAGGTGGAAGAAGGGTCAGGAAAAAGAGAAGAGAGGGGTTTCCAGGTTAAATCGGAAGTTAATAAAGCTTCGACAGTGAGAATTCCTGAGCAGAACCAAGGGGGGAAAAAGAAAGTATGGTTGATCGGGTGAATGAATCTGAGTAGAAAAGAAAAGAGGCTCTGCAAGCAGGTCCATGGTGGTAGAGGGAGGAACGCGGAGTAGCGGGAGAGAATGAAATACTGCTAGAGCGTCGATAAGAGGTGGTGGGAGGCGTTTAGAAGTAGAAGGAGATGAATCCATCCGAAGAAAAAGGAGGAAAGTGAAGGATGGATCATGATCAGAAATAAGAGTATTCAGGGTAGAAGAAAGTGCAGGGGAGGGCGAAAGGAGAAGACGAATGAAGGAAACGATACGGTGAGCTCGATAATATGTTCTGACATCCGGGAAATGAAGACCACCAAATAATGTTGGCAGAGAAAGCGTGGCAGCAGAAATCAAATGTCGAGATGACCAGATCACTGAAGTGAAAATACTATTGATGGCAGAGAAATGCTGCGATTTAAACACACAGGAATCCCAGGGATAGAAGCATTGTGAGAGAAGATAATGATAAACAATTTGAGGACGTTGAAAGTAAGAGGAAAAGAAAAAGGTAAATCGCCAAAGACCAGCCGTGCGATGAAGTCGTGGGAGGAGAGCTTGCCTAGTGACGGTGCTTGCGGTAAAGGAGTGTCCAAAATGAGCTCCAAGAAATTTTTGGGTCGAGGAGGACCACACTGCTCCCCACGGTGAATCATTGCGGCCTCTCCAAGAACCACACCTCAGGCCAGCACTCTTCTGAATATTTAGGGCAGCACCAGAGAAAGCAAGCAGCATACTGTTCATAAGTGGTAAGAAAAGTATCAAATAGGTCATCGCGGCGAAGACAAAAGGTAACATCATCTGCATAAGCAGAGACAAGAAAACGGTGGTGCCGAGTACTAGAAATAATCGGTCCAACCGCAGGTAAAAGAGACGCTCGTCTCGCAATCAAAAAAGGCTCAAAGGCGAGAGCAAAGAGTTGTCCTGATAATGGACAACCTTGTCTGATGCCAGATTGAAAAGGAATCGGGGCCGTCAAAAATGTGGCCGTCCGAACGTGCAAATGGGCGCCCCGGTAAAGGCTAAGGATGAGAGAAACAAAAGCGCGGGGGGGGGGGGGGACCAAAGTGAGTTAATACGGCAGAAAGGTAAGTGTGAGAAACGTTATCAAAAGCGGATTTCTGGTCAAGGTTAAACAAAGCTAGGGGTTCGGAATGTTTTAGTGCAAGAAAGAAAAGGTTATGAAGAAAGGAGATATTGTAAGAAATAGAACGACCAGGCACGGTATATGTCTGGTCGGGGGATACGAGGAACGGAAGAACAGAATTAAAGCGGCGAGAGAGGAGTTTAGTGAAGAATTTGTAATCCAGGTTGAGAATGGAGATGGGGCGCCAATTCGACAAGTCCAGAAGGTCACCCTTCTTCGGCAGGAGGATGACATGTGCAACTGTAAATTCCGGCGGAAGCGCAGGAGAAGAAAGAGCACACGAAAAAGCGGCAGAGAGAAAAGGCAGGAGTGACGGAAGAAAGGCCCGATAGAACGACAGCGGGAGGCCATCAGGTCCCGGGGAAGAGTGAAGATTGAGGGAGGCAAAAGCCTTCCTCATTTCAGGCAAAGAAAAATCAGCAATAAGAGGAGCGCAGAGAGCAGACGGGACTTGAGCGAGAGAAGAAAGAAAAGAGGAGGAATAAAAAGAAGAACCCTGCGCAACAGCTTGGAACTTCTCCTGAAAGAAGTGACGGACATAAGAGCAGATGAGAGTTGTGTTGCCAGTAATGGTGCCATCAGGCAATCGGAGATGCCTGATGGATGTTGACGTGCGTCGCATGTATTCCATCTTTGAAAGGGCCTCGAAAGAATGCGTCGATGGTGAAATACGTAGGAGCCGAAGACGACGGACTGCTTGCTGAGCAAACGGTTCAAGGCAGGCATGAAGTTCATCTAGGACGGAGGCATAGTGCGGGTCAGACATTGGCGTCGCGGAGAGGAGTCCTCGTAGGTTACTCACCTCCATCGAGCGAGTGGTGGAAATAGTAAAGGAGAGTTGACGAACGAGCAAGAGAAGATCCCGTTTGACATCAAGCCACAAACGCAAGGCGCTTGGGGTCGTTGTGAGCAGCAACTTCCGATTAGAAAGGAAAGTCTCAACTTACTCACAAAAGGAACGGTCTTGTAAGAGAGTGTCATCAAATGTCCAATGACGGCGCGTAGATGAAGGTGCTGGGGAGACACAAATTGTTAGTGAAACGGCAGAATGGTCGGAAGATAAAGTGGGTGAATGGCGAGCAGCAGTAATAGCAGGGACTAAGGAAGCAGAAACATATATTCGGTCTAACCGCGCAGCAGTAGTACCGAACGTCGGTGGATTACACAACGTAAAGGAAATGGAATCAGGATGTAGCCGTCTGAAGGAATCGACAAGGTGAAAATCATCAAGGAGCTGAGTCAGCTGTGTAACTAATTTCATGCGGTATTCGCCATAAGACGAATTTCTGTCAAGAGAAGGCTGCAGCGTGCAGTTAAAATCTCCCAGTTAAAATAGTCCCCGGGGGGGGGGGATCGCTGCAATTGCTGCATGAATATTACGGAAAAAAGGAGCAACATATATTTCATCAGTGGGGATATATACATTAAAGATATGAAAAGTAACATTATACACACAAAAGGTAAAACACTGAAGAAAATCAAGGTGCAAATTTGTCACAGAAATAGAAGTCAGCTGAGTCAAAAACCGCTGGCGCACACCTACAGCTATACCACCATACCGCGAGAGGCGATACGAGTGGTAAAAGGTGTACGGGCAGCGTCTCCATAGGTGAGTGGGAGTGTCAGCAGAGTAGTGAGTTTCCTGGAGAAGGAGAACATCTCCACCAGCGGCAGAAATGTCCTCATAAACGAGGGAGTTCAATACTGGTGTCGCGAACCCGCGACAATTCAAGGAAGTCACAGTGAAAGTGCCATGTCTCTAGTGGCAGTGACAATCTTTTCCAAATGGGAACGTAAGTTGTTGTACCGCCGTTGGATGCACTTCTGAGTGGCAGCATCCTCGGCAGATGGACTCTTGATAGTATTGTGAAGAGTTAATAGTTGTGCCAGTTGATTTTCAACTGCTGGGTAGCGACCTTCAAATTGGTTGACATAGGTGGGTAAATTAGGAGGAAGAGTCTTGGCACAAGCAAAGTCGTGCAATTCGTTATAAGGGAGAGGAGTGTCCGGAAACACATTCATATGTAGGCGTGCTGAAAATTCCTCAAGAGGCAGGAGGTAGATAACTGGCTTGGAAGACTTGACAGGGCGACTCGAAGTAGTTGATCCAGCAGGCTGACTAGGAGGGGTTGAGTAGATTGGCCAATTTGTCTACGTCGTTTCGTAGAGCCGCGAGGAGGTTTGGCATCCCTTTTGTCTGGACGGGTCCGGAAATAGCCCTCCGTACCATCACTCATCGCTTGGTCGCTGACGCTTTGACGCTTTGATAGGCTGTGTCCTCAGCGGTCGAGGTCTCGGTATCAGACTGGTCAGTCGCAACGGACTCAGCAGCTGCTGTAGGGTCCGCAGGAACACGAAAAGATGGTGAAGATTGTAAAACTGGGTAGTGTTCCTCGGAGAGAGAAGGTGGGACAACAATTGGCGTAGAGGTTGCCACCAAAGGTAGGTTGTTCGCAGGAACCACCGTCGGTAACGGAGCGCTACTAGGATCTTAATGAGAAGGCGTCGTATCTTGATAGATGGGCGAAACAGACTTTGGTGGAGCAACTGGACACTGCTTATAGTAGTGACCAACCTGGTGACATTGACTACAATGGAATTCCGTCAGGAAGTTTATTTGCCTGACCTGATCCTCTCACCGTACAGTGAAGTGTGTTGGAAGCCGTTCGATTGCTTCTTGTGATGGAAATATGACCCTCGCAACACGGCGAGCACCTTGGATCGACGCATGTCGTGGATCACGTAATGGGTCGTTTCAGGCTGCAAGATGCGTTTGTATGCCTCCAACTACCCGACCAACCGAAGATAAGACAGCATACAGCATGAGATCTGTCACTTCCAACGGGACCGGGTAGAAAGCAACGTTAATGGGTCTTTGGCCCACCGGTTCTGCAGAAAGATGTCTATCACCAACTGTGAGGCCAGATGTTAGGAGAGATTTCGCCATTTCAGCCGTGGCCAGATAAACGAACACAAGTCGTCCTCTTCGATACATTTGCGGAATAGATTCAGATGGGAACCGCTGTGCAATGGCATCTGCATATACTCGCAAAGGAGTGTCCGGAAGGGCTTCGAAATGGACGCCTTTTGCAAGATTCTCAGTAAAAGCTGTGCCAGCTGGAGAGCTGGCTGGGATATTAAGCACGATATTATTGCCAGCTTGGGAAATGAAAGATTTCAGCTTTTCACCGCCAACATAATTATTCTTGGATGCTGGACGAGAGACTTTGGAGGCTGCAACAGAAGAAAACGAAGGTAATGACACGTTGGGCTCGGCAGTGCTAGAAGAGGCTGCATTTCCAGTGATGTCCATTGCGTCATCATCGATAGTGGAAGCCGGGAGATGTGACGTAGCTGGAGAAGGCAAATTGGCAACGCCACGAGCGGACGCTTGCGTCACAACACCCCCATCTGGGGCATCAGAAAAGGAAGAAAGATTAGGGCTATCACTATCCCTACCGGAAGTCGCCATCTTTAATGGCGGCGCCCAGTAGCGAGCTTGGCTAGCTCGGCCAAACGTAAATAAGATGAAATACAACAAAATAGGCACTCACCGCGCTCGAAACGAAGCAAAATGAAAAACGATACCTTTATATTTAAGGTGAACGTGAAATTAAAGAGCGAAGTGTCCAATAACACACCCAAATCACAAGAAAATCGCGGAGCAAGAACACGCTGCTCAGTTAAATCCAAAGGGCGAGATCCAAAGTCAAAATCCTCCAAATACGTGGCATCAGTGAATAAACAAAGACATTGCTCTTTCTACCTTTTTCGCAACACATAACAACCGAAAAAATTGTTATTGGGTCACCTCTGGTGATCAGAATGCTAGATCTCTCGCTATCGAGGAGGATTTTCACTTTGATCCCGCCCTTTGGATTTAACTGCTATTTTATCCAGTGGCGTTAATGCCCACCAGATGGAGACGTCTCAGTAGCTGAGCCCATATTGCAGATTGATGATGTCCGAATCTGAGAGAAAAACGCACATGTCGCCGCGGATTATTGGTCACCGTGGTGCACTCGGCTAGATATCGAGATATCTGGGGTTCGGATCCCCAGCGGTGACCGAATAACAATTTTTAGGTTAATATGTATTGCTAAAACGTGTTAAGAACGATGTGTTTGTTTATTCACTGACGTCACGTATTTCGAGGATTATCACTTAAGTAATCGCTGGTTTACAATAATCGATCGTTATTGTTGTCTCCCCTTCTTAGTGTAATTATCCTATCAGATAAGGCCAGAGATTGGTTTGAGTGCAACTGACCCATGTCCGTTTCGACAAGGTAAAGCCACTTACTTATACATGTCAATCGAATGGTGCTGAGGAATTTATGGAAGTTCTTGCCACAGTAGGGTACACCCCATCTCCAGTGTACATATGCCACTAACCTAAATGAATACCAAAAGGAAAAATACTTAAAGAATGTACATTGCAAAGCTCAGGGATCGGTAGCTTCCAGTGGTTCACTCATAGTAATCCTCTTTTGTTGTTTTCAAAAAGAGGAAAAATTCGGAGTGTCTCCTGAGATTTTGAGGATTGACTACACAACAGTTTAGAGTCCTTGTCATTAAAAGACTCATCGCATCATAAATAAGCCCATAACTATTCATGATGTACTGTATTCGGTAAAAGAGTTTAACTCCGCACATTTTTAAAAGCGACAGACATGCTAAACACTACACGAATCCTACTGTAGCATTCCAATGAGAATTTCAATAAGGTATTGTTTCCAACTCATTCATTCATCCATCGATCATTCATGTATTCCCTATCAGTCTTGCCTGACTAAACAGGAAGCAGTGATCGCATGACATGCACGAAAGCTCTGAAGGAAGTTCCACATTATTTCCCGAGTCTAAGGGAAAATTGTAAGGTACCTTGTAAAAAAAAGAGAGAAATAATTATTTGGTTCCAGTTTTGTCGAAATTATATGTTACTTCATAAAGGATATTTTTCTGTACCCTCACACCCACACCCGGATGACTTGATCGTCTGATTCGGTTGTCTAGTGAATATGATGGTGGATTTGTAGCGGTGTCGACTATCAGCCAATGATTGTTCTAATTGTTATTTACCAAGTCAGACTCGTCCAAAGTGAACAATTGGAATATTCCAGTATAGTCAAATATAACATTTGCCCTGCTGCACGATTCGCTCAGTGTTACAGTTCGTCTCTTACCAATTGGTGAAATAGTACGTTTAATCCTTTAGCTATCCATTCAACTGTATGATTGATCCAAAGGCCATTTCAGCAATTGCCCTCAAGAAATGTTAAAAGCTATGCAATTTCTGCACCTTGCTCGTGGTTAAAAAGAAACTGCGTTTAATTTAGGAAATGATTAACATGCTAATCTACTCTCCTCTTTCGAGTGTTTGCGGAAATGATTTCGATCTACATAATTTATGCTTAAAGAAGATTTCACTGTAAAAAATTAGTTCAGTATGTATTGATATAAACGTTTTAAAATGTTATCCCTAATGATTTATAATTTAATTAATAATAAAAAGGAATGTTCTAATTACCTGATTACAAATTTGATCCTGTACAAAACGGAAACTTTCAAGAGGGAAAATTATTTCAACCTCGGAGCTGTCTTTTATGGAGAGACAGCTGTTGCAACCGTGAGTTGCTAGCTTCTATTTTTTAGATCTCATCATCCCTTTAAAAAGAAAACATTCCTTGCATCTTCTTTTGAACACACAGGAATGTTTTCGTGCGTGAGCAAAAATATACCCAGCAAAGTGAAGTGCTCTTTCTTATGTGATTTGTAGTAAACCATGGGCTACATTATATTATTTTCAAAATTAAGAAAAAACATAAAGTCGGTGCAGTTCAATCAAACTCAAACGCGTGTCTCTAATTTAGAGACGTTGGTTCCTGGAAAAAGGAAAAGTAAGGCACATTCTGGATTACTTGGGGGGGGGGGGGCTGGTGATGTTAACGACAACCTTAAGGAGCTCGATGGGCCATAAGCTGTCACCCGTCCCTAATTTAGAGCCATTGGTTGTTCGGAAGAGAGAGAGCCAATGCCATAAGAGAAACATAACATTCATTCCTCACGGGGATTCGAAACCTGGACGAATGATCAGAAGACAGTGTTTATACTACTGTGCCATCAGGGCGGACATTGCGGATTACGGCTCTGTTTAAAGTACGATGATAAACGACAGCCCTACACCTCTGACCACTCAGTCACTGGCATGGCAATGCTAAGAGATTTTCCTCAGCAATAGTTTGAAAATATGCAATGGCCAGCACAAAATTACCTGATAGTTGTCAAGGTAGGACCAAGGTGGCAACACTAAAAAAAATCTAAGAACTCAGAAGTTTTATCTTTTACTTCTAAAACTAAACTTCCAACCATAAGTTTATTTTATTTTTTTCTCTTCCTGTAGCTCTCTTTTTACATTTTCCCTGTCTTTTTCTTACTTTTTTGCTAAAAATTAGTCTTATATTCCTCATTGTTTCTACATTACAACATTCAGCTGCAATAAAGAAATGAATCTCTTCCTTTCTTAGCTAAGCATCATGTAGCCTTGTCTGATTTAGCAACATTTTTTAATGCGCAAAAATATTGAAGCGTTCTTTAAATTAGAACAATTTACATTTTAATTTTCAAGAATTTGAATTTCCTTGATGAAAACCCTAGAAACATGGTGTTTCCTCATGGGTATTTATTCTGTTCAGCTTTTGAGCTTACACGTGTGAATTTATATCTTCATCAGCAGTTTGTACTTAATAATTACCACATTTCTATCCAGAAACACGTTAAATACAAAGTTATGTCGAAGTACTTGATACCTTCACTGAAATGTTGTGCTATTCACAAAAACGATCGACTTTCGGAATGAGGAGCGACGCTCTCCGGCTGTTTAATTGATCTGTCACTTGCCAGTTTGGGTGAAAATGCATTTAGCCTCAAGATCCGTGACTAAATGCCATTACTCAGCTGAGCAAGCTCTTTACATCAAATATGCAGCGTGTCTTTCTATTTGCTGTAGCTACTGGTCTTAGGTGCTACAGTCAAAATTCTTTGCTGTAATTACTGTAAGCACAGACTATCGTGCCAATCTAACTCAGCAAATCCTTCCAAGAATGTTTTCGTATTTTTCCACATCTTTCTTTTTTTGGTTTTACTTTCACACCAGCTTTTATTCATCTGTTTGTATGACTCGATGTACGAAACGCTCCATAATAATATACTAATTATTCATGCCAGTTCTTCCCAAAGAAGTCAGGATGCTTTTCTAAGGTCATTGCTGCTTTAAAGTGTGTTATAGTTTTGTTTCCACATGTCAGGTCACTTCGTTTGAAGTAATCATTCTTTGGTTCTTAGAATCAATATGTCTATTATCATTTCTTGAATACTTATTACTTGCTGTTGCTTTTACAAAGAAAATATGCAAGATATTCAGAATTTTAATGTTGTTTTGTATTTCGGCTACATTTCTCCACGTATGGACTGTCTAAACAGTTAACGCGTGAGCACCAGATTTGTTGAATACACTTTCTGATCGAGTATTTTAAACTTTCTAAAGTTCAAGAAATGATAATTTCCATTCTGCAGTGCCATTCTTTATGCAGCTATAAAGCACTATTAGATGTCTTATTATTAATTTATGACTTTTTTTATGGAGTTTGTTATTTTTTAATGCTCATAGATGAAGTAACCCTTTCAGAAGAAATCACTATTTCTCTGTTCTCAACAGGATATCTCTTGAAAAGCTATATATATATTTTTCTTTTATTGTGTTAGTGTGTGTTCTTTGAGTTATATAAACATTAAACCTGTAATGTTTTAATTATTTTAAGATTGATATGAAGAAACGAAGAAAGAATTCAAAAGAAGAAAATATGGCATCAATTTTCAACCTGTCTGGGATTCCTTCGATGAATTAAAACTTTTCTGTTATTCTTAAAATCAGTGATTTTTCTAAAATTGTTCATCTTTCTGTACATACGTATTTTCTAGATTTTGGCTTATGGATATTTTTGCTTTTAAAATGTTTAAAAGTTTTTACGTTCCGAAAATTTTCAGTTCATTTTCAATCTTACATCAGGATAAGAGACATACCGAAAACAAATACACCAAGATGTATAAAATCATCGGATAATTTTTTTATTCTCATCGTTTCTGCTTTTCAACCCGTAAGGGGCGTCGTGCATATCTCGTATGTAAAGAGCGCCGTGACCAGAGAACCGCTGTTTGTAGTACGTTAAAGAAGACACCAATCGCAGAAAGAATGATTTTACCCATTGTTTTTTGGGTTTTAATAACATCCTGAAACCCTTATGTGACGAAAATTTTATATTTTGAGATTTTGTTACTGAAGAACACGAAACATTTGGTGGAGCGCAGAAGTTTTGATTCTGAATTATACATAATGTTTAAATTATTTTAAAACACAATAAAATGCATACACTTCTAGGACTGAGTGCATTTATGCGGTTGATAAAACATTCTTCAAAACTAAGTAAATGTTGATTTCGTGTTTACGTTGAATTTCTGTTTTGATTTCCGCCGTCTTTACACGATCATTATTTTAAAAACAGATTCAAATAAACACATTTGACTGTTTAGATGATTTATTGAATCATATAGAAGACATTAGAACTTTCAGGCCCGCAAAAGACCCATCTTCAGATGTTATTAACAGAATGGAAGTGAGCATGATTTAAATACATTAATGTTATGTGGTTTTCTTGATATTTTGACCTGCTCGTGATGGACATCATATCTCGTGAAAGGTTTGTTAACATCGATAAATATATTACGTGTGAAGCAACGTATTAAAAACTATGTTTGAAGGAAATAATTGGTGTAAGTCTCTACATGTTATCACTCATTAAGCACCGTTTTCCAAGGTAAAGGGATGTGACAAGGAGTATCATCATTGCAGCATTCTTCACCATATTTGTGAATAAACAGACTTTCTAGTAGTAGGATTAATGCTTTTGAGTAGGGCGTCGCGAGGGTGTTGGCTTCGTTCCAGCATGGGTAATGAGATCCTTTGCATGATAGCCTTGATAGGGAAGTCCTTGATGAGTTTGTCTTTATGTTATATTGGTGCTCTTTTAAACGAGTTTTTAATGAGCGAAGTGTAGATCCAACATATATACGATCTTCATCTTCAATGTCTATTGTCTTCATTGGGATGACATACATTCCATATCGGTTGTCCAAAGGACCAACATCTCTATCATTTTTTATTCCTGAAAGTATATTGTGTGTTCGTACTCCGAAGCCAATATTGTGACGGTGACAAACGTTTTTGATTATATTGATGATGCTGGGAATGTATGGAAGTGATCCCATGTATTTAACTGGTCTGTGATATTTTATTAATGTGGTATCTAATGTGCGTTTCATTTTATTTACTATAGAATTAACGATGTCATCTGAGTAGCCATGATGAGATGCAGATATTTTAATTTTGGCTATTTCCTGATTTCGTAATGTTACTGTAGATGAGTGGCTAAATGCTCGTCGTACTTGGAATTGGATGGATGCGAGTTTTTGGTTTAATGGATGAGATGATTGAGATGGAATCATGAGTGTAGAGGATGTGGGTTTTTGATACACTGAATATTGAACAGTTTGTCTATGAGGGTCTCGTTTTAAATAAAAATCCAAAAATGGTAAATCTTTTCAAATTCCATGGAGAACTTAATAGATGGATATTGAGATGATAAGCATTCTGTGAACCAGTTCACAGAATGCTTATCATCTCAGGTAAGGAAGGACTGCAGGGTCCAAAACGTCGGAGATGTAGCGGTGGCTGTTGAGTGTACCGGCGATGCGTACTAGAGGGGTGCGGGTGTCCTATCCAATTGCGGCCCAAACCATAACGCCAGGCGACGGACCCGTATGGCGATGCATAATGCAGGCGTCATACAGTCTCTCGCCGCGGTGCCGCCACATGCGGATCCGAACATCGTGGTGTTGCAGGCAGAAGCGGGATTCCTCGGAGAAGACAATGTCGTGCCATTCCGTAGTCAAGGTGCGGCGTTCAACGGCCCACTGCCGCCACACTCGCCGGTAGTGTAACGTCAATAGTAATCGGAACAATGGGCGCCGTGCGACAAGTCCCCGCTACTGCAGACGACGTCGAACGGTACATGTTGACACAAGTTGTTGGACAACACACCCTAATTCCTGTGCTAACGTTCGTGATGTGGTGGTGCGAACCGTCAATGCCCGTCGAACAACATGCCATTCCTCTCGTTCGGTGGTGTGCTGCAGCTGCGGTAATCGCTCACGTCGGTCCGTCCGTCCCTCTTGCATCCACCGAATCCATACTCACCTCACTGTGGCTGGATGTCGACCCATACGGGCGCCGATATCTAGGTACGATAAACCGCTGTCGCGATAAGCAACTATTCGTCCTCTGTCAAACTCCGAAACGTACTGGAATGACTGCCGTATTCTGCGACGAGGCATCAAGAAGCTTCTCACGCACAGGTCCGGCAGCACAACAGACATCCACTACTTACCCCCCGCCTTCTGTGCATCCTTCTTATAGTGCTTCTCGGTGTCGTGCCGGGCGCACATGATTTGCATATGCCCTGCAATGCTAATCGTTTGCATGTACTCTCGCGGGCGACGCATGCTGCGAATTTCAGGCTAATCGGATGCTTCCTACTTGGTGTTGCATTTTGGGTGGCCAGCAGTGTAAAACAACAATTCACGCTGACAATAAAGCACCATATAGGATATATACTGAAGTGCTAGGAAAACTGGTACAGACGAGGTTACGCAAAATACATAGCAACGTCACCTACGCGCGTACTCGGTTGCGTCCGCCAGTGCGTTTATAAAGCGATAGATATCCTGGCCAGCTGTCAGAGCTGTTTTCGGCATGAGAAAGACATGTAATAACAATTTAAGCGATTTTCAACGCTGTGTCATAGTTGGAGCTCGTGGCCACAGTATTTCGGAGGTAGAAACAAGTTCGGATTTTTACGGACGACCATTGCAAGGGTGTACCGTGACTACAAGAATACCGACAAAACCTCCACCCTGCGACACCAATGTGGCCGTAAAAAGACATTGGGTGAACGTGACCATCGTTGGATGTCAAGAATCGTTTCACGCGATAGGCGTGCAACACTTTCACAGGTATAACCTGAATCAATGCTGGAACCTCAACAAGCATCAGCGTCCGGACTGTGCAACGTACCGTGCACGATATGGGCTTTGGGAGCCGACGCTCAACTCAAGTCCCCTTGCTGGGTGCACGACACAGAAGTATGCGCCTCGCTTGGGCAGGGCAACACCGCCACTGGACACTTGATGACTGGAAACAAGTGGCCTTGTCTGAC